>OX388202.1:17500000-18750000 GCA_947578815.1 Epinotia ramella | reverse complement strand
AAGTTTTCAGAATAAATGCCTAAAATGTTTATTGCACTCCAGACCAATTTCAATATGAACGACTGACTGTCTTGAGTGCTTTTTACAATTACGTGTCTTACTAATATTTAAAAAGTTTAATACTTAGTAAGGCCTGTTATTATTATAAATAAGGATTTGTTCGACCTAAGGTCAGAACAAATAATACGAGTAGATACATTGTAACTCGGTTAATATTTTGCCGTCATTAAATTCATTATTAAACCGAACCTTAGTTAAATATAATAAATACGCCTCCCATAACAGGCTAGGTGTTCTACATTTTTTTATATATATTTTTAAAATGTTCGTATAGGTTCGATAGTCAACTGGTAGCTATTTTTAATTCCTCATAATAATATCGCTTCTTATACATATAGAAAACTCCCGTGAGAATCAGACATATTAAAATATAATGAAAACGGAATAGATGAGTGTCCCCGTTTTCATCATATTTTAATATCGCTTTTTGCAAATAAATAATAGTTGAAGTTTGAACGTTATATATTCGCGTCAAAAAGGCAGCCGCCATTATCGTGACGCCATAACTGCAACACCAACAGACCACAGACTACTAAGGAGATACTGATGTTGCAGAAAAATAAAAACGTAAAATGTTCATGTCTTTATTATCTTGGCCTTCTGATTTTTGCATTTGCTGTTCAGACGTAACTCACAGAAGACAAGATGGCGGTCGACGTTTTCGGTCACGTATCGTAAACAGATTTAATAAAATTGCGATTTTAATTTTTAAATTCTTTTTTTTTTTTTTTTCTTGTGTTTTATTTGTATTTACTCGTAATTACGTATTATTTATTCGTAAAAACTACATAAAATATACTTTGCTAATTTAACTATGATAGATGAAAATACCCTATTCTGATACGAGTATGAATGCTACTTTTTCAGAATCTGGTCTTAAAATGAACGTAAACAACACAAAAACTCTAGTTGTGTCAAAAATAACAGTTGTTAGTTAAATTTTCTTGGACAGTAAATTAATTAAGCAAGTCATGTCATTCAGATATTTAGTAAGCATTATTACGGATGATTCTAGATGTACACCTGATATTATTTCTAGGATAGCCATGGCAAAGAAAGCTTTTAATTCGAAAAGGTAACAACTCACTGCCAGAATAGCAAGTCGCACTAGGAAGAAACTGGTTAAAGTGTATATCTGGAGCATAGCACTCTACGGCTGCAAAAACTGGACCATGACGCAACGGGACAGAGAAAGACTGGCGGCGTTTGAAATGTGGTGTTGGAGGAGGGACGGAAAAGAAAACGAATGAGGAGGTTCTGATAATTCTGATAGGAATCGTTGAAAGCAGGAGAGCAAACATGATAGGACACATGTAACGCCACGATGACTGGATGAAAACAATAATAGAGGGAAAAATAGAAGGGAAAAGGAAAAGGGGAAAGCCGAGGAAGTCGTACATGGAGCAAATAAAAGAAAAAAATAACGCTTCATCGTTTAAAGAAATAAAAAGAAAGGCGGAATGTAGAATAACTTAAAAATTACTCCACCGATAAAAGTCTCTCTCTTAAATAAGAAGAAGATGCCTTTAAAATAAGTTTTAAATACATTGTTTTAATATATTCTATACGTAACTTTATACGGCAGAAGGTTAGTAAATGCCATGTCTGTTTACAGCAAAAGTTCAAGATAACAAATTGTATTTTCCTCATAACTACAAATACTCTATCCAACGCCATACCACGCGCCATACCACGCCATACATCTCAGCACTGTAATGATAGGTTAATTCTTCGGCCTCACTCGTGATTTCGGCAAATGTGCGTTACTACGGAACCGAAAGTAATAAATCTCTCGTTTCGCCTTACAGATTTCGTTTCGCTGCAAAAATTGTATTGTAAGGGAGGTCAAAGTAAATGTTTTGTTGTATGCTTAAAATTTTAATGAGTCGATTTTCAAGACACACAGGAAGTTTCAAGACACTCAGGTCAATTTGTGATTGTGTTCTGTAAGTATTGCTAAATGCTTACATGATTGGGAAAAAAAACTAGGACAAAGTTGAATCACACAATTCGGCCTAGGCGTGATAAAATTAAAAACCTTATTAGTACATCTCGGCTAACGATAAAAACCTTAAAATATATTATGTTTTTAAAACGTAACTAAATGAAGTATTATCACGTTTTATTTATGGATATTAATTAATGTCCGAAATAAAGAATTATTATTATTTTATTTATATAAAAGAAAAACTTATCGTTCAAAAGGCGGACTTAATGCCTTATGGCATTTTCGACCAGTCAAACCTTAAGGCAAAGCGGTAAATATTGTAAAGATTGTGGGCAGTGCAAATAAGTAATAAAAAAAACGGTTTTATTATAATTAAAAACTTAAATTGAATGCTTGTTTCTTCTTCTAAACTACTATTTCAACAATCACCTTTCTCCTTTTCCATTCTTGGTGGCATCGCTAAGTAACGTGTGGTATAGTCTTAATCAATATCGTTCGCGGAGGTTAGGTGAAACGCTCTTTCAGAAGTAGAGAAGATGAGATGAGATGGTGAGATGTTTTATATAACCGATGGCAAAATACATATATAAATAAAGGTTAAAATTACGAATTCAGGCCAATATTTAACATCCGATGGCCAGGCTATTAGTCTGGAACAGATATTTATTTGACTAAGAATTATTAATGTGAATTTGTAGAATGCTAGCTACAAATAATAACTACAATTGAGAACTTCGAGCTTCACTGTTTTTAATTGAATCGTTATACCAATCGCACTTTATTGACTACCTACAGAAGGCACTCTTTGCTTGAGAACGATACAAATTAATGCATAAAAGTAAGAAATAGCCGTGAAATAGTTTGCAAGTAGTTAATGAATGAATTATACGAATAATATAATCTTGCCCATAGACCTTATTCAAACAATCTGATTCAGAGAACTAATTTTGAAATCCATCGGAATGCGACGTAATGGGATGAACTTTCATTGTTTATGAGTTTGTTTGTTGGTGGAGACGTGACGCCGTACCGCAGTTTCTCGAGGGCTACCCAATTTTTTGTACTTTTAAAAGGTCTTCCTTGCAATAAAAGATGATGTAATTAAGAGTCCGCACTAAGCTAGGCCGAATTTCACCTTCCCATGCAGACGTAGTTACGCTCTCATTTTAAAATTACGTGTTGGATTGTGACGAAACTTTGCATATACCTATACAATAACATGAGGTATATCTATGTCTGTAATTAGTTTATATGGTTCCAGTTTATAAAACAAACGAAATACAGCAAAAACAAGTTTTGTATGAAAAACTTAAATTCGCTGTTTTTTTACTATGGTATCTGAAGCTACATAAACTAATTACAGACGTAGATATACCTCATCTCATTGTGCATGCAAAGTTTCGTTACAATCCAGCACGTAGTTTGTACGTTTGTATCGAAGCTTACTGCGGACTCTTAAGGATGTAACCGTGAATAGTGTAACGGAAATTTCGATAGACTAAAGTCAGGCCTATCCTACTTGCGGCTTCGGATATACTCGCCTCTCGCGCTGCTATGTGTACCGGGCACCAGCTAATTCACCAGACCCCGTATCATGGTCGGCCTTATCACGCGATAAGTGACAAGATAGGAGCATCGTCTCGTTCTATCGAACGGTGTCAGCCTGTGACGGACGCTCTATCCTACCATGATACGGGATCAGACCGCGGATAGCAATCGTGTATAAATACATAAACATACACACGAACATGCGCACACATACATGCACGAACTTACGTTATAAACAGTGTTACCACATGGATGACGCGTTTCTCTCGTAATCTTGATAACCCAAGCGATTCAAAAGAGCACGGGATTTGCAACGAAGAAAGAAAGCATGGCTGGGCTGGTATGTATGTAGGTATGTATGTAAGCACTTTATTGTACACAATAAAAGGTTAAAGAATATACATGTCACACAATAGATCAAGGTACAAAGGAGAACTTATCCCTATAAGGGATCTCTTCCAGCTAACCTTTGAGCAATTGAAAGGAAGGCAGGTAGAACGAGATAGGCAAACTTATACCGTGTACAAAAACACACAGAGAAAATAAAAACAAAACCATAGGTATTAATTCTAGAAAAATAAAAACATATAAATAGGTATACGATATAAAATATATTACACACTATCATATGTAATACATATTGCAAATATATACTTATCAGCAGCTGGTCAGACAGTAGACCTTCTCTGTGTAAGCATTATTATATATTTGTGCTCATAGTCGATCTCCCCTCCCCGATCCCTTCCACACGTGCCGCAAAATCATATCAGAATGCGGAATGTATGCCGCAGATTGACCCCCCCCTGGTAGAAAGATATATTAGAATGCTTAAAACAAATCAATACAACAACGTTACTCTTTGTTTACAATGTATCATGTTCGTATCACTGTTTTCTAATTTTCATCCAGTGATTGATTAGGTTTTGTTTACGAATGACCTCGGTGTTGTTTGTAACCAAACTTTGTGCACACATACCCGATAAGGTAAATGTTTACAATTTTGTTAAAGCAAGTTACGGACATGTGCGGAATACTAATGTTTTTGGTTGGTTTGTTTGCTTGGAGTCTTTTGGTAGTTACCTATTTAATCTATGCAGAAGCATAGTTATTTGAATGGTAGATAAGCGTCAAAGGCCTTTTAAGTGCTTACTAACTAAACACTTCCGTGTTTTAAGCCGTTGATCCGGGCCGGGATCCTGGGGACCGATTTTTGACTATCGAGCGCTCGAAAATCAAATAAAAGTAAATACGTTTGTAGTGTCAAAATGGCAGGCACTTACTTTCAACCAATATAATTGAATACGAGTGGTCAATACCACTCGTTTTTCAATTTTCTATTGCTATTTCAAAATAGCATTTCACAATTTCGTCAGTTTTCGAGTGAAAGAGTCGAGCGCTCGAAAGTCAAAAATCGGTCACCTGCTGTTTGCCAAAGTTATTTTGGTAAAATTTCATTAGCCAAACAAATTTTGGCAACCGTTGTGTTTGGTAATGCAATCTTTGGAATAATTTTAGTAGGGCACATTTTCATTTGGTCAAATTTTCACTCAGCATAATAGTACCACGGAAAAGAACGGTCAGGCATTTGGTATTTTATCAAATACTTTATCAAAGCAGAAAATCTTTAGACAATAAACATTTAGTCAAAATATATCTTATGACAATAAATTCAAAACAAAAATATTACCACGGAAAATAAAATTCAGGCGGGTGCGTAACGGTCTTTAAATTTTTTGAAACAATATTTTTTATTTATTTATTTATTTATTGCACCATGGTAATTATACAGGTTGTGGACGCTGGATGGGTATAGCAAATGTATCCTTAAGAACTAGAATAATTATAATTAAACATCACAATATATTGAAATTTAAATTATTTATTTGCATAGACACAGTACAGGGATGTTTAAATATATTACGATCATGTGTAGCTTGAATGCAAGCGTGCAAATATGTATGTGTGAATTAAATTGTCAAAGAGAAAACATAAATTGATATTATTTTATGCAATCGTTATATAATGTATGGTTTTTCAGTCGAGTACCACGTTTAGGCCACGAAGCTTGCTGAGTGGCCTAATTAAGGTACGAGACTTAAAAAGCTAATTATATACTTTTTCTACGAGTCAACTGAACTAATTAAACAAACTTGGTTATCTATTGAAAATCTAAGCCCTGCTGAAACGAAGTGCAACCAACGGCTTTTTCTTTTTTGTGCGTTGATGTCTATTACCTTTTCACTTTCTTATGACGGCGTCCTATTGGTCAAATACATTATAGTTCAGTAAAGGCGCCACGTGATTGGTCAATTTCATTTTAGTTGTCTCAACAGTTATGAAATGTTGAGTTGGGAGCTCCATAGTAAAAAGTATTGTGATTTAAGTTTGGTATACGAGGTCTTAATTCAAACATTATGGTCAAAGAGTATAAAAAATAACTATACAATGTCATATTGAATTAATAATATACATTATTTACATAATAGGCATAATCATAATAATCGTCAAAGAGGCAGAATTAAATTATATAAATAATACTACAAATTCTAATACTATTGATGCTCAAGATACGCCTTAACGCTATAAAAACACCGCTCCGCTCTATTCCTGTTAGACTGCGTTTAAAGGCGTTTCCCGCTAACATCTTTATTTCCTCTGGAAGGTGGTTGTAAATAACAATGAACATATTGTACACTTTTTTTGTATATAATTTTGATAGATACATACACTGTTGAATAGCAAGTAACATTCACCAATACTAGCATATAATTATTATTACATTGTAGATTTAATAACGTAGATAACATTCAGAACAGGCTACAAATTATTTATCAATTTTGAATATCACAATCATTTAAAAAATCATTAACAGAGTAATAGGTTTTTTTTGTAAGAAATGTTTTCAACAATTTTATTCATCTCTCTCTTCTGACTTAATATAATTAAGAAGAATATTATAATATTTTACAGCGGCATAATGAGGACTATTCCTGTACCATTCCTTACCCTTTACCATTAGTCGCATTTACGCTCAATTGATATAATTCTTGAGTCATATAACAACACTTAATATATTTACCTACATATGATAATAATTATTATTTTATATTACGATTAAGTGATAACTGATAACATTTAATATAACATACTTTATGTCTAATGTATACTTTCTTTAATGAACGTGTGGTATAATGTTAGTTTCTTCTAATATACAGTCAGTAAGCATACATATTTTTCAGTGTAGGTACGACGTCGAGCGAAGCGAGAAGTGTTAGGAAGAACCCGACCCTACAGCGCGCGAAACGAGCGAGCGGAGCGAGCGTGCCGCGGCAGCGGCCGGCGAAGCGCCAGAACCGAACACTTTTGTACTGCCTAATACTTACATATTATTTAAGTACAATTTGCACAGATTAATTTTTATTTGGCTCGAAAAATCATGCTTGGTTGCTTGCTTGAACACTTGCCTTTTTATATTTGGCGTAAAATATGTTTTTCCAACTGAAAAATTTGACTACAAGAAATTTGATCAAAAGTCATTGTTTAAACATTCACTTACCAAAGAGTGGGTTTGTGTTATAATTATTTGTGAGTAGAGTAGTTTATTTGCAACATAATAATTTGGCAAATTAGATTACGCGTACAATTATTTGTGCAGTGATATTTTGTCATTCTTTTTATGATAAAACCATGGTAGATCCCGATAGTTGTTAACGGCAGAGACTGACCAGCGTTTTCATAACTTGAGAACTTTTAACAGTCAAATCGACCAGTTGCTTAACCTAACCACAATGCAGATCTTTATTTTTCTCTCTAATTTTTTGCGTTATAATTACCTACACGTAACGTCGATTCTTGGAATCAGGTAACCAGTGAACCCAAGAAAAATGCAACCAAAAAAGGAGGACGAGCTATGTGTCTGTCTCCTTCTAATATTAAGCAGCGTTAATACGAGCGCCCTATGTTTAGGGCACGAATCTCTTGCTCTTGCGTTCACGGGGCTGGAAATCTCGTGCAAGTATAGATATTTATTACGACGACCGCTTTAGCCTAGTTGGTAGTGACCCTGTCTACGAAGCATGAGGTCCCGGGGTTCGAATCCCGGTAAGTACCTAATTTATTCGTGTGATGAGCACGAATATTTTTTCCTGAGTCATGGATGTTTTCTATGTATTTATTTATCTACATAATTATGTTTATCATCGTGTAGTTTCCAAAGTACAAGCTTTGCTTAGTTTGGGACTACGTTAGTGTAGGTTATGTTAGGCATCGATTTGTGTAAGATTGTCCCCTTAATATTTATTTGTTATTATTTATTTATTTAATAACTATACGATTCAATTATAGTATCCATCCTGCCTGCCTAGACAATAAAATATCTTCCGTTTTTCTCCGTCGGTACCCTCCTAATCCACCTCAATTTTTTCCAGTGAAATTCTTTTAGCGGACCATTAAATCCATTTTGTAATCACACTGTTCTGTATTTTATGCAAAGGCGTGTTTTCATCGAGGCAGGTACTTAACGCTTTTATAAAATTAAATATTCAGTTCGATAAATCTGTAGATGATGCTTATAAATATTTGTTTCTACTCGTCGACTTTAATCTGCGTATCCTGGACTTCATAGATCAAACTATAAACGTGCACCTTTCAATGTTGAATAATCTATGGCACTTCCTACTCAACTAATATTTTCATAAGACAACTGTTTAGTCAACTATAAAAAAATTGAAAATAAAACTTCATGTTTCGATAAAACCTTCTGAGATTTTGTAAGTCGAAACCGGTCCTTTATATATCCGGTCCTTTGTATATAGGATGAAACAGAGGAGGTGGATCAGGAATGAAAAGGCATGATGAAGAATTAGAAGATACACTTAATACACTTCGCATAAAAGTATCTAGCTTCGATATATATATTTTTCAATCAAGACCTAGAACATTATTCCACCAAATTTGGTCACCCTATGTATACTGATCGACGTTATGTCATTCCTCAAACAGCATAGGTAGGTATGTCAAAACTGCCCATGAACTGAGGTTTTTTTTCTGAATACAAAAATACAAAAACAAAAATACTTTGTTTCCGCATAAATACTAATGCATTAAACTGGCGATCAATTAACACATTCACTGATTCTTACGCTCGTAACCGATCTCGTGGGTTTTTTGCTAAGAGCGGAACAAAGAATATGTTAGTTATACAGTAAAAAAAGCGGCCAAGTGCGTGTCGGACCACGCACAACGAAGGGTTCCGTGCCTATCAAAAAGGTCGAATCGTTACTGAAATCTGGCACTTACGTCCTTTTCTTTAAGGAAGGAAGTTTTTTACAAATATCTCAAAAACCTTTGAACCGATCTTGTTCAAAATAATTTTCGCTGTAAGAATTTAATAAGCCCAGGTCCATGACCTTTTTCATATTTTTAAAATACACGGTAAAATACATGCCACACGTGGGCTTGCAATGAAAAAAATATTTTTGACCTTCAGTTTTAAGTATGGATATATAGGAGTGCACCCCTAAATTTTTTTTTTTTGTAATTTAATTACAAAACTTTCTAGCGGCTAACAAAATACACCTATGCTCAAAATGTAATTCACAAACATCTTATAGTTTTCGAGTCAAATGCCTGTGACATACGGACGGACAGACAGACAGACAGACATGACGAATCCATAAGGGTTCCGGTTTTTGCCATTTGGCTACGGAACCCTAAAAATGATTCCTTTGAATATTTTAATATGAAATTTAAAAACTATAATGATTCTTGATATTGTTAATTTAACAATTAGTATTTAATACAATCGTTTCATAATGTCAGCTCTTAAAGTCGAGTGCCGTGTTTACAGTGTTTAGGTCACGAGGCTTGCCGAGTGGCGTAACGTACGAGATTTTAAGAGCTAATTATGTAACTATTGTGTACAATACTTTTTCTACGAGTCAACTATAATAATTGAAAAGTCAATCATCATCATCACCATATCAGCCGAAAGACGTCCACTGCTGCAAGCATTGAATCGAGTCTCCTTAAGACTCGATTCAATGCCAATGACTGATGGTGTTTCGGAACGTAACACCGTCGCGGTACCTGGCAAATTTTTCTCTACTTAAACACGCTTTTGCGTCGCTTCTGCCTGTGGTAAGCCAAACATTTTAAAAATATACATGTATTGGCCAATCAGAAACCGGACGTCTCAGATTTTTCTTTGCTTTAAAAATTTTAATACAAAAGTTTTGTGTGCATGTTCGATTGTGGTACCTACTAAACAAATTATTAATTAAAAACCCAATAAAAATAATCATGAGTGTCAGTGATAGTGAGGAGAATGCTTTGGCCGGTACTCCAGAAGAAATCACAACATTTAAGTAGAAAGTACGGTACATACATTGACTTTTCTTTGGCGTGGTGTGGGTAGCCCCTCCCCACAAGGAGGACTGATGACCTGGTAAAGGTCACGGAAGTCCGCTGGATGCGGGTGGCGCCGGACTGGCCACTTTGGCACTCTTTGGGGGAGGCATATGTCCAGCAGTGGACGTCTTTCGGCTGATATGGTGATGATGATGATTGACTTTTCAATTATTATAGTTGACTCGTAGAAAAAGTATTGTACACAATAGTTACATAATTAGCTCTTAAAATCTCGTACGTTACGCCACTCGGCAAGCCTCGTGACCTAAACACTGTAAACACGGCACTCGACTTTAAGAGCTGTCATTATGAAACGATTGTATTAAATACTAATTGTTAAATGAACAATATCAAGAATCATTATAGTTTTTAAATTTCATATTAAAATATTCAAAGGAATCATTTTTAGGGTTCCGTAGCCAAATGGCAAAAACCGGAACCCTTATGGATTCGTCATGTCTGTCTGTCTGTCTGTCCGTCCGTATGTCACAGGCATTTTACTCGAAAATTATAAGATGTTTGTGAATTACATTTTGAGCATAGGTGTATTTTGTTAGCGGCTACAAAGTTTTGTAATTAAATTACAAAAAAAAAATATTTAGGGGTGCACTCCTATATATCCATACATA
The DNA here is from genome assembly GCA_947578815.1 of Epinotia ramella. NCBI lineage: Eukaryota > Metazoa > Arthropoda > Insecta > Lepidoptera > Tortricidae > Epinotia > Epinotia ramella. The sequence goes on along the minus strand of OX388202.1, from coordinate 18,739,407 downwards.
AAACTGAAGGTCAAAAATATTTTTTTCATTGCAAGCCCACGTGTGGCATGTATTTTACCGTGTATTTTAAAAATATGAAAAAAATCATGGACCTGGGCTTATTAAATTCTTACAGCGAAAATTATTTTGAACAAGATCGGTTCAAAGGTTTTTGAGATATTTGTAAAAAACTTCCTTCCTTAAAGAAAAGGACGTAAGTGCCAGATTTCAGTAACGATTCGATCTTTTTAATAGGCACGGAACCCTTCGTTGTGCGTGGTCCGACACGCACTTGGCCGCTTTTTTTACTGTATAATTAACATATTCACTGTTCCGCTTCTTATCAGAAAACCCACGAGATCGGCTACGAGCGTAGCAATTCTTGTCAGTGAATTCGTTAATTGATCGCTAGTTTAATGCATTAGTATTTATGCGTAAACAAAGTATTTTCGTTTTTAATAATTCAGAAAATAAACCTCAGTTCATGGGCAGTTTTGACATACCTACCTATGCTGTTTGAGGAATGACATAACGTCGATCAGTATACATAGGGTGACCAAATTTGGTGGAATAATGTACTAGGTCTTGATTGAAAAATATATTATATCGAAGCTAGATACTTTTATTCGAAGTGTATTAAGTGTATCTTCTAATTCTTCATCATGCCTTTTAATTCCTGATCCACCTCCTCTGTTTCATCCTATATACAAAGGACCGGTTTCGACTTACAAAATCTGACATGGGTTCGGTATTCATGTTATAGGGATCGTTAATGTAACTGTCTTTGTCTTGTCTCAGAATCAGTTTGTTTGAGACATGAAAGACAACATCCCGCGGCAGAATGGTCAATTTATAAATGTACTTTAAAATCAACTGTTAACAACAAAAAACAAACCCATGTTTTAAAAATGACCCAAACGTGCCTTCGCGTTTTAACGTTCCATTTTGTTAGTATTTTAGTAAGGTTGGCATAAATGTCACGCGGGATGAAGAGATTGTTATGACAAATGGGCTTCAGGAAACTGCGGCACACTTAGACTCGGTGGGAGCTACGAAACAAAAAATAACGAAGCGCAAACTATGTGGAGGTATACACTTTGACTCAAATATTAACTTAACTAAATTTAATTTACTAAAATTCAACGGTTCCTTTTTATTAGTCCCTTTACCTAATAAAAGAAAAAATTGTGAGTTCGAGCAATAATGCAAAAAGACCATTAAAACATGTGTTAAGTCACACATAGATACAATGTCAAGACGCACCTGGTGGCGTCATGTCTAATGTAAACAGCATGGCTGACTTGAACTGAGATCAGTTTGTTTTTAACCACCTTTGCAACCTCTCTTTTGCATACTGTAATTTGTTATAAGTTTGACGTGTCTGTGTATCTGTGTGTCTATCTGTGGCATTGTAGCTCCTAAACGAATGGACCTATTTTAAAGCGTTTTTTTTTCGAAAGCTGTCATCATGGTTTTTAGCTACGTTTAATCAAAATCAGTTCAGCCGGTTTTGAGATATTGTAGATGCTTTTTAGTGAAAATGTCGGGGGTTTTTCAACTTTTTTAAGTTGTTAATTATGTGTAAAAAGATAAATTTGCTGTCTCTTAAAATGTTGCACCCTTATATTTAACTGTGTCATTATTTAACGGGTTTAATCTTCCCGGATTTTTTTTTCGCATTAATCATCTTATTTAACAAACTATTCAAAAAAAGTTTAAGCGGAGAAGCTACTCTAGAGAAAATTTTAAACCATCGTGTTTTGGCTTCTGACCAACTACAACATATTTAATCAAGATACGAGTATCCGATAATGTACTTACATACTTATTTATTATTTGGTTAGTTCAGTCAGTATCGAAATAATGTGTATAATATATGCCCATAACATGCGGTCTGAGATTTATTTAGGGTACATATTACACGTTTTGGCTGACATTTATCTCAACTTTATGAACACTTTATCTGAAGTATCGTAGCAGTACGCCATTTTGCCACCCTAGTAAGTACTAGTTAACGGCCACAGACGGGTTGGGAGTTGCGAAATCCTCAGCTCTCACTGTTATTTAACCCATTTACAGCGTGTTAAGTGAAATTTTACGATCCATGACAGCTTTGTGATTCCATTGACTGCGTGGATTGAACTAAAATAACCATTGATGTTCATTTGTGTTTTCACGGTACACCTCGCTGATTAATCATAGCAATGAAATTTGCAATTGATGTCCGTGATTCCAAATTTAATTTCAATTGTTCATCAATTACGATTTATACAAGGTGTCAGCGGCATCGCAACGAAAACTGAAACGATAGCTTCAGACGGTTATCGCGCCTTGAAATCAAGAGGTATTTTTTTCTATAACCTCCATGAAAACGCTCTCAACTCAATATGACGAAAAGGGTCAATGTCACCGATGACAATTAGGATAGCAAAATAGCGTGATCCTGAGGTAATGCCCCGATACCGCTTGCATCTAAATCGAGTTCTAGTGCCATATTTGTAAAATGTTGTTGATATCTTAAATTAAGAGTCGAGAGTTGATTTTTGAAGGAATAAAACTCACCTAAACCGTTTTCTAATCATACAAGATATGGTCTCAAACTTTTCATAAATTCATAACAATCGATTGATTCCACTTGTAGCCAACACATCCTTGAGAAGATTGTCCGACCAACGACAATTCTCTATGTTTAAAGCCCGCAGCAATTGTCAGGCCCTGGATTTTACAAAGGCACTGGATAAATTGGCACAATTTCACCCTCGTTCATTTTCAAACTTCTATCTTCGGTTCGATAAGTGACTGGCTGGTTTCTGCTTTATAAATCGTTAATTAGTCAGTGTCATCAAGTGTCAGTTGTCAGTTTACCTATTTCTTTACACAATGCGATTTATTTTCTTTTTACATACTTACTACATATTTCAAACGTTTTCAATATTAAATACCCTTATTTATTTGTGAAATCATTCATTAACCTAGGAATACTGGTGTCCCAAGGGCATAAGTCGTTGTAAAGGGAAGCAGTCGTACCATGTTTGAAACACGATGGGTACCTACATACTTTGCCAATTATTATTTAGCAAATGTGCAAGTCTCGTTGCGAAATGCCAAGAAAGAAAAAATAAGCTAAATCTATCTTCACTAACAGTTTTCAATCCCTTGTTGCTTTCGTGCATCTATTACTTGCTAAAACTATGAGGAAATTTTTGGAAATTTTTCTAGGCATATTTTTAGTATTTTCCAATTTAGAATAATGGTATGGTGAGTTCGGATAAGTGCGCCACAGGGGTAAGTGCGCCTTTCATCAAACACATCGAGATCTACAGATATTTCACAAATAACGACATCTTACATTCATGCAACAAACTAAAACAAGTTTATTGCATGGATTTCAGCGAATTTATATTGATTTAAATGACTGAATGATGAATAAGGCGCACTTTACCCCCCTGGCGCACATACCCGAACTCACCATAGTACCAGGGTTTCAACCTTCGGTGCGATGGCGCTGACAGTCTGTATAACATTGAGCACGGTAGGGTCATTGCGACTATTTGAAATTTTATCCTCGTTATTATGAACCAGATTATCAGGTTTCAGAGTACACTTATTATACTTTTGTTTGTGATCTTTTTTTTTTGTGTCGGTATCATAAAGATTTTTTTTAGTGTAGGAACGCTCCAGTATAAAAGAACACTGGGAGTGAATAAATAATAGGGGACAATTTTACACAAATCGACCTAGCCCCAAAGTACGCTCAATAAGGCGTCATATTGCACTAGACGACGATATAATATTAAATACAAAAACCTACTAATTATAAGTGATATCCTAAACTATTAAACGAGCAATATTTGTATATATATAATTATATATTTAATTGCAATCACGTTCTCGAAAACAGCTCTAACCATTTCGATTAATTTTGGACTCGTTTTGTCCGTCTTTTCTCTATCACCCGAGCAGAGCTCGGTCGCCCAGGGACTATTAGTTATAAGTGGCATTCAACAGTTCTTACGGGAGTAGAACCAAAATGGGACAAAAACTATCCTATGTCCTTTCCCTAAGACTGATTCTTAAGGGGCTCCCGTACGCCAAAGACCTTCGATCTGAAACCCTGTTTTTTAATGTTATTAACAACAACGGCTTTAAGCAATATAGTATCCCATATTTACTTCAAAGTTCATCGTTTTCGACATATTTGGCATCAAAGTTGAACAATTTTAGGCCACAAAACTGGTTTTCTGGCCATAACTTTTGTCTTAATCAGTTTAAAATGAAAATACTAAACACGTTTTTAGAGACGTCATAAACAAACCCAAATAGGTATATAGATTTCGTATATGTTAGATCTTTCACGTCAATAGAGAACGAAATAAGTGCTTTTTTAGACAACATTTTTAAAAAATCATACAAAATTAGGTATTCATTTCTTTCAAAATCCGGTAGACAAAAATGGAGATAAATAATTTAAGAACCGATAACTGTTTGACTTATAATTCTATCTGTAGTGCAAAAGTAGGAGATATGATTCAAAACTTGTCATAAATCGATGAAAACCTCGGGTAGCCCCGTAATAAAACTACATATTAACCCATTCTTTAAAAGACTAAAAGCGTAGTTCCTGTAACCTAAACGTTTTATTGAAGGGGAAACTACCACAGTGAACAGACTGTTGAATCATTAATGAATAGACAAGATTGGACTTTCTGAAAATAAGCCAAATAGGTAGGTATTTAGTATGCTGGCACACCTGGTAACCTACTCGTAATATAATAATAGTAATTGCCCGCTCCTCCCCGCTTCCTTATTGCAAATAACGCAGGTGAAAATATAGCCTATATCCAATGTCTATCCCGAAGGTCTTGGCTTGTGTATCTTAAGTTGATACTAATTAATTTATAACATGTTATGACAATGTACACAGTTTTGACAATAAATGTATCTTATCTTATCGTATCTTATCTGGTTTCGTTTTATTCCAGTTCTCCCTTAAGTGTTCGAAATTACCCCACTCTCCCCTAATTGCGTATTCAGTCGCCCGTATCCTTCGCGGGGACTGTTTTCTGGTAAAAACAAATCGAGAAAAAAAAATACCCTTGCAATTTTCACATCATTATGATTTATATAAAAACCGTAAATAGTAGAATTTTTGATACCGTATGAAAGATAAGTTTTTTACCTATCAAAAGTGGATATGAATGTATAATGGGCGTTAACAATACACACCTCCAAGCAACTCATTAGCGCACGTACCTACAGATTTTTCTCTTTTATCATTAAATGAATAATTATTAAAAAAATAATGTTAGTGGACAGTCTTACACAAATTGAACTTAATAGTCAGCTCAATGAGGTTTGTGTTATAAGTAGTACACGACGACATATTTAATAGGATATAAATACATGAAAAACATCCAAGGCTCAGATAATTGCCCTTATCGGGATTCGAACCCAGGACCTTCAGCTTCTAGGCAGTATTATTATTAGGGATAAAATAAATAAATAAATAAATATTAGGGGACCATCTTACACAAATCGACCTAGTCCCAAACTAAGCAAAGCTTGTACTATGGGTACTATGACGACGATAAACATAATTATATAGATAAATAAATACTTAAATACATAGAAAACATCCATGACTCAGGAACAAATATTCGTGCTCATCACACAAATAAATGCCCTTACCGGGATTCGAACCCAGGACCTCTTGCTTCGTAGGCAGGGTCACTACCAACTAGGCTAAAGCGGTCGTCTAAATAAGACCAATAATTTCCATTGTTCAGAGTTCACTTCACAAAAGTCTTCAAACACTTATCTGCACTGTTTACCCCAACACTCTCATGGAAAATGTACACTCTCCCGGCTGAAGCCGCTTTACCCATAGTTCTGTTACAAAACAGCGGGAAGTCAACGGGAAGTGGCTCGACGACTGAAGCTATCGCATTCATCGGTCCAGCGAGTGATCTTGAGGTTTCAAGAAAAAGGCAGTTATCCAAGAGAACCAAAACAAGCAAGAGACGCTCTACCTCGGAGACTGATCATATTTATTCCTGTTACCTCACTACGAAATCACCAACTCAACGCTGTTCATAAAAAGCTTCGGGAGATCAGGAATGTCTCCATCAGCCGGACTCGGCTTGGACACGTCTGCGAGACGAGATGATTAGGAAACGTCTGCGAGAGCTGACACTACACGTGCCTGCAAATGGGACTAAGCTTACCCTATCTCATTGAACAGCACGTCGTCTGGTTGCTCGGGAACACAATATTTTTTCCCTTCAACAATTTTCCAATGAGTGAAGGATCTGTATTATTTGCAATGATTGCAGAGATGGGGTAAAGGCCTGGAGAGTGCTTTTTTCAACGATGCATCGAAGAACGGGACGCATATTGTGGCGCATCAATCATGGTTTTGAACGGCAGGTCACTGGAAAGGAAAATGAACATTGTTTTTACACTAAACCTGATACCAGGTCAAATTCAAAAGGATTGGTTGTGTAAAGATACGTCGAAGAAGTGCTATAGCAACATGTGGTTCTATCTGAAAATATCGACGAAAACATAATAGTTATGCAAGATATTTAATCCCAGACCACATACAGCCCGGATCACTAGGGAGTACGTCGAAACCGTCGGTATCAGCACTATGGATTGGCCAGCCAGAAGTCCTGTCTGTGGCGAGCTAAATATGAATCTGGGCTAGAAATTTTGCCCCTGAAACGTTACATCATTTTTTTAATGATGTCATTCGAACCAGTTTTTTGAGATGAACAAATGTTTGTATGGGAGCATCTACAATTAAAGAACATAAGTACTCAAAAAATTGAGACAAAGATTGACCTCGCTGGCGGCAGCGCAAAACGCTTCATACTGACAGACCGGTATGACGTCACAACTGACATTTGTACTAATCGTTGTATGGAAAATCAGGTAAATTGTTGTTTCGGTCGCGAAATACTGCGTTTAAGTACATAGTTGTAATACAATTTTGTTTCTATAAAAGCGTAAGGATTCTATTGCTAGCTTTAAATTTAGTCTTGGACTTTTTCTAAACTGTCAAGGTTCATATCTTTTTATGATGTAATTATATCTTATAATTTATACTTTATTACGATAATTTGATGGTTTACTATCCATTTAACACTACGTTATCAATTCGAACATGAGGCATCATGCCTATTGTAATCGAAGAAGAGTGGGTGGCATACCCCAAGATTTTCTTTCCAAACGCGTTCCGTCCATGAAAAATCGCATGCATGCATGTCGATTAGCTAGAGGAGGCAATACACCATCATCCTGCAAGCGTTGTTCCCGGTTGTGCCCTAAAGGAGCCCGGTGGAGTCCGCTTTGACACCTAATCCCAAGATTTGCCATAGGCATTAGTTTTACGAAAGCGACTCTATCTGACCTTCCGACCCAGAGGGAAAAATAGACCTTATTGGCATTAGACCGGTTTCCTCACTATATTTTCCTTCACCGAAAAGCTAACGGTACGAGTATATATATATATTCCGTACTTAAGTTTCGAAAAACTCATTGGTACGAGCCGGGACCGGAACCCAAGACCGCTGCTTGACAGCCGCATACCTGAACCACCCGATAATGAAAATAGTTTTGAATTTTTCCATTAATTTTCCCTAGTCCTTAGATTTTAATTTTCTCTAAAGTAACGCCGGGGCGGGCGTATCGTGGGCGGGTAGTTAGTTGTGCAAGGTCTGAACGAAGTGAAAACAATATCAGATTTTTCTGATAATTCCGATAGTGAAGAAAGAGTATGCAATTATCTTTCAGATGGTATAAATATTGCCATGATCCGTTTACATTTTTTCCGGAAATTGTTATAATATGAAACTGCGAACGAGGCTCAGTTACTTCGCGTAGTTTAATAGAGATGTTACGAGTATATGATAGTCTAATCAACCACTTTTTGTGAAACGTCATAAAAGGCACTGTTTGTATTAGGTTTGTAGGGAATTAGGACCAAGTTACGTGACAATTTTTTGATATTTAACTACATACTTAAAATAGCAAAAATAAGTTTAGGTGTACATTTTTTGGAGTATTTTGTGTGGTTTGTTTACTGCTTAGTAAGCTTTTTTTAATGTTATCAACTACCGCTCTGGTCGATCACGTAACGCATTGTACGCGCGCCACACATACAAAAATTTACATTTAGATCTCTAAATGTAAATATTTGTATGGGAAAATTACAGTTGAATTGTCCTAACGCTCGTTCGAAACGTTACATGTTTAACCCTCAGTCAGAATAATATTAATTAAATATATTTTAGTTATTTTTATAGACAGCATTTTTATAGCTCTCAGTTCTGTCTGTTGAATTTAGCTGGATGTTAAGTCCGTACTTGAAGTTAGCAAAACTATTTTTACTTTGATACTAGCTAAAAGATTTCAAGTTTCACGCGACTTGTATGCGAGTTTTCTTTAACTAAGTACTCGGTATTAGTATCCGGTGCTAAATTCAAGGCCTAGTTAACCGTGATACTAAAAGTAGCAGTTGTTTTAAATTAGTACCTATTTAAAATTTTACATAAGAAAATCCTCCGGTGAGCAATAGTCCCCGATCAATGGCTCTATTACTTCCTTTGCTGTTATCGGCGTCGTTAAATAGTTACTGTGTCAATATTTTCCGTTTGAATTCATTTCCAGAAACAGTCTGGAACGGATGCCGCATCTCGAAAATAATTGAATCGATTCATGTTTACCTTCAAACGTAATTGAGTTCAGTTTTGCTCTGCTGCTGAGTAGACTGGAAGCAAATTAGAATCTTGGGAATTATTATTAAATGTTGACCTATGTTTTATTCATACTGAGTACAATATGTGTAATTGAAGGAGGTCTTTGTGGCAATGCTATGAGTAAAAAGGAAAATAAGGAATCAATATTTTTATGTTTACGAAACCACTCCTAAACATCTGTTCGAAGAGGAGACGGGTCCATTCGCACGAGCTCGTTTTGACACTAGGCATAATAATGGTCACGTTATATTAGGCGCGCAATCTTATTATCATTGGCCGCACCAATCTCACCATCCTTTGTACATGACTGTTGCAACATCTCATAAAAATAGTAAGGTTGTTTTATACTATCAATACGACGAATCCTCAAATCAATAAAGAGTCTGCGACGCTTTTACGACTCGAGAGGAGGAGAGTAGGCTACGGTGTCTGTTTAAGCTGTGTTGTCTTAAGCTTAATTGCCACCGACGCGGTATTTAAAAAAAATATGTCTGTATCTATATAAATAGCGATGGTTTTAAATGTTTTCAAGAGAAGCTGTATGCTCAAATTAGTTAGAATACTATCCACATTATGTCGAATATCGGTTAGTTAAATATAAATAATCAATACATATAATAAAATCTTAACTGATCGCCGTCTGTACATGGCAAATTTATTAGAAAAACTTTTATGGGGGCCTTCATAGAGCCCAAAAAAATGTTTTTTGAATTTCCTGTCTGTTTGTCTGTGCGTTTGTGCAAGCTAATCTCAGAAGCGGCTGAACCGATTTGGATGCGGTTTTCAGTAATTTATTATGCTAGACGTCCCTTAACATTTGTTAGTGTTTATTTTATTCAAATCGGTTAATAAATAAAAAAGTTATGTCAATATAAGTAACGCATAAACTGGTAGTAATACTCATACTGATCTATACATATAATATTGAATAATAGGTAAAACAAATACTGAGCTGAATTATCTGAAATTGAGGTAAAATAAATATAGCTACTGCCCGCGACTTTATACGATGCGAAATTATTTATTTATTTATTTATTTATTATTAACAATATATTTACACGGCATTACAGACAAGCCAATACACCGAGAAATTAAACATTACAAAATAATAGTATACTCGTACAAAAACATATTATAGTCAGTTCACTTCGGTACCGATCGCTAATTTCGTCGAGTTACGTAACTGACCGGGTGGGGTGCAACTTGGGTTCGATCCCCAGCGAGGCGATAACTTTTTTCTTGCGTGGTTATTTTTAAATTTAATTTGTATTTTTTTTTTTTTCAAATGAATACTTCTTTAGCGGCGCTGAGCACTTTTTGGGATGGGGAAAAATTGTTAAACACGCGACAGATTTTTGAGACGTTAGATGTGACGGAGGTCATGTGACACGGTGATACTTTCGAGAGACATTCAGGACGAGGCTTTCACCGTGAGAGATTCGGGACGAGGCTTGGGGGCGGAGGGGAAAATTGTTTGATGTAAGACGTACGGGGCTTGGGGGCGGGGGCGGCCCGGGGGTGGAGATGTGAGGGGAGGGGGAATTTAAGAGGGGGGGGGGGGGGGTGAAGGGGGGATTTGCGGGGGGCAATTTTTTTTTTGCAAAATTAAAATTATTCAAGTTTTCACTTCTACCGGCACCTCCGGAGTGCAACCCGGTCTTGTTCTTTTATAAACAACTGGTTTCTTTTTTTTCTCTGATTGATTAATGTTTTTTTTGTTGTTTATAAAGGAACTGCTGCTGCTGGTTTTTAGTTGCAAGATTAAGATTCCTTTTTTGTTAACACTATTATCATAATATTAATGAACCTCCAGGTCTTTAGCATTATGTCTGTTGGTACTCTATGTGTACCCCTTATATATTTGTTTAAGCGACTGTTTGTGTTTGTAAATAAATAAATAAAAAAAACTGCATTACAATGCCTCGAAAAAGATATTATATTTGCTTTGAAATCTAAAAATAGGTCATCTAAAATTGTTTGATAGGTTGAGTTGAATACTTATCTCGAATTATCATAGCTCATCAACGTTAAAGAATGTGGGTATAAAATTTGGACAAAACTGTTTTACGCGGAGAATTGAGTTTTATTTATGTACAAAACTCCCGTGACTTTCTGAAATATTAATGGGGCTTTCTTTTCTACGAAAACCTCAGCCTTCGCATCGATTCTTCTTCGCTTGCCTCCCTGTTCACCTTCAGGATTTCGGCCCTCAAGTTTCGCTTGCAAGACATCGGAAGATAAAGAGTAATAATCGTTGAATCGTTTATTGAAAAAAAAAACACATTATGTTACAGATTTTGACAGGGGTCTCCGCACTAGGCTTCGCCTGTATCGCGGGGAACCAGTAGAAATTACATAATTGAACTTTAAAAGTTACGTACAATTTAACCAAAAGTAAGAGTGTCGTTAGGGGTCATTGCTGGCATTGAGACCGCTATCAAAAGGGTTGCGAAGGGCCCAATCCTTTCATTCCAACGAAAAGGCCTTGCTTGCCTCGCCACTCACCGTCGGAACTTTGACCTGGGGTTTCGCTTGCAAGACCCCGGGGGATAGTAAATGTATTTGGGGGCCAAGACACAGGGAGATAATGAGTATCCGTCCATGGGGCGCATTTAGAGCGTTTTCTGAAGGAATGCTTCGAGTCTTTCATTCCAACGAAAAGCAGGCCTTTGGCCTCGCTTACCTTGCCACTCACCTACACGGGATAGTATGTGTCCGTGAGGGCTCGCTTGCCTCGCCGCTCATCTTCGGTACTTTGGCCACAGGTTTCGCTTGCAAGATACCTAGGGATTGTAAGTATCCGTGGGGGCTTGCCATTGGGTCTTCGGCCCTCGAGCTCGCCTAGGGAGCGCTCTCTAAAAGCATGCTATAGTGCTCAGCCTTCGGCTTCACTTACCTCCCCTTTTACCTTCGGGAATTTGGGCCCCAGGTTTCGCTTGCAAGACACCCGAAGATAATGAGTGTCCATAGGGGCTTGCATTAGGAGCGCTCTCTAAAAGGATGCTTTGGGCCTTTCATACCACTCTCTCTCGGCCTTTGGCCTCGCTGCCACCTGGGGATACTAAGTGGCCTTCAGCCCCGAGCGCTTAAGAAAGCTTGATTTGGACCTTTGATTGTTACGAAAAGCTCGACCTTCGGCCTCGCTTGCCTGGCCGTTCACCTTCGGGACTTGGTCTCCAGTTTCGCGGGACAGTGTCCGTGGGGGCTCACCCACTGGCCTTCAGCCCCCGAGCTGGCATTGCGACCGATCTCTAAAAGCGAACTTAGGGCCTTTCATTCCTACGAAAAGCTCAGCTTTCGGCTCCGCTTGCCTCCCCGTATACCTTCAGGAATTCGGCCCTCATCAGGTTTCGCTTGCAAGTTACACGGAGATAACGCGTATCCGTGGGGGGTCGGCCTCGGGCCTCAGGCCCTCGGGCTCGCATTGAGACCGCTCTCTGAAGGATTGCTTTAGGCCTTTAATTCCAATGAAAAGCTCGGCCTTCGGCCTCGCTTGCCTCGCCGCACACCTTCGGAACTTTGGCCTCAGGTCTCACTTGCAAGACACCTGAGGATAGTGAGTGTCCGTCGGGCTCGCCCTAGGGCCTTCAGACCTGAGGCTCGCATAGGGAGCCCTCTCTTAAATGGACGTAGTTACGCGAAAACGTTCCAATCCACACCGACCCCATTTTGAGATAAACGCAATTTTGTGTTTTGGCGGTACACTTTTTCCCTGTAATTATTTCAGGCAAATACTATTGGTTTTACTGTGGAATGCCAAACTGGTTATTTTATGAGGAGCATCTTAATAGGTAAAACGAGTTTGAAACGTTTTTGCTAAATTTAATTTTGTATGCACCTTGTTAAAATAGCAATTATGCATAAACGTTCCAAAACGAATTTAAGTGTATTATTTTATAAATATATCTTAAATAAATGTAATATGTAAAATAATAAATAACAATGAGGAACATACAAAAACAACAAAAAAAAAATTGAAAATGTATTACAAAAAAAATAGGACGTGATCTTTTGAGCTTAGAACCTATGCCAAAAATTAGCTGATATGGTTCCAATAGTTATCAAAAACTTATATTAAACATTCAATCATCATCTTATTCTATGATCTCGAAGTCCGGAACTCCACCAAACCCATCAACATCATCAGTAGCTTCTTCAGAACTTTGAAGCGTTCTATAAAATTGAAGGCAATCCTCAGGTATGTAGTGGTACATGGATTGTAAGTCCACTAATTTCGCTGGAGCAATCGGTTTGCCATTAGGCCACAATAAACAAAAATCAGATTCTTTTATGTATTGCAGTTCTCGCTTTATTCTTTTATCAATTTTCAACTCATTGAAATCGTCTTCCATCGTAGACCGCATAAAAATAGAAAAGAAGATTATCAATAGGAAGAAGTTTACAGACTCGTCTAAAGTTAGTTGGCTACATACAAAAAAAAATAAGTTGGATAAAGATAAAATGTTTTCTATTTTTATGCGGTCTACGATTGAAAATTGCGTTTATCGCAAAATGGGGTCGCTGTGGGTTGGAACGTTTTCGCGTAACTACGTCCAAATATACCATAGTTATTTATTTTGGTAAAAAATATTTTTTTCTCTCGAACATATTTAGCAAAAATGGATCAAGTATAAGAATAAGAAATATTTATTTCACAAAAACACAGTATATGTGGATCGTTTATAGCAAAAAATATATTCATGAATGGAGGTCATTTAATCCACATAAAACACAATAACAAATAAAACAATAATAACTTAAGCTACTAGTTTAAGCCTAGTCTAGTCTAGCAAAAAATTAGAAAATAATATATTATAATAAAACGTTCCAATTTTATTTAGAACAGTCTTCGCAGCTTAAAAAGACAGTAAGTATGGATTAATCTAAAAGGTTTCAAATTATATGGAACATTTTTGCAGAAATAAAAAATGTATAAAGATTTTGCAAAAAACGTTCCAACCCACATGGATCATTTAAGAAACAATTAAATGTGCGTTTTATGAATTTAGTATAATGTTCCAAGACAAGTGGACCATTATAACGATATGTTATTCTATTAAGAGTTTTTAACAATATGTTTCAGTATGCATGTAATGTTTTTACTTTATTTTGAGTACACGTCCTTGGCATAATGGTGGGTTGGAACATTTGGGTCAAACTTTATTGATGAAACTAACCTAAAAATACTAGCATCTTTGTGTGCACATGATGTAATATGTCAAAAATAGTACCCTGGTTATGGTAACTCATTTTCGAGTGACTTGTGGGTTGGAACGTTTTCGCGTAACTACGTCCAAATGATACTTTGGGCATCTATATAATATTATTGACGAACAAGTTTATGAGGGTGTTTATTTAGATTCGAAGTGAACTGTTTACTAATTAAATGAAATCTTTATTTCCAAATTTGTCATATGTATGGTTAAACGTAAAATAAACATAAAAATATCATGTACTTAAATCATAATTTATACGCATACGAAGTCGCGGACAGATGCTAGTAAGGTACTTAAAATGCAAAATTTTATATTAATAATATTTTTAATCTCTTATCAAAATACCAATGCAATAATTATTACCTTTGTAATAATACCTTAGCAACGAACGTAATATTTCACACCTCGACACACAAAACCCGCACTACGCACAACCTGACGCTCCCGCGTTCGCCGACCGACTGTTTCGTGTGGAGTAACCCACCGGCAACATCGCCGCCTGCGCATATTTCAATGGCGGTAACGTGAAGTTGTGCATACTTCACAACGTTTTAAAAATGGCGTAATTGTGGTATGTTTGTTATATCAATTTCTAATGAAATGTAGTAAATGTTGATCAAGATAATAATATTTGAGCATATATGCAGTAAGTGTCTTGGGTATTTTTTTTGCAATATGCATAAATGATGTAACCGCCACGGAACTGAATTTCTCAAATGCTGTAATCACCGAATACTTTGAATTACCTATTTAAAACAAAAATTGGCGTAATAATACTTGTTTAAAAAAAAACAAAACGTATCGAGTTTAGTCGAATAGACGCCTGGAGACCAAACTAGCCAATCAATTTGTTGACTTTTTGAAAGGTATTTTTGTGTGACGCGGTCATTCGTACACACGACTCTCAAATACGGCAAGACTGAATTTGCGGATTCTCGCTGGACCGCAATATTGCCGATAAAGGTACAATGTTGCACGTTGTCTCTATGGTTAACACTATATGTATAAGTATTTATGTAGGAATTTATGTATGTTTATTTGTATGCTTTATGTGTGTTATTATTAATGTAATTGTGTATGTTGTAAGTTCGGTTACTTCCAATTTTGCCACCTACCTACCTTGTTGCTATTTCTCCGCTACCTAAAGGTTGTCTGGAAGAGATCGCTTTTTAGCAATAAGACCGCCTGTTGTTAACATCTATTTTTTATAAGTTGTTATGTCTATTTGTTTCATGTTTTAAGGTGTGCAATAAAGAGTATTGTATTGTTGCAGGTACAAAAAATTAGAATATTTTTAGATGTTTTCACATTATGCGGAGATAGACAGCTGTTAGTATCAAGAATACCGGCAACGGTGGCAACATTGCCTTTGTTGCCGACAACGTGGCGTGGTCTCGGCAGCAGCTAATCAACATGCACGGCTCGGCTGTAGCACAATATGATCAGTAGTAGTAGTAAACAATTTGTGTTGCGTGATCGGGTTCGTCATCTCATCTTCATTACCATTATTTTTAGATTTAATCGGTACAAAAATGAAACGCAAGCTTAATGGATTTGCGTATTATCCGCCTTTCAAACCATTTTATAAAATGTCGCTAAACCTACAATAGCTAATGCCTATAACTTTGCTTTCAACTAATTTATGAAACTTTCATCACGGAACGTTAATTTTAGCAACATCAGACCCTGTTGTTTGTTGAATGTTTGAAAAATTGGATAAGTTCCCTAATACGCCAATAGTAGAGGTTCAAAGTTGTGTAATATCCTGCAAATATTGGGCCTAAACATAATAATTTGGTCTTGCAATAATGTAGAAACCCGACTCAGACGATGATTCCTATTCCGCCGGAGCGTCTGCTATTGACTACTATCTAGTCTATATTAGTATACAGTAGATTGTATGACAAGGGCCTAAATAAGCCATCATTACAACCTAATGGTTATTTTCCCGAGCGAAGCGAGGGGAAATTGTTCGAATGGTAATATAGTTTTTAGAGCCGTTGCACACTAGCGTTTTAGAGTTTAGCACTTAGCGTTCAGCACTTAGCGTTAGCGAGCACGCTGCGATATCTTCGCGATTATTTCCCGCCAGCGTACCGCCGCGGTAAAGCCGCGTGGACGCGGCGTTCCCGCTCCGCCGGGATACCGTTGGCAAAAACGCTAGTGTGCGAAGGTTCTTAGACCAGACACTATACTTTTCACTTCACTTGGAAAATTCCAAAAGACAGACAAGTATATAATACAGATTTCTGAAAACAATACCTTGCTAAAAATAGTAGATTGTGTGACAAGGGTCTAAAATAAAAAAGCCACATTTTCACGAGATGGTTTTTTTCCCGAGCGAAGTGTGGGAAAATTGTTCGAGTAGTAATATGGCTTTTAGACCAGAGTTATACACTCTAGTTTTCACTTCGACTGCGAGAAAACAGTAAAAACAAAGGTTATATCCACAATTAATGATTAATTCCACGGCGAAAAGATTGTTCAATTTTGGTGTCATGATTTTTCTAATAAACTGCTTTGACACAGATATAAAATATTGACACCACGGATATTCGCCATTGACCGTCTATTAGGCGCGCCCAAACGGCTGAGCGCGGCGGACAGCATACGGAGCATAAGATAAAGCGAGATAGACGCCAGTCTATCCCGACCAATTTCATAGCTTATGCCAATGATGCAGTCAAAATAAAATAGAATGTTTAAAAAAATCATAAATATGTATCCATATTTGCCCTAAATGTAATACTTTAGCCCCGCTTGCTAAGCCTAATTTGACACACTTTTCGAGCATGAGACGTTAAAAAACTATTATTGAACACGTTTTGTATGGGGACATATTGCAAAAACCGTTAAAATTATTTGGCTGTGATAAAAAGTTATAAAGCCATATTTAGTAGAGTATTTCTATGTTCCTTTATATTGCGTAATTATATGCAACGTGAAATTTTGCGTCTAATGAATACCAATACATTTGGTTAAGCGAAATACTGTGAAACCTGGTTAATTGGTACCTGGATAATTGAGAAACCTCTATAATTGCAACCAAATAGCCGGTCTCGATTCCCTGGGACCAACATACCTGTTAAATTTATTTTTTTGGAACCTCTATGACGTTTACATTTTGTTTTTTGTTATAGGATCTCTATAAAGGACACACGAGGCGTCGAAGACCTCTATAATTGAAAAGCCGTTAATACACCTCTTGTTATATTACAAAAAAAACCTCTTACAATTTAAACGCCGTTAAATCACATGTTTTTTTTTTCAAATCAATTTAAATTAATGACCTCTGTCATTGACACACGAGGCATCAAAGACCTCAATAATTGAAAGGCTGTTAATTGAAAGGCTATAGGATCTCTATAAAGGACACACGAGGCGTCGAAGACCTCTATAATTGAAAAGCCGTTAATACACCTCTTGTTATATTACAAAAAAAACCTCTTACAATTTAAACGCCGTTAAATCACATGTTTTTTTTTCAAATCAATAAAATTAATGACCTCTGTCATTGACACACGAGGCATCAAAGACCTCAATAATTGAAAGGCTGTTAAATCGCTGTTAATTGTCGCATATATCAGTAGTAAATACCTTTTAAGATTAATCTTAAAAGGTATTTACTACTGATATATGCGACAATTAACAGTAAACAATATTATTTTGAAGCTGGTAAGTTGGTACGACCTGGTGAAACTAAATGCCTCTTTAATTGACACAAAATTGCTGACCCCGTGAGATGTCAATTATCCAGGTTTTACGTAGTACAAAAACCATGGTCGAAAAATAAAGTGTTCAACATTTTTATAATCAGTACATTAACATACATATAGGTTTTTAAGCATCTGCGTTTGTATTCGAAATTACCCATAGTTTTAAACGCCTCTATCTAAGATTTTTTTACGATGCCATTTGTGCCAGTTTTTGGACAGCCTTATAGATATACTTTTCTGCCTTATAATTTTAGTGTAGATATGTTTTTGGCCGCTCTTTTGCAGGAAAATATAAAAAGATATTGATGATGTTGTAGCGAACAGAAAGACTGGCTCTCAAAAGGTGAATTTGCGCAAGTGGATTTATTAGGAAACCATTACCGTCAACGTTATTTCAAGAAAATGAAGTTAGTCATGCTTGCTTGACTTGACGGTAGCACACCAGAACTGTACCTCAGATTATTTTACAAAATGTAGGGCAAATGGTTTAAAATTGACAGAAGATTACTCTAAAGTTAGACAAGAAAATCGCTGATACATTACTTGAGTTAATAATTGAATTTGTACGGTTAAATTACTGCTATTTACGCGCCGCGCTGCGCTTTACTGTTATTTACGTTTAAACGGATTAAAGCTTGGCAGAATTTGGTGGCGCGGCCGGATCTGTTTCACTCTAATATGAATACTAGTTGGAGTCATTGTTATTTCATTGTTTTTAGATATCGCTTTCACCCACCCATGGCTCTCGGTCACGCTGGGGCGCCCTTGAATTGCTTCCGGATGGCATAATAAAACAGTAGCCTGTTTCAGACTTAATTAATTTATTGACAAAAATCCGAATATCTATTCAAGTATACCTCACTCTTCTAGCCTTCCTATACAAATATTATTCTAGTATTTTACCTAACTGAATTAAAAAAATATTTCCCAACAGTATCGTAACCGTTATCGTGCGGGTAACGTTTTAAATGAATAGTCCCAAACAACCGCGGGTAGTCAAAGTTGAGCAAAGTAATAAAAGGCACGGCTGGGACAGTCGAGTACTCGCGCCAGTACTATTTACTCGTTAATAGTATATTTAAATAAAAATAATAAATAAATATTTGGGGACAATCTTACACAAATCGACCTAGTCCCAAACTAAGCAAAGCTTGTACTACGGGTACTAGACGACGATATACATATTTATATAGATAAATAAATACTTAAATATATAGAAAACATCCATGACTCAGGAACAAATATTCATGCTCATCACACAAGTGAATGCCTTTACCAGGATTCGAACCCGGGACCTCTGGCTTCAATAGAGGAGAGAGGTCGTCAATTTCAAACGGAATTAGTAACGTGAGGTTACATTTTGTATCAAACTTGTTTCCCAGTATACGTGTTTCTGCACTTCAATACCTAGTTATTTATTATGCAAGACTGCATCGTTGTCATTTGGCGCGAACGCCCGTGTAAGCCGATCTAGCGAAGATTTGTAAGATTCAAAAGTGCAATCATGGGCGTAGCAAGGCCTTCAAACCATGAGGTGCCATAGTTGATTGTATAGGGGTGGGTAAGGGTCTAAAATTTGCCATATTACCACGCGATGGTTATTTTCCCGAACAAAGTAAGGGGAAATAGTTCGAGGGGTAATATGGCCTTAAGACTAGAGTTATACACTCTACTTTGCACTTCGACTGCGAGAAAATAGTCAAAACAAAAATGATTCATCCACAATCAATAATAAATACCTACCACAGAGAAACTATTGTTCAATTTGGTGCCATTCTCTTTTTAATAAACTGCTTTGACACAGATAAAAAATATTTACACCACGAATGAACGCCTCTGACCGATAGCCGCGTCCAAAGGGCCGAGCGCGGCAAACAGCATACGGAGCATACTATAAAGCGAGATAGACAGCAGTCTATCCCGCTCTATCTTCATAGAATATGCCATGTATGCAGTCAACCACGCTTGAACGTTTGGACGCGGCTGTAAATGGTCAAAAGCGTTAATTTTTTAATGATTGTGAATTAGGTAATGAAAAACACCTAATGTTTGAAATGAATTCTGTTTCCTGATTGGTCGATTTTAATATTATTCTGGTTAATAGCTGATAGCAAATTCAACGGTTTTTAAAGTGTTGTGATTGGTGGATATTACATTCACGGGGAACTATATGATTGGTCAAATAAAAATGTATTATAAATCATAAAATTATGTATAATTATGTTTCCCTAGCCCCGCTTGCTAAGCCTAATATGACGCACTTTTTGAGCAAGAGAATTGAAAAACAATTTTACTGCCGAGCGAAAGACAATTTTTCATCATCATATCTGCCGAAAGACGTCCACTGCTGGACATAGGCCTCTCCCAAAGAGTGCCAAAGCGACCGGTCCTGCGCCACCCGCATCCAGCGGACTCCCGCAACCTTTACCAGGTCATCGGTCCACCTTGTCGGGGGCCTATCCACGCTGCGCCTTCCGGTACGTGGTCGCCACTCGAGAATCTTTCCGCCCCAACGGCCATCGGTTCTACGTGCTATGTGCCCCGCCCACTGCCACTTAAGTTTAGCGATCCGGAGAGCCACATCGGTTACCTTGGTTTTCCTGCGGACAGCCCAATTTCTGATGCGATCACGCAGAGAAACTCCCAACATGTTCCTCTCCATTGCCCTTTGGGTGACTTTCAGCCTTCTTATGAGGCCCATAGTAAGCGACCACGTTTCAGTGTCATATGTCATCACTAGCAACACACACTGGCAATTTCATAGTGAGTAAATACAATGCAAGTGAATCACATTTTTCAAACGGTTTTCTAAATTCCGTTTTTTTAATGTTTTAGCTATTTAATTATATAATTAGACATTCAAATTTTCGCATCTTTATATAGTCTCTATCCTGCAGTAAATGTGTTACAATCATAATATTATCGGGAGTCTCTTCGAAGGAGCTTCCGGTTGTATTACAAGATACTTAGCCTTTGCAAAATGGGCCTAAGGTAACTAGCCCATAGTACAAGCACTCTAAGAACGATCTAAACGGGGCATGGGCCACGGTCGCACTCGCACGCGGACTGTTCCTTTCACGGAGAAAGGCAGGATTATGCCATTGTCGCTGCTACACCACCTGGAAAATTGCACTTACACTGTTATTAAGAAAATGCCCCGGCCCAGTTTTGTACAATGTATAGGGTTTTTAGCGGTCCGGTGGCACGCTTTCGCGGTAATACGGGTTTGGCCGCGTAATGCGGCTTTTTAGGTTATTAAAAAGTTATTTGTTTGCCTTAAGAGGGTTCTCTTATGTTGAAATAATACAATTATACTTAACAAATTTAGAATTAATATGGTAATGTATCCTATCTGAAATATACGGATATATTGTTGAACATGATACAACTTACTCTTATTAACGTGTAATGTAAATGTGATACCTATAGTTACTTCATTACCATTATTATAAGTCTGGATGTTCTTATCACCAATCTCTGACCATGTAATTGGGCTTTCACTGGGGGCTGCAACACAGTGCAAACTAACGCAGTCGCCAGGGCTCCAAACTGTACCATGTATCATAAGTATGAACAATAAAGATTTTTATTATTATTATTATTATTGTTTCAGCCGTTACTGAGTGGTACACACGGTGTATATAAATGTACGAGTATGTATACATGCACACGAGCAAAAATGCCATGTAAAATGACATGAATATGCTGAGATGGGCGGGAGGTGTGACTCGCAAGGATAAAGTACTAAACGAATGCATACGGGGGGAGCTTTGAAGTCGACCGATCACCGAAAAACTCACAGAAAGTCCTCTCTTATGGACACATAAACAGGCGTGACAATGATTATTACAGTGTGTTCGGGAAAACGATATAGGAACTTAAGGATGTGATAGACTGGACTATTAGGAAAAGTTTACGTATTAGGTACATGTCAAGTTCAATCTGTGACAGTTTTCTTTAATAGAGTTTTTCTAACTTTTGTAAAGTACCAAAATTTGTCATCATAAATTAAATTTAAATCATGGAATGAAATAATTCATATTCATTTATGTTTAATTGAATCGCAGTGAATTGATTAACTATTCAAAAAAATTGACCCTACCACGCTTTACAAGTTTATTTTAAATCGTTTATGTGGGTTACAAAAAAAATACTCTCATAGATTGGACTAATTGTAAGACATGTAAGGTTCAAACTCTTCCTAATGGTCTATCACCTCCTTAAGTTCCTACATCGTTTTTTTTGGCTATGCAGGATATTCGGGATAACAGCCTGTGTATACGCGCTACGTCGCCCAGAAATTAAGAGGGGGAGATGCCGCCTGCCATCGACACGGTGGTCAAACGTGGAAAGAGACTCTAAAAACTCCCAGATGTAAAAAGAGAAAACCTAACTTGGTGCAAGCGAGGGAGGGGACCCGACCTCAAATAAGGGGAACAGGGAAACAAGATGATGATGATGTTACACACACATACACACGTGCAGTATTGTAGAAAAATATCGTTATAAGTATAAGTTATATTAACTTACTACTAGTGTAATGCTTACTACTAAGTTAAAATTAAGATTAGACCTAACCGTAATAAAACATGAAATAAGATTGAGTTATTAGACACCGAATTGTTGGGAATGTTTAAAAACAAAAAAGGTTAAGAAGAAAATCATTGCATATACCTACATCAAAATTGGAATTTGGAAGTGGAATTAGGCAGCTCAGAGAAACTTCCCAGCAAAAATCCTGCATACGGTGCTTGGATATTTCGTATTCTATTACAAAGTTTGTTGACTAAGTTCAGGAAAATCCATTTGGTTGGAGTTTTTCCCGTTTTCATCTTATAAATATTTACATCATATTTTTGCTGAAGGCAGGCACTTCGCGGCGAAGTGTTCAGGACTTCAACGCACCTGCTACAACTATTTATTTAGAGGATTTGTGATTTTTTGTCGTCTCCAAGGGGAGTTGAAAAATGCCTCGTACTGCGAAATATTAAAAAATGCAAAAGGCTTTTAAGTGGCTTTGCATAATTATTATTCTTTACGGGACGATGTCGGGAGAGCTAAAGTGATGCTAGTGCAAGCTTTCCTAGTAATGAGATGAGATGAGATTGGTTATTATTTTATGATATTAAGACACTCTCTTCGAAATGCAGAGTCAACTGCTCCAGGTTAACAATATGAGCCGGGTAACATGAATGTCATAGTTACTTGAATCTATTGCCAAATCGTTAGTTAATTTTCTAAAGAATATTTTTAATACATAATTTACACTAACTAAATTAAATCTAAAACAGGCCCTTGAGACATTGAACCGAGGATGTTGGCGAAATTTCTGCGCTGAATTGTACAACGCTGATGCGTTGCGCGAGAAAGCCGCCAACTCTTCGGTTACCAGTTAGGTACATCAATCAGATACTCCACGGACCGAGGGTCTCTACACCAAAGAGTACAAAGTTGTAGACTCTACCGAGATTTTCGGCGTTGTCCGCCGCTGCACTCGTTTAGAAATAGTCAGTTGGAGGTGGGACGGTTCTAGTGTGGCTATAAAAGTAGCGTCCCACACCAGCATCCGTCCCAAACTTCACGGAACCAAAGACACACCATCCGGTATTTTGCCATCATCTATGGCAATGCCAGTTGGCTCAAGAGGAGCAGGCACATTGATGGTGACAAGAGATCGGCGGATTATATCATTATGTCGTAGTTGTTTTGTAACAGACCCGTTTAAAATCTGCCCAAACATAGCAAATTACAGAGTATAATTTAGGAGAAATTCCGAGGTAAAACCGTACGCTAGGACTATTATTGTCATTAATTTAAGCGGTCAAAGATCAAAAGCCGCCAGATGGAGTCTGAGGGAAAAACATTGTTTTGGAAATAATTAAATATCAGCCCAATTTATAGCACACGGATCTAAAATTTAATTTTTTAACCCATATTTTTAAAGTGACTCAATTTTCCCTCCGGAAGATAAAAAAAAAATTGTGGCCGAAAAGGGGTACCTACTAATTAAGTAGGTACCCCTTTTCGGCCTTTGCGTTTACAGCAAAATATGCTATGAGTAATTTTATAATTAAAACTTGTTTGTATTAACACTGTATCAGTACATTCATAGTGTTAGGATGAATTAATTACATGGACGCAGCCCAATGGGTGAAGGAGCTAGATATTAAATTATAGTTATTTGTGCAACAAGAGAGCAAAGTTTGTTTTAGCTGCGAGTGCTGATTTTGAGTCCTGAGGAAGCGAAAGATTCTTAAATTGAATTTTGTTTGAATCTTGAGCGCAGCGAAGGACTCAAAAGCACGAGATGCAAATACTTTGCTCTCGAGTAACACATACAACTATTCACCTCAGCAGTGAGAACATATTCACATTAAAAAATATATAATAGTATCACGTACCTATTCGTCTCAAGATTATTCAGGTATAAAATCTAATAAGGCGTTCGTTACTGCATGTTTTATCTCCTCACCGCCGGCCGCACCGTTAGTCAGTACTAGAAAGGCGAGACAAGGCGAGAGAAACCAAAGGAAATTTCAGTAACTATACGAGTGTCGCATGACACTAACACATCACTAAAAACTAACCGTGTTACTGTTAAAATTAAAAGATTTTACTAATATCTTTGAGATATTTTTGAAATATTTATTACTATCACAAGGGCACACATTAGCATATTACGTGTACGCGTGCACACCAAAAACTAGCCGTACTGGTTGTTAAAATACTGTCTTCGTCACGTCACTGACTTCACTATATTTCCTAGTTAGGTAGAGAATTGATTTATCCTAGTAGTTTTTATATTTAAAACTAATATCAATAACGCATTAATGAAGAATAATAATCATCATCCGAAAGACGTCCACTGCTGGACATAGGCCTCCTCCAAAGAGTGCCAAAGTGTCCGGTCCCGCGCCACCCGCATCCAGCGGACTCCCGCAACCTTTACCAGGTCATCAGTCCACCTTGTGGGGGGCATACCCACGCCGCGCCTTCCGGTACGTCGTCACCACTCGAGAACATTTCCGCCCCAACGGCCATCGGTTCTACGTGCTATGTGCCCTGCCCACTGCCACACTTAAGAATGAAGAATGAACTTCATGAATGAAGAATAATATATCTAATAAAATCTGAAACAAATTAACAGCCTGCAATTTTTTAAAAGGGACGCGCTTACGTTCGAAAACTGCATCTGTGGTATACGTTCATAAAATGTAAGATTGTTTAAACTAGAGTTTAATAATAAGCTAGCGTTATAAAATTGTTTACCTATTGATTATGAAAAACGCAGTTTATACTTAATGCGCAAGTAGATACATCTCATTATCGCTAATAGACCTTGTGGTAAATTCTTTATAAAGAATTCCTATATATTTTTCCTATAGGAAAACTGTAATTTAACTGATAACGCCGTTTTCTAATTTGTTAAAGTCAACTACACGTTTGTTATTCTCTTTCAATAGATCCCCAAAAGGATCCTTTCCCAAATATGAACTTAAGCGAGGTGCAGTTTCTTTTATTGAATTTATGAGAGCAATCATAACCAGAGTTACCAGAGAGGAGATTAATGAATGCAATCACTTGCAGACAAACGCGTTAACTTACATTCTTCGCTCTAGACTCTTGAATAACAATCTGACTAATTTTAGGTATACTTGTACGCTGTAGGTAGTAAACTAGTTAAGTAAATGTACTGCTGCTATGCGATACGTCGTTTTTAATTATCAGGACATAGGTAGTAGGAGATACGAATACGAATAAAAATAAGGCACGACTTCACCCATGATGGCCATGATTTGTTTAATGTATGAAAAGTATTTTTCACTTCTCATGCTCGAAAAGTGTGTCATATTAGGCTTAGGAAGCGGGGGTTAAGTAGTACATTTAGCCTCTAGGGAAAATATGTATGCATTTTATAATTTTTAAAACATTTTGATTTGACCAACAAAACACTTCACTGTATTAAATCCACCAATCATAACTCTTTAAAAATCCATTTGTATTTGACAACTGAAAAGTTACAACTAGATATTTAAAATTGACCAATTACGAAACAGAATTCATTTCAAACACGAGCATTTTTAATTCTCGAATTCACAATCATTAATAAAAATAAATACCTCTGACGGTACCCGTATAGCCGCGTCCAAACGTTCAAGCGTGTATGGCTTCCTACATGGCATAAGCTGTAAGATTGAGCGGGATAGCCTGATGTCTAATTGTCCGCCAACGCTCGGCCGTTTGGTCGCGCTAATAGGGAGTCATCAGTGGCGTGGTGTCAATATTTTGTATTTGTGTCAATGCAGTTTATTAAAAAAACATTCCAGGCCAAATTGAACAATCGTTTCGTCGTGGAACTTATCATTGATTTTGGATGAACAATCTATATTTTTACTATTTTCTCGCAGTTGAAGTGAAAACTAGATGTATAACTCTGGTCTAAAAGCCATATTACCTCGCGAACAATTTTCCCACACTTCGCTCGGTATAAGCTGGTAAGTCGTACCTAACTAGTAATTTACACTCATCTGTTTTTTAAATATACTCGTTTGTATATTCTAGCCTAGGAGATTTTTTTCCCCAAACCATTCGCGTTTTTTTTTAAATTTAGGTACTTAACTCAATATAAAATACTTTTCATCCATTAAACAGATGGGTGAAGGTCATGCCTACATTCGTATCTCCTACTAATCGTTATGTATTCATTTGATTGAGTTGTTAGTACTCGTACACCTCTTTAAGGTTTCTGTAGCAAAGGGGTGCAAACTGATATTATTAACGCTCGCAATTCGTCCGTCCGTTTGTTATAAACTATAAATACCTCTGACCGGGGTTTGTGCAAATAACTATAGGCCTATCTCACTCCTAGCAACTCTCTCTAAACTGCTTGAAAGACTTATCAAAGACAGGCTAATTAGGCATCTATACCGCAACAAGATATTAAGTGAACGCCAATTTGGTTATCAAAAAAGTGTAGGTACGGGTGATGCAATACGTATACTAGTCAGGGATGTTGTTTTGACAATTAAATGAGAAAAGGAAGGTTGCGGGCCTCTTTTTAGATCTTAGCTCAGCTTTTGCTACCGTTAACCATGGTATACTTTTAGCTAAACTACAGCACTATGGTGTTTTAGAGGTAAGATATTGTCTCTCCTTAAATCATATCTTACGAACAGAAAACAGTTTGTCGAAATTAAATGCACACATGACAACACTGAGAAAGGGTTTAAATCCAGAACAGCAAGCGTGTTTAGAGGAGTTCCACAGGGCTCAATATTGGGACCTATTCTCTTCATTATATTTACAAATGACATGATTAATCACATATATGACATTTTACCAGACACACAAGTAACAGTTTTTGCTGACGATACAAATGCGGTCTTCTGACAACATTGTGGAGCTGAATGATAGGGTCAACAAAGCTCTTGATTCTTTTGGTGCCTGGTTCAGGATCAATAACCTTAAACTGAATTGCAGTAAGACAAAAGTTCTGCTCTTCAGGACAACAGCGAGAAAAGAAGATGCACTAGATATAGTTTTTGAGGGAGTTAAAATTGATCAAGTTGAATCCGCTTAATTTCTTGGCATTCACATTGATTCGATGCTAAACTGGAAGCAAGAGTTGTCTTCTCTTGTTAGTTCACTTAGTTCATCATGCTATGCATTAAGAAGTCTCAGAAATGAATTAAAAATTAATCAGCTCAAGGCTGTGTATCATGCGCTAGTGGAGTCAAAACTACGTTATAGTATAAGGTTATGGGGGAACAGCTATAGTTACAATGTCCAGTCGGCCTTTATAGCTCAGAAAAGAGCAATCAGGATAATGGCCAAAATACCACAGTGGGTTTCTTGCAGAGACCATTTCAGGAAATTTGCAATTCTTACTGTTCCCAGTCTTTATGTCCTAGTAGTGCTCAAGGACCTAGTGAAACATTTACATAACATGGAAACGCCAGAATAAAGAGACAAACGAATAGCTAGTAGACGTAAGGATCTACCACAGACCTTTGTAGCGCGACTCAGGGTAGTTAAGCACTCCGAGGACTACCAGGCAATCGGTCTATACAACAAACTGCCGCGTGACTTGAAGTTACTCACAAATGCAAACATGCTTGCGAATAAACCTAAAATAATTGTGTTGGAACAATGCTTCGACGAATTTATGAAAAATGTGTGACCTAACTATTGAATGGGACTGCGATACGCTAGTAGAGTACCTAAAAAGCTGTTTGACATTTTATATTTAAATTTTATATTGAAATTTTATTTCAAATATTCAAACTGTACTATTAATTTTACTGAAATTAGGACTGAAAATGTAGCAAATTTTTATTATGATGTGTCCTATTTCTAATGTATTTTAATTTGTATTTTAATTTATCTGACTGATTGATTTCTGTATTAGGAAATTTATTGTGGTTTTTAGTCTTTAGTAAGCTCAAAAGGTTATGTTAAATGCATAAGTAAATGAAATGAAATTATATTACAATTTTGACATTATATTTAAATTATGGACATATCATTTTCAAATTGTATTGGTGTTGTATTGTATTTTAAATGAATTTATGCTTTGTTATGCTATTGATTGTGATTATATTTTTTTTTTAGTTTAGTACATTCAACATTTTTATAATATTAAATTATTATATTCAAACACAATGTATAATTGTTATGTGAATAAATGACTATGACTATGACTATGACTGTTACACTACTGTGTCTGTGAAAGAGTAATGGGTAGAAATTAAAAATATTTGTTCATTACTCTTCGAAATGATCATCACCATCGTGATATCAGTCAAATTGAAATAATTATCCGATATTATTTATAGTTAAAACTATATATATTATGTCCGTGGGCACGCGGTAAGTACTCGTAATGGAAAAGAACAAGCGTGTTTAATATCTTGAATTATGAGTCGGACAGTGAGCTACTAGACGAGCAAGTGTTTTGTTTTGTGTGTTTTTTTTTGTGTGAAATAAACATGTTTGATATCATCTTGTATGGGCCACGATTAACTTTTCTCATTTCTGAGAGATCTTGAAACTCATCCACAAGCGACAACTTAGCAACGGTTCATTTAGTAAAGCCATTAAGAACGACTTTACGAAGCACTTCATCTTAAACAGTGAAATTTTAAGTCGGTTGAGTTTTACCGCCAACTTTATAGATTAAAAAAATCTCATTAAGTGAAAAATTACGGGAATAGTATGGGTAGGATTGAAACGTCGGTGGTGTTATTTATTCGTCGATTGAAAGTTAATTTCAAATATTGGCTTAAACTCTAAATTACGGGCGATATGTTTCGGACCACGGTACCGGAAGGCGCGGCGTGGCGTGGGTAGGCCGATGACCTGGTAAAGGTTGCGGGAGTCCGCTGGATGCGGGTGGCGCAGGACCGGTCACTTTGGCACTCTTTGGGGGAGGCCTATGTCCAGCAGTGGACGTCTTTCGGCTGATATGATGATGATGATGATGTTTCGAACTCTTCAAAAGTTCATCTTCAGGATAAGCGCTTTTGCAGCCGTATAGCAGCAAGGCTGCGATAATTACGAGTGCTTCGAAGACTTTTTTTGCGATCGAATGATGATGACTACATGGGTCAAAATCAGAGAGGTGAGCATTATGCTTCTGACAAAGTTTTTCTTCGTAAAATAACATTACTAAAATATTTATTTCAAAATAAAGGTTCTGTGCATAGTTACACGGCACTTAGCTTGTTTATCTTTCTATACTAATGATTTATTTGATTTTAAATAAAAAAGGTCTAAATAGTCATCCAGGGAATGCGTCCTTATACCATGTTTCATAGTTCAAACAAGTCAAAAATGTTTATAATTAAGACTTAAAATTGTTATATTTTAATATTAGCTTTGAAAATTATCAAATTAAGAATATACGTATAAAATACATTAATAGCAGGTTAATTTCTTTTTTTTTACTATTCAAATGCTGTCTGACGTTTATTAAATCATTCCGTGAACGCGGTGTATATCGATCGATGTAATTAAAAGAACACACGCTAGGTGGCGTTAGCAAGCAACAGCGTGATGTTCACTAGTCAAAGCAAAAGGCGTGTTTCTTGTTTACGGAAAAAAAACGATTTAGTTGGTAAGTACCTTTTCAATTGATATGTGTGAAGCGTATTTTAATTTCCTGTCACTACGGGAACGCAGTTTGATGGTTAGTTTTTCATATTTTTTGCAAAATTCTTATAAATATTAGAGCTCACTTGTTCATAACCCCTAAAACCAAACTTACATGGCGGCGTCAAGCGCGACATGAAAATATTTATCAAATAGTAGTTTCGGGAACGGTAATTTCGGGAACGTTCTCGTATATGACGGGCGTTCCCGAAATGATGCGGGCGTTCCCGAGATGACAATAAAATGAACAAAAATAAATGTTTTCAATATAAAAATATACAAAATAACAACATTATCCGATTTAGGAACCGATTTATACAAATTCTTGAAGGTGATTCTTAAATGCGTTAGAAATATAATTATTAAAAAAATATTTAAAAGTGTTCCCGAAATGACTTTTGTGCCTGGCATTATTCTTATTAACTGGTAGAATTTCTAAATAGTTATTAATGATACAAGTACCGAAAATAGGAAATTCGCAACGAGTGGTGATAAATTAAAACACGACCGAAGGGAGTGTTTTAAATCGACTCGAGTTGCGAATTACCTATTCGCACGTGTATCGTACAACGTTTTACTGTACATATGGCTCTTTAAAGTTTCGACATATGCACGGAGAGTGCTCTTTCCGTACTAGTGTGGGAAAGTAGCACAATACATATGCACCATATATATAATATATTTACAGTACATACTGTAAATATATTTTTGTGCGTGCCTCTTCACAGGAAAGGTTCATGACAAATGACACAACAGACTCCACTTGTTAGTTTTCTTCAAAAGAAAACTTAATTTCTTACATATTTGAAAACCTAAAATGCTCACCTCTTTGATTTTGACCCATATATGGAAAAAAATATTTACTTGAAATACGGTTTGTATTATAAATACACAGTGTACCAAAAATGGGGTGTGAACCGATCAAGGGCATAACAGGTATCGTGTTCTGATAAGTAAAAGTAAAAGAATTTTTTTTTGGTACACTGTAAATACAGACTTTTTTTTTATCGAAGACGAAATCTAGCTAGTATTTTATACCATTTAAGAATTGTAACTAAACGCGGCATCTTTAAAGGCTTGCCTAACAAAGTTCCTAAATTTTTTTCAGTAAATTCTGTTCAAGTAATTTGGTTTAACGATTTTAAGTACCATGGTTGGGAAAAAAAGTGTACTAGTTTAGTATTTAATTTACAGAAGGGGTTATTCACACAACAAAAAAACAACTAGAAAGTGGAATATTCATATAGTTAGAATAGTCATAGTAGAATATTTTATTCACGGTAATTAGTGTAATTACCATAGCAACGAATTTATATTTACTTTCATGTACTAATTCGCGAGTAGGGAGTCCGCTGGATGAGGGTGGTGCAGGACCGGTCATTGTGGCACTCTTTGGAGGAGACCTATGTCCAGCAGTGGACGTCTTTCGATGATGATGATGGTGATGACTAATTCGCTAATATTTATATATTAAATACGTTTTACAAAGATATAGCTCATTTAAAATTGTTGCAAAGCAGTTGAAGATACCGCTTTGTGTGGTTTTTCGGTAGTCAATAACGCGATATTAGAAACCGAAGTTATTCAAATCGTCCTTATTGACATTTGATTCCTGGAAACGACACAAGTAAGCACTTAAAGCTGTGACCGATAATCGAGAAAATTAAGCCCAACTCAAATAAATGGAGCTGACATATAGGACAAAGAATCGTCTTTACATCTGAAAATATACCAAACGACTACATGGGATACTAGTATATCAAAAAACCACGACCTTAATTATTATTAATTTACAGTGTTCAAGTTTTACTTTAGAACTTCCAAGTTTCACAAGTTGCTTAAATAATAAATGATAATTTAATGACATGAATATTTCACCACAGTAACCATCGACTTTCTAAAGCAGTAAAAGCCCGAATAAATATTACAACACACGACATTATTGTTATTATTATTTAACTAACTATCAAATTGAATGTCTCAGTCCGTGAGCTTTTTAAGTACTTACGAAACTGCGTTTTGAAGATTGTCTTGAAGAGTAAATTAAACGTACCTCTTGATCATAAAAAAACAATCTACTATATTGTTTGATAAGGATATTAAGGATATATTGAAGACCCTAAGTAAAGAAAACAATTTATTTATGTGATTCAGTAAGTGAAGTTCTTTATTTGTTTCCTAGTATTACGGTATTATTGGTCTTCCGAAAATCCATACTGTGAATTATTAATAATAAATAAATGAGAGGAAATGATAAGATTTTCATTAATTTAAACATTGGTTCTGAAGACGACTTCGCATATTTAATTACTCTATATTTCTGATGTGCCTAGAAGCAAATTACAATAACGCATTAATAAGAATGAGACGTACCGGAAGGCGCGGCGTGGGTAGGCCCCCGACAAGGTGGACTGATGACCTGGTAAAGGTTGTGGGAGTCCGCTGGATGCGGGTGGCGCAGGACCGGTCGCTTTGGCACTCTTTGAGGGAGGCCTATGTCCAGCAGTGGACGTCTTTCGGCTGATATGATGAATAATGAAATTGGTAACTGGAAGCTCAGTAACATATTAGAAGTAAATAGCAACTTCTGAATTAACTGATAATTAAATATTTTTTTACTTTGGTAAACTCAAACTTAACGGCTTACTGGCCCAGTTGGTAGTGTCTCTGCCTGCAAAATTAGCGGTCTTGGGTTCTACTACCGTTAAGGCTTTGTATGAGCAAATAGTTATTTATGCTACAAGTGTGGAAAGTAGGTGATTTCCGACGAGTGTCATTTTTATACATGAGCGAGTGAAGCGAGCGAATGTATAATTCGACACGAGTCGGAAATTATCTTTACGCGCGTGTATCATACAACATTTTACTATGCCTTGTGTGAGGAAATATATTAAATTTTGAAATGTTGGTTTAAAATAGATCTAGGTTAAAATTGAAGAACCCAGGTAGTTTGTCACATACCTACTTATTATCTGGAATTGCATTTAACAACTTCTTCACATCTTTTGCTGTCAAGCTTATTCACTTAATAGTTAAAACCATTGTATTGTAGTTTTGGAACACAATTAATTTTGAGTAACTCAATATTATATTAAACAACAAAAAGACACTGTACCGTCGTAGTTCTAAGAAACATACTGACACTATTGAAACGCAATAAATCATTATTATTATTGATTACTCACTTTCACTCGACCTTTTTAACATATTTACATAAAATAACTACACAAAACTCACAATAAACAGCAATGGCGGGCTTTTAGATACATGCGCGGTCAACATATGCGCATTGCGCATGTGCAAGCCGCCATACTGTCGTATTGTAAAAGGCATAAGAAAGATATGCGTTCAGCCAAACACATTAAATGAATATTAAAAATGAATTAATTTACTGACCAAATTCAAAATTCATAAACATTAATAAATCATTTTAAACGTTATTAGTATTTATGTACCTTTTATATGAAAGAAAACGTGTAATTGAAATATTTGTAAAACTTTTCTCGAGTAACAAAAACTCTTTGTCGGGCTGACGACGGACTTGAAAATTAAAAAAAAAAATTGAAAAGTAAAAAGCACTAGTGCGAAAAAGTGGCACTTTCCGCACGATTATAGTGCTTGGAAAACGCTCTTTTCGAGCACATGCATTGTAAAATATTTTACAGTACATATGGTGCTACTTTCCCGCACTAGTGCGGAAAAGAGCACTTTTCGTGCATATGTCGAAACTTTAAAGAGCCATATGTACAGTAAAACGTGGTACGATACACGTGCGAATAGGTAATTCGCAACTCGTGTCGATTTAAAACACTCCCTTCGGTCGTGTTTTAATTTATCACCACTCGTTGCGAATTTCCTATTTTCGGCACTTGTATCGTAAATAACTATTACAGTACATATGGTGCTACTTTCCCGCACTAGTGCGGAAAAGAGCACTCTTCGTGCATATGTCGAAACTTTAAAGAGCCATATGTACAGTAAAACGTTGTACGATACACGTGCGAATAGGTAATTCGCAACTCGTGTCGATTTAAAACACTCCCTTCGGTCGTGTTTTAATTTATCACCACTCGTTGCGAATTTCCAATTTTCGGCACTTGTATCGTAAATAACTATTGTTTCAGTGTGATTTTGTCAGTGTAAGTATTTTTCTATATTCGTATGTTTATCGTCTTTTTCTAATGCCATGCATATTAATATAGCTTAGTTTAGACTAGACCGATGTAAGAATGTTCCCTTTACCTATATTGCGAACGCAACCGTTTTTATTGTACTTCATAATGCAGTAGCAAAACGCGCCCGTCGGGCACGGTTAGCATGAGAGGGGCTTTTGAAAGCACCAATAGAAGCGCTACACATACCCAAGTTTTATCTCTACCTAAATTCGTTAACTCAAGTAAATCAAATCTTGCTAGTCACTTACCTTTCATATACGATACCATATAACACCACTTCTGTACATCTGTCTTTCCGTCAAACTATTTTTGTATCCACCAGAGCCTTTTGGGAAATTATAATACAGTCAACTTTTCATCAAATTTTATTTAAAAGTCGTCGAGCTACATCATCACGAGCATCGGCGCCAACACCTATTTATTGGAAATCAAAGGAAATATTCAAAGTAACATGTATAAACATCGAGCAAATAGAGATAGAACCTTAGAAGGGAACGATGTCAATACAAACAACATGAATTACGTGCATTGAATCACGGCGTGTTTTGTCAACAGTGAAAAAAGTAGGAGGGAACTACACAGGCGTATTTTATGACCGGCCCCGCTGCGTCGCAATCAATGCGTTTAACAACAATCCTTGGCCATCTAGTATATATTTTACGTCGACGTATTTTACTTAAATGGTAATAATTTTTGGGAATAATTATTTCACAGTTCCACCTATTTCATTTTCACAATCGAACATGTTTGTCTTTACGGATAAACTCACTTAAGTTCTTAAACAAATATGTATAAAGTTCATGAACAAATTATCTCCGCCCATAACACAATTTAATGCCTATACTGGGATTCTATCCCTACCGCTAGCTTCGTAAGTAGGCTCACTAGTCTCACTACCAACTAGGTTAAATATTTAGTATTCAATGAAGATTCTCATTTCAGTTGTTTTGCCTCCTTTTTGTTTCATGAACCAATTTCCAGTGTTTTAGGATTTAAGATTCTCTTATTGTATACACTTGAAAGTTTTGAGTATCAAATTATTATTTTAAATAACCATGATGAATACTAAAGTGCATTCATCCTTACTTGTCTTATTTGGTAAACCACATTCTAACCTCAAAATGTATCTTTTTAGACTTTAATAGCTATTTTATCGCAAATAAAGCGTTCCCATTAAAAAATCGTTAAGTGATGTCCGAAACGTCGTCTTGGCATGATCTAATACTCACAACATTGCTATTCTATCCCAAAAAGATAAATTTTGAGGTTAGAATGTTATTTACCAAATAAGACAAGTGAGGATGAATGCACTTTAATTAACTGACGACTTTAAAGACGCTTGGCAGGAGACGATTTTTAATTATCTTTAATTTTAGACGTACTCCTACTGAACGTATTCCAATTTCCGGCTTGGAAATACTTTGATATCAGCACTGTGAGAGTTTATTAATTATTAACAGCCCTCTACACTAGTGATTTATACAGAATGTGGAAGGAAACGTATAATAAAATATTAAGTATTTTAGTTTTTTCCATCCGGAAGATCCATTCTATATAATAGTAAAATAATTTCTAATGATCTGTTTCGCTGATTACACTTGCGTAACATACAAATTATCTATTTATATCTTGTTTTACGGTTTCTTTTTTATAGCATATGGTATCAAATCATTAATTGCATTGATACGTTGCACGCGCTCTAACGCTTTTTCCAGAAACAAACTGTCAGGTCTATTTAGTTTCCTAATATTTTCCAGTTTCGTAGCAGGAGCCATAATACGAGTATACCTGAAAATTCAATTCAAGTTTACATCACCCAAGACTCGAGACCGTCTGAGTCGAACCTTCTTTAGAAACAATACATGCAGTGAGCGATCAAAGAATACTGTGTGTTTCCATATAAAACGATATTTTCACCTGTGCCAGGTATCCGTGACCGCGATACCAAGGCGTGCTCATTATGTTGCCCATTCTCTTCTGATACGTGAGTGAAATATATTTGCTACAGCTCAACTTTCCTTTATGATTTTCCGCGGTCAATATTAAGATTACTACTGAAGGTTTTAAGGATTTTTAAAAGCAGATTGATGGTCAGTGAAGGCTAAAAAAACAAATATACCAATTTATTGTATCTAATGTTTCATTACATTTAAATTTATTTGAATATTATATTCAGAGCAATGACGCGCAGTTGCAGTGTCAAAAAAAAAAACAAAATTGTTTATATACAGTGACATAGATTTAAACAAAACATGGTTTCTGTGACATACTGGTTACGGAACACTGTCATTAATGAGATTGCCCGTGTCACCTGACCCCGTATCATGGTCGGCCTTATCACACGATAAGTGACAAGATAGAGCGTCCGTCACTGGCTGACACCGTTCGATAGAACCACGATACGGGGTCAGCAGTAGGCTATGTCTGTCTCGCAGGATGACACTTTACATTTGATTGCCCGTTATTTTATTACAAATACCTGAAGTGATCAACAAAATAATAATATTCATTGTATGTATCCTAGAAATTGACTTAATGGAGGTATTTACGTGTGTGTTAAATTGTGCATTTAAGAGGAAACACTAAGGGCGAGATAATTGAGAAATAGATTTGTAAAATGTATTGCTTTCGTGCCAACCTCAAGCCTCCCCCCGCAAATGGCGATAGAGACAACTGCAGCTTGGACCGAAAATACCTATTAAAAGTACATAAAATCATAGTTTCGTAGTCCTCTGATTTCTTCTCCAAAACTTGACCTATTATTTTTATTAAAAATCAAAGAAAGTTTTTTGCTGTGATCCTATGTTTGCGTTTTTTTAAATAATCTAGTCCAAATTGTTTTCTGGATGTTTGAACAGCGGAAAATCTGGCATTTTTCTAAGGTTATTGAAGGTTCTTTTAAGAATAAATTTATGAAAAAAGGAAAACATAGGAACTTGTCAATAGTAGCCATAGATTTTTGGAAAAAAAATTGCTCTACTGCCATTATCCAGGGAGAAAACAGGGGACTACGTTTCTATGGAAAAGCGGCCCTTGTTTTTCCTCTTAAATATGAGTGAGTATGTGTACGTGATCGCGAGAGTGTGTGTGTGTGTGTGTGTGTGTGTGTGTGTGTGTGTGCTTATGTCTATTGTTGAAATACTGTTTCTTCTGTTTCTTTATAATTCAAGGTGCTTAGCCAAGCTTTGACTTGACTTTATGTTTAACTTCTCTAGTTGAACAAAATTTGATATCTGTTTTGATTTTGTTTTGATTCTGTTGCCGATATAACAACAAATACTAAAAAAAAATAAAATTAATATTTAAGGGGGGCCCCCATACAACAAACGGTTTTTTTTCAGGCTGTATCTCAAGAACCGCGATAGCTAGACAGTAGAAATTTTCACAAATTATGTATTTCTGATGCCGCTATAACAACAAATATTAAAAACAACATGAAATTAATATTTAAGGGAGCCTTCCATACAACAAACTTTTTTTTCCTGTTTTAATAGAATGGTACGAAACCCTTCGTGCGCGAGTCCGACTCGCACTTGGCCGGATTTTTTTTTAGTAGTTGATTAAAATTTTGCATATTAAGGACGTGATTTTGCACTTCACTTCAGAGGATAAACAGCTGACGTACAGTACGAACTTCACGCTCTTTGTATAGGTTGTAGGTTGAGAACCTTCTTGGTTTTGATAGCATTACCATCAGTAACGAGCGTTGCGATCTCTCCTAGGCGTATTATGTGTGTGCTTGCTGCACCTCCCCGTACGGAAATGCAGTAGGTTACGACAGATTGAGCCAGGGCAATGTAGGTTGATTTGAGGAGTGGTTTAAATCGCAATTAACAAAAAAACTCCTGACCCGATTGGCTGTAATTCGTATGTGCTCTGTAAAAGTGAGTTTTTCGTCTAGAACAACACCTAAGTACTTTACAGAGGAAACTCATGGTCCAACCTCAGTGAAGTATTCATTACAACAATCTAACGATTCGCGATCCGATTCCTTAGTTTTGAGAAGTTCAGTACATTTTGTTTTGGGTTTGTTACTGTGCGTAATTTTTCTTATGGTCTTATAGTCTATTACTTTGCTTGATTCGTATGCACTTTTATATATACCGTTTTGGCAGTGATATCGTTAGGGTTATTTCTTGGCATGCAATGCAGTGTCCAAGATGCAACCGGATGGCTTGCGGTGTTTGAGCTCCCGATGTGTTGTGGAACCGCCATGTGCAATCCGAACTGAGCCAACTTGGACTGGGGCGGATTAAAAAAAAAAAAAAAAAAACATTTTTCATCACACTTGCTCGAAAAGGGCTTCATAATGCGCAGACATAGCTGTAATAGTCTGTGTTACGCCCACGGGCGTAATGGTATTTTTCTTAAATTGTATCTGTCACTCAAGCGGCAGTTACAAAGCAAAGAGGTTTTATATCAAATACGATGTCTGAAAACGTATTTATACTTAAATTTAAACTTAAAAAACTACTTAAACATGTTTAACTGAATTATTTACAGATTTTATATGTATTTATTTAGTGTCTATGTACAATGTTTTTAAGTGTTTTCTAATCGTGGCTGTATACCGAAGGGTCTTTGCCATACGCGCCTCACGTCAAATTCAACAAAATGGACGACCGACATGTTGCAGTTTTTATTACAATTTTTATTCATTTCATCTAAAATGTATTTGTTTCTTCGCAAATGTGATGAAAAACATTGTGTATAACACGGGCGTAATAACATTGCAAACTCGAGTCATCAGAAGCCCGACGCCGAAGGCTCTAGATTCATAGACTAGGCTCATAGACTCTTGTTCGCAATATTCCACTTACGCCCCTCGTTAAACAATGTACTATTTTGTCGCGAGGCAGCCGATTGAAACAGCGGTTGCCTTGAAGTGTGTACGCTGTTTATATAATGAAATGCTGTTTCAATCGAATACCTGGCGACAGTATTTTTTTTCCCCCTCCCTTGAATTATTGCCCCAGTTCGGGTTGCACAGGGCGTTTCCACAAAGCTTAGGGAGCTCAAATACTGGAAACCAGATGGTTGCATCCCGGTCATTGCTTAAATTATTATTTTCACTCGACGATTTTGTGACAGATGCAGCGTGTGGATTTAACCGTTTTAGTGCAATTAAATAACTTCAAGTAAATTATTATCATAATAAGTGTAGAAATATTTAACACGCTGGAAAAGTTAAGGTAGTATATAAGTGATTAATACGTAATGTAATAACGTGTGAAAATATATTCCGCACAATGTTTTAAATAAACATTGTCTCGAAACTAAGTTAATTACGAGCAGAGTACTCGTACCTGGTGTTTTATTGTCTTAGAGTTCTCTACAGAGCACCACAGGTGGCACCATATTTGCAATGAAAATTGAACTCAATTTACTCCACTCAGAGTTCATTTACCTATAAAGTTAGGATAAGGGCAAAAATGAAATACTCTAACTGGCTGAACTCGCCGATTTGGCAAACAATCATAAATCATCGTTATCGCGTTTCCGGTGAAATCGACTTTTTCCTTCTCTTATCGAAGGTAACCTTCCGGAGGAGGAAGTGAACGAAATATCTAAATAATTTTTTGATCGAATCGCGTCGTTTGTTTGTTATAACTCATTACCAACCCCATAAAAAAGTGAAAAAAGTGTATTTTTTTGGTCATATCCCCATTTGGCAGTGCGACATCTGTAAAGTATATACTGAGTCAGCACAGACTCTTCCCTGCGTGCCTACATTTTAATGAGCGCTTCTTGATATTGTCTTCGGTTTCCGAGATTATAACTCATCAAATAAAGCGATTTGAACGGATTTTATCGCGTATAATTTCCGACGTTTCGAGCCCTCTGTAAAGGCCTCCAAACCTTGGGATTTATTGAATACAATATAATACGCGATAAAATCCTTTCAAATCGTTTTATTTTAAGTGCTTCCTGATAGGCGTAGAATGCCTGGAAGCATACAGACTACAGGGCTGTTATTTGTTTACAACAATTATATATTTCGTGACGGCGTCCAAAGCCTTTCAACCCACTGGTAACCTCAACTCTCACCTCACCTGTCACCTCACGCCTCACGCTTTATATGTGACAGCCAAGATAATCTTACCCCGATACGTCACATATGACTTTATTTTGACAATATATTGACTTTGTACTTGATATTTCACACACAAGATTAGTAAAACAGGACTGCATGCGTCCCGCTCCACATCCGCGCAATACTATAGGTACCTACTTCTGCGACAATTATAATACAGACAGTATAACGACAAGCCTCTGCCTCTCTCTTAATGTATCTTTGCTTATTCTTTCATACTTCGCTGTATTTATGAGAGGTGCGTGTCAGAGTATTGTAACATAATGACTGTATTGCATACGGTTGGTAATATTCATAGTAGAATTGATGAATTAGCGCCATCTATAGAGACGGCTACATTTTATCGTCATCAACCAAATCTTTTTATTGCGAGTTTTTAACTATTTTAAGAAGGGAGGATAATGTTTTTAGTAAGATAATCATGTAACTTTTAACCATACATATCCATATACAATTAAATGCATCAATCAATACATAAATTTTCAGATAGCAGAGCCATTAAATACATTTTTGGTAAAACAAACTCATTTATAAAGTGCATGTGTTGGTGTGAATAGGTACGTTAGGCTAAGCGTAGTCCCATAATTCGTGACAGAGTTTAATCCGGTCACGTCAAAATAATGCCATACGAACAAAAGCGGGTAAAACCCAGTCATTAGCGCCGAGACCAACTTATTGTTTTACGAGGACGATGCAAAGCCTTCCGCGGCGGGGCGACAAGCGTACCGGAAAAACCACAAATTCCGGTACACTTCACCCGCGATATTTTAAAGGAGGACACATATCTCAGCTTTGATGTCTTTCTCACAGTAATTTTGAAAGACGGAGGCGAAAGTGGGAGCGTGGCATTGATTACAAGTTCAGGTTCTTAACAAGACTTGAGTACCTACATTAATCATCTAAAGGTATAAAAACAGCTCTATTTTAAATAAGATTAAATCAAATAAACAGTAAGATAAAAAGCAGTTTTTCTATTCACATGCGAAATGCAATCTTACAAAGCTAGAATTTCAGAAACTCTTCTTCTTCATTATCAGTACAAAAATATGTCATGTGACTTGAGAACCTCCTCATTTCTTTTTTATTCGATTAAATACTTATACATCCTAGCAAGTAATGTTCTAGCCACTGTCTAAAATGTCATATTTGTTAATGTTTTATGATTACTTATAAATTCCCTTCACAAATAGAATTTGCAAGTTTCGTGATGCATAAAACAATGTTATTTTAGTGTACATAATATCTATTAAATCGTATTGCCGAACAAAGGTATACTCATCGAAGTGGTCCTTACAAGATGCGTCGGTAAAGTACATCCCTCACGGTGACATCCCTATTAACTATGTCACAGGAAAGTACAAGTTAATTCTTGCTCTTTTGAGTGACAATGTGAAGGGTTTATCAGCTCTCGAGTTTTATGAATGAAGTCCTATGACATTGAATTTAGGGATGTTCCGTTTCAGCTTAGTATCTATTAGGCATTTTTTGAAAATATTAAGGTTCCTAATTACTTAACGTTGTTTTAAGACGTTCAGAGTTTTCAACGCACATAAGCGTTTCCGTTTATGCTATCTTCTATATATATAAACGTAAAAGTCCCGACTGACTGACTGACTGACTCACTCACTTAAATCAACATTGCGCCTAGAAAGCTGATTTTTTTCACAATATATAACAATATTGCCCACTAAGAAGAGATTTTTGAAAATTCCACCCTCCGGTGGGGGTAAAAGAGGGTTGAAACTTTGTGTATGGACTCCTTATTAGAATACAAGAAAAATACATTTTAGGGTTTTGGAAAACCTATCCCTAAGCAAGTTAAATAGGGGTTCAAAGTTTGTATGGGCAAAACTCTTTTTTTGAGCTACAAAATTAAAACTGTATGAAAAGATTCCTTACCAGAGTACAAAAAAAAATGTCATTTTGCGTTTGGGTGTAATGGGAGATGAAAGTTTTTATGGAGCTACGATATAAACGAGTTCCACGCGGACGGAGTCGCGGGCAGAAGCTAGTACTACATATTTGTTGGGGGGGGGTAAGGTTGAGCCACTGGGAAGAAATTGGATATTATATGGTCGACTTTTTAAAACCTTTCCGAGAAACTGTCAAGTAATAATTCATACACACACTATCACTATACTACCTATCTTGTCTATGACATAATAATACACTTCAGATGGAAAAAAAATAGCATGATATTTAAATTGTTGTTTTCCACGGGTCTAACGCGAAATTGATTTACCTTTATTTCTAACGTTTCGACACGGACCGGTTTAAACCCTTGAAAAACAATAATTTTAATATGTGTACAAAGCGCGAGAGTTTAAAGTGTTGAAATGATCATGATATTATCAGTCATTAATATGGTCACCACATTACAAACTTCAAATAGTTAAATCTATTTTTTTCCCTGGTTTAGATATCCGAGCCCGAAACATATTCAAGATTCTAAACGTGTCCTAATAATATGTATGCTCACATTCCACATCAAAATGACAGAGACACGAAACATAAACCATATTCCAGGATTGGTTGATGTTAATAAAACCGGCCTGTTGTGATTTTTCCTTTTGAATGGCCTCCATTACCGAAATAATAATACCTACCTAAAAGCTGCAACGATACCACTGTATATAATAAAGGTGTATTATTAGTACGGATTACTGTTTGGCGAGTATGATATCTAATAAAAATCTCGCTGATTGCCTGTTCCGAGTTTATTTGTCCGGAATTTAGTTGCAGTCCGGACAAAAGGGCCAAATAAAATTATATTGCTGATCGTTCACACAACTTTATGTTCGCGTAGGTGAGTTTCGGTGAAGTAACGAAATATTTTCCCCTACTGGTTAGATTTGGGCATATTATGATCTGTTGGACCAATTTAGCTCTTTTTTTTGAACGAATATTGCAAATAGATATACAGACTGTTTTGTACAAGTTTGTACAACTTTTCAAAAGAGAGTTAGGGCAATTTTAATGTATTTTTTATACTACAAGTGACATTTACATCTACCTGACGCACTTACATAACGTAATCGACCAGCTAAACTACACAAAAATTTGGTGCGGTATCGTATTTGTCACATTCCAGTTTTGGCAATTGATATTTTCTGGCATCAGGAAATTACCAAATGAACAAGCGAATGACATGCGGATACAAGCAGTAACTGAGCCCATTAGCGCTGCACTATACCATTAACGAAATTAAAACAAATTACTCTCTGAAATGGTCCAGAGGAATGGTATTAAATTAAACCGCCACTGGATTAGAACAACGACAAAACTGGTGTATATCTTGCCTCCCAACAACAACGATAATAGGCTTGTGACCTAAGATTTATTACCGATGCCATTCGAACCAGTTCTTGAAGAGGAAAATTTGTTTGTATGGGAGCCACTAAAATTAAAGAACACAAATACCCAAAAAATTGAGTAAAAGACGGACCTCGCTGGCGGCAGCCGAAACGTTTCATACTAATTGACTTAAAATTAATTCGTACTAATCGTTTTTTCAGACCAAGATCCATTGAATTAAAATGAAAATTGCATATAATTACATCACAAAACACATATTGGATCACAAATGACCATGTCAAAAACATTAAGCAAAAATCATAAAAATAAAAATGTCAAGTAGGTACAGGTAGACGCCCTGTGCATATTTTATCCCAATGCAGAAGGAAGGGTCCGTCTAGGCGCGCTGCCACCGTCTGTAGGAGGCTGTTCGGGCTGCCGCGCCGCGCCTCAAAGCCATCCGTGCGCCTCTCGGTAAACATCCCTGATGTACTGCAATGGCGCGGCAGCCCCAGCAGCATCCTAAAGCCGTTATTATATTGGACTCGTAGGGCGCTGAAAGTTTTTTGAGCGTAGTTGATGCCTAAAAAAGAGTGATCTTTACGTCATCAGTAGGTACACCTTGCAAACCTACGGATCAACATATTGCTCCTGACTGCGAGCGCCCTACGTTCCCTTTCCACGTCCTTGTTGTCACTTAGGCTCTCCGTGACCTAGTGTCCAAGGTACTTAAACTCCCTAACAGTGTTCAGAGGTGTGTCATACAGTTTTACTGGCGGTACACATGGGTAGTATTTGGTTCCCGCTTTAAAAACTAACATCACGCTTTTCGAGGTATTGTACCTCAACCCGTGATCTTAGGCGTACCTTTCACAGACACTGAGCATCTTGTTGAGGGCGCTGACCGATGGGGCCAGCAACACCATGTCGTCCGCGTAACTAATGCTGTTCAGAAACGTGCCATCCACTGAGTATCCGACCACAGTGTTGCTGATCTCACTAATCTACCTATCCACATACAAGCTGAAGAGCCTAGGCGACGACAAGCCCCCTTGCCTGACCCCACACTCCAGCGAGTATGAGTTTGACAGCGAGTTGGCCCACCTGACAACATTCCTCTGATGACCATACCAAAATTTGAGCAATGCGACTTACCGGGTAGGCTCGAGTCCTCTTGTAGTTTCTGCCAAAGTTTGTCATAGCACACCAGATCGAAAGCCTTCGATAAGTCAAGGAAGCACGCATACACCGGTGTTTCCCTGTCTGTGTAGTACCGAACAGTGTGCTTCAAACAAAGAACTGCTGTCTCCGTAGAAAGACCAGGCCTGAACCCGAATTGAGCATCATGTAGCGATAATGTTTTTCCAGTTCCTTGTCCAGCACACCGTCCAGCACCTTAGCCACAATCGTTGCTAATGAAATGGGTCTATAGTTGTATATGTCAGCGGCGTCTCCTGTTCGGTTTCTTATGGCAAAGACATAATGGCAATATGGCAAATCATGTAAATTGCTGTTTCGGTCCATAGTTGTACTCTT
Organism: Epinotia ramella; assembly: GCA_947578815.1. Lineage (NCBI taxonomy): Eukaryota > Metazoa > Arthropoda > Insecta > Lepidoptera > Tortricidae > Epinotia > Epinotia ramella. The sequence continues at coordinate 18,694,487 of OX388202.1, read as the reverse complement.
AATACATTTTGTTTCTAACAAAACGTATGGATTCTATGGGTAGCTTTGAATTTAGTCTTGCTTGGACAATAGGTACAGAAAATTTATATTTTTCTAAACTTTCAAGTTCCACATCTTTTTATAATTTTCATTGTATATTTGTAATTTATACTTTATTAGAATAATTTGATGGTTTACTATCCATTTAGCAACACTACGTAAGTAATCAATCTTAACATGACGCAACTACCCTATTCTCTGTTTGATCTACACTTTGACTCGTTGAGAATGCCTTATGGCATTAAGTTCGCCTTTTGTGTATGTAACTTGTTACTGTGCCATAAAGCCAGTGTCTTCTGATCTTCCAATTCAGATGGGCGAGAGCTTATAGGGAATAGACTTTATGAGGTGAGTTCACTTTAAACATTATAAGTCTCAGAGCCTGAAGATCTCAGCTTAATTACTGCTGTCCCAAACAATAAGAGAGATCGATCAAGGGCTTAAAGCTCCTAAAATACGACATCGCTCAATTAGTAGCCACTCAAAGTCACCCTTCCGCAACCGTTACTTTCTGTTGTCCCTGTAATAGTAGGGCAGTTTCAGGTGATAATGTGGACACGCTGGACAAAAGCACCAAATTTTTTTCAGGTACTTGTTAGGTCCATAGCTTTTGATAGGAACCAACTCCTCCGTCAGACATCTTTAATTTTTGGCGGTCATTTTGAATTATACGTATTTATATCATTAATATTTCGAGTTCTAAATAACGTAGAATCACAAACTTATTGTCTAAATATACATATTTGGGGTCAAGGAATTCAACTAGATATTTTTTAGAGTCGAATTCTGGATATCAAACGGAACCCTGTTCCTAAGCTTCCGCTGTCCATCCGGCTGTCTGCGTATCAGCAATAGCTAGACTGTTCAAATCTCTCTCTCTCTCACAGAAGTTGTTTTCTATTGCTGTTTCAACATACATTCATAAAAATAAAATAAAATTAAAAATTAAACAGTGTAATACATGAAACGTAATTTTATGGCGTTTTTTTGCCCGCCCATAACAATCGGTATATCTAGACCCGTAATATAATAGACACTTGAAATTTCCGCAGATTAGGTATTTCAATAGCCTCTATAATAACAAGTAATAAAAATATAATAACGTTGATAATTGTTTTTTTAACATAACTTAAACCAACTCTAAGAACAAAGATGTTTTACATGTAAATGCAGTGTTATATCGGTAAAATACTTATCTAGTTGAATTCTCTGACTCCAAAAATGTATATTTAGACACCAAGTTTGTAATTCTAAGTGTCTTAGAACTCGAGATATTAATTATTTTTAACTATAATTAAAAATGGCCGCCATAAATAAATATGGCCGACGGAGGAGTTGGTTCCTATCAAAAACTTAAAGCTATGGACCTAACAAGTGCCTGAAAAAAAAAATGGTGCTTTTGTCCAGCGAGTCCACATTTACGACAATTTGTTCGAGAACTCTGCCCAACTATATCGCATTCGAGGCGCAGTATATCCGTGATCCCTATGTCTCGTGATTAACGCGACATAGACTATGGCTTAATATTGCAGCGATTGATTGGTAGAGTAACCGATAGTTATACAGTTAGTGAAAAAAACAGGACTATTTATCGTTGATGAAATTAAAATTGTAGCTCCACCTCAGCTCGCCGCGTAGTCGTGATAACCTGCAATTATTGGCTTGGTGATCGCGCTAGCTAAATGAATAGAAGCAAGACTAAGTTAGTGTTCGTTGATCGTACTGGTACCATGTTCTGAACCAACGAATTGCATGATCTTGAGGTTGTACATAAATTTGTATACTTGGGTTCTCAAATAAGTGACGACAGCGACTGCAACCAAGATGTGGTCAGAAGATCTCATATGGCCAAAACTGCGGTAAAACGACTCGAGAAGATATGAAGGAACAGAGGCATTATACAGCAAAACTAAAATAAGACTGATGCGGACTCTTGTCTTCTCGATCTTTCTGTTCGCATCAGAAACCTGGACCATAAAAGCTCGTACTCGTCGAAGGATAGATGCACTCGAGATGTGGTGCTAGCGCAGAATGCTCCGAAAAAAAAACACTGTCTAGGTTCTTTGACGTTTTCAAACTCGGGGCTCAGGAACAGGACCTAAGTTCTTATAAAAAACACACCGTTAAATGATATTAACTGATTTGTGCCATTACTAAACGAACCTTAACACTAAGGGTCAGTGAAAGTCGTGGGACCAGAAATCGGTAACAAGATCCAATCAAAACACACATGGGAGCAGCCAAACTGTATAACCTTCCTGAATTATATAGTAAATAACTATATTTTAGTGCGTAGACATAGACAAGGTAAATTCCTGTTTTGCATCTAGCTATTGGTTTGAACCAGTTGATCCAGGAGGAGGTATTAAGTCGTATTTAAGGCGGTGCATTGGAAATTATCGCGTGCTTTGAAACGCCGTTCTGACTAGATTAAGAAACAATAAGGTCTGATTTTCAGATATATGATTCTTGACTATATGATTGTTTATCTGATTTTATCGATACATGATTTCTTAAAATTTCCTCTATAGAAAAATAATCCAAAGTTGGGTCTGGTTTTTCCTTTTTTTACTCAGCCTACTCAAACGATACATTATTTTACGACACAATCAAGTTAATACCATAGTATTTTATCTCATCTAAAATCTCACTTTATAAAATTTAAATAAAACTTCACTAAGATAGGTATTTATCGAAAATTGTCCAAAAAAGCCATTCCCGAAGAGTGTTACATCTCTTTTCCTCGTGCGCGGAAGGCATCCGCGTGTCTGTTTAGGCGGCGTGTTCGACTCAAATCAAGGCATCCCCAGGTAGTTTCACAGAAATATCTTAAGGTAGAACATAACAAAATTCATCCTTTTGTCGTTATCCTCGGTAAACCGACATGCTTTTTGACCTACAACGATTTTTTTTTTTACTGATTTACGATGACGTACTTTCTAATTTTATTCTATCACTTAATATATAAGTTTAATTAACCCAAATAAGTTAATGCGACCTTTGTGGCAATTATCTCCTATAATATTTTCTAGTAAAATCCAAATCATTTTCACAGTTCCTGTCTAATGACGTGCCGCAGGGCACGCTAAATAGCTGTACAGTCACGGGTGTAATATACGTAAATAGGAGCTCTTCAGTTTGTATAAAGTCGTATTTAGACTCGATGCCTCTAAAGCAAGATGTAGTTTTATAGAAATATCTGAGGGTAGAATATTTATAGTATCAAATCTGGTAAGTCAAGTTTATTTCGTATAACATAGTTTTTGTACTAATTTATGAATTACGATTTCATAGAGAATACTGCAACGTCACTCTTTTCATCGTTGAATAGTCTATGTTACTTCCGAAACAACCGAAATAACTTTTTCGATACGCTCTAGACAACCGAAAAAAAAGTTAAATTAGAACTTTGTATTTCAATAATATGTGGCCTTGTTTAAGGAGACTCGATCCGATACAAAATTGCCAATCTATGGCGTTTCGGCACGTACCAGCGTCGCGTCATCTGTCAAAAATCTACTTAAACTTGCTGCTGTATCCAGGGCATAAAAAAATTAAAAAAAACTACGCTTTGTGATTGGCTAGTATTTTGACTATCACAGCACAGTACTGCAACATTACGAACGCTTGTGGTGTGATGTGATAACTTTTCTTTTCAAAGCTAAACTTAAAAAGTTAAAATAAAAACTAAGAAAATGAGTAGTGACAGTGACGAAACATCTTTAACTCCTCAAGAAAATAATTAATATGGCAGAGGAAGCCAACTTACCTTGCTACCTGAAAAGTCAAAGAGCCTTTACAATAGTAGAACTAGACAATATAGTACTTACGATATTTAGTTTTCTTATATACTCGTATTAATGACTTAAATTATTAATTTTAATGAACTCGTACAAAAAGTATAAAAAGTATTTTTCACAATAATGTCATAAACAAGCGTTTTAATCTCGTACCTTACTTAGGCCACTCAGCAAGCTTCGGCAATTTTTTTACGGCAGTCATATTCAAGCTGCAACTGAAATATTTCTTTTCCATATATTTACACCGCAGCAACATTTTTTGAGTAAGCGAAACGGTGCGTCAAGTGTCAATCAGACCAAGCTATTTTGAACAGACTGTAGTAGAATTTTGTTCTATTGTGCAGGTTTATGAGCATTTTACTCCTCCTATAACATTGAAAGTTACGTAATAGTACATTGTGATACAAGTGAGGTATGTTGATAATTATATCAGAGGCGGAATTATCACGCGAGCCGCTAGGTGAGGGTGATAAGAGAGCCGAGGACGTTTTTCAACACATTTTGCGAGGAAAAAAACCTTTTCATATGATGAAATTTTTATAGGCCTGCCAAGTTGTTTTCTTCACTTATTTATGGTAACAGGTTATTACTCACATGTTTTATATATCGCCAAGAATTTCCAGTGGCGTCCATTCTTATTATCACTTTTCTAGTCACCACGAGTCAAAAGTAAATAACCAAACACGCATTAACAATGTTTAAAAAATATCTGTGAAATAACCTATAATGGCGCGCAACAGTTTTTTTCGTGAAGTTCGCGCAGTGCGCGCCCATTAGATGAAATCTCTAAACAGCCAATACAAAATAAGATAAATATATAATCGGCTTAATTTGTTATCTTTATTAATTTATGTAAAATGTTATCAAAAATGAATAGTTTTACTAAATTAAACGTTTCTGTATCATATCCAAAAATAAATAGTCAATTAATTAACAAAAAGGATTTAATTTGTTTAGTCGAGTAAGAATCTATTTGCCGAGAATTAAAAAAAAAGCTGTACATTCTGTACAACCCGGTTAATTTAAGAATGCACCATCTTGCTGCAAGGTGCCAACGTGACTTAATCGGGATATAACCATAACACACAAGTATCGTAATGTTATAACACACGCGTGTTTAATATCCAGGATTATGAGCCTAAAAGCGACACAATAAGAGGTACGTTACGAGCAATTGTGTTGAAAAAAATATATACATATAAGCCCTATTAAGGTACTGAGTAAAATACACGTGACATATGAGCAAATCGACTAGCGGATATGACGCAACCGAATTTGCAAAATTTCCACGGAACCCTAAAAGTGGCGTGTCCAGTCTGTATCTCTTTTGCTGATCTATTCCAAGGTACTTATGTATGAAGTGCATCCAAAGTTCCAGGTTACAACAGCCAGCTGGGATGTATAATAACGTTGCAACCGAAACTAGTTAAGTTTGCGTTCCAATGCACAGGTTTATGGACTTGTGCAAGCAATAGATTATAAATAGTATATTGTCCTTAGTAATATGGTGTGGAGATAAAAATACGTCGTAGACAATCTGGTCTATTTTAAATTTACTAATTCAAAAAAAACACGTCGGCGCCAAATAACATTAGACTAAAAAGCAAAAAAAATGGACTTCAAGTTAGCCTGCAAAACTATGACTTTTACTCTTGAATTGGAAAAATATAAAAACATGAGTTTGAATGTCAAGTTAGACTTCACTCCATTTTGATCAACTTGACCGTGTGTATGAACAGACTACTTACCTACATAAACTTCAGCAGTGAAAATGTGAAACAGGTAACGTGAGACGTGATTTTTGATCAACTTAAGCGACTTCCTAACTTTTGTGCATGCACGCGCAGTTAAGAATCGGTACTGACTCGACGGACAGTTGACATTGACAACTGTCAGCTTACTGATATTGTACCGCCTGCGCACCGACAAATCAGAAAGTTGCCTTAGGTAGGGCACGTCAAAGAGACGTATATATTACTAACCTTATTGAAATGTATTAGGTTGCAAAAGTGTGAGCGTCTTTGACGGCGACTCTACATCTCTTACCTTTCGATCGCGCATACAATACCCACGCATTTACCGTATAAGTTAATTTCGTCCTTTTTACATCCCCATGAGACTGCTCCCGATAAATTCACCATGTTTTTAGACAAGGATTGCCTTTGAAAAGTGCTCTGAAAGTGTCTCATAAGGCCACCAGCAAACCTAACTTAGCTAAACTGTCATCAATCAAAGTCGCATCCACATCAGGATACGGGGATCCGGGTCTTAATCCCGTCCATCCTCTTGCGATTTGCTCCAATTTTAAGGCACTGACTTTTACGTAGTTATCTTAGGAGTAAAGAATAAAGTCACTTCAATAAGACTGAAGATATAGTTCAATTGCGGTGCATACTTATCATACGCCCGAAATAGTTATAACGTCGTGAATGGATCCACAAAAAATATTTGATTAGACGCTGTAGTTAACCATCATTTCAACATGAATATTATATAAAAATCGCGTTTTTGTAAAAACTCAGTCTGCTCCGCCAGAGTGCGTTTTAATGTTCTAATTTGGTTATATGGGATATACTATGTAAACACAGACAATCAAGTTGAAAGAGTAAGAACACTGTCGCCTAATTTTCGGCTTCTTGTACCTGATGTAATTTTAGTCTGTATTCATATTATGGATATTGAATACTTCAGAAGCCTTAAGTAACAGTCCTATTTCAGCCCGATTGTATTATTACATATTCCTTAAAGCTGCTTATATTATATCCTCTCACAGCTGTCTGAAACGGTAGCACGCTTGCTGTGCAACGGATACCTTCCACAAATCGACATCTTGTGTACGGAAGGTAGACTCATATTTTTCATACTTTGAAATGTAGCTTGGCTGCTTTTGGTAACAAGGTTTTCTTATAGAATTAAACTAGACTTGTATTGTGCGGTATAATATTTAAAAAAAAAGTTAGTATCTTACGTCATTGGTCCAGCAGCGATATAGCCCTCCGAATCACTAAACTTAAGTGGCAGTGGGCGGGGCACTAAGCAAGTAGAACCGTTGGCCGTTGGCGCGGAAAGGTTCTCGAGTGGCGACCACGTACCGGAAGGTGCGGCGTGGGTAGCCCCACAAGTTGGACTAATGATCTGGTAAAGGTCGCGGGAGTCCGCTGGGTGCGGGTAGCGCACGACCGGTCACATTGGCACTCTTTGGAGGAGGCCTATGTCCGGCAGTGGACGTCTTTCGGCTGATAGGATGATGTACTTAAATCCCCTTCCGGCACACTAATCTGGTTTCATCTTGCGCAAAGGCAGCGAAAAAATCGTGTTTAAATTGATCCATGTTGTATTCATTATGCAAGGCTGGATTTATGGGACGCTACGTGATTTTACGAACCAAATGTAAGTATTTTCATGTTTTTCATTTACTGTTTACGTGGTATTAGAAATGTGATAGTAACGTCTTTATTTGCGTACCTAGTAGTTTTTGATTAAATTGATTTCATAGTGTTTTAATTCGTTTTAATCTAATTTCATTTTGAGGTTAGCGTTCGTGACGTCAATTATCAAAAACGTGGTTGGGTACAAAGGTAACATACTACTGCGGGGACAAGAGTAACATGTTTATAAATATTATGAATGTAGTTTTGTAGGTAGGTAATAAATAATTGTTGATTTCACGATGCCAATCGGGTATGTATGCCACAATTACTAATCAGAATAGAAAACTATAATTACATTTTGATAGGTACCTACTCGTACAATAAGATGGAGTTCAGGTAGCTAAACTCCGATCAAAAATTGATCTCAAATAATTATTAATAAGTACTGACGAAGAGTCTTTAGTTTTCTTTTTTCTTTTCAGAAGATTATTTTTGTCAGTATTACATAGTTTAATAATAAAAATTGTTGATTTAATAATTAAGTTGATTTTATTGCATAAACCTTCATCCTGTTACTTTTGACCCACACTGCGTTACTTGTGACCTCACGTTGTGGTCGAAAGTAACAAATTACAAAGTATTTAACACACAAAACACGCAATAATATAATAAATTAAGACAAATTCGAAGAGCATGAATTAAATTTTCATATGGTATCATTAATTACCCCAAAATCATGACACCTAACCAGAAACCAGGGTAAAAGTGGAGGGTGCGTAGCGTTTGATATATTTTCACTGGATATAACGATTAAAGGATATAATGCACTTTTGATATCACAACATATGTAATATAATTATCAACAGATATAATGAACTTGTAAAATAACAACTATTAATCTAACAGTCATGACGTATAAAATACATGGGATATAACTTTGTTCAATATAAAACTCGATCGGTATAATGTACTATTGGCATAATCTCCCCGCAGTAAAAAAACGACAAATAATTGTATCAATGGTTTTGATGTAGGTTAGGTTAGGGTTAGCTTGTGTTCCTAAGAGTGGAAATAGGCACCCCGCGAAGCGGGGTGACGTCGACACGCTGGCGGTTAGGTTAGGTTTAGGTTATGTTAAAATAATTAAAGTGTGTGTGAAAAAAAGTCTTACAAAACATTATACCACTATTACTTATATCCAATAATATATACATTATATCCATTAAGCGTTACATCAAAAATGTATTATACAATTTGAACATTATACGCCATGAAATTAGACTGTGTGTTGTTATACCAAAAGTTTATTATGTCCTCAAGGAGTGAGAATTACATTATCTTAAATGTTGTTATATCCAGTGGAAATATATCAAAAGTTGTTATACCAATCATTACACACCCAAAAGTGCAGTGTTAAGTTTGTCCCCGCTCTTCCCTACCTGCTTGTAACTTGATTAACGAACCAGAATACAGCTAATCAGTGAACATAATTTATTTCTTAAAACATTAAGTGTATTTTTCTACTCCTGTACCGTTATCTGTCATTTATATAGGCTCTAGCTCAAATACAACGACACCGATAATAAGTCGTCGAAAAACTCTATGCTCTATGGCCCATAAACGCACTGTTTAGTCTACTTTTATGGTTCATACATTTTTCATAAAAGCACTGTTTACCACGATGTCAAATCACGTAACTTTTTTTCAATCGGCCGCCATATTGCAGTGGTACCAACTTCATAAGCAAATTTTTCGAAATAAAAAGTTTTACTATCAAACATTTTGTAGAACATAAATTATTTACTAAAATAAAAATAAATGATCATGTATTAAGTGTATACATATTATTTCACCAATTATTGGTATTATTTATAAATATAAACCGATCCGATTCGGTTCGGATCCGGATTCAGTTTGGTTCGGATGGCAAGTTCAAGGAAATTAAAAACAAAACAGACCATAAACAAGAGGTGTCAATGTGTCATATTTCTAATTTCCCACCAAAGTTCCAATTCAAAATGAAAAGACGAAATATGATAACTATTCGTTATTTATAACTTATTCAGATTTTATTCGTGTTTGTGAAGTGAAGAAAACTGTGTACGTTCCTTTTAAAATGGACGAAGAAGAAAATAACTGCACTGCTGAAGAAATTGCGTGAGTAGTTTAGAACTAACGGAAAAACTACTGCCTGAAAAGTCAAATGCTATTTTTTTAGAATTAGTCGTAGAAAAAGTATTTTATGCAACGGTGTATAACTTGGTCTTCAAACGCTCGTGGCGTCTTTAATTGCGATGCTCGCAATGGCTCGCACGCCACTCGCGTTTTTAGTCCCTACTTATACAACAGTTGCATAAAATACTATTGTTGCCCATATTTAACAAACCCTAAACTTGACAGTATATCATTAAATGCATACATTTTTTATTTACAGTTTTGCATTTTTTTGTGGAACGCTTTTTCGTGCTCTATACAGCACAACTGAGGCATGAACGCACGATTTTTTTTATTTTTGCCAAGTTTAAAAAAAAAATATTGTTTGTCCAACGCTTGGAAGCGCTAAAGAGACGGTCCGTACTACACAAACCGGTTTTTCTTGGTGTCTTTATTTTGTATCCGTGTCAAAGCCAGTTTATAAATAAAACATACCGCCAAAATTATTTTCGCCCAGGAATTTATTATCGTGGGTGTATAATGTTTGTTTATTTTTTATTCTCGCAATCGAAGTGAAAAGTATAGTGTCTGATCTAAAGCCACACACCACTCGAACAAATATCCATCTCTTGGTAATACGTGTCTTGTTTTAGACCCTACTTACACAATCTACTATTGTAATAAGTCATCTACTTAAGAAACATGATATGTATATTGGGTCCATATTATACTAAACAAACGCCGTCTTAATACATTTTCCAGAGGTACCAAGGTATTATTTAACAGGTGTTATGGCTTTGTACTTCTGCGCATCTCATGATCTTGTATATTTCGGATTATTTTATTTTACTAAAGGGAATCCATAATTTCTCTAGAGCAAAACTCGCATTACATTATACCTATTACATTTTATTTGAAAGCGAGCTTTATTGACTGTGTTGGCAGCCTTTTTATTACGTACACATAATAATAGTCTTAATTACATTTTATACATTTTACTTCATCTAATCCAAGGCAGATCTGTGCCAGAGGTGCAGTCGAAAACGGTTAGAAATATACTGAGGGTACTACTTTTGGAGGGCTTATAACTAGAGATCGGAAATTCGGGAGCTTTTATACCTAAACTTCGGCCCCAGTACCTACACCGCGTTGTTGTTAAATAGCATGGAGGCGGACTCAATTTAATTTTACTAATAAATTTCCAGGGATTTCCCGGCATATCGAAAATTAAGATAACATGAACACATACGTATTAAAGTATTTAAATAAACTATTTTAGTTGTTCCTATTTACAAAATATTATTTATATCACATATTCATTTAACTAACAGTTAGATAACATCAAACCAAAATTGTTTTGTAACTTTTATTAAAAATAATGGTACAAACGTAAGTAACTCTGTTGAATCAATAAATTAAAACATATGCCACACAAAAGTGAATAGGTAATCAACCTGCAGCGACACACGTGGTATTTTTGCATTTCCGTCCTTGTGGTTAAAACTGTTTACCAACGTGTATGTTGACAAAAATCGCTGAAAATAGTCATAACCTAAAAAAAAGGTAGGCTTTTCATGATGCTTTATACAATCCCGGAACTTAAATAATTAAAATATTATTTGGAAGAAGCCGACTCCATACTTGCTTCGCTTTTTCCGGGATTTTGCTAGGTTTAGGTATAAAAGCTCCCGAATTTCCGATCTCTGCTTATAACCTATTTACCTCTTTTTTATATTACATCATTGCTGACAAGGCTAAATAATATTCCATTTGCAGAAAAGTTGACGACCGCTGTAGCCTAGTTGGTAGTGTCCCTGCCTACGAAGCAAGATGTCCTGGGTTCGAATCCCGTATGAGCAAGTATATATATTATGTTCCTGGGTCATGGATGTGTTCTATGTATTTAAGTATTTATTATTTATCTATATAAGTATGTTTATCGTCGTCTAGTACCCATAGTACAAGCTTTGCTTAGTTTGGGCCTAGGCCCAAACTAATCGACGTAGGTCGATTTGTGTAAGATTGTCCCCTTATATTTATATTTAAGTACACAGTTCCGGTCCACTGGTTTAAGTACCTATTGTATTTGTATTATTTAATGTTATACCTACATTATAGAACACAAATACAATACTTACGGCTCGTACCAATGAGTTTTTGGGAACTTATGTATCTACGGAATATTTACCGTTAGCTTTTCGGTGAAGGAAAACATCATGAAAAAAAGCGGCCAAGTGCGTGTCGGACCACGCACAACAAGGGTTCCGTGCTTATTAAAAAGGTCGTATCGTTACTGAAATCTTTTCTTTAAGGAAGGCAGTTTTTTAGAAATATCTCAAAAACCTTTGAACCGATCTTGTTCAAAACAATTTTTGCTGAGAGAATTTAGTAAGTGTATTTTTAAAACACATGGTTCAAAAATTAGAGGGGGGGGGGACACAATTTTAGTGACTTTCGAGGAGATTATCTCTGATTCTATTCACTTAATCAAAAAAATTGCTGAAAACCTTATATTTATTTTGAAAGGCCTATCGATTGATGTGCCATACGTGGGCTTTCAATGAAAAAAAAAATTTTTGATTTTCAGTTTTATGTATGGGTGCACCCCTAAAAAAAACTATGTAGCGGTTAACAAAATACACCTATCCTGAAAATTTTATTCAAATACACCTTATAGTTTTCGAGTAAAATGCCTGTGACAAACGGACGGACAGACAGACAGACATGACGAATCTATGAGGGTTCCGTTTTTTGCCATTTGGCTACGGAACCCTAAAAACCGTTCTAATCCGAATAGGACTAGTTTTCCCGCTGGTTTGGAAGGTCAGAATGCAGTCGCTTTCGTAAAACTAGTGCCTATCTTGAGATTAGGTGTTAAAGCGGACCCCAGGCTCCTTTGGGGCACAACCGGGAATAACGCTAGGAGGATGACGACGAATGTAGTTATACGTACTGTTGGTATATTTAATGAAATATCTATATGTAAAGTTTAAGATTTAGAGTGGAAATACCTGTTAGCCTCAGGAATGGGACATCCCTGTTGTAATAATTTCGGGCCTGAATAGTTTCCATTGTACAAGTTGTGTCCGCCGTAGTTTCGGGACGCGCACTTGTGTTTACTACTGAAATTTCTAACAAATTGACGGGTAAGTTAGTTTCCATAGTTTGTTATGTTATTTGATAAAAATATAAGTTTTTTCAGTGTTTGACGTTTTATTTATATAGATACGGAAGAAACGGAAGAGAGGGAGACCGCGAAGAACGTTTATGGACCAAGTGAAGGAGAAAGTAAACGTCATGTCGTACCAGGCTGTTAAAGAGAAGGCTCTGGAGAGGGAATCGTGGAAGTTGCTCCACCGACAAGAGCATAGCTCTTAAATTCAAGAAGAAGAAGACGTTTTATTACGCCGCGTGGTTTCCATTGTTAAAGGTTTTGTTTATTTTTTTCTTTCTCACTCGTAACAAGTTTTTTAGGATGTTTAACCTAGATATAAAAAAAAAAATCCCAGCGTTATGTACTATCGGCTGCATTAATGCATGGACACCTTACGGTCTAGTTTCGCTTGCATCGTTTGACATCTACAGCTGATATGGTTGCATTTTGTGCGCACAAAATAAACTAGATGGCGCTGCTGGCTAAAATCTTTAGATATAGACGAATATAACTAAATTCACTATTAATAATAGCCTCCTGTAATCACCAAAAAATTATCATGCGATGCGAGTACAATTATTAACAAGTTTAGCGAGGGTTAATCTACTGTAACCGTATTTGAGTGTGACAACTGTCATCTACCTACTCGTTTATCAAAGGTATATATTCCACAGTTGAAATACATATAAGCATAACACTATAAAGCACACATATACTTACCCTTGATAAACCATTGACCAGTTTCAACAACAAGATTGGATAGCCTTGTGGATTAGCCCATTAGGTGCCTTTTTTGTTTTTTTATCATTTCTGCTTTTTTCACTATTTTACACAGCCAAAAGGAGATTTTTTTTTGTATATAAATAACAGTCATTAAATACAATTAAATAATTCAAACAACTTTACATTTTAAAATTACATTTATTCAGTAGGAAAATGCAACACTGTTAACAGAAGTTTTTGTTAATAGTATTAGTGAATTAGCCACTTTCTAAACATTTTATCGAGGTTATTAGCTTAAGTTTCATTTCCGAAAATCGGAAAAAGATTGAAGCTTTACCCCAATAAAAATAAAACCTATTGACAATTTTATTCATAATTTCAGACCGGGTTATGATAAAATATATAATATCAGGCGAACGCATTCTGTTGTTTATAGCCAAATCTATAAGTAAGCATTGAAATAAGTAAATAAACTTGCCATTTGTGTTAATGACGTTTAAAATAATAATAAAATACTGGACAAACTTACAGTTCACTAAGGCTTTTATTATTGATACTAGACGACCATATATTTCATATATTATAATGGTAGGATTCCACGGTTATCTATGTCACTCGATCTCGTTAATTAACATGATTATGTTGTTTAATAATAATTTTCCTTAACTTAACACATCTATTACTAATAGTATCTATAGGGATAAAAAAGCATGATTAAAACAATATTCTACCCATATGTTACTTTCGTCATTTGTTTATATATAACCCGGTCTGTCTTTCTTCAAACCCTTTATGTTCACAGTTAGGTATACCACCAGATTCCATGTTAGGTTATGATAAAATATATAATATCAGGCGAACGCATTCTGTTGTTTATAGCCAAATCTATAAGTAAGCTTTGAAATAAGTAAATAAACTTGCCATTTGTGTTAATGACGTTTAAAATAATAATAAAATACTGGACAAACTTACAGTTCACTAAGGCTTTTATTATTGATACTAGACGACCATATATTTCATATATTATAATGGTAGGATTCCACGGTTATCTATGTCACTCGATCTCGTTAATTAACATGATTATGTTGTTTAATAATAATTTTCCTTAACTTAACACATCTATTACTAATAGTATCTATAGGGATAAAAAAGCATGATTAAAACAATATTCTACCCATATGTTACTTTCGTCATTTGTTTATATATAACCCGGTCTGTCTTTCTTCAAACCCTTTATGTTCACAGTTAGGTATACCACCAGATTCCATGTTAGGCACTACGTGATCACTGAACGTGAACTTATATTGTCCTTTTGAATAGATTTAAACACTTTCTCATCACTAAACATGACATTTTGTCCAGTGTCCAATTGCTGTTTTATGTGCTTCTCTGTAAGCAAGGGTTTAACAGCATGCCCATGATAGTCTAAACCCTCCTCTTTATGGAGACACCACGAACAGTCCACACTTGTGTGCAATAAATCAACGAAATGACTTGTCGATTCAAAATCATTTTCTTTGTAGTCCATTACCATGGCTGGTGGCCGTTCTTTGTCGGTGTAGCAGAGACGTTTCCTTTTGCTCAACCTTTTTTTAGCTGTAACAATATTATTCGTAAATAATTCATCAGAAAAGTGTATGATAGTTTAGCAGTAGTTATAGTAGATAATTATATCACAAACATGTAAAAATAACTACTTACGTTTAGATCAGTTTCTGTAGCTTCTTTATATATCGCAATATATATCGCAAATTTTTGCGACCTTTTAACTAGATCAATATTACATCGAAAACTAGTTTTAAAATTCATGATATCCAGAAAAAATATGAATAACACAGCTGAAGTAGGTCTACGAACGAACATGTAACATCTTTGTGATAAAAACGAATAAGTATGGTAGCTTTGAATCATTCGTCTACCCTCATCGATTATTATACTAATCGTAGTCGTAATGGATTAATATCTGAGCAGCAAAATAAACTTATGATGAATTTCGACTGCCTAGTCAATTGAACCGATGGTGGAGTGGCTAACGAGGCAAGTAACTGTCGACCTAGCTTGAGAGTCGCGGGTTCATTCCCTCTCCCAACGAAAAAAATGTTGGGAAAGAAGTGTTTTTGGAATTGTATGGATATTCACTAGTAGTGAATCGGAAACATCGCAAGAAAAATAAATGCACGAAGGTAGCACATAAATAGAAAGCACATTCCAAGTTGCGTCATAATACCGCCATTATCGATCGATAATGCGTTGGCAAGATAACTTGACAGTATAATATAGGAAAAATAATAACCCAAGAAAATATAATTATATCCAAGATGATGAATTAGTTTTTTTTTCCATCTGTGTTAACAACGCCATCTAGTGAAACTATGCCGATCCTCTGAGGTTTACATTTACATCTATAATGATATTACACGTCGTGCACATAGATGGTGTTAGCAAGCGCGTCAAGGGAAACAAAGGTCAAAGTCGCAAACACTTGACCACGCACTTATGCTGTCTAGTGTACACAGACATTTTTCTCTCATAACAACTACTCACAAATAATACATACAAGCATACAAGATATGCTTACCTCCCTGGTTTTGGCTATGATGTTATATTTTTTGCAATTTATACATATTAATACTGGCTTTTGCCCGTGACTTCATCGGCGTAGATCCCGTTATATTTGCCGTAAATATTGCTCCTCATTATGCTGTTTTTTATTTATTCAATATAAACTAAGTGTATTTTCATTGACATGTAAACTTTCCTTTTATATTAAATAAACTTTCAGTCATATAAAACATTATACATTTTTAAAATAAACTAACAAAGAAAGAAAGTAACATGCATACTAAAACCCAACTATTAAATGAATACATCATCCAAGAGGTCCGCCTGCGGCATGGTCCCCAATACGCTGGCCGCGTTACCTCTTTGTATTGCTAGAGAAATTATCTACGCAAGGTAAGCGCCGGCTCTGGGGTCCCCTGACATGTCAGCCAGCCGCGACGACAGGGCTCTGATAAATGCCTGCATGTCAGACGACTTGGGTCCAAGTGTCTCCACTGCGAGCGCCGCAAACTCGTAGTCTTTTAA
This sequence comes from Epinotia ramella, assembly GCA_947578815.1. Taxonomy (NCBI): domain Eukaryota; kingdom Metazoa; phylum Arthropoda; class Insecta; order Lepidoptera; family Tortricidae; genus Epinotia; species Epinotia ramella. The sequence goes on along the minus strand of OX388202.1, from coordinate 18,678,159 downwards.
TAAAGACGATTTTTTGCGGTGCTTAAGAACTTGGGCCTGGTCGACTGCACGACCGGCATCGATGCAGGTCACCTGGATGTGGGACTGAGCGAATGTGTCGACACACGTAGCGTTCCACATCAGAGCCCTACCCAGCTTCCACGCCACTTGCCATCATCTCGTGCCATACCCACGGGTTCTAAGGTCGCAGGCATAAAGACGGTGGCAAGCAACCGACGGACTAGGTCATTAATGGTGCCGTGGCGATATAAACGACGGGTGCTTCTAAAGCAACAGAGGCCATATCGTCCCAGCTAGGCCGCACCCTTGCCACAGGCACACGTATGGGGTACACAGATTCTGGCGCCAAGTCTCAGGCATATGGCAATCTTTAGAGAGCTTGGATCCAGAACTGTACCTATTTGTCCGGATGGGAGAGCGCGGAGGCAGTGGCCCGATTCCGGTGAAGATATCGCCAGAATACGAGCGCGGAGTCCTCTGGACTAATGGAAAGGAGATAAGCATGGGTTGCTAGCAAACGTGGAGAGTCCCATGCTCTCTGACTGTGCCGGATCACTAGGATGTCCACTCCAGGGCGCGAAACACACTAAGCTTCCCTGGCCGCCTTCAGCTTGCTATCTCGTCATCAGGTAATTGAGGAAGGTTTAATAGAGATAGCGAACCATATATGGAGGACAGGAAAGCCGGTAATGCCACGCTGAACGCGGAGCAAACACCCCGCCCTCCAAATATTTATGGGGAGAACCGCCCTAGAGCGCAAGTCCAAGGCAACCTGTCAAACTGTATATTTAGGCTTTTGGAGTGTAGCCTGGAGAGAAGCGTCAATGCGTGATAAGATGGAAGGAAATTTTCAAATACGGCATCTACGGAGTAAATACAGAAATTTTGGGGTGAACAAACAGAATCGAATGATACAGAGGGTCATGTGGGGATTTATTCGGAACAGTAAATCGGATGTGGAATATATTTAACTTGCAGTCAATGACAGGGTTGATTGATTCGTCAAATATAGGTGAGCCTAAAAGAGTGAGTGGTCGCTCCTAATACAAATATACCCTCCTTTTCGCCCTTTTAAGGGATGATTTCCGAGATGATAACACTTATTATCCCTGAAATCAAGTTCCTGTGTCCTTCTCAGGGTCTCAAACTATATCCATGCCTGCTTTAATTTTAATCGGTTCAGCGGTTTAAGTGTGAAAAGGTAACAAACAGACAGACCAACAAAGAGCGTTAATTTAGATGCATAGTATGGGGTAGGTCAAGTATATTTATCGTTCAATCGTAATCGTAACTAAATTAATCAAAACCATCCACGCAAATGAAAAATTAACGTCACTTGTGCTATTTAAGTGTTGTATATGTCATTTTCTCATTACATTTGGTAATAGTAGATTATACACTAAGGGGATAAAGCACTGTTTTATGTCACGGGAGCGAATTGAATCCCGAACGTAACGAAGGACTCATAATTTAACTCCTGAGCGTAGCGAGGGAGTTATAAGTTAATTCCTGAGCGAAGCGAGGGAATTAAGACTAAGTCCTGAGTGCAGTGAGGGGTTCAACCGCCCAAGACTAAAACAGTCTTATCCCCGAGGTGTATACTCTACTTTTCACACCTTATGCGAGACAAAAAAACAGGCTCAGTAGATAAATAATGTTTATTTACAAATATTCAAAATAGACCAGAAGCACTGATTCAGACACAGACTTTACGCCTTTTACGGCTTTCCATTTGTCAAAATCGTTGTAGGCTTTTAGGTATTTTTCCTTTGACTTCTCTGGCAGCAGATTGTTGACAATGCCTATGGCATCTAATTTGATAAACTCAGGAGTCAAAACACTTTCATCACTCGACATTTTCAATATTATTTTTGAAATTAAATCTTCTATAGGCACCTACAAGAACTCGATTTGTTCGTCACGCGTGAACAAATGAAGGCGCGCGACGTTCCAAATTCGAAAGCACAAGCCGTGGTCCTAGATTCGAAATTCGAATTTCGAACACCGCGCTCCTCCGGACCGGGGTTCACACGGAGGCAAACTTCATTTATTTTGTCAAATCAAGTAGGCCATGGCCTAGGACAAATTGTGTTTAGCAAAATTAAACTTTATGCATATAGTAATAAGAATTATGAAAAGTGAAATCATATTATTAACCAGCGGGTTATAATGAAATTCAGTACAACATTATAACCCGGCTAATACCAAGGGATTTAATGTCTTGCTTTCGGTAGGGTTTACATGACCTATAATTCGGCATTGTCGAGCATGTGGTTTGAAAAGTCTTTTACTGTACTGGAATATTCCCTAAGCAATTTGTCTTGAGAGCGAAATTTATTTATGTTATTTGCACAACACGTCGCCTTTATTTGATTTCATGATTTAGCGGAAGCTTTGTGTTGTTCAAACAGTGTAATCGGATGAACGGCTAGTGTTCTACACACGCTCACTGAATTTGATGTCAGTTGGAATGAACAATTTCCAACTTCATTATATAAACTTTTTCATGCTGCCACCATCAGCTCAAACTTTTGGCTAAATATTGTGTATTCCTCTTAATTGTATTCATCATATTACAATATTTGATGATTCTGTACTGAATAAAATCGTATGGACGATGCTGTTTAGCCGAATCCGGCCTTAATCTCATACAATAAATAGTAATTGAATTTGTCATTTGTCAGACTTGGGCTTTTAGCTCTTTCTGTACACCGACTAAGAAACAGACTAAGGATAAATATGAACTGCATGTTTCTAACGAACACTTGTAAAAATCTACCATGGTTGATACTAAAAATATTTTGTAAAGTCTAGACTAGACCAATTTAGGTACTGTACTTGGAGTAAAGTTTTGCCATAAATTCCATAAACGTTGAGAGGGGGTGCGATACAGCGATCAATTTGTAAGCTGTTTGAAAGATATTAAGGCAGATAGGTAGCTCGGAGAGGAGTTTCGGCGATGGTTGAGAATGTAAAGTTTACATACAGAAATTCTGAATCATGTGAGTCATTGAAAAATGATAGTTTACGCCATCACCTTAGTAGTCAGTTTTCCTTATTAAGCTACTCGAAGTTTCTTTAATGTATCTAACTATAGTAACATCTAGATCATTTTATTTATAAACTCCGCCCGCGACTCCGTCTGCGTGGAACACGTTTATAACGTAGCTCCATACAAACTTTCACCCCCTTAGGAGATGGTATCCGGGATCAAAACCATCCTATGTCCTTCCCCGGGACTCAAACTATCTCTATAGCAAATTTCATCTTCATCGGTTCAGCAGTTTAAGCGCGAAGAGGTGACAGACAGATAGACACACACTCTCGTTATATTAGTAGGTATGGATATACTACCTACATCTTATTTTTATAAATAGTTAAAATGATCATGCGATGCAACGTGCAGTATGTTTTTTTCCCGATGCTTTAGATAAGAAGAAAAGAGGTTAATTCCAAGAACATAATCTGCGAGCACGGCAGTGCCCCCGCCAAGTCGACCTTAGGTTGTCTTATAGCAAATCATCATCATCATCATCATAATATCAGCCGAAAGACGTCCACTGCTGAACATAGGCCTCCCCCAAAGAGTGCCAAAGTGACCGGTCCTGCGCCACCCGCATCCAGCGGACTCCCGCGACCTTTACCAGGTCATCAGTCCACCTTGTGGCGGCCTACCCACGCCGCACACAATTAGTAATTTTCCAGTATACATGTTTTTGTTTGCTGTTCTTCACGAATTGGAATTAAGATTATTTAGTTTAAAGCGGTTTCTAAACGTAAAATAACGCAAGAACCTTAAGCAAAATCGGTGAGGTCTCGGTGAAATTTCGCAGACGGACTTAACTTTAACATGTCTGAAGTCTGCTAAGTACACGAACACAGGACACCCCCGCGGTATCGTCGATGACCGAACATACATATTATATATATTCGGTATCTCGTATCTCGGTACACTAACCTTGCAATACGGGACCGCTATATTAAATATTCAAATTAAAGTGTTTCCAGAGTTTAAGTACCTTCACTGTGTTCACCTATACCTTACTTCTGTGAGACGGCAGTAAGTAAGAAACGTTCTAATTTTGCTCAAAAATATTTGGTCTGAAGTTATCACTTTCTACTCGTACGCGTTGTTAAAACGAAATGAGAAATGTGGTTAAGGCCGTATGGAGTGCGGTGACCGGAAAACGTCAGTGCTAAAGATTTATCCCTGTGCTGTTTGTTTTGATAAACTATATTGTGGCTATCGTTTTGACACAAGGCTATATAATAATATATTTTTTCTCAATATTTTAGTATTTTTTACAGGGGATTGCACTGAGTGTACGTTGGAATACATCCATGAATTCACCATTGAGTTTGGCCATTCCTCTGCAACGAAATGATTACCGACTTCCGCCAAAAATATACACTTTTATCCGACTGTTTGTTATAATTTTTCGTGGTTTAGAGAAATATTTAAAAAGTTAATATTTTACAGAAATGTAATCGTAATTCACCAGAAGCGTAAGTTTTGCATTCTGGTGCGGCGAATATTACGATATTATGTTTTTGGGCATTTCTCAGAGGTGGCGTTTTTACGTATACGGGGGCATAAAAACGTGAATTTATTTGGATATTAGAAACTCTTTTTCAAACTATGATTATTATTTATGTAATTATTTAATAGCGATTAATATTGAATTCAGTTGGTGTGCGCGGATTCGGTGGGTGTTTTGACCACCGAAATCAAAAAATAGTCCACCGTTGTCAATATTTACTACAAAATGTTCTTTTTTTTGTACTTTACAGTATACAAAGATAATTTAATTTATTTATGTTAACATATGCTACTAGCATGTGCATAATATTGTTAAGCTGGTGCCACATTCATTGTATTTATTTATTTACAGTACAATCTGTAATCTAATATGAACATGCGTACAAAAATCAGTTACTTTAATAAAGTGTCGACTTTAATATTGATATAGTTTTTACTATATTAGTAAATTTTGAATTCAGTAGCACCCTTTAATGAATATTGATTTCGGTGAGTGTGTTTGATTTCAGTGTTTTGAAAAACTTAAATATCTCGCGAACCCTTACGTCAATAAGGAGGCCTTCACCACCATTATTTTTAAAATTAATTCCTAATTGTTAATTTTAACATCTTGTGTCTATAAAGTAAAAAAAAATCGGCACCGAAGGTCACCTCTGAGAATCGACCTTTTGCATTTGCCTATGATAAATAACTTTCTGATCTGTATTTACATAAATCTCTACCGTAGTATTTGCAAAAAGACTTCATGTTAGTTACATCCTTGACATATTAAAAAAGGTAGTCAGGTGTGGGAGTTAATAGCTAGACCAGGCAGAGGTTGCTGCTAAATTGCTCTGACTCCGGGTAAGAGGATTTGCACTTCTAATCAAAACCGTACACAATTTGTAATACACACACGCAATTTTCAACTCTGTTGCCTTTTCATAAGATCCTCGTAGCGATGTAGCAACGATATCTTCAAGTAAACACGATGTCAGTTTGTGTAAGTAAGGACATGTATGCAGAGCACGGCGGGGTGTTAATTTTAAAAGTTTAAAACAATGTCGCCCCAAGGAAGCGTTGCGGTAAAAAAGCAACCGAGAAATGTGAGCCAGTGATTAAAGTTTGGTCATTAAGGTATGTGGATTTAGTAAAGCTTTTGTTGTTTTATATATTTTTGGTAGGTTTAATTAATAAGAACGATTAGTAGGATATTTACTTCTCAATCTCACCGTAAGCAATGTATCTTGACGGTTCCGTAACAGTTAATTTTACACTAAAATGTATTTTTACACGCGTGCCTTAAACAAGAAGTGTGATCTGTATGATGTATTCATGGTTCGTATTGGGTATGTCAGATCAGATTATTCCCAAGAAAACTAAACGCCTAAAAAATTAAGATTAGATCGTGTTATTAGTGTTTCCCGCTCGCAAATACGTAACGTAATTGTTGCATGCAATAACGGTATTACGGCGCAGCCACAACTTTGAGCGGTGGCGACAGCGGCAGCGGTGCGTGCGCCACGCGTGGGAGCGAGAGGCAGCGAGCGCTCCGATCTCTCTGTCATACGTGTGTATTGTTTTTCGCTTCTGCACGGCTAGCACGCGACGGCGCGCGAGCTCTCTCGATTTTTCTCGCACTTTTCGTCTCTCTCTTATTAGAACACTTAGAACAAGAGGTATAGTGCGAGAATAATCGAGAGTATGTCGCGGCCGTCCTGTGCTAGACGTGCTGGTTTTAATCGCATTCCAGTGTGGTTCATGCGCTTTCATGTTCCACTTGCCACTTGCGTCAAGCAAGCACAAGCGTGCATAACACGTTTAATATGAAAGATGTACAAATCCAATTTAGGTCCAGTCCAGTTCGTTTCCTATCCAATATTTATGCGGCATATTTTCATTCGCCAACGCGAGTAGATTTTCTCTTTTACTTGATATATTATTTTATGATATTTACAGAAGAACCAATTTTTTTTCATCAAAATACTTTGATTCTCAGAAGTACATATTGATTTCCATGGGTGTCGTACGTAAGTAGCAATGAATGCACCGACAAGATGTTCTCATAGTTGCGAAACATTCCATATGAGAATTTTTCGGTAACCTCTGAGAATGTTCTCGAGGATGACATTCACGATTCTCGTAATTTATATCTTCGACACTAATGATAGCTTAATTAATTGTAGCCTAAATCTTCAGTTTTGTTATCACTGCACTTTACTAAATGAGTTAGGTTTCATACTTACTAGTATTTTTTTGTCAATGGGAAATAAATCTGCGTATCGCAATAATTATGATAAATTGACATAGTCGAACGAGCGAGCGAAGCGAACGAAGTTCTATGCTTCAGCTTGGCCCGAAAATCATTCGTATGACCGGTGCCCGGTGTCTGTCTGTCTGTCCCGCTGTCCAGCTGTTCTTATCTACAGGGCGCATTTCTCAACCGATTCTCGTTAAATTTTGGATGCTGGTTCGTTAATTATAGTTGTTTAGGGTTCGAAAAGCCTTCGCTTCCGTACCCGCTTCATTATTCAGATACAAAATGGAATATCTTCAATTGGTTTCGTTTACGATTACGACACATATTCGTGAAAGCGACCGATGTCAATTTATTTGCATGAAACAATGAAGTCATGAAGAAATGAGTTTAAATTTGCGTAATGAAATTTACGAGGACCCATTTGCAAGTATAAATGGCGTGATACTCGTTGACGGCTGGTCATTATTTTTAATTGGATGTACGTTTTTACAGTTTTCTTGTATGTAATTTATAATTGGGTCATTGAATATGGCTTATAATATTAAACACAACGTTTTACTTATTGACATTACATTCCAATTGGATGATTCATTTTGTGATGATGCCGTGATTCAATTATAGAATACTAGCGACCCGCCCCAGCTTCGCACGGGTACTATATTATACATTTAAACCTTCCTCTTGAATCACTCTATCTATTTAAAAAAATCGCATCAAGATCCGTTGCGTAGTTTTAAAGATCTAATTTAACATAGGGACAGACAGCGGGAAGTGACTTTGTTTTACACTATGTAGTGATTTCGCTTGCTCGGGACTAACAATCAGCATTTGCACCAAAAAACTAATTGCTCTTTCCTCTTCACTAAAATAGGTAGTAGTAGGTAACTTTAATAAATGAACACCGTGCAAATGATATATTTAAATCTCACGGTTGGTTAACAATCCGCTGCTGCAAGTATTAAAAAATGCATAATTTAAAATATCATATCTTCCATATTAAAGGTACTTTTTTAATGTCACACAAGCATGGGGCACTAGATCTCTTAACTATGATAATGCTGATAGCGGTTGTACAATTTGAGGCTGCGATACCACAATCATGATTGTCACTAAACGGTAAACTTAAGTAATGTTCACCAGCGCGAGATATAGATCCAACATGAAACTAGCATGATATCACATAAATCAGGGTAGAGGTCAATGAAGAAATGATATGAACACAGGTACCTACAGAGCTGAACTTCGACTACATAATTATAAAAAATTGTATCCGAAGGCAAAGTTGAAATGATAAAAGTTCCACTTGTTTAAGTAGCTAGTACTTAATGTATGAGCACAACTTTCGAAATCAAACTCTGAAACAAAGATATTATTGGAAAACTTCATTGTCATTTTAATATATTCAAATTAGACCTTCTACCGCTTTTCATCCAAATTCTAGTTTAAATATTGTTTAAGCCAGTATTGAGCTTTTTTAACTTTTCATATTATGCTCAGCACCAGTCACCCACTGCAATAAGCATTTGCGAACCAACCAAACGTATTTCTAGGTATGCGTGCTTATAAATATTCGAATCCTTGAAAACCCATTTCAATTCTTCGCTGTACAACCTAGTACTAAGTGCATGCACAATAAAATAGGTACACATACGGCAAAATTAACGTTCACATGTTGTTGTTGTGATAATCAATAATTCAATACTCATATTCCAAAGAGAAAAAGTCTGTGAGTTTAGAAGTTTTGTTTTATATAAGTATAATGGGATCATCTCCGGAACAACTCATACAATAAAATGAAACATGTAAATTTAGATTAGATTTATTTATTTCGAGATAAAAATTACAATATAGATTCGCATACAATGTCAAAATTATAAGAATCCTTATCACGATCGTCAATAATAAGAAATAAAAATTAAATAATATTCAAAATGTCAATACAGAAAGTGGAAATAGTATCTCCGATTACGGATTGTCATTTAACAAGTAGGGGATAATTAATTTTAAACAAAAATAAACAATGTCAATTTACGTATTACGATTTCACAGTAGAAATACAATATAAATATAACACAAGAAATAGTATCAGATTAGGTATCAATAAATCAAATAATTATACTTAAAACATTATTTCCATGAACTCGTGAACAGAGTACAGAGGGTTATCCAACAAAAGATTTCTCAGTTTAACATTGCTATTGTTGTTAAAGTATATAAAACTTTGGGTAAAGCGTCTTAATGTTTCACATTTTATTAAAATTATTGTCTACTTGTTAATTTTTCACATTATTGCCATGCTTTAAGATTGATGTTATCAAGTTTAATGTCAATCTCTACTAAGACGTTTACGTTCCTATATATATATATATATATTCTAGCTCCGCCTACCGCTCTTACAAGCTTCAGTGATTGCTCGGGGTCTCATCTAAGCGCAATCTAACTCGTGTCCAATACGGAGTACAAACTTACAAGGCGTAGTTTCAAACCTTGCGCACCGAGTAAAGACATCAACTTCAGAGGCGGTTAAATTGCTCTAGTTGTAGACCCGCAAGGGCCCTATAGAGACCACTCCAAACCACGAGATTGTACACACACTGTACCAATTAAAATATCCGAAGGAGGTAAAGAGTGTTTTGTGCTTGGCAACTATTATTAATCTCAAAATATCTGCTGCCTAAAGTTCGTTTAGGAGACACCATCCGTTAGAGATGGTAACGTCTGCGATAAACGTCTGGATATATTTATCAAAGCGAGTGGATATAAATGTTGGTTTTTAAATAGCCAGCCGATCTGAAAAATGTGTCTTATTCTACAATAATTCATTTCGAAACTTTAAGGCCAAAACGATTACAGATACTTTCTAGGTTCTTTCGAAATAATATTGGTATTTCTCTAATAATTTTTGAACGTAGCTTATTCCGAAACAATATTTTGACAATATGTTATTTTATTCAAAAGTTGCGAGTATGTCCATGCGCGTGCGAAGAGTACAGCATATCGATCGATCTACATATAGCACTACCGAGCGAGCGATACACAATTTTGAGGGTCGCTTTAATGAAAAAGAGACTAGATTTTAATGCTTACTATATTTCTTACTCGCCTTTCTATGTAACAAATCAACTTATAGATATTACTAAACTCAACGCCGTATTTAGATTCCAAAAAAGCTACCAAAGATGGCCGAATGTCACTGTCACAAATGTCATTCTCATTGTGACGTTCCAGATGTAACCAACCCATGCATACAAATATATTATTTCGTTGTTACTTAGATGTGAATGTGAATCATCATCCTATGTTTTTGATGTTTTCTATGCATTCATCGCCTAACACATCTCGGCTTGGTACATCAAACGAATTATGTACAAAGCACTACCCCCAAGTACTCAATTACGTACCTACCAGCTTTTTCCACCGAATTCTTCCGCGTTAAGGTTATCACAACAATGCCATTATTAAATACCAGACATGTTAATCCTTTGGGAATGACTTCAGATATACTTACAAAGTATTCTACACATTCTGTTTCATGGTTTGGTTTTAAACTATCCATGTGCCAAAATTCATCACAGTCAATTGAGCCGTTTTTACGAGATTGACTGACAAACATACAGACATTCATACACACTACTTTGCTACACGTGATTTGATATCAATATTGCTATGTCCATATCAAAAAGATTTACATACATTATGAGAATATTAATAGTTACCAAATGTTGTTAAAACCTGAAGTATTACCACAGTAATATGAACTTTTCTTCTACAAAACAGTTTCAATCAAATATCTATTTTTGAAATTAATATGTACATATGATTATTTATTTTGCTGGTTGCATTTAATTTTAACTTTACAATGATGTATAAATAAGTAACATACGTTCATAATTTAGAAAAGTAAAAACTTACCGATGCAAAACTATTTCATTTTAATGGCAACCCATGGGTAGTTTTTTTGGAATCTATATACGGCGTCGAGTTTAGTGGCTCTGTGAGCTTTAGAACTCGTGGACATGCCATTTTTTTTCTAAAAAGAGACTTTTATGGTTTGCCGTTTCTTTTTATGGTTTGCCGTTTCTTGTATATATTGTTTTTATTTTTGGTGAGTATTTTATACCACCTATGCTATCGGCAATTAGTTGAGGGCCCCTTCGGGGCCCAACTTAGGGAGTTATGTAAGGAAAAAAAAAAAAACTAAAAAGAGACTCGACGAAATAAACTAGTATATGATTAAAGAGTTGTTGTTAAATCCTCTTGCATACAAAACCCGTCAACGCCAGCCACATGGCCCATCAAATGAGTAATTAATACAAATACAAACACGTAAATCACTTTCCTTCCTTTAAAAACAAACCGCATTTTCGCAACGGAAATTGTTTCAGCAAACCCCAAACAGGATATATCATAATTCTGCACAAAAATAAGACAAGTCCCTCTATAAATCTTTGTTAAGCGTTGATAAGTGAGCTTTGGGCCCTGCGCCTCACGACAATGGATACCATAACTTACAACTTACCGTCTTGACAAATTTCAACCATTCAGGCCACTTAACGTAGCTTCAGGTTTTTATTGGGCCAGTTTTGTTAAAGTCGATAGGCGGTTAAGCCTCCTAAGTCCCGAAGCCGACATAATGTATTACTAGGAAGTAGAGTTTGTAATCTGTATGTTGACTTTTTCATTGCCGGAATCAGTAGATATTCTTAGACCAAATAAATATTTAATCGCAGCTTAAGAAATATAATTCAAACATTGCAACACGGAATGGTTTGAAATTTAATCGTACAGATTTTTTCGAGTTTACAGAGGAAGCTCCACTGCCTGTGATATAATGATACATTAAAAAAAAATCGGCGTCTAGTACTCATACCATAAGCGTTATTGAGCTTACTTTAATATTCATAGATTTACATATTTTTATTATTTTACAATAGTGATGAATTCATCCAAGGTCGATCGAGATAAATACGATAAATAAGTTTATAATGGATATTTTCCGAATATTCGTTCCGTTTCTTTTGTGATGGTGATGATATAGCTATATGAATTTATATTAGTGATAAGTGTTAACAAAGAAAGATATGCCTGTCACGAGAGAGTGACCTCACTTTGTTTTGTACTAACATTTTCCGAATTTGGTAGCACCTTTACCAATGTAAATGTATAATACCAGTATTGTCACCAAAAAGAAATTAATAGATATAGGTAATAAAAAATATTGAAATATAACGAGAGAGAGAAGGTTTTGAAAAAATATGGTATGTATCAAAGATATCAAGATTCTAAACGCAGTATGTTTAGTTTATGACCAAAACCCCAACTTACTTGATTTTCCATACACGTACGTTTGTGCGGGAATTAGTATGGGGTGTTTTCAGTGCTCAATATATCTAATTCTGACTCTCTTCCCGATGCACAAGTGCTCATTTTAACTTTTTTCCAAAAATCAGCTTTGCATTGTACCTCTTTGAACTTGTAACTAATACTAGTGTACGTAAAACTTACTCATCATCATCATATCACCCGAAAGACGTCCACTGCTGGACAGAGGCCTCCCCCAATGAGTGCCGTGAAACTTATTCATCTTAATTCAATTCTGTTTCAAGCCTGGTTGGAAACAAACTCATCAAAAATGTAAAATAAGCGAAATGTAGTAAATTTTCCAAGACATAATTAAGTTAGCAGTCCCGTTTAACGGTGTGAACTTTTAATGGGATGCCTTACATTGCTAACTCATGACGCCACTGTTAGCAGACTAACTCAGAAATAATTGCGCCGGCTGCGTGTCAGCAATTTAAAGCATCTGCATTTACTATGAATTTACCAGATATAGTAATGTATTAATGTTTAAATCAAAATGTCATAGCTATCGAGGGAGGTGAGTAAAGCCGGCCCTAGACCTATAATAACTTTGCACATTTTTTTTTTTAATACCACGTCGGTGGCAAACAAGCTTACGGCCCACCTGATGGTAAGTGGTTACCGTAGCCTATGGACGCTTGCAACTCCAGGGGTCCAATATTTTTATGGCGCAATATAGTTGAACTACCCCTTGCGATCAAACGATCCTTATTATAACGCAAAAAATGCGCAATAACTTTGATGCGTCCTCGTGGCGGCTAATCATAAACTAAAAAATATTGTGCAATACTGTTCCTAGACGGTACAATAAAAAAAGGTGGTGCAATAAAAAATAAACTTGCCCAAACTTTTGTTCAATCATTGCGCAATCTTCAATACCAACCCTAAATGGTCAAAAATATTTTTCGAATAAATTGTGTTCAATTGGCAATTTTAGTGAATCATTATCTTAGTGAATCATACTTAGATAATTATTGATTTCATCGACACTACCCTCATCTCTACTTCTAAGTCTCAGGACACTGATCTGTCATTTTACGTAATCCTTACAAATATTATTATTATCAGTATTCCATTGAAGTTAGGTAAATTTTACATGAAAATGGAGTCTCGTGGGGAGTGCAAAGTCTTAACTAATTTAGATTAATCGATGCAAATATGATTATAGACTCTTTTTAAATAACCTCTCCCCCTCTCCTCTTTTTAACCAGCGCTGAACTCTTGTCGTCCAGCACATGCTGAGTCTGGGACCTATTGCCCCAAAATAATTGAGCTGTACTTTTATTTTTTAGCATATTATTATTCTGTTTTTGTCACTGTTTGTATATGTCTCTACTTGTTTCTGGCAATAAATTATTATTCTATTCTATTCTATTCTATTCTAAATACCATTAAGTAATTTCTTACAACACATGAAAACGGAGTCTCGTGGGGACTGTCGTGATGTATCCAAAAAGAATTGTAAATCGATTACACACCGGTCGGTCCATCGGTTATTGGGTTTTACGCGTTGCTCACTCAAATCTTATTCGGAAGTCTATTTCAATTATTTATGTTATATCTTGTTGGTTGAATAAAATTCGTCGTAATGGAATTTGTTGTAGAATTGCCTCCTCAGTTGTGCCTTCGCCAAGCTATCTTCACCCTCTCCATAAACCGAGTGATGAAGTTTAACGGGAGGACTTTGAAAGCCTTTAGTCCTGAGTAGCCAAAGGCATTGCCAATGTTTGTCGTGTGGCGTATTCAAGGGATTCGCAATCAAATGAATGTGTGGGTTTATTTTTGTTCCTAGCTTTCGATCCCAACCCAATGTGTATTGGCTCTCTCTTCCACACGCGTCGGACTAACGACGTGTCAAAATGGGCGCGCGAAACATATTGTAATACGAGAGGTTTGGGATAGGAGGTGAGCCGAATTGACGCCAGGTGGACCAGACAGATTTATATGTAATGGTTGAGGTACCTAATCTATTTGTACACAAATGGATTGGTTTACAGGTCCGAACCACAGAATTCGATAACGGTTTCAAAGCGATATCAAAGCACAGAAGTATTATGTTTCAAGGATGACAATGTTTAGCACGAATATAAAAGGTAAAATCGAAGAGAACATAAATGACAAGATGTGGTGTAGGATTGAAAATTATTAATGCACGACATGCCCATATCGTCGCCTGATGTTTCCACAGGATTTTTATATTGCCACAGTTATATGAGTATGTCATAACAAAATTCAATAAATCGCCAGTGCAGACACTTTCCAAATAATTAGCATCATAGTGCCATTTCACGAATTGACATTATAACGTGGCAAATACCTTGGGTTTTAACGTGTAAGACGAAAATTCCATGCGTTGTGAACTTACGGTGGTTTTCACCAATAAGATCTCATTCTGCAATAAAATACCATTCCAGTATCCGTATCATCTGGGAATCATAAACTTTTTGTAAAACTACAACGTGTGAAATTTATGGCCTGAGATTCTTGATAAAAATAAGACAAGTTATTGGCTATAAATCTGAGTTAGGTGTCACGTGAGGTAGATATAAAGTATAAGCAATGTGTCTAATAATGTGCAGAGCAAATTCTCTGAAATAGTGTTCTTGACCAAAGCTGTGCAGAGGGGTAATACCGTAGCTGACAGTGACGGTTACCCGGCCGCGGCCGGTTTCCATTTTTGGAAGTTAGCTTGAATAATTATGTAATGGTCGATAGTTGAGTTTGAGTCGAACTTCAAAATGAGCCTTGAGCGGCGTCAAAACACGAATGCAATTCATATGTATGCGGTCGAATGATGAAAGGTCGCCTCCAAAACATATTTTTTCACTGCAAAGTTTTTGTGTGTGCATAAAAATATCTAGTAACACAGTCAAGTACAAAGAGCCCTCCAGGGCTATACTAGTATGAGTTTCTGCAGAGGCGTGACTTTTGAAACGAGTGTTAGATCATATCAACTATCCAATAATGTAAATTTATATGTCTATAAGCATAGTTAAAAAGTTACGTTTATCCTTTGAGTTAGTTAGTTACGCCTGCGGTGAAGTTTTTAGTGAAAATAAATATATTTCAAATCGGGACATTTCCCGATGCATGGCAGGGTGCCGCACTTTCAAGTTTTTTCTGCGAAATAAGAGGTTCATTGTATTTTAACTACTAATGAAAAAAGAAAAACAAACATCAATTTGCCTTCTCTCCATTAGTAGATTCTGAAACTGGAACATTTTGGAATAATTTTCACACAATTAGATAACTTGGATGTTTTGGATGATTAGACGACCAACTACTTTGACCTATTTTCCAGTTGAACATTAATCGAGTACGACAGTATACTGGCAAGGTTCACCGAGTGCGCTGCGGCAACTTGTCATTGTCAAAATAGTCTCGCTCACTTGGCGATCCTCCTGTCCCGAACAATAGAGTATACCACTTCGGTAGGCCCTTGAGTGGGGCTCGATCGAAATAATCGTAACTTACGAGTATAACTGTGTAATTGTAACTTATAATTATGGATTAAAAGTACTCAGGTATGTTTCAATTCTACATGTATATTTCAAGATAAAAGGCACTTGACGCTTAAAGTAAGTACGATAAGCCTATTTTATAAGGCACAGGCAATTCTTAGTATTTGCATAATAGACAAAGTTTGGCCAAACTCAGGAAAGTAAGTTAAATACGGTTTAAAAACAGTGACAGGGCATAAAATTATACGCCGAGAAATCGCTTGATTTGCTTTTATTATTAGGTACCACTCTGGGCAGCTGAGAAAGAGATTCGTTCCTGATTGATTAATAATAGTATGAATAGTTCCTGGTATTTAATTATTGTGCTTTATTCATTGCATGCATGAATTAATTTATCCAACTTTGTTGATTCTTTTGTCATCCTCACACAGGAAAAATAGTAGATACATTTTTACATTTTTTCCCTTGATTACAAAACTGATTATTTGGACATAAAATGTCTCATATACATAGATTATTATATACTTATTTTTACTATATACTAAAAAAAATAGAGGATGATTTTTTTGGAAAACTGAGGTGGTTTGTTGGTTTTTTCAAGTCAAGGTCAGGAAATATAAAATATTTTTTATAATAAAAAGTATTTGAAATAGACTTGTGGGTGTTCTAGTCTTGCTCTTCTAGTTATGCAATAAACAGCATGGGGAAATTTTTTGAGTGATATTGTACACTGTGCGAACAGGCCACTGATAATACCTTAGATTAGAGCCCGAAACAATTCTGAATAGTCAACTTTATAAATACCTCCATTCGCATACATACCAAGGTAAGTTTGAAGCAAGATTGGACAATTTCTCGGGTCAATTGGCACACCACATCTCAAGGTGCTATCAGACAACCCACACGTTTCACTGCAAGCACCTCGTCTGAAACAGGAACCGATCTACTAAAGTGAAATGAGATACTCGCACTGAATTAACCCCCAATCAAAAACCAGAACGCACCCAGTCTACTTTATACTGCACGAGTGGCACATTCTTCAATTGTTTTTTTTTATGGTTTGTACTGTACATACGGTACTTGCTTTTTTAACCCATTCGAGGCCACGCATCGCTACGTGTGCTACGCCACAGGCGCGTAACACCTGAGACGTAGAGGCATGACCTCGAATGGGTTAGTAGCAATCTCATTATTTTCTCTCTTGTCACGAGAGAGACAGTACGTCAAGTAGTTATAAGTCAACTTTTTACGAGTATCTGCTCAGCCATGTCTTTTTTAGGGTTCAGTAATCAACAAGAAACCTTGATAGTGTCGCCATGTCCGTCTGTCCATCCGCAACATTTAGCTGGCGCGTGCGTGTGATGTAACAAATACATCATTTTTGGGCGCAGTCAGTAAGTAACACTCTAGATTTCCTATACGTCAAATCTAGGTTTCCTTGTCTTCGTGATCTGTCATCAACCTTTCACAAACTCAAAAGAGTGAATTGAAAGGGGCTCCCTCCGATAATTCACGCACAGGATGCGAGTAGACGTTGATGGATGGAGGACAGCAAAATATTAAGTGGCCTATTATTTGTATTTTGCTACAGATGAATACGTGTCAAAAGGGTTGTTTGTTGTTTTTAATATATTACCGTTAGCGTTTACTTACTTATTTTACCACAAAAAAAGGTAACATAATACTTCAACTTATTTAAAAAACTGCATGGCAGTTTATAGGCAAAAAGATCTGACCACTTAACAACAGTATTCAACTTAATAGTCAATTATAATTTCTTACCTTTGTACCTAATACTACAAGTTATTGTAAATACAAATAACTGCTCCAGCGGACCTAATCGAGAAGAAACCAAGTTTCTGACAAAAAAATATTTTATGGTACAAGCTTTTATTGCCAACTGTACTTTGCTGTATACCGTCATCCACTACTTGTTGAGATGATTGTAACGAGCCCAATCTCAACAGGGTTACGTCAATTAAGTCCTGAATTCCCATGGCCACCTTCTGTCTCCATCACCAGATCAGTTCGATGGTACCATAATATTAAATTGTCATACCAACTATAAATAATAATAAATAAAATTCATTTATTTCGGATAACATAAGATCCATATTTAAAAAACACACAAACAAGTTTACTTACTACTACTTAAACCTATAATAATAATAATTAATCACACTTATATCTTACAATAATTATAATATATACTTAAGTGCGATGTAAGTGGGATATAAGATGTGTAATATACGACATGTAATTATTACATGTCGTACATTACACATCCCCTGAGCTTATCAACCCATTGCTTTTGGATGCCACATTGCTTAAACCCAAAATTTCAGCTCAATCGCTTGAAGATATCTGCTTCAATATTGAGTTTCAAGAAACCAACAAACAAAGTTACATACATTGCAAGTTAAATAACAGCTTGTAAAAAAATAGGCCACATTTTCACATTGATCACATTTTGTCGATCTTTTATACTTACCCACATTTATGCTAAAAGTGGCACAGGAACATAAGTTTCATTGTGGTCTGCCCATCCCTTTTGGGAATAAAGGCGTGAAACTAGAATGAATTTTAATTGAACTAGCTAAACTATTTAATACCTAATGTAACCAACATAGCAGGACGTGCTCATTGTTTCTACTCAAATAAACAAATTGGAATCAACTAACGATCGTTGGAAAATCCTCAAAAAAGGTCGAACCCACAAACCAGTTAGATTGCCTCAAATTCCAGGGGGTTATTTTCTCTTTGCTTTAAAAGTAACCTGCCCTATCAAACGCTGTGGTTTTTCCAGGCGTAAAATTGAAGACACGTGACCAGAATAGTCAACAAGACCTTCGGAATACCTGTATTTAAATAAGTTCAGCGGTCAATATTCTAGATTAGATTTTCTCAAGTTTAAATTAGTTTGTCTACGAATATAATGACGTTAAAGTGTTGATTTAGCTTAGCTTCTAACTTCAGAAAATGTATATCAGTAGTCGATTTACCGTTCGGATAGTTCTTGAAACGAAATTAATAGGCACTTATTGTCTGACCTCAATTCACGAACCAATGGATACCAACATTTTATGTGACAGTAAAAAGTGAACTTGAAATATGTATAACAAATTAAACTTTATGACTAAAATAGGTACTTATCTACTTTTGAATGGGGGACAGATATTCAATACTAATACGATGCTGAGAAATAAATAAATATAATTGTTTTCTAGAGTATGATTTATCTGAATAAGATATTTTTCACTTCTCATGCTCGAAAAGTGTGTCATATTAGGTAGTAGGTTTAGATAGTGTTAGTAGGTGTAGTTCTATAACAAATCATTCACCTTTCAGGCTGTCCGGCTGTGGAATGCTTTGCCGTTGCATATAAGATGTGCAAAATCTCTTCAAATATTTAAAAATCTGTTGAAACAATATTACTTGTCGCTGCCTTAAGTTGTCTTGTTGTCTTGTAATATATTTATATAATTGTATTATAGTTTGTATGTATATATTTATACTGTACTTTTTTATGAAAGTGTGTATTTGAGTGTGTAATTAAGCTTTTCTTGATTTATTCCTGCACTACCTGTTTTCAACTCTTCTTGAAAATTTCCTGCTACCCAAAGGTTGTCTGGAACAGATCGCTCTAAAGCGATAAGACCGCCTGTTGTTACCTTTATTTATTGACTATACTTTTGTAACATGTTTTTCTTATGATGTGGTGCAATAAAGAATATATTATTATTATTATTATTATAGTGGAGCTAAAGTAGTTCATTTAGCGCATAGGGAAAATATGTAAACATATTTATGATTTTAAAACATTTCAATTTGACCAATCAAAACACTTCAACGTATTAAATCCACCAATCACAACTGTTTAAAAAACCATTTGTATTTGCTATCAACTAATCAGAATACAGCTATATATTCAAATCAACCGATCACCAATACAACCACTGTAAAATATATATATATACATAATCATACCTACACATATAATTAATTAGCTAAAGAGTGAATACAGCGGCAGTTAAACCTTTACGGGTTTGTCCGCGGTATTTCTTTTGTATTGTCCTTTTGGTAAATAAATGATATATATATATATATTAAGCGCATTTTATTATCTTATTAAGCGTATATGCTCTCCGCCGCGCTCGGCCGTTTGGACTCGACTATATATGGTAAACAGCGTTTATTCCTGGTGTCAATATTTTGTATCTGTGTCAAACAGTTTATAAAAAAAAACATGCCGCCAAATTGAGCAATCTTTTCGCTGTGGAATTTATTATTGATTGTGGATAGATAATCTTTGTTTTCACTATTTTCTCGCAGTCTAAGTGAAAAGTAGAGTGTATAACTCTGGTCTAAAAGCCAGGTCTGGTCTACCACTCGAAGAATTTTCCCTCACTTCGCTCGGGAAAATAACCATCTCGTAATAATACGTAATACGGCTAATTTTAGCCCCTTGTCATACAATCTCCTATTGTACCTTATAACCATGGCACCGGGTAAATTATTCAATGTAATGATGTGTGTATAAGATTTATATTATATTACACAGCAAACGGGTTTTATTTTTATTTTAAATAACCTTGCCTTCTTTTTGCTTTTTAAATTGCTCTTCTTGGCTTACCAAAGAGAGCTTATCAGCTTATCTTAGCTTATCTTTTCCGTGCATATGTCGAAACTTTAAAGAGCCATATGTACATTAAAACGTTGTACGATACACGTGCGAATAGGTAATTCGCAACGAGTGGTGATAAATTAAAACACGACCGAAGGGAGTGTTTTAAATCACCACGAGTTGCATTTCCTGTTTTCGGCACCTGTATCGTAAATAACGATTAAAGTTTAAATCAATTGACACTTAGCTAACCAAACATAACATAAGACGCCGGGGGCACTGTCCCGATTTTTAGGGTTCCGTAGTCAACAAGGAACCCTGATAGTTTCGCCATATGTCCGTCTGGCTGTCCATCCGTCAGTCCGCCTTCAGCTTAGCTCAGTAACTACCAGTACTAGAAAACTGTAATTCGGCACGGGTATATAAATCATTCACGCCGACAAAACAGAAGAATAAAATCTTGAAAAAAAATATTTTTTATCTAAAGTGGGGATGTAATTTTTGTGTACCTACTTAGAAAGGCCAACTTTCGTATAAATTCGGCCGACGCAACCATTTAGTTGGCGCGCGCGTGTCGATGTAACTAACAAAGACAGGTAACTACGGAAGCCTACACTGCGCGTGGCCCGACACGCACTTCGCCGATTTTTAATGGATGTTATATTTATTGGTTGAGTAAACAATTTATTTGATTTTTGTTCTATAGTATAGTAACGATTTAAATTTATAACTTCACTTAGCTGAACCCCATTTTACATATTGTTGGAAGAGTCTCATTTTTAAAATCTTATAAACGAATAGAAAAAATCTGATTGTACATCCTTTAATACTCGTGTATCGTATGGTTATAAAAGAAATACAGCCAAATCAATAATTTTCGCTTCTTAATGTTCATCATATAATGTATCAGTGGGCACGTCTGTACACGTGTTAGTTTGTCTATCTTGTTGTTCCTGATCTCAACTCAATTGCTCAAAGGTTAACTGGAAGAGATCCCTTACAGGGATAAGTTCGCCATTGTACCGAATTAACTTTTTTTTGTCTGTATTTTTACCTGTGTCTTGTGTACAATAAAGTATTTACATACATACATACACGTACTCGTCTCATGAATTATATTAAAGAGATGATTATGAATTATGATCTTAATATTTCTCTACCCCAAGCGGTTTAAGCGAATATATAATGAAATATGGCATAAGCAGTCATCCCCAAGCTGACTTAATTTATATTAAACGAGAGACTGATATTGTCTTCAAAAATTCATACTTTAATCTCGTCTTTCACAATAATACTCTAGCAGATTTTTACACAGCTTTGGGAACGAAGATTAGGTAGAATTTATTATTTATCAGATGCGATAATACTTTGTAAAAAAATATCTTACCTTAGGATTAAGATTTGTAATCAGAAGTGAAAAAGTAAAGCATACCGTTAAACCTGGCAACTTTGCCCACTTCTAGCAGACTTTTTTGTATATGTGTATGAATACTTTTGGATTTGGTACTTATTTATAAAGCATATAAGTTAGTTATCTTAGAGTGTGCAGCGTTAAAACATCTACAAACGACCGGGCCGAAAAAATACCAAAATTTCGAGTTTTCCCACTTTTGTTTTATTTTTTATAATTTTAGCATTGTCGACCCTATGATACCTCTCGTAAAGACTATAATCTATATATAGTCTAAACGAAAAGATATACAGCGTTTAGTTTTTGTCTCTATCGTTTACGGTCTAGACATTAACCACAGTTAAGAGGAAACACTAAGGTATAGAGATAATTGAGAAATAGGTATTTGTAAAATATATTGCTGTCGCGCCAACCTCAAGCCTCCGCCGCAGAGCGCGATAGAGACAACTGCAGCTTGGACGGAAAATACCTATTAAAAGTACCCCCTATTTAGTCCTGTTGTAGTCCCCTGATTTCTTGACCCTGACCTATTTAACTATTTTTTTTATTAAAAATCAAAGAAAGGCTTTGGCCGTGTTCCTATGTTTTCCTTTTTTTTTATAATCTAGTCAAAATTGTTTTCTGGATGTTTGAACACAGCGGAAAATCTGGCATTTTTCTTAGGTTTTTGAAGTTTAAAATCTCTTTTAAGAATACATTTATGAAAAAAAGGAAAACATAGAAACATGTCATGTCAATAGTAGCCATAGATTTGTGGAGAATTTTTTATTGCTCTATTGCCATTATCCAGGGAGAAAACAGGGGACTACGTTTGTATGGAAAAACGGCCCTTGTGTTTCCTCTTAAAAGTATACACTTGTAGGCCGTTGGTAGACTGATATGGCTCTAAAGTTTTTGCGAACGTTTTGGCACACCAAAAATCTTACTCCAATCCAACGCTGTCTCACACGTAACTCTGAGCAAATCGTAAATAAATAACACATCGGCTCGCACTCCTCTGATCTTTTTTTTTCATTATTAAAATATTTCCTCATAAAATATCATGAGCTAACTTACAGCGGAATAATGTTACTTATGAATAAAAAACATGCAGTATGACTGTGTGTGGTAGCACGACTTTTGGACCACCATACATTTATCTAGAATTTGTGAAATAAGATGTCGTAAACTTGCTTAACATAAACGTATTATACCTTAAAATGAGAAAGTATTGTCGACGTAACCCATTTTGTCACATTATGTACGAGGCTTTTTCAGAATTTGGGAATTTTATGATATGAGATGACTAATCACGAAGGGCATTCTTTTTTAATCTTTTTTTATAGAGAGCAGGCACCAACTAAGTCAGGTCAGCCAGTCGGAGTTGGTTTCTTTTGCCTATAATCATCGCAACCCTTCATGGTCTTTATCATAGGGTTTAAATATAATGACCACCAAAAAATTCTTTCATACCCTAAGCACTCTTACCAAAAAAATAAATTGAACACCAAAAAAAATAGTTCTACCATTACAGTAGTACTAGCTGTTTTAGTAACGACTGCACATTAAATTGTATTCGAAGACGAAATTAAGTTAATGATCACCAAATCTTAGCGAGCAAATTAATACAATATTTCTACCTAAATAACCCACTACGATTGCCATAAAATGTACGCATATTACCATATAGAGTATAATGATGCCAAATTTGCAAGTGCTACCAAAACCCGAATCAGCGCACCCCACTTCCACGTGGTCTTCTCTGTCCTACTTCTAGAGTGTATATAAAAGCCCGCGGAGCCAGAAGCTCGCGAAGGGCCGAGGAAGCAAGTTTCTGGCGGGAGACTGAGTCCCAGAAATGAAAGCGGGGCTCCGTCGAATTTAGGAAATAATATTACTATTTTTGGGTTAGCAATGATTTATTAGGATAGCATTTTCTTTAATAGGAGTAAGATGTTATAATTTGGGTTATTATTTCACACTAAAATGTAGATTACATTTTGGTGATCATTTACTATTTTTGGGTTAGCAATGATTTATTACGATAGCATTTTCTTTAATAGGTAAGATGTTATAATTTGGGTTATTATTTCACATTAAAATGGAGATTCAATTTAGTGATCATTTACTATTTTCGGCAGTAAAAAGTGTTTTTTTGGCGTTATATTTTACTATATCTGGTGATTCGTTAAACATTTGCCTTTATTATATACCCTAGTTTTCTTGTCAGTCCAAAATAACTTTTACTTTACATTTTCATTTTACACTATACAAAACTTTCACTGATGACTGATGACCAAAATATTTTTATGAATGGCTGTACGATAACCGCCATTGTTTTGGAGTTTCTCGAAGTGTGATTGACAATTTATGATATTTTTTGATAATAACTATTATAATATTTGATGATAACATTAATAACAAAGTGTCAAACTGTAATACAAAAATTTCACTAAAGTGACGTTTGAGGAAACTGACTATTATTAAGGTGCTTTTTGGATTTCGGATTAAAATTCATTGTATTTTTGTGAGACAAAAATCTAGTTAAGTAGCCATCAGCCCCCAGGACTCGGCATACTGAAGTAGTCAGCTGCCGCGGCTACTAATGTAACGGATAGGTACTGGTTACCCAAAGGCTGATTTTAGGGGTGGAACAGGTTGATTACTGAGAATAGTTAGGGCTTCTTTTTCCTTTTCCCCTGAATAGTTAAGTAGTTTTACTATTAGAGCATTTTTCAATCATGCACCCAATTAGCGTGAGTTAAAAAAATTAACTCGGTGTCAGTTTAGTAACGAAAATTAAGCATACAAATCATGTGAAAATTAACATTTGTCACATTTAATTAACGTGTATAGGCATATCATTCATAAATTAAACAGAAAACACGTTTACGTTGTACGTTTTTATACAAACTGAATGCTTAATAATTGCCGTTACAAAACTGACACCGAGTTAATTTTTATTTAACATTTCACGGTAATTGGGTGCACGAATTATTGAAAATGCCCATTATCCAGATTATTCCTTTATTTAAAATAACATTTAGTTAATACAACTAAAAAAGCGGCCAAGTGCGTGTCGGTCCAAGGGTTTCGTGCCTATTAAAAAGGTCGTATCGTTAATGAAATCTTAGGGCACTTACGTCCTTTTCTTTAAGGAAGGCAGTTTTTTAGAAATATCTCAAAAACCTTTGAACCGATCTTGTTCAAAACAATTTTGGCTGAAAGAATTTAATACGCCCTATGTCCTTGATTTTTTTCATATTTTTAAAATACACGGTTCAAAAATTAGAGGGGTGGGGGGGGGGGGGGACACAATTTTAGTTACTTTCGGGGTGATTATCTCCTACTCTATTCACTTAATCAAAAAAAATGCTGGGAAACCTTATATTTATTTTGAAAGGCCATCGATTAATGTGCCACACGTGGGCTTGCAATGAAAAAAAAAAATTAGACTTTCAGTTTTATGTATGGAGTGCACCCCTAAAAAATTTTTTTTTAAGTATTTCAATTACATAACTATACAGCGGCTAACAAAATACACCTATCCTCATTTTTTTTTTCATATAAACCTTATAGTTTTCGAGTAAAATGCCTGTGACATACGGACGGACAGACAGACAGACAGACATGACGAATCCATGCCTGTCGTATCGCATAATGTTGATCGTCCTAAAAATTTTTGGCCGAGAATGTTTGGCATAATGTTTAGTGGCATACTAGTTATTTAGCCTATTCGTTATTGCGCATACACATTTAAAAGTTCTAAAGTATGTTTATCCTAATATTGATTACTCGAACATCGAATTACCTAAAAAGTAAAAAGTAAAGTAAAGTAAAGTTTTATACTATTTTTAAACTCTGAGCAGACCCGACCTACATCTAGATAAATAAGATAGGTTCATTAGTTGCCTTTTGTACCTCAGGGCAGAAATAGGGGCCCCGCGAAGCGGGGCTCCGTCGACATGAGGGCGGGTCATAGGTTATTTAAGTATTAGGCAATTGTCAGCAGAGTCAACTTTCATTTACATCAATTAGATAGGTTTGTTAGTTGCCTTTTGTCCCTCAGAGCAGAAATAGACACCCCGCGCAGCGGGGTGGCGTCGACTCGCCGCACGGCTATCAAACAACACACACAAGCGAACTCTGTTTTAGGTCGGTTAGGTTAGGGTTCACTTGTGTCCCTCAGACCAGAAATAGACACTCCGCACAGCGGGGTGGCGTCGACTCGCCGCACGGCTATCAAACAACACACACAAGCGAACTCTGTTTTAGGTCGGTTAGGTTAGGGTTCACATGTGTCCCTCAGACCAGAAATAGGGGCCCCGCGAAGCGGGGCTCCGTCGACATGAGGGCGGGTCATAAGTAATTTAAGTAATAGGCAATTCTGACCAGATCCAACCTGCATTTAGATTCGGACTATAAATATTTAGGACAATCGATATATACACAACATTTTTAAAACATTAAATATTAGTAACATCAAAGTTATGCTCATCAATCATTCTAAAAAAAAAACTTCGACACTATAGACATTCGGACAATAAATATTTAGGACAATCGATATTAGGAACAACAATTTCGGCAAAAAAAAAATATGCACAACAATGATTAGGCCATACGTTATTCGAAATAAAGTTGGTATGCGACAAAATAGTAGGACCAACAATTTTATGCCACCCGATATAGACCTAGATTACCTAGATAGATCCGATATTTAATATTTTCCAAGGTAAGATTTCTATGATCAGTAGTTAAGTGAAGATGCTAAAAGTTCGATATTTAGTTTCGAATTTTAGTATCTTCACTTAACTACTGATCATATTAAATCTTACTTTGGGAAATTCATGTAAATGCTTCATATTTGTTAAGGAAGGTATATGTGAACATGATCAGTTTTATAGTGCTTTAGGTGCATGTGTACTTATATCACTAAATATAACGACCCGTTGAGTTTCCGTGATTCTTTCAAATTTTGCTAATGAAGGTTTTACTGTTACTCTTATAGAAGCGTATTGAGTTTACTTCAGACGTGATTTTTATTACCATCTCTACGAAAGATACGTGAGATATAGAAATTATTTTTTTGATGCAAGCCTGAAATAGTAACAAATATTAACATTGACCCAGTTTTAACTCGGACAACTAGTAAACTAAAACTTAACCGGTATTAACTATTTCGTCGTTTTATTTAAGTATTAATTTTGACAGTATATTTTATGCACAATGTTTTATCGGCCAGCCGACAGACAGTCTGATTGTCTTAAATGGTTATCTTTTGTGTTCTGTTGAAGATTAACTAAAATTATATAAAATATAAAATGATTAAAATTATGTGAAAAATAAATAAATAATAACATGGAAACTTCCATGATATTCCACGAAATTTATAAAACAGTAATGCCTTTTATTATAATTTAAATTAAAACACACGTTAGTTACATAAATGTCAGGTTAATTAACTTTCCAGTTCTTGAGATATACTAAACAAGTATTTCTCACGTACTTGCACCGCGAAATTTGAGTTAGTCTTTCTGCTACTTATTAAGGGACGCTTTGACTAACTTTTGTAGTAAGTTAGTTTTAGTTGACGAAACTTATGTTAGTGTCAACGACGCTGAGAGCCCCGAGAGATGTTGCCGCAGATTTAATTATTGTTATAGCAAAATGTAAGTAACTTTTGTCAACAAGCTTTCATATTGCAAAATGCTTTCCAAGATGCCGTTGAGATTATCTTGGATGTACCTAATCTTGTTAAGATCATCTACAATGTAGATTCTACATTAAGTAATACAATATGCGCAAAAGTATTTTTTTTGGAATCACTATTACCGCCGCCCATTCTCGAATGCATTTAAATACTCGTATATATTTTGTTAAACGGGTGGAAACACGATACATTATATGCCCCACAAACGAAATAAAATTGTTTATTCTCGTAGAAAAACATTTTGATGTAGATTATTAAATTGAAGATGATGTATACTTGTTTCGAGAATTCATTCATTAAATGAACATTAAAGTCATTAACTAAATGATGTACCGAATGTTATAAATCAAAAGATGTAAGTATTTTAGGAATCC
Source organism: Epinotia ramella (assembly GCA_947578815.1). Classification (NCBI taxonomy): domain Eukaryota; kingdom Metazoa; phylum Arthropoda; class Insecta; order Lepidoptera; family Tortricidae; genus Epinotia; species Epinotia ramella. The sequence goes on along the minus strand of OX388202.1, from coordinate 18,650,460 downwards.
AGAAAATATACTCGTTCCAATAAACATGAAATTTTGGATAAAAATGCTAATATTAGTAACCTAGTATTTAATTGTTATGAAACCAAAACGATTTAATTATGGACCTACTTACCTCCAAAATTGTGTGCCTCTAAATTCAAGACTAAACTGAATTGCCAAATTAAAACGCATTGGAGTGTTACTTAAAAGGCAAACTTTCATTAACTGAAACACTGTGACCTAAAAAAAGCAACGTCTCTAAAAGGATTCCCTTTTTTTTTCAACCAACAACAATGACTTTGAAGAGGGAACCTCCATTGCTCTGTTCAAAGAAACTCGTTCAATGTACTTGAGATAATGTATTACACGAGATTATAATGTTTTCGAATAGCTCTTGTACTCGTATGGAATAAGTTTACAAACTTGAATTACCTACTTACTTTTTTTTTAAACGAATTAGGGCACGTTTTGTTTAGTAGGCAAAATAAGGTTTTAGCGTAAAATACTGATGCGTTTGAATTCTCCAAGGTAAAAAATAACCGGACAAGTGCGAGTCGGACCCGCCCACCGAGGGTTCCATACAAAAGTATAGTTTTCATATTACTTGGCAAACATAGTTTTAGGTCAACGGAAAGTACCCTATATAATTTTGATTCCCTTGAGAGCGTCAAAATATACGTTTTTTTTGGCATATACGGCTGTCTTTTTTTTACATTAACTGAGGAGTTTGATTTTTCCACAGCCTCAAGGGACTGTAGACTGTAGAGTGACCCTCAAGGTAGAGTGTGAGTATATGGTTTTAATTTCGACTCGATACATTCACGCGTTCCCGAGATTTTAAAGGGTCTTGACAGACAGACAGAAGGACAACAAAGTGATCCTATAAGGGTTCCGTTTTTTCCTTTTGAGGTACTTACGGAACCCTAAAAATTATAGAAGTGATCCGTTTTGGTTCGTGCGTTCTCTTTTGCATGTACGCATAGTTCAGTGTACGTATACCTATGTAAGCGCGACGTAGGCAGGTACTGATATTGAGGCTGGATCTGAATGAAATTGTTAGTTTCAATGTCGCGGCTCCACTTACGAGCGCTAATTGTCTTTACAAAAACACCAACATAACAAATTAAATAAAAATATTCGCTTTTATAGAGCTGCTGTAAAACGGAAACCTTTTTTACGCAACAAATAAGTAAGCCACAATCAGTTGATTACTTTTCTCTTCGTACCTACACTATTCTGAGAAGTTCATCGGAAACCCAACTTCACAGACTTAATTCTATTCCATTAAGGAAGTAAATCTGTAGCCAAGCTCTTGAGATAAAGTCATATCAGAGGCTGACAGTGCAAATTGCCAAGTTCAACCTATAAAAGACTAAGATGAAAGATAAAAGGTTGCGGCTACCTACATTAATTGCTGTTTCAAAGTCTTAGTGCAAGCCACAGATGAAGTAACCAGCTGTGTCATTCATGGTAGGATGCTTCAAGGGCATTTAAGTACCGTTCCTTAAGCAATGAGATTTAACACGACAAAAATAGTGAGTCTTTTCCAGCTACTGGGAAGTAGTCGGTACTAGGTATTCTTTAAAAAAAATTACGACATATTCTGCAACTTTTATGTTATTTCTACTCAGAATCACGAACGAACGGCAAAGAGGTGTTCCAGAATTTCCATATTTAAAAAAAAAATCTATTTCTTACAAATTATATGGAAAATGGTAACACAATAGGAATAAAATCTATTAATGATCCTAGTAGGATCGAAAGAGCTCGTGATTCTCAGTGGAAGTAACAGAACTCTTGGAAAATTTTACAGTTAATAAAAAGTGGCATTTATAGAAAAACGCTTAGACGCTTCTACTCAAGGACACAAAAGTAAATTAAATTTATCTATTGCAACTGTATAGTGATTGTCTGCTCACGACAAAGATGTGTTAACACATTTGCTTCTTCTTCCATTATAAGCGAACTCGATGAATAAATTGAATATAATCAGTACAAGACTAAATAATCATTATGTAAATATTATACAAGTAGGTTATGCTATTTTATATGAGTACGACGGGGAGCAACATTCATATTATACTCCAGGCAAAATACGGTTTTGAAAAACATTAATTTATTTGTTGATTTCATTTTGCGTTTTTTTTGTTGATCTCATTTGAAAATGTTATTCTAAGATGATTTAGTCAAGAATCCGACAAACTTTCCACCCGGAAGTAATTATGTAGATTTAAATGAAGCATGCATTATCTTTTTTTGTACGATTTATCTTGAATATTATAGATCAAATAAATGTAAATGAACCAAAATAAAGACAAAAACATTTATTAATATTTTTACTGACTTTTTATAAGCCAGTTAACTTATCATTTTTTCGATGTCTGAAATTTTGTCGGATTCTGTCGCTGATTAACTATTTAATAGATAATATATCCGTTATACATAAAAAATAAGCTATTATATAAATTATTTCCAAAATTGAATTTTTTTCCATACAAGTTGTCAGTTCATTGCCTGGACTATTATGGGCATTATGGCCTGTCCACCGTAGCCTATGTGCTAGAGACAACGCGATCTGGTGTCCTCACTCACGACCAGGAACACAACGCCACATACTTACCTATAGTGGTGTGCAAGGAAGAGGTACTTTCCCAAGTATGAGCGAGATGACATTGTTATACCCTACCGCTCTCAAAATCAAAACAAACTGATCAAATTATCAATAAACTTTGAAGTAATCTGTTTAATATCAAAACAATAACGTAAAGCAATGGGACAAGCCTGTCAAATAATATTATTGTGTATTTAGATTGTCGGACTAAGATAACCTTTGGATTTACGGTCTGTTTGATTTTGGGTCAAACAAAGATTTGACGACCGGCTATTGATATTATTTATAAATATAAACCGATCAGATTCAATTCGGATCCGGAATCAGTTTGGTTCGGATGGCAAGTGCAAGGAAATTACAAAACAGACCTAATGGTCTGGACAAGAGGTGTCAATGTGTCATATTTCTAATTTCCCACCAAAGTTCCAATTCAAAATTAAAAGACGAAATATGATAACTATTCGTTATTAATAACTTATTAAGATTTTATTCGTGTTTGTGAAGTCAAGAAAAATGTGTACGTTCCTTTTAAAATGGACGAAGAAGAAAATAACTGCACCGCTGAAGAAATTGCGTGAGTAGTGAAAACCTACTGCCTGAAAAGTCAAATGCTATTTATTTAAAATGATAGTCGTAGAAAAAGTATTGTAGGCAACGGTGTATAACATTGGTCTTAAAACGCTCGTGGCGTCTGTAATTGCAACTTACGACACTCGCGTTTTAAGACCCTACTTATACAACAGTGCCATAAAATACTATTAAATACACCTTTAAATTATCATCTACTCGTATTTAATGCAAAAAAATACTTTGATTGTGAAAATGCAAACTCAAAGTTTTTTTAGTAGAGCAGCTGGTCTGCCTTTGGGACGCTGGATTATCTCTACAAAGAAGTGGTTATTTTTCTGAAAGCGGTCGAGTGTATACATGTGTATGTACGTAGGTGGATATAGCTCTATTGCGAATGAAACATGAACATTATTTTTCCGGACAAAACAACTCGCAACTTATGAGGTTTGGGACAGTGCGTTGATAAAGGTTATTTTTTTTAAGGTCAAACTCAATCGTGTTGTTTAATTGAAAAATCGACTTTCAAATGACGCTATGTGAACTTGTCTAGTGAGCCTATGTTGGCTTCGTTTCGCTTGTGACTAAATTAATACAAAATAAATAATTTATCAAACACTTTTTATCTTTTTAATTTGGTAGGAAAAAGGGGTACTTTGGTAGATGCTTTATTTTGTAGGTATTTATTATGTGATACGCACATACAATTTTATTATGCCTTTCGTTTTAGATTAAAGCATTTTGCGATTCCATTGTTTTCGAGGATTCGCTGTATAGAGAATAAGATCTCTATCTGTCCATACAACTTATTTTCAAACAATAAAGAGGCGCGAGCGTCCGTTACGGTATTTGCTTTGGCAGACAGCCGTGTGCTAGTTTGCCACCTTCGTGGTTAAAAAGATATCTTGCCCTTTTGTCGTGCCACGCTTTGCCAAAAATACCAGTTTCACCACCAAAAAATCTTTTAGGTTCCGTTCAAGGTAAAAAAGATAATAATCTACGAGTAAAAGAACATAATTTCCCAAACCCTAGACATACTTTCTAGAGCAAACCGCTATTGTCTCAAGAATTTATCGCAATCTATTTTCATCCTCGCAGGGGTAATTACCAAATATAACTCGGAAGGCTAGAGAGGAACGCCTAAATCGTGTCTACAATGTCTCAGAGGAAAGCGACTTAGGCCGGATTTGACCAAACTGGAACAAAGACTTCATCTAAAGTTAAACGTCAAAACTGTATGGACTATTTTTGGCGTAAACAGTTTCATTAAATTATTGTTGTTGAATTGCCACTTATTTATAAAATATTATATATTATACGTTAGTGAAGTCCCCAACCCGCACTGGGCTAGCGTGGGGACTACTGCCCGTTCCCTCTCATCCACGAGAGGAGGCCTGTGCCCAGCAGTGGGACGTATATAGGCTTATAGGCTGATTTATTATTATAATTATTTAGTATTCTATACCGTTCAGTTCCCTAATGATGATTCATGAGTCGTTCCCTACATTCAGTCTACGAGTATCATTAATGTTGCCATACTGGATGAGAATCTTGTAATGCTAAAATAAATATTTATCAGTATATTTGTGACTTGATATTTTTTTAGGAATTGGGGAAGTGATTGACTGGTAACTAAAACAAAAACGTAAAACCGGCCAAGTGCGTGTTGGGCCACGCGGAGTTCAGGGTTTCGTAGTTGCTTATCTGTCATTGTTACTTGGACGCGCGCGCGTCAACTTAATGGCGCGATTACGTCGGCCGAATTTGTACGAAAGTGGGCCTTCACAGTACACATTAAGTTGTTCGACAATGACTAGCAGTGGTAGTTTTCATTTTAAATTCATTATATGTACTGATGCCACGAATTCTTTCACATTCCCAGTAAGCAGCCATTTAGCCGGCAGGGGGAGGGGGGGCACATGACTCGAACAAAAGTTAGGGCTTTGAAGCCCAATATCACGCAAACGCATGACTGCGTTGAAAAATGGTTATTAGAAACCCATAATATTTTATAAACTAGCTATCCAACGATAACCCATACAATACCGTGGGTTTAAAGAGAAAAAAAATAAACATTTCCACTTTACGTATAGGGAAGGTACACCAAATAAATGTAGTACTAATAAGTGTTGAGTAGTTCAAAAATAGTACATTGTGATACAAGTGAGGTATGTTGATAATTACACCAGAGGCGGAATTGTTCACGCGAGCCGCAGTTGAGCCTGATAAGAGAGCTAAGGATGTAATTATCAAAGCTCACGCGTTTCATACGACGTTTTTCAAACCCTTTTGGCGAGGAAAAAATCCTTTTAATAAGATGAAAATTTTATAGGCCTGCCAAGTTATTTTCTTTACTTAACAACAGGTTTTTACTCGCATATTGTACGTCGCCAAGAATTTCCAGTAGCGTCCATTCTATTTATCACTTTTCTAGTCACCACGAGTCAACATCTTTATAATAACCAAACACGCATTTACTATGTTTACAAATTTTGTGAAATAATCTATAATGGCGCTCAACAGTTTTGTTTCGTGAAGTTTGCGCAGTGCTTGCGCATGTGTTAATACTTTACCTGCGAGGAACCCGCCTAGCGGGTGCCTACGTCGTAGTCGCTTTCCGCTACATACGAGAAAAACCACGGGATTTTTGGTAGTGAATGTGTTAAGCCAGACTTAGATAAAATCTCTAAACAGCGAATACAAAATAAAATAAATATATTCGTTTTAAAATATTATCTTTATTAATTCATGTAAAATGTTATCAAAAGTATACAACGTGTTAATAAAATAACGCAAAACCTGAAAACAATTTGTTCAGAATCGAGCATAAAATGCGAAAAAAATAAAAAATATTTTTTTTTACAAGATTTATTTTTTACATTTCTATGGAGTGTTGGCCGACTGGGGCGACCTGCTCCATACAAATGTAAAAAATAAATCGCGTCAAAATTTTTATTTTTTATTTTTTTCGCATTCTACTCTCGATTCTGAACAAACTGTTTTCAGGTTTTGCGTTATTTTATTAACACGTTGTATAGTTTTACTAAATTAAACGTTTCTATATCCTATCCAAAAAATAAATAGTCAATTAGTTAACAAAAAGGATTTAATTTGTTTAGTCGAGTAAGAATCCATTTGCCGAGAATTAAAAAAAAGCTGGACATTCTGTCCAACCCGGTTAATTTAAGAATGCACCGTGTTCATGCATACAACTTGCTGCAAGGTGCCAACGTGACTTAATCGGCATATAACCATAACACACGAGTGTCGTAATGTTATAAAACACGCGTGTTTAATACCCTGGATTATGAGCCTAAAAGCGACATAAGTAATAAGAGGCACGTTACGAGCAAATGTATTGAAAACGTTTTTTAATGATCCTTCCCTTAACCAAGTAGAGCTAGGATAAGCGGGTTTATTAAGGTCTGTGCGTTCCTATTTATTTTTACGCGGTTTTGTTTTGGTCGGATTTTCTGGAAAAAGCAGGTCGATCACGTAACGCATTGTTCGCGCGTCAGGTAGATCTAGATGTCCCTTTTTATGAAAAAAATACAATTAAATTGTCCTAACGCGCGTTCGGAACGTTACGTGATTACCCCTCAGAAATACATTCAAAATATTATGTTTCCGTCGGATTCATACCGGAATACTCGTAACTCGTAATGAGACGCGCAACAGAAGTTATACATCATCGATCGAATAGATTGTTAAGCGTATGGTTCCCCGTACGTGCCTAACAGCCGACGTTGAAAAACCTCTAAGTGCTGGTTTCGCGCTGCCGTGAGTAACGACCTGAAATACCAATACTGAATTTAAGGATTTTTACAGAAAAGATGGAACAAGTAGAGTTATTTTCGTAGCAGCTAATCAAGCTATTGACTTGACGACCATATGAAATTTTGTAGAGTCTTTTTCTATTTTAAATGCTTCTAATGATTATTTTACTGTGTGACTGTGTTGTGCGACTTATCGAAAGCATTCAATGTTATTATTCACAAATAATTGTTCATATCATAACTCATAAGTTAAGTCTTTACGATATTGACATTTCTGCTAATTAATAGACTCTAATTTTATTATTATTATTAAGTTGTCCAAAAGAAAGAAGGCAAGAAATTATGCCTAAAGACGAAAATCCTTTTAAAAACTGAAAAAATACAAAGATACAATCGTTTCATGTGAAGGTGCGTTTTGCGGAAAAGGGAACAGACTATAGCCCTCTCAAAACGTTGGACACAATTTTGTGATTATTTATTGTCTTGTGTTCCTTTTTTCTCCATTTGACTACACTCTTAATCGTTTTTCGAGAAAATACAACACGATGGGTTATTTTATTTAGTGTCTAATACAGCTTTTATCACGACAAGAGTCGAAATTATTAGAGAAAGATACTTTTGGAATATAAAGTAACTATGTCTGTTTGCCACACTTGCAGTAAATAAAATTGGCACTAAGTATAAACCTTTTAATTTCCAAAAACTCAATTATTCGGCCTTAGCGATCCTTTTATTTATAAGGAGGACAGCTCGAGCGCGTAATTTAATCGACTCTGTACGAGACGTGCGTGTAATGGAACGCGACTGTTTTGTACTTTCGGTAAATAGCGGAAAATCGTTTATGTTTACGGGAGTTCTTGGAGTTCATTAGTTATCGTTGCAGAAAGAATATAGGTAACTAGGTACTTATTTAAAAGGTACAAAACAATCTATATAGAACGTATGTATCTAAACCTATATAGAACAAATAAGACTATACTGACTATAGTAAGGCTTTTGATAGGATTGACCACGATATCTTAATATATAAACTTTACTTAATGGGTATTAGAGGGGATCTTCTGAGGTGGTTTATATCTTACATAGAAAATCGCTGCCAGTCGGTAGTGATCAAAAACTACATGTCAAGCTGGGTATCCGTACCAAGTGGCGTTCCCCAGGGATCTTTGTTGGGACCACTCCTTTTTAACGTCTTTGTGAATGATATAGGTACCTGTTTTCGGTTTTCTAAGCTACTCAGTTTTGCTGACGATATGAAGATTTTTGCCAAGATTGCTTCACCTGAAGATTCTACTGCGCTGCAGTCTGATCTAAACCGACTGGATAGATATTGTGTTATGAATAAATTGGATTTAAATCCCTCAAAATGTTTCACCGTAACCTTTTCTCGAAAATTAAATAAAATACCTACTTCTTATTCATTGAAAGGTTATTGTATTCAGCAACTAACCAGCATAAGAGACCTAGGGGTTTTTCATGATTCGAAGCTTATTTTTAATGAACACGTCGATAATATTATAAGTAAAGCTTCTAAGTCACTTGGATTTATAATGCGTAGTTCGGTTTGTTTTACACGTATTAAGACGCTGAAAATCTTGTATTGTGCTTATGTGAGAAGCAAGTTGGAATACGCATCTCAGATATGGAATCCCCAATATAAAATTTACATCGATAGAATTGAGCGATTACAATCCAAATTCTTGAAATTTCTTTGCTATAAAATGCATACACATTACAGCTCATCTAATTATTTAACCTTATGTAAAAAGCATCACCTGATACCCCTTGTTAAGCGTCGTGAATTTGCTGATGTCTTATACTTGTTAAATATAATAAGAAGCAATGTTGACTGTCCTAATTTACTTGGTAAAATTCATTTCAATACTCCCATAAGAAGTTTCCGCCATTTTCGTCCTATTAGCATGTTCCATGTTTCCACTAAATATAGAAAGAATAGTTTTTTGTGCAGAGCAGGCAGGAGTTTAAACGAAGTTGTAGTTAAATTAGATATAGACATATTTTGTGATAGCATACAAGCAATAAAATCTAAACTGACAAGATTCTTCATGTGTGATACTTCAGGTGTAGGCTCGGGTTACTAGAGTTTATATACATTCCAATTTATTAACTACCTTGTATTTGTTTATTCCCATTGCCATGCTTGCTATTGGTGCGCGATTGGTTACTGTGCGTAATGTACGCTAAGTTTAAGTTTGGCTATAGATTTATTTGTGTTAGTTTATTTCTATAAGTGAGAACCTGTAATTGGCTATATGGTTTTATTATTTTGTCTATAAATATGTTGCGCTGTTGGTTTTCCATGTATCAATAAATAAATAAATAAATAAATATTCCATTACTTTCCAAAATAATAGAGACAGTCAGCTATAGACAAACCAATCAATCTTCTTAGTCAGTCGCTATATATATACATATAATGTAACTGTAGATAAATGTACATTTATGCATGCATGCATGCGCGATGTGGCAAATTAGCCTATGGCTGAGTACTCAGCCATAGGCTAATTTGCCACATCGCGTATCCAATACTTATTTACGTCCAGCATTATTTTGAGCGGAATACGTTATGGTATTTGAACAAACTCAACGAATTAATCAATTCCGTGTAGCTTAAATAAAATTAAAGTAAGTGACATTCGTACAATGACAGTATAACTACATCCGAATGCTCCCCATAACTATAATAACAAAATAAGTTTCAAATTGTGATTTTATGGCCAATCTAAGCGCTTCACTGTATTGGTTCAGAGAAGATCAATTTTGAAATCTCAGTCCACGCGTCAAGTCGCGTTAGTTTTACGCCATTTACGGTTTTGTGTTATCCGCTATATGCTCCCCGCTGGGAAATCATAAAGTTGCCTTCGTTCTCGACTAACCTATTGAGATAGAAAATCAGCGGAACTGTGTGAAAACATTCACAATAAGTACCATACATTTTTGTTCGTATTGTAATCTTTGTGTGTACAAAACAGTTTTTTTTTTCACAAGTTTGTAAAATCCAATAAAATGCTACTCATGCAATTTAAATATTCCCATTTAACACACTTAAATTCTTAGGTTCGTGATACTTTGAAAGTAGACGCATGCTCATCACACCAAAAACTTCACTGATCTCGAGTGTTAGTCCTGCAAATGCCAAACGTAGTTTCACCGTAAAAATCACCATAAATTTGAGGAGCATCAAATACTCTATCTGAAAGTCAAAGTACAACTTGCACCAGTCACAGTAGAGAGGGCACGACTTCGAGGCTGTTTAACGAGTTAGACAATCACTTACAAAACACATGCTGCAATGCTTGTTAAACATGTATGTAATGCTATCTATGGTTTAAGATGTCGCTCTGAACATCTGAGGATTTTGGATCATGTTATTAAAGTAAAGTAAAATATACTGTGTATCTTAATTTCATGCGCTCCTATATTGCGAAAGTGGATAGCCAAGTAAACAGAATAATAATTAGATGGAATATGTATCTGATCTAATTCAGTAATTTAAGACAGAGGTCTTGTTGGAGCGCGGTTCTTATATGGGTTAAATTAAGCTTTCCACTAATTACTTCAAGCATGCCGAGTTTTATAAATATTTTCACGATCGCCAAATATACTTTTCTACTCGACATTAATATGAACAATTGTCGAGGGAAACCATGATAACGGCGTTTATTGCATTCCACTCATACTCAAATATCGTTATCTGCTAATAAAGTTTGTAGCCGTGACAATACCAGTAATAATTGCATCTGTGTCCCAGTGGAAAACGTTTATATCAAATTGTTATTCTGGTGTAGACCATTGCATTTTTTAGCCAATTCCTTACCAAATACGTAAATAAGTATTGCCTAAAAAAGTCATTCGTCCTAGAATCCGATTACCGTTACTTGTGATGGCAGAGAATTGTACGGAAAAGTTTTCAAAGGCTGAAAGTTTAAAAGTCAATGCTTCACTTTTAAAGTGCTCGACGAGTGCTTGTAGAAAATAAAACATCACAACAGAGTTGGAATGCCATCAAACTGCAATACATTTTAAGTCTAAAGGCACAAAATAACTATATTGTTACATAAAAATATGTTGTTGATGCCTAGCCTTCTCCAGTCCAGAGTCTTGAAAATATCCTCCAGTGCAGCGGTGAACAGTTTTGGAGAAATAACATCTCCTTGCCTGACTCCCCGCTGCAGCGGAATAGATTTCGAGTTCTGGTCCTGGAGTCGGACTGACATAGTGGCGTTCTCGTACAAACACTTCAGCACTTCGATATAGCGATAGTGAACTTGGCACCGCTGGAGAGACTGTAGTACAGCCCAGGTTTCAATCGAATCGAAGGCTTTCTCGTAGTCCACGAACGCTAAGCAGAGAAGCAGGTTATATTCCTCGGTCTTCTGTACCTGACGGAGCGTGTGGATGTGGTCTACGGTACTAAAGCCTCTTCGGAAACCGGCTTGTGCTGGAGGCTGGAAGTCATCCAGCCTGCTCACGAGACAATTTGTGATGACCCTTGAAAACAGCTTATAGACATGGCTCAGAAGTGAGATGGGTCTGTAGTTCTTCAGCAGAGTGTTGTCACCCTTTTTGAAGAACAGCACCACCACCCCTCTGTTCCATGCCTTTGGAGTTCTCCCTTCCAGTAAGACGGAATCGAACAACTTCTGAAGGGCCGTAAGGACCGGTTTTCCACCCGCCTTCAGAAGTTCGGCTGTTATTCCGTCTTCACCGGGTGCTTTGTTGTTCTTGAGCTGTTTAAGAGCCATTACAATCTCGTACAGGCTGATGTCCGGGATGTCGTCGGTATAGTGTCGGGTTAGTCTAGCTCTAGGGTCTTCCGCCTGACTAACTTCGGGTCTGCGCGTTGACGTGTATCAACGGCGAGTACATCACTCACCTTCGGTTTGCTGACGATATAGTAGTATTGGCTGAGACTATGGAGGACTTAAGTACGATGCTCGATAACCGCAGTAAAGCTTCCGAGCGAGTTGGTCTAAGAATGAACATGAATAAGACGAAGATCATGTCAAATGCCCATGTAGTACCAACTCCTATTACAATCGGACACGTTACGCTCGAAGTTGTAGACGATTATGTATACCTAGGACAGACTGTCCAGTTAGGTAGGTCCAACTTCGAGAAAGGTCAATCGTCCAATCCGACTCGGCTGGGCAGCGTTCGGGAAGCTACGGCACATCTTTTCGTCGAATATTCCGCAGTGTCTCAAGACGAGAGTCTTTGACCAGTGTGTGTTGCCAGTGACGACATATGGCACTTAAACGTGGTCGCTTACTATGGGCCTCATAAGAAGGCTCAAAATCAACCAAAGGGCAATGGAGAGGACCATGTTGGGAGTTTATCTGCGTGATCGCATCAGAAATGAGGCTGTCCGCAGCAGAACCAAGGTAACCGATGTGGCCCTCCGGATCGCTAAACTTAAGTGGCAGTGGGCGGGGCACATAGCACGTAGAACCGATGGCCGTTGGGGCGGAAAGGTTCTCGAGTGGCGACTACGTACCGGAAGGCGCGGCGTGGGTAGGCCCCCGACAAAGTGGACTGATGACCTGGTAAAGGTTGCGGGAGTCCGCTGGAGGCGGGTGGCGCAGGACCGGTCGCTTTGGCACTCTTTGGGGGAGGCCTATGTCTAGCAGTGGACGTCTTTCGGCTGATATGATGATGATGATAAAAATATGTTGCATGACGCATTGATTAGCTGATACTTACACAAATAGAAAACCAATCTTTTTGTTATAAAAACACACTGAGTGTTATTTATTAAGAGGAATACCTGCGATTTTTCCTTACAAACGCTCTCGACTGTTTCCTCTCTGGTTTTTGAACATAGAGCAATGCATTTATCAAATAAGATCAATATCTATGCCGCTACGTTTTGCTTTTTTGGATATGTTTATTTTAAAGAAACTTACAGGGCCTTGAAAATCGCAAAAGCGGCTCAATTGAATTGACTGCCAAAAAAGGCGAAGTATACAAATATGACAACAAATATCAAATAATTCAAAACATTGCGGCGTAGATTATTTCTTCTTCTTGCAGTTCCCAAAATTTTATAATGATTAGTTGCGTTTTGGAGGAGGAAACAGTCGAGAGCGAAACCTCGATTTTTGTGTTTTTTGCGTGGGATTGTTAGTCCGAGCTGCAGTTGTCCTTATCGCACGAATTGGAGCTCCCGCCCACAGCAGCGCGACGGAAACAATGCGTCAAAAATTCGATATTTGAAAAGTTGCTCAGCTAGGAATTGCTCTTAAGGTCGCGTAGGCCTAGCCTCTTAGTGTAATTTTAAGTTAAAATCTATTGAGAAAACTTTATATAATCGCGTAACCATTAGGTAGTTACACTAGTTTAGAACTAGTGAAACTACCTAGGTAATGTTTACGCGATTACGAAAAGTACGCTTCGATTGAAAATGTAAACGCAAACTACGTAAAATCGGCTTGAAGGTCGATCACGTAGCGCATTGTACGTTAACGGTAGGTCTAAAAGTCATTATATGTAAAATTGACAGTTAAACGGTCCTAAAGCGCGTTTGAACCCCTATGGACATGGTTAGTTATTGAAGCTAAAATTTCATTAAGTACAATATTACACATTTATAATTTTTCTTTCTATATTAAAATGTTGCTGAATATTTGTTTCGAAAACTATACAAAAGCTAAAAAATAAAAAGTTTCCGTGTTGGAATCATCATCATCATATCAGCCGAAAGACGTCCACTGCTGGACAAAGGCCTCCCCCAAAGAGTGCCAATGTGACACTTTCGCGCCTTCCGGTACTAGGCCGCCTCTCGAGAACCTTTCCGCCCCAACGGCCATCCGTGTTGGAATGGAATATATATAAGTATATTATAAATAAAAACTTTAACATGAAACTTTACCTATCAAAGTTAGCGGCTTACCTTTTTTATTTAACGTTGATTTACTGTTGTCAGAAATTTCCATTCTTTTACAGGTATCAAAACACTGTCGGCAACATAATAAAACTCACGCAAAATAGCCCGCGCTTCATAAAAATATCCGTTTAATTCTGCAACCGGCACCGTACTCGACGAAGGAAGCCACTACTTCCTCCGACGAGCTATTTACTACTGGTAGGGTTACATTTGCATATTGTAAACGTACGTAGAGTATTTTTTTTTCTTTTTACATTTTATTTTAATGTGACTCCTTTTATATTTAATAATGCGCAATAAGCGAGAAGTATTACGGGTTCGGAAATATTCATAGCAATAAATGTAAACAAATATTTAATAACTAATGTAGGTAGGAGCTGAATATTTGAGTAAATAAGTACTAGTATAATATAGGTAAGTACATAATTTTAAATTTATTGACCACTAGTCTAAGCTTCCAATATATTCTGCAGCTATAATTGCTTCGTAGGCTCTGGCGCTGGCATCAATCGCGGTTGTGTGCCATTCTACCTAAAGTGAGTCCATCTATTCACTCAGGCTATAAATAAATCTGTTGAGGAAACCTCTCGTTTGTAGAGCTTATACTGTTAGTGAGTGACAGACACGCCAATAATGTGTTCGTAATCAATTCAACCCATTTTAAATAAAATTTCAATCTAGTAAAGGATAATGTTAGGGTTACGCGCAGAGCAGCGCAAGGGATCTAGCGTAGGATGCACAATAACAATAAGTAACACAGTAGTAAACACGTTTTGTATTGTATAACAGTTCTTCTAGTACAAACGTCAATCAATGAGTGATCTATTAGGAACACGTCAACTCAAAATACCTACTGTATAGAATAAATAAAAACAGCCAGCAAGTAACTTTGCTTGTGATACAAACCTCAACATGCCTCCTCAAAAGCAAAGTTTATTGCATCACACAAATCAATCACCAAGAGCAAAAACACAACAACCAACTAAAAGAAAAAAATATATATATATAACAGTGTGAACTAACAAGATTTTAGACCTAGGCCATCTATGCATTGGTAGTGCTTAATGCTGGACAGTGGTTTTGTCAATACATCTGCCAGCATCGATTCCGTAGGTACATGTCCCAACACTATGCCTTTGTTGTCTTTTAGAACCCCCCGTATAAAATGATATTTTATGTCAATATGCTTACTCCTACCATGAAACACGGGGTCCTGTGCAAGAAAGATGGCTGATTGACTATCGGCATTAAGAGATATTTTTGCATACCCTGGTAAGTCCATCTCCGTCAGCAAACTTTGAAGATATAGACTTTCCTTGACCGCCTCCGCAAGGCTGACGTACTCCGATTCACAGCTGGAGGTCGCCACCGTCTTCTGTTTGCGAGACGACCAAGAAATACTAGCTCCCCCTAAAATAAAAGCGTAACCTGAATAAGATTTCCGATCAATCGGACAACTACCCCAATCTGCGTCGCAGTAGCCCTGCATAGATTTGCCTGTCTTATTGTACCTGAGTCCATAGTTTGCTGTCCCCTTAAGGTACCGTAAGACCCTTTTGGCGGAATTCCAATGGCTCTGATTAGGGTCACTTACAAACTGAGCGAGTTTGTTTACTGTATTCATTATATCAGGCCTTGTTGCCAAACACAGGTATTGCAGAGAGCCAATCAACTCGCGGTATGGCCATTTTTCACTAGTTTTATCATCTTTGATTTCACTCGGCGATGAAATAGATAATTCACTTGGAGTTTTGCAAGGATTACAGTTAGACATATGAAATTTTTCTAAAATAGATTTGACGTATCCTTCTTGTGACAATGAAATGCCATTTTCGTTCCTCCGTATGTCAATTCCCAAAAAGTATTTAACTTTTCCATAATCTTTAAGTTCGAAATCTTTTTTCAACTCATTCTTAAATCGGTTAATGCGACCTTCACACTCGGATGCAATTAGTACATCGTCAACGAAGACAAGGACAAATAAATGTTCACTGTCTTGTTTTCTCATATAGAGACACGGCTCATTAAGACTCTGTGTTAATCCCATGTCTTTCAATTTTTTATCAAAAAGTATGTTCCATTGCCGACCTGCCTGCTTTAGTCCATATAAAGATTTCTTCAATAAGCAAGTATCACCTCCTTCTTCTAAACACCGAAGCATTTCAATAGCGTTTTTCACTACTACGGGATCTTCTTCTTTATCATACGCCAGTTTTATCAGACACTCCATTAGCAGACGAGGAGTGCGCATATAAATCTCTTCGTCGAGGTATCCATTAAGATAAGCAGTGTTGATATCTAGTTGGTGGATTTCTAAGTTCATCTCTACGGCAAGTCCCATCATTAGTCGTACTGTTTCTAATCTGGCAACGGGTGCAAAAGTTTTGTCATAATCTACGCCAAAACGCTGACTGAATCCCTGAGCCACTAATCTGGCCTTTTTCTTAGTGGTTTTATCAACATTCAGTTTGGTAGTTAGCACATATCTACAGCCAACAATGTTCGTATTTGGTGGAGTTTTGACGATAGCCCATGTGCCCTTTTGTACTAGGCTCCTTATTTCAGACAGTATTGCCTTTTCCCATTCCGATCGCTCTTTGCCACCTAAGGCAACATCCAAAGATATTCCCGTAGCTATACCTGCAAAATCAATGCAATCTCTGTAATCTTCAGTTCTGTCCTCTTCATCAGGTGCTTTATCACATTCTTCCACTTCAGTATATTTGTAGATTTTTTTCGGTCGTCCTGGTCGACCAGTATGTTGCAGTTTTGGCCTACCTGGTGGTCTCTTTAGCGTGACTACGCGCGCTTTTTCTATGTCTTTGGCAGAGTATTCAAGTTCTCGTTCACATTCTTTTTCTGTGTCTTCGGCAGAGTATTCAATTTCTCTTTCATTTTCTATACTCTCTGTTGAAATTGGAAAATCCGCAATACTATCATTAGTTAACTTTGTTTCATTAGAGAAAATTTCCTCGACATAGGCTTGGGCTTGAACATTGCGTTGATCACAACAATGTTTATCAGAATTTGTAGAAGAAGCAACCTCAACAAAATCTTTTTCTGTATCCAACGTCCTACTTTCCAACTCTTTAGGTACTTGTTTAGTGAATTGGATATCTCTAGAAACCACAAATTTTCGCATTTCTGGTATCCACACCCTAAACCCTTTGTTCGTCTTCGGATATCTTGTAAACACTGCAGCTATCCCACGAACATCAAATTTGTCTTTATTTGGGGTTTTATCCAAGATATGCACTTTTTCCCCAAACCTACGCAGGTAATGAACCTTCACGGGTTTCTGACACCATCTTTCATATGGGATCTCACCATTTAAACTAGAAGTTGGGCAACGGTTCCTAATATAACACGCCGTATCTATAGCTTCAGCCCAAAAACCTATACTCAAATCGCTATTTAAAAGCATACAACGTGCCATCTCAACGAGAGTGCGATTTTTCCTCTCTGCGGCGCCATTCTGTTGAGGAGTGCGGGGTACTGTCAGTCTCCTCTGTATCCCCTCTTTGCGTAAAAATTCATCGAATTCCGTATTACAGTACTCACGGCCATTATCCGATTGAAAATAACAGATCTTCAATCCAGTATAATTCTCTACATAACTTTTATATAGTTTAAACGCTTCTAATGCCTTATCTTTAGTTTTTAGAAAATAAACTTCGCACCAACGTGTACAGTCGTCAATAAAAGTAATAAAATATCTAGCGCCAGATTTTGATTCACATCTCATAGGCCCTACTATGTCAGAATAAACAATATGCAACCTCTCTTTGCACGGTCCGTTTGAATCAGAAAACGGTGAAGCAGACATTTTACCTCTAGCACAGATGCCACAATCTCGTAACATGTTGATGCTAACCTCCGTTGTATTTACGCTATGACCGGTTTTCCCCAGCAATTTAATAACATCCTTTGCATTAAGATGTCCCAAACGTTCGTGCCATAGTTGCAAATCTACGTTACAGTCTGTGACTGCATTTGCAGACTCCCATTCTTTTAGACAATACAGATTGCCTCTACGGTATGCAGTCAGCCTAACCTTATCACTCTTGTCAATTACCTCGGCCACATCACGCGTAAAAACCACATCATAGCCATTATCTGTGATTTTTGCTACCGACATTAAATTTGTCCTTAACTGTGGTACGTACAGGGTGTTTTTAAAGTCGATTGGTTGTGCCGAAGTCTCTGTCAATGCCGATAGTCTAACTAAGCCCTTACCTTGGACCTCCGCGCTCATGTCCGTAGCCAACCGTAATTTGCCATCGTATTTTTCAAGTGTACCTCCAAACAAATTTACATCATTACAAAGATGGGACGTACACCCCGAATCGAGCACCCATTGCTGTTTTAGATTTTCAATAATATTACATTCTTCTATACCTGAAACATTTAACGACATTAATCCATCATCTACATGATTAGTAAAATTGTTTGATTTCGGATTTGCCTCCTGACAATCCGAGGCTTTATGACCGGGACGGTTACACCGATAACAGGTAAATACCCTTCTTTCATTTGTATCACCTCCGTCGTTGCCAGAAAAACGATGGGGTTTAGACGGCCCTGGTCCGGCTCCTCTAATCTCGACTTTAGTTCGCCGATTATTCCACAGTTTCTTCTTGCCACGTGTATACATAACATCATTTTCAGTATCGTTTATCCTCCTGGACTCGTACTCCTCCAAAATTTTCACTTTAAGAATCTCTGGCTTTGGCAAATCGTCACGGCTTTCAATCGCGCATCGAAAATTGTTAAAATTCCCTGGCAAAGTGTATAATAACATTATTGACAAAAGATCATCATGAACTTTTACATCCATAGTCTCCAGTTTATCCACCACATCAAAAAAAATACCAACTTCTTCACGGATATCTCCAGAATCAGACATTTTGTGCATCAAAAGACGTTTTAGTAACATGGCCTTCCTAGCAGGGCCACGAGAAGCGTAAATTGACTGCAGTCGCAACCAGAGTTCCCTTGAAGTCTTGCAATCTCTCACATGACGCAGTTCTGATGAGCTGATGCACAGTATTAAATCGGCTTTTGCCTTAGCATCTTCTGCTTCCCATGTGGCTAATGCACTTGTTTCAGTTGCAGCTGGTTTAGGTACTTTTCCACTAGTATATTTCCAAAGGTCATTCTTAATGAGGATAGCTTCCGCTTGTAATTTCCAACTCTCGTAATTTTCCTTAGACAAGGAATCAATTCTTACAGCACTCATTTTCGTTGAGTTTTAGTCATTTCACTCACAAAGAAAAAATAATTGGACATCATACTAAGTTCATTACAAGTACCTTTTGCACCCTTATTCTGGGCCCATAACCATTGTTAGGGTTACGCGCAGAGCAGCGCAAGGGATCTAGCGTAGGATGCACAATAACAATAAGTAACACAGTAGTAAACACGTTTTGTATTGTATAACAGTTCTTCTAGTACAAACGTCAATCAATGAGTGATCTATTAGGAACACGTCAACTCAAAATACCTACTGTATAGAATAAATAAAAACAGCCAGCAAGTAACTTTGCTTGTGATACAAACCTCAACAGATAAAATAGGTGGAAGAAATGCGACAGCGACGCGTGCTTGTAGATTAGGTACACATTACATTACACAGTGTCCACCATATGTTGTTTGCAAACCTGGCGGCTAATACGCACGGCCAGCTAACCATAGATTTTAAAGGCGAACAAACTTGTTTAATACAAAAGTCCTAACGTTGCAACCGACATACTATAAAGGCGCACATGTGTTAATTACCCGAGATTCAAACTTTGTTAGCCAATGAGTAAAATAGCAACTATACTAAAAAATCTCTCTTGGGTTTATTCATAAATACCACGACAACCGGTTAGCCTAGTGGGTAGTGACGCTGCCTACGAAGCTGAAGGTCCTGGGTTCGAATCCCGGTAAGGACAAATATTTGTGTGATGAGCATGAATATTTGTTTCTGAGTCATGGAAGTTTTTCTATGTATTTAAGTATTTATATCTATTATATATATCGTCGTCTAGTACCCATAACACAAGCCTTACTGAGCTTACTGTGGGACTAGGTTGATTTGTGTAAGATTGTCCCTTAATATTTATTTTATTTATTTATTTATTTATAAATATCCATTAAAACCAAAATGTCTTTAGCTTTCTTTGGCACTTTGTTTTCGTAAAAATGGGACAGAAAACAATTTTATTAACATAAGCATTTTAAATTTCACAAATAAGGGGGCATATTATATCCAAAGTTGTAGGTATAGGTAATAAAGGTAAACGCTCTCATTCCTTCAGTATGTTGTGTGTATAGAGCCTTTAGTTTTCTACTTTCCGAGATTTCAATATGTTTACATAGGTATTTAATCTTCTATAAATGAAGTGATAAAACTAACATTTGTTTATTTTGATGAAGTGGGAACTATATTTTGTATTATTGGGTAGATACACTTAACGAGCTCCTTACACGTCCTACGTTCTTAATAACGAGCACTAAACTTCACAAAAAAAAATGGGAAACGGAAACTCATTAACCTGACCGCAATTATTCGCGGACGGGCTAAAAGGTTCTTTCAAAGATTTAAGTCCGGCCATAAATCTGCCTGACTTTTTTGGGATGACTGGATTTCGTCACGAAAGACGTGTGTTATTTTTGTGTTTTCAGACCAAACAATACCTAAAAAGTTCCCGTTGCCATTGACCTGGAATCATCACATTGAAGGAAGAAGCAGTCTTATATTACAAGTATAATTATGTAGGCACAGTCAGCAGAATATAGTTAGTTACACGTAATTATTACTGTAATAGTAAGGATTTGTTACGATATATTTGGCTACTTTGCCGATTATTTTTATACGATAATGACTGTAAACGATTTTTCCGAAAACGATGGTTTTGTAACTTTTGATTCTTACTTGGCCAGAATATGCGACATAAACCCGCCGTTTATATATTTATTTATCACAGCTTCAAAAGACTACAGACCTGAGTATTTGATATTACTAGTACCTATTTAATTCAAACTTGATATCTCCACGCCATCTCAACAAAAAAGGTCTTTGAAGACTCACGGACTACGATCGTGATCTGATATCGGTTCTTTCTTTTTTAGCAACGGAACCATAAAAAGAACATGGTTACAAACAACATAGAATTTTCTATATGTAGCTGCAGTTAATTATATTCGGTAGGTATTACTTAGTTATACTTATTGTCATTGGTTAATTTCAGCAATGTTTCCGGGCGTTTTTCAGCCACGGTTTGGATTAGCATTTTATTTTGCCCTTTGACAAATAATAATAAAATGTATTCCCCCGTCTTATCCTTCTTTATGTCGAAATGTTTCCTTGAACAAGGCCGTTAAATTAAACGGTACATTTACTCTCGTGAACGCTGAAAATATTCAGCAGCTTTATCCCCGAGAAATTTTCTTTTTTTCCTTATCGTAAACAAGAAATAGAAATAATAACTAAGTTCATGAATTGCTTTACAAATGTGTCACTTATCTTTTCCCACGCAATGCAATCAATCATGTTCATAAAGAAAGGTACCTAGGCATTAACATTATTATTTTCTAGCTGTTATATGACGTCTTTAAGTTTGTATGCCGCGGTAACTGGCTCAGTTAATTAATCTAAAATATTTTAGAAGGTTGTTAAGCTATTAGACGAGGGTGATTCTATAAGGCAGGAAAATACTGCTGGATAAATAGTGTTCAGGCCGTTGTAAAACTGACAATCGTTTTAAGTTGGGGCTTGTTTAGTAAACGATAACAAAAACCAAACTCTCTGTAGACTTCTGTTTTCCAAGCAGGTTTTATAAAGCAGGCGAACTTAGTGTTCTTATCATAGTTAATATATTGTTTGTTACGTGGCAATTATTAGAAATAAAAAAAAGTTAAACATTACTAAAATTTATTAAAAGCTGTCGACAAAACAAGGGTAAAATCGCCTTCTTACCGTAAGTACACTGCTGATCAGCCTGGACCCTGTCCAAGAAGCCGCAGAACGCGGATGTTGGCACGATCGCTACGAGTTCGGATACGATGTTCCCTAAGTGTTCTCTGCAACGGGACATCGCAACTTTACAGATTTACTTTTATTTATCGGACCTGAAACCATTTTATTGTGTAGGTATGAAGTTGGTCGTGAGCCGGGTTTGTGTTCATAACAAAATCGACTATTGTGCGGACAACAACCGTTAGACATACGTAAATAATTTTATAAAAATGTAAGTTTAAAACTGTTCAGTGTAGGTACATTTATTTAAAAAAAAATTTTTTCAAATGACGCTGCTAAACAGATATTATTAGCAAATTAAATGCGAGCTCCCTCGCAGATTTCCCGATTTTTTATAACTTTGTATGTATTTCATGTTGGCAAAGGTAGCAGATTTTTTTTCAATGATCGAGTGTTCTCTTAACATTTTTAATAATTTTCCGACATTTTAAAATAGCCCGTTTTCATTTCACTTGCCAGTAAAACTTACTAGACTAGGCAATAGAAAATGATTACCTATTATATATTATATTCTGAGCATACTTTAAATTACTCAAATTAGTTAGATATTCTTCTTTCTTCTTAGTCGATCTTTAAAGCCCTCCATGCAGTTGGGTTCCTCGTCAAGTGGACTGCATGAGAAAGACTGCATTTTGCAGCCCTCTTAACTGCATCAGCCCAGCGCAGTGGAATTCTTCCTCTAGCGCGTTTGTCTTCCACAGAACCAAACATTTTTTGTTTCTCTAGATCATGCCTAGATGCACGCATGATGTGTTCAAAGGATCAAAGAATCCTTTCCTGGCAGATGTCCGAGAGTAGTCTGGCTGGTGAATTAGATCTTAAACAGACATTTTACGGGTTACCATTGCAGAAAAATATAATTATAGTTAGAACACAAAAAATGTCAGGTGACTGTGGGAATCTCGCTCACGCGAGCACTTTGGTAACCGCGTTTAGAGGGACATGAGATCCGCTGACGGAATAAAAATAAAATGGCACCGAAAGCGACCACTCACACTGGAACCCGAATAAACATTGGTCCCTACTTACTACGATTTTCTAGTAACATTTTCGAGCGTTTGCGAGGCTCTCTATAAATTGGTGGAATCACCAACGCTACTGCAGACTATTAATTTTGTTGCAGTTTTCTGGCTAGCGTATTTTTTAAATGTTTAAACAAACGGGGTGAATTTGTGTTTTTAAAACGTTGACATTTTACAAAACTGGATTAAAATATTTGTATGGTTTTATCAGGACTTAAATTTTATTTATATTATATCTTCACAAATTTTTCTTAAAAAGCCTATGAAGTTGTAGCTAGTTGTGTTGTACTAGTATTTTATAAAAACTAAAACGTTCGTATTGTGCAATCGGTTTTTCTCAAACATGCTTGAAAGACGATCCAACCCAGATGACTCATTTTTGAATTAACACTTTGGAGTAAAATAATCGTATAAAAACCCATTTTTTCCCGTACATGTTATTTTATTTTACCTTGTTAATAGTTAGAAAGAAAAACTTAAAAAGGTTGTGAATTCGATAATGTGTGCAAAAATTTTAAAAGAATATCTGTTTAGAGTGGAAAATATAGAAAAGCCTATTCATATGGTAGGTGCAAGTTATAATGGTTGGGGCCAGAATAGCCGTGGCTAAGAATTTCGACATGAGTAGAAAGAAATATACGCGTTGACTTGAGAACCTCCTCCGTTCTTTTCGTCGGTTAAAAAGGTCAAGAGATTCCTTCTGTCCAGAATATGCATGATAATTCGCAGAGCGCGGTGTAGGAAAACAAATGTGTACAAATGGATTCTGCATTACACTTTTATAATTACCCTCGCATTCTTTGGGAAAAGCACTGAACCTGCCTTGGTGGATTGCCGAGACCAACCAACCATCTCAACAGATAATTTTTACTTTCTACGATTCGGCCATTAGGATTATTTCCATTCACTGACAATGTAATAATTTTAATGTCGTCGTTACTTAATAGGAATTCGACCTTCATACAGTCAAAGGATCAAATCTGGTATCGAGTTCTCAGGTCAAAGACGACTGTCTGAGTCGAGAATCTAATAAAATCAAAGACAAACAGCGCCCTGAATAAATGATGGGAACATTTCAATGAAAACTTCTCTTCGCCCCACACAAGAAATTTGAACTTCCCATTGTTATCGCGTGTTCTAGTGAATCTCATTTATTGGGACAAACAAATGAACTACCTAAGCGGTGAGATTTTGTGTAGGTACCGTAACAAGAAGGGAGCTATATAGAAAATACTGTTATTTTGCCCGTAATTTCTAGCGAGCTACTTAAAACGTAAGTATATTATCTACCATCATCCTCCTAGCGTTATTCCCGGTAATGCCCCTAAAGGAGCCCGGGGTCCGCTTTGACACCTAATCCCAAGATTTCGCATAGGCACTAGTTTTACGAAAGCGACTGCCATCTGACCTTCCAACCCAGAGGGAAAACTAGACCTTATTGGGATTAGACCGGTTTCCTCACGATGTTTTCCTTCTATCTACCAAGAGGTAAAAAAAGTCCAATCATCCTGGTGTACAACTCTTCGAGTATCTTCAGGGGAAAATTGAAGACGTGAGTGGATGAACGTGTTATGTCGCAAAAACAAAATGTTGAGTAAATCCCAGGTAAAGTTATTTTAGCTGTAGAAAATGTCATAACATATCATGTAATTCATTCACATGACATTAAACATATCATCAAACTAATCTAGTTTATTTAAACTTTAATAAATATGTAACTAATACATGGTTTGAGATGTTGTTACTATCAAAATTCAAAATAAATGCATTTAAGTACATAATATTCATAAATAAGTGTACATAGCGCCTTTATCCACGTCGAAGATTCGTTCTTGAATTAAAGAAGTTCAGTGTATGAAAGTGTTTATTACCAAAATTCAAAACACGGAAAAAATATTTCTTTTGGCCGTTAAACAACACCGAGTGCGAAACATAACCATGCGAATCACACCCTCTTTTCAATAACATAACAGATACAGAGCGGATGAAGGTGTTTAAATAAACATAACATCTTCTTCCATGTTGTAAAAGTAAAATAACTTAACTTTCAACTGTCTAGCTATCGCGGTTCTTGAGATACAGCCTGAAAAAAAAAACGTTTGTTGTATGGGAGCCCCCCTTAAATATTTATTTTATTTTGTTTTCAGTATTTGTTGTTGTTATAGCGGCAACAGGAATACATCATCTGTGAAAATTTCAACTGTGTAGCTATCGCGGTTCTTCAGATACAGCCTGGTGACGTGGTGACAGACAGCCAGACGGACAGTGAAGTCCTAGTAATAGGGTCTCGTTTTTACCCTTTGGGTGCGGAACCCTAATTACGATGTTTTACGATATTTAACACTGAATAAAACTTGTATATTGTAAAGCAGAAGCCAGACACAAACAAACCATACAATATATACGACAACAAATATTGGAAAAGTCGATTTTGATTTGGTAAACCGCAAATGATTTCTGCTCGCCGCAGACATTTCAGCTTGACAGCATAAAGGCAACATATCCGAACATATCCGACCAAAAAGGTAGTTGTGTGAATTCACTTCACAACTACCAAGCTGGACCTTTCTAACAAGGGATATGGAAAATATTTTTACGACATTATTACGACACTTTGGTGATGACGTACCTACCTAATTTTACTGACCACGCAAGAGTCGGGTACGATCGTGTATCCGTAACCATTACTTTAGTGACAATCTGCTAAATAGCTTCTCAGTAATAATGCTGTGCATTTGATAGATAGATCGCGCATCACGTGAAAACGCCTAAACGGATTTTGATGCGAACTTTACTCATCCGTCGAGAAAATCCCCAGCCAGGTTATAGGCTATAAAAATTCAACCTCTAAAAGGGCGGTAGCCACTACACTCGATTGAATTAAGTTTGCACCTGAATCTGTGGCGCTACTTAGGAAGGAGGTGCAAACTTTCTCTCAAATATGTGCTACGACTATCGAATACCCTGCTAAACTAACAAATGGTCCTGAAATTAATACGTTGTTACATGAATAAGCCCCCGAGGAAGAATTTTGCCAAATTCACTCTGAGTTTAGATAAGGAGGTACGGATATCAACAAATTTAATTGAATAAATGATTTAACAACAAAATTAAACGAAAATAACTTAATTGTCACACATTGCACAGAGTAATCATTAAAAGCCTAGCTGAGCAACTTTTCAAATCTCAAATTTTTGATGCAATGTTTCTGTCGCGCTGCTGTGGGCGGGATAAGGAATTCGTGCGATAAGGACAACTGCAGCTCGGACTAAAAATCCCACGCAAAAAATTCAAAAATCGAGGTTTCGTTCTCGACTGTTTCCTCCTCCAAAACGCAACCAATCATTATAAAATTTTCGGAACTGCAAGAAGAAGAAATAATCTACGCCGCTATGTTTTTATTTTTTGATATTTGTTGTCATATTTGTATACTGCGCCTTTTTTGGCAGCCAATTCAATTGAGCCGTTTTTGCGATTTTCAAGGCGCTGTAAGTTTCTTTAAAATAAAAATATCCAAAAAAGCAAAACATAGCGGCATAGATATTGATGATATTGATCATATTTGAAAATGTTGTTCAAAAACCAGAGAGGAAACAGTCGAGAGCGTTTGTATGGGAAAATCGCAGGTAGGCATTCCTCTTAAGATATCATTAAGTAATCAAGTAAACGAAAATGAGTTTACATAGGTAGTAACGTAAAGTCGCCATCAATGGACTTTGCTAACTTTGTAAACAAACCGCCATATTGAAATTGTCTCTGAATGATGAATTTACTAAATATTACGAAAGTAAAAAACAAGTAGGTTTTTTTTAAAAGTGAAAACTTCTTTAGCGGCGCTGAACACTTTTTGGGATGGGGAAAAATTGTTAAATATGCGACAGAGTTTTGTGACGTCAGATGTGAAGGAGGTCACTTTTTGCTGCTAGCCGGTTCAACTTCATTCAAAACTGAACGCTATTCGTAAGAGTATAAAGCCGTTAAACAATAGCATATTCTGCAAATAAATTTGTAATTTTAACCAACGCGTCCTTCACCGTTTTGCTATTGAGAAAATTCGAATATTTCGAATTTGGGCGTTATCCCTAAAGAGATAAAGCTTAGAAAACTATTTACCAACGGCAAAACAAATTGATATTTTGGTCGCCACCGCCGTCTGCTTTTCTTGCAAATTCGAATAGTTCGAATTTAGACGTTATTCCTAAAGAGATAAATCTTTGAAAAATATTTGGCAATGGCAAAAACAAATTGCTATTGTGTTTGCCGCCGCCCGTCGCACCCAACGCGCCCGCGGCCCGTCCGCCTAAATAATTGTCAATTGTTTATAAATTTGCGTGAAATTCATTTTAGGGTGACACCGTAAGATGTCACGTGACCTGATCGAAAAACTGTTACAATGTTATTGAGTTTTCACTTCTGCCGGCACTCCCGGAGTGCCACCCGGTCTTTTTTTTTTTTTTTTTAACCACTACTCACTGATAAAACACTACGATTACTTACCCACAGCTAAAACTAACGCTTAGTGTACACAACCGCGATGGCAGGTACAGAGCGTGAGTTGGGTAGTGTGTAGCGGCTTTACAATATCACCAACTTTAGTCACTACTTCAACACTTAATTTTTTATAGAATTTTTAAGTTTTTTTGCAATTGGTGGACTTTCTTCCGCAGGCGAGACAAAGAGGGATATGGTTTTTAATGGATAAAATAGTCAGTTCATTTATCCCTGCTTGTATGCAATGTGAAATAAATAATAGCCTCGCTTCACCGGTGGAAAGGCAAGTTAAGCATATCGATATTTTAATGCTGAATTTCCCAAACTTTTCGTGTTGTCGCGTTCAGGCTCCCTGGAGTCTCGACATGAATAATGATTTCGCGCATCACTTTTTCGTGATAAAAATGTAATATGCGCGCAGTACCATTATTACCTGTAGGTATTACATAGTCATGGTATATAGATAACAAATACAAAGAAATGAACTGTGATGGAATGTAGCCTGAGGCGGCGGAATCGAACCCGCGCCCTTTGTTTTACCGGAACAGCGTCGTTTTCTCTGGAGCCGCCTCGTGTCTCCAGGAGCAGTCCGAGGAGCAGTCTCGTGGTTGTCTCTGAGTCGGCAGAAAAAATGTGTAATTGTAGTGAAGTTGCTAGCCTATCACCCACAACACTTCAACATTATTTCCATAGGAATTAAGGGGATGTGGATGTTAACCCGATATCACACAGACTTATTTATAAATTTAATGTTTTCTTTATTCATTTAAAACGAAAATTTATTCAAAACTTGGTTTTGAAGACACACCAGCTTCAACCACATTATGATGTTTCATAAGTTCCATAACACTTGCTCTCGTTTAGGCTATCTGCACTGCGGAAAATTGATCTATTTGAAATCGAGTTGGCGATATTCGCACTGCCTATCTTTTTGCGTAATTCTAGTATACTCAATTTCACTTTGTGTACTTACTGCGTCGGTGCTAATCAGGCACCTGCCTAACACCTATCATATATTAATTCCTACCCATGTTAATGAATACAGGAATCAAACTTAAATCGAAAAAATTTGAACACGAATAAATCAATTCAGTAGTTTCAAATTTTGAAACGTAAAAAAGATTTTGTCATGTATAATTAAAGTTAATTTGAATATAAAATAATATTAGTATGGCCTTATCGCGTGATATTTTAATTTCAATAATTGACACGCCGATGATCACCTCTATAGCTTGAATTAAGGTTTAAGGAGTTAAGTAACCGCTGGATGCGGGTGGTGCAGGACCGGTCGCTTTGGCACTCTTTGGGGGAGGCCTATGTCCAGCAGTGGACGTCTTTCGGCTGATATGATGATGATGATGATGATGAGTTAAGTAACGGGCCAGGGTCGAGCATCGGGACGTACCTTGCTTCAGAAAATATACACAATCACGTTCCTAGTGCAGTAAATCCATACTCCATGCTATCCATACTAAATTACAAATGCGAAAGTAACTCTATTTGTCTCTCTGTTACTTTTTTACGCTTAAACCGCTGAACGGATGTAGATAAAATAAGGCTTTGGAGATAGTTTTAGACTCTGAAAGGAAAAAGAGATAACTTTTATCCCAGTAATGGACAGGACTGGGGGGCGGAAGTTTGTATTGGATGTACAATATGAACGGGATGCACCGGACTTCCAGCGGAGGAAGTCGCGGGGAGATGCTGGTAATATTATAAATGCGAAAGTAATTATGTTTATTTTTCTGTCTGTTTCCTTTTCAAGCTTAAGCTACTGATCTGATTAAGTTGCAATTTGATGTGTAAATGTTTTCAATATCACCAAAACATTTTCTAAGGTGGTGAAATGGGGCGTGGAAGTTTTTATGAGGGTACCAAATAAAGGAATTCCACGCAGACGAAGTCGCGGGCAGCTTCTAATCGTACACAAATAACTTTTTCATGTGGTTAGCTGCGCAATGCAACAATCCATACTAATATTATAAATGCGAAAGTGTGTGTGTTTCTTTGTTTGTTTGTCCGTCTTTCACGGCAAAACGGAGCGACGAATTTACGTAATTTTTTAAGTGGAGATAGTTGAAGGGATGGAGAGTGACATGGGCTACTTTTTGTCTCTTTCTAACCCCCCACTTCCCTAAAATGGGGGGTGGAAGTTTGTATGGAGCTACGATATAAACGAGTTCCACGCGGACGGAGTCGCGGGCAGAAGCTAGTGCAATTATAATCCTGTACTTTGCTTTTAGACACTAAAGTTCACTAATTCACTAATTTGACGCAGACTTGCTCTATTGTTGTTTTATCTTCAGTTTCATTTCACTTAGAAGCCGGGATCGTGTCGGTGGAGTAATCTCCATACTGCTCTTCTCTCTGCCACTATTTTGAGCTCTTGATACGATATTACATTAACTTTCTCTTTAGCTTGGTCCATAAACGCACGTCCTGGTCTTCCCCTGCCTCTCCTTCCTTCTATCTTTCCTTCAATTATAGTTTTTGTGTTATTGTCATGTCGTATCTGGTGCACTAACATATTTCCCCTACTTTTTGTATTTTTGTTTATGCATTCATAAACATTGCAAACACCGGCACCTAAAGCAGTGGTAAAGCCGGACGTACCCGGCCACACAAGACTACTGTCCACACGAATATTAAGATTATTTCTGGGAGTCTATTCCACAGAATGTTTCGAATTGGATGCGGTTATTTATTTCCCGGTTCTGCTGCAGAACGAAGGTAACCGATGGCCCTCCGAATCGCTAAACTTAAGCGGCAGTGGGCACCATAGCACGTAGAACGGATGGCCGTTGGGGCGGAAAGGTTCTCGAGTGGCGACCACGTACCAGAAGGTGCGGCGTGGGTAGCCCCCCCATGAGGTGGACTGATGACCTGGTAATGGTCGCGGGAGTCCGCGGAATGCGGGTGGCGCAGAACCGGTCACTTTGGCACTCTTTGCGGGAGGCCTAATGTCCACCAGTAGACGTCTTTCGGCTGATATGAATGAATTAATGATTTATTTCTCGTATGCGCAATTTCTATCACATTGTGGGGCTAACGCACTTGCACGATTATGCCTGGACTAAAATATAGGACAGTTTTTGTCCCGGGTCCACGCAGACGAAGTCGCGGGCGGAAGCTTGTATAATATATGTGGGATTGGTACTATTTCATGGTTTTGTATGACTGCGTACGTTGATGGCGCAGTGTGAAAGTGAAGCTGAACGGAGTAAGATTACTATGTAATGACGCAGAAATTTTCCTAAGAAGTGTTAATTCTTTTGACCTGGACTCTCTGGGGTCCACTTACATGTACTCAACAAACAAAAAAATATTTTATCTTACTTGTGCCCTCTTGACAAAGTGGTCGTGGTCGTCTTGTTCGCGTCTCGGTGGCTGATATTGATTTGGTTATGGCAGAGGAAATGTATATAGACGAGATCTTTTGCCCACAACTGTTCATCGGATAATCCTTCCACGGAGTATTCGTTATGGTTGACGTGTCAGAATAACTACAGGATTCGTATTTACAGACGACGATAATCTCTCTTTGAAAATAATCTAGTAAGTACTTAAAATGCGGTACGTCCCAGTATTTTCTATAGTTCTATAGAAGCATTATTTTATGCACGAGGGTAGTTACTGTTTATTTTACATTACGTGGCACCAATGAGATGTATCGATAAAATTCACTTCACTGCCTGAAGTTATTGACTATGTATTTGAAAACAGGCACTAGCTAAAACCTTTTCCAGGAAGCCTGCAACTTACTCTATGCAGCATAAATAGGTTCCCAGCATGAGTAAAGCGAAAGCACTGCACACAGCCAGAGAGAAGCAGATTAGAGCAAAGTTTATTTACAACAAAAGCTTAAAATTACTAGTTATATTACATGGGTTCTTCAGACTCTAACATTGCGTTAGAGTGGAATTTAAACTTTACCTATTTTGAAGTTTAAAGTAGCATAGACCCGCTTTAAATGCTCCAACAACCGTCAAACTAATAAGTGAACATTTAAGAGGAAATTTTCCTTATTATAGACTTCAGACAAACGGTTAGTACCAACATTTGCGATAGCTATAACGCCTATAACAAATTGCATAGCCCAGCGGTCGATCACGTAACGCGTTGTACGTGCGTCAGGTAGATGACAAATCTCTAAATGACAAAAAAAAACCGGTCAAGTGCGAGTCTGACTCGCGCACCGAGGGTTCCGTACAAACTATCAATTAACTCAAGGTAAAGTAAATGGCACAATACTTGTCTTAAATTACCTATTTTAACCCATAACCCAACACAACAGAATTCAGTTTCAAACAACGAATAACTTTTACACCACGACCATCGAACTACCAAAACAATTGTCGCGATTTTTTTTGATCTGCTATTGAAATATACCCGTCCCAACTCCATTGATTCTAGAAAAATCTTAACAGCGCGAAGTAGGAATGGGGTCAGCGCCATCTATCGGCCCTATTTGGTACTAACGTGCAAGGGTAATCAGCTTGAAAATATAACAAAAAATACGCTAGATACAGAAAAAGTTATACTTTTCCAGTAATATTTATGTTTATCTCAATCACAAATAATTATTTCAAATTTTTGGCTTGGATAACTTCGGAGATAAGGGGGGGAATGGTATTTTTTGTTACATTTTCCTTCATAGATCAAAATTTTACCAATGTAGAAAAAAAAGAAAAACTGTTTAAAAAAGTGCAACTCAAGCCCTTTCATATGATACCCCACTTGACCTAATAGTTGAATTTTTATTTTTGCCTCCTTCTTCTTTTCCTCATTTTTCATATAAAATTATATTTAAAATTCTCATTTTCCATGCACGTGGATGACTCTCATTTAATACCATTCCACAAATTGTAACTTAAGCAGTTCGTGAGATATTTCACTTTGTGACAGACAGACAGACGGACGGAGTCGCATCATAAGGGTTCCTTTTTTACCCTTTTTGGTACGGAACCCTAAAAATGATTGTCCTAACGCGCATTCGGAGCGTTACGTGATTACCCCTCAGGGGTTACATCTGAGGGGTAATCACGTAACGTTATGAACGCGCGGCGTTAGGCAGTCCAACTGTCATTTTTCCATGTAAAAAATTACATTTACGTCACACCTGGCCATAATGTGGTTTTAACGCATGCAGGGCATACGGTAAAACTCGCATTATGGCCAGGTGAAGACATAAAATTGTGTACTCACCACGGGCAGTAAAAAAGAAAGCCCTCTATCGCATATTTACAACCCTCTCCTGCGGCTCGGGTCTCAAATACCTGCGATTTCGGGCTTTCTTTCTTTTACAGCCCTTGGTAGGTAATGTACTATTACATCTACCTGACGGGCGTCTGAATGTTTGCCACCGTTCTGGCATTAAAAACCAGATTGACCCCATGCATGACTTTAATTTAGATCCAGCGTCCATGCGTTTCAGGAGCACTTTGGGACGGTTCTCTTTGAATCGTGCCAAAAAAGCCGACAACTGCCTCGCATTCCCAATTAAGTTTTGCATTAAATTTAAATCAGTATAATTTAGACCTCTATTTATACAAAGTGATTAAAATTATTGGGGTGTAATCTATCTATCTATCTATTTATATAAAAGAAGACTTCCTGACTGATACATCAACGCACAGCCTAGACTAGAAACTTGAAATTTACACCAGAACTTCCTTTTATGACGTAGGCAAGGGATAAGATGGGATTTTTGGAAATTCCATTCCTAACGGGGTTAAAAAGAGGTGCACAGTTTGTATGGGGGAAACTTTTTTTTTTCAACTGGAGACTAGAAAGTTTGTAGGAGGATTACTTATTAAGATACAAAAAAAGTGCTTTCAGCGTTTTAGAAAAATCTAAGGGGGTTAATAGGGGTGCAATATTTGTATGGGGGAAACATTATTTTTTGAACTAGAGACTTGAGACTTCTTAGAAAGATTACTTATTATAATACAAAAAAGTACTTTCTGCGTGTTAGAAAATACCACCCCTAAGGGGGTTAAATAGGGGTGCAAAGTTGGTATGGAGGGAACTTTACTTTTTGAGCTATAAATTGAAACTTTGTAGAAATATTACTTAATAAAAAACAAAAAAAGAACTGTCAGCTTTTTAGAAAATTACTCCCCTAAAGGGATTAAATAGGGGTGCAAAGTTTATATGAGGGAAACTTTTCCTTTTGAGCTAGAAACTTGAAACTTTGTAGACAGATTACTTATTTGAATACAAAAAAAAGAACTCCAGTGGTCAATAGTTAAGGGCTTATGTTTATATATAATATGTTTTCATCTCATAGAATTATAGAAGAGGCGACCCCGTTTGTGCCGATTCAGAGTTCAACCAAAAATTAGGCTTTATAGCCCTTAACTTTGACAATGTCCACCGAAGAGTCGCGAACATAAATCTGACAAAGATAAATGGTGCTCATTATTGAAGAACTTTGTATTGTATTTGTGAACTGTATATCTCCGCGATATAATCGTATTTATACCTACCGCTGCGATTGAAAAAACTGTAATTTATAACCCTGGCTAGGGTACTCCGAAGAAGCTCACCCATTCTACTGAAGAAGTTATCTACCTTTACGATTATCATGCGAATCTCCTTATTTTATCCGGTATTCCTAATTGTGTGGGCGTAGGTGATAAAAGTATTGTTGTAAAATCGCGGTAAAAATACAAACACCATTAGGTAGATGCGCAAGGTCCTTCTTTATATCAGTTTTAAATTTCCACGTCTTCGACACCCGTCGAGCGTAACCACTGCATTGATTGATATAAATTCTTGTCGATGTCATTAATTTTAATTTGAATTAATAAAATACATGCTACGTCACCTCCATAATAAAACTGATTTGTTCCACGAATGTTGGCTAATCTCTATTGATTTCCCCTACGAATTGTCGCACTTCCATATACATTTCCTTCACTCCTTTAAATTATATCCCAGATAAAAACTATGCTTTGTCCTTTCTATACTTGCTTTACTTCTATAATTGCTTTACAGGCCTAGGTGTGTAAAGCTGTATGGAATTCCTTTACATATCATCTTCACTCATCGCACCGGATACGTAGTATTTCCGAACCTGATTTGAAGAAAGTCACGTGAAAATTTCATTGCAAGTTTCAGAAAAAAAATATTTTCGTTATCTTCCGCCCGTTTACATGTGGCACCAGCTGGGTTTACTTAAGTTTCCTTGCCGACCGCATTGTTTGTAATATATTTACCCTCTAAGGAAGGAAATGTTTGTATACTGTACAGAAATGTGGCTAAGCTATGACTTCAATGTTGGTTTATGGATACTTGTAGCCGATATTGTAACGGAATTTCAGCCTTAGTCGTTATTAATTTCAGGATTCAGGCAATCCATCGCCGAGTGTACTCGTGAGCAATGAAAACGGGTACCTAGTTTGTAAATAATTTATTTGTATAGTGTACCAGTATACTTTTCTTTTAAATGATAACACAGTTTTTACGGTTCCGTAGTCAACAAGGAACCCTTATAGTTTCGCCATGTCCGTCCGTCTGTCTGTCCGTCTTCGGCTTAGCTCGGTAACCATAACTCCTAGAAAACTGTAATTCAGCATGGATATATAAATCAATTACGCCGACAAAACGGTACAATAAAATTATTAAAAAAAATTAGGGTATCTCCCCTACACCTAAAGCAGGGATGTAATTTTTTTTCTCGTTAAACCCATACCCATGTGGGGTATCGTTGGATAGCTCATTAAAAAAAAATATGGAATTCCTTGAACCACTTTTTAAATCAGTAATTTGTTTTCGAGATATTGGGCTTTAAAGCCCTAATTTTTGTTCGAGTCATGTGTCTCCCCCCCCCCTGCCGGCTAAATGGCTACTACTGGGGATGTGAAAAAATTCGTGGTAGTAGTACAGTCGAATACAAAGAGATAGGTACGGCCAAAGTTACAAAAATATGTATACACGACTGTATTGCCTTGACATTAAGGTCGTGTATACATATTTTTGTAACATTGGCCGTATAGATCTCTTTGTAGTCGACTGTACATATAATTAATTTAAAAGGAAAACTATCACGGACTAGTAGGCAGAAGTAGTTACCGAGTAATAATCGACCAACTTAATGTGTACTTTGTGTGTATGTATATGTACTTTTAAGGCCAATTTTCGTACAAATTCGGGAGACGCAACCGCACCGCACGTCGATGTAACGAAGATAGACATGCAACTACGGAACCCTACACTGCGCGGCCCGACACGCACTTGCCCGGTTTTTTAAGAAATAACTTTTTCTAAACTACTTAAAAAAAAAATAACGAAGTTCTCATTTCGGTTGAATTTATTATTATTATTTATTTATTTTTATTATTTTTAATGTTTGTCACCTCAGAACTCCGTCATTTATGAACCGAATCGTACTTTTTTTTTGTTTGTATGTATATGCTTTCAGATTGGTCCATTCTTTTCAAAAATCCAGTTAGATGATGAGATCCATGTGGAACTGAGGGAACTCCTCAAAATTAGGCACGCATGTGGTAATTTTGGTATTTTCTAATGTAACTCGTGTATTTGCACCCGGAAATCACAAATGTGATGAAGTGGAAATGATTACGAAGACCACAGATGTCTCTTGGAACTCCCCAATGATGTACTGAAAACTATAAAATAGCACTAATGAAGTGCCTGCCACCAAGGGTTTCAGAATTTAATCACCTTTCTTGATGAATCGACGGAACTCCTCAAATATTATCGGCCCATATCCATCCAGCATCCAGGTAGTGTGTAGGTACATGTATTATCTCACTTTAAGTATTTATGTTTATTTCTCTATCGCCTGTCCCAATACTCCCAATAATGTAGGTAGTTTATTTATTACATTTGTATGACGTTTCCGTGAGTCACCGACGGTGCTGGCTGAAAATCAGCGCTGCAGGTGTCTGACACCTCAGCATAATGCTGAGCCAGTGTCCGGTTCACTGCCGCAGAGACACACTTGTTTCATGTTTTATCTGTTCTTTGATTATTTTATTGTTTAATATGTCTGTCCTGTGTGTTTGTGAATAAATGTATCTTTTTTTCTTTCTTTCTTTCTTTCCATATACAGCGATTTGGTTTTTTTCTGTAATAATCAATGTAAAGTGGAAAAGTGGCAAGGAAATGTGATAATGTTTATGTGGCTTGGCGGATTACTTAATTGAAGTCGGTTAAAACGTTTTTAACGTTAGTATTATAAAAAGAATTATTTTCAGTATAAGTGAAACAATCAGGAGTGTTGTTCATCTCATCTAGGATCGTCTCACTTCCATAACTTTTTCAACTGACTACTTTCTCAGGTACTTACCTATTTCCAAAAAACATAACCGCCCGCAAAGTGAACATAACTCGCTACATATTGGAAGGTAAAGTGTATAGTTTAAGGTCAGATCGAAATAAAAAAATAAAAAGCATTGCAGGCCGCCTGGAATGTTATATAGTGTGTTACCAGCACCCGGGCTTTTTTTAAAGGATGTTATAATAACATGTACATGTAACTCAACCATGACATTAATTTAATTA
The DNA here is from genome assembly GCA_947578815.1 of Epinotia ramella. NCBI lineage: Eukaryota > Metazoa > Arthropoda > Insecta > Lepidoptera > Tortricidae > Epinotia > Epinotia ramella. The sequence continues at coordinate 18,613,553 of OX388202.1, read as the reverse complement.
ATAAACTAGATCTCAGACTTCGTTAACTCTCTAACAAACGTTTAATTGCCAGCAATGTACAGCAAAGTAAATTGACAAGTAAGTGTAAGTGACAGCTCGTCATAATTTGTTTAGTACGGCGTCATACACCTAGTCCATTGAAGATTTGTATTTTGGAAAATTAATTGCGCAGTTAATTTACATAATTATGATTTGCAAATACATGCATACAATTGCTAATGGAACATATTATTATCAGTTTTAATAAATGCCCACATGCCGGTAAAACACTGTATAAATTCCTTTATTTGTCGAGTACCAAATTAAAAAAAAATAGAAACTGGCATATAAGACGACGGCACAGCTCGTATTCAGCCAATTCAACTCGTATTTTTCTGTTGCAAACACGACGTTTTTGTATGTGTCTCAAATAGTTTGCGTTTTTTTGGTGGAAAAATACACTTGCGATTCTGTTTAAAAAAAAACAGCGGGAAATCGTAAATATTTTCACGTTTTTCAACGATATTTAAAGTTTATATTTTAGTATTTTTTATGCCCCCATTTATGAGAAAAGCACTATTAGCCTCAGCCGGAATGGCAATTGCAGGCTACGTATTATAATTAAACGGACTCGCAAGCTCGTCCGTTTAAACAAATATTCAGCCTGCAATTGCCTCCTTCCCGGCCACGGCAATAATGTACTATTAAATAAATAAATATTGAATTAAGGAATTAATGCTTTATGTTGAACATAAACGCCATCGAGCTACTATGGTTTTCCCTGCATTCACCTGTGCGCTGCCGGCCGGAAAACGTTGACAACTGTCAAAACCCGGTAGGAAACAGAATGTCATTAATGAAGCGGCGAAAGATGTGACTGTAACGAGCATTATTTAGTCGGATTATATGTTGGGGTATCAGCCTGGGCCTGGCTCGGGCACAAAACGATGTACCGTGAGTCACTTTATTGGCCAGTCCCAAAAATTACGCTTTTAACGCGCTCGCTTCTACCTCCGCAAAACTGCCATCATCAGCCTAACTGAATAGTACCTAATATTTCACTGTTTAACGCTTCTCTCATGCATGAGATGGAATTCGTTGCACTCCCCACGCTAGACCAGTGCGGGTTGGGGAATTTACATATATCTTTGAATTTCTTTGCATGATGATGTTTTTATTGTATGATGTTTCGATTACTGAAAAAGTAATGGAATTTAAAAATACGAATTCTGAAAATATCCTGAGCATCAGCCAATATTCCAACCCCTTTCGAAAATCGCACGCTTGAACCACTATAATAAGCTTTTATAATGTAAACCTAAAGAATATATGTAATTTTACGAGCGAGTGAAACCGTTTTAGCTTGGGCATTGTATTAGTTTTTTGTCCGTCTGTACGTATCTGACTGAGAAATCGATCACGGTGCTGAGTTTTATCCTTTTTTTTTGCATGACTGTGCAAATATTTAGACAATCTATTTCTGAATTGAAAATACGATTCAAAGTAAATACAAAATATTTTTTCCTTAACCTAATTACTTTCTAAACGCCTGGTAAACATGAAAATCTGGTGTCCTACAGAATAGATTCTCGAGGTGGATGATCAGCAATAAATCACTTGTCAATAAGCATGGCCTCGTACATCAAATAGATACTGAAGACGGATGCTTGAGCACGCCCGATCGCGAGCTACCGTGACGTGACGTGGCGTAACGTGTTTCCAGTCTAAGATATTTGAGCTTATTAAGTTATTATGTTTACTACGCCAGTGAGCGGCATTTTAAATTATGGCTTTATTACACCTGAGCTTTTATGATATTCGCAACAAAATTGTTCAGGAATAAATAATTATATTTTATTCTTCACAGTCGTAATTTTGACACAACAGCGTTTCTTCTTATTCGCAATTCTTCACTAACCGGATTGTTTCTAGTGAAAAGAATCCCGTTTGTGAATAATTGCATTTGATTGAATCCACCTGTGATGAAATGATGTAAATATAGGTCCTGAAAAGTCGGAAAATATATTAATAAATGTTATACTTAATCTATATTAGTACCTAACTATTTAAATACTAGTGTTATTATTATTATTATCGTATTGACGACAGACATCATTCTGATCTTGACACGTTTTATTGTTATTGACCCTGTACATCTCTGACAATGTAACGTTAATGTTCCTTTTTTATGTTTTGACGCTAAGAGACCGTCTCTAAGAACATTAGAATAATTAATCATTGTATTTGGACGCTCAGACATCATATACAGCTCTGGAATACTGAATTAATATCATTAACGTCTTGTTAATGCTGATACAGACCTTATATCAAATGTAATGGTCATATTTTCCAATTTTGTTTTGCTTTCATTTAGTGACTTTTAGTTTGTTAACCGTTTATATCGGTCCTTAATCTGCAAATTTTAAGTTATTATTGTGTAAGATTATTATTATTTTATCGTTTGACATTTAAAAGTGCCCTTGTGGCCTATTTGCAGAATAAATAATTGATTTTTTGATTTTTATTTTATTTTGTTTCATTTATATTTGCACTATAATATTCAAGATAAATCATACAAAAAAGGCAATGAATGCTTCATGTAAATCTATGAAATTACTTCCGGGTGGAAAGTTTATAGTATTCTTGAAGAAAACATCTTTGTTACTGTTTTAAATTTAAAAAACAGAAGACACGCTTTTATAAATTAATGTTTAAAATATCTCTTTTTATTTTTCCTGGAGTATTATCCAGTAGATACTAGCAGAATACAATAAAACGATTGAAGAATTGCATTTATGAAGAATTGCGAACAGGAAGTTAGGGTTTTGTGTAACAGAGTAGAATAATTCTGTTTTAATCTTATTTCCTGTCGAGAAAAGAATATGTACTGGATTTTTGAAATGGGTAAATAATAAAATTCCCATTTAATTATAATATAAATAACGTTTTATCCAGAACCATTTGCATAAAGTCAAACACAGACACAAACACAAACACACACACTAACTTCTGCTTGCGACTCCGTCCGTGTGGAACTTGTTTATATCGTTGCTCCTTACAAACTTTCATACTACGGGATGTTTCCGGGATAAAACTATCGGATTCAAACTATCTTCATACCAAATTTCATCTTAATTGGTTCAGCGGTTTAAGCGTGGCAGACAGACAGACAGACAGACTGATAAACGAAACTTTCGATTAAACACACGGCACTCAAATCGGTTAATCCGTTTGGGAGCTACGATGACACAGACTGATACACAGGTAGACAGATAGAAAGTTAAAAAAAATATGTTGTACACACAACTAACATAAATATCAATATAACTTGTACCTACAACTTATGCAGAGATCGGAAAAATTTGCGACATTGTTTGCAATTTATGTGGACATGACTCCAAAATTAATCAAAATGTTAATTAATTATTCATTGAAAGATAATTTGAATTATTGGAGATAATAGTTTATTTATAAAGTGCTTATAAGCACGTATATACTATAATAACTTAAAAAAAATGACGTTACGACGCGTTACAACTCACTGACGCATTTCAGGGATTTTATCAAATCACTAAACAAATCTGGTGAAATGAAAAAACAAGTTGCCTTTTTTGCCCGATTTCGTCATTTTACTAAACAAATTCAGGGATTTGATCAAATGACTGATTCTTTCTAGGCAAATGATAAAATGGATTCGCCATTTTAACATCCTGCGTGATTTGATCATATCCCTTAGAGATTTGTTCAAATCTCTGTTTTGGCCATTTCCCTGACACTCAAGGGCGAGAGCGGGTAGTGGTAAGGTGCAGGAGGGGGGTAACACGACCGCACTAGGGACTTAATCCGTACTAGAGTTGAGATTTTTATCATTTCACTAAACTTGTCTAGTGAAATGGTAAAACGAGTTGGCTTTGCGAGTTAGTTTCGTCAACTCACTGACGCGGTTCAGGGATTTTGTCAAATCACTAAACAAATCTAGTGAAATGAAAAAACGAGTTGCCTTTTTTGGCCGATTTCGTCATTTCACTAAACAGACTCAGGGATTTGATCAAATGACTGATTTTTTCTAGGCAAATGATAAAATGGATTCGCCATTTTAACATCCTGCGTGATTTGATCATATCCCTTAGAGATTTGTTCAAATCTCTGTTTTGGCCATTTCCCTGCGACATATATATACCTACGATGCCACAGAAGGTCACACAGATTACCTGATACACATCTACACGTGCAAATCTTATGACGCGTTATATATATCGAAGGGTGTTATATATAATCGACAAACTTCAAAACTAGTAAAATACAATTTGAAGAAGGATACTCAAGAGTGATCTGCCTATCGTGATCAGTCTTTATGAGTGTGCCAATCAATTAAATTGGGAATACAATAAGTACGACTTAAGAAAAGGTTACTGCACCATATAAACTCTATTCAGTTGAATTTCCATTGTTCTCTACTTCCTAAGTAGATTGAGCTTTAAATACAGTATTTATAGTCCGAGATTAACCCGCTTTTCAGTTAAAGCACCAAAGTTTCGGTATCGTATTGTTTTAATTGATATTTTGAATGGTTAAAATAAAGTTTCTCTTATATAACTATCGAACCCTTTCAATTATTGTTGCTAGTTAACATGTAAGTACTTACACCTACGCCTTGCGGTAGATACGTGCCTTTTTTGACTTGTATTAGTCGCTCGGTTGTTTTGTGCGGTAAACGCTGAGATTCCATAGATACTTGCGTTTACCGCATACACGGTATCTATGGAATCGCAGCGTTTACCGCACAAACAAACCGAGCGCCTAGACTTTGGTTTAGTGCGGCAATAGAAAACCTAAGGTTGCCTTTGTCTGGTGCGGTGGCGATTTCGTAACGAAATTCTGTTGGTGTGAAAGAGGCAATTATGCTTATCACTTCACATTTTATCTAATAGAAGAATCATACCGTACAAGATGCAGTACCGGCCAAAAGAGTCTCGTCATATGTCAAATTGTCCAGTGCGAAACTAGTCAAAAAATCGTATACGGTGCGGTACCGGTGACCAGTGTTTCGTAAATTCACATCTAGATTTTTCCCCATGATGCGGTACAAGCCAATTCAGCTGTGTTAGTTGACTGTCTCAATTCCTAAACTAAATCGATAATTTTGTGGCGGCGGCGGCGATTTTATTTGAATCTATTAACAAGCTACTCCGATAATTAAAAAACAAATATCGATATATTTTGCAAAACCCAAACATCTAAGTACATAGTTACAAGCCGCACCGCGATATGTACCGCATTAGCAAAAAAAAATACAATTCCAAAATGGAATGTGTATAGCATTGAGCGTAAGTTTTAGAAAGGAGGCCTCGCATATCTGGCTTATGGCGGGGTCCCACGGCCCGTGTTACCACAGGCCAGGCCGGATCGTGCCACACCTGTGGATGCCTAAACTCGTGCCCAAGCCGGGGTCCCACGCCCTTACAACAGGTGCCGAGCCTTTGAACTTACCGACTCCCGATGGATAGGACGGGCGACGACAGGGCACTGCCGGCCTCATCGGATGCGACGGTTTCCACGGCTTGTCAAATCAGGCTGATCGACCTTGCCATAATATGGGAATATCGTCGGTATAGGGGTTCACGCAGATGAAGTCACGGCAAAAGCTACCTATATGGGTAGGTATATGGACGGCGTCAAAGTTGCCAACTTTGGCACCGTCAGCCAAGTACCTCCGGCCATTTCAGGACTGACGCAGATTTAGGTTTACTCTCTCTAGGATATGATGTGTGTTTTAGGCAAATACATAAATCCGCACATTCCAAAGCTACCTATGCAACTAAAAAAAGTGAAAATATTACATAACTCAACTTAGGCGATAAATGGTACACTTACTCAGCATTTTCCTCCCGAGGTAAACCGTAAAGGGATTTGATCGTGTATTCCAAATTTAGTTTTATAAAATTGGGAACAGAAAAAAATATGCGCAATATAATAAACCTAGTTTTCATTTTCTGGAGCCTATTTCAGATAATACAATGTTAGTCTAATATAGGTAAGTAGGTGCAATTGCAATTTGCATTTGCAGCAAACGTTGTTGCACTATTCACTAATAAATGTGTAAACAAGCTCTCAGGGCATATTGGGTAAACTAACTTTGTGTTATTAACTATGTTTCTACTAGATTCTGTTTAAAATGAAACTTCAAGTGACGTTGTTGTTGATTGCTGTTGAATTTATTACTGAAATAATTATATTTTGTAATATACCGTTTATTATTGTGACGTAAACCGTTACAAAGTTCGATGAATCTTAATTAAAATTCGTTAATCATTGTTACGGCGATGTTACGCAGAGAACCAGTTAAATCCGGTTATTTCCGATTTAATAGAACTAGATAATACTTAGCTAATTATATCAAGGAATTAGAATCAATTTATTTGCTTTACTAGCCCATTCAAAAATCTACTCTAGCGCCTAAGGTAGAAGATTCCAATTCCAATAGGGTATAAAACCCGGATAGTTGCCCCAGGGGTATAGTTGCCTCGATTGCAATAACTCTAGTTTCACGAACGAAACACATATTTTATTTATCTATCGAGCTCTGCAACTACAACTAACGGCCATTCCCAATGATCAATCCACGGATAGTTTTCCTTACCAGCAGTTACATTTTGACATATTTTCTATGGGTAATCTGTCAAAATGTAACTGCTGGTAAGGAAAACTATCCGTGGATTGATTATTGCAAATGGCCGTAAGTTGACCGTGTTGCATGTCTCTGTTCGATTGCGTGGGACGGCTAGGTGCGATCAAAGTTTTTGCGGGATCAACGTCCCCTTTCTCGACGGGGCATCTATCCTAAACGTAATTTACATGGATAAGGCTACTATCTCCTATAGTTGTCCCAAAATTTAGAGCTCCGCAAAAATCGCCAATACTCTCTCAATCGGAAATATTAAAGACAAGCTGCCCGGCCCGGTTTTGCACGGATTGCCCGTTTTCCCGTAGGAATTAAGCATTTTCCCGCGGTAAAAAATACCAAATTTTTCAAATCGGTTCAGTAGTTTCGGAGCCTATTCAATACAAACACACAAACAAACAGTGAAATCTTTCCTCTTTATAATAGTAGTGTAGAAGTCTACTAGATGTAGATAATGTTTATTCCTTTCATAAATTTGAAGATAATAAACCAAAGTACCTACCTGTTTTACAAATAAAGAATCTTGCTTTTTGTACAAAGAAATATAAAGTAACTAGCGACCCGCCCCAGCTTCGCACGGGTACTATATCATACATATAAACCTTCCTCTTGAATCACTCTATCTATTAAAAAAACCGCATCAAAATCCGTTGCGTAGTTTTAAAGATTTGTTTTATACTATGTAGTGATAGTGATTTCAAAAAGTGGGGCATTTATCCGGGTTTTACCCTAGCAGTATTGTAAAAAGTCGGCTACATTAAATAACCTCAACTATATCGGTGTCTTAGAGCTAGTTTAGATTTTAACAACATTATTTAAATATTCACGAAGCGCGCCTCAATGTTTGTAGTGTAGTCTTGAGAAATAGCCCCTGCTCAACAAACAAATGACGACGTTACAGATAAACTTAATATTTAGCATATGCCAAGTTTTTTTTAATCCAATTTTTTTTCTTAATACCTACACACGATAATTAAACAGATGGATGGACGACCTGATGCACCGGTGGATAGATTTTGCTACAGATTATAAAGACAAAATAAATCTGATATCAGAATCACGAATTCTTTGTTTTTATCTATGTATAAAACAACGGCTAATCAATGGTTAACTGAGCCTTATCACACTTGCGATTTGCGAGCGTGTTTTCTATACAATTATCAGTCGCGGCGAATACGCTGCGTGATCGCCTTCATACAAAATACGCTTGGAAATCGCAAGTGTGATAAGGCTCTAAGACTTCGCTGTCCGTCCGTCTGTCTGTCACCAGGCAGTATCTCAAGAACCGCGATAGCTAGAACTGTTGCTACTGCTAGAATTTTCACAGATGATGTGTTTCTGTTGCCGCTATAACAACAAATACTAAAAACAAAATAAAATAAATATTTAAGGGGGCTCCCATAAAAAAAACGTGTTTTTTTTTGCCGTTTTGTCTATCGCCAGGCTGTCTCAAGAACCGCAATAGCGAGACAGTTGAAATTTTCACAGATTATGTATTTCTGTTGCCGCTATAACAACAAATACTAAAAACAAAATAAAATGAATATTTCAGGGGGCCTCACATACAACAAACTTTTTTTTTTTACTGTTTTTATAGATACTTAATGGTGCCCTTCGTGCGCGAGTCCGACTCGCAATTGGCTGGTTTTTATTTTTGCCGTTTTGACTGTCAACAGGCTGTATCTCAAGACCGGCGATAGCCAGACAGTTGAAATTTTTAACAGATCGTGTATTTCTGTTGCCGCTCTAACAAAAAAATACTAAAAACAAAATAAAATAAATATTTAAGGGGGGCTCCCATACAACAAACGTGTTTTTATACCATTTTTATAGATAACTAGCTTTTGCCCGCGACTCCGTCCGCGTGGAACACCTTTATATTGTACCTCCATACAAACTTCCGCCCCCCATTTCACCCTTTTAAAGGATGATTTCCGGCATAAAAACTATCCTATGCCCTTCCCCGGGACTCGAACTACGGCTATACCAAATTTCGTCGAAATCGGTTCAGTGGTATGAGCGTGAAATGGTAGCAAACAGACAGAGTTACTTCCGCATATATGTATAATATTTATTACTTACTAGCTTTTGCCCGCGACTCCGTTCGCGTGGAACTCCTTTATATCGTTCCTCCATACAAACTTCCGCCCCCCATTTCACCCTTTTAAGGGATGATTTCCGGCATAAAAACTATCCTATGCCGTTCCCCGGGACTCGAACTACAACTATACCAAATTTCGTCGAAATCGGTTCAGTGGTATAAGCGTGAAATAGTAGCAGACATACAGAGTTACTTTCGCATATATAATACTTATAACTTATTAACTATTATTATGAGATCGCGATCATTTTAGGAATCGGAAAGCTGACAATTAAGTAGCACTTTAACGAAAGTATAGGGTAAAAAAACATAAGTAAAAATCCTCTTATGTGTAGACGGTAGTAACCAGCTTGAATAAATATTACCCTCTCGTAGGTTTGATGGACATTTATGAATAAGGGGGTACATATTTAAAATGTTGATTCCATCTTAAAAAAATCCTATAAGGGATGAAAAACGGCATTACGGATTCAAAATATCTATAGACCAAATTTTATTTGAAGTTTATAGGGAATGATGATATCCCGGATAAAGACTGCCTTATCATCTTCCATGGGCCCCAACCATCCCCTTAGGGGATGAATTTCGGAAAAAACTATCCTATGTCCTTTCCGAGAATTCAAAATATCTCTGCACCAAACTTCATCTCAATCGGTTCAGCGGTTTGAGTATCTCCATACAAATTGTAACCCCGCATTTCACCCCTTAGGGAATGAATTTCGGAAAAAAAAATATTCCTATGTCCTTTCCGAGAATTCAAACTATCTCTGCACCAATATTCATCTCAATCGGTTCAGCGGTTTAAGTATCTCCATGCAAAATTTTAACCCTCTATTTTACCCCCTTAGGGGACGAATTTCGGGGAAAACTATCCTATGTCCTTTCCTAGAATTCAAACAATCTTTGCACCCATTTCAATCGATGCAGCGGTTTAAGTATCTTCAAACAAATTTTAACCCCCCATTTCACCCTCTTAGGGGATGAATTTCGGGGGAAAAACTATCCTATGTCCTTTTCCAGGATTCAAACTATCTTTGCACCAAGATCATCTAAATTGGTTCAGCGGTTAAGTATCTCCATACAAAATTTAACCCCCCATTTCACCCCCTTAGAGAATGAATTTCGGAAAAAAAAACTATCCAATGTCCTGTCCTAGGATTCAAACTATCTTTGTACCAAATTTCACCTAAATCGGTTCAGCGGTTTAAAAGCGTGAAGAGGTAACAGACAGACAGACAGACATACCCTGTCCTTTCCCAGAATTCAAACTATCTTTGCACCCATCTCAATCGATTCAGCGGTTTAAGTATCTCCATACACATTTTAACCCCCCATTTCACCCCTGAGTCGATGAATTTCGGGGAAAAAACTATTGTATGTCCTTTTCCAGGATTCAAACTATCTTTGGACCAAATTTCATCTAAATCGGTTCAGCGGTTTAAGTATCTCCATGCAAAATTTTAACCCCCTATTTTACCCCCTTAGGGGACGAATTTCGGGAAATAACTATCCTATGTCCTTTTCCAGAATTCAAACTATCTTTGCACCCATCTCAATCGATGCAGCGGTTTCAGTATCTCCACACAAATTTGAACCCCCCCTTTCACCCTCTTAGGGGATGAATTTCGGGGAAAAAACTATCCTATGTCCTTTCCCAGGATTCAAACTATCTTTGCACCTAATTTCATCTAAATCCGTTCAGCGGTTTAAGTATCTCCATACAAATTTTAATTCCCCATTTCACCCCCTTAGGGGATGATTCCGAGATAAAAACTATCCTATGTCCTTCCCCAGGACTCAAACTATCTCTATACCAAATTTCATCCAAATCGGTTCAGCGGTTTAAGCGTGAAGAGGTAACAGACAGACAGACAGACAGACAGACAGACAGACAGACACACTTTCGCATTTATAATATTAGTATTAGTATGGAATATGGATATGGATATATATATATATATATATATATAGTAAGTATAGTATATATTGTATAAGTATATATAGTACTAGCTTCTGCCCGCGACTCCGTCCGCGTGGAAATCGTTTATATCGCAGCTCCATACAAACTTCAACCCCCCATTTTATCCCCTTGGGGGTGATTTCCAGGATGAAAACTATTCTATGTCCTTCCCCGGGATCCAAACTATCTCCATACCAAATTTCATCGCAATCGGTTCAGCGGTTTAAGCGTGAAGAGGTAACAGACAGACAGACAGACAGACAGACAGACAGACACACTTTCGCATTTATAATATTAAGTATGGATTAGTATGGATATAGTATGGAAGTATGAATGGTACGGAACTCTCCGTGCGCGAGTCTGACTCGCACTTGTCCGGTTTGTTACAACTAAGTAAAGCTAAATAATTATTTATTTATTTATTTGTCTTGTTAGCGTCACATTTTGTACAGGAATGGTGTTATGCCAACCAGGGAACTAGCACAACTTGGTCTTAGAGCCTTATCACACTTGCGATTTCCAAGCGTATTTTGTATGAAGGCGATCACGCAGCGTATTCGCCGCGACTGATAATTGTATAGAAAACACGCTCGCAAATCGCAAGTGTGATAAGGCTCTTAGTAATAGGGTCCCGTTTTTACCCTTTGGGTACGGAACCCTAAGAAGTGATTCTATCTTTGTGCTGTGCTTGTCCAAACGACTCATACACCATTACACTGCATAGCGAGGCATATTTTTCTGTTTTTTACATAACATTTCGCAAACGCTGCCATTTTCCAACTAAACGGCTGCCTGGCATCGTTTTAATACCCTACCACACGCGGGCACCCATTATGAAGGGCCATTTTGCGGCGCTAGTTACACTTGTATGTTTTTTTCGTTCGCTGATTGGGTCTCCATTTAACAGGATTCTACGCTATCGTCTGACCATAGATGTTCTATAGTTTGTAACTGTAGATCTATGGCTGAATAAAGTGTGTATAAGCAACCTACGAACAAAATCACACGTTTGTTATAAAAATATATCATCCAGTCATTGTAATTAATATAACAAAGTTGAATAATTACTAACAGATACCTACCTTAGAAGCAAGATATTGCTGATCTGGAGCGTCGTTAATGAATTGTTCAACGTCGTCAGCTGTTAAAACTTTCGATGTTTTACTCTGATGACCAACAGTAGATAGTCTCTTTAAAAATGCAGTCAATTTTGTATAATTCTTAATATCGACGTCGTTTTTTGTCTTCATCATCGCTTTTAGCATCGAATACTTTGAACACAAGGTAGACCGCCTGATATTTCTTCGGAAGTTCAAGAAAAAAGGCCATAAGTACGTTTTCTGAGAACGAATTAGCTTTATGATCCATTTTCCACTCAATAAAATGATCGTACACGGCAATATATTTTTCCTTAGATTTTTCCGGCCAAATGCTGTTACTTGCAATTGAAGCTTTTGCGCATGTCTGGTGGTATAAAATCCATTTCCAATTCTTGTAATGCACTCATTCTACAATTTAATATAAAACAGCCTCGATCTTGATAATTACTAAGTTCAAAGTGAAAACTTTATGAAAAAGGCGGACATCTGTTTTTAAATTGGCTCGCTTTTGCTAACAAGAGGCAATCATTTCTCTATTCAGCCAATACGAAAAAAAATATTTTGCAAAACTTAATAAGCACTAAATAAGATATCAACAAAATAAATAATAATTAATACCTTTTTGTATATATTTGCGTAATTAATACGATTGTGTACCTATTGGAATACTTTAGAAACATAAACGCAAAAACGCTTATGTTCAAATAAACTTCATGCTTGCAGTTAGTAAAAACGCCTCTGTTTACTGAGGCGTTTTTGGTGGCTTAAATTAGCCTTGTGAGCAGTAAGTCAAATCAACAACTATATTGGGAAGCGATTTAATGTCTCATGGTAAATCATTTTCATTTAAACTTGGAAAATGAATAGATATTATTTTTTTAAATACTTATTTATATTTTATTTATTTCCAAACAAATGTTAATTTATTGGTGTAAAAAGCAAGCGGCCATACATCCCGCGCCGCGGTCTCGCTTAATACTCTTTCAACTGGCGGTCTCGAGTAATACTCATATCCTGTCATTGGTAATACTCAATCAATCAATATTATGAAATCCGTCGGATTTTTTATATTAAATAACCCTTTTATTTGTGAAATATGCTATTTTAATATTTAAAATTTATTAGAGGTCATTTTCAATGCTAAATGACGTAATCTAAAAAAAATGTAAAGTAACTGAATGTAACACCTCTTTGGTGGGATGTATGGCTTGGAAAAACAATAAATTAAAAAAAATGGAAGAGTAAAAAGCAAAATACAACTTTGCGCACGATTTGCAGCTACAAAAAGTACCACTTTTTGAGCAACTATATTAAAAATACTATTTATTGCTTACCATCAGGCCGTACGCTTGTTTGCCACCGTCGTTGTATAAAAAAAAAATACACACACTCTTACAATTTACCAGTTGATGTGACAAAAAACACAACCGAATTCTCCTCCTTCTTTTTGTGCAGTCGGTCAAAAATAGTCAAAAATAAACACTGGTAAATTTCCCAAAATGTTCTACACCCAAGAGAGACCCATCATAGATAGTGCAAGTTATTGTGATAATATCTACGATAGGATTTTTTATACGGGTTCACAACATGAATTACAACTAACTGATAGACAAAAACACACTAACACACAATGATCTAAAACTGCGGACGCTATTTACACTGTCTAGGCTAAATGCAACCGCTTCAGAGTGACGCGAAATTTATTTTAGTTACCCACTTCTGTGGCACATAATTTTGAGTCTAACTTGCCATGGGAGGGGCTCGCCGGTCTTTCAAGTATTTTATAAGCTCAGGGAAACCGGCACGCGTTAGAAGCTCGCGTTTATTTGAAAATATAGTCTATTCTCGACTTGGTGCAATGTGTGTTATTTATAAGTTTTATTCTTACAAGAAAATAAGTGAATATAAGAATGATGCAAATAATTTTAAATTCGGTTTGAACGATATAGAAGTTAAATCATTCTGCACCACAGACGACACATTTATACGTCAGCACGCTACGGGCGCTTTTCTGTATAGCGATGATGCATGATATATATATTTTGCAGTGGAATAGTATAATCCGCCGTTTTACATAACAGCTAGCTGTTTTGTAATACGGCGGGTTGATGATCAAGCGAATTGAATACCGCTGATTGAAAAATGGCGGATCATTCAATATGCCTGCTACATATATAGGTATATATAGCCTGTAAGCAGCTACGCACTACGGCGTAGCACTATGCGGCGGCTGGCGGCCATAACTGCCAAGAATCGCTACGCGCTATGCTCGTAGCCGATCCTGTGGTTTTCCCGCTAATTAACCGAAAGCGGCTACGGTATATAGATATAGACGTAGCCGATTTCGCATAATAAGTTAAACCTACAAATAATCACGTTGTATCGTGGCAAAACGCTGCCCATATCCCGCTCGTCAGGGTCTGTTCCTAGTCAGTGTTCACTTTAAGGGGATGCCTTGATCCGAGTCGACGACGCGCCCTTGACAGAGACACGCATATGCCTTATGCGCACGAGAAAAACAGATGCAACTCTTCGGGAATGGCTTTTTTGGACAAATTTCGATAAATACCTAACTCAATGAAGTTTTATTTATATTTCATTAAGTGAGATCTTAGATGAGATAAAATACTTCAGTACTTGATTCTGTCGTAAAATAATGTATTGTTTGAGTAGGCTGAGAAAAGGAAAATAAAGACCCAACTGGATTTTTTTTTAGGCAATCGTGTATTGATTAAATCAGTCAATAATCATATATCTAAAAATCAGACCTTATTGTTTCTTAATCTAGTCAGAAAGGCGTTTCAAAGCACGCGATAATTTCCAATCCACCCCCCAGAAATACCACGCCATATGACCGGCTACGCGCGTGGCGCTACGATAATGTTGGTTTTGAACGTGATTAACTCCGTGTCTTGGCAGACGATGTTAAAGTAGAAAGTAACCTTAAAATCTTCTCAGTAGAATTTTACGTTTTAAGGTTATAACTTGTACAAAGATGACAGCTGTCATATATAGATCAAGATTCGACGCGATACTTATAAATCACACTAGCACACCCTAGCAAATCTAGACAATCAATCTCAGCAATTCCTTACTAATTCAAATTCATCAATCTGGCTTCAACAACATTAATCAAATCCGTGTTGATGGCGTTATTCAACGCAGTGAGAGCCGTCTATCTGCGCTGCGACATATCAGTGCGCGGCAGGGCACGATGAAACATCACCACGGCAATTTGCTAGTGGTGGTCGTTGAATCAACAAACTACTTGATTCAACGTTTCATTGTTCGCCAATGAACTAAAAGTTTTTAACGATCAATGCAACTAGTACAACTATAAAAGTTTTAACGTTAACATAAAATCAAACCTAAAATTATTCTGACATAGGTGCTAAGTTTTTTACCAAGATTCAATGGATGAGGTCTCATGCAGTTAATCTGTTTAGTTCATGTTTAATGATAATGTTCACACTAATCTCCACTGAATGTTTGGTCACCCTACATTTCTTGGAGTAAAGTGTGAGTTAAATAAATACAAACGTCAAATTATTGATTTAAACTTTCACGATTCTCACACATTATTTATACTAAACGGGACTTAATCGCGTATAATAAACTTATTTTATTTACCTCACTGAGTTGTCCACCAGTTGTCCCGTGACCATGGATGTTGCAACACATCCGAAACGTCGGGAGACCTCAGTGAGGTAAATAAAATAAGTTAATTATACGCGATTAAGTCCCGTTTAGTATAAATAAAACGTCACATTTTCGCTTTGGTGGGAAATTTGATAAGCCTTACATCAATAAGCTCTAACACCTACATCAAAACAAAAAGCAAAAGCGTCAGAATTAGAAAAAGTTACCGAATTAAAAATTACCGTGTATAGATCGATGTTTGAGATATGCAAATTTGCTAATGGTGGTCGTTGATTCAACTAACTACTTGTAGATTTAACCCGTTTATCGCCAACGGACAAAACTTTACTGTCTAGTAGACAACCACAGAAGTCAAATGTTCAGTGCCTCATCTAATAATTATTTTGTATGCAGAGATGGAGTCTATGTACATAATATGTTGAATTGTCGACTAATTTTGAAAATATTGGTGTTTTGTTTATAATTGGGTATTGTGTTTATTTTTGATACTACGACGGTTGAAAACAAGCACACGGCCTGCCTGATGTCAAACTGAATGCAAAATTAACTCCAGAAGAATTACAAGCGCGTTGCCGACCCTAACTGATTTGAGGATTAACGCAAATCAACTCTAACGGCCGTATTCATAAACGTGCTACAAGCCTGTTTTAACTACAATGGCGTTAAATTTCGTTTGTCCTTATCTGTCACTTTGACATTGTGTTCGTTAGAAAGGAACAAAGCACATTTTATTTAACAGAGGCATTTTAAGTTTTATGAATAAGGGGGTTAGTCAGGTTGTAATTTGTACGTTAGTAAGTACTTAAAACAAGAACCAACCTCGACGGTTTTCACTCTTAGTTTTAATAAGCTAACCTACTTTTAACCTTTGTTATTTTTTAACTTGTTGACGTTTCAACGTTTTCCGTTGAAGCTACACACGTCAACAACACACAACTACAATTTTGCCGGCTGTGACAGACATAAACAGTTACAATTCAGTACGTACACAACTTCGTGCATATTTACCTTATTTATATCCAATTTACTAGCTTTGCTAGCGGGTCCGCCTGTGTAGACTCTTTGAATTGCACTCCTCTATAGCCCGACAAGCCGCTATTAGACCCTGAGGTAGTGTCGCTGGAAATTGCATAGTATATGGTAATAATGTACATACGTCATGTATAGTCGGGACAGTGTGTAATGGCATTGTGTTGCTTGTTGAATGTAAAAATTCTATCGTTTATAATAAATACCTAGTCATCCATATCTGATTCCAAAAACGTATTCTCTATTTCAGTATTTTTTAGATTGTGACTCCGAAGACTCCGACTCTGATGTGTCGCTTTCAAGACAGCTGACCTCAATCTATCTATAAGTATATCTATAAAACGTTCGGTCTGGGATTCGACTACAGGACTTTTTTCTATGTTCGTCTTCAATTTTATTACAATATTAATAAGAAAAGAAATTACTATTTAACTCCAACCAAACTGACCAGTTCAATCAATACCTACGACCGAACTATAAAATGTCAGTACCGGTCATGTCAACAAACAATTTCAAGACATTGTTTATAGAAATACTACACAATCCACTACTACACATACTCGTATTTTACAATAGCGAAGTATTTGTTATTATTATTATAAAAGAGAAATGGCAGCCTCGAGGGCCTTTGCCAGAGTCAGTAAGTGTATAAATTAACTACTAATAACGAATTAAACCATTATAAAATCAAATAGACGTGACTATCGCCAAGATGGCGACAATCAACTCGAAGTATTTGTTGCTGTTTGTTTACATCGGTGACATTCGATGACTTCTAACGTCTGTTGTCAAAGAGTACTCCTTGCCAGTAAAATAAATAAGTTCCATTAAAAATCCGCAACGTGGAAGAAACTTGTCGGGCTATATAAACTTTTTCTGCGTGAATCAAGGGCAAAATGTGTCCGTTTTGAATGATATTTTCAACACAAAGGTTAATGTTATATGTCAAATATTCGGTTCGGAAAACACAATAAACCTCATAATATCGTACTCGTTGTACCTTGATACAATTAAAGGAGGCGGTAAGGCAAAGGACAGAGCGACATATTTCCTATTCTAAGATAATTTTTCCTAAAACAATAAAGAGAAAAAAAAAAATATTGTTATTTGTGATGTATGATTTGTACACAAAAAATACATAATAATATAATCCATACTTCCATACTTAATATTATAAATGCGAAAGTGTATGTGTTTGTTTGTTTGTATGTTTGTCCGTCTTTCACGGCAAAACGGAGCGACGAATTGACGTGATTTTTTAAGTGGAGATAGTTGAAGGGATGGAGAGTAACATAGGATAGTTTTTATCCCCGTAATCATCCCCTAAGGGGGTGAAATGGAGGGGGTAAAAGTTTGTATGGAGCTGCGATATAAACGAGTTCCACGCGGACGGAGTCGCGGGCAGAAGCTAGTTTAATATAAAGGTATAATAATACAAATATATACACATCTAAATATATATACCTATATACACTTATCATCATCACAAATTTAAGAGGTATCTGTCCTCTTGTCGGTGAAGTATTTTCCATTTATCTCTGACGTACGCCAGCCCTTTGATTTGCTGATACGTCACGACAACAGCTTTTTATTTGATCCATATAACTGCGCCGTGGTTTTCCCTTGCCTCTGCTCACTTATATTATATAATAAATGTATATTTAATTATAATAGTTTAATTAAAGGGGGAACACCACAGTGACCACTTCAAGTTCCCCCCCCAAGTACCCCCTGAGGTTTCCGCTGGTGTAAAATGTTGTACCACTAATGTGTTTTTAATACTTTGGCCAATAAATAAAAAAATAAAAAAAGTGATTAACTGCATGAGTACTTTCGAAAGCATGTCTAAGCTGTACATTTCGAAAACGTTAGATTATAAAGTATAACGCAAAATTGATTTACCTTCATTTCCGGCGATTTAGCGCAGGTTTCACTGGCCGTGGTCTCGGATAACTGACATCTCTGCAAGTTATCAACGGAAATACGGGTACGTAACATTGAACTACATTACAAAAGTCAAAAACATGGGGAGAACTCAGCGGAAAATATATACTACCCATCCATTATTTTATTGATTTTAACCTGCACGGCAAACTAGTTACACTCACAATATTTGCACACAGGTTTAAGACATGTCCCGTGATATTATGGGATATACTTAGAAGTTTCTCGGGAGTTGTTTTACTTCGAATTTCCGGGTTTTCCATAAAAAAATATGTAAAGCGTGGGAGTTGTAATAGCTCGTTACGTTGCGAACCGGGATGCACACCAGAAGTCTATCGGACTACCTCTAGATATATATATACGTCCTTTTGATAGGTGGCGATGTAGCTGCATATTGGTCCGCGCAGCAAAGTGGTTATCATGTGGACCCGACTTACGTTCGTAAGTCGGTTAGGCTTACGTTATGTAGAGCGTTGCGCAACGTAAATCTGTACCATTTTATTCATGTATGCCACGTTCCGTACTGCCACTAAAGCAAATCACTCTTAGTCATTGTTGAATCAGGCTCGTCACGCAATGATTCCCTTTCAATTCCCCGTAGTGGTGGAAATTGAACGACAATCAGATTTGTAATCCGATTTGGGTCCTTAATGTGCGCGACATTGATATAAATTCCACGGTTCTCTATTGGATCGCATAAAATCATTTGGAATAATATAATAACGCATAATTTTTTATAGCCGAATTAGCGTTAAGCCTAATCATGTTATGGCATAAATTTTTAGGCATAAAATTAAAAAGAATAAACGAAAATAGCATAATTATCACAAAGACTAACATCAGATAGCATAAATACAAAAAGACATAATAATTACTTGGCATCATTACAAAACGCATAAAAATTGTGTCCTTAAAAATAAAATCATGCATTACACAAAGCAATGAAAGCATAATGCACGGCCCAATAATGTACAGCCTGATAATCCATGTACATTGGGACGGTCATCTGTGCGGACTAATAATCTCCAGCGAGTCGACGCCACCCCGCTGGGCGGGGTGTCTATTTCTGGTCTGAGGAACACAAGTGAACCCTAACCTAACCGACCTAAGACAGAGTTCGCTTATGACAAGCCATTTTTATCCGCCCTGATAATGCACGACCCAATAATCCGCGTCCACGAAAAGTGTAAATGCATTGTAACAACGAAATTGAGTTTTAGTCATTTAGAAAACTGAAATTATGGATAAGAAATTATGGATAATGACAGATATACCAAATTATTATTAGCCCAAACAATAGTATGCTTAATATGTATTCGGCCAATACAGATTAGTTCAACTGCAATTATGCTATTAGCGTAGTATGCCAAACAAAGTAGTAGGCCAAAGTATTATTATGCGACAGTATTATTATGCCAATAGAAATTATGCCAAATCAATTATGCGAAACTATATTAGTCTAAAAAAAATTATGCCAATGAAGGGGATCCCAAATTCCACAAAGGTTAACAAGATAAGGCGAAATATCCTTTTAAGGGACTAAGAGCCGGTGCTCACAAAGGGTTGTGTGGTGTACTAAGTATTCATTCAATACATTTTACATTCATTCCCTTAGTATGCTGAGCACATTTGAACAATCTTATGTATACTTATAGAAGTATATGACACTACACGCATCCCTAAGGCGTTTTATAAAGGAACTGGTTGAAAGATTTGTCAACCGGGCAGATTGTTCCGACAGCTCAGTTGGCTAAAACCACGGGCCGGTTATGTCTGATTTCCACAGGACCAGATTCTATTCGGAGCGACCAATTTTGAAAATGTTCGCTTTCTTTTGCAATGCAAAATACGGGTGTAGACTCAAAATGTATTATTATACTCCAAAAGAAAGAAGGTTTAAAAACATGCCTAGTGACGTAAATTCCATTCAGATATCTCAAAGAATTACGAAACTACAACCGTTTTAATATTGCTTGTTAGAGAGAGAATACGCTGGCAATTAGTGACGTCACAATTTGCGAGCGTAAATGACAATCGTTTCATATGAAGGCGCGTTTTGCGGTAAAGGAACAGAATATACCCCTTCTTAAAACTTTGGACACTTATAACTTTGAGATTCTTTGACCTATTCCATTGCTTTTTTCCTCCATTTGACTATATTTTTAAACCTTTTTCGAGAAATGATTGATTAGGTATTTGATTTAGTGTCTACACCCCTATTTCACTCCTACTGCTTACGTACGGAAGGACGTCTATCTAATAAAACCGATGTTTGACGGCGAGAAAATTCAAATCATGCCATCCAGCTCTATCTCTTAGAACATGCTCTTTCGCGTCGTTAAGCGCGACACTGACAATCACTGGCCGCGCAACTTTATGTGAACGACAGTTCACTGTCTGGCGATTACCGGACCGAATCATCGTACATTTATATATTTTATCACATCTTTATTTGAAAGCGGATTCTATATTATACATTATAAACCTTCCTCTTGAATCACTCTATCTAATAAAAAATACCGCATCAAAATCCGTTGCGTAGTTTTAAAGATCTAAGCATACATAGGGACAGACAGCGGGCAGCGACTGTTTTATACTATGTAGTGAAAAGGCCTACTTATATCAAAGCCTAGTTGCGGCGTTTAACTAAGCCCCTATAGTTAACATATTAAGTAGGAGCGAACCAATGGGTTCGTTCGCGTGCAATGTTTCAAGTAACTTCAGTCAACAACCGTCATTGAATTTCGCAAATTGCATCGTTACTGCATTCGTGGTGCAGCACACAGCTTGTGCAACAATAGTTCACAAATTAAGTTTTCGAGTGTTCCGTTTGTGTCGAGAACGCCTGGAACTGCAACTAGTCTATGAAGGAGCTATCTATCTAATGAAGGGCATTCTTTTATTGTCACTGAAGCGAGAACGCGTCGATATTTGTATTTTGACCGTCCTAACCTGCAGGTCGATCACGTAACGCATTGTACGCGCGTCAGGTAGATCTAAATTTCACTTTTTATATGGCAAAAAGACAGTTCAATTGTCCTAACGCGCGTTCAGAACGTTACGTGGTTACCCCTCTGTGCTACAGTGCGCGGTCGATCACGTAACACATTGTAGGCGCGTCAGCTATATCTAAATGTTACTTTTTATATGGCAAAAAGACAGTTCAATTGTCCTAACGCGCGTTCAGAACGTTACGTGGTTACCCCTCTGTGCTACAGTGCGCGGTCGATCACGTAACACATTGTAGGCGCGTCAGCTATATCTAAATGTTACTTTTTATATGGAAAAATGACAGTTCAATTGTCCTAACGCGCGTTCAGAACGTTACGTGGATACCCCTCTGTGCTACAGTGCGCGGTCGATCACGTAACACATTGTACGCGCGTCAGCTATATCTAAATGTTACTTTTTATATGGAAAAATGACAGTTCAATTGTCCTAACGCGCGTTCAGAACGTTACGTGACTACCCCACTATGCTACAGTGCGCGCTCGATCACGTAACATATTGTACGCGCGTCAGCTAGATCTAAATGTCACTTTTTATATGGAAAATGACAGTTCAATTGTCCTACGCGCGTTTGGAACGTTACGTGATTACCCCTCTGTGCTACAGTGCGCAAACCGGGACACTCGCCTGTCAAAAGTCCCAGTTGAAGATTTGCTAATGGACCCGATTCTACAGTGGCCTCTAAACTTCCTGATTTTATTTAGGTGCCGCTAAAACACTTTGCTATTCTATGAGCAGCTGTCACAATCAAATGACAGCGCTAATTTGAATCTGACGTTTCTTATTTTAGGCGGTCTATGCAACTTACTTAGCTGCCTACATGCTATTCTAAATATGTCGTTTTTAATCTGCCGCCTAAATTATGTCTAAAAATTAGACAATTTAGTTTTAGGCTATTTAAGCCATGTGTACGTAGAATCGGGTCCATTGGACTTAAGATTTAAAATACGGACCGGGTACGAAAGACTGCGTTGCACTCTGATATACGCATAGACTCGTGGAGATCTAGGAGAGAAGCCTTTGCTTTTCAGTAGGACTCTAGGCTTTATTTTATTAAATATATATTTCTTCACCCTACATTCCATTTAAAAGTATTTTAGGCTTAAGGCTTGTAAGAATAGCTAAACTCATCGTCCTCCTAGCGTTATTCCCGGGTTTGCCCTAAGGAGCCCGGGGGTCCGCTTTGACACCTAATCCCAAGATTTGGAATAGGCACAGTTTTACGAAAGCGACTGCCATCTGACCTTCCTACCCAGAGAGAAAACTAGACCTTATTGGGATTACACCAGCTTCCTCACGATGTTTTCCATCACCGCCACGGTAAATATTCCGTACACATGTTCCGAAAAACTCATTGGTACGTGTCGGGATTCGAACCCACGACCGCCGCTTAACAGCCGCATGCCTGAACCACTAGGCTACCGTAGCTTAAATAAAAGAATAGCAAAACTACCAATGGAAAATCGAACGGCAAGCACAACAATCCTGAGCAGCGTTTTGGCCCTTGATATGTATCTAATCTAAAGTGAAGATAAGTCGACCGCTAAACTGAGATGGCGCGTAAAACGAGGAAGGGTTCAGGGGGAGACGATAAAGATGCCTGTCCTCCGTTACCCTCCGTTCCCCCTTTGTCATTGACCCTCGAGCCCCAGCCTCGTCATAGGAGCCATCTCCGTTAAGATCTGCCTATAATATTCCCATGACAAATAAAAAAAAGGCCGTCATTAAAGTTTTCGTTTAAGCTATCGTCTATTCTGTCTACTGTGAATAGAGAGCACGTTGAGTTTTTGCCTCAATATTTCACCCCACTTCCACTTCAGGGAAACAGCGAGCGTTTGAGCGTTCCACGTCTTAAATTAGGTGACGAGAAATTTCAGCATACAAAACAATGAGGTTTGTTAATAAAGAACGTGTTTTAAAAAACAATGCTGAGTACAGAAAGCAATCCGTTTCAATTAAATAGCGAATTTATACATTTTGAGTGAAATTATGTGACGTTTTCTTTGAGAGAAGAAAAACAACATTAATTTACTTACCATGACACGTTTTCATTCATTTTATTAAATGTGTTCAATGGAAAATTATGTTACAGATTTTTTTGTGGTTTGGATGTTGTTTCAAGAGTAGTTATTAAACTAGGCTTATTCTTATTCGTCCTTAAATGTCTGAGAACGGAAACATTCGATATCCATCATTCAGTTTAAATAACTTCAGCTTTCTTCTCTAACAATCCGCAAAACTACTTACTTAGGGAAAAATATGATAATGAGAAACGTTACATTTATGGCGAATAAAATGATATATAGAATTTTCAATTGTCTTCGTGAATTGAATAACAAATATGACAGTTGATCACCTTCAAAAAATGATAGTTGATATGTCTAAACGTAAAGCAATTACCCTGCTTGTTGTTGTCATATGAACTGGTTGGTAATCAGAGACTGGCTTTGGTAATAGTCCTCTTTCATATCGCTCCATCGCACTGGAATCCTTCCACTGCTGCGTCTGGTTCCACACAGGTTACACGATAACTACATGTGAAGTACCCGAGGCTACATCACAGATAATAATATATTCACCATAAAACAATATTGGAATTTATTTGTTGGTCGGTTGTACGTGAACCGAATAAACCTCAACGTAATGGGAAATGGCGATGAAATCAATTCTGCGTGATAAATGGTTTTTTATTCCTGACTCAGTGGCTAGGCGTTGTTGCGATTGTATACAGCGCTGTAAATAGAAACAAAAACAATATTTATTAGGACTGCGAACATTCTGTGAATTATATTGCAGTTGTGTTCTATATCAGTGAATAAACAGTCGGGCGAAATTTAATCTAAATGTCAATGACATACCTAAATACTTTGCTTGACTCATGAAAGTGGCATTCTCATAATCTCGCCATATTATTCAGTTGTACCTTTTAAGTTTAATGAATTCATGGATTGGATCGAAGTAAAAATCTTAAAATTAAATAATTATCATTACCTACATAAAAATGAAATACAAACTTAACCATATTTTTGAGTTGTGAACTAAGCTGTTAGGTTATTTTTAATTCTTCAAAAAAAAGGAGGAGGTTCTCAATTCGGTTGCCTTTTTTGTTTTTTTAATCATGTTTTTTTTTTAATGTTTGTTACCTCAGAACTCCGTCATTTATGAGTCGATCCGTAAAATTGTTTATGTTTGTAAGTATATGCCTCCAGGTTGGTCCCATTTTTTTCAAAACTCCAGTTGGATGATGGGATCCGTGAGGAATTGAGGGAACTCCTCAATTATATTAGGTACGCGTGTACTCGTAGTGATTTCGGGATTTTCTATTATAACTCGTGTATTTAAACCCGAAAATCATACATTTGGTGGAGTGGAATTGATGATAAAGACCATGGATGACTTATGGAATTCCTCAATTATGTACTTAAAACTACAAAAGTATACGTCACAGATTCCGATATAGGTACTCGTAATTCCGTAGAAATAGCAACTAATGAAGTGACAAAGGTGATCCTTGTTGAATCGACGGAAGTCTTCAAATATTATCGGCCCACATACAGCGATTCGGTTTTTTTCTCTAATAATCAACGCATTTGCTTGCGGAAGTTCAGTCATGTGGTAAATTGAAAAATAAATGACGACCGCTTTAGCCTAGTTGGTAGTGACCCTGCCTACGAAGCAAGAGGTCCCGGGTTCGAATCCCGGTAAGGGCATTTATTTGTGTGATGAGCATGAATATTTGTTCTTGAGTCATGGATGTTTTCTATGTATTGAAGTATTTATTTATCTATATAAGTATGTTGATCGTCATCTAGTACCCATAGTACAAGCTTTGCTTAGTTTGGGACTAGGTCGATTTGTGTAAGATTGTCCCTTAATATTTAATATTTATTTAATTTAATATATTTAAAATGTGGAAATTTTTACGTGGCTTGGCGGGGTACTAAATTGAAGTCGGTTAAAACTTTGTTTTTAAAGTAAATTATGTACTAAATCATTGTAATGTTTTTCGTCACCCCATGTGTCAATATATTTTAGTTCTAGTAAGTGCAGCCTCAAGGACAAGCTACTGCTTGAGTGAGATAGTAAGCTGGCACAAACCGCAAACGTTCTTGTTGCAGTGACGATGTTTAGAACTGAACTAGCCGTAGTAAGCTGTGACGCAG
Organism: Epinotia ramella; assembly: GCA_947578815.1. NCBI lineage: Eukaryota > Metazoa > Arthropoda > Insecta > Lepidoptera > Tortricidae > Epinotia > Epinotia ramella. The sequence continues at coordinate 18,587,926 of OX388202.1, read as the reverse complement.
CTTTGTACTAAATCATTGTACTGATCCTCGTTGCCCCATATATCAACAGCAATAAGGATAGTAATAGAAATAAGATAAATGATATCTTCAGCCCGTCGTCGAGAGACTTTATGGTATCTTTTGTTTATTTTGTTACCGGTTTAAAGCAAAATGATTGCTGTCTTGAATTTTGATGCTTATTTATGAGAACAAGATGTATTTTATTAGTATATATATATATATACCCAAGTATACATGAATGATGTGCACAAAATGTATTATTTACAAATAGCCTTACCTGGATGCGATCTTCTTATTAGTTTTTAGCCAAACATAGGTTTATTCCCGGTTTTGCCCTAAAGGACAATATTAATAATTTGTAAAAAGTTGTACCCAACATTTATGTTCTAATGTTTACTTATTTATTTATTGTTATTGCACAAATATAAAAATAAAAGTACAATTGGCGGACTTCATGCCTTAAGGCATTCTCTACCTGTTAATGTTCTAAGTTTATCTTGCTCTTGCCGCCATGCAATGTATATAGCATTGATTGGCAGGCTAATTACAAAACATGACCGCACGCAGGCAGATGCCAATGGCTGTACATATTGGGCCAACGTTGGCGAGTGAGCAGGATGCAGCTATGTAAACGAATGAGATCGGATTAAAGTCGTATCCCTCTAACGCATAGCTGCATCCTGCTCACGCGCCAACGTTGGCCCAATATGTACAGCCGGATTTATGAATAAGGGCATTAATGTCCTATTCATAAACGTCCAGCATATCTATATAAATTAAAATGCCGTTAAAATTAATCTTATTCAACACTTCGACTTTTATGTGTGTGAGAAAGGGGTAAACACACATTTTAGTTACCAGAAAACATATTTAGTTTTATAAATATAGGGGGTTGGTTAGCAATGTTAGCATAAAACATACACGCCAGAGAAATCAATCACAAGCAGTCAAAGCGTTTCATAAATGAGTGACCGAATAACTAAAAGATTTTTTGTCCCTAGTTTTAGTTTTAGATAAAATATAGTTTACAGACTAAAGAATTTATTTGCTTGTTGAGACAGAAACAAAATCGTACAAAAGCGAAATCAGAAGAAACACTGTGCACAGTATGTAACAAACTAACAAAACAATAAACTTAAATATGCAATTGCTGCGTGCGTTGCAGTAAACAACAGGGTTCACGCTCACGGCTCAGCTATGCGCTTCGCTCTTACCAACCCCGAGTCACGCAAATTCAGTATCACACTGAGGCTAAGAGCCTTATCACACTTGCGATTTGTGAGCGAGTTGAAAGCGAAGCGAGCGCGCAGCGAGTTCGCCGCGAGCGCACAGCGTGCAGCGAGTTGGGACTACTTGGGACGCCATGCTGTACAATCGTCAGCAAAATTCATTTCTACCTACTTTAGTTTAATATCTATCATTTGTAGTAGTTTATTATCTACGAGTGTGAGCGGACTTAGCAATAATAACGGCATCGTCGGAAGATTCAAACATTGTTGCACATCTCCGAAGCAATAAAGCTAACAGAAGTGTTTCCTCGTCGGAATCCATTTTGTAACTGACTGTCCAAGTCGCAGATCACTTGCCGCGAATTTTCCAGCGAGTACGCAGCGAATTCGTTGCGCACTGACTGAACATGATCGAAGTTTTCATAATAAATTAGTTTTTTTTTAATGCTACTAATAAATTCACGTATTAAATGACGCGACAGGCGACATGTTTCGAACTCTTCGGGAGTTCTTCTTCAGGATTAGTGTTTTCGATGTTTGTTTTGAAGAAGAACTCCCGAAGAGTTCGAAACATGTCGCCTGCCGTGACATTTACGTTAATTTTTTAACCGTGGATTTATTAGTAGTATTTTAGATATGTCTCACAAAAGTTTAAATTCGATTATAGCTGTTTTTTTGCTTTAGCCTTTTACGAGACATTATTATGCTAAATTACAACCCTTACGTGATTTAGTAAAAAAACGGAAGGTCATATTTCAGTTATAGCTCTCGAAACTGACTTAGCTACTAGCGAAAATTATATCTTCAAATATAGGTACTTACAGATTTTGTCTTTCTTTCCACTTATTATAATTATCTATAGGTATTCATCATGTTTCATCTGACTGTCGGGGCATATACTATGCGAGAAGGAGCGGGGCAGCAATAGACGCATCAGCGCGGCAGGTACGGGGCGCGCGGGTGATTTCTGATTTTTCCCTGGCGATACGCCCCCTCTTAATATGACGGTATGTCGTTTGTAGTGTATCTTGTCAATTTAGCTCAGTAAGCCTGGTACGCTTCTTCGTGAATTAAACAATCTAGCCATTATACATAAGTATTTTAAGATATTTAGATTGAGAAAAATCACTCAGTATTCATTTACAGCCATTCGACCGGCAAAACGAAATTATGTATAAATTCACCGTTATTCCAAAAAAACTCATTGGAATAATTTATTCTATTCGCATGAGATATTAATGAGTCCAAAAAGTTTATTAATGGGTATTCCGAAGGTACGGTTATTGCTGTCCTGGAACCCGTGGATTGAATTTCTAATAAAGGTTAAAATGATTCCCCTTTGCTGTCGGAGCATTCAGTCGTAAAGGTTTGCCTGAAATATATTTGCTATAATTGGCTCTGTATTGCTATTTATCAAAGTCTAGCGAATATTTCATAGCTGTTGGAATTCCTTGTATAAATAAATAAATAAATAAATAAATAAATAATATTTTTTGTGTTTGATATTAAGCGGATATTTTAAATACTTCGTACTATAAAACCAAGTTTTTATCTCGTAGTAAGAATTATCGTTATAGGCCATTTTCAATAACCCCCAACGAAACCGACTGCCCGTGGCATTGTAGAGAAGAAACTCAAAGGTGTATGTGAAATCCCCAACCAGCGCTGGGTCAGCGTGAGTACCTACTACTGGCGGTTCCCTCTCACCCATAAGAGAAGGCCTGTGCCCAGCAGTAGACCCACTACACTATATATATATATATATATATATATATATATATAGGATGATGATAGTTTTCATCGATTTTTGACAATTTTTGAATCGTATCTCCTACTTTTGCACTTAAGATAGAATTATAAGTCAAACGGTTATCGGTTTTTCAATCTTTTATCTCCATTTTGGTCAGCCGGATTTTGGAACAAATTAATACTTAATTTTGTATGTTTTTTTTAAACATTGTCTAAAAAAACACTTATTTCGTATCTCTATTGACGTGAAAGATCTAACATATACGAAATCTACATATTTGGGTTCGTCTGTGACGTCTCTAAAAACTGGTTCAGGGTTTTCATTTTAAACCAATTAACACAAAAGTTATGACCAGAAAACCAGTTTATTGGCCTAAAATTGTTCAACTTTGATGCCAAATATCTCGAAAACAATGAACTTTGAAGTAATTATATCCCATCAATATTGCTTAACCCTTAATTTGGCAGAGATACATACATTAATAAAATTGCTTTTTTTTGTTGAAAACTGTTTTTGTGGGTCATAAGCAGCCCCGAAAAAAATATGAAAAAAATCACGTGCTTTCAGTTTTTCAGGAAAATTATGTTCGCTGTACCGAACACTGCCAATGAACCGGATACCAAAGGGGTGAGATAATTTTGTAAAAAAAATATTGAAAATCATGCAATTTTATTAAATAAATAAATACATAAATTAATTAATTAATAAGAATGAATAAAAAGAGGATTATTATAATTTTTCAGTATGAAAAGATAAGGAACAATTTCTGGGATTCTTCTCAGTCACAAAACACATTCGTAAATCACATTTTATGCAGAATACTGCTGTAGTATTTTTCATGCAAAGACAGCATCGTCCCTCAGTCTTCGTTGAAGGGAAGTGCCCAACTTCATCATATCACACAGAATTAACTGGTCTTGGTTTGGTGGTATTTTTCACTTCATGGCATTCAATTTCGTCTCGTTTGACCGATCGGTTGGCTTCAAGGAGCTCGTGATATAGCTCGAGACGGAATTGTTTTAAAGGGACTGCTCCTGAAGAAGCGTTTTTGTGACGACCTAAAAGTGATTCTTCCGAACTTTTTATAGTTTTGTCAATTATATCTGAAAGTTTTTCTTTTATCGGATTAACATTTTCTTTGACATTGTACTTAAACACTGCGTAGTTGGTAATGTTCGTCACCCCGAACATGCACGAAACTTACTATTTCACCGCGATCATGGCCGTGTTCGGCACATCGAACATCACATTGTAAGTGTCACTGTCACTGAATTATGGCATATACTAAACTAAAAACTCTTTAGTTCGGTTTATTACCTCCTTAATAATAGACGAATGTAATTTTTATGAATGTAATACTAGAAAAAACAGATATAATGTCATAAATACCTTGACAATACTCCGTGTTTGCCGTCTCGGCGCCATTTATCGTACACAACTGACAAATGAATGTTGCCACAGTTATGATTTTATTTTCTACCGTATAATAGAAAACAATGCTACTATTTTAGTTGAAAATTTAATATAAAAATATAAAAATGTGTCCTTTAGATTTTTTTGAAATGTGGGTTCGCTACACCGAACACTGTCAAATTAAGGGTTAAAGCCGTTGTTGTTAATATAAAAAGCTACAAAAAACATTATAAAACTAAGGGATTCAGATCGAAGGTCATTGGCGTATGGGAGCCCCTTAATGGTATTTTACATATTTAAATGCAAAAGTCCATAAAACACTATTATTTAACTCGGGCATGATTAACCGTAAGTAATGGAACAGTGCTTTTACAATTCGGCTTTAATTTAAATTTACATCGCAAATACATTACTTTCAGTCGATCCTTGACGCTTGTTTTAAATCCATCTACTTACTACTTAACGAGTAACAGTAATAAAATAAAGCTTCATTATTAGCAATTCATTTATTTTTAGTAGCATGTTTGTAATACGGACTTTATAATTCGTCATCATCTAAGCTATCAAATCCTACTTATCCCACTAATATTATAAATGCGAAAGTTTGGATGTTTAAATGTGTTTGGATGTTTGTCACTCAATCACGCTTAAACGGCTCAACCGATTTAGATGAAATTTTGCACGAATATAGTTTATATTCTGGATTAAAATATAGGATAGTTTATATCCCGGGTAAACGCAGACGAAGTCGCGGGCGGAAGCTAGTACGTTATAAATATCTACCATGCTTAAAAATAATACACCTGTAGCAACTGTTGTACCTACGTTAGCCGCGCGCACACCAATCCAACGAAATACGAATTGGGATGCAGCTATCTGTTATAACGAGGGATCTTTGCTACTATCTCTTTCTGATAGGTAGCTGGAGCTGCGTCCTTATTGGTTAGGGTTCCGTTGAATGGGGTAACATAGGAATACGGCATGTGACTTAAGAACCCGGTTTTGTGTTTTCATAAAACTTAAACTCTCTTTTTTTTATACACCTTACAACCATCAAGTAAAGGAAGTCAAGTGACTTCGGGTGTCATCGGATTTATTGAAACTGCATTACTGGAGTGACATTCACGGGCATATTTCCGTCATAGCCCGTAGATTAAATGGCTTACGAACCTACGCTCTCAGCAAATATTTTTTATAGATGAAATGAGGTGAGCGTTGGCCCCAATGTTGGACCCCAATTTTATAGTAAGTAAGTATTTGATTGTTATGTACCTAGTGATCATAAGCCATACCAGGCAGTCATATTTAAAAGATCGGTGTATTTCACCTGCTTGATCAATCTCGAACAATCGGTGAAAGGAACTACACTCGCGGTCAAAGAAACCGGGTCAGTACGAAAATTTGTAATATCTCCTAAAATAATAAAGCTAGGGACATGAATTAAACTGCATATTGTAGATAATTTTATACTGAATTAAATAACATCAAATGGTGGAATCGTAATTCTTTTGTTTAATAAAATTACATAGGAAACAAAAACTCAACCAATTTTACGTACAAAAATAAGCAGTAGGTACTTCACATACAACACAAAAAATAAAAATTAATACTTCGTATTGCCTCCTCGGGCTCTTCTTACAGCTTCTAGACGATTCGGCATGCTGTTTATTAAGTTCTTTATGCGTTCTTGCGGGATATTGTCCCATTCTTCCACTAACGCCTGTTTCAGGTCTCTAAGTGTAGCTGGGCCGGGGTTTCGAGCTCTTACACGCCTCCCAAGCTCGTCCCATACATGCTCAATCGGATTTAAGTCCGGACTCCTCGAGGGCCAGTTCATACAGTTGATACCAACCTCCAAAAAATAATCTCTGACAATTTGAGCTGTGTGTGGCCTGGCGTTGTCATGCATAAACATAGAATTTCCACCCATATTAATTAGGTATGGGCCGACATGCTCATTAAGAATCTCTTCTACATATCTTGCACTCGTTAATGATCCATTTTCTATTAAAACTAACTCCGAGCGACTCTCTGAAGAGATTCCAGCCCAAACCATGACTGACCCACCGCCGAACGCCACTTTTTCCTCAAAACATGCTGGAATAAAACGTTCACCAGGCCGTCTGTAAACTCTTTGCCGCCCGTCATTTGCATAGAGCATAAATCTGGATTCATCGGAAAACAAAATTCTTACCCAATCTTCGTCACCCCAGTATCTGTGATCGCGGGCATAAAGTCGTCTTGCTGTTCGATGTATTCTTTCAAGTTTTGGGCCATTGGCCGGCCTATGTGGGGTCAAATTTGCTTCTTTGAGCCGCCGCCTGACAGTCCGCTCGCTGATGCCGTCCCTTCGGGTCTCTAAATGCTGATTATTCACTTCAACTGCTGTGAGGTGCCGATTTCGGAGCATGGTTGTAACAATAAATCGATCTTCTCTAGCTTTAGTACATCTTGTTTTGCCGGTTCCTGGTCTTCTAAGGTTCTGCCCAGTTTGTAGGTAACGTTGGAGGACTCGCTGCACTGTAGAAAGTGACACACCTGTTCTTCTCGCTGTATACCTCTGACTTCTTCCTTCTTCTAACATAGTGATGATACGAGTACATTCATCTCGTGTTAGCGGCATGATAGACATTCAAGAATGACCACAAAATAAAACAATGACAGCCTTTTATCATAGTTCTTTGACAGATTGAAAATAATTGCTTAAAACCAGCAAAAGTAAAACGAACGCAATTTCAAATAAGTACCCAATTGGTCTTTTTTTTTCAATTAAACCTTTTTCCAGTTACTACGTAGAACATTGAAGGTTGGATTTAGAAGGATATTAAATTCTCTATAAAACAGAGTTAGTTTCATGCAGATACGACCAACGATTTACAAAATATTGAGGTTTTCGTCACTGACCCGGTTTCTTTGACCGCGAGTGTATTTCCCTCATTTCGATCGTTTTGTTATTTCAGTTCTATGAATTCCATGATATTAATTTTCATGTATGGTGACATTTTGGCTGCATATAGGCGTATTTACTTGGCAACTCTTCCTCACAATATTGACGGATCTAACACTACAAATAATATAAAAACACGTGATAGAAACTTTTTCAAAAGAACGGTAAAAACTGGGAACACATTGGACATTGCCCTACTACGAACGAATGAAAGGAAATCACGATATTTGATGGCCAGGTTACTGCCGTAACGTGTAGGTAATCGATTGTTGTGACCGATTCCGGAAAATTTTATTTATCTCAAAAAAATTTTTTTTGTTGTTAACATTTCACAAGTGAGTTCCACAGTTTCTAAGAAGTCCTGAAGAACAAAGTCCACTCCCGCATTTAGCGGTGCTTTATCAGTAGATAAGCTGTACTGAATCAGAACGGATTCTTTACTGCACACATAATATATTTCAATGAGTGCATGCTTGAATCGCCCCACTAACGTGAATGTACCGCGCCAATAGGATACTGGGCAGTATACTGACATTACGTATACCGGCTAGTATGGAAAACCCGGCCAGGTAAGGAAGCAGCCTAACCGTTTCAGAAAAAAGTGCATGTAAAGAAATTTAATGAATCTGATGGGTGAACATTCTTACGGGGAGTTGTTTTCATCAGATCTACGTGATACGAGGACAAACAATGTCATCAAGAAGAGAGAAGATGGGTGGTAATTTTCCCATACAAACGTTCTAGACTGTTTCCTCCGAGGTTTTTGACCGCAGATTAATGATTTTTGAAATAATATCAACATCATCAATATCTGTGTCGGTATGTTTTGCTTTTTTGAAATTCTTATTTTTATAAGTGCTAGGTTGATTCAAACAATGCTTAAACCAGCCTATTTCAAATAGGCCGCAAGAATCGGCTTTCATACAAATCCTTTAACAATAAGCGCAAAAATCAAAACAGTCTGACATTTCATACTCGTATTTCCTTCTTATTTAGTTTCCCAAATGTTGTTACGCTTGGTTAAGTTTCTGAGGCGGAAACAGTCGTCAACAAAACCTCGATTTTTGAGTTTTTCACTTACTTAAGATACTCGACGCTCAAGCTGTCCTGACAGGACCTACGTCATCGTGACAGGAATACAGATCCAGAATAAATCTGTAAAGGGCTCAGGTAAGTTCCCTCTTAAGGCGCCGTAGGTTCATGGTCTTCTCTCCCTCTCACTGAGCATAAGCGTGAGCGAGATGGAAGTGCGTGCTCGGAAGCGCGGATATCATGTTTTTTAATTTTAATTTTTTGGCCGTTTAAATAAATGAAAATGTAAACACTGATTTCCCTCAAGCATGATATTGCCGATTTTTAGAAGCAATTTTCATTTTTATAGCTTTTGTGCATAATTTGTTACGAATATTTTAAGTGTATTTTTGTGTGTTTTAGACCTATGTTCGTGATTTTATTTCTATCGAGCGAAAATTTACTTAATCATGTTTCGAAGCACTGATTTCCCTGCAGAAAAGCCTCAAGATTAATATTCGTATTTTTTTGAAACCATATTATTATAAACAGACGGAACGGATTTTATTGTTTCAAAAAGTCTGTTCGCTTAACTTCGCTGAACCTACGGCGCCTTAAGGAGCACTTGAAGCTCCTTATCTACAGTATTAACTTTGTAAGGCTGGATTATACTATATCCATTTAATCTTACATTGCGTGCTTTCGTCACAATGCTGTTTACATAATAAAATACGTAGTAAAAACAATAACAATTTCATCAATAACGAGTTTTCGTTAGTTGACATTTAATGTATCCAGATTCCTGAATTCCAGAATTTATGTTAACACAAACCTGGAAAATGCCATGTCACACAAGAGTTAGAATTTAAACTAACCCTTTTCTTTGTTAATACGTTGGCAACGTGTAACGTAAAAAAAACATCTGCAAGAAAATAGAATAAGACCAAATGCGAATTTTCTAATATTCTTATATACTATCAAGAAAAAGATTAAACTACAACGATCGGAATTATATTATTGACAAAAGGCGACATCGTCGCTTTTGTTTAATGACTTTTTCATTCTTACTGTGAAAGAAAAACAGGGAGATACAGATAACATTAAAATGACAATATTGTACGTCGAATACCGGCCAAAGTCTGACATAGCAATTACGTTTCACAATTCGATGTAAATTTTAGTAATGACCAAAAGCTGCCATGTTTATACTAATAATCACTGTATTAAATTGGTCTCAAGACCGTAATCAATTGGCTGTGTATAATGGTCGTAATCAGTCCTTTGACACGAGGTACTGATAGACTGTTAAGCCACAAACTGATTTTCACTGAGGACTTAGCAGTTTGAAGGGTGTGGGATAATCCCTGAGCAACTATGGATTACCGTTGGATAGAATGCGTTATATAGATACTCGTCGTGTTACCGTTAATTAAAGAAAATTTCAATTATAATTATACCGCTCCTCTTTCGCTGACCCATATGTGCGTCAGCATTTAGGATGGATTTGCAAACAAATATTTTTTAGACCGTAAGAGGATCGGAATCAGTGTTGGGAGTAATGCATGCGATTACAAATGTAATGCGATTACAAATGTAATGCAATTACGAATGTAATAACACCTATTTAAAATGATTGTTACGTATATGTAGAACACGTCAAAATAAGCATCTGTTACTTGAAAAATTTTGTCTAAATTTAAAAATGACCGAAGTACCTATAGCGTTCCAAAGTTTTCTAACTTCAGCACTTGGTATTTTTTTTGCCAAAGTGGTGTCATTATAACACCTATTTTGAATGATTGTTACGTACAGAACACGTCAAAGTTAGCATCTTTTTCAAGAAAAACTTCTCGGTCTCCTTGAAAAAAAAAACACCTATCCGTCATCAGTCGGTTTTGCCATCTTTAAATGACTGGCCTTTGAACCCGAATATCTCGGTAAATATCGATAATATGAGAGACAAAGTTTAAAGAATACAACATGCTTATTTTTACGCATTTATAACGATAGGAAAAAAATACATTAAACTAGGTAGTTACACAATTTCTTTTGTTTTCATGTTTTATGCATTACATTCCTTCACCGGAAAACTTTCACGCTAAGCAAGACTCGTAGTTAAGCCACACAGTTCGATCCGAGTTACTGAAATAGGTTGTAAAACGTATGGATGTGACAGTTTCGTTTCGCTCGATTCGTTGGAAGTGGAAAGACATTCGTTCACTGAGAATAACGAGCATAAGAAACTGTTTACAAATTGCTGTTTATGTGTTAACGGAATTGAATGTGCGTAATTAATTTTATAAGCCAGGTGAAACGGTCAGTGAATACAGCTATAAAATTCAATTAAATATAAAATTTAGTAACGTATTCGTTTAGTGAACGTTTCTGATCCGTTACAAACATCAGTGGCCATGAATACAAATATGTTCAGTTTTTTTAGAGGCTAGACGATATATACAATGAGATGAAGTCGAACTTGATACATATTTTTTATGTCTTTCATTTCAGCCTGAGGTAAAATAAAACGAAATTTTACTTCATTTGTTATTCTGTGGGTGAGTGATCAAACAGAATAAATGTTTTTTTTTAACATATCATACGACGTTAAAAAGATGGGAAAGAATTTTTACCTCAAGTTACCGCTTAAGCTCACTTTCATGGCCAAAATTCTACGTCAAACGCTCCAGTCCATATTGAATCTGTTTATTGATCAGTGCGTCCTTTGCACCCACAGTTGACTGCTGATAAGCAATAATGTGTCAACCTACAGAAAAGGAAACTTTTATTTTAGATCCATTTTGTTGTTAGTCCGGTCATCAATTTGATAATCTCACAAAAAATATTGTAAAGTGTTGCCAAGAGCTCATACTTATAGCTTCCAGCATTAAAATTTTATCTTCATCGTTGTTCACTATAAGGAGCGGCAAGGCACGCGAGTCCGAATTCCCGAAAGTGAACGGCGAGACACGTGAGGCAAAAGGTCGAGCTCCAAGCAGGGCAGAAGTCCAGAAGGGCGAGCTCGCACAGAAAATTTACTGTCCCCGAGCGTATCAAAAGATAAACACGAGGGCCGTCGAATTAGGACCTATTATGTGTTTATAAGAAAACAAGCACGATTAAAATAATATTATAAGTAAACTCTATTCTAATATTATCTAATCTAAGTTAAAACTAAATTAAACGGTAGGTTTTTATTAATGTAAGTACTATATTTGGAAGAGCGAGATCTCCTGATACAGGTATCTATATACCTCAACCTTACTGTAAACTGAACCCTATTTGTTAAATGAAAATAAACATTTGTAAGTATTTGTATTTCGTATTGCATTACTTGCTTGCGGTCATTTCATTAGCTTACACGCTAGCAAAAGCGAGAGAGATTACATTTTGTGGCGTTCACGTGATTCGTTGCTTCACAACGAATTCACCACTGCTGCTGATATTTTTATAAAATAATATTTTTATATTGTTAAATAAATTGGAAATCGAAGCATTATTTTACGGGATTCCGATGCAATAAAGTGATATTATATACCTTTGACTATTGTAAGCAAAGTTAATAGGGTGTAGACACTAAGTACCGTAATCAATAATGATGTATTTTCTTGAAAAAGGATTAAGCATGTAGTCAAATGGACAAAAAAGCAACGCAAAAAGATATGATGTTTTAAGAAGGGGCATGTTCTGTCCCTTTTCCGCAAAATGCACCTTCATATTTAATTATTGGAAAACCAACAGCACACAAAACAGGTTAAAAACAGATTTGAAACGAATGCCAATTACTATGACGCTCGAGGATCGTGACGTCACGATCTGCTAGCGGTTTCTAACAAGCAACATTAAAACGGCTTCGTCATTTTTTGAGATATTTGAATTGCATTTTCGTCATAAAGCCATATTTGTTTTTGCCTTTCATCTTTTGAAGAAATTATAAATGTTGAGTCTACACCCCTATTCGATTAAAACAGTACGAAATTAAAGTGTAAGACTACTGTTTTACACTTTAATTTGTACTCTGGCACCCTTATAACATTATCCTATTACATCTTTTTATCCTGTCATGTATAATTGCTTGAGCCATTTAAAATAATACTTGGACAAATGGACATATTTAGAGAATACCTAGTTATAGGTATTATGTCATTTACGGCCATAAACATTAGTTATGGTATAAAAAAAAAGTATTTGAGATAAGATAAGATAATTGATTATTAACGCACAATAAACGATTATCAAAATAACAACAAACGACGCTAAAAGGAGGACTTAGCATATTGCCACAAGCCGTGGTGCTGATTTTCAGTGGGACCCTGACTAAAAACTACTATAATTAGTAGCAATTGACTGTTAGTCTTAAAACTGTAACTCGCGTCACTTAAACGTAATTGCTTTATTTTTGACGATCGGTTAGTCTAGTGGGTAGTGACGCTGCCTACGAAGCTGAAGGTCCTGGGTTCGAATCCCGGTAAGGGCCAAATATTTGTGTGATGAGCATGAATATTTGTTTCTGAGTCATGGATGTTTTCTATGTATTTAAGTATTTCTATCTATTAAATATATCGTCGTCTAGTACCCATAACACAAGCCTTATTGAGCTTGCAATGGGTCTAGGTCGATTTGTGTAAAATTGTCCCCTAATATTTATATTTCTATTTTATATTTATAATTTGTACACATTCATATTCCATATAAATACAAATATATCAGATCAGAAGTGTAAACAATGATTAAATTAAAAAACGTATAAGCTCTAAACTAATATTACCTAATAAAAAAGAAGAATAAGTAAAACTACATCCCGCTCTCCGTCAAGCCCGAACCAAAGGTCCCCGAAATGCTTGCGGCATTGCCTCGCTGAACAGCAATTGAGACCTGATAAAACCACCTGACCTGACCCATTTATAATTAAAATTAAAACTAAACTATTTCGAATTCAATCTTCATTTACTTTTCTTGTTTTATGTTTCTTGCCAGTAGGTACGTGTGATAATAATGTTATGGAATCTCCTCTAAAGTTGTCCATAGGTTACCTTTCTTCTCCGGCAGTCGATTGAGAACAGTGACATAGTCAGTGTCAGGGTACATTAATGGCAGCGTGTTACGTGTTAAAAACCATTCGGCTGTTCAAATAAACGTTTTTACCATGAATGCCGTAATGGCGTTCTTTTATGGAGGATAACATCCGGACGCTTGGCTTTTACGTACAAAAATACATTAAAAAGTAAACTAAGTTATATTTCCGGAATTGAATGTCTAATATAATATATTTTTCTTTTCTCATGCTCGAAAAGTGGGTCATCTTAGGCTTAGCAAGCGAAGCTAAAATAGTACCTTTTAGTCCAGTCATTATATCCAAAAAACCAACCCTATCCGTGAATAATTAGTTTTTGGATTTTTTTTTCATCAAAAAAAGGTCATCGGGAGTGTAAATTAAAAAACATTTTTTTAAAAAACATCATTGCCTTCCCTCCAAGATACTTAGCAGCAATTGACTGTTAGTCTTAAAACTGTAACTCGCGTCACTTAAACGTAATTGCTTTATTTTCACCGTTTTACCCGCAAAAGTGTTTTCTCACCATTCAATAATGGCTAAGTGCTGTCAGTAACAGGGTACGAGTCAAATGGACCGTTGCAAATTTCTTATGTAAATCCTTTCACAATCTTAAAGCGAAGGATGGTACTTTTGTTGTGTCTACTTTGAGGGCTTTACCGAGAAATCGTGTATAAAACTTTTATTTTATCGTTTCTTATTGCGTGTAATATTTTTGCGGACCACATTGACGCATCAATAATAAAAAGCGAAGAAACCTACAACTTATTAAGTATAGTTCAATATATAAGTATTTTATCATTTACAGCGCAGACAGACGCGCAGGTGAAAACAGGAAGAATTAGTAATATTTAACCCTATGGGACTTGTATATGGGACCCTAGGATAGATCGCACAGTAATAGGTTATTATTTACTTAATGTAAGGACATATTGAGAACAGGTGTCCCTTGTTTTGTCGACAAACTTTTCATCGAATTTTATTTCATCGAAAACGTTTCAAGTAACATTTAGTTCACGAATTATTGTTTGGTGTAATTTTATTTCATGACCAGATCATTCCAATTTTAATTATTTCATAGAATAACTGTTCAGGGAATATTATTTGGCAAATAATTCATTTTGTATGAATTATAACTGTCTGCCAGTTAAAATTCATACAAAATGAATATAACAAAACAATGAATTTCATTTGTTCGAAATTTTATTACAACATTACAAAAACAAACAACAACTGATTACAGGGGTTTAAATAGATTAGCGCAGCCAGAAACAGGGGGCTCGGGGGCGTGTAAAAAAACAGACAACCGTAACAATTGTATTATAAGTAGGTTAAGTTAGGGTTCACTTGTGTCCCTCAGAGCGGAATTAGGCACCCCGCGAAGCGGGGTGACGTCGACACGCTGGCGGTTAGATTGCGTTTAGGTTAGGTTAAAATAATTGCCATAGATAACTGTGTATGCCAACTATTTTAATTTTAAATAATTATCCTTATAATAATTTGTATGTTAATTAAAAATACTTGAAACAATAAATCACAAAACGCTTTCCATGACATAATTCAACTATTTAATTAATCATCCAACAAGTAAAAATACAAGATATAAAATTACTTGTAATGACCATTACACGAACTGAATCGTCGACGAAATGAAAATACGTGAAACGTTGACTTTGAAGTGAAATTCGACGAAGTGAGTGTCGACAATTTCATGTTAAACCATTGAGAACAGATAGAATGGTTGTAACCATAAATATTAAACTTCATTCTATAACTTTTAAGTGCTGCCCATAGTAAATACGCTCATTTTTTTCTTACATTTAATTGGTATGGCGTAGTACTTTATAGCTAAATAATTAATAAAGAACCATCTCGATCATGTCAGCTTTCGGAAAAAGAACTGCATTAAAATCGGTCCATATGTTTAGAAGTTACGATGCCAACGACAAACACAGACACAGAGAAACGTAGACAAGTCAAACTTATAACACCCACCTTTTCGGGAACACCCAAATACTCCGAAATATTTTATTCCGAATTTGCTAATTCCGATTTTCAAAACTCCGAATTTCATAATTCCTTAGACTTATAATTTCGATTACTCAAAAACACGAATTTTAATTTGCCGAATTACAAAATCTCGATAGTTTGTTTTTCCGATTTTTATAACTCCGAACAATCAAAAGCGCGAAATGTCATTGGCCCGAAAAACAGTATTCCGATTATCAATTTTCCGAAATTTCATTGCTAATTCGGAAATCTAATATTCGGGATAATGAACTTCGAGTTTTCAATAATCGGAATTTTATCTCTTAGGAATTATGAAATTCGGAGTTTTGAAAATCGGAATTAGCAAATTCGGAATATAATATTTCGGAGTATTTGGGTGTTCCCATCACGGGACATACACGGGGAATAAAATATCCGAAAAATACGGGTGGTCTGCCTTTTCCCCGAACTTTTTTTGTTCGAATTTCTTTTGCCAACCAACATTTCGCCGATGATTCACTTTGACAACCAACTATTAGCAAATTTTTGTATGACAACGTTTCATTTGGCAAAATGATTATAAAGCCGATTATTGTAATGACTCAATACTTTTGGCATACTGACAATTTGTCAAATCTTTCACTAGGCCTAACAACTATTAATATATTATTTAATATTATGGTATTATGAAATTCGTGATTCCGACAATCGGAATTTCGTTTTTCGTATTTATGTAGTGTACCCCACCTTTTCGCGTCGCGGGTTAAAAATAGGTTTTAGTCGATAAAATAATTTTTAGTACAGTCTTTATTACCGACTGTACTTTGGATTCGCTATGGCCACATTCCGACTTCATCATCAGATCCGCTCGGTGGTGTCATAATATCGCGTTGTCACCGAATCTACATAAATCTCACCCCGTATCATGGTCGGCCTTATCACACGATACGTGACAGGATAGGGCGTCCGTCACTGGCTCACACCGTTCGATAGAACGAGACGACGCTCCTATCTTGTCACTTATCGCATGATAAGGCCGGCCATGATACGGGGTCTGCCGTGATTCATAAAAAAGCCTTTTCAAGTAAATTGTATGAAGAAGAATGCCTTTTAAAAAGCACAGCAGAAATAGGTATGCCACATTTCAGATCCATCGGTTATCGGCAAGTGGCACTCTCACATAATTACATACATTACATATACGAACAATGCAAGTTAAATAATATATTGTAAAAACAGACTTAATATATTTATTTACGATACAAATAACACCATCTGTCGGTCTACGGCCGTACTAGTTCAAGCCACGTTTACCAAATTTAACCTCCGTGAATTGGTTCGCTCTCCCGTGAATATCCACTCCTTGCTGACATACTGCTCACTGCTTTTAGATAACCTTCATTTCAGTAATTTGTGCTGTTTTCCATAGATGGCGCTTGTTTTAATTAAAATGTTTATGATAGAATAC
Source organism: Epinotia ramella (assembly GCA_947578815.1). Taxonomy (NCBI): domain Eukaryota; kingdom Metazoa; phylum Arthropoda; class Insecta; order Lepidoptera; family Tortricidae; genus Epinotia; species Epinotia ramella. The sequence continues at coordinate 18,571,069 of OX388202.1, read as the reverse complement.
GTATCATATAGTAGGCACGTACACGTACAAAGCCCACTGCACAACAAGGTGGAATTGCATTATCAAAAAATTAGATATAATTATACATTTTCTTTTTATTATTTAATAGAAGACATGTTTACTTATACTATTGTATGGTATCTTTACCTCTCGATGACTAGAGACTTGTGACTAATACTAATACTAGGTACAAAGATACTTAAAGCAATTTAGGCTCCCTTTCTTAAAATCAGAAATCTAATATTTTACTTGATTTCGCAATGATTACCTACATACTGCACTATAATGGGAAATGACTTATCGTGGTAAATTAATATGGCATTCTTCCCGTTGAATGCCGTAGCCAAAAACGCAAAAACGGTAGGTACTCTTACAGCTTCGCCGTCTGTCCGTTTTTGCTTCTATTCGTATGTCACAGTCATTTTACTCAAAAACTATAATATTTAAATTTGGAATACTATGACTAAATAAATATTATTTGGGGAGGCTGCACTCCATCTGCAAATATAATATATACTGGGTGGAAATTCACGACGATCCTTTCCGCAAAAGGGGGATTGTTTAGATTTAGTACTGTATTTCCTCTAAAGAAACTAGGCTCATATTCGTAAGCGTTTTGAAGTTATAGGCAGTTAACTTTTAATGCAAAATACTGCAAGTGACATCCCTCATTAGGTTCAGTAACATTTTAACAATAACACGAGGGTTAGTGACCTTTATCAAAACAATAATCCAACTAACCATAGATATTTAAATAGGACGTTAGTAGTAATAGTAGGGTTGTCACTAAGAAGAACATTTTTTTTTTTACTAATTGTTCGTAACTAAAATCTAAACATTACGAATCGATTCTCCATCACTTAAACTAACCCCCCTTTGCGAGAAGGATCGTCGTGTCTTTCCACCCGGTATATAATATATAATTATAGTTTGTAGTATATTATAATTTAATTAATGTATGTCAACGTGTGTTGCCTACATCAATCGGTAGGTAAAATAATATATAACTGTAAGAAGAAGACCGAAATATATTAAAAAAGTATGGACATACCTAGCATTTAATAAATACTTTGAACGGAAATTATTATGATATGTTTACGAGTTTACTGAAAAATGGTTTACTTAAAGATAAGGACGGAAGTGACGTGAGTTTTTTAAGAAAATATAATTAGAGTCCACAGGAAACAGTGAAGTTATTTTTAGGAACAACAAGGAAAAAGCCGCCTCATATAATATACATTTTCCTGTAACACACGTTCAGTTTAAAATTTGCGACAATGCGGTTACCACTTATATCTGGTGTTAGTATTTCATTTATAGTTTTAGTGTGTTTCGTCGATGTAATTCAATGTGAATGTAAGTAAAGACATTTTTAAAGAGTTTTAAAATATTTTACTCTATTTTCATAATTTCGGAACATTTGTATAGGACACTCTAAAATTTAAATATATCCCTAAGTGCAGCAGTCAGGTGCACAAAACCGGACCCTGACTGGATATAAATTCGGCCTTGACATATGGAATAGTATGTTCCCTCATAAGGAAAGATTATACAAACACGAATATAATACATATTTATGCAAATGCAATAATTGGATATTTTATAAAGTTCGTAGGCTGGGCGAATTGCTAAAAAAATCCTACATATTTAAGGCATGCTCTAAGTATCTACGCACCCATTTTCTTCCATAGCGTAACGAAAGTTTAAGTCGTTAATAATAACTCGGTTTTCTTTTATTTTATAGTTACATCGTCATTAAAAAAGGAGAAATGCGAAGCAAAGATAAGTGTGTATCTCTGGTTATTATAACATAAAATAATTCAGAAAATAAATTATTAAAGTAACATTTTTTTTTTACAGAGCAGTGTATAGTAAAACCGGTGAGTGTATTTATTTATTTCTATTATGTGGAACGGTTCACACTATTTTACACCTGGAAACTTTACAAAAACCAGATTTTCATTAGATTTATACAACATGCATAAATATTATGTTTAGAAAGAAAAGGGTATATTTGCAGTCCAACGGGGGAAGTACCCTACAGAATGACCAAAGCCACGTAAATCCACTAATTGCTCTGTAAGTATGTAGTGTTGTATTACTGATGATGAGAGGTAGCATTGTCGCGCTGTGTTGAGAGTGAGGTACTCTGCATTAATTCTCTGGAGGCAACAAAGCTCATGATTCTTCTGAACACGCAGGCGCCCATAGGTAAAGGGGTCTGCTTTCCATCAGACAGGCCGTGATGACACAATATGTGTGTTTACTTGCCACCATCGTAGTTTAAAACTACAGTAAGATATATTTTTTTTTCCTTTTGACACTTAAAGGACCAAAATATCATAGTAGTAAAATGGATTTGTTTTCAAGGTCTTATTTCATTTGACTTTGGTGTTTTTCACAGTCTCACCCCGGAATAAAAGGCAACAATGGAGAAACAGGACCACAGGTAAGTTTTGACAGAATATTTGATACTAAAAACAATAGTAAACCATGGGAAATAGCGGTTTCAGGAACTCGAATATATATAACAAACCATGGAACACATTATACAAAGGTGTTCACTCCGCGCCTACCCAGAAAGCCCAGACGGCCTTATAAACCTGACACCCGACGCTGTGCAATGGTTCCAAAACCTGGATGTTGCCTTATAAATCGTATAATGACAATGTTTTATATTTTTCCCTATTGTAGACTATCGCCATATGATAAAATATTGAATATATACAAGTTGAGTTTTAAGTAGAACACTTCTAATATGGTTTCAAATTTGGAAAAGTGTGTACACCTACTTGATAAGCAATCAATTTGTAACAGTGGTACAATCTAAATTCAGTAAAAAAAACTTACGGTTCAAAAATTAAACTAAAATCAGTGTCAATACAGCTTCAGTTGTTAACAAGTCTTGCAATTGGAAAAAAAAAACCTTTCATAAAAGGAAATAATATACATATAAAACCGGCCAAGTGCGAGAAGGACTGGCGCACGTAGGGTTCCGTACCATTATCTGTAAAAACGGCGAAAAAATCATGTCTGTTGTATGGGAGCCCCACTCCGACTCGCACTTGGCCGGTTTTTTAGTATTTGTTGTTATAGCGGCAACAAAAATACATAATTTGTGAAAATTTCAACTGTCTAGCTATCGCGGTTCTTGAGATACAGACTGGTGACAGACAGACGGACGGACAGACAGCGAAGTCTTAGTAATAGGGTTGAGTACGGAACCCTAAAAAAGGAGGTACAAAAACCTAATAGTCAGTCTAAACAAGTAAACTATGTTATTATTAAATAACAGGGACCACCAGGACAACCGGGACAAAATGGCGCTCAGGGTAATATAGTAAGTTTTCAATCTATTAATATCTTTACAAGTTGAGTTTTTAGCATAAGAAAATTAATAAAATCAGGGGAAATAATTCGTGTAGTTTTCAAAATTGATACAGTTATACCTTGTCGTGTCCAGGTGAACATACTAAAAGTGGTGGGGGCTGTGCTGAGGGTGTAGGGGGGGTTGAAGGTACCTTTTTTCAGATTTTCATACATATCTCGAATATGAGTACGAAAAGCGTTATAATTACCTGAGACAAAAGTTTCTACATAAAATTTCCTACAAAATTGGTCATAATTATTTTTACTCTACGATCAATACTTTAGAAGCTACAGGGTGTTAAAGTAAACATAGAGTTAAAAAATAGTCGATTTAAGAAAACGTCGTTTTTTCGTATTTGCTCACCATAACTTTATAATTACTTCGGATAAAAGATTATCCATAAATTTTTCTACAAAATTGGTTATATTTATTTTTACTCTACGATCGATACTTTAGGAGCTACAGGATGTTTAAGTTAAAAAAATAGTCGATTTAAGAAAACTTTGTTTTTTCGTAGTTGTTCATCATAATTCTTTTTTTTTTAGGATAAGCAATCTTAGCCACCTGCTTATCGAACATACAATTTCCATGTCGATGATTTGAGAATTTCTAAACAAAACAAACAAATAAAGCTTCAATTGTCAAGCGACAGGTGACTACAATTTTAGAAAATAGTTTCTATAGAAATACTTACAAACATGACAGGCATTTTGCTACAATTCTATGTATTACAATTATGTTGTGAGACAAGAATATTTTTTTCTAGTCGACATATTTGTAGAATTGTCGGTGAATCTTGACATGAGGTTATAGCTGTGTCGAATTGCGTGACAATTGTAGTATTTCGTGGTTGACATACGCGTAGTTAAAAATGGCTCTCCATGCGAGTAGTAGTCACGCTAGCGATAGTAATAGTGATCTTGATGATTTCGCATATAGAAGCAGATTTAAAGAAATACTTTATTTTTCTTTTGATCTCACAGATTTTTCATTAGGGCTTTAAAGCCCAATATTTCGCAAACTAGTCGCTGTTTTGAAAAAATGGTTTTAAAAAACCCATAATATTTTTGAACGGGCTATCCAACGATACCCCACACCATGGGTTTAACGAGAAAAAAAAATTACATACCCGCTTTAGGTGTAGGGGAGGAACCCTCAAAAAAAAATTTTTTTTCAAGATTTTATTGTACTGTTTTGTCGGCGTGATTGATTTATATACCCATGCCGAATTACAGTTTTCTAGTAGTAGTGGTTACTGAGCTAAGCCGAGGACGGACAGACGGACATGGCGAAGCTATAAGGGTTCCTTGTTGTCTACGGAACCCTAAAAAGGTGAATATACTTATACCTACTCAACTTAAATTTCGACTTTTAATACAAAAAGCATGGCTGCTGAACACTTTTGGCCAAGGCTGTATGTAACTTTCAAAACAATATTACGAAAATATTATACGTTTTCTTAAACACAAGTATCGTAAGAAATACTAAATAGGTACCTAATATGTACCTAGCTATAATGTCATTTTAATAAAGACCCTCAAATTATATTGAGTGTTTTTAAATGAACGTAGTACCTATTTACACCGAATTCCAAATTTAGAATAAGTGTAAAATTTACCTTAACGAATTAATCATTCAAACTTGTTAAATACTTACTATAGTCCTCTTTCTCCAATTTTGCCAAGTTGTATCTCTTAGATGTTTCCAATCTTTGTCATACACACCCATTTCATTCAAACGTTGAACTATTTCTTTCCATTTATTAACTTTTATTTCAAATGTTAATTTATTATCAAAACCAAATAACACGGTTTTGCTGTCGGAAATCAATTTTAAGATTTGTCATATCCATATTGCAATAAAATAATGCTAGTTTCACGAAGAAAATTACATAATGGCGGGAGAGGATTTAATAGTTTTAAATAAGTTTTTTATCAAAGAGAGCAATGGCATTTATATTCAGCCAGTAAATATTAAATTATCCATTTAAGGCGTCGTAGGTTCATGGTCTTCTCTCCCTCATTCGTAACAAATTATGCACAATAGCTAAAAATATTAAAATTGCTTCTAAAAACTGCAATATCATGAAAACTCAGTGATTACTTTTTTATTAATTTAAACGGCCAAAAAATTTAAATAAAAAAACATGATATCCGCGCTTCCGAGCACGCGCTTCCATCTCGCTCACGCTTATACTCAGTGAGAGGGAGAGAAGACCATGAACCTACGACGCCTTAAGGATGGCTCACAGTGCCAGCGTACCGCGTCCAAACCGCGGCTCGGCGTTCACGTGATCTATACAAAACACCTATACGGAAGTCGCGGTTTGGACGCGGTTTACGCAGTACGGTGCACTGTGAGTCATCCTTTAATGTCATGGAGTTATTAAGCGTATGTGAAATAACTTAGATTATTATTGTTACTTATTGCTATTCGAGTTAACAACTTTTAATTATTTGATACATTTTTCCCATGTTTAGTCGTGACAATTGTTTTCTACAATTTTCGCACCTGTCAGCGTGGTGAAACCGATAATTCTACATATGTCATATTTTGTGACAATTGTTGCACCTGTAGCCGTCGTGAAATAGGGGCCTGGTGATGTATGAAACAAGCGTAGGGTCTCTCCGTGTGACCCCCAAAAAATCTGACATTTCAAGATTAGCCTCGGGGTAAAAAGTTGGAGTACAGCCTGGCTAAACGGTCAGACCTAGGCCAGGGGTACTCGATCAAATGTCATAGGGAACCACGTGCAGTCTTGGATGACCAAAAAAAAATTAAAAAGCACGAAGTTTTTTTCGCCAAAACAAAACGAGCTGATATTTGGCCCCAATGTTAAGCTGATATTTGGCTTCTAAAGTATCAATCGTAGAGTAAAAATAAATATGACCAATTTTGTCGGAAATTTTATGGAAAAACTTTTATTTGGGGTAATTATAATAGTTATGATGGACCACTACGAAAGAACGACGTTTTCTTAAATCGACAATTTTTTATCTGTTTATTTACTTTAACGCCCTGTAGCTCCCAAAGAGAGATCGTAGAGTAAAAATAAACATGACTAATTTTGTAGAAAATTTTATGTAAAAACTTTTGTCTGAAGTAATTATAACGCTATTTGTACAGATATTCGAGATTTGTACATAACAGGCATATTTTTTCATAACAGGGCCCTCAAGGGGAACAGGGGAAACCGGGGGAATTTGGTGCTACCGGCAACATGGTAAGTTTCCAATACAGTAGGCAGTTATTTAATTTGGATTTTATTTTTTGTGGAATATTTTGTTTTAATATTGGCATGTTTACTTAAATATTAACAAGGTTAAGTAATATTCTTAAAAAAAATAACCTTATAACGGCAGTAAAAAAACCGGCCAAGTGCGAGTTGAACTCGCGCACGAAGGGTTCCGTACCATTACCTATAAAACAGCAAAAAAACGCGTTGGTTGTATGGGAGCCCCCCTTAAATATTTATTTTATTTTGTTTTTAGTATTTGTTCTTATAACGGCAACCAAAATACATCATCTGTGAAAATTTCAACTGTCTAGCTATCGCGGTTTTTGAGATACAGCCTGGTGACAGACAGACGGACGGACAGCGAAGTCTTAGTAATAGGGTCCCGTTTTTACCCTTTGGGTACAGAACCCTAAAAATCAGGAGGTACAAAAACCCTAAAAGTCAGTCTAAACAAGTAAAACTATGGTATTAATAAATTACAGGGACCTCCAGGACAACTGGGGCCACCGGGGCAAGATGGTGCTCAGGGTAATATAGTAAGTTTTCAATCTTTATTATCTACTAGCTTTTGCCCGCGACTCCGTCCGCGTGGAAATCGTTTATATCGCAGCTCCGTTTGTATGGAACCCAACCCCTCAACCCCCATTTCATCCCCTTAGGGGGTGATTTCCAGGATGAAAAATATCCTTTGTCCTTCCCCGGGATTCAAACTATCTCCATACCAAATTTCATCGCAATCGGTTCAGCGGTTTAAGCGTGAAGAGGTAACAGACAGACAGACAGACACACTTTCGCATTTATAATATTACTAGCTTCTGCCCGCGACTCCGTCCGCGTGGAAATCGTTTATATCGCAGCTCCATACAAACTTCAACCCCCATTTCATCCCCTTAGGGGGTGATTTCCAGGATGAAAACTATCCTATGTCCTTCCCCGGGATTCAAACTATCTCCATACTAAATTTCATCGCAATCGGTTCAGCGGTTTAAGCGTGAAGAGGTAACAGACAGACAGACAGACACACTTTCGCATTTATAATATTAGTATGGAAGTATGGATTACTGACCGACGACCTACTACCTTACCTACCTTGCTATTTGACGACCGGTTAGTCTAGCGGGTAGTGACGCTGCCTACGAAGCTGAAGGTCCTGGGTTCGAATCCCGGTAAGGGCAAAAATTTGTGTGATGAGCATGAATATTTGTTTCTGAGCCATGGATGTTTTCTATGTATGTATGTATTTCTATCTATCTATTAAATATATCGTCGTCTGGTACCCATAACACAAGCTTTACTGAGCTTACTATGGGACTAGGTCGATTTGTGTAAGATTGTCCTCTAATATTTATTTATTTATTACTATCTTTTCGTTTACTTTGCATTTCGTATGTAGATAACAGACACATGACACTAAAGACACTAAAGGACATAAAATTGCCTTTTTTCTCCGATCATAGGGCCCAAAAGGTGAACGAGGGGAAAAAGGAACAGATGGACTCCATGGTGTAGATGTAAGTTACCTGTTTTATTATGTAATATTTGTGTTGTTGGATTTGAAATCATAATATTATGTACTTATGCAGAAACCAGAATAACACTAATATGGACATAAAAATGCCTTTTTTTGGCGGATCATAGGGCCCAAAAGGTGAACGAGGGGAAAATGGAACAGATGGATCCTCTGGGGCAGATGTAAGTTTTTTGTTTTATCATGTGATATTTGTGTTGTTGATTTTGAAATCATAATATATGAACCTATGTAAAAAACAGAATAACACTAATATGGACATAAAATTGCCTTTTTTTCTCGGATCATAGGGCCTAAAAGGTGAACGAGGGGAAAAAGGAACAGATGGACTCCATGGTGTAGATGTAAGTTACCTGTTTTATCATGTAATAAATGTGTTGTTCATCACATATCATAATATACGAGTATATCCGCTCACTAGATTTCGGATTTTAAAAAAGGTAGCCCAAACTGCTTGTAGTTTTTCATTATCAAAACAGCCCATACATCGATATAACATCGATTGACAACCGCAGTTGCCAGCATCAGTTTAGGGGTCTGAGAAATTGCCAACTGTGGTTGCCACAAGTAAGTGAGTAGATAACTACATCATCCAACTTTAGAAAATAAATGCTTTCTGCGGCGTGCTAGTCATGTTTTAAATCAGTTAACAAAGGTTTTTTTGTTAATATTCATGTTAGTATTAAGTTTTACAGCTGTTGGTTCTCCTTTAAATAAATATATATGTATGTTGATAACAGAATGACACTTATATGGACATGTGTTTCTCGGTTCATAGGGCACAAAAGGTGAACGAGGGGAAAAAGGAACAGATGGACTCCGTGGTGCAGATGTAAGTTTCCTCATTTACCATGTAATATTTGTGTTGTTGTATTTTAAATCATAATATATGGTTTCGTTGTTTTATTCATAGTAAACATGAGGTTGACAGTTTTAAATTATATCAGAGGCTCTAGTATAAGTTTTACCGAAACAAAACTTTACGATCGCGTTCGCGTTTTACCCTCAACTTCGTATGGGATTTGACAGCTAAACGCGAACGCGGTCGTAACGTTTTGTTTCGGTAAAACTTATACTAGAGCCTCTGAGGCACTTATGTGTTACCGAAACAAAACTTTACGATCGCGTTTGCGTTTTACCCTCAATTTGTATGGGATTTGACAGCTAAACGCGAACGCGGTCGTAACGTTTTGTTTCGGTAAAACTTATACTAGAGCCTCAGATTCAGAAGTTTTAACAGTATACTAACGGAGTAAATACGTTAATGTGCAAGCCTTGAAAATATGTATTTGAATACTATCCTTAAAAAAAAAGTAACGGTTCTCACCTTCACACCTCATTACGGGAAGAAAAAGGCGAAGAGGGAGAAAAGGGACCCAAGGTTATTCATCAACCCGTTCGAGGCCACGCAACGTTACGTGTGCTACGCCGTAGCGCGTATAGTATAATAAATACCGTACTTTAATAAATTTTAATTTGACTTTGGTTGCAAAGTTGTAAAGAAATGTCATCACATATTTCAGGGTGAGCCCGGCGTGTGCGACTGTACCTGCAAAGACGGCCTACCAGGTCCTCCCGGCCCACCCGGTCCTCCCGGCTCGCCCGGACTGACCGGGTCACCCGGGCGCCCTGGTGGTATGTATAGCCACTGTAGTATATAGCCAATGCCTAAAGTCACGCAAGGTTTGAACTACAGAGAGAACACAGTTTTCTCAGGTCCATCCATTTTGTTATTGCTGTAGTACACAGTACAGGGTTTTCTATGGAGCACATGGGGTAAATGGTCTCCACGGCTATTCTAGGCCGTACCTACGCACCCTTTCGTTGAAATTTTGTATACAAATTTCTGAATTTACGGTGGAGCAGCGCTAAAACCTGCAACCATCTCTATAATCTGTTTTTCATTAATTATATTATTAATATAAAACCTGACAGAAATAAATTGTTTCTGTTATATTTCAAATCGTGCGTGACTTTTGGAACATTCTGTACACAAAGCTAACCCAGTTCAACTTTAACCGTTATGGTTCGATTCCAGCCCGGTCAGTACCCATGGACAGGTGGATTTCGCTTGATATTTGAGATCACATAGCATACCGCCGGTTGCGTTCCGCGTTATGGTGAGGCAAACTACAGCTTAACTTAACATCCACTGTGAAACTGAATTGGGCTACGCTTCAGTCTACAATATTTTGTTGGTCCTTGGCACTTTAGTATACGTACGGTGTTCCAGCTAGCTGACTGGTAGGAGCTAAAAGCCCGAGATACCGTTGTCCTAGGTTAGGATAGCGTAGATGAATTCTACTGTATAAATTATTAAAAATTATCATTGAACTATGGAAATTGCCAGTTACACAGGGCATTGTTTAAAGTCTCACCATACGATATTTTGTGTGTTTTTTAGGGTGCGCCAAAGTTCATATAATATTGCAACTTCGATTATTGGGTTTCCGAATTTTTTTCTCATACAATTTTATCTCATAATGATCATTATTCATAATTATTTTTGCTAATAACTATCGTAACTCCGAAATGTCAATATAAGTATTTCTGTTACTGCTATCTATGTTTATATACTTTTATATCATAATGGTTTTTAGCAATATACTTTGCCCGTTAAAGGGTTAATATCATATTTATTTCTATACATAGTTATTGCAAAATTTTATATTAATAAACTTTTCTCTGAGATCAACTAATGCCAAGATAGTGGTGTATAAGTTCAAGTAGGCAGTAGGGAACAGGGACTTAGTGGCAAAACTGACTCGGATCGCGGGTAGGTTAGAAGACGGAAGCAGGAGCTTCGCTCCCGCTTTCGTCTTCGACGTTATTTTTTTTATAAAAGATCGGAAAAACTTGTTTGCAAAAAAATATTAACTAGTTATATACTTAGTTTTGATTTATGATATTAGGACTAACAAAATTATGATATAAGTATGTCCATTATGAAGGAAACTGTTATGAAAAACCAAATCCTGAGTTCAAGTCTGTTTTCTTAGTAATGACATTATGAAGAAACATTTTATGAGGGTTAATGTAATCATAAGATGTATTAATTTTTGAAATTTGTAAACTATTATATTTTAATCAAATGGTGTAATGCATAGAATCACTTTATAATTGTAACTGTATCTTACGCTAATAATCATTCAAACACAATGTACATTGTTCAATGAATAAATGACTAAATTACTAAATGAAAACTGTTCGTTATGAGTTCCGATGATAGTTACAGAAATTTAGGAACATACAAAGTAGGAAAAAAATAAATATGAAGAGTGAGATTATGATTACAAAGCGGTATATCTAGAAAAAATCGACACATCAAGTTTATATGAGCCAATATGGACCCGTTTTTTATTTTGTTAATTAATAAAAAACAAGAAAAAAATACATATCCCCTTATTGTCGTTATTGATAGAAAGGTCATCATTGGAAATTGTTTGGTTGAATGAATTATTAAGCTCCTTTTCCAATACACATCTAGATCGAACAAATAGAGATGTTTAATAGTTTCACCAAATTAATGTATGTATGTACAGTCGAGTTCACCAATATCTACATAGACAACCTTTCAAAAATATCTATATCGATGGCAAAAAGCGAGAACGTAGTAACCGCCACTTGGTCAAAAATTTTTTTTTTGCATATTTGGAATCAGCGAATTTTTCTGCGTCGACTGGTCTGGGTCCCATGGCTCTACGACGCTTAGAAAAAACTGGACTACGTTGCAAAACGAATGTATTTTTTTGACGATGCCCACATCTAATTGCTGTAAACACCCAAATAGTAGCAATTTTCTAAACGAGTTCATTTACGCTAATTTTGTTTTTTCATAAATCAAAGGGTGTGCCGGTTACAGCGTTGCCGAAATTTTGTTTCGTGGCGGTTACAGCATTTATGCATGTAGTGAAAAAATTACGAACCAAGCTTACTGCAATTATCCTAAAATAAATTATCTATGATTGACGCTTACTACATTTCATTCGAAAATGAATTATCAGCAAGCTACAGTAACGACATTTGAAACACAACGTGAAGTGGGTAGTGCTTGAAGATACAGCAATAAAAATGTGCGCTCGCGGCGATGTGGCTCGTGAATACGACCTGTGATTTAGTCTATCGGCGATCACCGGAGCGAGTCGGTGTGCGTCGTCTGTGTACTCTGTGTGTCCGTGAAATAACAATTTTAATTTGTACGGTACCATAGTAATATAACGTCTAGTTAATTAAGTTAAATATTAATGGTTCACTGAGATTAGTTCAAAGAAATATTTTTATAATTGAGGTGATAGTTGTGTTCAAACAATTGTTTAAGAATTATGTTGAAAACTTATATAATACGTAATACTTACATTCAAAACATCTTTTATAGTTAGTGGGTTTAATAGGTAGTGAGTTTTATATCGATAAAAGTTACTTAAAAGACAATTTAATGCCAAAACTGAAGATAAAATGTAGAGAGTTTTAAAGTTTTCACGGGAATATTAAACCTCATTACCTATAATATTTAGTTTTAGCGGATAACAATATTATAGTCTGATTAACCCTAAGAATATTTATGTTTGTTTTTAGCACGATAAGTACAAGGTTGTGATTTTATAATATGAGAGATTTTATTAGCCTTTTGAAATGTTATAAGCAACGGAGGTTTTACAGAGAAATTGAGACTAGATAGTATATGTTAAGACGGTAATTGTTGCTTCTGAGCTTTTAATTTGTAAGAAATCTGCATTTAAAATTTGGAAACATTTTAAAAAAGTATGTTGATAAAAGTTGATTGATACTTAAGTCGTTTTATTTTCACAGTTTCTTTTTGCCGGTGGACACTTACCACATTTCAGTAAGTCCTATAAAGAACGTAATGACATTTACGTCAAAATTATTGAATCTTAAAATAAATATGCATCTGGTTACAGCATTTATGCTTTATGGAAATAATACTCGTTTCACCATTTTAGTACATTTACTTCTGGCGTTTACAGCGTTTTCGCGTAACGATAAAAAGAGTTCATTTGTCGTAACCGCCACTAAGTCGTAAACCAGTCTTTTTTGTTAAATATTAAATATGCCAATTGAAAGAAAACCATAAGTTATGAATTAGATCCAAATATCAAGCATTTTCGTTCATAAATGAAAGAGTTATGATTTTTTTTCTCGAAATCGAAAAGTTTTTTGGCTCTGGTGTAAAGTTTGCATTTTGGCGGTTACTACGTTCTCGCTTTTTGCCATCGATATAGAGACTTTATTGCTACTGACATAAGCCACATGTGTAGATATTTTTGAATGATTATCTGTATAGATATTGGAGAACTCGACTGTACTTACTTTGTGATTGTAAATACACGGTATAATATACGTTGAACTGCAACGTCCCAACACAACTCTATAACAGGCTGTGTTGTCATTGGCAGTACTTATACTGAGTACTTGCAAAGTACATTACGTCTGTACTTCTTTATTAGAGTTGTTGCATGAAGGCAAATGTGCGCGGTCGTATTATTATGAAGTTAAAGTCTAATTTCGTGAAATCCGCTCGCCTTTTTGAAATGATACAAGTACCTACATAATATATAGGTAGTACCTGCTCGTAGTAGTGATAGTAGGTAGGTAGAGGTCTACGACTGTTAGTTTTCTGCAATTGTACACTTTAAAAACTTGTGTATAGATTTTAAAACAAGTACCTACTTTTTTTTCAGGTCGAGGAAGAATTTCTGGCGATTCAGATAGTTGATGTTCAATTACTACCTTAATATCAATGTGTTCAATTACTGTCAAATTATACATAGAATACATTATGTAATGATATTGACGCGCCCAGTGTGCAAAACGTTTTATTTGAATAGTACTTAATTCCTTATTATTTTAATATACTGAGATTTAATATATTCAGTGTTTTTTAAATATCTAATACAAACCGCACCCAGGCCGGTAAAACAAAGAATTGCTCAGATAGCTGGTATTTTTTATTAGGTACCGCCCGTGGTGAGTACATTGTTTTACGTCTTACTACGTCTTACTACGCCAGGATGTGGAATTTTCTGCACTCGTAGTGGAGGTGTGACGTAAAACATAGTCGAACCCCGAGCTCCTTCAGCTTGCAACCGCAACGTGGATAACGCTAAGGTAAGGATAATTATCACGTTATTCACGTTAATCATCTGGTCCCGATGACCCAGGGGAACCTAGCGGCAATTATTTTATATTCAACTAGAAAAAAATGATAATGTTCGGTTATGGCGCTTCAGGATGCTGCCGCGTCACGCTCGCTTCGCTCGCTCGGCTCGCGCGCTGTAGGGTCGCAGTTCACCTAACAACCTAACCGTTTTTTACCCTGGGGGATCAGGCTAGGGGATTAACGTGGATAACAGCATAATTATTGATCTACTAGAAAATACTTAAAAGTTACTACATAAGTTTAAGTGAATAAGTGTAGGTAAGGAATAAAATTGTAGTCATAATAGCAATTTATTATACCTTCCAGGTTTTAAATAGTGGCTTTATGTGCAACACATTAACTATTGTAAAGAATTTGTATTAAATAAAAAAAATAAAAAAATTGCTTAACTTAATAATAATATTTTCACGTTACAATGACTCGTACAGTTTTATACATAGGTACACTTTTACTGACCACTGATTTTTTTTTTAACCTAGAGGCATCTCCATGTGCAAACCACTGCCAGGCGCGTGATTGAAGTCCACAGCAATGAACAGTGTATGGACCCTCAACAGAGCCCTGAACTCAGTATTGTATTGGACATGTATGGCCCTTTGCGATTTTATAGTAAATTTCCTCCAATAACCTGCAGGGTGTTGAATGTGGCGCAGAAAGCTCTGAACAACGTTATTTTACTCTCTTTAGAGCAGTGAGTGGATCTACATGCAATCATATTTGCTCTAATTGATTGGGTAGGGTAGGGGACGTTGCCGTTCAATGTCAGCATCGTCCTTGAGGTTGGTGGTACCTATATGTCCTATATATTTGAACTGGTTGCCCTAGAAAGGGTTTTCTACGGCAACCAAGTTGATTCTGATGGGTGGTATTTTATAAGGTATCTTTGAATTAACCCTAAAAACCATGTTCTGACATTTATTAATGTTATATTTAAGTCCTTCCTCACATACTTTAAACAACCTTCTGATGCCTCAGACTGACGCGTTCAGCAGCACTTTGTCGTCGGCATAGCTCAAGTTGCTTCTGATAGTGACAATCAGATCGTTGATGTAAAGGTAGAAGATAATAGTGAAGGTGAGCGCTACCCTCCCTGTCCCACCCCACACCTCACCTCATATGACTCAGATAACACACCCGCTCGCCTCACGTTCTGGTTTCCATACCAATATCGTAATACCTTTAAGATCGGGAGGCAAGGTTGATCTCCTCTAGTTTTCTCCAGAGCATATGGTAGGAAACCAAATCAAACACCTTCAGGTCGAGGTAGCAAGCATAGACTGAAGTGTTCCTATTGACATAATAATAATAATAAACCATTAATTGCAGGCATCTAAGGCCCATAGCAACAAATACCTTAAAGCCAAACCGCAATACATACTTATAATAATAAAAAAAAACTCATTATTTAGGCGAGAAACAGCGTGGCTCCGTTGCGTGTCAAGTCCGGTGTAGAATTCGGTAGGTTGCCCCGGAACCGCCGAAACACGACACCCTCCGGCAAGAAGTCAGCACATGCGATGGTCTCCTGCAGCGGCCGCGGCAAACGCACCACAAACGAGCTGAAGTGCACGTAGTGGCGCGAACGCAGCTGGACAACCTTCAGCGAATAGCCAGTCTTGTAGTGAATATACACCGCCATGTGATCAGCCGTGGCGGAGTAATGCAGGCGGGACACGTACAGCTCCTTACTAGCTGTGGCAACCCTTGGACTAGAACCAACCAACCAGCTCTACTGTACTACACTGATACTCCAGGCAAAATACGGTTTTGAAAAACATTAATTTATAATAGCGTTTTTTTTGTTGTTTTCATTTTAAAATGTTATTCTAAGATGATTAATTCAAGAATCCGACAAACTTTCCACCCGGAAGTAATTATGTCGATTTAAATGAAGCATGCATTGTCGTTTTTTGTACGATTTATCTTGAATATTATAGAGCAAATTTAAATGAACCAAAATAAAGACAAAAATATTTATTAATATTTTTTCTGACTTTTCAGCAGCTACTTAGTTTATCGTTTTTTTCATGTCTGAAATTTTGTCGGATTTTGTCGCTAGGTAACTGTTTAATTGATAATATATCCGTTACACAATTAAAATAAGCTATTATACATTATTTCCAAATTTGACTTTTTTTCCATACGAGTTGTCAGTTCATTGACTGGACTATGAGTCTTTCGCGGCTTGCGCTTTCTTGACACCGACGTGAAACCATCCTTATCCACATCGGTGCGAGGGGCTATTTTTTTTGGAGAACCCCGATCTTCACGCACTTTTGAAGGTGCGTCTCTCCGGCTGGTTGCGACAGGCTGACCGGCAACGACGTCAGCAAAGCGAGGACGGCGTGACTTCGAGGAGGTGGCGGGGGCAGGCCGCGCGCGCGGGGGGCACGCAGCTGTGTCAGCAACACGCAAACTGACCGAGTTGACACTTGACGCTATAATCCTACTAATATTATAAATGCGAAAGTTTAGATGTTTGGATGTTTAGATGTTTGGATGTTTGTTACTCAATCAAGCTTAAACGGCTTAACTGATTTGGTTGAAATTTTGCACGAAGATAGTTTATAGCCTGGGTTAGAATATAGGATAGTTTTTATCCCGAGTCCACGCAGACGAAGTCGCGGGCGGAAGCTAGTCATTTCATAATGCGCGATGGTATGCGTAAGGCACAGGATAGCACTTTCCGTGGAGAGCCCAAGCCTGAACCCAAACTGATTGTCATGCAACCAAAGGGTTTCATTCAACTGCAGACTAAGCACACGGTCCAGTACCTTTGCCATAACAGAACGTCTATCATGGGACGAAATCGAGAGAGCTCACGCGCCGTCGCTTGATAGCCGTGCTGTACCGAGCGATATTGGCAATGCCCGCCGTGAATTTTTATCATATCACTTATGCTTTCTGTAGACCAATATTTGATAGGTATTTAAAATATCACGATAAAAGTGTACAGAAGTAAACAAGGAACCGCCACGAAAGAAATGATAGTTTCATTCAACATAGTAAGACTTCAATCCCACCATATTGGATTGCTTTGCTACATGATTTTCCGCTGGCATTGTAAGGAACTACCAATTTGCAAGAGCACAGAGCGAGCTACTATTTATACAGATAACATATATTGATACGTACATGTATTCAGTGTCACGCAACTAGGAACAAAAAGAAGAATGAGTAGAATGACATCCATTTGCTCACATTCAGATCAAATCTGACAAGTGTCAGAACAAGTGACAAAAGTTTTCTATCTGTGCTTCTACCATGGCGGACACAAGCTATCTCTTACTTCCGTTCTTTTTCTTTCTGTCATTATGTCATTGTGGCATTTGGATGGTAACCATGGATATTGTAACTTCAGAGGCTCTAGTATAAGTTTTACCGAAACAAAACTTTACGATCGCGTTTGCGTTTTACCCTCAATTTGTATGGGATTTGACAGCTAAACGCAAACGCGGTCGTAACGTTTTGTTTCGGTAAAACTTATACTAGAGCCTCTGGAGAAAACATTTATTTATTTATCGTATGGCATGATATTTCTCTACTTAATTAAATGTTTATGATGTGGAGAAAACATGTGTGTCAAACAACCAATGCTTTTGACGAATACAACATGATCTTAATTATTTTCAAATTTATAAACATAATATGTATGTATAAGATTCCCGTCATCAACCAGTTTAAAGCCAGCATAATAGATACCAAGAACTTTAAGTATCTACCTACATAGTTTGTTTAACCTATAATGTAAGTAGATACCCATAACGAAAATAACGAAATATCGAGCGTAAACATTGATCTACTTTTGAAAATCAACGGCACTTGGATAATACAAGCGGGAGCTGTCTTATAACATAACAAGAAGAATTATGGAAATACATCGGGACTGCTTGCGAACGAAAAAGAGACAGTATGGACAAATTGGTGAAATTTTGTAAACAAATACCTACCTAATCCTAAATAATTTTTATAATTTCGAAATGGGTGTGAAATAAAGTGACTTAAAACATTTATTATCCTTTTATTATTTTGTTAGTGTCGATATAGTACAATAAGTTGCTCTTCATGCAGTAAACCTGAACATCATAATTTATCGATATCGATAAAGTTGCGTACTAATATTATCGACATCGATAATGTTAAGTACTACATCCCTAATCCCTTTCGTGCCATTATGTTGGTACGACTTACTTCCGTATTGGAATTTTTAATGTGGTATGGCAAAATAGCTAAACATCAATTGAGTTATCATGTCAAAATCAAATGACAATGTCACTGTCATCCAAAACTTAGTTCGAAGTCCCGTTTCTTAGAACGTAGTGGTTATATTTTCTTTGCATGTATTGGTAACCATACTACACCTGCTTGGTGGATAATGTTAAGGTGGCCAGATACTAAAAACTGTTTTGTTTCACAATGCAGCTTCGGTATTTAAACGCAAGTGTAGTTCAGTAACACTGTATTTTATTATACATTTTATATATAAAGGCTATAAACTTGAGTCAACATCCGAATTCAGATGGCACGTAGAGAAAACAAGCTTAAGGCGTATTCAATCGGTGAAGCAAAATCGATATAAAGCTATTGGCTATCCATTTTAACACGCTCTGAAGGGCTGGTGCTGTCAGATAAGACTGAAGTTACAATAGATGTTTGGAATCCGCTGTGATTGAGTCTAATATTTATGACTGTTGAGAGAGGAAATTGGAAGGCGAACCGAGCTCAGCGATTCCCAATTTTGTGGTTATTTGGTAATCTTAATTTGAGACTCAGGTTGGCGGTAGAATTCCGTAGTCAGCAAAAAACCCTTGTAGTTTCGCCATGTCCGACTGTCCGTCTGTCTGTCTGCGGCTTAGCCCAGTGACCCTTACTACTAAAAAGCTGTAATTCGGCAATTCACTCAATCACGCCACCAAAATGGTAGAATACAACTTTTAAAAATATAGTTTGTGTTACTAAATACATACCTACATTCACACCCGGGCTAGCCGGAGGTGTAAGCAGAATCACGGACTTCCACTCAATCTTAAAAAAACACTGATGAACTTTAACTTAAATGAAATGAAAAAATGTTACCTGAAAAATCAAAATAGAATTTGAGTTAATGAAACAGAACGAGAGTCTAGCTGAACACAAACTCCTAAGCTTATCTAAACTGTCAGAATGATGTATTTTGTTTTAATTTCATTAAATGTGTATAATGTGTTGTTCTGGACAGGAACGATGAAATAAAAACTAAATTGCGTTGCTCTGTAAAGAGAAAACATGTTTATTAATTACGAGTTTGTAACTACAAATAGTCTACAATTTATCTTAAACTATGCTAAGTACAATTCTTACCTGTAAAGAGAAACAACATTTGAAGCTATTATTTCTCCAATTCCTTAATATTATCGATACAATTTAATTATAACCTGAACTTTCGTTAGCTTGCAATTTCCAATAAAACAAGTGACCGCTCCCAACTGTCACTGTCAATGTTCGGCACAGATTAGAGCGAGCGGTCCAAACGGCATCTTTAAACTATTGCGCAGCACATTGAAATGAAGTGTGATGACACTAGCTTCATTTTACATCTCCCCCCCCCACCATTTTTTTTTTTTTTTTTTTTCATGTTTCTTTTAGTACCGGAATTAGTTTGGTTATGTGAAACAGATTTGATTCCGTTTTTTTATGTCCGGTGTTTATCTTATAAATTGAATCTGATATTTTTTCTATAACTTTATATGGTCCTATCTTTAATTCATCTAATTTTTTTCTGTTTAATCGATTTCCATTCTCAACAAATACTGTATCTCCTACTATTATTTGGCAATGTTTTCTGTTTTTATCAAATTGTTTTTTGTTATAATTATGTGACTTTAGTGTGTTTTCCACTGCAATTTTCCTATCTTGCGATAAATCATTAAATGTTATTTTTGGTTTTATTTCCTCCGGTAGAATATTATCACTTATACCGTCTAATAAATATTTTGGTGAAAATCTTGTTACAGTATGTTCTGTCTCATTATATCTTTTGGTACATTCATGTGCAACAGTTGTCCAGGCTATTTTATCTTTCCTTTCATTTATCTTACACCTAATTTTGTTTACCAAGGTTTGGTTTAATCTTTCATTCAATCCGTTTGAAAATGGTGCATTTACCGCAGTGAAGATAATTGGTATTTTTTCTCTATTCAAAAAGTTTTTAAATTCTTTTGAATTTATTCCTGGATACTGATCAGACAAGATCAAACCAATTTTACTTCCTTGTGGTACTTTCTGTATAAGTTTTATAAAATCACTAGAACTTTGAGTTTTGGAACTTAAAATGAAAGCATATCTTGTAAAGTGATCTACCAGTAAGTGTAAGTATGTTTTTGTGGAGCGGGAGCCACCAAACCCACCAATAGTATCAATGGACACTATTTGAAAAGGGTAAGTAGCAGGGCCCAGGTGGGACATTAAGCCGAATTCAAATTTCCTTCTAGATTTGTTCTTAATACATATTTCACAGTTCTGACAAATTTTCCTGATATTATTAGTCATATTTTTTGCTATATAAAAAGGTTTTAGCTTATTCTCCATTTGTTGCATTCCTATATGGCAATAATAATAGTGTATTTTCTCTATTAGTTTTTTACTAAAGTCTTCTGTTAGTATTATTTTTTGTCTTTTTCCGACTTTTTTATAGTATATTTTGTCTTTTAATGTTAGTTTATTTTCATTTTGTTTTATATGTTCATTTTTTTCTTGGTCATCTTGAATATCTTTTAGTTGTATGAAGTTAACAATTTTTAAGAATTGATCTCGGTTATCAGTATCATCACCTGGTTCTAACACAGGATTTCTACTTAAGCAGTCCGCCTCTAAGTTGTATTTTCCCGGGGAATATACTACCTCAAAATCGAACTGGGATAAGTAATATGCGAGATCTCCTAATTCCTCGTCTGTCCTTGCTTTAATGTTCATTTTTTCTAGTGGCTTATGGTCTGAGAAAACTGTGAATGTTTTACCTACTAACCAGTGCTGCCAGTATTTTACTGCTTCCTTTATTGCTAAGCACTCTAGGTAAATAGCTTTTTTTTTCTTTTGCGATTCATTCAATTTTCTAGAAAAATAAGCGCAAGGCTTTTCCTCTCCATTGTGTTGTGTCTGTTTTAATATAGCACCTATGCCTTGTATACTAGCGTCGGTATAAATACGTATTGGTAAATCTGGGTTGAATATTGCCAAAATTGGTTTTAAGCATAGAAGCTTTTTTATCGTTTCAAAGGACTCCTGACATTTTTCCGACCAACTGAATGGTTGACCTTTTCTTAGTAAGTTATGCAACGGATCCAATATAATTGATATGTTAGGCACATATTTTCCATAAAAGTTAATTTTACCCAGAAATTGTCGTACATTTTTTTGTGTTTGAGGTACCGGAAATTCTTTTATGGCAATTAAATTATCTTTTAAGGGTGTGATTGTATTGTTTTTTATAATGTGGCCCAAGTACTTCACGGAATCTTGAGCGAAATTACATTTCGAGAATTTCAACCTAAAACCTTCCTTTGAAATTGCTTCCAGTAACAATGATAAGTGTCTAATATGCTCAGCAAAAGTTTCAGAAAATATTAGTATGTCATCTATGTAATTCACAGTAAAATCAGACAACCCATGTTTCCTTATTATACTACTTAATATTCTCTGAAATATTGCAGGCGAAGTTTTTAAGCCATATGGGAGACAAGTCCATTGGAAGTGTCCTTCCTGAGTTACGAAGGCAGCCTTTTTACGGTCTTCAATTTTTAAAGGAATCGACCAGAATGCTGAGCTAATGTCAAGAGTTGAGAAGAATTTACAGTTTCTAGTCTTTACCATCAAATCCTCAATCAGTGGAAAGGGCTGTGATTGGGGCACTACAATTTTGTTCAGGTCACGAAAATCTATACACAGTCTCGTTTTCTTACCTTCTTCTTTTTTGTACGCCAATGTTACCGGAGCAGCAAAAGGACTGTAAGACTGTTCAATTAAATTCCTTTGTAACAGCTCTGATACCTGTTTCTCTATTTCCTTCCTATCTTCTATAGTGCACCTATATGGCCTCTTACTACAATATTTATCCATTATTAAATCTATGTGTGCTTCGTAGTCCTTCACCGTCCCTACATCATATTTGTCTTTTGCAAATAGCGAACTATATTTGGAAATTAATGTATTTATCCCTGCCTGTTGCTGATGATTTAGGTGATTTACGGAACTGTCAAAATTTTCCACATCGATATTCTCATTAAAGTTTATTTTATATTCATTTTTCTCTTGGATTTTTGTGTTATCAGAAACTCCTAGGTTTTTATTATTATAGCACAAAATTTTCGCTTCATCTACCTTATTCTTTGGATGAGAAATTATTTCTTCATTTTCATTCTCTTTAAGCTTTTTTATGTGATGTTTTTCTTTTTCAATATTCTGTGAAATTTCTAATCTATCGTTTTGAACAAGATGAAATTGTTCTATGCAATCCAATCCGATTAAAAAGTCGTAGTCAAAATTTTCGTTGTCTATTACAAAAACATTTATATCTCTTTCAATATTTAAAATTTTCAATTTTAAAGTTACCATTCCTAAAGTCGATTTTACGCCATTAATTGTTTTTAACCCTGTTGTTTTAATATTAGGTTTTACTAGATTATTTTTCAAGGACAAGAATCTCGAACTTATCAAAGAAACATTTGATCCTGAATCGTAAACACCTGAAACCTCTAAGGTATCATTTATTAACAATTTAAGCTTAATTAATGGCGGAATCACTAGTTTTTTGGGTCTAAATCGTTTAATTCGGTTTCTAGCTGAGAATTATTAACCGTCCTTATTTGATCCCGCCTTTGCCTATCAGTATTTTTGTTTTTGAACCAACATAAAGATTCAGGATGATAGCGGTTGCCCTTATTTTCTTTTTCACAGATTCTGCATGGCCGGTCTCCTCCAATCTTTTCCTTACTCTTGTTATCAAATACAAGTGTCCTCTTCTCCCATATTTTCTTTTCCACCATATGTTCTAAACCTCTAACACTGTTAAATAAATCTTCAGTCTCCTTTAAGGCATTCCGGTCAATTCTATCGACCACAAAATTTGGCAGCCCCGTAGCAATAAGATCAATCAAAGTAGTCTTATCCATGTTCTTATTTATCTCCAACAGAAGTCTTTCTTTCTTTATAGCATATTCCAACAACGAGCCTTGCTTATATTTGAATAACAATGCATACCTGACCGGTGACCACCCTTTGTCTGCATACGTTTCACAGAAGATCCTTTTCCACATCAACCACTCAGAGTTTACAGTGTGTTTTATTAACATGGAACTGTACCAGTCGCAACATGAATCTTCCAGAAATAACTTCAGAACTTCAATACGTTTCATGTCGTCTTCTATCCCAAAACGAGTACACTCCGTCTCAAAAGTGGTCATCCATTGTGCTGCATTTGATGTTTTCCTAGTGAATTTTTCTATCATAAACTTTTCCGTTAAATTTCCCAAATTTTTAGGCACATCCTTCTTCTTCTCAGCAAAACTTTCCAAGATCCTCGTCAGCGCTTCTTCTGAAATTCCAGCAGCTGGAGCCTGTCCCTGTGTTACTGGTGCTATCTCTTCCAGTAAAAATCCCTTAAACTGAATATTACCGTCTTCATCTCTATATATGTCTTTTATCTCGGGAGTTATTGAAATCCAAACCTTCCTTCTTTCATGCCTCTTTTGTAATGTAGCTTTAACTTTTTGAAAAGCCTGTGTTTTTACAATTGTATCATGCAATTTCACTGGTTGGAGATGTTCGGGGAACAAGAAGATATTGTTATCTGCGTCCGTAATTGAAGTCACACAAATTATATTCGACTTTGGATCCTCAGCCTGTTTCACTACAAATTCAAACCTTAATCTTTCCATCTTCCTTATAACAGCTGAAAAATGTTGTTTTATAATGTGTTGTTCTGGACAGGAACGATGAAATAAAAACTAAATTGCGTTGCTCTGTAAAGAGAAAACATGTTTATTAATTACGAGTTTGTAACTACAAATAGTCTACAATTTATCTTAAACTATGCTAAGTACAATTCTTACCTGTAAAGAGAAACAACATTTGAAGCTATTATTTCTCCAATTCCTTAATATTATCGATACAATTTAATTATAACCTGAACTTTCGTTAGCTTGCAATTTCCAATAAAACAAGTGACCGCTCCCAACTGTCACTGTCAATGTTCGGCACAGATTAGAGCGAGCGGTCCAAACGGCATCTTTAAACTATTGCGCAGCACATTGAAATGAAGTGTGATGACACTAGCTTCATTTTACATGTGTACGTGTTGTTTAAAAGCAAACGGCGAGTAGGTCACGTACAACAGAGTTTGTACAAGTTGTTGTTTTTACGGTTTATGATGTTAAAGTTAACGCTGTCCGTTTTGGGGATCGGTATGTTCTTTATTAAATCATTTTTGAGAGTTTTGAGTGTTTATAGTGAAAAAATTGTGTAAATATGGTTTACTGTACTGTGTGTATGAACAATCACAGAAAATATAAAGACATATCATATTTTACCTATCCCAAAGACTCAATTAGGTACCTAAGTAAAACCTTTATTAACTACCAACACACGTACCTATGTCTATATATCTTTCATGTGTTAGATATTTTATAAAACTAGGTGGTGCAAAAAGGTGTTGACCGTGTTAGGTATCTATTTTGGTAGTTTTTTGTAGGTAGTAAAGTGCACAGAATGCATAGGTATGTGCCTATCTCATATATGGTGTATTTTTATGATATTAGCAAAAATAGGTACCTACCTAACGATAGTTATGCGACAAAATAAAATCTTTAGAGTAGCTAAGTAATTTGTAGGTAATCAATAAATAGTGAAAAACGAATCATTACTAATCGTGTTTGTTTCGTTTTGTCCGCCTGCGCCAACCCTAACCAGATTAGGTATAAATGCGTGCTCTTTAGAAGCTTAGTCTCTGTTCCGTTTCGTTACTCATGTGATGTAGTTAACAATTTATACGCCGGTTTAACAGTGTCGACTGGCTGGAATAACTTACTACGTTCACTTTTGAGGTCCAAAACAATTAATTCCATTAATTAATTTAACTATTTTTTTTCTATAATATTCCATTTATAATTATGATGTCAAAATTTTAAACTTATATAACACTTAAAGCAAAAACTTTATTTACTTATTGCACCCAATCAATACACGTGTTACGTAAACTGAATGAAATTGAATTGTCTTAGTGTAAAATGATCACATTATTCAATCAGAAAGGCGCGGAAAACGCGAGGCATTTCAGGACCGTCCTCGTGAAAGCGCGTAGGAGCGGCGATCTGTGAGTATCGCGCGTTTTACAAACACGGTCATAGAGTTTTACTATACTAACTACTAACGCGCTCCATGAATGCGCGTAGGAGCGGACGCAACGCGCAACTTGGTGTTACGTGTTCACCGTGTGCAGAGGTCAAGCGTTTTACATACATCGTTATTTCATTATATCGGAGAAGTTGCGCGTTTCCGAAACGCCACGTGCATTCAGCGCCGTAAAACATTTAATTTATTCATTTTGAAATTAGACAAAATGGACAGTCATTTCGAAGCTCAATAATAAATTTACGACTTCTCATGAAAATTTGTACCATATAGAACGTAATATTCATATTACCGTTTTAGATCTCACGTCTCGCATGCCCCTTCTGCTTTTCACCACAGATAAATAAGAAGCAGATTGTCGTTATAGTATTATAGATATATCTCATATTTTTAATTATTCATTGAGTAGCCTACCTGATTAAGGCTGCCTGGTTTTTTGTATTTAAGTACCTAATTTATTTTGCTCACTTTAGTATTTAAATACAAAAAACTTACTCGGAAAACTCTGTTCAGACTAACAGCCATACTATCATTAACGCATATATATATATGCGGTTTATCCGAACATACATTACTTACGCGAATCGAATTGATAAGAATGAATAATACCTACCTCAAGTCCTACTCTAATATATCATACGAAAGACAGAGGATGGATATACAAATTATGAGACGGTATTGTCATACATATGAAAAATGTCCATCGTGACATTCGATAAACAACGCACTCAAATTGGATTATCTGTTTAGGAGCTACGATTCCACAAACAGACACAGATATTTACACGTTATACTTATAAGAGTATTTTTATTGTCATTATGGAACTCCCTCATGTACATCGGCGGTTAAAAAAGGATATTTATTTAAAAATATAAGACGAAAGCATATCTGTTAAAAATGAATAAACAAACATCAAACTTCATGATTGTTCTACGCTGTGTAACAAGTATGTACCTACACTATCTTCCCCGAATATTCACGCCATTCCGTTCACGTACGAAATTCTGTTTGGCAGAAGTGAACTGGTAATGTTTCCTTCCTGAGCGTGTTCGCCCGCACCCGCCAGTGAGATCTCACGACTTTACATTGTACCAGATTCCCAACGTTGTGATCTAAAAACACAATTCACTTGTTCAACTAATTTAAAATAAATAGATAAATATTTGCGGACAATCTTACACAAATCGACCTAGGCCCAAACTAAGCAAAGCTTGTACTATACTTATTTAGATAAATATTTTTTTAAATACAAAGAAAACATCTTTGACTCATGGAACAAATATTCGTGCTCATCACACAAATTAATGCCCTTACCGTTATTCGAACCCAGGACCTCTAGCTTCATAGGCAGGGTCACTGCCAACTAGGCTAAACCGGTCGTCAAAATCGCCAAACGAAAGTACTTACCTACCTACTTATTTATCTTCTCTTGTTTGATAAAAACTTGCTATTTTTATAAAACTACTTACCTATCAGAAAAAAAGTCCTACCAGTTTTCTATGTATGAAGGAAAAAGATACATGCCTCTCAATATTAATGAGGCGCTGTTTGTACCCAATTACGACATTAACCCCCTTATTCATAAAACTTAAAATGCCTCTGCTAAGTAAAATGAGCGTTGTCCCTTTCTTACGAACACAAATGTTTAAGTGACAGATAAGGAGAAACGTTCAACTAATCAACGATTTAAAATAAATAAATAAATATTTGCGGACAATCTTACACAAATCGACCTAGGCCCAAACTAAGCAAAGCTTGTAGCTTATACTTATTTAGATAAATATTTTTTTAAATACAAAGAAAACATCTTTGACTCAGGAACAAATATTCGTGCTCATCACACAAATTAATGCCCTTACCGGGATTCGAACCCAGGACCTCTAGCTTCATAGGCAGGGTCACTGCCAACTAGGCTAAACCGGTCGTCAAAATCGCCAAACGAAAGTACTTACCTACCTACTTATTTATCTACTCTTGTTTGATAAAAACTTGCTATTTTTATATAACTACTTACCTATCAGAAAAAAAAGTCCTACCAGTTTTCTATGTATGAAGGAAAAAGATACATGCCTCTCAATATTAATGAGGCGCTGTTTGTACCCAATTACGACATTAACCCCCTTATTCATAAAACTTAAAATGCCTCTGCTAAGTAAAATGAGCGTTGTCCCTTTCTTACGAACACAAATGTCTAAGTGACAGATAAGGACAAACGAATTTTAGCGCCATTTTAGTTTAAACAGGCTTGTTGGACGTTTATAAATACGGCCGTAAGTGTGTTGGTTTTCCTTGTTTTTGAATTTAGTTCTGGCAATAAACTGACAATAAGTAGAACCAGTAGTAACACAGCCATGCATTAGCCCAGTCATGCATAATTGCATAGTCATGCTTTCAGTTATAGCCTCATTATTCTCATGGCGCGAATTGTTAATAACATATTAATCGCTGCATTGATTTTTTAGCTGTTACCGTTTAACAAAAGAGATCCGCGATGAAAACGCCGTGCGTTCATCTGTTTTCATTAACTCTGCAGGAGATTAATCGCATATTAAGCTTTTGTTTACTGGAGTCATTATTCAATTAAATTTTACATCACCATTGTCCCGGCTAACTGGATATCATCGCGACGGTCAGTTCTAAAATTACTTTTATATTTTATGGGGTGCTGCGGGGGTATCAATAATATGGAGATATTTTATGTGTAATTAATGTTTAATTATTCTTAGTATTATTGCTACACCAAATTGGTAAAATTGTATTGAGACAAATTAACTAACTGTATCCACTGTACCATCCTGTGTATAACATGCAATTTATGGCAAATAAATGAAATGAAAAATGAAATGCTTTTAAAAATAAATTATAGGTTGTTTTGTTTAGGGTTTGCATCAATAATCTATTCTTACCTAACGAATCGTTGTTTTGAAATGTTAAAAACTGATTTTTCTCAAACATGCAATAAAATATTGACGTTGTGTTCTTCATAATGGGCTTCGAAGTGTCACGTTTTGGGCGCAGCGAGACACTCTTGTCTACGATCGATCGATTACGGGTCTCTACCCGTAATGGCATTTCATACAAAATTGGAGGCCTCGGCCTGCAAGATGGTCTTTTTTAAATTCCATTTCACAATTTTGGCACAGGATCACGGCGTTCAGCCATGAAAATTAAAGTTTTATTTCTTGGAGTTTTTTTATTTATTTCATTGCATGTTTGAGAAAAGCACTATACATACCTCGGCGTGAAAAGGGGTTGCCAGCCTCATAACTAGCCGACCTCGCTACGCTCGGCCGTCTATATGTACTCGGCCGGCAACCCCTTACTTCCCGGCCTCTGTAGTAATGTACTATTCCTGTATCCTATGCATAAAGGATGCGGCCTGTAGCAGGAATTAATAATGAAACAGTAGGTTTTTAAACGGACCGGCTATATATTGTTTTCTAGTGTGCCGAATAAGTAAAAACCGTTTCCGTAAAAAAAACATTGTTGATGGAGGTCAATATAACGAATAACTACGCAAAATAATGACAAGCTACTATATAACGAGGGTGTCGAAGTACCTGCAGGTATTTATAGACGGGCTTGGTTCAAGCCACACTCAGCAAAAGCATATTAGTATTTTTTAATTTGCCATTTCAATTAAATGAAATGACTGGCTCGTTTAAATAATTTCGTGTCTTATTTGTATCAAAGTCACTGCCAGTTATTATCATATCAAAACCGAGCACGACAGCTCAGGACCCGTCGGTAGCACAAAGCATTACAAATTATTATCATATCAAAACCGAGCACGACAGCTCAGGACCCGTCGGTAGCACAAAGCATTACAAATTATTATAATTCATCGTTATAATAGGTCGTCCCTTTTCTCTCTGTAAGAAAAATTGCAACAATCTCTCACAGACCGCGTTAGCGAACCGTTATTATTATTATAATTCATATTTCCAGCCAATAAATGTATAAAATTGCATTCCAGATTCGTTTCGGTGCGATGTTAATAATATTTTTAAATACTTCTTAGTATCCTACTTATATTAAATATTGTTAACAGCGTTGAGTAATTTAACCAATTCAAAAAACTTACCAACATGGCTGGCTTTATCTTTGCAAATCACTACATTTGTCAAATAAGTTAGCAAATGAGTCCCGCCCTGGTGAATAAATAGGTGAGTATGTACCTAATAGTGACCACGTGCTTACTGAACCGTGCTCCATAATTATTTACACCACGACTATTTAAAAATCAGTATCATTGTGAAACATTGATACAACAGTCGAAGTCGAAATCACAATTACCTACAAACTACAAACGATTCTGACTGTCGGGGTTGCTTTGATTTCAACCCGCAACTTCGTCTGCGTGAACCCGGGATAAAAACTATCCTATATTTTAATTCAAGCTATACCTAAACTATTTGTGCAAAATGTCATCCCAATCGGTTAAGCCGTTTTTTTAAGCGTGATTGAGTAACTAACATCTAAACATCCAAACTTTCGCATTTATAATATTAGTAGGATGAAAGTCAGTAGGTACTGCATGTAACGGTCCGTGCGTACGATAAATCAAAATATTATTTTTTATGGTGTTCTCTCACGATCATTCGAAATCTTACGCAATTTAACCCTATGGACGACATCAATAAGCTCTCGGTAAAGTATAAAATACCGTATACAGATTCCGCCAGCCATACGCGTACATAAAAAAAAAGATCGGGTTGCACTCCGGGAGTGCCGGCAGAAGTGAAGACTCAATGACATTGTAACAGTAGTTCGATCAGACCCCGTATCATTTTTTTTTTATGATATAGGAGGCAAACGAGCAGACGGATCACCTGATGGTAAGCGATTACCGTCGCCCATGGACACTTGCAACACCAGAGGTCTTTAATCATGGTCGGCCTTATCACACGATAAGTGACAAGATAGAGCGTCGGTCACTGTCTGTCACCGTTCGATAGAACGAGACGGACGCTCTTTCTTGTCACTTATTGCGTGATACGGCCAACCATGATACGGGGCCAGGTCACGTGTCCGTCTTACGAATTTTCAATCTGACGAATCTGTCGGTCACGTGACCTGTCGTGAGTTTAACATTTTTTCCCCATCACAAAATGTACACAGCGCCGCTAAAGAAGTTTTCACTTCAAAAACATAAATGTATGGTTAAAAATAATAACTAAGTTTTTGTAATCAAAATCCACGAATGTCTTCGTAAGTTAAATCTTAATATACCTTCTTAATCATCTAGGTTATATGCGATAGTCGGTAAATTTCAGGCACAGTAAGGTAACGATTTATAGCCACAATATTCTCTACCTACCCGGCCCGGAGACTACTCTAACAATGTGGAATTACAATCTGGGCCATTCGGTTCATTTCTTTCACTATCCAATCGCGTTTTAATATATTTCGCACGCTTGTTCTGACAGTTAGCTCGGCGCACGAGTAAGCAAGCGCGAGAAACAGATTGAAATGTTATTGGGATTGAAGCCGACGGACAAAATAAATATCAGTGCCACCAGGTAACATGTGCACAATTGATTTGTACCCTCGTGTCAATTTGAAGTTTTCTAGTAGTAAGAGTCACTGTGATAAGCCGCGAACGGGCATAATAATTTAATAATAATAAATACTCTTTTCAACACATTTGCTCATAACGTATCTTTTATTATGCCGCTTTTAGGCTCATAATCCTGGGTATTAAACACGCGTGTTTTATAACATTACGACACTCGTGTGTTATGGTATATACTTCTCGAAAAAAAACTGTTGCGCGCCATTTATTAAATATTTGTAAGCATTGTTATTAGGTGTTTGGTTATTATCAAAAATGTTGACTCGTGGTGATTAGAAATAGTATTTTATGCAACTGTTGTATAAGTAGGGTCTTAAAACGCGAGTGGCGTGAGTTGCGATGCGAGCCTTGGCTTGGCTTTCCAGTTGGTACCACTGCAATATGGCGGCCGATTGAAAAAAATTTACATGATTTGACATCGTGGTAAACAGTGCTTTTATGAAAAATGTATGAACCATAAAAGTAGACTAAACAGTGCGTTTATGGCTCATAAACGCACTGTTTAGTGTTCTATGGCCTATAGAGCATAGAGTTTTTCGACGACTTATTATCGGTGTCATTGTATTTGAGCTAGAGCCTATATAAATGACAGATAACGGTACAGAAGTATAAAAAGTGATAAGTAAACAGAATGGACGCCACTGGAAATTCTTGGCGACATGATGTGCTTAAAACTTGGCAGGCCTATAAAATTTTCATATTATGAAAAGGATTTTTGCCTCGCAAAATGTGTTGAAAAACGTCGTATGAAACGCGTGAGCTTTAATAATTACATCCTCGGCGGCTGTCACAATGTCCTTAGTCGCTCTAATGTTTTCTATGTATTTAAGTATTTATTTATATATATAAGTATGTATACGAATATCTTCGTCTAGTAGCTTTGCTTAGTTTCGGACTAGGTCGATTAGTGTAAGATTGTTTCAAAATATTTATGTTTAGTTATAATCCTGCCACAAAGGAGCGATATCCATGCATGTTCCGGTATGAGACGCAAAATTTCTGGCGAAATATTACAGCTTTGAAAGGATATTCACCATTTTTGCTTTAAAGTCAAACTTATTTATTCCAGCAATTTGTGCTCGTATACCAACGGTTTTAAAAATCTATAAGTTTAGTAATATCAGGTACAATATTTTACGATTTAGCCAATTTGTTTTAGGTACTTTAATTCTTCCAGCGTTTTATTACGAGGATTTTAGGTACCTATCTAAACAATGTTATTATTTCAATCTGGGTGTTGTACATATGTGGCACGGAAATTGTAAACACTGGATTTAATCATATCCCTTAGGGACAGGGATAGCAATTCACGCAGGTTGTTTAAATGGCTTGTCTACGAGGGCTGCCTTTTAAGTTGTGTCGTTTGGAAAAACTACAGACAATTTAAGTGTTAAATGGTATTTATTGTTTTTCAAAGTAATCACCGTGATATGTAATACACTTTTGCATTCGATCGAACCAGTTTTCGAAACACTTATTCCAGTCCGAAGTCGGGGTCTCCAAAATGGCCGTTTTGTATGCCTCAACCGCTTCTTCAGGCGTCTGGTACCGTTGACCACGAAGTCGTTGCTTGATTTTTGGAAAAGTAAAAAAATCGTTAGGACTTAAGTCTGGACTGCACGGCGGGTCTTCCAGAATTTCGACGTTTTGCTCTTTTAAAAACGCAATAGTTTGCCGGGCGGTGTGCGAGCTCGTATTATCGTGGTGCAGTCTTATACGACGTCTTGGGTTATTTTTTCGAAACTCGCCGATGACTTCTGGTAAACAGACAGTGGTATACCAGTCAGCATTAACCGTTTTACGATCCTCGAGCACGATGGTGGCAACGTGGCCACTTTTCGCCACAAACGTGGCGACCATTTTTTTCGAAGTGCTCCGTGAGCGTATTACTTTGGTCGGTTTTGGCTCATCTTGGAACACCCAAACAGTCGACTGCTGTTTAGAATCGGGATCGTAGGCATATATCCAAGATTCGTCACCACTGATAATGTCGTAAACATGTTTCGAGTTTCCTCGGTTGAATTGCCGCAGAGTTTTGCGACACCATCGAACGCGAGCCGTTTTTTGGTCTTCACTGAGTAAATGTGGTATCCAGCGTGAGATCAACTTTTTTACGCCTAAGTGATCATGCAAAATACTGTGAACACTGGTCCCTGAAATACTTAAGGAAGCTTCTATCTCACGGTATGTCGCATGGCGATCTTCGATGATCAGTTGCCGTACAGCATCAATGTTCTCCTGGGTTACGGCTGTTTTTGGTCGACCTTCACGATGTCTATCACCAAGACTAGAGCAACCACGTTGAAATTCTAAATACCAGCGTTCCACAGTCCG
Organism: Epinotia ramella; assembly: GCA_947578815.1. Taxonomy (NCBI): domain Eukaryota; kingdom Metazoa; phylum Arthropoda; class Insecta; order Lepidoptera; family Tortricidae; genus Epinotia; species Epinotia ramella. The sequence continues at coordinate 18,537,463 of OX388202.1, read as the reverse complement.
AAGGCATGGTGCTTTATCATTGAAAACCGTAGTCAACTCTTCGAAGCACTGAAATCGCGTTAAGCCCCTTTTGAAGTTGTAAAAAATTATCGCACGTAAATTTTCCTTCGAAATTTCCATTTTCACAACTGACTTGTCAACTTTGAACGAACGCTGTACTAAAACGGTTGGGCCGATTTCGAGTCATTCTTTTGTTTTCGAATTCTAAATTCAAATATTTTAACGTGACACTAGTTCTTTTTTATGCAATCACGGGAGGTTTGCAAACGACAGAACTTAAAAGGCAGCCCTCGTATTTCATAATTTTCCTAGATAAACCAAGTCAAATATCTGGGTCGGTTTAGTGAAATTACGAAATCGGCCATAAATTATAAAGTCTTAATTTATATATATAGATAATTATTTCACGTTCTTATTTTATTAAATAAAACAAGTAACTTTTATGCTGCTACGGCTGCTGCTGCTGCATGCCATGCTACGGAATAGTATATATGTAGAGTGTTAAGGAAGATTTGCACAAATACACTTGCTCTAATAAACCAAAGGGTGCTTGAGGTTGCACAGCTGCCCAGTCTCTTTGCGCTGCTTAAGCAGAGACGTTTATGCTGGCTGGGGCATGTGCATCGAATGCATTCATCGCGTTTACCGCGGCGTGTTCTGCTTGGAGCCGTAGCTGATGCCAAAAGAAGCGTCGGCCGGCTGATGCTGCGGCATAAGGACTGTGCCAAGCGAGATATGCACGCATTCAACATCTCGGTTCACAAGTGGGAGGACCTTGTCGTGGATAGGGACAAATGGCAAAAGCTGCTGTTCGATGGTCGTAAAGTCCACGATGAAGCGTGGTTTACGACACTTGCAGATAAGCGAGCCAAGCGGCATCAACGTGCCACCTGTTCACCGCCGGCAAGTTACACTTGCCAGGCTTGCGGTCGTGTATGCCGCTCCCGCCTACTTACGTTGCGGATTGGAATTTGTTCATTTGGTTCTTCTCCTTTTTAGGGTTCCATAGTCAACAAGGAACCCTTATAGTTTCACCATGTCCGTCTGTCTGTCTGTCCGTCTTCGGCTTAGCTCAGTAACCATTACTACTAGAAAACAGTAATTCCTCCCCTACACCTAAAGCGGGGATGTATTTTGTTTTTCTCGTTAAACCCATGGTGTGTGGTATCGTTGGATAGCTCGTTTATTATTGACGACCGGTCAGCCTAGTGGGTAGTGACGCTGCCTACGAAGCTGAAGGTCCTGGGTTCGAATTCCGGTAAGGGCAAATATTTGTGTGATGGGCATGAATATTTGTTTCTGAGTCATGGAAGTTTTCTATGTATTTAAGTATTTGTACATATTATATATATCGTCGTCTGGTACCCATAACACAAGCCTTACTGAGCTTGCTATGGGACTAGGTCGATTTGTGTAAGATTGTCCCCTTATATTTATTATTTATTTATTATTATGTATGTAATAATATTATGGGTTTTCTATTTTCTAATCAGTGATTCCTTTGCGAGATATTGGGCTTTTAAGCCCCAATTTTTGTTCGAGTCATGTGCCCCCCCCCCCCCCCTTGTCGGCTTCGGGGTAGTAGTACCTACCGCTACATTTAATGAATTTAAAAGGAAAATTATCACTGACAAGTAGGCATAAGTAGTTACCGAGTAATACGAAATGTGTACTTGGAAAGAACAAATTTGGTACAAATTCGGGTGACGCAACCGCACCAGCACGTCGATGTTACTAAGACAGACAGGCAACTATGGAACCCTACACTACGCGTGGCCCAACACGCACTTGGCCGGTTTTTTATAACTATTTTATGCAAATGTGTAACGTATTCTTCAATGTTAAATAGTGGCAATATTATTTGTTTTAGAAATGCTACGTAGTAAACCGTGCGAGAAAAAGAAAATAAATAGGTACCTAATATTTTTACTCTAGAATTGAAAGTTAAAGTAATAAATTTTACTAAGTTGGCAAGACTCTGTGACTAAATTGAGAAATCGCAATAATTGGCCGAGTCACGGGGCGGGAGAAAATAACCTGCTGTGATTTATAGGTCACCAATATTTTTCACTCTTCTCAGTCACAAAAGTGTGATTGAAAATTTTCCGCGCTTTTGCATTTTGATGATAGTCATTGTATGTCTAAGCCTTAAATATAAAAATATGTAACCCAAGATACTTGGCATAAAATTAAGTACAGATAACCGTAGTCATTAGAGTGCCATCACGGCAACATGTCGCTACCTGTCCGGTGTGATATATCGCAACCCTCGCCTAATTGCTTGTCTTTTCGAACAGTATATTTAAGGAATAAAGATAAATCTCCTTGGGTACTAAAACTTCCAATCATATATCGGTATGCATACTTTAAAGGATGCTTGAAATAATGTAATCCCGTTTAACATATTCAATTAGGTCATGTTTGATGACTATCATTAAGCGAAATATAAATTTTAATATTTTTTGGACGCCCTTCTCTTGTCTCAAGTCTCAACTTCTTGCCTTTCATTCAACGTTCAGTTAGTAGGACTGACACTAAGCATTAGAGCATTATTCTACTGTCGGGAAGCTGATCCGGCTGCGTAGAAAATAACAGCGAGGTCCAGTAAGGTAGAGCCTGCTTCAAACACGAGCGAGACGATATGCCGCTGTGCCCTGCCACTTGAAATACGAGTATATCTGAGTGTTTGTCGTGGTCTACGCCAACACCCCTTGTTTAAGGGTCTGTACATACGGAATTGAATCGGACCGCGCGCCCGTTAGCGAGCCTTAATGACACAAATGGCTTGTTGACGTATGACCACATTATTACATCCCCTTCATACGTAACCGCCCGCCGCGTTTATTACTTTGATATAGGATGCTAGCTGGGACAGTTGTAATTAATTGAATTATATTTATTCTTCATCAATGATACTTGTGTAAGATTGTCTCCTAATATTCATTTATTTTATGTTTTTAAGTAACACCATTTTACAAGGACACAAAGGAAATCTTGCAAAAATTACCAAGATCTTTCAGTTTCGCAATTTTATAAACTTTCCACCAGTCGTAAGCCACAGAATAATTTATATTTGTCCCAAGTATTGTTATAAAACGTAAAGCTTGAAACAAAAAGGAGTATGGGAGCTATTTTCTTTATCAAAGTAGAAAATCCCTAAACTTCAAAATTCCAAAGAAAATGTAAAATGCCCCTATATTCAATTCTTTTAAAATGTCCTAAAATATCAAACGTCAAACCCGCAGCCTGAGTATATTTTTTATTTCTAAAACAGAAGCGTTTTCTGGGCCGAGATGCTAAAGATTGTAGCTATTTATAAAATCCTAAAGCCGCTTTTAGCCCGATTCCCGACCCTCAAATTGTGATTATGGAGTCTGAAATAACAATCTTATAAGAAATGGATCTACTTACCTAGTCTTTCTTTCAACTTAAATAAAATTGTAAAGTATGTTCAGAAATACTTCGATATGCGGGATTTGTCAATTACATTTTAGTTTAGCTTTAAAAATGCCCCTTAAAAACACACTGACCCAAAAATGTATAATTAAGTACCAATAACACTACAACACATGTATGTTTTGGAGTATCCCTGATTTATTATATCGGACGCAATGGACTCCTCCTAGCATACACATCATTGTGGCATAAAGCCACCAGACAAATTACGAGTACGGACTGAATTTTTGCTTTCCTTGTAATGCTGCACCGATTTACCCCAGAAAAAGGAGAAACCGACTTACCTCGATGCTGCCGTTGCTACCTACAACGTTGGACGTTCAGCTCCGTGTGCACTTTAATTTGTGCGGTTTGTTTGCGGCATAATTTTCTTGACACTAGTTGCCAGCTAAAACCTACTTTCGTGAGAATTGAGGTCCATCGAACTGAACAATAACTAACACGAGATACATTTGCAACCTAGATGATCCGATAAAATTAATCGATGGACCCTTGTTTATGAGAGCGGAAAAACATCCCAAAAGTTTATCGATATTTCGCTCACCAAGTTGGTGAGATTGACAAATATCGTGCCAACTAGCTATGCGTGTCCCAAGTTGTGGATTTGCATCTCCGCGAGATTGGTTACCCTTTAGGGAATAAAGAACCTTGGAGTTTTCGTCGCAGTCCTCTTGTTCAGTTTTATCTGGGATACTGTAGAATGAGTCACTTCTTAACGAGAGTTTGAGACATAAATCTTGTGACACATTTGGGTTTGAAACGCATTTATAGCTTACAACAAGGTGATTGTTGTTGCTTATGAAGTGCTTACGTATGATACATTTGTAAACCTATTGGAAAACCAATCGTTGCGTTTCATCGAACCATTTCATCATTTAATATAGTTTTATAGCTAATAAAATAATTGAAGATCTTTTTTCTAGTATTTGTTTAGGTACTATCTACTGTTGAACTAGAAATAAAAACGAACAACCACAAAAAGTAGATCACGAATAAACATTATTGATTTCAATTCCTTATGAGTGATTTTATAAGTTTGTGGAACTATATCACATTACTTTTTATAAAATCGTATGACAAAGAGAATTGAATTCAACATACCTATACCTTCCTGCGTAAAAAAGAACGATAATATTATGAGAGCAGGTGCGCCGGGGGTCTAATATGTATGAAGAAGAAAGAAGAATTTCCGCATCATGTATGAAGGTGGTGACGTGCGGAGACAAATGTTCTGCCTACGTAAGTGTACACCTTTCCATTCACGTGCATCTAGTTTAATACAGAACCGTGAAAACGTGACAACAATGGCACTCCTACGCCCGCCATGACAGACGGCTGACAGTGATTGTTAGATTAAACAATAGGTACACGTTTTGTAAGAAAAACCAATATTGGCAAAATGTTGAAATATTATGTTGGCTCTGTTATTGTTCTGAAGTGCTAATTTTGGTAGGACCCCTTAATTTTGGTAGGAATCGGCAGATCCTCATTTCGAGTGCCAAGATAAAGTTATAAACAAAGTTTTATTGATGTACATAGTTTACCGCCAAACTGTCATATTAGTATTACTTTATCTGCAGGTCGATCACGTAACGCATTGTACGCGTGTGAGGTAAATCTAAATGTCCCTTTTATGGGGGAAAATAACAGTTAAATTGTCCTAACGCGCGTTCGGAACGTTACATGATTACCACTCTGTACTGAAAGAGATTCGTTTGAAATGGGTTTAGGTCAGACACGTTCACTGTCAACGAATTCGTCGCCTATGGTGTTCCCGCTAAGGAACGCGCCTACAAACAGATTGCCTGCTAGGTGGATTCCCGACAGTGAATGTGTTGATAGGTGATTATTGATTAACGCATGGAATATTTCCATAAGTAAAACGATGATAAAATGAAAATAAAGTAAGAATTGTTGATACAGTTCGCTGACTCACTGAGTCGAAAAGTGTCATACCTAAAAATTCCTTGAAATAATTATTATTCTTCTAACAAGCATTAAATATTATTATTATGTATCTCCGATATAAATTCACGGGATGACACCCTGTCATTTGGAAGGCGTGCGTGGGGATATAGATCCAACACGTAGAGGCCCTTTGGAGACGAAATTTAATGTTATGTAATACACCTGCTAGAACCCATTCACGTTGTCTTATTATTATTATTATTAAGAGCCTTAAGTGTCCCACTGATGGGCAAAGGCCTCCCTCTTTTTCTTTCACACATCCCTGTCCTGGGCAGACTCCCACCAGTGTTGGTCAAAACCGTCAAGCTAGTCTCGCCATCTCCTACGTGGTCTACCGAGACGCCGTGTTCGGTTCTGTGGGACCATTAAATATAAAATTTTAAAATAATATTTCAGACTATTTACGTAGTAATTGCATTTTGTACCTTCTTGTACCTACCTATTGCCTGAGAAACAAAAAAATCAATTTCATTACAAATTCGTCGTGAACTCAAAAGCGGTAACCTATCGCAATCACTAAATTTAATTGACCGAATATTGTTTTGTCCGAAAACTTTTTCGTATTTTTATGATTTCTCCAAATATATTCATTACTCTTTTCATTTACCATTTGATGTTATCTAAATCTTTCAGTTGTCCGAAAAACTTTTACCGCTACAGTCATTTGAGCTTTGGCTTGTTTCAACTTTTTCACTCCTTCTATTCAAAAACAAGTTTTATCTAGCCAGTTTATAGGGGAGCAAAAGTAGCTTTTGATCCCTCTGCATTTTTTTTCAATCTGTTTGCAAAATTCAGTTTTGCTCCCTGCACGCGTGTCAACTACCAAATAGAGAAGCTTTAAAAACATTATTCTAAAAACACTATGGGCCAGAGCGAGGCCAGAGACAATACGTAATTTCAGTAGCGTATTTAAGGAGACACTTTCATTGAGCGTTTTTAAATACCGCGCTTTTTTCTTCGTGTAGCGCTTAGGGTCTCATATATTGTCTTCCTTGAACGCTTTTGAATATGAATGAACATGCTCAATTAATAAAAATACTTATAGATTTATTTATACTACGAACTACTCGCAGTGGCATCCGACTACTCGCTGAGAACATCCGATACAATACAAAAAAGAAAAACAAAGTAAACGCACACTACAAAAAAAAAAGTTTACATCACACAAATAAAAATTGGGTTACAACATTATTAAAAATAAAAGAGTATCATTTTGAACAAAAATACGGGAATCCATCATCATACCGAAAATAGTTTCATTGATTAGTTTCCTATAACACTATTCGCAGAATTTTATCATCACTTAGGTATCATTCATCGAATTCGTTAGATCGCTCATACATTTGCTCAAATTACCTTTTACACGAGAATCAACTCATCGAATTTTACTTTATTATTTTATTTGTCCATCGACATGGTCGTTCATCGAATCGCCTTTACTATAATTTCGGTTTAACGAAAGTTTCAGTTACCAAAATTGTTATATTTTCGTATAAGGATTATAATATAGTAGATTAGGTCAGGGCAGCTAGAAAAAGGGAGGGGGGGGGGGGGCGAAACCCCCCGCAGTGAAAAAACAACACATAAGTAATCGTAACAATGGTATTATTTGAAGGTTAGGTTAGGGTTAGCTTGTGTCCCTTATTACGATTAAAATAGTTTTCGGCGACATGAAAATCGACGTAAGACTTTTCGATAAAAATGATAGACACCCCAAAAATACAGTACAACAGTATTGAAAATTTTAAGACAAGTCAAAAATATCCAATAAAGTGCCTATTCATTTTATTACTCCGTCCATTAAACTCCCATCGTTGTTAAAATATCCTAACAAAACCACACGCATAGTAACGTGATGTTAACCCGTCGATGCCCAAATTGCAAGCTTGTGGTCTTGCGGCGGAACTCCCCGCTAATATTCGCCGAGGATACCTTAGTAAACTAATCTGCGGTGCGGACAGGTATCATACGATAACTAATTATTTAATTATTAAACAAGGTTGTGAGTAATATTGTTTCATTAAATACGTACGTATCTACTTGAATTATTGAATACTAGCGACCCGCTCCGAGTTCGCACGGATACTATGTTATACATATAAACCTTCCTCTTGAATCGCTGTTGTCCACGTTAATCCCCTAGCCTGATCCCCCAGGGGAAAAAAACGGATAAATTGAATTTTTTGAATTGCTTTGCTTGAATCACTCTATATATTAAAAAAACTGCATCAACATCCGTTGCGTAGTTTTAAAGATCTAAGCATAAGTATATAGAGGCAGACAGCGGGAAGCGACTTTGTTTTATACTACGAGTATGTAGTGGTAGTGATTGATCGAAGAGTTGTTAAAATATAAATGTTTATTTTTCATATACGAAGCAGGTACTTACCTTAGAAATTAGTCGTTCTTTGAAGACAAATTAATACCACAAAAATGATGCAGAAAATACATACTTACCTATCTTAAAACAAGTCAGTTTTTGCCATCAAGTCAACGGAAACAGCGACGTCACTTGTTATGCCGGCTGTACACATTGGGCCAACGTTGGCGCGTGAGCAGGAGGCAGCTATGTAAACGATAGAGATCGAGTTATAGCCCTCTCCCTCTAACGCATAGCTGCCTTCTGCTCACGCGCCAACGTTGGCCCAGTGTGTACAGCAGGCTTTACATTTTGAATGTTTTTCTGGTAGGACGTGTGTGCTTAGCATTATAAATAGTCAGCTTAAAAATACACAACAGTAAAAAACAAGTGAAAAGTTGCCCGCCCGCGTGCAAAAACACGACCATTCCCATCCGCGATGCACGCAGGTTGTAAAAACACAAGTGCAAACGGATCCTTATAATTTTTGTCCACGTAGTACGTATTACGGCGTCAGATAATACATTATTCTGTAAGTACCTCACACAAGGGAATACAGAAGTCGAGTGCGACAGGACCTCGGCAGTGGGTCGTGCTATGAATAATTTAGATGACCAAGCAATGTTCACGAAAATTCCGTGGGTGTATGTTACACTATGTTCGGCGATGATACGGATTCCAATAGATTTTACTTTATCTTGCATGTACACGATGTTCACACCAACAATTTCGAACATAACTTACACACCGCCACAAAATAAGATTAACATAATGGTAGGATAGTACCTACATCACCTTTGGAATAATCTAAGACGCGTTACAAGGGATTGGTTTATTTAAAGTTAACGATCTCATTAATCATATTTTACGTCATTCTGGGCGGTAAGTGAGATATACCACGGGCGCAGCGGCAAATCTCACTTCACATCCAAGAGAAGACGTAAAATTGTGTACGCACCACGGGCGGTAATTCGTAAAGCCCCAGATCGCATATTTATGGCACTCACCTTCGGTTCGGGCCACAAACACCAGCGATCTGGGGCATTCACCAATTCACCGCCCTAGGTACGTAATGTATTATTGCATTTGTTACATCAGTCCAGTCATTTTCACTAGTCTCTTCTCAGTCGTACGCTCTTGTTGAAGTGGTTGTGGTCATGTCTGTCATGCCTCTTGTCAATGGCCGCAGCTTTAGCTATGCCGCGTCACTTCAGGCGGTTTGTGGCATTGCGGGAGCAGTGGACTATGCTGGTCTCCGTGGCCTTTTCTTATGTCCGTCCAGCGTGTTGGCATACGACTCCGTGCTCTTTTCCCCTTTACAGATCCCTGGCCGACGTGATTCTACATCGATTGCCCTTTCTGATGTGGCCGAAGAATTTAAGATTTCGTAGTTGATTAATAGAATTTATAAGTACTTAATAGGTATTTTTTTCTGTATAGCGGATGTATCGTAATTTAAGTAATAACGGAATTCCTAAGTTTTTTGTCCTACTTTTGTATTCCATAACGCTGTCTGCCATAACCATCATATGTCCTAACGTCGTTAGCCCAATTTATGATTCACCTAATACATTCATCATCCTCCTTGTGCGTGTTATTCCCAGTTGTGCCCTAAAGGAGAACGGGGTCATATTAATATAATATTATGTCCTTATCATGACTTAATACATCTCGGACGAACTTTTTATGTCCTACTATTTTTATTTAAGAAATGATCGTATTATACTGTTTTGGATCCTATCGCTACATTTCTCAGACACAGTCCGCTTTCCCGCCCTACGCTTGGGCTACCGTCAGTTTTCATATACGCTCTAGAAGTGGGACAGACAGACAGAAGACCACGTCGAAGTAGACTGACCCGGCTTTTAATACCTGTTTGTTTTATATTCTGGCATACTTGAACGATATTTTTTGTTTATCTAATTGCCTGACCAAATTTGTGTTGAAACACCAACATTTATATTAAAATAATCGGCATTATGATAATTCCTTATAATTATATCCTAAAGTCGCTTGCCATAACCGTTTTTCCCTAATCGACTTTGTCATAACTATAACGTTCAATAGTCATAAATATTATGACACATTTAGGACTCTTAAACATTATGGCATAAATAACAGGACTAACATGTTTTAGAACAACATATTGTGTTATGGAACATGAATGTTATGACTATTGAACGTTATGGCAAATCCAATAGGGCAAAAATGTTATGGAAAGTGACTTTAGGGGATAGGCACGTTAGTAGGGATTGCGAGGGTACCCGACCAAATCGTACAACATATCTAGCATCAAAAAAAGAATTACCTACTTAACAAGTAACATACTTACCTGAAAATCCTCCTAGACAGGGAAGAGAATTCACTTTTTAAATTTTAGCTGATGAAAATGGGCAATTCACGTGTTAGTTTTTCAAACAAAATGCGACAGTTTCCGAGCATGTTAGAGAAAATTTAATTTTCTTTTCATTGTGTTGTCGCATTGAATTCGCCTATCATCAAATTCCTAAACTTACAGTAATTCTTAAAGGAATTGATCACAAATATGAGGGAAGATGTTTGAAAGTTATGATAATGGCAAAACTAATTGATTCATGGCGTGTTTCATTATTGCAGTCCGATATTGTTAATTTTTGCCTAAACTCATCAGAAATAAGATAGATAATAACCCTCCTCTCCTCTCTCTCTAATGCAAGGATGAAGATGAAGCGAGTCACTTATTTATTATGTGCATGCATAGGGGCATCCAAAGATAAATCATATTCGTTAAGGTGTATGTGAAGTTGGTCGTATGGCGATTTTAGAAATATGGTCCCTATTTATAATGCAACATAAACGAATCTAGATACCTTTGAATGTGTAACACCTACCTCCACCTAAAAGAAACTTGGAAGACATCAATCAGTTGCCCTCGAGGTTTTGGTCTCTTGGCTACATTTTGCTGTACAGTGACTCGCTACACTGTATCCCGTTGGGTTAAGGCAGGCGAAAGTCAGTTACCTATAAAAAATATAACTATTATGACTTGGGCCATCAACCCTGCGCCCCTGCTTGACTTTTGGGGCACCCTTTCTACATTAAACTCCTCGTCATTCTTTGTTATCTTGGACCTTGTCTTTACTGTCCATGTGGTTAGACGAAGGTCAATGCCATTTCCTTTTTTTTTTTAAGCCGCCTCCATACATTCCATATTTTCAAAAAGGATAAAGCGTTCTCCGAATAAATATGAGATATTCGTTTAATTCGTCTTCTTAAAGCGAAATTCTCCATTGGAATAGCTCATTAAGATAATTATCCTGTAACTTGATAATGTTGCTTAACCGGATTACCAATTTATGTAAATTTTCTCCAATTTGAGAAATTAAATAAGTACTCACTTGCTTTATATTCGCCAAAATCGCTAAGAGTTAAGTACTCGGATTTCTTCTTTACCTACTACCTTATTATTAATATAATTAAAATATTTAATTGTCCCACTGATGGGCAAAGGTCTCCCTCATTTTCTTCCACGTATCCCTGTTCTGGGCAGACTCCCACCAGTCTTGGTCAAAGACGTCAAGCTCGTCTCGCCATCTCCTACGTGGTCTTCCGAGACGTAAGTTGTTACCCTTAAAACTGTTCGCCGCGCTCGGCCGTTTGGACGCGACTATAGACGGTCAGAGGCGTTTCTTCGTGGTGTCAATTTTAAAATAACGATGCCGCAAAATTAAAAAATCTTTTCCCCGTGGAATTAATTATTGACTGTGGATGGATAATCTTTGTTTTTAATATTTTATCGCAGTCAAAGCGAAAAGTAGAATGTATAACTCTGGTCTAAAAGCCATTTTACCCCTTGAACAATTTCCCCTCACATCGTTCAGGAAAATATCCATCTCGTGGTAATATTATAGATCCTTGTCATACAATCTACTATTTGCTTAAAAATGCGAGGCAGTCGTTTCTGGCATTCTGGCATTTACCAGTTTTATTTAAGAATTTGCAATAAAATTGTGATCCACAAATTGCTCCTACTTGGCATTTTCAATAATAACTATACTATCATGCAAGTATATTATATCCAAGGATGATCAAGAATTTCTTAGATGACGGATAGTTCTGTCTCGATGACGAGTAAAAGACAAAGGAGTTCTCAGGAAATTAAACTTTACATGTGAACGGTTAGCGCTCGATAGATTTTATTTAAATTCCACGCTCGTGCTCTACGGGTGACTTTGATAAAGGATTTACTAGCTTCTACTTCACATGATTAAAATCGTTGGCTGTATTCAATTCTTTATTTACAAACTCCTGGCTTCACTACCTTCAGGTAAAACTTTTATTACATCTATAACGGTTATTGCATTATATTACATTATATTCATGTAATAGTATCATTATTTTCACGACTACTGGGAGCAACAAAAACAGATTTCTTTAATAAAACCAGTTTAGTTTTCTTTATATATTTTTATTTAATCTCGATTGCTGTCTGCCAAATGTGCATACCATAAAACTACATCAAAACAGAAAATACGCAAAGTTTATCGGACATCGATTAATAAAAGTGTCCGGTTTGATTTATAGTTGGATTCCCTTTTGGCCTTCCCAAGCAAAGCTGCAAGAGAAAAAATATTTGTCTTCAGTGGCTTCTCTTTTGTTTTTTTAGCCCTTTGTTGTCATATCAACCTTATTTCCAAGGGTCATATTAGTACTAAAAGGGTGGCAATGCGTTCTTATTTGCAAAACAAAACTGTCACCCATACTGTCTAGAAAAAATATTGCACGAGTGCTTTGTTTAGAAAAACTTTAACAAAAGAACAGGTAAATTTCGATGACTATGTAATTCAATTTTTAGAGAAACTCTCTTAATATTGGATTCCATAGTTTCTGTGGAAGTTAATCAAATACCAAAGAAAATAAATAAAGGAAGAGATAGGCAACAAAATCAATTTGATTAGTTGCAGATAGGTGGGATTATTTCGTAGCCTTTTTATTGCGTAGTTCGTATTTTGAAGCTACAGCAATAAAACCTACCCATTCATAATATTACATTGCCCTCGTTACATGTTAAAGTAACTCATCAAAATAAAGCCTTAATTTAGTCACCGTGTCATTTCTGCAACAATTTTTTTAATTTGCAAAGTGTACCGCGCTCCCTCAGCGCTCGCATAACTGAAATTTAATTTGATAATGTCGTACGCGTCTTAATCACAGTGATGCTAAGGTCTCGTGTTCACTCTTGTACAGTCCCTTGCTATTTTTATTTAGGTACTAGAGCAATCCTACTAAGTAAGGTTACTGTACTAACATTTCATGTATCATATATATTATTCATATTGTATGTTTTGAAGTATGTGTTTAGTATGTGTTACGTGTGTATGAAAATAATAAGTATTTTTTTTCCATTTCCGTTCGCGTCTCAGTTCGATTGTTTCAACCATCGGTAATAATAGGTTACCTTTTTTTTTTCGTGGAAAAAACCTGGTTACCATAGGGGGAAGATTAGGTTATGTGGTATTTATATCCACTAAAAACTCCACGGTGCCCTGCATCTGCGCTCTCATACAGGGGACTCCAGGATCTCATGCTGAACGCACTGGAGCCCCCCTCGCGCCTCGCCACATTTGGCTCGTCCTAGGGCAAAGAGATGCTGTCGCGTTTCCGGGGTTCTTAAGCGAGTGACTGTGAAGACTGTGACCCCGATGACCCCCTTTAGTCGCCTTCTACGACAGGCGGGGGAGACCCTACATCCTTTAAAATCTCTTTGTGCGGGAAATTTGACAGATATTTATGAGATGACCGCTGCCGGTGCCATATTTAACGTTTACCTGAAGTTACGCCTATGAAGTGTCGAGAATGCAACCCGCCCTAAGTCCACTAGGTATGGCTATCGCATTCTGAAATAAATATTTTATGGTAAAGGACCGAATGGACGCCAAAAGATGGCTTCCGAGGTAGAGGCAGACCGAAAAGGAGACGGCGGGACGGCCTTGATATACAATAGCACTGACAAAAAAGGACGCCATTATTTGTTGTTTTCGATGAAAAGGCTTTCGATTCGGTTCATCTCTTTCATAATCCCATGAAATTTTGTGACGCGTGCTCCTTCTGGGGTAATTAGCAAAAGAAACGGTAAAAATCGGAATCGACGGAATAGTGTAGACACTAAATAAAATGATCAATAATGTTGTAACTTCTCGAAAAAGGATTAAAAATGTAGTCAAATGGAGAAAAAAGCCGAGCCTTAAGAGAGGGGCATGTTCTGTCGCTTTTCCGCAAGAAGCACCTTCATTATGAATCGATTGTCATTTACTATGACCCTCGCAGATTGTGACGTCACTATCAACGAGCGTTTTCTCTATCACTAACAAGCAATATTAAAACGGTTGGAGCTTCATAATTCTTTTAAATATCTGAATGGGATTTTCGTCAGTAGGCATATGTTTTTGCCTTCTTACTTTTGGAGTAATATTATTACTTATTTTTATTTATTTTCGAGTATACACCCGTATTAAATATACCTCTACATCTATTCGGAGATGATGAGACGTCATTTAGACTGATTAGTCCGAGGAAAACACAGAAAATGATGTAAAAGAAACCGTGTGATGGAGGGTTGGCTGGTCTAGTACGCTTTAAGTTAAAAATATTCTAAAAACATATACATTTATTTTCCAGGCTGTTAGCTGTGTCCAAGCCAGAATCTGGTTACTGGCTCCATGCATATCCCTCGCCCAACACTGGCACTTTTATCGACCCAGACACACTACGCATAGCTGTCGGTCTCCGGCTGGGAGCTGGGATCTGCGCAGGTCACAAATGTGTTTCGTGTGGGGCTCCAGTGGACCGACTCGGCCACCATGGCCTCTCCTGCTCTTCGGGCGCCGGCCGACTGTCCCGCCACGCCGCTCTCAACGACATTCTCAGAAGGGCGCTCGTCAGTGCCAACGTTCCTGCTGCTCTGGAGCCCCAGATTGTGCGGAGCGATGGCAAGCGCCCTGATGGAATGTCGTTGATACCCTGGAAGACGGGTGGTGTGGGACGCCACCTGTACTGACACCCTGGCGGCGTCCTACCTACCAGCAACTACCAAACGTGCGGGGGCGGCGGCAGATGCTCGAGAACGCCTCAAGGTCTCAAAAATCAGCTGTCTCGGCGCTCAATATCAGTTCTTCGCTTTCGGCGTCGAGACACTAGGTCCTTGGGGTCAGGGTGCGCTGGAGCTCCACAGGGAGCTCAGCAAAAGGTTGAGAGAGGCAACAGGCGACCCACGCGCCGGCAGCTTTCTCGCGCAAAGAATCGCAATAGCAGTTCAGCGCGGGAATGCTGCCTGCGTGATGGGCACCCTGCCAAGAGGCCCAGGTCTTTTATATAATTAGTTACTATTTTAAGTATTTTTTCTAATTTTAAGGTTTAATTTTAGTTATTTTAATTTAATAGTAGTTTTAGTATTGTATTTTATATACAGTATCTATGTTTTTTATTGATTAAATTGATTTGGTAATACCTTTATTTTAGGTACTCGACTAGGCACTTATTTCTTGTATAATAGGGATGATGTTATATTTTCAATTTTGCTTTAATTTGAAAGAATCGCATGTAGAATAAACCACGAAAGCATAAAAAAAATAAAATAAGGTGAGTCGGGGCAAGAGTATCATACTTTTGATAAAGTTAGATTTAAATAGTGTTTGTGATCTTATTATTGCATTAATTCGTATAATAAAGCGATAAAATATAAGTAAATTTAATACATTTTTAATTGAAACTACTTATCAAGCAAAGAAAATTTTAAAACATTCACTAATTTGTAAAAAAATAAAAATCGGCATGACTGTTCCTCTAGCCCTATGACTGGGGTAAGAGTATCGTACGTACCTAACTTGAACTAGGTTAGCTCCAGTGGATTTACGTATTTAGTAACACAATTGGTAGACGATGTCAAGAAAATTAAAATCAAAAACTGAGCAATCAAGCAACTTATTACTTTTATTATATCTTTTCAAAATAGCCTCCCTTCACATCAATACATCGCTGCATTCGATAGAACCACTGAGAAAAGCACTTTGCCCACTCGTCCTTAGGGGTCTCTTCGACGGCCTTTTGAAACGCAGCCACTGCTTCGTCGGCGTCCATAATACGTTTTCCTCGAAGTTTTTCTTTAATTTTTGGGAATAAATAAAAATCACAAGGTGCAAGGTCGGGGCTATAAGGTGGGTGACCCAGTAATTCCACGTTTGCCGTCGCCAAATAGTCGATCGTTTGCTTGGCGGTGTGCGATGAGGCGTTGTCGTGGTGAAGCAGGATCCTACTGCGAGGCCGTTTTTCTCGAACTTTTTCCAAGACAAGTGGTAAACAATTGTTAGTGTACCACTTCGCAGTAACTGTTTTTTGATCCTCTAAAACAATTGTTGCGTAATGACCAGTCCTTCCAAAGAACGAGGCCACCATGTTTTTTCCCACACTTCGACCTCTCTTCACTTTAGTAGGCAACTCCTCGGAAGGAAACACCCACTCAGCAGACTGTCTTTTAGTTTCAGGATCATAACAGTAAATCCAGCTTTCGTCCCCCGTAACTACGTCGAACACAGCATTTGAGTCACCTCCGTTGAATCTTTGACCCATTTCACCTCACCAATCAACACGACGGACTTTTTGGGCTTCTGTCAAATTATGAGGTATCCACCGGGCACAAAGCTTCCTCACCGCTAAATGTTCATGGAGGATTTTGTGGACTTGACTCATACCAATGGCTAAGCTTGTACGAATCTGCTGATAGGTTACTCTTTTGTCAGTCTCTATCATACGCCGCACAACACTGATGTTATCTTCAGTAGTCGCCGTAGAAGGCCGGCCCTCACGCAGATCATCAGTGAAATTAGTGCGGCCACGTTTAAATTCATTAAACCAGTTGTAAATAGTAGCACGAGATGGGGCTTCATCGTGAAAGGCCAATCGAAGTCTATCATAACTTTCTTGTTGACTTAAATTACATCGAAAGTCGTAAAAAATCATTGCTCGAAAATTTTCTCGCGTTAAATTCATGCTCACGTAGTACACACAATTTTCAATTTGCCGCCAAATCGTAAAACAAATGACAATCCAGTGGAATTCGTACACAAAAATATTAAGAAAGAGTTCCATTTTCAAATTTTGAACTTATTTTTTTATTATATTTATTACAAGTGGCCAGTTCTAAAGACTTTCAGTGTCGCCCTCGTAAGTTGAAAAACTCTTCAAAATTCTGAGAAACTGCGTTTATACATATTCTGTGGCAAGAGTGTCATAGTAGGTGTTATCAGGGGCGACAAACCACCTAAGACTTGTCATCGTCTTAGCGTTATTCCCGGTAATGCCCCTAAAGGAGCCCGGGGTTCGCTTTGACACCTAAACCACCTAAGACTTAAATAAAAAAAATAGTGTTTTGAATGTTTAATTCACTTTGAAAACTATACTATTTAATTTACGAGCAGGTATTACAGTAGTAGTATTTAGACAGGCACACTATTTATAAATTATACTAAGCTTAAATCACAAATAGGTACTCTACTCACTTAAAACTATTTAAAAAAATACTTAACGCAGGGCTTTAAAACTAATGCAAGAGCATAACGTTTAAAGCAGCTTAACTTGATTTCTCAGCAAGTTATATCAAAGACTAGTTTAAAAAACACTAGAAAAACACGCTTTTATAAATGCACTTAATAACAAAAAAATAAATTATGGATCGTTCAGGTTGTCTCTATTTCTGGGCTGAAGTGTAAACTTTGTGCTTTTAATTATAATATTTGATTGTAAAAGCGTGGGGTGCTGGAACAGCAAATACTTTCTTGTAAACAAATACTAATACTAACTTCCTGGCGGCATGAGGTCGCACAAGAGCATAACGTTTAACTTTTAGAATCGCTTTACTTGATTTCTCAGCAAGTTATAAAAAAGTCTTTAGTTCATTTTTATAAAAAGTCTTTGCTCAAAAGTAATTTCAATTTGCAAATAATTTTGAGGATTGCAACTTTAAGCTTACATAATTCCTGTTTCGTCGGATTTTGATATTTTTAACCAACTTCAAAAAAAAGGAGGAGGTTCTCAATTCGGTTGTATTTTTTTTTTCAATGTTTGTTACCTCAGAACTCCGTCATTGATGAGCCGATTCGAAATTTTCTTTTTTTGTTTGTAAGTGTATGCTTCCAGGTGGGTTCCATTTTTTTCAAAATTCAGTTGGATGATGGGATCCATGAGGAATTGAGGGAACTCCTCAATTATATTAGGCACGCGTGTAGTGATTTTGGTATTTTCTATTATAACTAGTGTATTTACACCCGGAAATCATAAATTTGGTGGAGTGGAATTGATGATGAAGACCACAGATGACTTATGGAATTCCTCAATTATGTACGTAAAAGTACAAAAGTATATCACAGATTCTGATAAGATTCCGTTGAAAAAGCAACTAATGAAGTGCCAAAGGTGATCCTTGAGGATACGACGGAATTCCTCAAATATTATCGGCCCACATACAGTGATTCGGTTTTTGTCTCTAATAATCAACGCATTTGCTCTCGGAAATCAGTTCATGTGGTAAATTGGATAAGAAATATGGAAATATTCACGTGCCTTGGCGAAGTACTAAATTGAAGTCGGTTAAAACTTTGTTTTTAAAGTAAATTATTCTTTATATAACTATAACTTCAAAATACGCACGACTGAAGTAGACGCGTCCGGATACGTACTCTTAGAGCAGTCTACCCTACAACTCAATTATTAACGCCATTTTTGGATATCTGCCATTAACTACTGCCTCCATATGAGCATTTACTACATGTTATTACCCTATTTCTCACCAAAAAGTATATAACTCCCCTTATTTTTGGCTCGTAAGAATATCAATCAATCTCTTGTTGATACGAAATTTACCGACGCTCCATTTTTGTCGGTCCCCGGGGTGTTAGCGATCCTTGTATTATTTTGTCGTCACATGCTATGGTTTACATTATTTATACTGTCTAAACTGGCGCGATGGAAAATCAACACGGTAGGTATACGTGTTGACTGTGTTGTACGTGATGTTATACTTCGGTATTCCTTTTCGTATTTGTTTACTACATAGCAGTGGTGGCGCGTGAATATTGACAATGAGCAACCCTGAACCAAAAGAGTTACGAAAAAGTTTAGAGTATATACACTCAGAGGCAATGAAGACGGGTCACTTCCCATGGATTACTTTTACAAAGTTAAAAGAAAAGCCAAAATTAAAATTCAATTGTTAGGTGTAGTTTTTATCATTACTTTAGTAATAAATGTTACATAATCAGTTTTATTGTTTTTTTCTTTATTGAGTATTGCAATAGTGCATATTTATCCTTTTATTTATAATTGATTAGTCGCAGCTAATCCAGCCTAATTTAAGATAATATTACAGAGTTTGCATAGTTCAACAGTATTAAAATTAATATTATAACTTATTATTCCACTATATTACTAGTGGTTATTAATGGAACATTCTCTCGCTGGTGTTGCAAATGTTATTATAATAACATGAGGTGCTTTTACGCTGCTTTTAACTAATGCCTCTTTGAAGCCAGCGTGTGGTTTTTCAAGTCTAGATACTTATACTATAATATTTATAAAACTGGGGTGACGTTTTATTAATAGCATTAGCGACGAGTGATTTATTATATTAATATATTATTGATAATATATGGCATTTATGAAGCATAGATAGCCTATTGATTTGTATTGTTCTCAAAATCACAGTATTTCCCAACCGGATCAATTATCGTCACCCTCCCTCCTCCCCACAGCACCGCTATCTCAAGACGGCGAGTTCTCTCGATTTTTCTCGCACTATACGCCTCTTTCTATGTTTTCGAATAAGAGAGAGACGGATAGTGCGAGAAAAATCGAGAGAGCTCGCGCGCCGTCTTGTGATAGCCGTGCTGATGGCGAAACTCACCGTGAGACGAGAAAATCTACCCTCCTTTTTCTAATTTGCGCAGTGCTAGTAACAATGAATCAATGGGCCAATGGGTCGCACGCGCCGCGACTTGGTCGCAACTTGCGCTAGGCCCCCGGGGTGTCACTCTGTGATATACTCGTATAAACTTCGCATTTAAGCTTAATTTCAATGTTTCGCGTGCTCGTTCTGTTCGCCAGACGATAGCCTAGCATGAATTCAGATGAGACGTGGTCCGAAATTTTAACAAACCGTCCCAATTCAAATAACGCTTCACGCTCAAACTGTTTCTAACAGTGACCTGCTTTTATCGACAAGTTGCTAATGAAATACCGAATGCCACTGAAACTCTTGATTAATTTATCTGAATTTCACTTACGTTGTATAAGAAAGGTGGAAAAGTCTGAAATTAATTCAACTGGAAAATGAGAGTCGGCCGTTGGTTGAATTTTATTTCGAGAGGACCCAGTGATTCGATGCCTTGCGAAATACACAAGTCGATTGCGTCGTGAAATACTATCCCTTTCTTTCCAGCGAACTCTCCATAAGAAAACGCTATGTTTGTTTCGTAAGAAGTTAACGTTTAATGATTTGGGATTGGTATGCTGTTCACCTTTGTTAAATGAAGCAAATAAAATACTGACTGAGGGATTTTCCGTTGTTTCTCGTATGGCTTCTGAGGGGGTTAGTTTATACATTGTCCTTTTTTTGATCTCTGAAGGAAAACCGATCGTCTGTTGTTTTTTAATTAATATCAATGTACAATTGTAAATCTTAATGGGTGACAGCTTTGTGTGGTACTATAGCGATTCGTGCTATGAAAGGCCAGTTAAACCGTTGGTCCCGGTTGTTGTCTACGAGCAGCCGTTGTCGATGAAGGCCTTGGGTTGGCTTGAGAACTTCTAACATTCAAGTTGTCCACTTAAGTAAGTGTCAAGTGACGAAAACCTAATTCCGATAAGGTCTTCATTTACCGCTCTGGATTGCAAGGTCAAAAATGGCAGTCGCGTCAGCAAAAACCATTGCCGATGGTAACGGGTAACGGTTCATAAGGAGAAGAATCCGAAAATCTTATGAATCTTAATTGATACTGAGAAGTGAAAATTACCACAATACAACCATAAAAAAGTACGAATAGTAAAGTGGCTCGGGCATACATCAGTCAAATTAGAAAGAAGCGTTTTCCGTGCAGTGTTTCTTTGGTAAATGTACATGCTATAGTTGCCCACCCTATACATAAATTTTAACCTTTAAATGCATAGTGTTGCCAAATGTCTACAAAACATTAGACAGCTCACAGATTTTAAAAAATGGCTTACGTTCTTGAACGCACCTTTATACCAAACGCCAAGTAGTAGTCTTGGGAAATAATAACTGGCAACACTAAAATCTGCGCACTTTTTTTTTATTTTTCCTACATCCAATGAACTAAACAAAAACATTTTTGTCTACCAAAAATAAAAAAATATGCATTTAAGGGTTAAGTAACGATAGCTTTAAGTGCTACACGAACCGTTTTATCGAAAAAATATAACAATTTTTATCTTTTCGAATTGAGAGTTGTTTCTTTTCTAACTTTATTTTAAAACTGGAGATACCAATTTACGTTCATTAGGGCAATTTCAGCCCTTAAAATATAATATGTTCTAATGGAAGTAACACATTGTAAAAACATTTTAATTACGAAGTGATTGCGACCACCATGCTGCACTAATTAAGATTCAAAATTCATTCAATCTATTATATTTGACACATAGTGTGTATCTAAATCATCTCCATAGCAACAAAGTGCTTTGCAAACAGATTGGAACACGAGTTACCTACCCATCGATTGACGACACGGTGGGTGCTCCACGTTGAGTATTGAGCACATATCGAACACCAATCGATCTGAATCGAGTGGCGGATTTCCAGCGTAATAGAACACCGAGTATGTAGACTTAACGTCTTGCATCTGAATAGATGAAAGCAAATACACAGAACACAATAGATGAGCATTTCTAGGGTGGTTCGCTTTCCATAACGTTATTTGACATTCGAAGGCTAACGGCGTGATATTTTAAGAAACTTATGTAACAAAATTTCGTAAATTGGCATTCCATTTGCGCGAAATTCCCCCCTTTCCTAGATTAAACTTGTATAAACTAGAATAATAAGAGAAATTTATTTGGGACGTGATATTTTGGGAAAGCTATTTATCTAAAATTGTTAAAGTTCAGAAAAGTTTATTCTAGGAAAGGAATTATAGGCCAGTCAAAATCGACATCAGACCTCGCAAACGCGCATGTATCTACGATTTTTTTATATATTGTTAGGTTCATTGAGAGTAGTTTACACCCAAGTTTGCAACCCTGAAACCCTGTGCTACTCCCATGGTGCTCGAAAAACTGGGAAATTTCGGCACTTGTTTCAGGTAATTCTTAAAAACTACTCTAAATAAGTCTTTTTCAAGTATGCTTGCTTCTAATCTAATAAAGCTAAATAAATTTTCTACAATTTGAGCTTAACCCTAGAACTCTAGGTTAATTGGTTACAGAGATATAACTAGTCAAAGGTGGGCATTTACACTTTAAAACAAAAGGCAATTTTGTTTTTAAGTGTAAATTTTGTTGTAGGGTCATTTTCTAAGACACGTACCGGCTTTGTTGTATTGTACTGAATAAATTGGTTTTTATTTCTTTAAAAAAACGGGCTAGAATGTGTATTAAACATTTTAGATGTAGCATGTTTCAAAACAGATTAACTTAAA
The DNA here is from genome assembly GCA_947578815.1 of Epinotia ramella. Taxonomy (NCBI): domain Eukaryota; kingdom Metazoa; phylum Arthropoda; class Insecta; order Lepidoptera; family Tortricidae; genus Epinotia; species Epinotia ramella. The sequence goes on along the minus strand of OX388202.1, from coordinate 18,514,999 downwards.
CATAAACAACCAACATAAACAGATTTAAACTATAAAATAATAATATTTACTCGGTTGCAAGAACTAGACTTTCGCCCTTTTGGAAGAACCAGGTCTCATCCAGCGTAGATCAGTGGAGGGGAGTGGGGGATGAGGGATAATGTTTTCTGTTGGTCCTCCTCGTCCAGGACGATAGGGATGGCGTTATTGCAATTTCGCCCGTGGCAAAAGGAAAATAAGATAGAGCACTTGATCCCGGCCTTTCGGCAAGTGCACGACTCTACGCAACCTTTTTTGCATTTGCAATCCACCATTTTAAGCAGGGTCTGAGGAATGGGCTCTGCGCACATTGTGACAGGCATAAGACCTTGTTCACTGGTCATCCATCCCCAGTCACACGGGTTTTTGTCAACCCTTAATCATTTTTGCACTTGGTTTTAGGTCCTCCAAGAATGATATTTTGCATCCTCTGTAGTTGGGGGGAGGCGAGCAAGGTTGACTTTGACCGTTACTGTCGATTTTACAAATGCTGAGTTCAGTATTCCCCCATCTCCTCCGTAGAGATTCATCAAGATCTTCTCGCCAGCATTTCCTACTTCTTCCTTGTTGGTGTTTGGATCAAGGAAAATGCTGGCGAGGGTATATCCAGTCGGGGTTTTTTTTGAGGACGTTGCACCACTTCATGTTGCCTTGCCAGAAAAGGGCCGAGGTTTTGTCACACTCACTGATGGCATGCAGAAATAAAACCATCCCGCGTGGAGCGCAATTTCCAAATGTATATGAATTTGCTGGATATTCGATGCAGTTTGAACCACCTCTGCTGCCTTTCTGGAAGTAGGTACACGTTCGTCTACGTTAACTTAAGCCGTTTAGAAGGACAAGTAGGTCCACGTCCTCCCCAATGATAAAAATTTGATCGAAATATGAGCTCTTGGAAAGGGTAGTCCTCACTATATCGGCATCGGCGTCTTTTTCAGATTGATGGATCTCGATATCCAGCCTCTCAAATTCAGTACGCATCATTGTGATCAGACGGCGTTTGTTTGATTCATTTGAAAGCAGTTTTGCTTGGAGCACTTTGATGGGTGTTGATTCATCAAACAAAATGTCAATGTAGGAGAGAGAAGCAGAGCGTCGCAGGCTTTCAGCTGATTTAGTGCTCCTCATTTCTGCATTTTCTGGGTATCCATCAAAAACCACAGCTGCGTTTTTACCAGTGGTTGAAAACATAGCATGTACACTTTTTTTCAAAAATTGCTCACATTTGACTAGCTGTATCTCTGCAACCAATGAATTTAGAGTGCTAAAATTATGCTCAAATTGTAGAAAATTTAGTAAGCTTTATTAGATTACAAGCAAGCATACTCGAAAAACGCTTCTTTAGAGTAGTTTTTCACATGTTACTTATCTCTCTTGAAAACGTAATGTGTATTAATGAGGTCTATCATATTGTACCAGCAACACTATACAAGTTACATTTAACTAGAGATTTTTTTCTCCCATACGATAAATAAATAACACTATGTGAACTACATACATATTTGTTTATGCGATTGTACGCTTTGCAATTTGCGATTCACGTACTTAGCCGGTTCAAACTATTCAAGAACTGCATGTCTATCACAGGACGGCCTGTGATAGACATGCAGTTCTACGGAGCTGTGTCGCGGTGAGATAAACTATCTGTCTCTTTCTAATTTGAACGCTTAGAAAGAGGTGGATAGTTTATATCGCCGCGAGACAGCTCGCGGGTGGTCCTTTGATAGCCATGCTACTCAATTAAGAATTGAATAAGTCCTGTTTCACAGGATTCCCATTTACCGACGTTTGAATATTGTATATCATCGTCAGATTTCATGGAACAGTTGTCCTGTGACTATAGTTCGCACGCTGGTTAAGTGCGCTGCTGTAAATTTTCTCCGCATATGTACACAGTCGGGGAAAATGAAGGTTTGGCACAATACATGTGAACTCTATTTGAATGACGTTAAGGTCCAAAAGTGCTAACCATTCAATTTCCTCGACTGTACAAGTTTAAATCATGATATTTTTCTTCATGACTACCTGAGGGCAGGGGCAAGAGGGGGTAGGGGGGGGGGGGTGAGGGGGTTGCTGAGGGGGGGGGGGGTTGCAGTGGGCGGGGCGGGGCGCGTTAGATACCTTACGCTCGCGAGGCCCCGGGCCGCCAGTCAGTCGGGGGCCGGCACCACGCGAGCGAGGACACGTGCGTCGTGCTGTGATCCGCCGCAGCCACCGCCAACTTGAACGCGACGAACCGCGCGTACCTATTTTTGTCTTATTACCCAACTGCCGAAAGAGAGGAGGGTTATGTTTTTCGAGCGTATGTGTGTGACCTTATTCTTTGGCACGCCCTGCAGCCTAAACCGTTCGACGGATTTCGACATATGAGGTGTCGTTGGTTTCCTCTTAATTGTGGGAGTGACATAGGATATAAAATTTGAAAAAAGCAGTTGGGTTTTTTGAAAAATCTTTTAATTTCACTTGTTTATTATTGTACTTGTTTTTAGAAGCACGATGAAAACGAAATAGGGCCACAGCTGCTCTGTTTATGATTGTTTGAATACCCAATGCCTTCGAAGTGAATATTTTATAAAGTTATTTTTTTCTACCATCAAATATAATAATCACCTATTCAAAGACGAAACAAAAAACATAAGGTATTATATTAAAGTACAACAATTGTAATTGAATATTTTTTATTAAGTAAAGACAGCTTTTGTCTGTTAGTTGTCTATCCTATCCTTTCCTAACCTGCAGCACTTTACCAAATAATGTCTACCTTTCCAATTCCAATATAGAAAAAAGCGGCCAAGTGCGTGTCGGACCACGCACAACGAGGGTTCCGTGCCTATTAAAAAGGTCGTATCGTTACTGAAATCTTATGGCACTAACATCCTTTTCTTTAAGGAAGGCAGTTTTTTAGAAACTCTCAAAAACCTTTGAACCGATCTTGTTCAAAACAATTTTCGCTGAGAGAATTTAATAAGCCCTACAAGCATGATCTTTTTCATTTTTTTTAAATACACGTTTCAAAAATTAGAGGGGGGGGGCACAATTTTAGTGACTTTCGAGGAGATTATCTCCGACTCTATTCACTTAATCAAAAAAAATGCTGAGAAACCTTATATTTATTTTGAAAGGCCTATCGATTGATGTGCCACACGTGGGCTTGCAATGAAAAAAAAAATTGGACTTTCAATTTTATGTATGGAGTGCACCCCTAAAAATATTTTTTTTTAGCAATTTAGTTACAAAACTATGTAGCGGTTAACAAAATACACCTATCCTGAAAATTTTATTCAAATACACCTTGTAGTTTTCGAGTAAAATGCCTGTGACATACGGACGGACAGACAGACAGACAGACATGACGAATCTATAAGGGTTCCGTTTTTTGCCATTTGGCTACGGAACCCTAAAAACGTGACTGCCATGATTTTCCTATGAGGATACATAGGAAAATCATGGCAGTCACGTCGTTTTGTGTAAGGAGCACAATTCCGGTGATAATGCAAACTTTTGGAGCTAGATATACTCTTAAAAATAACTATAAAAGTACCTACCTACGGAACCCTAAACAGAGTATCTTAATAAAACCATATGCTTTTTGAACTTACTTGTGAATTAACTTTTTTCTTTTTTTTTTTTACTTAATAGAGAATAGAGAAGTAGCAGATAAATTTTATGTGTAGTGTTTATTCATAATCACACTGACATATTACATGTGAAGTAGCATATTGTACTAAATTAATATCGGTTCACTTTACTCAAGCGACATCTGGTGAGCTAGAACATTTTTTGCCTTCATTGATGTATTCTTGGCGTGACAGCCCTAGCGTTACACGTGCCGTGTGTGAATGAATACAAGTTATACGATAGACAGAGATGCACAGAGTAGGCACGTTTCTTATGCCTAAACGCCGTTTTTGCTAGGAAGTGCAATTTCTGTACTTGTACTATTACTTATTCTGTGCTGAGGGGCGAACACGTAACTTTTCGAACGCACGTTAGGACGACGCAACTGTAATTTACACATACAAGAAGTGACATTTAGATCACTCTCCATTGATCACTGACTGATCTGCTGACTGATCTGATCGACTTGCTGTTTGAATGTTGCTTGTACCATGCGGAATACCTATAATGATCAACTCATACAAATATATAGGTATGTACAACAAACTTAATATGAGATATCAGCTTCTATGAGACTATAGGTGTGGTAAAATGCCGTATTTCAACTTGACTACGATGTTTAGTAATACGGTATCCTATCGGAATCACTTAATTTCATTTCCCAACTGTGTTTGTCCAAATTTTCATTTCAGCAAAAAGTTACTTTTGTCGAAGACCGCATAGCTATTGTTTTTTTAATACCATTTCAATTTGAGTTTTTCGTACGCAGAGCTGATGGGTCAAAACGAGCGCCAAACACAAATTGAAATGCGAAGTGCGATGGACCGTTGAAATAAGTAGGTATTGGTAGGTACATTTTCGAGATCACAATATTATAGTTACTCATGTTATACTTTCTCAAGAGTAACTTTTCGGCGAAGAGCACTTGTTACCGAATTTATTGCCATTCAAGTGTCTAATATAGACCAAAATGACTAAACGAGTTTTTTCCCATTTTCTTTTGTAAGTATTATTAAAAAAGAATTCAAATGAAGCGCGAAATTACAATCAGCGGAAGAGCCCTTGAAGATGATTCCACCGACCGTTAGCTCTTTGTTTAATCAGGCAAGTAAACAATATGGACCTTTTTCTCTTTGGGACCAACAAATATTAACTAACCGTTTCTAATGTCCTTCCCTGGGAACACAAAAATAGATAGGGCTCTTTAGCGTACAAATACCTACAAATTATATAAAGATGGATGAAGGGTACTTACCAACTAACTAGTAATTGATTATTTCTTCTTATACTGAAAACAGAATTACTGCGCAATTCACTTTAAGTATGGTGTCATGTTCCAGGTGGTGAGTACCCAGAGTCTCGAGTATGTGCTGTATTTAGAATGGAAGACCTGCATTTGGCTCTAACTATCAACACAGTTAATCCATACATAAATAAAGGATCTGCATTGCGCATGTGATTCCTCTCAAGATGAAAGCGTCCATATTATTATGTTACAGTTTTGGTTTACTAGGCTTTTCATAGCAAACCAATGTACTTACGTTTATAATAATAATAAATAATAAAACATTTATTTCAGGCAACTAAGGCCCATAGTTACAAATAACTTACATACTAACATACATACAAAATAATATTAAAAAAACGAATTATTATTTAGGCGACGAAACAGTGTGGCTCCGTTGCGTCGTCAAGTCCGGTGAAGAGTTCGGTAGGTTGCCCCGGAACCGCCGAAACACGACACCCTTCGGCCAGAAGTCAGCACACGCGATGGTCTCCTGCAGCGGCCGCGGCACGCGCACTACAAACGAGCTGAAGTGCACGTATTGGCGCGAACGCAGCTGGAAAACCCTCAGCGAGTAGCCCGTCTTCTGGTGAATATACCCCACCACGTCATCAGCCTTGGCGGAGTAATGCAGGCGCGACACGTACAACTCGGTGGGCAACCCGCAGGCCCGAACCAACTGGCTCTGCTGTACCACACTGGCTCTTTCAAGGTCAAGGTCAAGGTGTCTTTATATGGCGATAGTTTATGCCACAAGAGCGTTAAATAACCTATACTATGACATACCTACCTATTGTTGATCGTTGTTGTTTCATAGAAAGAAAGAAAGAAAGAAAGAAAGATACATTTATTCGTGACAAACACAAGGCAATTTACATACTAGTCCAGGCAATGAACTGACAACTTGTATGGAAAAAATGTCAATTTTGGAAATAATTTATAATAGCTTATTTTTTATGTATAACGGATATATTATCAATTAAATAGTTACCCAGCGACAAAATCCGACAAAATTTCAGACATCGAAAAAATGATAAGTTAACTGACTTCTAAAAAGTCAGTAAAAATATTAATAAATGTTTTTGTCTTTATTTTGGTTCATTTACATTTGCTCTATAATATTCAAGATAAATCGTACAAAAAAAGATAATGCATGCTTCATTTAAACCTACATAATTACTTCCGGGTGGAAAGTTTGTCGGATTCTTGACTAAATCATCTTAGAATAACATTTTCAAATGAAATCAACAAAAAAAACGCTATTATAAATTAATGTTTTTCAAAACCGTATTTTGCCTGGAGTATACATTGACAATTAACAAAGAAAAACGTAATTTGCCACGAAATGGTCGCAACTCAGCGTAATGCTGGCGGTGCCAGCGCTGGTCTTCCGTTGCGACCATTTGGTGATGTCACGGCACAGTGACGAAACGTACACATACAACCAAGAAAAACGCCTCATGGCTTAAAAAACGCGAATCAGGGTCGCTCGAACATAAAAAATAAAATAAAAAATTAAACTATCTATGATTATCTTAAGCTAAGTGACAGTGACACATGACGTAATATATATGAATTTACACGAAAAGTAATTAGGTCACGGCCAAAAGAAAAAAAAACAGAAAAGAAACTATTATACAATAAATACACATTTAACACTTTAACTTATTGCGAAGTGTGTGTTAGCTGATTATAGTATAGCATAGGCTGATTTACCCAGCTTCTTTTTCTTACATATTTTTATTACCTAATGAAGAATCTAAATTTAAGCTTGTAACCGTTGTTATTCCTTAAAAAACTGTTTATATCTTATAGTTGACGCATTTATTCTCTTACTGGTATTTTATCTTAACTCTAAATATGACTGATTGAATTCCATTGTTTATTTTGAATAACAGTCTTAATACTTCATTATTGCCAGCAGACTGAGGAAATGTTGCCCTGAGACAATGTATAGGTATACTTAAAGAAGGAGAATTGAGACGATATATTATAATCATACGTCAAAGCCTATAATAATAACAAAAATCTATTTAAATACTACTATGTAATAACACAATACGCGTCCAAATGGCATACTGTAAAACACAGCGCGTAATTCGGAAAACTACCTACTTACATAAAATATTTTCAAATAAGAACCATAACTTTAGAGACATCTCAAAAATATAAATGATAATCCATTTTTTTTAATGTAGGAAGATAAATGTCTTGGGGCGTCGTGCTTCACAAACCACCTCACTTGGGTGTAGGACTTCTAACTTGCCAAACTCTTAACTTTTTCCAGCCTTGAGGTTTATTTACTCCATGTAAGAACCACTAAAAAGAGCACTCAGATACCGCCTCACGAGCGGTGAGTCTGACTCTTGTGCACTTTACAACCCAGCAATAAGGGCTATATTAGCACTAATTGGAGATATAAGGTTGCGGTTTCTGTTATAGCGAATATTTAAGTTAATTCATTTTGTAGTAAGCAGTAACGCTGTTAACTAAATTTATAAATTTCCAAGTAAAGGACAAAAATCAAAAATTTCATGCTCTGAGCCGGATTCGAACCGGCATTAACTTCGGCGTTTAATTTGGAATTTATAATATTTAAGTAGTATTTATTTGAATCCAAGTGGTCATAATTTTTAATAGACGAAAAAATTGCTTAGCAGCAGCGATAAAATAAAATAAAATATCTTTATTTCAGAACATTACAATTCCATACGGTTACAAATATATCAAGTTAAATTATATTATATTAAATTAAATCAAATTATTTACATTCACAAATTATATATTATTTACTTTAATGTCAAGAAGGGACCTGTACATATAATAAAAAATGGAAAATAAAAAATTAAAAATGTCAATCATCATCATACAATAAAAATAATTCAAATTTAGTTAATAGTCTTAACCCAGGTATCTAGGATGGACCCATCGGTTCTATCAGCGATGACCTTCAGTATCCTGTTGTCGCTGCGTAGGATGGTCGGTTTAGAATAGATGCGACCCGCTTTCGCTTGATCGCATGAAAGTCGTCGGTACGGGCCTCGGCAAACATACCTGACGCGCTACAGAACCGTGGCAACCTCATCAGGACTCTGAAGGCATCGTTATACTGGATACGAAGAGCGTTATAGGCTTTCAGCGTGTAGTGGACCCATAGGCTACCCGTGTAAAATACTTGACAGTAGATATGCTTTAAAAAGGGTGACTTTAACTGGTTTTGAACATCGGGCAAACCTACGAGCCAACATATTGCTTCTGACCGCTAACGCTCTTCGTTCCCTCTCCAAATCGAGATCGTCCTTTAGGTCTTCCGTCACATAGTGCCCAAGGTATTTAAACTGTGAAACCCTCTGTAGGTGCATGCAGTATGGGCAGCTATCAGCTCGCGTCTGACAATAGGTACTGTCGATCGTTTCAGCATAAGATATTCTAGGTTAATAAAATTCGATTAAGAAAAAAACTTTCATCACGTACTAAAAATCATTGAGATTGGAAAATCTTTAGAAGTGGAAACCCATTTTCTCTTTTTCTATGGACGAGTAGATACGCGGTATTCTTACCTCTTAAGTGATGTTTGGTAAGAAGTATCCAATTATACCTAAGACTATTAGATTCATTCTGACTGCTGCGAAATATTACACCTCAATAACATGTTTCTCTTTTTTATAGCATATATTATAATATGAACTCGTATATTGTCATAAAGTGAAGGTATTCCTACTGGACTGCACGTGACATTTAAAACATGAGGTTAACCGTATAATTATAAGTGCATTGTCTTTGTTCAATCACATTTTAAATAAGGTGAGTCGGGGCAAGAGTAACATCGGGGGAAGAGGGTCAAAAGCTTCTCCAGCTAATTCTTTTGAATTGAGCGCCTTTTTGTACCGTCGGTAAAACAGACTAGGCGCCTGTCTGTTTTACCGACGGTACAAAAAGGCGCTCAATTCAAAAGAATTAGCTGGAGAAGCTTTTGACCCTCTTCCCCCGATGTTACTCTTGCCCCGACTCACCTTAGTGATAAAAAGAGAGGAGGAGGAGGAACAGACAGACAGACAGACAGACACACTTTCGCATTTATAATATTAGTATGGGCAGTATGGATAGTCATCTGAAACTTAAGTATTGGTGCGATATACATATTGCCCAATTAAATCTGACTGACATACCTAAGTTTAGAAATAACTTTGTTGTTATAAGCAAAAAAATACTTTCCTCTCTGAAAAGTAATTTCCCAGTCGGCTATTTAAACACAAAAGTGAGAAGTGCACAACAAAGTTATTTCTAAACTTTACCTAAGTTTAGAAATATAAAATAACCGAACAATAGCCGACTGGGAAATGACTTTTCAGAGAGGAGAGTAATTTTTAGTGTTCCGTACCAAAATTAGTCCAACGGAACACATATGCGATCACTCGGAGGCTGTCCGTCTGTCACAGCCAGTTTTCTCGAAGACCGTTTGACATAGGAAGCTGAAATTTGGTAAAGATATAGAAATGTATGGCCTAATTACATAAATAAAGACAAAAAGGTGTAAACCCCATTAAAGGGGGCAATTTGAGGAGTAATAAGGGGTTTCGCATTTTTTTTTTCGATTGTCAGAAACGTGAGGGGTATCATTCGAAAGCTCGCAAAATTTTAAGACGGTACGTATACACATTTTGAGTTCTTTTTACGATAGCTCTTACTAGTGTAAAATATGATCAAAGTAACTTTTTTTCATACAGTGCTGTCCCCAGCTCTATTTCAAAAACTATAGCCAACTAAGACTTGGAAATACACATGCATAACGGAAATTGTGTGTAGATGGCGGGAAAAATATCAACATGACGCTAGCATTAATAGTTTAAATTATATTAACAAATTAAAGTAAATAAAATCGGTATAGCGTCTCATTTTACGCTGGTTCTTCAGTATAGCCGTGCCTGGTCAAGTACATTGCACTTCGCAGTCTGATAAATTAATATTCATATAATGAAAACACAGCATTGTATTTCGTGTTTTTTCCTGTTTCCGATTTGTTCCGACCGAAACCGAAAAATACCCGATGTCAAATAATTAGACAACGCAGGTCTGGTGTTTTCAACAATTACCCACGATCCAGTTAAAGTCTGACCTTCGATTCGGTGTAGTTGTTGCGGATCTGGGAGTCAATATATACTAGAGGTGTGTGGTAGTTTAGAGATAGATTGTGAATAGTTTATATCTCCGTATTTCCGAATGAATGCGACGAATAATTTGCATCTAGTAAAAATAAGATTTATTGTTGTCATAATCTATACCAATTCAAATAAAGAACTCCGTACTTTATGAATGTTTGTTTTTAGTGTTCCATATTTAAAGCTGATACATAGACCAAAGGTTAATAAACCAAATAGAGGCTTCATAGTTATCGCAGTATTTTTATTTTTTTTTATTTTTTATTTAAAGTTCCAAATAATTGGAGAACAAAAAAAAACTCTTCTTATATGCGGTTTTGTTTGGGTTGCTAAAACACACAAATAATACTATGCTAATCATTATTAAAAATCGTGTAAACTTCAGATTTCAACACTACAAGCAGCTGGCTTTCTATATTTTAACAGTTCTACATATTATTGACTCTATTTGGTTAAAATCTAGAAACAAAATGACATCAAAGTACGAGGTTCTTTATTTGATTTAAAATTGGAATACCGAGCTGTAGTCGTGAATCGTATTGTTGTCCTATACCATTCAAGTTTGAGAGCTTGCTGCGAAAATTTTGAACCCCCTAAAAAAAGGCGAGGATCTAAAACATTAAAATGACTCGTTTTTCGTATGTACTGGGAAATTAATATATTGAAGACGAATGCGTAACTGCATTTCACAGGATACTTTCAGAAAATTTAAGTTTATAAGTCCCCATTGTTCTCAATGGAAGCATTCATAAGTTTTATTGGTAATACTTTTACTAACAGTGACATACCGCATGGATCACGTTTACCTAATAATAATTGGAAGGTGATTTTAACGTCAACTTTAGTTCTAAAAATAATAATAGTATAACCACATATTTTAAGAGTGTAGGTTTTACGCAGATGTTAAATGACACAAATACTTGACAACGTTTTTAGCAATTTCCCAAATTCTTTAGTTATACACGTCGTAGAATATTTTTTAGCCATCAGCCCATCACAACAAATTTGTATGAGAATCGAAGATATAGAAATATATTTTTTGTTGAACTCCATTCAATAAATCAAGCAGTTTAGTTATTAGTAGTTAGCTTCAAAATCAGGAGATAAAGTATGAATCATTTAAAATAACTGAATGTACGGAACACTAATTGCCGAGTTCCGACTCGCACTTGGCCGATTTTTTTTCTTATAACAACAAAGTTATTTCTAAACTTAGGGATGTCAGTCAGATTTAATTGAGCAATATGTATATCGCACCAATACTTAAGTTTCAGATGACTATCCATACTGTCCATACTAATATTATAAATGCGAAAGTGTGTCTGTCTGTCTGTTACCTCTTCACGCTTAAACCGCTGAACCGATTTGGATGAAATTTGGTATAGAGATAGTTAGAATCCTGGGGAAGGACATATGATAGTTTTTATCCCGGAAAGAATCCCCCAAGGGGTTGGAGGGGGGGGGGGGGGTGAGTTTGTATGGAGCTACGATATAATTGAGTTCCACGCGGACGGAGTCGCGGGCAGAAACTAGTTATTATATATTGATGTAGTTGTTAAAATAAATTAACCAAAGATTTGCATCGATACAATTTATAACAAATCATCTCTCAGTCGCACTCCACCTTTATCGTGTAGAAGGTACTTGCCAGCGTTCTCCTAATGACGATGCTAAGTGAATATGCTTGTACGTACGTAAGTACTGTGAAACCATTAGACTTGGTGCAGCTTACCGTGTGGTAACTTTCTAGGTTCATGCTTTAAACGGTTCTTCCTGTGCAAACGTGGCGTGCACGAGTCGAGCTAAACTCACGATATCCTCCGACAACTCCGTGCGATTAGCTGTTGAGTTGCTTCTGTATTGTAGCACTAATTGTTATTTAGTTTCAGTAATTAATTATATTATGTTGTGTGTTATGCTGTAGACTTACTCATCAATAGTTATCATCATAAGTAAAATTGATAAGGTTACAAAGAAATTATGCTTTTTGTTGATAATTTACTTAATTAAATTGATAGGTAGATTCACAAGATTATTTGCAACGTAGGCAAACATTTAATATCGGTTTCCCTGGTTATTTAGGGTTAATTTACGTTTGGTAAAAAGTAAACGAGTAAAAACAGGCAATTATTTTTGATAGTAGGTATTAATCATCTTTCCGTTCTTAATAAGCCTTGGGCAATTTCGCTCATTAAAATACAAAATTAATCACGATTAATTGCGGTATAAAAATAAACAGAGGAATGGAAATTGCGTTAGCAACGGTAGTGAAAAAAATCTCATAAAGACGATGAAATCTGCGAAATAAATCCAATTTAGGCGGTATAATAGGTTACATTGGATATTCCGAGGTGTTTTGATTAGCGTCATGTTACGCAAAAAATAAGTGCTCTCCGTAAATATTGGAGACAAATGAAAATAACATAAATTTAATTTCTCCATTTTATATGTAATTTTGTTTCTGCGAATGTCAGTGTGACTCGGATGTTCAATCATACAATTATGACAGCGAATTCTAAGTAGGAAATGATTCATAGACCATACTCGTATTATCCTCGTGCACCATTACTTACCTTCTTCCCCACATCTTACCCATCTGACTCCACCTGCAACCTGACGAATGACTGCCACCACAGAACTTATTTATTGTTCCGTGGCTCACACCCTCGCAATTTCAACCAAACCTGCTTGACCTTAGCAAGCAAGCCAAATTCCGGTACATAGGCAACTAATTTATCACGAGTTGCGCGTAAATCAGCGTTATGGTGCCTTATGGCGGTTGTAATCAACAGCTCGTGTTTGTTCTCATTATGCTGGCAATGTATTCCGTTATATATTATGATGTATATTGTAGAGGTAGGTACGAGTATAGTAGTAATGTTTGTCCACATTTGAAACTCTAATTACGAGAGCATACCGTGTTAATATTTGTAATTGCAGTACTTGGTTAAATGACGATTAATTATCAATTAAACATGATTTCTATGCTATCTGTCTCTAAGTTAAGCAAAAAACCAATTGATCTGCCTACATGCTAAATACTCGTACGTTTTCCCAACAATTGCCATGCCACACATCAGTGACACGCATACTTAAGTAATATAAAATCTATTTTAACCTAAGTAGACCCATTTAGCATTGAAAGTGATAATTTATGCGTCACTTTAATTAAAACCGGCCTTGTTAGGTTCCCGCAGATCCGTTTCATGAAATACGTTCTATCACCAAAGACAATTGTGGTTTGCAATTTCAAACATGACATAAATCGGTATCAAAGTTTCCGACGGAAGAGCATTTTCCTGTTTGGTAGAGTTTGTGGTCGCCAAATAGTTTGGGCGTCCTCTTAACTATATTAACCACCTAAATGTCAGCTGTCACCCGCATCATGGAGAGGATTTGAGGCTAGTTTGTCAGTGCTTTGTTTTTATTTCGACTGGTTGAAATTGCTTGTTAAGGAAAAGCCAATGTATTCATGTATTGTATTCCAACCTATGGTTTATTTATTTATTGATACATGGGAAACCAACAGCGCAACATATTTAGGTATAGACATAATAATAAAACCATATAGCCAATGTGATATTATGTTTTTTAATGTCTAACATTCCATTGTTGGAGGAAAAATGACATTGCTTAGTTTGATTTTTGCCGTTTCTGTTTAGTACCAATGTGAATGTTCTTTACGGTTTCTAAACAAACATAAAGTATCAATGCTTATGATGACCTCTGTAGCCTCTTTGATAGTGACTCTGCCTACGACGCCGGAGGTCCCGGGTTCGGATCCCGATAAGGGCGTTTATTTGTGTGATGACCACGAATATTTGTTCCTATGGATGTTTTCTATGTACCTATTTAAGTAGGTATTTATTTATCTATATAAGTAAGTATATCGTCGTCTAATACCCATAGTGCAAGCTATGCTTAGTTTGGGATTAGGTCGATTTGTGTAAGATTGTCCCCAAATATTTATTACACTATATGTATTTCTTTATTTATGATTGTAATATTACCTTTTAAGCAATCACAAAAAGTTATGAATGGAATTAAGTATATTATTTATTTAACATTCTAAATGTACACACATCGATGGTGCCTACCTTATTAAAATATTATATGGTGATTTAAGTACCCAATAATAAAACCTATTTATATAAAACGGCGTTTAGTTGATATATGTTAACATTTCATTTTCTGCACAACGGACCGGCCGGAAATGATAACATTATTACAGTGGAAGTAAGAGCATCATTGCATTCCAATATTTTGAATAGTTTTCCATTTTGCGGGCATGATTGAGTTTTTCACCAAAACCACATGAATTTACAAGAAACAACGGTATCGACAAAAACACAAAAACAAAATGCTTGTCCATAAAAACTAGCGCCAACTGAACCTACTTCGCAAATTGCATATAAATCAGGCCCTGTTTTTGCAGGGCCCTCCGGCGATTCATAATTTCGCGGACCCACAACCCGGGCAGAAAAGTATTTTCAATTTATGCCAGTTCCAGGTGAGTTTGCGGACATTCCACAAAACCCTGTTCCAAATGGCAAACTGACTCATATTTCAACACTTTTCTGTAAAATAAAACATTAACCGCCATTTTATGTTTTAACTTCGTATAATACATCTGGGGCAGGATAGAACTGGTTTAAAAGTACATTGTGTAACGAGGGGCGTAAGTGGAATATTGCGAACAAGAGTCTATCAGAAGGCTTTTGACGACTCGAGTTTGCAATATTCTTACGCCCGTATTATACACAATGTTTTTCATCACATTTGCGAGGAAACAAATACATTTTAGATGAAATCAATACAAATCGTAATAAAAACTGCAACATGTCAGTCGACCATTTTGTTGAATTTGACGTGAGGCGCGTATGGCCAAGACCCTTCGGTATACAGCCACGATTTGAAAACACTTAAAAACATTTTACATAGACACTAAATAACTACATATTAAATCTGTAAATAATTCAGTTAAACATGTTTAAGAAGTTTTTTAAGTTTAAATTTATTTATAAATACGTTTTCAGACGTCGTATTTGATATAAAACCTCTTTGCTTTGTAACTGCCGCATGAGTGACAGATACAATTTAAGAAAAAAACCTTACGCCCGTGGGCGTAACACAGGCTATTACAGGTCTGTATGTCTGCACATTATGAAGCCCTTTTCGAGCAAGTGTGATGAAAAATATTTGAAAGTGCCGTTTGCATAAACATCTTTTTCATCACACTTGGTCATAAAGGGCGAAGGCATACAGAGCTAGCCTATATTACGCCCATGTACGTAAAGTTTTTTTTTGCATCTGTCACTCCTTCTTCACTTTTAAATAGAGAAGGTTTTAAGTCACATCTGGTTTGAAAATATATCGGAAACAAATTTAAATATGAAAACTCCATGAGACAATATTCAAATAAATTTTTGATCTTTTATAAAAAATGTAATTAGTATCCGCATAAACAATTTTTAATAGATAGTTATTTAATCGTTGCTGAATGTCGGTGGTTCTTTGTCACACACGTCAAGTCAAAAGTATCGGAATGGACAACTTGGTTCGTACAAGTATAATGATCCTTACCAAGCATAAAATGCAATGTAAATACTACTGTTATAATGTACTATTTTTTATAACTGGTCGCCATGTCATTGCGACAAAAAGTATTGAATTGAACCCTTGACTTAATTAAGTGCCAATAAATCTGAAGCTCTAATATTAGGTGGCTAAGTACTTACTTTTGTAGTCCACAGTTTCTCAACTTGAGATTGAAAAAGTTATGGCTTTCCATTTGTTGATATTTTTTATAGAAGGATAATCATTTATTAGTTCGTGCATTCCACCTCTTTAATACACAAAAAAGCATAAGACATACTTACTAACACAACAAACACAAGTAGGTCGTACTATCGACAACACAGCTAACTGACCATCCGTGCACTCTATGTACGTGCATTGTAATAAGGTTCTACATAAATACAGGATAGTCAGCTAACATTGTTGGCATGTGTACCTGTAGGTATACATAGTGACTAATAGCAATACCCTAACGGAACTCTAAGAGTATTTGCACGCAAACTTATATACGAAATGGTCTTCGGGATTTAAAGGTTCTGCCATCCATTCTCCGATCCGTACCTACTACGAAATATATCACTGGAGAAACGTTCTAAGGAAATGTCGACTTGGGTACAATTTCCTCACTCCGTCATATTGCTTTGCATTGCTAATAAACCTTGTAATAGGTATTCAGTATATATATAGGTGCGTTGGTACAACACATATGTAGAGCACATGAACGTTATGTTAGTAACTATGTCACTGAAATGGGTCTATATCGGGTGGCATAAAATTGTTGGTCCTACTATTTTGTCGCATACCAACTTTATGCCGAATAACGTATGGCATAAACATAGATGTTCATATTTTTTATTTACCGAAATTGTTGTTCCTAATATTTATTGTCCTAAATATTTATTATCCGGATGTTTATTGTGTCGATTTTTTTTTTTTAGAATGATTGATGTGCATAATTTTGATGTTACTAATATTTCATGTTCTAAAAATGTTGTGCATACATTTTGTTACGCATACTCGTATATATCGATTGTCCTAAATATTTATCGATGAATCGAAATGCAGGTTGAATCTGGTCAGGATTGCCTATTACTTAAATTACTTATGACCCGCCCTCATGTCGACGGAGCCCCGCTTCGCGGGGCCCCTTTTTCTGGTCTGAGGGACACAAGTGAACCCTAACCTAACCGACCTAAAATTGAGTTCGCTTGATAGCCGTGCGGCGAGTCGACGCCACCCCGCTGGGCGGGGTGTCTATTTCTGCTCTGAGGGACATAAGGCAACTAACGAACCTATCTTATTTATCTAGATGTCGGGTCTGCTCAGAGTTTAAAAATAGTATAAAATTTAGGAAAAAAATAGTATAGGAGGTGTAATTTTAGCTAATTTAATAATAGGCAAAATAATTACTATGACAATGAAAATTAGGACTATTACTTTTTAGGTAATTCTATGTTCGAGTAATCAATACTAGGATAAACATACTTTAGAACTTTTAAATGTGTATGCGCAAAAATGAATAGGCTAAATAAGTAGTATGCCACTCAACATTATGCCAAACATTCTCGGCCAAAAATGTTTAGGACGATCAACACACCCCGACACGACACGACACGACACGACACGACAGGCACCCCACTGAAATTGATATCAAGAGCTCAAAAAAGCCCTATTTTTGTAAGAAATCGAGA
This sequence comes from Epinotia ramella, assembly GCA_947578815.1. Taxonomy (NCBI): domain Eukaryota; kingdom Metazoa; phylum Arthropoda; class Insecta; order Lepidoptera; family Tortricidae; genus Epinotia; species Epinotia ramella. The sequence goes on along the minus strand of OX388202.1, from coordinate 18,497,651 downwards.
AAAGAAGACAGCTTGCATTACACTGATAGTATTTTCCTGTAATATGATAAAGAGATTGAGGATGATCTTTACAAATAAAGTTTCACTGTATTTCAGTGTATTGTAATTCAGAGGGGTAATCATCATGACTCAGGAACAAATATTCGTGCTCATCACAGAAATAAATGACCTTACCGGGATTTGAACCCTCCACCTCTAGCTTCGTGGGCAGGGTCACTACCAACTTGGCTAAACCGGTCGTCAGTATTTAATGTACCGGTTTTTTGCTAAAATAGGTTTGACGGACGTTTATAAATAAACAAGGCCATAATAGGATATGTTTGAATTGAGAATAGGGGACGTTAGTCAAATACTAGCTAATGTATTATTCATAGGTAATTTCATTCTTTTTCTCCATTACGCACAAATACAGTAAAGTGTTTGACATAATAATATATTAATACCTAGGCCAAATTACTTTATTTTGTACGGAAAGTGTACCAACACGTATCCTTAAACGCCTATTCTACGAGCAAATACTGGGATTTTGCTCGGGACTAGTAAATATGAAGTTTGAATTTCGATAGTGATCTCTAATTCGGCGTGACTCGAGTGCTAACAGGATTGTAAAGTGCTAATACGACCTACGTATGCCAAACTCGCATTGTTATCACGTTATTACTGTCTAGTAAGAAAGTAGTATGTAGATTGTCTTTCAATATTTGAAACCCAGTTTCAGCTACTATAGGTAGACCGCTTATCTCAGTTCTCGCCTGAGCGGCGCGCGGGTGCGGGGGTAGCACGAGGACAGGGCGGGGGTGGCGTGCGGGGCCCGGTTTTCACCTCCTGCGCGTCGCCCGCGCCCTTCTATCGTCCCACCCCCGCACCCGCGCGCCGCGCAGGCAGAGACTGAGTTAAGTTAAGGCGATGCCTTGACTTGAGTCGAACACGCCCCCTAGACAGAGATACGCTGATGTCTTCCGCGCACGAGGCAAAGAGATGTAACACTCTTCGGGAATGGCTTTTTTAGACTTTCGATAAATACCTAACTTAGAGAAATTTTATTTTGATTTCATAAAGTGAGATTTTAGATGAGATAAAATACTGTAGTATTGACTTGATTGTGTCGTAAAATAATGTATCGTTTGAGTAGGCTGAGTAAAAAAAGAAAAATACAGACCCAACTTTGGAATTTTCTTCTATCGAGGAAATTTTAAGCAATCATGTAGCGTTAAAATCAGATAAACAATCATATAATATAATCAATAATCATATATCTGAAAATCAGACCTTATTGTTTCTTAGTCTAGTCAGAACGGCGTTTCAAAGCAAGCGATAATTTCCAATACACAGCCTTAAGCGGTCTACCTATAGCCGGTATCCGATTGAGCATTGGTATACTTCTAATTTTGTAACAGTTATAAACGGAGACAGAAGGAGGCCATATGAATTAATACACTACAAAAGATAAACCTGTTGAGCTTGGGTTTATTGGAACCCTCGCAACGAATATTTGTAAAGCAGCGGGCTTACGATAGTTGCAATTTTATCACTTACCGTTGTGGATAAGATATCCGTCACTTTTGCACTCGCATACTTTAGTGCGAACTGCGGGTGAAGCATGGGTTGCTATTTCATCACTTATCGAAACATGTCGGAACGTGACAGGTGTCTTATTTACAGCGATAAGTGATTAAATAGCAACCATGCTATGCCCGCTGCCTGCCGTCCTTATTGCAAACGCAGTACTTGCAGAATGGCATTTTGGAGATAAACACGGTAAACATATTTCTTCATATCTAATCAAGAAATCTCTGTTATACCTATAACTTTTGAAGTGTAACTAAAAAATAGTAAAAAAATCGAGCTTTCTATTGTCATTTTTTTTGTTTACTTTTTTGCTTTGTTTGGATAAAATGCTCAGTACTGCATTTTAATCAACTTTCTGGGCTGGCGGGCATTACATTTTCACTAAGACTAAATGCAGTACTTGTGTTTACTACTGCAAAATCACCTAGCACGTGCTCAATACTGCGTTTGTTGTAAGCAATCATTTTCTATTTTCATGCCTGGTACTAAATGGTTAAAATGTATGTAAAAATTGCTGCCATATATTTAGTCGCTCTTAAATGCAGGACTGTAGAATACTGTATTTAGGTTTAGCGTCGCAAGAGTAGGTTTTAGTTATTTTCGGTATATTCAAATGCAGTAATGGTGAATACTGCGTTTAGTTTTAGCGTCGCAAGAGTAGCACTTAGTTATTCTCGCTACATTAAAATGCAGTAATGGTGAGTACTGTGTTTGGCTTTAGTTAGTATTCGTTGCAAAAAAGTTATATGTTAAATGAATATACAGTAAACGTAGCAAGTACTGCATAATCTTTTAGCACATGATTAATGCTGCAGATCTTTTTAGCAAAAGTATCATTAAGGGCCCCCCCACATTACGGCGTCTTGCGAACGTTTTTCATACAAAATTGTGCGTTGCGTCGACGCCGCGTCGACGCAATGCACAATTTTGTATGAAAAACGTTCGCAAGACGCCGTAATGTGGGGGGGCCCTTAGATGCAAGTAAATAAAAAACATGTTTTTAATAAGAAAAAACTTGTACCGTCAACCGGGGTGATTAGGTACAATTTTGAACTTTGAACGTGATTATAGCGGAATATTTCTATAAGCGCTTACAAAGTTAAGGTTTTAAAACTTTTATCTTGTGTTTCAGAACCCACTCATAATAATATTTTTCATAAAAAAATAAATTTAAACCCTCTTTTAAAAAAAAAAACAGGCCGTCCCTATTCATACTGGATATGGGGTCAATAGAGGCGAATAAGGGTACCAATAGGGAAACATGGCTAGCACTGTCACAAATATAATAACCTGGCAAATAAGTAGGTAGTGCTGCTTATGGTGGTACTTACTAGCTCTGAATGTACCTAATTGTACCAAAACGAGAATAAGTTTTGGCAGCCCCGTCCCTGTACACCCCTTAGCGTCCCGATTTCAACTTATTACGTCCCTATTAACTTCCAACGGCGTGCCTTTTTACCCCACGCTCGTCCCTAATAACCCTCGTTGCGTCCCGATAAACCTCGGATTTTTCCAAAATTTTCCATGCATCTCTATTTTTGCATTTTTTATTACAAAACAAAGATAATATTGACTTACCGTGTCTAAAACAGGTTCTGCATTATATTCTGAACACCTTTTGCACCATTGAAAGTACTTTCAGAAAACCATTAGTTATTAAGAAAGTTTTGCAGAGCAAAAAAACTGCCGTCACCGAGACCCAACTTCAAACGGTTAGTTTGACAATCTAGCACCAACTTCATGCCCTTCCAGTGTTGTCCTTACTGAATCCAACTATTCTAGTATTATTTTAAGTAATCCGATAAAATTTCTAAAATAATTTTTATTTTAGAAATAGTAGTTTTTGAAAAATTATCGGGTAAATGTCATTCCCGGTTTTCGTCCCTATTCCCCACGCCATCCCTAATACCCCCGGTTGACGGTACTTAAACATATTTTTTACGTATATATTATCTCCTTGAGATTTCATTTTTGCAAAAAAGTGAAAATCACAAAAATGACGATTACTGCAAGTACAATTAGCAGGGCAGCGCTGCCTTGTCAGACGCGTCGGATATAAGGAGTGATGAGTTGTCAACCATGCTACGCCCGCAGGACTTACTTTGGTGGCAAAGTAACAACAAATAATATGAGAGTAATTGAGCTAAATAGAGGTTATCAAGAAAAACGTAAACGTATTTTACACAACGTTTCATGTGTTCCCTTTTAACTCAGTACCTACTAATTGGTACTAGTTAAAAGGGAAGTGGGCCATCTTTGCTCTGATTCTCGGTATCTTTTTCCCTTCTTTTTTACGAACTTCTCAGTAAACCATTAACCGTATGGCTACTTAAGGTATATAAAAAAAGGGTTATTAATTTTAATGACATCCTTAGGTTATGAGAAAAGTTCCTTACATAAATGCATGACTGAACAATACCTTTTTTATGATCTGTTTGATGTTATTGACAACAATGACAGTTGAGGGTGTTCTAACTTCTTATCTATACATATATATATTGATTTAAACTTTCACTATTCTTATACATTACTTATACTAAACGGGACTAATGCCTGTTACAGACCATCAGTTTTAACTGCACAGTTTTAACTGTTCAGTCAAACTGTTCAGTTAAAACTGATGGTCTGTAGGCAAATCTTTGAACTGTGCAGTTGAACTAAGGGCCACAGACCATCAGTTTTAACTGAACAGTTTGACTGAACAGTTAAAACTGTGCAGTTAAAACTGATGGTCTGTAACAGGCATTAAAGACCAAATGCGGGTAGTTCGGAAAACCCGCGCAGCAAGAAGATGTTGATACCCGCTCAAGCCAGTTGTCCCGTGGCACATTCGAAACGTCAGGAGACCTCAGTTAGGTAAATAAATAAGTTAATTATACGCGATTATCTATATATTATAAAACTTTACGTTACTAATTATCTATATATTATTATAAAACTCTTGCGTTACTAATCTATTGACAGACAGCGCACAGTCGGCAGCCTAAACCGCTAAAGATATAAGCATGCAATTTGGAACATAATTATATTCTTAACAGTACGTGAACGTGTACTAAGAAATGATTTTTCAGAATTCAACCCTTATATAAGGGGGTGAATTAGGGATCGAACCGTTGTATGGAAATCGTTCATTTGGTAAGTTAAAATATACTTGAATCTATGTATGAAGGTTTCTTACTAAAAAGCAAAACAAATGATTTAGCTGTGCTATAAAAATTAATAGTGAGTTAAAAGAGAGTTGAAACTTTGTATGGGAAACATGTCGTTTTTAAAGTTAGCCGTTTAAAACTTCGGTCAAAAGCCCCTAATGAACAGACAAAACATTGATAAGGGATTTTTTTTCGAATTCATCCCTTGGAGGGATGAAAGTTCACATAAGTAATGTGTGATTTTTAATGATAAACTATGGCTAGAAACTATAAGCTAATGCTAAGAATAATGAGCATGTATATTAATTGAATTTTATTAATTTTTAAATGTTTAGTATGTTTAATTGTTCCCCTTTTTTCTATAATGTACTTAGTGTTAGTAGATTTCTATGCCCGAAAGGGGTGTGTAATTATCGATATAACAACATTTGATATATTATCGTGTAATATAATTATGAACAGATATAATGAACTTGTAATATAACAACTATTAATCTAACAGTCATAACGTATAACATACATGGGATTTTATTCAATCAAAAGTGCATTCTATCCTTTAATCGTTATAACCAATGAAAATATATCAAAAGTTTTTATATCGATCGTTACGCACCCGCCCGAAAGGGTACATGTTAATAGTTATTTACGATACAAGTGCCGAAAATAGGAAATTCGCAACGAGTGGTGATAAATTAAAACACGACCGAAGGGAGTGTTTTAAATCGACACGAGTTGCGAATTACCTATTCGCACGTGTATCGTACAACGTTTTACTGTACATATGGCTCTTTAAAGTTTCGACATATGCATGAAAAGTGTTCTTTTCCGCACTAGTGCGGGAAAGTAGCACCATATGTACTGTAAAACAAATTGTATTTTAACACCAATGTAAACACATGTTATGCAATAAATTATATACGAGTATGAATATGAAACATGAAAGCAGGACAGCAGGTTTCTTTTATAACATGTAAATCTATCCAGAAATATATATTTTTAAACTTGCCCTCTAATGGGGTGATATAGGAGTTGTACCGAGAAGACGAATTTTAAAGTATTGTGGAATTAAATGAGAAAACGACGCGATTGTGGAAATAAAAGTTTATTGGTATTATTATTTGAGTCTATTGAACACTGGCTGGAAAACACGACAAAACACTGCACTAATAGTTAAATCTATTGTAAACATGGAAAACTGAATAGGTACCCCGGCTAAAGGTTCAGTCTGAAATAGATAACTAATTAGGATAACAAATTAAGAGTTAACATGACATGCGCGTCGGTATAAGCTCAGCGGTGGACTGATTCGCGGAATATGGCCGCCGCGCGAATGTGAACCTTATGACTTTAGGGCGTGATGTTTGAATAACGGCGCGCGTGGAACGGAGTTTAGGAGAAGTATTTACGATAAATGTTCGTATATACGTTCTTTATTTATAAACCAGATAATTGACTTAGCGTTTTCATCAAAATTCATTCCCTAGGGGGCGGAAAGGCCATATGGAAAATATAATATGAGAGTTGAAACATTGCACATAGGCTCCTTTTATATAGTTAAAAATGCTGAGTACCTACGGTGATTTCTGAAAACCATCCCCTAAAAGCGTTATAGGGGGGGGGGGAGACTTAACACTTTGTAGAAAGATTACTTATTAAAATACAAATAAAGTATTTTCAGCGTTTATGAAAATTGTATCCCTAAGGGGGTCAAAAGGGGGTGAAAGGTTTGTATGGGGGAATCTTATTTTATTAGCTAGAGACTCGAAACTTTGTAGAAAGATTACTTATTAAAATATAAAAAGGTAATTACAGCGTTTAAAAAAAATCCACCCCTAAGGGGGTTACGCACTACTCCTCCTGTTACTCGCCTAACACATTTATAAGAGCGCCACTCACCTCATCCGTAACATTTAGGTGAAAAAGATTCTCCAAAATTATGAGACTTGTGATCCGGAAGGTACGTGACCTGTACCATATTTGATCAAACAGCGTTCATTTTTAACCCTCACAAATATGCCTAATATACTGAGTTAGACTAACGTCTCCAATTCCCTTGCACATGGAGTATTCTGTTGAAGAGGTTTCTTTATGACGCTTATGAGGGAGTAAATCTCGTAAGTCAGGAATAATAAAGATGTATATCTAACACATGTCATTTAATTTTAAAGAGTTTTCTAAGAAACAGTATACAATGGGATGGTAGAAAAAAAATTCGAAAGTGTTGTGACATCGAGGGCTCCAGTTTGTACTAATTAGCGCGCTGTGTCTTTCAGAAGCACATTTTTTCAAATAACACTAGCATAAAAAAACATAAAAGTTCATTGCAGGCACTCAACCAGTATGATCTATCTTACCTAACTGATTTGGAAAATGGCTCAATAATATAGCGAATCAACAACAAAAATATTTATTTGCATTCTCTTTACATTAAAATGTGTAACATTTTATAAGATGCCTATAGAATTCTTGGATGACATCAAACATAAATGTCAGGAAAACCAGCTGTGATGTGCGAGACGAACCTGTAACAATGTATGAGATTACATGATTATTTGAAGCGAAATCTATTATTGTATAATCCGTCTTGATTGGTTTGTAGCGTCAAGTCATTCATAATAATATTATTAATGAGTCGGAATTAGTAGAAATGCTATTCCGTTGTCATAAATAGCTATTATATATGACTTGGTGCAATATACAAGTATGCTGGGAAATTACAATTCTATGTTTACTATGTGAAATGTCAGCAATCAAAATTTAATTGTTTTCACTACCTGCATTAAATATTTTTAAAGAAATATTTATTTAAGAGTTTCTTATCAAAATCAGGAGCGATATGATCTCGATAAAATAACATAAAAAAAACTGAATTAACGACAACTTATATCTGCGGATATTGTACCATATAAATATTTGTTTTACAGTATGTAGTTGCAAAATTGACAGTTCACTTTTCTAGTAAGTACTACTAGCAAATAATGATGGTGAGAGTGGTGTCTGTTAAATATTACACATTTATATGAAAAAATTGTTTCAGGTATTTATATAAATAAGCTATTATGAATATTTCAATAGGTTTTCTCATTTTAGCATGATTATCATTTAATAATGTTTTGTTTTGAGTGGGCTGCAGAGCACAATGAAAATAAGGGTTGTTCCTTTCTAACGGGAAAAATATACATGCAAAAATGAGGCCAAGTCTAGAAACTTCCACCGTAAAAAGTTGTGAGATATCTCGTAGAGCCAAGTAGCAGCAGGCAGTTGGTGTATCTAAGAAACTGGACCGAAATTGCAATATATTTTAGTTTTTTTCTTTTTGAAAACTCATAATTTTCTACTTCGGGCAGTATTTTTCATTATTCTGCAACGCCTTCCCTTGACTAGCGGGTCTTATTGATTAGACGTATTGGTAATACGCCTAAATTAAATTTATTTCGACTCCTCGTGATTAGTTATGGCACGTTAAGCTTGCAGCGTGCAGAAGCGAGAGCGCCCAATACGTGTAATTTTTATATCATACCAACACTTTGTATTAGTTACACCTCCAGTGTAATTTATATTACAAATTCATACCTCTATTGTCAGTATCCGGCATCGTTATACTATGCATCACCGAATCTCTTAAGAAGATGTAATCTGCTTTAAAGCCAGTGCCATCGAGTCTGTCGTTCGACCTAAAGGTGACCCTTAGGAATTTTCTCTCTGATGTGAACTGTAGTTCTTTCAACTGACCGCAATGCCTGTGACCTTCAGTATCTACTAGTTTGTTGGAAAATTGTACGTAGTCGCTGGCAGATACTGCCTCGCACCTGGAATAATAAAAAATATTTTATACCAGCTTTTCTGAATGCAAATGAAATGGGACTGTATATGGTTCGTTAGGTATGGCTAATGCCTGTCAGATTTTGAGTAGCTAGAGTGGGAAACCATTTAACAAAGTAACACAATTATTTTACATCCATATTTATACAAAAAATAATTTCGCTACAATATTCATTCACAGTATGCTGAGGAGTGGATAAGCTTGTTAATTTATGAATGATGTATTTACTTTTTACAGAAAAACACAATGAGAGCCTGTTAGAAAACCAATAAACTTTGATCACAATAATATCGATGATCACAACAATAACAGTTAATAAAACGTGAAAAAATAGGAAGACCCATCTATCCATCCTCCTCCAATCGTTATTCCCGGTTGTGCCCTAGGGGAGCCCGGGGTCCGCTTTGACACCTTATCAAAGCGACTGCCATCTGACCTTCCAACTCAGAGGGAAAACTAGACCTTATTTGGATTAGACCGGTTTCCACACGATGTTTTCCTTCACCGAAAAGCTCGAAAATAGCTCGTAAATATACCGTACAATAATTTCCGAAAAACAGATTGGCACGAGCCGGGATTCGAAGCCACGACCGCCGCATGCCTGAACCACTAGGCCTAATTATTAATAGGAAGACCCATGGCCATATCATTTTGAATATTTCAAAAATGACTTATGTAAGTAACTAGGATTTATGGAAATATTTTGTTAACTGTGATTTACATCAAAGTCGACTTATGACCAGAGAGGTTTAGGAAAATTCGTCTATAATTTTGCCATAAAAACATTTAGATTACGGACTTAGGAAACGTGCGCAACTAGCCAGTTACTAAAACTACATTTGATTCGAAATCCGAGGCGGTTCAAAAGTGAAATATGAGTACTCATACTCTGACGCATAACGCATAACGTAAATTGCGTGTAATTGTTGCGGTTCTCTATTGGATCGCATAAAATCATTTGGAATAATATAATAACGCATAATTTTTTATAGCCGAATTAGCGTTAAGCCTAATCATGTTATGGCATAAATTTTTAGGCATAAAATTAAGAAGAATAAACGAAAATAGCATAATCATCACAAAGACTAACATCAGATAGCATAAATACAAAAAGACATAATAATTACTTGGCATCATAACAAAACGCATAAAAATTGTGTCCTAAAAAATAAAATCATGCATTACACAAAGCAATGAAAGCATAATGCACGGCCCAATAATGTACAGCCTGATAATCCATGTACATTGGGACGGTCATCTGTGCGGACTAATAATCTCCAGCGATTCGACGCCACCCCGCTGCGCGGGGTGTCTATTTCTGGTCTGAGGAACACAAGTGAACCCTAACCTAACCGACCTAAGACAGAGTTCGCTTATGACAAGCCATTTTTATCCGCCCTGATAATGCACGACCCAATAATCCGCGTCCACGAAAAGTGTAAATGCATGCTAACAACGAAACTGTGTTTTATTTATTTAGAAAACAGAAATTATGCTTCAAAACAGTTATGATAAATAATTATTAGCCCATACAATAGTATGCATAATGAGTATTAGTCGAATACAAATTAGTCCAAGTAAAATTATTCTAAAACCATAGTATGCCAAACAAAGTAGTAGGCCAAAGTATTATTATGCGACAGTATTATTATGCCAATAGAAATTATGCCAAATCAATTATGCGAAACTATATTAGTTTAAAAAAAATTATGCCAATGAAGGGGATCCCTAGTATTATTATGCCAATAAAAATTATGCCAAATCAATTATGCGAAACTATATTAGTCTAAAAAAATTATGCCAATGAAGGGGATCCCAATTGTGGCTACCTTGTATTGTGATGTCAAAATGTGTATTCTACGTTTAGAATATTCAATAGAATAAATAAATATTACAGGTAAAAAAAAAACAGTCTGGCCGTTGAATTTTTAGGAGACGGAGCTATATTTTTGTTTTTGAACTAATAATAAATCTGTTCTCTAATTTTTTTATAAAATTGTTCATATCACGTGGCCAGACGGCATAGTTTTGTACACGAAAAATCAATGTCGTAAATATTTAATATATTTTTAAGTAACTTTTCGTTTATACTACTTAAAGGTTATCGAAAGCCGAAAGCAGAAAATCTTAAGTATAACATACTAAGCGGTCCAGGGGTTGTTTTGTCTGTGTTCAATTTACTCGTTATCAATTTCAAAGTCCTTTAAGTACCAGTTACATAGTATAAAACAAATCGCTTCCCGCTGTCTGTCCCTATCTGCTGCTGTGTGTCTGTGTGTGCTTAGATCTTTAAAACTACGCAACGGATTTTGATGCGAATTTTTTTAATAGATAGAGTGATTCAAGAGGAAGGTTTGTATGTATAATATAGTACCCGTGCGAAGCCGGGGCGGGTCGCTAGTAAAATATAAATTAGAACCATAATTCACACCCTTAAAATATTCAACATTTATAGTGTAATTTCACGTAGAATCAGAATCATGAATATGTAGAGGCAATATAAACTCACTGAATCGGTTGCCAACATTCCTAAATCGCGTCAACGACATTCCAAGACAGAAACATGTTGCGAGTTATATTAATATACATATAGCAAGGCAAACAGTTTGTTAGAGTAACGGTATTACGGTAACGGTACGGTTTAACTGTATCTCGGTCAAATTATGACCTCTCTGGTCTGATTATGATTATGTTTCTTTTTTACCTTTAAATTTTAACATACACGTGACCCTGATTTAACTGCACGCCGGCGGTTCAACCAACTGCGGTTAACCTTACCAAGGGGAGCGTTGACGGAAGGTTGATACTACACTCCGGCTACCAGCTATTAAGGAAGTCCAATGTGTTAACTAACCGGTATGGGAACATTAGGAAACTGTTAGTACTACGCACCTTCGGAACAATCCGATTCGGTCACCAAATTTTTCAATCAAGTTCCCTCTTATAGTACAATTTACTGTTAGTTAACCACTGACAGATAGTTTGCCTTCATTTAATTTTCAACTTTAATGTCATACAAATAAAGCAATTTTCAGAATACTGTTACCCACGTCTACCGATTTAGAAATAACTACTTAATTTGTATGAGGTTAAAGTTGAAAATTAAATGAAGACAAACTATCTGTCAGTGGTAAACCCCAAATAATTCTACATAGAGAGGCAGTGGCGTGTAGCGACATATACCTAGAAGAATCCGGCTCGGAGCATTAAATTTTTCAATTATTCCTTTACCTAATTTAAAATTTATTTATTATTATTTTTGGTATATTAATTTATTTATTTCGTTAGCAGACGTTATCTTATCTTATCTAATGAGGGCCCTTTCGGATGCACTTCGACCCAGTGGGCGTTAGTAGACGTTACTGCTTAATACAACATTAATTTCGTAGTGGCGCATCATTACTGGCGTTGGTGCCGACTTGTTTTATGAATTTTTAACAATATATATTATTTTTTAGGTTTAGTTTAAGATAATGTTGTGCGCCCTTACAGGGTGCCATGGACTGACTTTTTAAAACTGAAACACTTTCATAATTATTATTAATGTACATGACTTTACAGTTAAATAAAGGAAATGGAATGAAATGAATCGAGTCTTCCGACCCTATGTCAAAATTACTAATGAGCTTCACATACGAATGCACAGATGAATAGTAAAAGGAGAAACGACAGCGCTTACTTTCCATGCAAACGTTTTCGTACTTGTTTTTTAACTATGTACAAAATAGTTACACGTACGTTATTATTGTTTCATTGAGTCTATCATATCAATTTATTCTCGCTTAGTAACATAATCGTCATGAATAATACTTTATTTTACCATTACCTACTTACCTACATATTTGTATTGCATGAGAGTCTTAAAATCATTGACGACCGCTTTAGCCTAATAGTTAGTAGTGACCCTGCCTACGCAGCAAGAGGCCCTGGGTTCAAATCCCATATTTAGGTGATGAGCCATGGATGTTTTCAATGTATTTAAGTATTTATTATTTATTTATATACGTAAGTTTATTGTCGCCTAGTACCTTTGCTGATTTTGCGTCTAGGTAAATTTGTGTAAGATTATCCGTAAATATTAAAAAAGAAAATGTTAAAATTAAGTATTGTGTGATAAAATACATATAGAATAATAAAACAAAAAATATTGGTAACCAAGTAATGTAGCCCGTACAAAGTATGTAGGTAAGTATGGTAAGTAAACGATATCGTTCACCGTTTGTAAGCTTCTGATTTATTAAGATCCCCTTATCTGGTTTACTAAGACCTTATATGTCTCATTAAAATGTTAGGGTATAGTGCATGATGATAATAATAATAATAATATATTCTTTATTGCACCACAACATAAGAAAAACATGTTACAAAAGTATAGTCAATAAATAAAGGTCACAACAGGCGGTCTTATCGCTTTAGAGCGATCTCTTCCAGACAACCTTTGGGTAGCAGGAAATTTTCAAGAAGAGTTGAAAACAGGTAGTGCAGGAATAAATCAAGAAAAGCTTAATTACACACTCAAATACACACTTTCATAAATAAGTATAGTATAAATACATAGATACATACATACAAACTATAATACAATTATATAAATATATTACAGGACAACAAGACAACTTAAGGCAGCGACAAGTAATATTGTTTCAACTGATTTTTAAATATTTGAAGAGATTTTGCACATCTTATATGCAACGGCAAAGCATTCCACATTGCATGATCTATGCATTTATGACATGGCTCATACTCGGGGCGTCCACAAGATCTGTATAAAGTTAACACCTGACGCTATCACGTGGCTCGTGACCCTGAATGTGGACTTATAATTTTTATTGCATGAAACGTTTGTGTATTTATACACGCCATACGATTAAATAAATAATGACATGGCCGACAGATATTTAATTGCTAACCGAGCCAAAGTATTGATCGATTATATTGATTTACACTTTCTCGATTCTCTCACAATTTTTTTGCTCATTTTCACGTTGTCCCGTGAACATGGATGTTGCGACACATCCGAAACGTCGTTAGAACTCAGTGAGATAAATAAATAAGTCAATTATACGCGATTAAATCCCGTTTCGTAAAAATATTGATTGACTAGTAGATGCCAACAATTCGGATATAAAAAATACCACATTTAGGTAAACAGAATTCGCGGCTGTCTTTTCGGTAGTTATGTAAGAAAAAAATTCACCTTAGCATATTCCGTTTATATTCAATACAAAGCGTCACTACCCTATTGTGTGAGACTAGACATTCGACTCAGGGGACGTGGAATGAAATCCCACTGCTCGACGTTTGTCAGGCGCACACCGCGCTAATATATTTGGGGCAAAGTACGTGGATAGGGCATGGAATTCCGACTCAATACAATGTTCGAACATACGTTCACATCTAGCGTTAAGAAGGCTTAGCGTTTATTTATACATAAGCTAGTTACTCATAGCCTACAGACACTCAGATGTACTCTATGAGTCATTATTGCAAGCATAATACATACAAGTTGAGCTCAAGGATGTTTAATATGGCGGCCTGACAAAATTTAAACTAATATTTAAAAAACATCGTGTCGGTCGTGGATACAAAATAGATTAAGCCCGCATCGCACTGGCGCGGTCTGCAGGTCGATCATGTAACGCATTGTACGCGCGTCAGGTATATGTAAATGTCAATTTTTACATGCAAAAATGACAGTGGGACTGTCCTAACGCGCGTTCGGAACGTTTCGTGATTACCTTACCTCCGCGGCGGACAATAGTAAACTTTTCATTAGCTGTCAAATTTACTATTGAACGCACCTGTCACAGGCTGGCGCGGCTTGCGGTGGCGGTCAATAGTGAATTTGACAGCTATTGTCAGAATCAGAGGGGTAATCACGTAACGTTTCGTACGCGCGTTAGGACAGTTTAACTGTCATTTTTCCATATAAAATTTGATATTTAGATCAACCTAACGTGCGGACATTGCGTTAATTACGTGATCTACCTGCAGGCCTTATATATCGATAAGATAATGTCCATTGCATACAAAACAAGCATGCATTTTAAAGCGATATTTAAACCCTCTGGTTTAAATATCGCTTTAAAATATTTGATGAAAACTCTATGCGCTCGTATAAGTTTTACCGAAACAAAACTTTACGATCGCGTTTGCGTTTTACCCTCAATTTGTATGGGATTTGACAGCTAAACGCGAACGCGGTCGTAACGTTTTGTTTTCGGTAAAACTTATACTAGACCATCTGGTACTTTTAACTTTACGAGATTCTTGTATTTCTCGAATTAAATAGATATTTTGAGTAAGCTTGTAGTGTTCACTGGTCTAGCATTTCATAACATGCTTTACGTATGTCATCAAATTAGACACAATTTATAATAAAATTAATAAAGCAACTGGTTACTTTGAACAAAAATCTAGCTCTACAGTACGCTCATAACCTAGTGCACAAAGCAATTTTCAAAAAATGCCAAACCAAAACAAAGTTCAGGTCATAATATTTAGAAGCATAACAAACGTTACTCACGGCACCACCCCCTCCATGTCAAAGTGTGTAAAATGTAAATGTACTTTTTCGTTTTCGTTTCCATAGAAAAAGTAATTGCATTCTGTGTCCCGTGGATAAAGGCCAGGATAGTTAGGTGACGTCACGGCCCCCCGCCCCCACTCGCTGCTATTAAATACGAAGGCACATGGAAATTCCAAAAGTTGCGTTCCCGTCGCTATTCCATAATCTGAAAGATTAAAAAATATACGTTACATAAATATATTAAAAAGCTAACATAAATAATTACATTCTTAATATACCTTTTTTTTTTCTTCTAATATACCTAGGTAATTTAAATATATTAAAAAGTACGTGGTTCTTTTATGTTACTTCCTTAACACATTCACTGCCAACAATCGCTACGAGTTACGCTAGTAGCCGATCCCGTGGTTTTTCTCGTATGTAGCGGAAGCGACTACGGCGTAGGCACCCGCTAGGCGGGTCCCTGGCAGTGAAAGTGTTAAGAAGTAAAGCGACTTGCACGTATTATTTGCATACTAATTATTAATACATAAATGCCCTAACTGACACCGTCCAATAAGTTTACTAATATAGCATAACATTTATAATATAATTTGTAAAAAAATGACAACGCGGCTAAGGTCCTTATTGGTTTATATAGTTTAGTGTTCAATACAAATTGTGCCGTTTTTTGGGAAATTAAATTACAGGTTACTAAACGTGTACTGTAAGCAACTTTGGTTCCTGCACCAGACTCGTTCCATGAATAATTTATAAAATAATTTGCAAATGGATGCGCAAAAAGTTAACAAACATGACACAACGGTTTATTAAGGTTAACAGCATTAAGGTGCCTACCCTTTTCGTTTATCGCAGAACAGTTTCCTTCCTGTCCTTCAAAATATACGGTCTAAATAGCACATTTTAAGGACAACCCATAACATTGCAGATTGTGCAATATTTCAATATTCGGTTCCACATTTTTTTAAACTATAGTATCTCGTTCACTATGTCCGGTTTGACAGATTGCCCGTAGAAAATGTGTCATAATGTAACTGTTGGTAAGGAAAACTATCGGTGGATTGATTATTGGGGCCACTAACCAATATATTTTATCCTTCAGTAACATGTTTACATTAGCGGCACACGACACAATATCTTCCAGATTGTATTAATTCCGAGTTATTATTGATTTACGGATAAAGACGGAAATATGACTGAACAAGACGAAACTATGGTTTTATTATTTTAGCTGCTGAATCCCAAAGCTAACAACTCTGTGTTGCCAACCGCTTAATCGATGCAATATTGTACGAACCTCGGCTAACAATCGCAACACACCCGAAGCTTGCAACACTCACCTTCTACAAAATAGTACGATATCTTAAACCCCCTACTATGTCTCGAGGAGTAAATCCCTCGGAACTCAATAGACATTTTCGGTCCGTTCGACATTATTGGCTTTGGTACATCGTTCCCACAAAAGGAAGCCATCTTTTCAAGCCGACCGTCTACATACAAAAACACGTCCAGAGAATCCATGCTCTCACAGCTGTAACAGAAAGAATCAATGAATAGTATTTACAAGGATTTTAGGTATTTTACGTTTCCAAGATTTGAACTAGCTTATCTTAAAGAATGGGGATTGTGTGCGGGCGCGCGGCCTGCTTCCGAGCTGAATGTAAACAGGGATACATTCCATTCTTACTGCGAAGCATTTTAAATAAACTTATTTGGGTTACAGTTTCAAGCATTGTGTTTGTTTTAACACTACCTTTTACTTATGTTTTTTTATTATTACTTTAAGTCTATGGCAAACACCTGATGGTAAACGGTCACCGTAGCCCTTGTGTGTATGATAAGCAAGGATAGGACAAACGCCCGTCATTTTGAAAACTTAACCCTGTTCTGTACAGTAGAGACTTCCTAATGATATTTAAAATTAAAATTAAATAATTATTAATTAATTTTTATTTTAAAATTTGGAAAAAATTGTGGTCATTCTTTTCCATTGGCGAAAGTGATTTATCGCCTTAATCATCGTCATTTGAATAATTTGTCACTGGAAACATATAAATTATGGTACTTAAAATAAATTTATAAAACATTACTTTTGTCCTTTGTTTTGTATTGTCACGAATAAACTATTCTTATTCTTATTTAGTACCTAATTTTTTTTATTAATATAAGGAAGTCTCTACTGTACAGAACAGGGTTAAGTTTTCAAAATGACGGGCGTTTGTCCTATCCTTGATGATAAGTTGCTTACAAATTTTTGTAAACAAATTATTTCATGTTTAGGAAGTATTATTCAATTTTAATAGTGTAACTATAATAAGTTAATATTCTTAATCGCTTACAATATAGTCCGAAAATTCTTGTTCATCAAAAAAGCTAACTAATAGGCCCCCTTCATACAGTCTGAAACAGTTACTGAAATCAGTATCAGGTGAGTGGTAGAAATTCTGCATAAAGTGTACCGTTCTATTTGCTCATGAGTGATTCGGACTATGATCCTGTGACTGAATTCCGTTCAGTGTGAGGCCGGCCATAAATAATTATGTAAGTAAGACCAATGAGAATAGGAATGAATAGAACCTTTCCATTAAAGCTGAAATGTACATTTTGTTTCACGCATAATAATTAAATAGTACTATTTACGTGTTCGTGAATACCTAACAAAACTAGTCCCTGTAATTATCGTAAGTGATCTAATACATTATTCATTGGATTCCTATTAGATTTGTATAAATTACAGTAAACTGAGCTCTATTACGATAAGGTTAAGGAACTATTCTATTGGCCGCATGTAGACACAGTCATGAGAAAATATTTTTTTGCCCAGAGAGAACGATTCCTTTATTAATCAAATTCTAATGCAAAATAGCTTATTTACAACGTGAATGATTTATTTTTATCTACATACGAGGGTCAAACTGAAAGTTCTTAGAAAATCAAAAACTGAGCAATCAAGCAACTTATTACTTTTATTATATCTTTTCAAAATAGCCTCCCTTCACATCAATACATCGCTGCATTCGATAGAACCACTGAGAAAAGCACTTTGCCCACTCGTCCTTAGGGGTCTCTTCGACGGCCTTTTGAAACGCAGCCACTGCTTCGTCGGCGTCCATAAAACGTTTTCCTCGAAGTTTTTCTTTAATTTTTGGGAATAAATAAAAATCACAAGGTGCAAGGTCGGGGCTATAAGGTGGGTGACCCAGTAATTCCACGTTTGCCGTCGCCAAATAGTCGATCGTTTGCTTGGCGGTGTGCGATGAGGCGTTGTCGTGGTGAAGCAGGATCCTACTGCGAGGCCGTTTTTCTCGAACTTTTTCCAAGACAAGTGGTAAACAATTGTTAGTGTACCACTTCGCAGTAACTGTTTTTTGATCCTCTAAAATAATTGTTGCGTCGATAATGACCAGTCCTTCCGAAGAACGAGGCCACCATCTTTTTTCCCACACTTCGACCTCTCTTCACTTTAGTAGGCAACTCCTCGGAAGGAAACACCCACTCAGCAGACTGTCTTTTAGTTTCAGGATCATAACAGTAAATCCAGCTTTCGTCACCCGTAACTACGTCGAACACAGCATTTGAGTCACCTCCGTTGAATCTTTGACCCATTTCACGGCACCAATCAACACGACGGACTTTTTGGGCTTCTGTCAAATTATGAGGTATCCACCGGGCACAAAGCTTCCTCACCGCTAAATGTTCATGGAGGATTTTGTGGACTTGACTCATACCAATGGCTAGGCTTGTACGAATCTGCTGATAGGTTACTCTTTTGTCAGTCTCTATCATACGCCGGACAACACTGATGTTATCTTCAGTAGTCGCGGTAGAAGGCCGGCCCTCACGCAGATCATCAGTGAGATTAGTGCAGCCACGTTTAAATTCATTAAACCAGTTGTAAATAGTAGCACGAGATGGGGCTTCATCGTGAAAGGCCAATCGAAGTCTATCATAACTTTCTTGTTGACTTAAATTACATCGAAAGTCGTAAAAAATCATTGCTCGAAAATTTTCTCGCATTAAATTCATGCTCACGTAGTACACACAATTTTCAATTTGCCGCCAAATCGTAAAACAAATGACAATCGAGTGGAATTCGTACACAAAAATATTAAGAAAGAGTTCCATTTTCAAATTTTGAACTTATTTTTTTATTATATTTATTACAAGTGGCCAGTTCTAAAGACTTTCAGTGTCGCCCTCGTACAGGTAATGCTGGCCAAACACCATGCTTCCTATCGTCCTATCGGCATGTCGGCATGATCAGTTAGAACTGACCGTGTGTGGGAGTGGATTGGCTTGAGTCATTCCAATCCACTCCCACACACGGTCAGTTCTAAGTGATCCAATCGGTAGCGTCCTGCCGATTGGACGATAGGAAGCATGGTGTATGGCCAGCATAAGTAATGTAGGAACTTATGAATTGGGCTGTAGTTTTTAGCATTTATATTTTTAAACGTACTAGGTAGACGCACGATGGCGTTATTTTGTGGCATCGTTTCTGCTCACCACTCTAAATATTGGCCTGCGAATAAGTCAGATAATGGCAGAAGTGAAAACTCAATGACACAAAAAATTTTCCCCATCACAAAAAGTGCACAGCGCCCCTAAAGAAGTTTTCACTTCAAAAATATTTTATTATTATATTTATTATTTATTGTTCCATAATTATACAATTGTTATGGTTAAAACAATTTAAGGCACCGCCAAACTGCATAACAGTTTGTTGGCGGTATTATCACTCTCGTTTCTGAGATCACACATCCCAGAGGACAAGCCAAGCCCGCGCCTAACAAGGGCTGTAGGTACATGGTTATAGCACACTTTAGTGTTTAGTTGTCCAGTGTCGTGCTTGGCTGGTCCGGCAAGGAATGGAACTTATTTTATGTTAGTTTTAAATGATTTTAGTATTAGGTACTTGCAGACTGTGTTATAAATACTTAAGTGTAGCTTTAATACGTTAACTATTAGGTAGGTACAATTATTAAATTGTTTTAAATGAACTTATAGGGATACATTCTCAGAATATCGTTCACAGAGTATTCGTTTTACAGCTTTTTTTAATCCGATTTTCGACATTTCTTCCTGAAACAGTTCTACAGGGAGTGAGTTAAATATTCTTGGCACTCAATAGCTTGAAGTACGTCCACCATAAAAATTGGTTACATTCGGTATTTCGGGGAACAGCCTACGCTTTCTCCTAGTAGGTATAGGTACCGAACTTTCTGGCTTTGTAATTACATAGGGCTCAGTATTGTAGTGTTCTACGGCAATAATCATCTTTAATTTTTCTTGGACAGGCAACACATTACAACATTCAAATAACTGATCGTATTCACCGATACACTCTTGTTTTTGTACTTTTCTTACAATACATTTTAAGAATCTAATTTAAACCTCTTAATAATTTCAAGTTGGGTTTTAAAATTACGCCCATAGGCAATCAGTCCGCATTCTATTTGTGCTTCAACTAGTGCAAAGTAAAGTAATCTCTTTGTTTTTCTATTTACATATCTTTTTAAATGATAGAACGTTGCCTGAATCCATCTTAGTTTATTACATAAGTTATCAATATGTGTTTTCCAGCTCATTGTTCTGTCAATGGTTAAGCCCAAATACTTAAATGTCTGAACAAATTCAATTTTATTACAATTACAGTTTACTTTGGTGTCGTGCAAGCAATCATATGTATGTCCGACTATGTTGTAGGACATACTATGTTTGATATTATGCGGGGACGACATATGCATGGCTTTAGTTTTACTCATATTTAGTATTAATCCATTGTCGTGTGACCACTTCATTATATTTTCGAAATCACATTGTATTTTGCTTTCAATGACGTTTTGGTCTTTATCAGCACAAAGAATGCACATGTCATCCGCATACATATACATTTGACAGTGTTTTATTACGTTAGCTATACTGTTTACATGCATTATGTATCCTATTGGCCCATAGACAGACCCAGTTGGCACACCGTATTTAACATCAGTTGATCATCGTCATGATCATCATTGGAACAGGACTTTTTTCAATACCGACCGGTCATTGGGGCACTCTTTGGGGGAGGCCTATAACCAGTAGTGGACGTCTTTCGGCTGATATGATGATGATGATAATGATGATGACTTTTTCTAAATGATCTCCAAACCAGCTTGTCAGATTTATATGCGGATTTCGGTGATGAGCTTTTGGTTTATAAGTGATGATTTATACATTAAAATTATCATGTGAACATTTTACAGGAATGATCCCAATTATCTTGAAAACGGCTTGTACGATTTATTAAATTTTCGGGTTTTATTGACAGCAAGGACCGGAAAACCCGATAGGCTTAAACCCTTTTTTAGGTTTAAGCCTATTGATTTGGTAAGCCTATCAATTTGGTCACCCTTTTTTTATAGTAAGCATATCGGATGGGATAACCATAAGTTTACCCTATTCAGATAGGGTTTTGTTTAGGGTTTTCAAATTGGTTACTGGCAAACCAAGTACTTAAACTCTATCAATATGGTTTCCCTGTTACCTTATCATAAGGCAAAGAACTGCGTAGAGAACTTTGAGAAGGCATACATCAATTCTACCGTGTTTAGGTTCTATTGATAGTGTTTTCCTAGTAGCTTCTGTACATGTACTGTGACGTGTATTCATAGGACTTGAATAGGTGTGATGTCAAAGTGACAGTTTATGTTAAGCGCGCTTTTGTGGGTTTTGGTGTAGTGCGAAGATGGCACATGGTTATATATAAGTTTTAAGGATTAAACCATATTCCAAAGTTAATACTTGAGTTTTAGTGAATACGACAATATTTAAAAGTGGCGACGAGGTAAACAAACTAGTTATAAACAATGATTGGGGCGATTGAGAATTACCGTCCGGGTCAAGATTTTATGGCGTACATAGAACGCATGGAACAATTTTTCATCGTTAACGATATAAAGGACGATACCAAACAAGTGGCATTATTTATCACCCTAATAGGACCAGAATGCTATGGAGTACTGAAGAATATATTGTCTCCAGAAATACCAAAAGACAAAAAGTACGTGGAGCTCGTGAAAACGCTTAGTAATCATTATGTAGAAAAACAATCCATAATTGCGGCGAGATATGAATTCTACAAATGTCAGCAAAAATCTGACCAAACGATAAATGAATTCGTAGTCGAAATCAAAAGAAAAGCTGCTCTGTGCGATTTTCAGTCATTTCTAAACGAGGCATTGAGAGACAAACTAGTGTGTGGCCTAAAAGAACAAAGTATCATTAGCAGACTTTTAACGGAGGACAAGTTACCGTTTGAAAAAGCCATCAGATTAGCCACATCTTTGGAGAGTGCAGCAAAAGACACTAAAAATATACAACCAGAGCCGGAGACCAACATACAAGTGGTAAATCAGAAAGGAAGAGGACAGAATAGAAATCAGGCTACAATGAAACAAGGATATAACAACAATGCAGGAAGATTATATAACAACAATGCAGGAAGATTGGAATGCAGGTGCTGTGGTGGGTCGCATCTCACAGACAGGTGTTTCAAGAAAGATTGTGTCTGCTTCATTTGCAAGAAACAAGGACATTTGGCACACAAATGTCGATTTAGAAATATCAAAAATATGGAGCAGAGTACGATGGGAGCTAAACACCAACAGGAGGAGAAAAATTTCCTGTCGGAAGAGGACATATTACTTGGCAGCATTCGGAATGTGTCAGAATCAGATAATGCGGAAATTCCATTGTGACTAGGAAATAGAGTAATTCATATGCAGATTGATACCGGAGCCTGTAAGTCAGTGATTCACAAAAGAGACTATGAAACTTATTTTTCGAAATATGAATTAAGAAAATGCTATGTCAAATTAAAATCTGTTTCAGGAGAAGTGTTATCGGTGATAGGAGCCATACAGGTACAGCCAAAGAATATTAAAAAGGACTTGTATCTTATAGTTATTGAAAGTGACCACCATTTTAATCCCTTAATTGGTAGAAATTGGTTAAACTTGTTATTTCCAAGGTGGCAAAAAAAGTTTAAGATTGATAATGATAAGGTATGTTATATGCAAGGGCAAGGGATATCACTTGAAAAAAGTAAGTTGATTGAATGTGTAAAAAATAATTATAAAGAAGTGTTTTGTAAAGATAGGTCTTCCCATATTGTAAACATGCAGGCTACCTTGCAGCTCAAGGATGGAGCAACACCTATTTTTCATAAGGCATATTCCATTCCTTATGCAAAAAAGGTGGAAGTTGAAAAGGAATTACTAAACTTAGAGAAGGCCGGTATTATTAAAAGAGTGACACATAGTGATTGGGCTAGCCCTATAGTTGTGGTGCACAAAAAGGATAAAAAAATTAGGTTATGCGTAGACTATAAAGTTACATTAAATAAAATGTTAGATACAGAACATTATCCTTTACCATTGCCGGAAGATATATTCGCAGAGTTGGCTGGGGCTAAAACATTTTGTGTTCTAGATCTCAGTGGTGCATACCAACAGCTATTATTAGATGAAAAGTCTCAAGAATACATGACTATAAATACTCATTTGGGATTATTTAGACCAACTCGTTTACAATTTGGTGTGTCATCAGGTCCGTCTGTGTTTCAAAGTGTTATGGATCGGATATTACAGGGGGTGAATAATGTAAAGACATACATAGACGACTTGATCATAACAGGCTCCAATTTAGAAGATTGCTATAAAAATTTAGAAAATGTATTAGAAAAACTATCACAGTATAAAGTTAAAGTTAATTTGGACAAATGCCAGTTTTTTCACAGTGAAATTAAATTTTTAGGGCATTTAGTGTGCGAAAAAGGAATAAAGCCACTGCCAGACAAAGTAGACGCAATAGCAAATGCCCCAGCGCCGTCTTCAGTCACACAGCTACAGGCATATTTAGGGCTTTTAAATTATTATGGAAAATTTCTACCTAGGCTTTCAGAGACATTGGCACCACTGCATAACTTATTAAGAAAAGATGTGTGTTTTGACTGGAGTAAAGAGTGTAATGAGGCCTTTATTACAAGTAAGAAATTAGTTACTGAATATGGGCTACTAGTACATTATGATTGTAGTAAGGACATATTTGTCACTACTGATGCAAGCAATTATGGCCTTGGGGCGGTTTTGAGCCATCAAATAGATAGTGAACCAATTTGTTTTGCATCAGCCACCTTAAACGATGCTCAAAAAAACTATTCTCAAGTGGAAAAAGAGGCACTAGCTATTATTTTCGCTGTTCAAAAGTTTCATAAATTTTTGTATGGTAGAAAATTTGTTATTGTGACAGACCATCAGCCCCTAAAGTTTATCTTGGATCCATTAAAAAAAATTCCAGTGACAGCCAATTCAAGGTTACAGAGATGGGCTTTGACACTGTCAGGTTACACATACAAAATAATTTATAGAAAAGGGACATTATTGGGAAATGCTGATGCTCTGTCACGATTACCATTACCGGAAAAAGTGGAGGTGGCTGGTTGCATAAATTATTTTAATCTTAAAGATGATGTGCCCATTGATTTTGAGGAAGTGGCTAGATACACACAAAAAGATATAATATTGAGTAAAGTGTACGAGTATGTTTTGTCAGGTTGGCCAAACTCAATTAATAATGAAAATATAAAACCATATTTTATTAAAAGAGCTGAACTGGGTACTGAGCAAAAATGTGTATTGTGGGGTAACAGGGTTATTATCCCTAGCTTGTTACGAGTTAAAGTGTTAAGCTTATTTCATGAGTCTCACCAGGGAATTGTACAATCAAAAATGTTAATGCGAGGATATTGCTGGTGGCCCAACATGAATGAAGATATTGAGAGAGTAGTTAGTAGTTGTGATATATGTCAGTCATCTAGAAATTTTACTAAAACAAGCCAGCCAGTAAATTGGAAACATTGTGTAAATGTTTTTGAGAGAGTTCATGTAGATTTTTTTATGAAAGACTCAGTGACTTATTTGTTAATAGTTGATTCGACATCCAAGTGGCTTGATATACACATAATGCAAGGTGGTACTTCAGCCTCACAGGTGATAGAAAAATTGTGTAAAACATTTGCAGTTATTGGTATTCCTGTATATTTAATGAGTGATAATGGACCACCTTTTTCCTCTGAAAATTTCATACAGTTTTTAAAAAAGAATGGATGTGTGCCTTTAAAGAGTCCTCCATATCATCCTGAGTCAAACGGAATGGCCGAAAGGAGTGTACAGACTGTCAAACAAGCACTAAGCAGATTGCTTATTGATCATGACCCTAAGTATTCTAAAGAACTTTTATTACAGAACTTTTTATTTACATATAGAAACAGTCCAAACTCTACTGGCATGTCTCCAAATGAAATGCTGTTTAAATACAAACCGAGAACTCGTTTTGAACTATTAAAGCCGTCCAATGCCTTGTCTAAGAAAGTACTAAAAGATAATAGAGTAGAAAATAACATTATGATCTTTAAAGAAGGAGACCCAGTGTGGTGTAAAAAATTAAAAATTGGTAAAGGATGGTCCAAAGCCACTGTTGTAAAATGTTTGAGTCCACTTAGATATTTAATTCAGACTAATGGGATTCAAAAATATTATCATGTTTCTGATCTGAGACCATGTATAGATCTATCTCAGATCCCAGCTATAAATAAGCCCGGTCCGCCGGAAGTGATCACACCTCCTGCCCCTGTCGTTGTCACACAGCCCCAACAAATAGAAGTAGACTTTAATGAGGGAAGTGTAGAGAACGGTGAGGGCACTGAGGATAGACCACCACCAATATTAGAGGAGGCTCCTGAGATTCCTGATTATACACCGACATCTCCGGTGACGAGAGTAGAACCTAGACGGTCAACAAGAATCAGGAGAGCTCCTCAACGATTAGATTTATAATAAATCTCCATAGGTTAGACATTCTTAGATTTAGTTTTTTTTTATGTTTATTAGGATAGTCACAAGCCTTTTAAAAAGGGGACGAATGACGTGTATTCATAGGACTTGAATAGGTGTGATGTCAAAGTGACAGTTTATGTTAAGCGCGCTTTTGTGGGTTTTGGTGTAGTGCGAAGATGGCACATGGTTATATATAAGTTTTAAGGATTAAACCATATTCCAAAGTTAATACTTGAGTTTTAGTGAATACGACAATATTTAAAATACTGCTCAGGGTCTGATGATGGAGCAGAACAACATTGTAGTAAACTTTGAGAAGGCAAACTTTGAGAGTAGATTGCCAATTCGTCAATGAAGTTAGGTTGAATCTCACTTAATACACTGCCTACACCTCAACAAAAAAGTATAACGCACTATCTTATATGCATATTTATGATCGCAATTAGCAACTGCTCGATATTTATAAGAATAATGCTTGGTTCAAATGTAATAAGCAAACACTACTACTACAAAGCCAATAATACTGCTAAAATGAGGTTGATTGAATATTAAGTCCCGCGTTCCAAATATGAGATGCGTTGTCAGTCCACAGTTTATTTCTTATATTAAGTACTTACATCGTTATTTTCTGTAATTCCTATCGATTATAAGTTTTTATCAAGCCAATACAATTTTAACCTCAAATTATTTAAGTGGGGCAAGAGTGCCAGTTCAGTCATAAGCTACTCTTACCCCATGTCAGGGCGGTCAAACCTTTTATAAATTGACATTTTTATTACAAATTGGCACTGTTTAATTCAGGCATGTGCGTACTGCGTATGCGGTTTTTCGACATTTGAGGATGCGGATGGCACTCAGAAACATAAATAATCAACCATATCGTGACACAATTACAATCACGTACAAAATAAAAAAATCGCCTCAGTTCTTGTCACCTGATATATTCAATTCAATTCAATTTATTTATTTTGTTAAACACTGGTTACAAAGGTTGGTAAGTACAAAAATATAAGACCTCCATGTTTTACCCACAGCGTAGGTTTACAAAATATTTTTTATAAAATGCGCTAAATTGGTATATGTATAACAAAAAGAAAATAATTATATCTATTTGTTAAAGACGAAAGTAATCAAGAATGGCATTAATACTAAATACTTCTGTAATACCTATACTCTAATAATACCGGTACTCGTAAATAGTATAGTTTTCAAAGTGAATTAAAAAATTTAAAGCATTTTTTTCTTTATTTAAGTGTTAGGTGGTTTGTCACCCCTGATAACACTTACTATGACACTCTTGCCCCAGAATATGTATAAACGCAGTTTCTCAGAATTTTGAAGAGTTTTTCAACTTATTAAGGTATTCATTTTCTTTACAGCGTCTACCAACTGTGTTACTAAATACGTAAATCCACTGGAGCTAACCTAGTTCAAGTTAGGTACGTACGATACTCTTACCCCAGTCATGGGGCAAGAGGAACAGTCGTGCCGATTTTTATTTTTTTACAAATTAGTGCATGTTTTAAAAGTTTCTTTGCTTGATAAGTGGTTTCAATTAAAAATATATAAAATTTATTTATATGTTGTCGCTTTATTATACGAATAAATGCAATAATAAGATCACAAACACTATTTGAATCTAACTTTAAAAAAAGTATGACACTTGCCCCGACTCACCTTAGTCCAATTCCACTAGTCTATTTTTAGAAATATTTTGAAATGTGAAAGATTCTACAATAGACTTTTAAATTCACTATAGCCATTGCCTTCATGTATTGGGAAAATATGAAAATTAGGTAATTAAAATTTTACTTATTGTTACGTTTTTTTATTTATCTTTATTGATGAATTTGATTGAATTTATTTCATTGCATACTTGTAAGTTATTACTAAACAAATAATTGCTTCAAGTTATGCAACGTTGGCAATGCATAAAATATGTCAAATTTACCAAAAATGTGAAAAATTGGATGTTTAAAAATATTGAAAGTACAATTCTGTTTTCAAAATGAAATAAAACGTGAAATACAAGATTTTTTTACTATGCCAAGAATTAAAGGTTAAGGGGCTCCCATACGCCAATGACCTTCGATCTGAATCCCTTAGTTTTCTAATGTTTTTTGTAGCTTATTATATTAACAACAACGACCTTAGTCAATATAGTATCCCATATATACTTCAACTTCAAAGTTGTTTTCGAGATATTTGGCATCAAAGTTGAACACTTTTAGGCCAAAAAACTGGTTTTCTGGCCATAACTTTTGTGTTCATTGGTTTAAAATGAAAACCCTTTATCAGTTTTTAGAGACGTCTCAGACAAACCCAAATATGTAGATTTCGTATATGTTAGATCTTTTACGTCGATAGAGAAATAAGTGTTTTTTTAGACAATGTTTAAAAAAACCATACAAAATGATGTGTTCATTTGTTTCAAAATCCGGTGGACCAACATAGAGATAAAAGATTGAAGAAACAATAACCGATTGATTTATAATTCTATCTGTAGTGCAAAAGTAGGAGATACGATTCAAAACTTATCTAAAATCGATGAAAACCTCGGGTAGCCCCTTAAGTAAATTTTATCATTATGTAAAATTAGTATACTTTATACCTTTAAATCACTTATTATTTACAAAATATTTGCAATAGGTACCATGCATCATTTGATGATGTGTAAATAACTTCAAACCGTTATTCATTAATTTGATTTGGGTTGAATCGAGCACGGGTATATTTCAAGAGCTTGTCTAAAACGAAAATTACATTATTAATTAACCACAATTAATTTGATTTGTGAATCGAGAACTGTCCAAATTGAAAATTCTACTCACAATTATAATAAACGTGAAGTCTTTGATGTTTCGATGTTTATTACTCAATTACGCATTTAACTGCTGAACAGACTAAGATGAATTATGGTCTAGAAATAGTCTTAACCTGGATTTAAACATATGCACGCATACATGATATGCCACCATATCCATGCCCGATATCCATGAAAATTACCCCCCACAGGGATGAAATTGAAAGAAAGAAAGAAAAACATTTATTCGTGACACACACAAAAGGACAAACATTGAATAAAGATATAAATAAAACACGTCACGAAATGGTCCCAACTCAGCATCATGGTACTAGTACAGTCAGCGTCATATAGTTAGTAGCAGCCAGAGTAGCCAAATATTTCGTAACACACCCTTATTCTTACAGTAATAAAGACGTGTACCGAAATATTTGGCTACCTTGGCTGCTACTATCTATATGACGCTGACTGTACTACGAGTACCATCGCTAGCTAGCGATTACCAGCGCTGGTCTTCCGTTGAAACCATTGGTGAAACCACGGTGGGCAACGCACACATTGCAATAAGAACATAAATGAATGAGAATAATAATAACAACAACAATAACTCAGTTAAACAATTATAAAAAAATAAAACAGAAAAAAGTTTAAATAAAAAAGAGAAATGGCAAGGCTAAAAGTAAGTAATCAAAAGTGAGTATGAACAGAAAATTAAAAAAGAAGCAGGCCAATAACTATAATTATATGCAGCTAGTGTCCATATAATTATTTCACTGAGCTGGTGTTCAAAAATATGTTTCTTGAGTTTAAGTCTAAAGCTTTGTATATTTGGCAGGCTCCTTAACGGGGGTGGAATATTGTTCCAGCATTTAGATGCTGCATAACGGAAACCACCTCGGAAAGCAGTCGAAGCATGTCGAGGTGTCAACACGCCAAGCATTACACACCATCGACTACCGCGTGACGAATTAATTGTTAACTTATCTAAGAGATATATATAATGCGCAATAGGGGTGTACACACTAAATAAAATAATCAATTTAATGTCATATCTTCTCGAAAAAGGATTAAAAATGTAGTGAAATGGAGAAAAAAGAAACGCAAGAGGTCGGTTAAATAATAACAAAGTTAAGGATGACTCACACTAGAACGGGCCGTGACGGGCCCGGGCCGTAATCGCTGGAACGATTAAGGTGAAAGTTGGTATGGTGGTAGATTGAATCCTTGTGAAGGAAAAAGCTACTAAGCTTTTTCTTTTTATAAGAACAGAAATGGGGGACGAAAGTTTTTATGTAGCTACGTTATAAACGAGTTTCAAACGGACGAAGTAAGACAGACTAATTAAATAATATCCAACCCTGACTGTTGTTTGCAAAAAAAAAACATAAATATCCTATACTATTAAACGAGAAATTTTGCATGTATGTATATATTTGCAATCAAGTTCTCGGAAACGGCTCTACCGATTTGGAATACGGGGTTTACGGGGGCGAGAAATCGATTTAACTAGCTAGGGTCTGTCTGAGAAAATTCGTTATCGCCATATTTTCACCCGAGCTGAGCTCGGTCGCCCAGGCACTATCTAATTTAAGTAGGTAGGTACCTATTAGAACAAACAGAGATAATGTTTCGTCTTAATGAGATGATTCGTAAGAAAATATCGTATAATGTACAATAGCCCTTAAAAATATAATGTACAATAGCCCTTATTAATAAACCTTTGCGCTAAACTATTTTGTTATGAGCTCAACATCAAATAATGTAAACCGACTAAGTGCAAGGTTAGTTGGACTCCCATATTTCACATATTCATATATGACACCTTACAACCTTCGAATTTTTGTCGTATGTGTCCGAGCCGCCCGGGCCGAGCACGAGCCGGGACCGGGCTGCTGAACAGCGGAGCGTTGTTGTAGGTCAACGGGCAGTGTGCGGGCCGGGCCGGGACCGAGCGTCATCCGAGCCTCGGTTGTAGGTAGACCGGCCGTCAAACGTTGGTGTTACATATGAGCGACCGACACCGGGCCGACACCGAACCGCTTCCGAGCCTCGGCCGTGGCCCGGCCGGGCTTGGGTCGCGCAAAAACGCCGTCGTTTTTCTGAGAAAACGGCCCGGGCCGGACACGTCCCGTTCTAGCGTGAGTCATCCTTTATGTGTCCAAAGTATTAAGAAGGTGTATGTTCTGTCCCTTTTCCGCAAAACGCAACTTCATATGAAACGATTCATTCTTTGGGATATCTGAATGGGATTTTCGTCACTAGGCATATTTTTTTGCCTTCTTTCTTTTGGAGTAATAATAATTTTCGGATTGCATTCACCACACTTTGCGGCCCGGCAAACGTTAAATATGGCGCTTGCAGCTGTCACCTCATAGAGAATTGTCAAATTTCCCTACCAAAAACGTTCCCTATCGGGTTCGAAACAACTGATACGAATAAGACATATTAAGCATGTGGGTATGTGTGTTCTCGCGGTTTGTATCACACTATCCTAAAGACTAACATAATGTGAATGTGTGACCTAAGTTTTTTTTACGATGCCATTCGAACCAGTTTGTAGAGAGGAACAAATGTTTGTATGGGAGCAACTACAATTAAAGTACGTAAATACCCAAAAAAAATAGTCATAGAAGGACCTCGCAGACGCTTAATACCAATTGACATAAAAGTATGACGTCACAGTTTGCTTTTTGTACTAAGTAATCGTTGTATAGAAAATCAAGTAAATTGCTGTTTCGGTCGCACACTGCGTATTCTGTCCGATAGTTGTAATACAACTTTTATTGTTTTGTAAAAGCGTAAGGATGCTATTGGTAGCTTTAAATTTACTATTGGACGACAATAGAACTATACTTTTTCTAAACTTTCTAGGTCAATATCTTTTTATAATTACAAGCTTTATTACGAGTATATTAACTCGCCCTGTTAGTATGTATGTATGGGACAGATCTTGCAAGTTAAATTTGACCCACTTCCCGGTGACCGATTGAGCTGAAATTTTAGGTATAAATAAGTATAGTTTGGATGACGATTCAATATTATGGTACCATCGAGCTGATCTGATGATGGAGACAGAAGGTGGCCATGGGAATTCAGTACTTAACCGACGTAACCCCGTTGAGTTTGGGTTCGTTAGAATCGTCTCAATGAGTAGTTGATGATGGTATACAGAAAAGTACAGTATAAAAGCTTGTACCAAAAATGATTTTGTGATAGAAACTTATTTTGATTATATTTTTTAATTTATACTTTATAAAAATAACTTGGTTGGTATACTACATAGCAACACTACGTTATAAATTTTAACACGAGTCTGCAACCGTATTATAAAATGAATTAAAAACTCTTCGTATGAAGGAAAACATATATGCAACAGTCTCAAGTATATATAATAAATATTAAAGAAAAGGATTACAATAACAACACACCGTTGGAACACCATACATTTTTATATATTGACAGACTACTCTATTTTTCTTTTACATCAAGTACCTAGCAAGTAGATACCATGAAGGTACTAAATCATAAGTTCGCCTTTCAACACGCCTCCTTGATTTAGTATCCCTAATTACATAAAAAATCTAATAACCAAATGTACCTTCAACATATCAACTTAACTAAAAACATTAAACAGCCTATTTAACATGCTTTAACTCCTAACATGTATCTTAGTTTCTGAAATTTAACTATACACAAAGACTTAGTAAGTATATCAGCAATCTGATCTTCAGTAGAAATCTTTTGTACATTAATTAAACCTTTCTTCTCATAATCATACACAAAATGATAACTTATATCAATATGCTTAGAGTTTTTGGAAAACTTTCCGTTTTTGGCTAAACCTATCGCACCCGTATTATCTTCGTATATGTTTACACTTTCCTTCATTGTGACATCTAAATCACTTAAAATTCCTCTTATAGGTAGGACCTCTTCAACGCAATTAGCAAGCGCATAATATTCAGCATGTGTTGATGCTCTTGAGACTATCTTTTGTTTTTGAGATCTCCACATCACAACATTTCCGAATACTCTGATAACTATACCGCTCGTGGATTTTCTATCTTGCGTATCCGCTGCCCAATCAGCATCCACATATGCATCCATTATATTCTTAAAATCTGTTGCGTAAACTAATTTCAGGTGTTTTGTATGATGTAAGTATTTCAGGACTCGCAAGGCGTATTTGTAGTGAGTTTCGTCATGGTTATTTTGAAATCTGCTTAGATAATTTATCGAGTAAGCTACGTCTGGGCGTGTTCCGTTTGCCACATAAAGAAGAGTTCCAATTAAATTGCGATATTTCAGTTTTTCATTTTGTCTTTCTGCAGGTTCCAATTTCAGATTTATTTCCATCGGTGTATCAAACAGTTTTGAATCCATAATCTTGTACTTTTCAGCTAAACTTTCAATATATTTTTCTTGACTTAGATACATGATCCTTCTTTCTGGGTTGTAATCAACATTAATGCCTAAATATTGTTTTAGATTTCCTAAATCCTTCATGCGAAATCGATCGCTTAACATCTTCTTAACTCTCTTAATACTTGTCTCATCTTCACTTGTGATCAATAAGTCATCTACATATAGGATAATGTATGTCTTCTTGTCGTTTATGCATCCCGTGTATAGACAATAGTCATAGGCTGATCTTTTGAAGTTTATACTACAAAAAAAATCGTGAATACAATCATACCAATCTCTTGGACTTTCTCTCAATCCATAAAGAGCCTTTTTTAAGCGACATACTTTATTCGGTTGAATTTCATAACCGTCAGGTGGATATATGTATACTTCTGATTTAATAGTTCCATTTAAAAATGCAGTTTCTACGTCCATTTGTTCAATTTTCCATCCTCGTGCACATGCAGTTGATAGTAATACTTTCAAGGTAGTCATTCTAGCGACTGGTGAATATATTTCTTCATTTTCTTCATACATCTGTTGAAAACCTTTTGCTACTACTCTCGCTTTGTATATTCCACTTGATTTAATAGTGTAGATCCACTTTACTTCTATAATCTTTTTATCCATTGGTTCTTCCACAGTTTCCCATGTTTCATTTCTTTCCAAGCTATTAATCTCCGACTGCATAGCCTTTTTCCATTTGACAGATTCGGAGCTCTTTATTGCCTCATCATAGTTTTCAGGGATATTCGCATTACACATATTGGCATAAATAATATAATCATTATATCTGTCGGGTACTTTTCTTGTTCTTTGTGGCCTTCCATATACGATCATGTCAGGCTCATTCCTTTCTTCACTGTTTTCATTTCTTTGTTCTTGCACATTATTTTCACCTCTCTGCTCTTGCACATTATTCTCTGTCTCATTCTCTAGCAGTTCAGTTGTATCTTCAAAATTGTCATCCACTTCTCTTTCCTGTTCTTCATTATCGTTCTGTTCTATTAATATTGCAGTTTCATCCACAAATCTTACATGTCTGCTTGTAGCGATTTTATTTTCTACCAATATTTTGTATCCAGTATCTGTATACCCTATTAGAGTACCTTGAATAGCCTTAGGATTTAGTTTAGAGTTTCTCCGTTCTTCAGGAATTCTTACAAAGACTTTGCTTCCGATTATTCTCATGTTAGACACATTTGGTCTTCTACCCGTAAATATTTCATAAGGAGTCTTCTTCATCGGTGTATTTGTTAACAATCTGTTTCCAATATATACCGCAGTCTCCACGCACATAGGCCAATATTTTTTGTCAATTTTTGCTTCTGACAACAAACATCTCGTGCGATCCATTATAGTTCGATTAAACCTTTCAGCTACGCCGTTCAATTCATGTGTGTATGGTGGACATGGGTTTATATATATTCCTCTTTCCTTAGCTAATTTGTACATATTTCCGTTTATGTATTCTCGTCCATTATCACATCTCAACTCCTTTATTCTCTTCCCTGTCATATTTTCAACAAGATTCATGTATTCTGTAAAACATTCCATCACTTCACTTTTATGTTTAATACTGAACACTTTAGCTATTCTACTATAATCATCAATAAATGATAAAAAATAACGTTCACCATTAATACCTGTAGGATTTAATGGACCATTGATGTCAGTATGCACGATTTCTAAAATTTCACTTGCGCGATGTCGATTGTTTTCAAACGGTAAATTAAACATTTTATTCTTCAGGCAAATTTCACACTGTGTATAGTCATTTCCAAGTTTTTCTGGTAAACCATGTACTATTTTTTGTTGACACATTTTATTTAAAAGTATAAAATTAGTATGTCCAAGAACTCTATGCCATTTCTCTTTTTCAGTCATTTTGCAAGTTGTGTACGATTTTACAACGTTGTTACCTACTCTACCATTCATTACAAATAATTTATTCTTTTTATCCGCTACAGCTAATAAATTACCACTAGGCCCATAAATTTTTGCACCATTATTATCAAAAATCACACGGTTGTTGAAGTTGGTGATAGATGACACACTTAACAGGTTTTGTTTCATACTTGGCACAAAGTATACATTGGTAATGTTTGTTTCGAGCCATTTGCCATTTACATTGAAGGTCATTAAAATGTTACCTTTTTTCTCCGCTTTTAAAGGAAATCCATCACCAACCTTTATGTCAATCGGGCATTCTAGATTTGTACATTCTGAAAAATATTGATCAGTGTTTATAATATGGTCAGAGCATCCGCTATCTAAAAGAAAGGTAATATTGTCCCTATAATCTTGATGTTCATGTTGACTCACCGGTTCTGATGTAGAAGCCATAACTTCGACATTAAATGTTGTGGTACCTCGTTCAGCTCGATCGACTTCAGGTACTGAAGGAGCCACCGCATAATATTGTAGAGGTGTTCCACGATTGAAACCACGACCACGGAAAAATCCTCTTGCTCGAAAACCTCTATTGTTATGTCCTGGATGTCCTCTCCAGTTCTGTCCTCTCCAATTTTGTCCTCTCCAGTTTTGTCCTCTCCAATTTTGTCCTCTCCAGTTGTGTCCTCTCCAATTTTGGTGTCTTAGATTGTAGCCTCCTTGCCAACGACTTCCTCTATTTCTGGGGCAGTTCATCTGTACATGTCCGGGTTCATTGCATTCATAGCAGTTGCCTGCACCAATCTGCATTGTCGACATTTTCCGTTGTATGTTGAATGCTTCCATCATCTTCTCATTATGTTCTTTATCTTCCCTTTTTTTATAGTTTAATAACAGTTTTGATTTTATATAGTTAACTGATTTCTCTGGAAGTGCATCCACGATATCAATAATGTGTTCGCAGCTAGGTGGTAAACACAGAAGTAAATGATTTAATTCGTCTTCTTTGGTGATGTTCTCTCCGGTATTTTTAAGTTCGTTTATGTGTTTGTCAAAAATATTCAAAAAATCGATAGGATTGTCATTGTCCGCCATCTTTAATTTCATTAATTTTCTTTTGCATATTAATTTGTTTGCACTACTTTTTGCCAGATATATCATGTCAAATTTATTTATCATATTAGCCGCTGTATTCTCAGATATAATTGTCTCCAATTGAGTATCGCTAACACTATTTACAATGCAATTTTTAGCAACTAATTCCATTTTAGCCCAGTTAGCTTCCGTAATTTCTGCCGGTTTCGTTCCGTGTGCGATCACTCCATAGCATCCTTTTAGTTCCATATAAGTTTTTAATCTATATTTCCATTTGTCGTAATTAATTCCATTAAATATTTGTAGAGCAAATTCTTCCTTTTGAAATGACATTTTCCTTTCAATCAAGTCTCGTTATTTATTTAAAAAATATTACGATCTTACTTCAATTTACTGTACGCTCTGCTACCATCTTCGTATGAAGGAAAACATATATGCAACAGTCTCAAGTATATATAATAAATATTAAAGAAAAGGATTACAATAACAACACACCGTTGGAACACCATACATTTTTATATATTGACAGACTACTCTATTTTTCTTTTACATCAAGTACCTAGCAAGTAGATACCATGAAGGTACTAAATCATAAGTTCGCCTTTCAACAAAAACAGTTTCCCTATTTAAATTTCTATCATAAAATCCAAATACTTACTCTATCATGCTAGCAGTGACCCGCTGAAGGCTAAAGTCTTCAAAAACCAGTCGTATCCGCTCTCTCCCTCTAGCCTGGAAGTCGTAATGGCACTTGGAATTCTGGGGATATGGTGCCGGGTGGAGAGGTGACGTGAGCTTGCCACTCTTACTTTTGTCACTACTGAATACTTGGTCGCAAGTGGAGGCTGAAATAAAATATACTCTTATTGTACGGCCCGAGTACTCGCTTCGCTATATTATATAAAACAAATGCAATTTTTATGGACGCTCCATACCCCACTCGTAGCGTAAAGCGTGCACCCAGTAAGGCTATCACGCGACGGCACGCGAGCTCTCTTGATTTTTCTCGCACAATCCGTCTCTCTCTCATTAGAACACTTAGAACAAGAGGTAGAGGTAGGTAGTGCGAGAAAAATCGAGAGTATGTCGCGGCCGTCTCATGATAGACGTGCAGACTTAGGAGCGATAGTAAAGTTGACGTCTTAATTGTCTTTGAACCAATGAACCTGGAGTGACCTATTTAGTTTCTTATTGAGACATATCAAGTATACTCGTAAATATGAAAGAAATAAACCTAATGTACAAACAAACTTGACGACAACTATGTTGGTATTTTATCGGTTACATACTGCTGCATTAAGCAATAATCGCGTAGAGAAATTGACTACTGGTTTTTTGACAAAATGACTATAAATTTAATTATAATCACAGGTATTTTCTGTATACTCGTATCTTTGTGAGTACTGCCGTTTCATTCTTAGTTTTTTGTAAATGAATAGAGTTTTACGCATGGTTATATACAATTAGAACATACGTAGAAAAAAATGTGTTTATAGATATTATCGTTATTAACTGGTTGTTCTCATAGCTAATATTGTTTAACGATATTTGATAGATTTTTACAAGCTTTATATTAACTTGACTTGTTCGTATGTAAGTATAAAAGTATGTATGTAAGTAAGTAGTCCGTCAAATCTTGCAAGTTAAATTTGACCCACTTCCCGGTGACCGATTGAACTGAAATTTTGGGTTTAAGTATAGTTTGGATGACAATTAAATATTATGATACCATCGAGCTGATCTGATGATGGAGACAGAAGGTGGCCATAGGAACTCCGTAATAAAATCACATAACCCCATCGAGTTTGGGCTCGTTAGAATCGTCTCAATGAGCAGTTGATGATGGTATACAGAAAAGTTCAGTCGGCAATACAAGCTTGTACCAAATATGTCATTATTGACAGAAACTTATTTCATGATGCCCCTGTTTCATCGTAATGGACTTACTTGCGGCACTCACAGCCGGGCCCAATCCGGATATTGCCTCGCTTGTGCTTGACTTTTTATTGACATCACCATCTGCGGAATAAATTCCAAGTTATAAATCACTGACGGTTACTTCAATACTCCTTCGTAGAACATAATTTATTGTACCTACTAATATGGAAGCACTAAGTTGTCAAGTGATTCTAATTTCTTAAATAGTAGTAGAAGCGAATGTGATTACCTCTATGCTGGTTCTACTAATTGTAAGGATGTTACACGATGATTCTTAATTCGTGATCAGGAGTAAATTTTTGTAACTCTGTAATTGATACCAAACACGATTTTTAACTCGAAGTTACTTGAAACAAACGTTCTTTTTTTTTTAATAAAACTGAATAAGGAATTACTTTGTAATTCAAAATCGTTGTCACCCTAACGGTTGTTTGCAAAAATTTGACGTATGTGTATTTGACGTATCTACTTAACTTCAAGAAATGTAGGGTGACCAAACATTCAGTGGACATTAGTGTCCATTGAAATCTGTTTTGGCCGTTTATCAATATTTTTCGACTCCTGATCACGAATTAAGAATCATCGTATATGAATATATTTGTTAGTTTTACGACTACACGGAATTTGATGAATTTTCGAGTAATATATACATCAGGATAGGCAGGCCTGTATCGTATCGGGGCCAGCGTTTTACCACATCGATCAGGGTAAAGCTGCCTCGTGAGAAGCCAATACTGTCAAGCTGGTTTAAATTGACAGAAATTCAGATGTACTCTGTGAGCAATGATTACAAGTCCTACCACGTCAATAAGGCGCAAACTTGACCTCCCTAACTAGACATAAGAGCTTCTTCTCGGCTCTGGTTGTTACAAAAATAGTTTGACCGAAAGACAGATGTACAGAAGTGGTGTTATATGGTATCGTATATGAAAGGTAAGTGACTAGCAAGATTTGATTTATTTGAGTTAACGAATTTAGGTAGAGATAAAACTTGGGTATGTGTAGCGCTTCTATTGGTGCTTTCAAAAGCCCCTCTCATGCTAACCGTGCCCGACGGGCGCGTTTTGCTACTGCATTATGAAGTATTATTTAAATATACAATACTAAAAACAGTTGCGTTCGCAACAGCTATTTTTATACGTATCGTATGTTATCTTAGGGCCGTGAAGTTTGGTGTCATCGCCATGGTAGAAGCCGGATCACCGTAGTAATTGTAACCAGTCATCTTAAGTAGATTGCTTACTCGACCTGTGTTAGTATCATGCATTTGGAACTGGTAGCTCGCCTTGAAGCCTTGACCGGGGGCGTTGGAGTTTGCGGTGAACTGAACCAGCAGATCCGCTCCGGTCGATAGAATTTCATAACCTAAAATAAGATCCCTTAATACATAATCTTAAACATAATGAATACAGTAACATCTACAGGACGGAGATTTTTAAGCAAGAGATGGATGCCCTTCTGATAAATATCAGGGATGGATTTTTTCATTAAGTTGATTATGACGATTGATGGGCCTCTAAAGCCAGTTGGAGAAGTTGCTTCATTTTGTTGAACATGTGTGAAAGTAACACGTTCGCACACATAAAGTTTTCTTTTCAGTTTCATTTGAATAAGGTTATCTTTTTACGATGAGGGGCCAAGACAAAAAGGGATAATACCCATAAAAACATAACCTTAACTTACCTAATATTTCATTGCAAAGCATAGCTAGCACGGGTGCTGTAGCCGACCGCCCGTCGAAAACTTTTATAATATCAGCCCGATTGAGACAGCTGCAACAGAAACATAAAATGAGTACCTAAGTTAGAAAATAAATTGATACAAACAAAACATTCCTCAGTAGCTACCTCTCATCTCCTTTCTGGAGAAACGATTCTTCAAAAACTAACTTGATCCGCTCATGTTGTCTGAAAGCACAAGCAAAATAAACAAGTAGGTTAAAAGATATCGTCTTTCCTCGTATTGTGGCGTGGCTTCTTGAGCGCTTAAGGATTCCTTTTACGAAAACAGCCAACAATGTTGGTTTTAAAACAAGTCTTCGTTGTTAAGTCTACTCGTCGTCAAGCCACCAAGAATAAAATGTTTGATTTTGTTTTGATTTTTTCATTTTAAGGGGATCCCATGCCCCAATGACCTTCGATCTGAATCCCTTAGTTTTTTAATGTTATTTGTACCTTATTATACTAACAACAACGGCTTTAAGCAATATAATATCCCATATTTACTTCAAAGTTCATTGTTTTCGAGATATTTAGCAAGTTGAACAATTTTAGGCCAAAAAACTGGTTTTCTGGCCATAACTTTTGTGTTCATTGGTTTAAAATGAAAACCCTTTACCAGTTTTTAGAGACGTCTCAGACGTTCCAAAATATGGAGATTTCATATTATGTTAGATCTTTTACGTCGATAGAGATACGAAATAAGTGTTTTTTTAGACAATGTTTAAAAAAATCATATAAAATTAAATACTTATTCATTTCATCCGGTAGACAAAAATGGGGATAAAAAATTGAAGAAACGATAGCCGTTTGACTTATAATTCTATCTGTAGTAGTGCAAAAGTAGGAGATACGATTGAAAACTTGTCAAAAATCGATGAACACGCCCGGGTAGCCCCTTAATGGTATGGTGGAACTTCTGTCGACATGAAAAATTTAACATACCTGGCATGAAACTGGTAAGTACACCGCACGTTGCTGGGGTAACTCGAGGGGTACCTCGGACTGTATAATCGCCCGTACAGAGGCCGGTTTGATTGTGAATTAAACACGTAGTCGCACCAAGTGTCGGGAACATGTACACCATCTGTCTCAAAATTACCTGAAGGCAAAAAGTTTTATCGTACAGAGCTTTTCTTTAAGTCAGTGTTAGTTTCATTTATATGTTATATTCAACACATGTTTTGGATGTTAAGTCTGTTAAGGAAACAGGAAAGTTCAGGGACAGTCTAGCGTTTTACGTTGGGCATACAATACAATAGTAAAGTCTTAAAAAAAAGTTTTCCTAGTTTTTGGACATTTTAATACAGTATCTGTATGCTTACAACAAAGGCCTTTTGATCCTTGTGGGAAATAGGTTCATCATAGAAAAGGATCTATTTCCTGTGTCAAAAATTAACAGTTTGTTAGACCTTTTTAAGGTGTGTCTATAAGTTGTGGTTTATAGACCGTGGGCCCACTCCCAATATACCTACGTCACATGTCAACATGATAAAATGCATGGCAGAAGGTCGAGAAAGTTGTGCTGAGCAAGAAGAAAAATATGTTAAAATTGCCGAAAGTTTGAAAATCCTTCACTTCCGCTAGCTAGGCAGG
Organism: Epinotia ramella; assembly: GCA_947578815.1. Taxonomy (NCBI): domain Eukaryota; kingdom Metazoa; phylum Arthropoda; class Insecta; order Lepidoptera; family Tortricidae; genus Epinotia; species Epinotia ramella. The sequence goes on along the minus strand of OX388202.1, from coordinate 18,456,257 downwards.
TACTAATGTACCTGCCTAGCTAGCACGATCAAAATACAGCATTCAGTCCTTACTAGCGAATATGTAAGTGCGAGAGGGTCAAAGGCTTTATGTCCAAAATAAGGGTGACCATGCTCTAGTAGGCTGATGTTTATTACTAACATAAATACAATTATGCGCCTCTCTTATACCTACCTAAATTGGTTAAAACGGTTCACCTCTCGCCATAATAACTGGATCCGTTTCATTTTCTGTCTACGGAAATACGACCACGTCTCCTCTTTTCGGGCTCGGCTCGGCTGGCTTCTTATCCGCCAACGGCGAAATACTCGCATGCTTTGCACTTTATTTTCTATTCTTAATGATCCACATTCCTCTGAATATCTCAAATCTTTCTTTCACTTTCATGGTGCTTCTCGTGACCGTCAATTTCGCTCTTCTGGCAATCTTTCTCTATCTATCCCTCTTCACCGTACTGGCTTTATGTCCAATTATTTCACTGTGCAGGTGGTTCTTCTTTGGAACGGCCTTCCCCCCGCAATCAGGAAAGCCCCGAGCAAATTCGTCTTTAAGAAATCTGTGCGTAATTTCTTTGCTGGCAGATCCGAGTAGACTAAAGGTTACAGGTTTGAAAATTTCGCTTGTAAGTATGTATGTAGTGTATATTTATGTATATATTTATTTGTGTATAGAAGTATTTACTTTATTTATGTATATGTATTTGTGTAAATATGTTGTATATAGGAATACCGTAATGTAATTTATTTTTTTAGTTGGTATTTACCTTGCCCATAATCTGTTCCGCTTTGCCTTAAGGTTTGACTGGTAGAGAATGCCATTTGGCATAAAGTCCGCCTTTTGTACGATAAGTTTTCTTTTGTGCAATAAAGTTTAAATAAATAAATAAATAATTCAGTAAATTCCAAATAATACTCACGTCTATCAATAAATCTATAGGTGCCGACAAAACCAGTAGAATTAGTGGCTTTGTCCCCAGTATGTAATTCAAGGACCAAGAGCGGTCCATGTGAGTAGAGGGCCGGCGGGGCATCAGCCCTGCTGCCGCAGAGGGCTCGCCAGGCTGAGTACTCGTTCACTCCGGGAGGGCCTGGCCCGTGGGTACCCCCTTCCGAGTACACCTTCAGGTAGTCGCCTTGGATGCAGCTGGGGGCAACAAGAGAAATCATTTTAATAAGAGAAGTAAGTATGCAGAATTTTGGAACTACATATCATTCCATAAACTATTTGTAAAAAATCAAAGCGGAAATAAACATTGACATGATAATGGTGGGAGAGACCGCGAATTAAACCCAAATGTAATATGTGGCTTACTTTCTTGGCCCACCCAAATAAAATTCTTCCATCAGAGTTTACATTTTTCTTTGATTACTATTTGTGATTTGTAGATATTAATATTTCAATGAATATTTAGGTTATGGTTGTTATGAAGTACAAAACAGTAAAGTAAATATATTAATAGGATTAGCATTTTTGCGGTAAAAATAGGATAATAAAGGTGAACATCACGACACCAGGTATTAGTTATGTGCCAAGCTCTGAGACGTTTACCTTAACCCGACGAACGCGCGTCGTCTGTAGAACAATGTGTAAAGGGCTTATGACTCGAACTCCGCTCCCTAATTAGGATGCTAAATTCAGGTAAGTGTCATAAGCCCTTTAAAATTGTGCGTTATGGACACAATTCAATTCAATTCAATTCAATCTTTTATTCATAAAATCACAATTTTACATGTCAAAAACTTAACCTACAATTTTTCACACGTGTGTCACTAGCGCGCTTGACGGGTTAAGAGTAAGAAGGTAGGTAGCAATATATTGTTAAAATGTATTAAATATTGAGAAAACGATGTTCACTGAGTTGTCTAATTATTATCTTGTCCCAAATGACATTTATTTACCTACAATATCACAACCGGGCGGGCGTGTAACAGGCGTGAAATACGAGTACAAATTTGTTTCTATATCAGTGAATGTTTTTGCTCATGCGTTAGTTTCGGTAGAACGGCTAAAGTTTTAATCAACGTGCTCCACATCGGGTACGGTTAGGGATGTAGTTACAAAAACCATGTTAGCGAAAGGTTTAATTTGAGTTTTTAATTTTGCACGAACGCAACGTTATGTTAGAAAATGATAAATGGAAACACTCAACGCTCTCTGCTCACATGGATTATATGAAAAAAGTTTGTAAAGGGCTATACCGACTTACATGAGTTTATCAATACGGCATAATACGTTAGTTCGGGAATTAAACCAGCTGGAAGGAATTAAGTAAATAGTAAGGAAAATTAGTCGGTACTTTTAGATAAGATATAATATATAAAATACTTCGTAAATAGATATTACTTTCTGTATTCATTTCACATTTTAACAAGTTTTGAGTAACCTTTAATAAAGATGAAACTATTGACTACGCTAATCAATTCGGATGGTCTTGAGGTATCTACGATATTAGCATCACTACAATATTGAAAGGGCTTTCATGAACATCTTATTGAATTTTGGGGTCTTTGAAACGTAAATCAACAATATAATTGCCACATATAATATATTATGTGTCAATTATATCTAATAGGTCAAATCAAATACTTTGTTTTTTGTTTCGGTTAAATATCCATATCGGGTAAGTTCCTACTGTAACTAACCCGATATGGATATTTATCCGAAACCATTAATAGCATTTCAAAATAAAAACGAAATATACGTTTTCATTTGTTTATTGTTGTTTTAAAATGTAGGGTAACGAATGGTTAAGGGCCAAACGTTGGTTAGCTTAACTCACTCATTATTATTTCAATTAGATGGTGACTTTATAATAAATAATTTGACTTGTAAACTTAAGCAAAATTTTAGAACCTATAATATAATTATAAACAAATTGACATGTAAAATACTGAATTTTATAAATAAATATCTGAATCTGAATTCAAATTTCTATGAAGTTAGGAACTTTGTTCACTTCTTCAGTTTGTATGACTAACTACCGACTAACCAGGCTAACTACTGGCCAAAAATGTGGTCTTCACATGAATATCATTTATTGATAATATTTTTACTTATATGTAGCAGTAATTTTAGTATATTACACCTACAACAGTTGTCAATTTATTAAATCATACATTTGGAGCATGGCATTATACGGAAGTGAAACATGGACTTCGAGATTGTGGTGTTGGAGGCGAATGGAGACACGACAACTTCACAATCAATATAATTGAAGGAAATATAGAGGGGAAGCGAGGAAGAGGAAGACCTAGAATAAACTACATACAGCAACTAAAAACGAGAGTTGATGTTAGGACGTATCGAGATGTCAAAGAGGTTGCGTGGGATCGGAGTAGATGCAGGGTCTACTTTGAGCTACACCGACAGGAACTTAGCTCTTAAATAAGAAGAAGAGACACCTACAACGCTACTTCTAACATACGTACCACAGATTATGTCAAAAACAGTAAAAGCGGAATGGGCAACATTGCAAAAGTTGCCAACAATACGAAGTGAAGTCCAATACGGCGAACGCATTGCGGCTGAACAAGTTGATGTTAATTAGAAACAACGTACGTGACCGAACCAAACGTGCAGAGGTTAGGTTAGAACTGAGTTATAGCGGGTACATATTATTGAATGAATCAAAATAAGTAATTTATTAACACCACTGTGGACAATCAATTGTCTCAATAAATAATTTATTATTATGATTATTAAAATTTGCTCGTTACGTACACGGGGGTTGTATTATTATTTCCGTTACATATACAACAAATCATATATAGATTATAGGAAATTTAAATTAAAATTAAATTCATATTTATGCTGTAATACTAGCCTGTTTATTAATAAATTAAAACACTTTTGCGGTGGCGCTTCAGGTAACTCGTATGACAAGCGTAAGGGTACACTCATGAATTTTGAAGAGGCTTACATGGACGGAGCGTCAATGACGCGAACAGGCTGGACCGGGCCTCTTTTTTAACCGCCTTCAAAAACAAAAAGGAGGTTCTCAATTCGTTTTATTATTATTATTTTTTTTTTAATGTTTTTACCTCAGATATCCGTCATTTATGAGCCGATTCGTACAACTTTTTTTGCCTAACTACGTAACGTTTCGCCTAACTACGTAACGTTTCGTACGCGCGTTAGGCCAGTTTAACTGTCTATAGGTAATTAGTTAAGGGCCACTTCGGGGCCCAACTTGAGAAGACGGGTAAGGAAAAAAAAAAAAAAAACCAGTTTAACTGTAATTTTGTCATATAAAATTTGGCATTTAGATCAACCTAACGTGCGTACAATGCGTTTCGTGACCGACCAGCTGGTCTTCTTCTACGCGGCATTTTCAAAGAGAATGAATCTTATATTACTTTTTGACGAAACATCTAATTAAGAATTCAATTAGATCGCTTGGAGGGCCTTGTATTTAATAGTAAATGTCACAGTGCTTGTATCTCGGAATAAAAAGGTTATATTACGACGCGATACGAGGCCAAGCGGACATTTTTCCCTTTTTGTGGGCGGAATAAGATACCCTGCTGTGGACGATGTTACGCTGGAATCACGCCCGCTAAATTACCGCGGTATACATGACAAAAATAATTAAGTGCTCTATTTGGGAAACTTATTACACTGTTGTATATATAACATCAACATGAGTTGTGTTTCATAATTTTCATCAATTAACGTGACTACGTTTTGGAATTTGAAGACGTATTCATATTATTCATATTCATTTATTTCGTATTAATCATACATTGTCATTCATTACATTAGAAATGTCATAATAATTCAAAATTCAAAATCATTTATTTCATGTAACAGGGACACATATTTAGGTACATAGAATAAAAAATAAATAAATTAAAACTAATAGACTACCATCGTATGACACTGGTGGGAGAGTGCAGCCCCGCACAGTGTACCAGGATAGCACAGTCAGGCTTATCCACTATCATTTTAAGAATGCTATTGGGACTGTCCCGCACCCGGCGCACCAGGGATGCCGCGCGCCCGCGCATAGTCGCATAGAAACAGCTGACGCGCGCCTCCGCAAACATCCCTGATGCGCTACAGAAGCGAGGCAGTCCCATTAGCACCCGGAACGCGTTATTATACTGGATCCGGAGGGCCCTATAGGCCCGTTGCGAATACTGCACCCACAGGCTGCCAGTATAGAGGGAAGTGCAGAAAGCCCTGAACAGAGTGACTTTCACCTCTTTGGAGCATTTAGCGAACCTGCGAGCTATCATATTCGCCCGCACCGATAAGGCCCTCCTCTCCCTCTCAATATTCAAGTTGTCCTTGAGATCAGCCGTAACGACATGGCCTAGATACTTAAAGTTGTCCACTCTGTCCATCGGGATGCAATTGAGGTAGATAGCAGGAGTCTCAGCTGTCTGCTTACGGCTGCTCCCAAATACCATGTACTGGCTTTTTCTTTCGTTATATTTTAGGCCATGGCTCACCGCATATGCCTCGCACACTTGAAGCAGCCTGCGCATGCCACAAACCGGCGCGCTCAACAGCACCATGTCATCCGCGTAACTCAGGTTATTGACACAAACGTCATCCACGTGGCAGCCGACATGGACGCTGCTGAGCGCCTCGATCACTCCATTGACATACAAGTTGAAAAGCGTTGGTGAACTTAAACCCCCCTGTCTCACCCCGCACTCCAACCTGTAATCATCTGACAAAGTATTTGCCCATCTAACGCTGTTGACCTGGTTTCCATACCAGTACCTAAATATACGCACTGTTTCCGGCGGTATATTGGTTTTTTCAAGTTTTTTCCACAGTAGATCATAGGAAACCAGGTCAAACGCCTTAGATAGGTCCAAAAAACAGGCAATCACAGGGGTCCTACGTTCCATGTAATATTTGACAGTATGCTTAAGGCACAGTATGGCTGTTTCTGTAGAGTGATGCGGTCGGAAACCAAATTGGTTGTCATGCAGTTTTACAAATTTAGTTAACTGCGAATTAAGCACACTGTCAAATACTTTAGCAACAATCGTTGCTAAAGATATCGGCCTGTAGTTGTTTTTGTCTGCTAAGTCACCAGTTTTATTTTTAACTACAGGCACAACGATCGTTCGCATCATATCGTCAGGCAGATAAGAATGCCTTACACACAATGTAAAAAACATTGCTAACACTATAGATATATGAGGGCCTGCATTCCGGAGGTGCTCAACGCTGAGTCCGTCATGACCAGGAGATTTACCTCTGGTCATCGATTTGATTACCTTACCAATGTCCCTAGTCCTACCTTATCAATGTCCCTAGCAGTAAATAATCACTAGGAATTAAAAACAATGTCAACAAGCACATAGAATACCGACTACCGAACTTATAGTTAGATCAAAATATAATATTTACCAAAACAATGCCTATAAACAGGCATTGTATTGGGATGTATCGGCAAATACTACATACTATACATAGAACTCGATGTCGATAATAGGCAGTAAATTGTTTTTGTAATAGAAGCCAACTACTTCTATTACAAAAACAATTTACCGAGGCGGCCAGACTGTTCAGAGGCGTATTTATGCTTCACAAGATTTCCTGATGTTGGGTTAATGGATACATGAATCCTATACTTTTCAATAGCAATATTTGTTTATAATACCTATACAATATATATATATTTGAAATCACGTTCTCGAAAACGGCTATTAGATTTTAATGATATTTGGAATAAAGGGGTTTACGGGAGCGAGAATCTAGCTGGGTCTCACGTCTGTGAAAATTAGTTTTCTCCGTATTTACTCTATTTGTAGCCGAGCAGAGCTCGGTCGCCCACTTACTGATTTGTGCACTAAAATAAAAAATAAAATTTAGTACTATATACTTCCCACCGCTGGGAACAGGCCTCATCTCATGGATGAGAGGGAACAGGGAGTAGGCCCCATACTGGCCCAGTGCGGGTTGGGGACTTCACATACTCCTATGAATTTCTTTGCAGATGTATGCAGGTTTCCTCAGGATGTTGTTCCTTCATCTAACAGCAAGCGGTAGATATCAAATTATATTCCGTAGGTACACAAGTTCCAAAAGTGGCACGAGCTGGGATTCGAACCCACGACCCTCGCTTGGCAGCCGCATAAGTTCAGGCATGCGGCTATAATGGCTACCATAGCTTTTTAAAACACTAAAAATATGATGTAGGTAACTTTATTTCTTCTTCTTTTCTTTTAATCCTATTAGCCTTTCCTGCGGTGTAGGATTTAATGATATAGCTCCATTTACCTCGCATTTGGGCAGTATGAGTATCTTCTACCTAATGCCCAAGGCAATCTAACTCTTGCTCCACGGAACGGCGCCCCATTGTTTTAGAACGAAAGTTGGTGTCATGTTAGACCAATCCAATGCCATTGCCGTGACCAAATCTATTGGTTTAAATGATGCGGGGGATTAGCCATAAGCATTGAGTAAGTATAATGTTTGCTCGTTAAATGTTTGCGAACGAACTGGGTGTCGCACGCCTTCCCATTGGAGTTGGAGATATAAGAAAGGTGAACGAAAAATAAAGCTGACGAACTAATATAAATATAAAGTTAATTCTATATTTACTAAACTGGTTACTTCCTTTAGTGCATATATCATAAAATAGAATTTAATTCAAAAAAACCCTTAATTTATAACGGAGATATTTAATAAAGATGCGACATGTGACTGTAATACGGTTTATTACGAGTATGTGGGATACATTATTTGAATACACGCTTATCCCAATCACCTCACCCATGAATTTATTTAAAATAGCTTGTAAGCTGCTTAATAATTGGTACTGGTAATAAAAACAGACAAAGCCTAACTTACAGAGGTACGTAGATAAGAATATCATTAAAATAATACATCATAAGGACGACGACACAAGCAGTCTTTCTTTGATTAGACAACAGTGTCAGTGAACCTCCGACTGCAGCCGACTTTACTTTGTAAATAACGTGAAGCAAGAACAGTTAATGACTCAAAGGCTTATTTCCCATCGAGACATTCCAGGTTATTCCAATAACCAAGTCCAGAGAGAGGCTTCGCATCGAAGAGCTTCGAAGTAATGAACTATTGCACGCAATTATAGTCAAAGGGAAACAAAAACATGCTGTACAAAGTTTTTCAGAAGAATATTTTAAGGTAGGTTATAAATAAGTAGTTCCTTCTAAAAGATGAATATCCATCAGTGATGTGCCAAGATGTGTTTTCATAAAATTGAGACCTCGCATACGAAAGCTAGGTGATAAATATAATATGATATTCGTCGCCACAAGCGGAGCCCACGGTAGCTCAGTTGGATGAGAGCAATGGATGGATTCCAGAGGTCGCGGGTTCAAATCCCGCTCATGGCGAATAGTTTTTCAATTTTCCACTTTGATCGAAGTTTAGAATATGAAAACACATCTACATCTATCTCTAGTGGTCTGGCATCATCTCTGATAGTGGAAATTCACCCTGAAATCCTTATAAATTGTATTTATTATATCAAAATCGTATTGCGTAAAACGTACTACGAAAGCGAAATCGTAAAGCCTATATTGTTACGGCAATGTAACGTTTTGTAACGACTACAATATTGCGTTTCGCTCGCTATATTGGCTTTAAAAGCTACGTCATGTCTAATTCAGGCTCTATAGGCTGGCTCCAATGTTCGTTGTGAAAAATGTTTAAAAATAGCCAGAGTGTATCGATGAATTAGGTATAGAGTACCTACTTACTATTTCAAGCGAAAACTAGTAACTAAGCCCAATTAATGGGACGGTGTAGCAATTAGAGATAGGTGCATCCAGACAGGTAATCACGTAACGTTATGAACGCGCGTTAGGACATTCCAACTGTCATTTTCCATATAAAAATTGACATTTAGATGTACCTAACGTACGTACAATGCGTTACGTGATCGACCTGCTGGACAACGCTAAGAAAATGCTACTATTATTAAGGTACCTTAAATTCACACTTAATTACGTTTCGTCGAATACAAAAGTAATTCCAAACTTTTTACTACTCTCATTTAGCTCAGCTAGAGCATAAAGTTGGTAGTGATAAAGAGACTCGTTACTCCGTACAAGTCATTATTCTGTTATGAGAAGAATTTTCGTTGAAGAGACCCCGGGGTGGAGTGCGAGTAATCGCGTGAGATGGTGATGGTAGGCTTATACCAGTATGCGTGTGTGGGACACACGGGCACAACGGATAGAAAGAAAATGAAATTTACATTCAGTTATGCTTTGTTAAAGTCGATATTATGATTACTTTGCATAACAAACCTTGTCAAAATAGACTCCACAATTTGACATTTTGCAGATACTCGTAGTGTCCAGTGTCCACCTGTAAATACCCCTGGAACGCCCCCTTGTGTAACCTCGACTTACTGCCGAAGGAGAGGAGGGTTATTTAATAACTTAATCGGAACTCAAAGTTAGTACTTACTTAAGTATGTATGTATCCAACTATCCATACTTACGTAGGTATATATACGCAAATACCTAAATAGATATTTAGCTACATTAATAAATCTCTTACTCTCAATATGCTAACTATATGTCGCAATTATTTAGAATCAAATCGCATCATCAACTTCTTGAAACTATAAATTAAGTTTCTCTAGTAAGGGACAATTTGGACTTCTAATGAAATCCATAATTTCATTTGCCATAAACGTAACGTTTGCCGTATTCATCATTTGTCTTAATAAGATTTCTCAGAAACTGACAACTTTTCAGGACTTTTATAAAACAAACCTAACCTAATCTACGGGTTCTAGGTATACAAAGTTTGTCCGGAAAATGTTACGGTTTCAGAGAAAATAACTTTTATGTCAAATCTAGTGATCTTTTATGTCGTCTAGCGTTATGGAAAATTAAGTTATGGATATCGAAAGTATCCGGGATCAATAATAATAATAAATAATAAATAAATATTAGGGGAAAATTTCAACAAATCGACCTAGTCCCATAGTAAGCTCAATAAGGCTTGTGTTATGGGTACTAGACGACGATATATTTAATAGATAGAAATACTTAAATACATAGAAAACATCCTTGACTCAGAAACAAATATTCATGCTCATCACACAAATATTTGCCCTTACCGGTATTCGAACCCAGGACCTTCAGCGTCGTAGGCAGCGTCACTACCCACTAGACTAACCGGTCGTCAAATTGAACTAACAGTAGGTGGAACCCACGATGCTACGAGTAAATGTGGTTTTCCTCGAGCGTGGTAGGATCCCATTGGATGTTGAAGATTAGATGGTAAAAAGAAAAAAGGTATATGATGTGTGCCATCACCTGTGGGGGGATCGTATACAGGTAAAATATAAAATATAAAACAGTCACTCAAGCGACTCAGTTTTAATAATGTATACAACCCACGTGTCTTTGATGACAAAGGCATATTTACGAGCTTCTAGGAATGAAAAATAAAACTCTAGCTCGTTAGATATTCACAGGGAACGTTAAGTAGATGAAAGAAGCTCCCATTAATCTGACAATTTGGATGAGACGCGAGTACGTGGTGGATTTTTAAAGTGCCCTGTATGCGCGATCGTATATAGGCCTGATAAAAGGGGAGGGGTATTTAACAGGGTGCGAGGTATCCCTCCCCATACGTTAATCTGCCACGCTCTTATCTGGGCCTCCCCTAATATAACAATTACAGCGGTATATGGCTTGTCAAACCTTACAGCGGTATATGACATTCCTTTGATGCGTCCTACTAAGATTGCTTTAGATATACAACGTAAGGCGATGTCGTCTCTACAAATTAAGTAAAGCTATCTTGCGAGTAGAATCTGACAAATCGTTCTCACATTACTGAATCAGGGCTGTTAAACATGTCTGATTTATTGCTATTCTTTTATATTTTGTTTAAGATTGTACCTAACACAAAAAAGTTAGTTCAAATGGGCCATATACGGCGGGTTTTTGTAGTTGAGGAGTTGCCATGACCACCTTTTATCTACTGCATCACATCAATTGGATTTCAGCTCTATTAGATACCTAACGACAAGATGCTGAATGAAAAATGGGTTGCAAATGTTGTATCAATAAAATATTGTAAAAATATGGATAAATTAATTAAATAGCTTCAAAAATATTCAACGAAAATTATTGTAAATACCATACACTTCAGTGTACAGAACCATATTTTAAGATATTGAATTTTACTCGCGAGTTGTATCAACCGAAGCGGATTTGATCGGATATATTGGAATGAAGATTATAATAATAAGGTAAACGTCCTTGTGTTCGATATGTTAGAGTTATTACCATGTTTTATCGGCTCTACCGATTTCGATGAAATTTGCAAATTAGTAGTTTAGGGGGATGAAAAATTTCGTTAGATCACATATCTTCTGGGAAAAATCGTTTTATCCAATTTCAACCGAACAGAACTCGGTCGCCCAGGTACTTGCAAGCAGTTTCAAGCACTGGGACATTAACCTCATAATGTATCTGTTATCATATCACACGTAGAATTGCAAAAATAAGTTGAAAAGATAACCAGATTAAGTTCGCAAAATTCAACAATAACAATCTACACATTGCGCAAACTAACCAAACATGCATCAAAAGAGTCCTTCATATACGTAGCAGTACTATAGGAACAATACGAAATTAAAACGAGAGAAAGTAATTTCCCCTTACAGTAATGAAACGCGTACAACTCTCAATCTGATGAAACATTCAATACCATTGTTACGACTCCGGCTATTGACAAAGAGTACCCATTATTTTCATACGAGATGAACATATTTCACATCGAAGTATTATTTTGACATTCTAAATTGGAAAGCTAACGAACTTGGCAAGTATCAAAGTAAGTGATAAAAGTTTGAAACAGACGACAGCCCCCTCAGGGGCCTCAGGGCGACGGTTTCATTTAATTTCCAAACCATCTTATTATCAGTGCGTCACGCTCATAAACACTTGGCTAGAGCGCATCAAACACATAGACTAAGCCGTATCAGTTGATTTCGTCGGAACGGTTAAAGTACAAACGCCAACACAGTTAACTGACCATCCTTTAATTATATAGAACCTTATTACAATGCACATAAAGTGCACGGATGGTCAGTTAGCTGTGTTGTAGATAGTACCTACTATATTATTATTTTTGCATAATAAAAAAAATTAAATCTGCAGTAACCTGCAGCCAAACCTGTAGTATAACTGCTTCCCCGTGTGGTGTCGGGTTAGCATTTCAGCACTCCCTCTCTTCCCCTGGGTGTCGTGAAAGTCGACTAAGGGAGCAGGTTGAAGTGTGTTGTGGGCGATGGGCTAGCGACCTATCACTGCGATATTACATTTTGCCGATCTTTTATGCTAAAAGTGGCACTGGAACATAAGTTTCATATTGCCTTTCCCTTTTGGGTATAAAGCGAGAATCAATGTAAAAGCCAAGTCATCACTTTTCTCATATAAAAGTATGGATTGTACATTCAAGCTGTTATCTTGGTAATGTTTTGTTGCACAAGTAATGAGATAATGACAGTAGTACAGTCATAGAAACATTTAAAGTATGTAACATTCTTAATATCTTAGTAGAATAAGTAAACTAAACCATACATCTCAGTGAGGACTGTTGAGGAGCTAAATGCATCTTTGTTATGTGGTTTATTCATCTTAAGTATTCTGTACATTTAACTCTGTTTGTACTCCTCATAAATAAAATAAAATAAAATCTATGAACGAATTAATGAAAAACTGCAGAAATATTCATGATACAATGTTCAAATTTAATTCAGGCATCAGTCTATGTAAGTTTAGGATTTTGTATAAATTTATTAGGTAAGTCCTTTTTTTATTACAGGATTGTGGAAGTGGACAAACCGAGAAACACCGCATAAGTATTAAAATATATATATCGATCCATGCCTGCGGGCGTAATATGGGTGCCATTATCACTTATCGCTGTCGATTAGACATCCGTCACGTTCTGACGAGTATGCGAGTGCGAGAGTAACGGATTTACATCCACGATGGTAAACAAGTTATAAATTGGCAACCATGCTGCGCCTGCTGGTCGGCTCTGGCGTATTATTATCATTGATAAATTTGTTACAATAAACGTTTTAAAAATTGCTAGCGTTCATAATAAAATTATCTGATTCAACGCTTCTCACTGCAGCTATAAGAAATGGCGTTTGTTAAGGAAATCTTTTAAAAGAAAAGTTAGTTTCGTTGAACGGTCGACGGTGGAAAATGTTTTTAAGTGTCTTGATTGCTTTTTTCGTCACTCACGATATTGAAAGTAGAAAAACGTACCTTCTTTTTAAGTCTGCAGAGGATCTTAAATAAACAGCAACTAAAAAAAATATCGTAGAAAACGATGCGCAGTATTCTCTTTTTACAAAACAAAACACTGATTTGGTACGCAAACAATAAAGAAAGTAGAATGTATCCAAACTAAGAGTTTAAGATATCTTTGCACAAAAACGAGCTTGTGACAATAATATCAATTGTGACCATTTAAAATAGAACAGGGTAATAAAAAGTGTAACAAAAAACTATCCACATATTTTTAAAACAATCCAAAACACAGGTTTCGCGTGCACTGCAAAGAAAGAGCAATAAAAGTAGTGAAATCCCGTGAACACAAAGCGGCGGCTCTTGTCGGACAATAATTTGTCGAAACGGGCTGTACGACGCATCGGAGACCTATTCGGGACGACGGCCTGGCGATTGCGTTTAGGTAAATGTGGATTCCAGTGGCGTATTACTTGTTATCGTCTTTGTAATAAAGGAACATGAGGCCAGTATTGCGGGGAGATGTTGAAACACAAAAAGAGACCAGCTGGTCGATTGTAAATCGCTTCAGTTTTTGCATCGGAAACTGACAATTGACTTGTAATAATAATAACACTAATAACATTCGTTCTCAAAAAGTTACGTTATCACCCCTCTGGACATAGTTTAGCAAAAAGGTCTAATTCACAGAAATTAAGAGTTTTGACCTGTTTCAAAATTGGCAATGCATGCCTTGAATCCTTTTTGGCTAGTACATATTAATCTGCGTAGTTAAAATATTGTGTATATACACAGTTGTGTATTAAAAAAATCTTCAAGTATTTTGAAGATACGTCTCATTGACTGTACAACTATTCATACAATACAACAACACAGCTCTGCTGATCGATTGCGTAACACTTTGTACGTACGTCAGGTAGATCTAATTGTATTTTTTTTTGTATGGGGAAATAAAAGTGAGTTTACATCGTAAGCTACGTAAGTACTCCTTAGCATGCATTTGAGGTTATGGCTTACCATTTAATAAGATAATCGACTGCCAATACATACTAAATATAATTTTCGTACAATTTCGTTTTTGTCAGCAAACGCTTGTTAACCGTGGATATAACACACCTAATTGACTGTCCGGTCTAATAAAAACAAACCGGATATCCATTTTTTGTCCAATATTGCAACTAACGTTCAGAATAAAGGCGCAGTTCACGCTTTTGTTAGCTATCCGAGGCAGTAGCGGGCTAGTTTTTGTTTTATTCCATGGCAATTCACAAGCAATCCAGTAAAGATATTATTGTATTAAAATAATGTAAGCGTTTCGTTTCGCACACAGCTCGAGTTTAAACAAAGCGAAACCAGTGCAGTGTAGCGATAAACTAATTTTGACTGAGTGTTCATATTTATTGCTGTTCTTGCTTTTACGTTGCCCCAACTTCTTGATACATTATAGTTTAAAACAATGGAACGAAAACTAAGTGCCATCTCTGATCCGGACAAGGATCCGTAAATCTTAATTATTCCTTAACCAATATTGGCCTATATCCAGCCGAGAATGTCTTTCAGCTGCTATGATGTTGCTGATGATGATGATGAACCAATATTGTGTCCTTACAAAGCCAAAGCTTCGTCGGTAGTAAATAAAACCGATTTACAGATTTGCCTATCTTTTTACCAGTTCCGTAATAAAAAGGTATAAACTAGTATATTTGGTGGAGGCCAAAATATAGTACTTATACTTGGTAAACAATACTATACACGCTTCTCTCGTCACATGGTTGTAATCCGGGTCAGTCGTAAAACCCTCAGGACAAAATTGACTATGCTGCAAATTGGTCCCAATGATAGACTGCAGAAATAGTGGTGAAGGCTGAAATAGGGTTAAAATGGCGCCTGGCACCGATTTGTCACTTAGCTTTTACGTACGAAATGTTGTCGTACTATTTCCTACACCATTACCTACTGACGTAATAGGTACACCATTTTGGGTTTACTCTTTAGAAATTCATATTGCGCATTGATGCCTTATTATTCATTTTAATTACCTCAGTTTCGATTTCGCAAACGAAGTTTCACGAGGAATAAAAATCCATAGGCGGTAAAGTCGTTGATCAGTAATGAAAACGACGTACCTTGTTCCCCATTTTGGAAGGCGTTTGTGATATATTGAAGTCATTTGGGAATTGTCTTGGTTTATGTACTTTAATTTTACGTCAATCTTAGTAATGAAATTATGCATTTCAACTTTGTCTTGTCATATTCACTGAAAACCACAAGTCTATTCAAATAAAGATTAAGGCACCAAGCTCTTTCTTTTCCAAATTCTTATAAAGGACACGGGAGCGTTTAAAGCACTAACTATTTTGATACCATGCAAAACCACACAGGAGGCGGATTATGCCTATGCTCATAGTACCATGGGTCCTAACCTAACTCTCGGAAAAAGGAGACACAACTTTTATTTTTTCCTGTCTGACCCATTCGTATCCACAGGCTACTAGTTTATTTGCAACATTAACAGCAACCCTTGTAAGTTGTGACGTCGGATACAGTTTGTTAGTTCCGCGCGATTAGTCGCGACTCTGTCACCGCAACGCGCCGCGTGATCTATAACCGGAGATACGGGCTTTCAGACGGTGACGAGCTACTAACATTTGGATGCGTAAATATTTAACACGTACATTTTTGCGCCATCGGAAATATGCCGTATTATTTACAAATGTAGTGATTTGTCACATATCGACATTCAGGTTGAACAGAAAGTGAATATAATCAGGTGTCAAATTAGAATAGAAAATAGAATATAATAGAGTACAACAGAGATCAGCATAAAAATAATTAAGGTGAATAATATTTCATGAATCTGAAACTGCAATTTACATCGCATGTTCCTATGGTAATATATTATTTATGACTGAAGAGATAGCAAATATATTTTCTTATATAGCAACGACTTTACAAAACGAAATGCCAGATACAAGTTGGTATGGTTGCTATCCAGGGAAAACTTGCGTGTCTACAACCTGCCAAATACTCTTTTGCCAAATGTTTTGGCACACATAGTTCTGCTGTTTAAGCTACGTATTTATTTCGACAAGAATTGTATTGGCGTTGGGTACGATACGTTCTCCCAATGCACTTTACCGTCACTAAGGTCGTACATTTTGTATGAGATCATAAAATCGCACCTGGCTGGAAATATCAAGGGATTGACCTGGGCTGCTGTTGTTTGATTGGCTATGCATTTTACATTAGTAAAAAATACAGAGTAAGAGTTTAGTACAATAATATTACAAAATAGTAACATTATTGTGATCATATGTATAATATGTAATAATATGATTAATAATGTGAAGGTCCTTATACACATATACGTATATATATTATATAAATGGTGGTCCTTAACAATCGAAATGTTGTTTCATTGGGGCACCTCTTTATTGTTCTGATACGTGAATAAATAACGTATGTTTTTTATTTTTATTTTTGGATAAGATTTAGGGGTCGCGAACTTTTAAACTTTTTATGGCTTGCATTTCTTTATATACTAAGTGTTATTGAACTTTTTACATTTTTCTAGCTTATAAATCTGTTTTTTTTGAGCTACATCATAAATAAAAATAAAAAACGTGTTATATTTTCACATATTAGAACAATATTAGTAATTGAAATATAAAATATTCGGTTTTTAAGGACCAATCTAATATATATATATGTCGCAGGGAAATGGCCAAAACAGAGATTTGAACAAATCTCTAAGCATCTCTAAGGGATATGATCAAATCACGCAGGATGTTAAAATGGAGAATCCATTTTATCATTTGCCTAGAAGAAATCAGTCATTTGATCAAATCTCTGAATCTGTTTAGCGAAATAACGAAATTTGCCAAAAAAGGCAACTCGTTTCTTCATTTCACTAGATTTGTTTAGTGATTTGATAAAATCCCTGAAACGCGTCAGTTAGTTGACAAAACTAACTCGCATAGCCAACTCGCTTTATCATTTCACTAGACACGTTTAGTGAAATGAAAAAGTCTCTACTGTAACATGGTACCTATAGGTGATGGGTACATATATGTCGCAGGGAAATGGCCAAAACAGAGATTTGAATAAATCTCAAGGGATATGATCAAATCACGCAGGATGTTAAAATGGCGAATCCATATCATCCATTGTGCTCCTTTGACATTTGTATGCCTATGAGGCAAAATAGTTGGATCTAATTGTATACCTAACCTGACATCTTGTTGTACACTATTTTATGCAAATAAACTTACTTACTTACTTACTTACTTACTTACTTACATATTATCATTTGCCTAGAAAAAATCAGTCATTTGATCAAATCTCTGAATCTGTTTCGTAAAATGAAGATATCGGCCAAAAAAGGAAAACATTTTTTTTATTTCACTAGATTTGACACTAGATGAAAGTTTGTTACATAAATTTCTAAAAATATCACGCCGTTACCCTGCGAATGTCCAGTCCTCTCTGCAGAGCCTGCATGGAAGAGGAAGAGACAGCCGCCCACGTCATCTTGACGTGCCCTGGGGTGGCAGAATACCGGGCAAAACACCTCGGAACACCGGGGTCGCTACCGGAGGCCGTCGGCAACGTAAAGGGTTTGCTAGGCTTCCTGGTGGAACTGGGTTGGCACGAATAACAGTAGTGCCAATAACCCATACGCAAAATAGGCGCTATTATGACGTCGAGTTGCGGAAACCAAGCCCGCGTACACCTATAACCTATAACCTATACCCTGCGAATGTCAAAGAACGTTTTGTATCGAATGCGAACCACCTTAAAATGTTACCATTTCACTAAATCATGTCAGAGATTTCGAAAAAACTCTAAGAGAAATGATAAAACGAGTTGACTCTGCGAGTTAGTTTCGTCAACTCACTGACGCGTTTCAGGGATTTTATCAAATCACTAAACAAATCTAGTGAAATGAAAATACGAGTTGCCTTTTTTGGCCGATTTCTTCATTTCACTAAACAGATTCAGAGATTTGATCAAAATACTGATTTTTTCTAGGCAAATGATAAAATGGATTCTCTATTTTAACATCCTGCGTGATTTGAGCATATCCCTTAGAGATTTGTTCAAATCTCTGTTTTGGCCATTTCCCTGCGACATATATATATATATATATATATATAATATATGATCAAGTTATCATACAAACTGTTTTTATATTATTATATTTGGATAAAATAACGTAATTAACTGCCTTAATTTGTTTACCCGTCTAGAAACATACTAAACGTGCGGAAGGAAACTAAGTAACTTTTTCTTAGAAATAAATGGTCTACTAAATATTGTATCGCGTCCATTATTGCATTACCGGCAACTCGGTCGGCTAACTCGTTACAGTAATATTTATGGGCCTCACCGCACCACAATTGCGGTGGTGCGACGGAGACAAACGAGGCCCAACAAAAGATAGTTCGTAAGTTCCCCCACGCTACGCCTTGCCCGGACTTGGTTTGCCTTCTAATTTAAATATTTGAAAGTAATTAATATTCAATTAGCGTATGGCTTATGATGGGAGACTGCTGAAGTAGTAACAAAGTTGAAGAGCTGCTGAGGGCAATAATTTCATTAAGTGCAGCATAAAATGGTTAGGTAAGTTAGTTAAAGTAATTCAGAGTCATGTTTCTTTGTAAGTGCCCAAGTAGAACCACGTGTTAAGTAATATACATACGAGTATTATACATGCCGCACGAAAATTATGCAGCACGCTTAGACTTTTTCAGCTCCATTAAAAAATGTGACATAATAGTCGTCCGACACATAGATTTGAAATACTTTTATAAACTGATACCTTTTAACATATCTACTCACTTGCTTGTGGCAACTGTGGTTGCCAAACGAAGTGTGGGCTGCTTTGATAAAAAAAGTAATTAGGGCTGCCTTTTTTTAAATCCGAAATCAAGTGATGGGATTTACAGTTTTGTTAAACAATTGTATTGCAGAACCTATTATACAACGTTGTTAAATTTTCGTGCAGAATGAAATCGATTAGGTACTGACTAACACTTTGTCTTTCTAGACATCAAAGTGAAATCCTTCTGCCTGCGCGAAGCCATGCCATGGCAATCAAACGGGAAGGTAGCAGACATTTTGTCGGTAATTGGTTCAAACATTGCCGTAAATAAAGTAATCCGAGTACCTTTGATGTTCATGTTCCCGCGGTCTTGAAACGGATTCCTGAAGACACAAGGTTAAAAACTTGTCAACCAAAATATATTTCGTTCCTAATTGTATACGAATGTTTAGTAAAGTTTACCTATCTAATATTTTATATCATATTTCAAATTTTATAATATCATATTCAACCATCTTAATATCAAAATTTGATTAAAACAGGTTCGATACTCCAAATTCAACACATTTTTGTCAATTACTACGGCGGTAATTAACTACAGAGATATTTTCTTATTGCCTTCGATTCCTTACATCTTACAAAATAATTTATGAAGCTCAGTCAGCTTAGTTTAATGTCATTAAATATATACGGCCGTATTCATAAACGTCCTACAAGCCTGTTTTAACTAAAATGGCGTTAAAATTCATTTGTCCTTATGTATGTATGTAAATTACTTTATTGTACACAAGACACAGGTAAAAATACAGACAAAAAAAAGTTAAATCGGTACAAAGGCGAACTTATCCCTGTAAGGGATCTCTTCCAGTTAATCTTTGAGCAATTGAGTTGAGATCAGGAACAACAAGATAGACAAACTAACACGTGTACAGACGTATTTACCTTGACGCTACAGTAAATTAATCTTAATACATATATACTACATGTAAGTACAAATAAAAATAAACAGTATACACATACTATAACTATATAATTACAATTACATTCTCGCGCCAACGAAATACCATCCCCTTTACTTATACACTTAAAGGACAACCCCTGAGCACGGTTAGTCACGTGAGAGATCTGGGTGTAGTTCATGATTCCAAACTGTTGTTTGATAAACCAAAATGATTCCAAAATGTTGATGGCATAGTGAGCAACGCACTGAGAGCTCTAGGTTTCTTAATGCGAAACTCCGCTCCCTTTACCCAAGCTAAGACTCTTAAAGTTTTATATTGTGCCTTAGTTAGAAGTAAGCTTGAATATGCTTCCCAAATTTGGAATCCTTGTTATAGTACGTATATAGACAGGATTGAACGCATTCAAAAAAAGTTCCTCAGATACTTAAGTTTTAAGCTTAAAAGTCCGTATCACTCTAAGGATTATTTAAGCACTTGCAAAAAACATCATCTAATTCCATTACAAAAACGTCGTCAAATCGCGGATATAACTTACATACTCAATATCACCACTGACAATATTGACTGTCCTGAACTCCTTTCTAAACTTTCGTTCAATACGCCCACTCGGTCTAAAAGGTTTTATCCCCCCCTTTCAGTTAAACGCACTTTATCTAATTATAGGCAAAATAGCTTCCTATGTCGCGCAGCTCGTAACTTAAATAACTTGTCGAAGGATCTAGATATTGACGTTTTCATCACACTTGCTCGTAAATGGTGTTATTATAAGCAAGCGTACTGAGCTGAAATGGGCTATATTTCGCCCATGGGCGTAATGTTTTTTTTTAATTATTTCACTCGCGCAAACTTCACATTCATCCACACAAAACAGATGTTTTGTACGACGGTTTTTATAATTTCAAAAACTTGGCAGTACATAGAAATGAAAGTAAATATTTACATTCAATCATGTTAATTTTTAAAGACTTCAATGGTTTTTAATGAAATTTTATTAATTTGTTTTATAAACCGGTACTTAAAACTTGTACGTGATGGATGATTAGATTTAAAACCATTACACACTTAACAATTTGTGACAACAACTTGCTACGGTTAGAATGAGACAGCAATACATTGCTTTCGTTTTTACTAGAGCAAGTTGGTGTGACAAATTGCACCGCTTGTAGTGTCCCTAGGTTTCTGAACGTACTTATCCTTCTATTATCTGTGGAACATGGTATTGAAGTGAAGTTGCCGATCATCGAACGGCGCCATTATTCTATTCTGTTTCGTTCCGTTTTGTATCTAGAACTGTACTTAACTTAACTAGTCCCTAATTAGACAAAAATCTCAATTAAAGTTTCAAAAAGTAACAATAACAATGTCATCTTCGTCGGAGTCAGAGGCTGAAATCGTCACAACACCGCCGGATATTGTAAATGCTGCGAAATTACTCAATGAAAACTTATTACCGGTGAAGTCTAAAGACAAGTACAATGCAGTTTATGACAATTTCATAAAATGGAAAATGGAAAAAAACACAAGTTCGTTTTCAGAAAATGTCCTACTGGCGTATTTTGGGGAGATCGCTACAAAATATAAACCGTCGACATTGTGGGCCATTTATTCAATGCTGAAATGCACTCTCAAGGCCAAAAATTGCATCGATATAGAGAAATACATGAAGCTCAAAGTGTTTTTAAAACGACAGTCTGATGGATATGTTGGGAAGAAGTCCAAAATACTAACAGGAGAGAACGTCGAAAGTTTTATTAATGAAGCTCCTGATGATACATATTTAGCAACAAAGGTAATTTAATATACTTTATTGTTATGGGTGCCTGAAATAAATGGTTTATTATTATTATATTATTATTAATGGTCATTTTGCTGTGTTGTTGTTGATACCCGACTGAAACATTGGTAATTTATTTCATTGAATATTTGTATGAAAAGTAAGTTAAAAATGCTAAAATATTTCAAATGTGGTCTGTATTTGTTACAGGTTGCTCTAATTCTCGGAGTTACTGGTGCATTGAGGCGTCAAGAATTAGCTGATATCACCATAAATGACGTCGAAAACCAAGGAGAAATGCTACTCATTAAAGTACCTCACACTAAAAATAAAATAGCCAGATCGTTTGTGGTTTCAGGCGAATATTACAGAATAGTAAAGAAATATCAAAACTTGCGTTCTCCAAAAGGTAGCAGCAACCGCTTTTTACAACAGTTCAGAAATGGCAAATGTACGGCTCAAGTTATTGGGAGAAATAAATTTGGTAGCATGCCGAAAGAAATAACCCAATATTTAAATCTACCCGATGCTGCATCTTATACAGGCCATTCCTTTCGACGCACTTCAGCACCATTGCTCGCTGACTCCGGAGTGGACATTTTGACCCTTAAAAGACATGGTGGATGGAAGTCGAGCAGTGTTGCTGAAGGGTACATTGATGACTCTATTAACAGCAAAAAACAAATTAGTCTTCAAATAAGTAACTCAATCAGGTCATGTGGAAAAGTTATGCCGGAGTTTCATGAACCAATTGCTTCAACATCAACATCTAAAACAAAGCCACAAACATCAACATATATAACAGAGCCACAACCATCAACATCATGGCCCGAAGTGGAGCCCCTGCTTGAACCGCCAAAAGGGTGCGTACCAGGTGGTAGTGAAGGGGGTGCTTCTCCTGCTGGAGGTGAACAAGCTACAAATATAACTAATTTATCACAGGCCATTAAATTTCCAGAAAAAAAATGGTACTGAATTTTAGTAACAATAGCAATTGCACCATAACTTTAAATTTCAATAAATAGTTGTTTTTTACCTTTTTTGTGTTTTTATTTCCTCACAAGTATGATGAAAAACATTGTGTGTATCACGGGAGGTAAAAATGAGACTACGAACTCGAATCATTAAAGCCCTCCGCCTTCGGCGTCGGGCTTCTAATACTCTCGTTCGTAATCTCATTCATACCGCCCTTGTTACACAATGTACTATTTTAACTGCTCAATTCCTTCTATAAGGCGTAATCTAGTCAATCGGTGCTTCTAAATAACCTGTTGCAGGCAGTAATATGCTATAGCGTCTGATCTGTAAGTTTGATTAATTTGTGTCCGGTCCATGTTGTTCATTAAATTATTTGTGTACATTTGTAGTTGTATTTGTACATTTATAGATGATTTGTACATCCAGAGATGTTCTTACTCGTTGCTCATATAAGATTTGATTCTTCTTTTGTTTTTTTGATATATTTCATACTGTAATATTTTGTATCACAAGGTACTGTGCAATGTTATCACTTATCATATAGCGTGCACTGTGTAACATATTATTATATTCAGTTTCTATTTGCGAGTTCCTATAATTGGCTCTGTATTGCTATTTATAAAGTTTAGCGAATATTTCATAGCTGTTGGAATTCCTTGTATAAATAAATAAAAATAAATAAATAAATAAATATATATATATATACACAAGGTGTATTTTATTATACTGAAAACCTCAGACACCCCAACTGAGTTTTTTAATCCTTAATAAGATTAATACGTCCATTTACAAATACGTTAATTATTTCAAAAGATATTCGTTGGTTTTCTTTATCAAGCAGATCTACTTGATTCGTAACTCTACACTTGTAATCACTAATCAGTACTTGTCAGTGACGTAGATCCTGACGTTCACCTCACAACAACATCCTCCAACATTTCTCTGATTCGCGTATGTTGCCTTCGTAACTTTTAGACCCGGCACAATAAAAAAATATTTTTCAAAAAAAATACAACCTACCTTAAAAGATGGTGCAATCGATTCAGCTTTCGATTCTGAACAAACTACTTTCAGGTTTTCAGTTATATGATTTACACCTTGTATATATATATATATACAGGGTGACGGGAAATTCGACGTATTCCTTGAAAGGAAGGAAATATAAAATTATTACAAAAATATCGCCAATTGTACCTTTCATGAAAGCTTATGAACTGAGGAACTAATTTATGTAATTTTTACGCGAAGTGTCATACTTTTTTTTTAAATAATGCCTCGAAGTGTTACAAAATTTGGAACAAAATTTAAAAACTTGTGACTTTAAATGCTTTTCTTTGCAATATCTTGAAAAGTTTTGGCATGTTTTTTTATTTTCCTTACACAGTCATTTATTGGCTATTAAATAAATCCTTTTTTGAGGTCTCAATTTAATTAGTTTTTTCACAATTACGAGTTTTAGGCCGACAGGTGGGTTTTCAAAAAAAAATTCTAAAAAATCGAATAACTTGCAAACCAATGAGTTGTGACCCCCGGTTGACTGGATCTAAATCATTGCAAATGAGCTATAGAATAACCCCTTTCAAGGAATACGTCGAACTTCCCGTCACCCTGTATATACAAATAAACATTTTTACACAATATACAAACAGTTGACAAACCTTATCTGTCACTTTGACATTTGTGTTCGTAAGAAAGGGACAAAGCACATTTTAATTAGCAAAGGCATTTTAAGTTTTATGAATAAAGGGGTTTGTGCTTAACTGTTTTCCCTACAAATAACAAATATATAATATTTTAACCAAACTCACAGAAGCAACTCATATCTAAAATTAAATATTCGTGCAGCCATTATGTTTTCTAATTTGTCCAAATGTATCAGTTGAGAAAGAATATTACGGTAAACGTTCCGGTGCGTGACACTGGCCCAATACTACACACTTGATATTTCAATTCACAACCAATAGTGGTGAATAATAGGTGTCAACTACCCTAGTAGCATTTTAAGTTGGCATTTCGTAGGGCCATTGATCACCGAATGGTTGGTCAACCGTTGCGAGTGAAACACCTGTTTTCGGTTAAGCCAACGATGTCTCCCAACATTGGGCCTACTATGATGACTATGTTGGGCCAACCACCGTTTCTGGCTGTAGGGCCAATTTACATTTACAACGTAGGGCCTACAGCAATATTACTACGACAACTACGTTCGGCCAACCACCGTTTCCGGTTGTAGGGCCAATTTACATTTGCAAAGTAGGGCCTACAGCAACATTACTACGAGAACTATATTGGGCCAACCATAGTTTCCGACTGTTGGACCTAAAGCAACATTGCGTAAGAAGGGCCTACAAAATAAAAGCACTCTGTACCAACTGTAGAATAGCCGTTGGCAGTTAGTAGGGTTAGGTACAGTTGTTTATCTCACGAAGGCGGGTTGGTCTTATTTATGCACGATCTCCACTGACCGGGTGACGCCGGGGCGCACATTGTGAGTGCCAAAGGAAATTGAAACTTCTCTGCTGTAGTTAAATTCCATATTTGCACGGAATTTTCGCAGCTTGCCACCTGCGCGCTCGAGTAGTGGAATTTAACTACAGCAGAGAAGCTTCAATTTCCGTTGGCATTTACAATGTGCGCCCCGGCGTCGCTCGTGGTCGGTAGGGATCGTACATTTATTGTGGGGTGGTACCTATTTAGTGCACATGTCCATGGTTTCTAGGTGCGTAATCTCGAGAGATATTCTATATTGGCCGAGCACACAACAATGTGCATGTGCATAATACTCACAAACCGCCTTCGTGAGAATAAACATCTGTAACATACAAAGTAAACGTCTTTAAATAACCGAATTTACAAACGTAACTGCATATTAACTGTTAACGGAGATTTAAATGCCTTCTGAGACTTTTCACATTTACTTGCGTTACCATCATTTTGTACAGCTAGACCGTAAAATAAAACTTCACATAATACGTTTATAATTTTATTGTAAGGAAAAAAAAGACAACCTCGATTTATAATCGATATGTTTCTATTATAATTAATTGTATTTGAATGCTGGCTCTGTAGCACGAAGCTTTTTGACCGGCCTTAAAGCATTCATCACTTTCTAGCAAGTATGTAAGTGAGAAAGGGACACATTCTTTATGGCGGGCCATAAAAGGCATCATACTAGCCCAAATTTGTCAACGTCATGACTGGACTAACATATTTTGACCTCCGATTCCGAGCAGTTGCACTCCGTCATTTCAGTGGGTTCAGGTGTCAAAAATCCAATGGTCCGCTCATCGCGCAAGGTCCAAATAAGTTAATTAGACGCTGGATTATTCAGCAACTTTAATGTGGCGTCCACACTGGCCAGTTTCGTCAGCCAATTGACAAGGACGCAGCCATCTGTTAGAAGAGAGATGAACACACATTTAAATGACACCGACAAAGAGGACTGTGATGAAATAGCTAAAACTAACCTTTTCATAAAAACGACAAATGGCTAAAACTATTTATTATTACCTATGTACTCATAGAGAAATGGCAGCTCAAAACTTTTGCCAGCATCAGTTTTAAACAGATATTAAATCAAAATGAACACACGACGTTACAAAACTAAATTGACCTTGTGATTTAAAAAATAAATTAACTAATATTAACTCACCTGTCTCGTACAATATGCGTTTAATGGGATACACATGTCAATTCTCGTCCGGTAATATTTTAGTTGTGAGGCATAGGTACTGTACTGACGATTTTATGAGGAGGCCAAACGCACTACTTCTTGCGAGGCGTGATCCACTCTTCTGTTACATAAGTATTACACTAAGACCACGCCGTCACCATCAGAATCATTAAATTCCACCACTTTGATCATACTGAACGTGATTTTGAAAGGATTGCTTAATAAACACGATATATTGTTATTTGATTAGTGAATATAACATGTAAGTATTAACTTGCACACTATTTTTTATATATATTTGCGAAGTAAATATGCAACCCTTTCAAAAACAAGTAATACTTTATACCATGCACGCACGCACTCAAAAGAAAATATAAACACTAAGTATACGTTTACACGCACTATTCACGATGGAGATCGATAACAAAATGGCCGATCGAATTCGCGCGCCGCGCGTGCTCTTGTCCACCGCCCCCCGCACCGCACTTTGTTTCAGAATTCCCCTCTCCCCTCCCGCTGCCATTGGATTCATATGTGGCCCACTGTTGGCCCTATGCTGTTTTCAATATGCAATAGTACTAATGCTATGTGCTCTCTGGTGATGAATAGCGTAAAAAGTACTTGTTTAGCCTATGTCCAGGCCCGTGACAGATGAGCAATGCCTCTACTCGACACGAGATTCCAATTTTTTGGTAGGAAAGCCAACTAAGTCGGCGGTAGGGCCTATGTTGGCGGCTCGTATGGGATTTTCTGTTGGAAATCCGACCAAAACCGCGGTAGGTTGTATGTTACATGATCGTATGGATTTTTTGTTCGGAACGCCGTACAAAACCTCAGTAGGGCCTATGTTGGCTGCTAGTAGGGATTTTTTGGTAGGAAAGCCAACTCAGTCGGCGGTAGGGCCTATGTTGTATGGTCGTATGGTATTTTTGTTGGGAACGCTGCGCAAAACTGCAGTAGGGCCTATGTTGGCTGCTCGTATGGGATTTTCAGTTGGAAAGCCAACTCAGTCGGCGGTAGGGCCTACGTTGTATAGTCGTATGGTGTTTTTGTTGGGAACGCTGCGCAAAACTGCAGTAGGGCCTATGTTGGCTGCTCGTATGGGATTTTCGGTTGGAAATCCGACCAAAACCGCGGTAGGGCCTATGTTGCATGATCGTATGGATTTTTTGTTCATAACGCCGTACAAAACCGCAGTAGGGCCTATGTTGGCTGCTCGTAGGGATTTTTTGGTAGGGAAGCCAACTAAGTCGGCGGTAGGGCCTATGTTGTATGGTCGTAAGGTTTTTTTGTTGGGAACGCTGCGCAAAACCGCAGTAGGGCCTATGTTGGCTGCTCGTATGGGATTTTCTGTTGGAAATCCGACCAAAACCACAGTAGGGCCTATGTTGGCTGTTCGTATGGATTTTTTGTAGGAAATCTACCCAAAAACGGTAGTAGGGCCTACGTCGTTTGTTCGTATGGATTATTTGTTGGTAACCCAACTGATAACTGTGGTAGGGCCTATGTTAGATGTTTGTATGGTTTTGCAGTTGGAAAATGAACCATAAATAGCATTAGGGCCATTGTTGGCAATTCGTTAGATTGCTACTAACGATTTCCCAACTTTTTCCCAACCGTTAGCTACGGTTGGCCAACGCAAAATGCTACTAGGGTATAAGGTATTAATAGTCAAACATTAGGTCCTTTACCTTAGATATTGTTATATACGTTTCTTAATACGATATAGATAAACGTATTACGAACGATTTCACATGACCGCCCACCAAAGTGTACTTAACCTTAGCAATCGATCACCCCCGACCTTACCAACGCACATGGTGCAAAATAAACGACACTTTAACTCTTGTTCAACTCCCGGCATATTGCCGAGATATTCTATGGCGACGTACAAACAATGACGCTTGTAGCCAAATGATTAGGTACAAACTTATATTTTCAAAAACTTTACAAGCGGAGGAAGTTACTCATAGATTTTCAAGCGTAGTTATTTCTAAAATCCACTTTTAAAGGTGCCAAGTAAGAAAACTCATTTCAGACGGGTAATTGCACTACTTTTTGAACGAGCTTTAGGGCAAATTATTCCGTTATTGAAAGACATTTCAGATCTACCTAACGTAACTACCTACGTTACATACAAAACGTTACGCAATCGATCAGGCCCCGTATCATGGTCGGCCTTATCACGTGATAAGTGACAAGATAGAGCGTCCGTCACTGGCTGACACC
This sequence comes from Epinotia ramella, assembly GCA_947578815.1. Taxonomy (NCBI): domain Eukaryota; kingdom Metazoa; phylum Arthropoda; class Insecta; order Lepidoptera; family Tortricidae; genus Epinotia; species Epinotia ramella. The sequence continues at coordinate 18,427,573 of OX388202.1, read as the reverse complement.
GTTCGATAGAACGAGACTGACGCTCTATATTGTCATTTATCGCGGGATAAGGCCGACCATGACGACCGACGGGGCCTGCTGTTCTCATACGCAGAAATGGTAAAGTAAAAATCGAAATCGGTTAATAGGTTTATTTAAGAGTTTTGAAATAGCAAACCTAAGTTGTTTAAAATTGTCTACTGCTCTGCGGTTCATCTACTGTATACAAAATATTGACGCTCATTATGAATATGAGTGAGAAACACAAATTAATATCACATTTAGTCGTATTATCAACGGACTACATATTGCCACGCGCTAAATCTTGTTTCAAATTTATGTGAATACTACTACTACTAAACTACGCACCACAATATGTACTAAAAGGTGCGACGTGCTGATAATCAAATGATGAATACGTATAATAGTTCATTTGTAAATGTTATAGTTAATTAAAAGACTGAACAATAGGTGTAGGTCTTGGGTTCAAATCCCGGTAAAGGCAAATATTTGTGTTAAGAGCAGGAATAATCTAGATGTATTAATATTTATGAAATATATCGTCATCTAGTACGTACCCAAAACTTATTTGAGTTTTTTATGACTGTCCACTAATTATGTATTTATTTAATGAAGAATATTTTTTTAACAAATAATAAAGACCTTGCAAAAACATATATATATATATATATACAACGTGTTAATAAAATAACGCAAAACCTGAAAACAGTTTGTTCAGAATCGAGAGCAGAATGCGAAAAAAATAAAAAATAAATTTTTTGACGCGATTTATTTTTTACATTTGTATGGAGCAGGTCGCCCCAGTCGGCCAACACTCCATACAAATGTAAAAAATAAATCTTGTCAAAAATTTTATTTTTTATTTTTTTCGCATTCTATGCTCGATTCTGAACAAACTGTTTTCAGGTTTTGCGTTATTTTATTAACACGTTGTATATATATATATTTATTTATTTTTTAAAGTTCAAACAATACAAATTTCTATCGTTAATTGTGTGCTATTTTTCATGATGCTTGCCTTGCCTACCTTCACACGTTACTTCATATCTATACTCATATTATAAAGTGGAAAATACTGTGATATTGTAGCTTTGTAAGCTTGAATGTTATGGGTAATATCCGGAACCAATTAATTGATTTCAAAAATTCAATTGCGTGTAGAATAGTCTTTCTGGATGGTTATATGTAATATTTCATCGTTCGGGTTTACCAGCTTTTTTGCGATACGTGGGCTTAGCCGGGCGGGGAGCTAGTAATGGATAAAATGATATATATGGCGATTTAAGGTGGTTCGACGACCATACAAAACGTCTTTTGACATTCACAGGCTAACGGCGTGATCATTTAAGAAACTTATGTAACAATCTTTCGTCAATTGGCGTTCCAATTGCGCAAAATTCCCCCTTTCCTAGAATACACTTGTATAAACTAGAATCATTTGAAAAAATAGTTTATCGCGTGATATTTGGGGAAAACATTATTCTCAAATGGAAAGCCAATTTATGAAAGTGTGTTAAGTACATAAGTTTCTTAAAATATCACGCCGTTAGTCTGCGAATGACAAAAAACGTTTTATATGGTCGTCGAACCACCTTAAACTGGCACATAGCGCATCGCGGCGACTTTTAAGGATGTGGACGTATATACATAGAGCAATCAACAGAAGTTCAAATCGTGAACATTATGTCTTGTACATATTTTTTTGTGTGAATTAAACAACACACGTACAGTACAGATACATGTTCCCTGCGGCTTCTTGTAAAAGCACACTGTAAACCAAAACGTTACAGCTATTCATTACAGTTCATATTTTCTTGTAGTGAACGTTTTCAGGTTAAATTGTGATCATTTAATATAACATTTTTTCGTTTTTGCTTGCGTCAATATTGTTCTAAAGTTTCTCATATACTTAATACACGGTCACACGTTGTAATAGGGTTTGATTACTCTACAGAACAAGTAATCCTGTATTGTAATGAATCAAAATCTTACCAATGATGCAAATTAATTACTATTTTTATACTCACATTGAAATAAAACGACCCTTCGGCAATAGGCATGATGCCTCATGTTCAAGTTGATAACGTAGTGATGCTAAATGGATAGTAAACCATCAAATTGTCGTAATAAAGTGTAAATTATAAAATATAATTAAAATCATAAAAAGACCCTTAAAAGTTTAGAAAAAATTAGCATTTTTTTTAATTGTCCCAGAGTAAATTAAAAGCTACCAATAGAATCCTTACGCTTTTCTTGAAATATAATTGTACGACAACTATGTACTTAAACGCAGTATTTCGCGACAGAAACAGCGATTTACCTGATTTTCCATACTACGATTAGTACAAATATACAAATGTGACGTCATACTTGTATAGACACACAGTATGAAGCGTTTTGCACTGCCGCCAGCAAGGTCAATCTTTGTCTCAATTTTTTAGGTATTTATGTTCTTTAATTGTAGTTGCTCCCATACAAACATTTGTTCCTCTCCAAAAACTGGTTCGAATGACGTCACAAAAAAATCTTAGTCATCATCCCTATTATTGTCGTTAAATATGTATTTTTACTTGTGTATATTTTATAGGAGGGTTATAGTGTTCTATTCGTGTTTTACATACATTAAGAAATGGCTGTCGTAATTATTGGTATTAGTGTCCTTGACATGGTAATAGTAATGCGTAGGTACGCGCTACCGAGGTACGCCACTGAAAATAAAGTTCTTGATTTAATGTATTCATTAATTTAAGTTTGCTTTTTTTGTGGTATACCACATAACTGGGCAGTTTAATAAACTTCACGTAAACTGCTAAAATTTTACTGGATGCCTGGCGGAGTGGAACCGTTTATTCGCAAAGTTATTTGGAGACCATTTTTCTAGCAAAATCACGCCATGTTTAAAACTGAGTATCTGGTATCATCTACCCGTAGTTGATTTCTTGGTAAAACTAAATAAAAGAACATCATTTCTTATACCATTCAATTAAAATGTCAATAGCGTGAACATTTTTATTAGTTGGTATTTAAACGTGATCTTTGGAAATCAACCATGTATTTTTCAAAAGCTAAAATGAATACAAACCACTCGTAAATTCCCTTTAGATACCTGCAATTCCCGTATGCGCATCGTTGACTCTTTACAAACCTGTAGGTATACTCCTCTCTTGAAGAATACCCGATTTAGTTCCTTAGGAAAACTACGGCAGCAAATTCATTCCACAGCTAGAGCGTTCGTGGGAAGAAATTCATCTGGAACCGTGCTGGCGCGACCATTTAGGTTCCAAGATGTGAGGCTGAATGCCGTACCGACGGTGAACGGTGCGATGGCAAAATGTGGCTGAGTTTCATGAATTTCCATGTGTAATTTTAGTACGCCATCACACACCGACACCGTAATTGCCCTCGGAACCTGCTGATCAGCGCAGCGGAGATGGTCGTAAACATTTTAACCCTTTACAACCGAGAAATCGTGATTTGCCAAGTCAAAAATGAACTGTATTGACAATTGACAAAAAAATAACAATTCAATGTAAAAACTTGCACGATCGTATCGACTCGGGTGTAAATGTTTCTGGGGGTGCATTGGAAATTATCGCGAGCTTTGACTCGCCGTTCTGACTAGATTAAGAAACAATGGGCTGGATATATGGCAACACCGGCCATGTAAACACTTGCAGTGTGGGCTCTTACCTTTTTTATTTATAAATAATTGCATGGATGTGGAAAATCCGGCGGTTGCAAATCCAACAACAGAGGCGGGCACTAAGTGTTGATAGTCCGTAGTGAAACAAGACACAGAGGCGCAAAATAACAAACGAAGATTTCGGTACGTTTCACTTTCTAACCGTTACAGCCTGGACTAGATTCAAAGTGGAGGAATATGTTAAATTATTCGTTTGTTTTCGGCTACGGGTAACGTGTGGATTGACATTGACAGCTGACAGCTGCGTTCGGAAACACGCGCGTATACTCAATGCTGCCAGTAGCGATCGGAATAGATAGTCGGGGCTAACTAAGTGGTATTACATAGTGAACAGCAAGATTTAAGTAGCTCCACAAGTTGACGGCGGCAGTTTTTGGGTGCCTACGGTTCGGAAGTGTTGCGGCATAGTTCGTTAAAGTGGTCGGGATAAGTGTAAATGTGTGCAGGCGTGAGTGTGATAGATACAGAGTGGTACCGTCACTTATTGACTACAAAGTACATGCAAATATTTACCTGCGGTGGTTAGTGATTGGGTGTGTATTGTGGGCCAAGTTCGAGACTTAAGATTTTGTTTTGTTAATATTTTTTTTTTTTGTGTTGTATTTTACATGCTTTTGACTTTTTGACATTTGTTTTTGGTGCATTTTTATATAATTGGCTTTTTATATTTATTTTTTATTTTCAATGCTATTATTGACTTTCACTGATTTAATTAATATTTAATTGAAAATTTTACGACGAGGATGTAGTTTTATTTTGTAATAATTCTTTTTTTTTTATATATAATTATTATAGTTAAGCACTTTTCTATCGTTAAAATTTCTATATGAAATATGACCAACCCCAATCTTCAGCCTTGCCCTTATTGTCCCGATTCTTCGAGGCAATATGTTGTACCCAGGGGTCTTAATGTCCATATTAGTCGCGTGCATAGGGATGTAGTCGTGTCGCACTCGCAGGCGTCTAATGTAGCTGGGGATTCTACGTCGTCGACCTTGAATGTTGTTGTAGATTTTTCGAGATTGTCAGACCTGAAGAGAAATGTAAACCTAAAGGTGCGAGGAATCTGGCTGCAGGTAAATTATGCACCATAATACAAGATTGTTTGAGCAATAATGAGTTAAATGACTGGTTTGCTCTTCTTTCATTCTCTTTTACGGCATTGAGGGTTCCGGAGGGTACCGACCGCGGACCTTTGACTTCAAGAGTTAAGCAAAATATTGACAGTTCTTGTCTGTATTTTCCTGAGGAAGTCTGTCGAAAGTCACACAATTTTTACCGGAGTATAGAAGCTAAGGTGCATGACGGGGACTTAAGGGGTGCAGTGCGTCTTCTCCTTTCCGACTCCACTCTTGCGCCTCAGGGTGCTGACACGCTGAGGTCTTTGTGCGATAAGCACCCATCACCTTCGAGGCAGCTTGTCTTTCCTTCGGAGCCTAATCTGTCTGATTCGTATTTGACAGTAACTCAGAGTGAAGTAGTAGCAGCTTTGGGCTCCTTTTACAATGGTTCTGCTTCGGGGTTGGATGGCTTGCGTCCTCAGCATTTGAAAGAGTTGACCTCTCCGTCGGCCGGGAATAATGACGCTAAACTCTTGGAATCTCTTACGAAGTTATGTAACTTCCTTTTAAGAGGTATGGCCAACCCTCAGGCCTGTCCATATTTGTATGGGGCATCTTTGTGTGCCCTGTCAAAAAAGGATGGCGGTGTCAGGCCTATTGCTGTAGGAAATACATTGCGTCGCCTCGTTTCCAAACTTGCCTGTCGTTCGGTGAGAGAAGAGATGGCGAATTATCTTCAGCCGCATCAGTTGGGCTTTGGTACACCGATGGGATGTGAGGCGGCTATTCATGGGGTGCGATCCTATGTAATGGCTCAGGAAAATGCTGGCAATGTGTTTATAAAGCTGGACATTAGGAATGCTTTTAATAGTGTGGAGAGGGATATCATTTTGAGGGAGGTGAGGGATCATGTTCCTGCTCTATATCCCTTCCTTCATCAGTGCTATTCTTCTCCAAGTAATCTGTTCTATGGTTCTGTTCCAATTTCATCGCAGGTTGGAGCTGAACAGGGTGATCCTATAGGGCCCCTTCTTTTTTGTCTGGCCATGCAGAATATTGTTACTTCATTGGACTCCCCTCTTAATATTTGGTATTTGGATGATGGAACAGTGGGGGGCAGTCCTGATGTTGTATTAAGTGATTTAAGAAAGCTACTACCAGCCTTGTCAGGAATTGGCTTGGAAATCAATGCAGATAAATAATAAATAATAATAATAATAAATATTAAGGGACAATCTTACACAAATCGACCTAGTCCCACAGTAAGCTCAGTAAGGCTTGTGTTATGGGTACTAGACGACGATATATATAATAGATATACATACTTAAATACATAGAAAAACTTCCATGACTCAGAAACAAATATTCATGCTCATCACACAAATATTTGCCCTTACCGGGATTCGAACCCAGGACCTTCAGCTTCGTAGGCAGCGTCACTACCCACTAGGCTAACCGGTCGTCATAAATGTGAGTTTTATCAGTGTACTCCAGGATCAGTGGACTCTTTATCGGATTTCCAGGCTATGTTGCCAGGCTTAAAGCTAGTTGACCGGTCCTCGTTGTCACTCCTTGGTGCGCCGATTTTTTCTGAAGGGGTTAATGAAGTTATACAGAATAAGGCAACAGCTATGTCCAGGTCCATGGATCATCTGCGGCATCTCTCGGCACACGTGTCTCTTGTGTTGTTACGTAATTGTTTTTCAATCCCACGCGTGATGTACACTTTGAGAACTGCGCCAATATGGATGTTTCCGCGGGTAATCCAGGGTTTCGACGATGTACTTCGCAATGGACTAGAAACCATCCTTAATGTGAGTTTGGAAGAGTCCCACTGGCGTCAGGCTAGTCTTCCCATACGGCATGGTGGGCTAGGTGTTCGGCGCATGCAGGACATAGGGCTTGTGGGTTTTCTTGCTTCGTCACACGCGTCTCTTAAGCTGGTAGCGCGCATTTTGTCTCGCGATATAGACAGCGTTCGTGTGCTTTTTGTGGAAAATGCTTTAACCGAGTGGTCAGTTCGTTGTACTAGTGGTGAGCGACCTGAAAAACTACAGGTGCAGAGATCGTGGGATGACATTTTGAGTCGGCAAACTTATAACGAGTTGCTAGAGGGTGCTTCGGGGGTGGAGTTAGCTCGTCTTAAGGCCGCAGTTGAGCCCGAATCAGGAGCTTGGTTGCATGCTTTGCCTTCATCGCACTTGGGAACCTTATTAGATGATGATTCTCTGCGGATTGGCGCTGCTTTGAGGCTTGGGTGCAAAGTTTGTGAGCCACACCTTTGCGTCTGTGGGGTGATGGTGGAGTCTAATGGGCATCATGGGCTAAGTTGTGTACGAAGCGCTGGTAGGTTCTCTCGGCACCATACCATCAATGATATTGTTCGTCGGGCTATGGTGTCGGCAAGTGTACCCTGCGTTTTGGAGCCCCAGGGTTTAAGTCGGACGGATGGGAAGAAGCCAGACGGTCTTACGCTGGTTCCTTGGGAGAAAGGGCGTAGTTTGTTGTGGGATGCGACTTGTGTTAGCACCTTCGCGGTGTCGCATCTTGCCCAAACAACGCGGGTGGCGGGCGGTGCTGCAGAAAATGCAGCAAGGCACAAGCACGCCAAATATTCAAACTTGGAACCGGTCTATGACTTCGTCCCTCTTGCTGTCGAAACGGCGGGTCCTTGGTGTGTCGAAGCGAAACGTTTTATACAGGCCTTGGGGAAACGTTTGCGAGATAGGGGTTGTGACCCAAGATCTGGTGCGTACCTGGTGCAACGTATTTCTTTGGCTGTCCAACGCGGCAATGCGGCGAGTATTTTTGGGACGTTTGCGCCAGGAACGTATCTCGCAGGACGATAGGGTTGGATCTAGGTGGTGTGTATGTATATGTATTATAGTTTTAGTTGACGATGCGTGTTGCGGATTGTGTGTTGTATTTATATTTTACTGACGAAACCTGTGGTGGATGCATTATCTGTGGAATGACGAAACCTGTGCTGTGGATCTTGATGGTATGTAGTGGTTCAGTTTTATTATTTTTTGTGTTTGTTTTTCCTGAATAAATTTCTTTCTATTTCTGTCTAGAAACAATAAGGTCTGATTTAAAGTTGGGTCTTTATTTTTCTTTTTTTACTTAGCTTACTCAAACAATACTACATTATTTTACGACACAATCAAGTTGATACCATAGTATTTTAACTCATCAAAAATATCACTCAATGAAATATTCCCGAAGAGTGTTGCATCTCTTTTTCTCGTGCGCGGAAGGCATAAGCGTGTTTTTGTCAAGGGGGCGTGGTCGACTCGAATCAAGGCATCCCCTTAAGCGGCACACGGCAACGACCCAGATTTCATTGGAATCTAGTGCGTACTGCGCCACGCAGCTCTCATATCGGATGACCAAGATGGAGTGGATCGTAGCAACGTCGTTAATTGCCACAAATCTAATCGAAGAAAATAAACGCACATCAAATGAATTAACCGTCGATCCTCGAAGTTACAATTACTTCATTCTCGAGGGTTAAGCATCCCAATTAATTTTCTGATTGAAATAATCTCCTTCAATCAGAGAAGTCTATTGGGATCGTCATCACAACAAACGAAGATGATTGCACGTTCGTATTTCCTATTTTTCCTTTGATGGGATTACTGTCACATCTTTTCAAGAAAGTAATTACATGTGAAATAACACTCATGAAAGAGGAAATATACAGAGTGAGCGACACATTAATAATCCTAACTTACTACGTATATTGTTTTTTCCAACTATTAGTTTAGGGTAATGCAATTCCCGCTTCCCCATCTAAACCCTAAAATACAAGCCTATATTATTGCCTGTAGAGTTAAGTTGGTTTAGATTTATTATTATGCATTTTTAGAAAAGTATAGGTTCTTGTCAAATCCAGATTTGCTTTTGAGTTAGGACTGATGAAAGGCGTGCCCGGGCTTCTAGTGCATTTAAATTGAACGTAAAGCTAAGAACCCACAAAAATAACAAATACCTACAGGAAACTGTGAAACAATGTACGCAATTAGCCAAACTAATCAAATCATTTCAACACTGCGCATACAATAGCCTTATAAAGACTTATAAAGGGCTTTATCTAATCTAATGAATAAAAAATTAAAACACTTAATCCTGCGAAGCATAGCCGTAGAAAGTGATCGATAATTCATTGTATTGCTTAATTTTGTGACGTATCAAAATTTCCTACAGTCAAGTAACTCATCAAAATAATCGGAAAAAATAGGGTTAATACATTTTCACCGACATTTTTCTCTCCATTGTGAACGGAAAGCGCTGGTAAGTCCTTTGGCTTCCTTTGTATTGACGAGGGCTTTTATATTGATTGAAACTAATTTCTTACGTCAATGTAAACACAATACAAATAAATTAATGTTCGAACGAGTAGGTAATTTCAATTCTGGAAATGGTATTACATGCAAATTAGTATATTGTTTTGCGAGACTCGAGGGACGCGTTTTTCGTTGCAAGAAAAAGTATGATATCGATGAAATAGATTGAACAGAATATTTTTACATAAATGTTTGTTTATTAGAAAAATACTTACTTACACTTAATCTTGTTTGAGACTCAACGTGAAGTTAGGAGCCTAATTTGAGATTCTAAAATGTGACACGTGCATTCTCGACATTGTCATAAAGATACCTCCCTCCACTCTGCGCAAATGGAAAAAAGGAACTTTTATAGGATCAGTTCGTTGTATGTCTGTCTGTCAATACTATTTTTCCTAAGAACTCGAGAAATTATCAAGATTGAAAGTTTTAATAACTCAACCTTTTAAGTCAACGCAATTATAAGATACAAGTAATTATATATCATACTAGCTTCTGCCCGCGACTCCGTCCGCGTGAAACTCGTTTATATCGTAGCTCCATACAAATTTTCACCCTCTGTTTCACCTCCTTAGAGGAAGATTTTCGGGATAAAAACTATTTTATATCCTTTTCTGGGACTCAAACTATCTCTATACCAAATTTAATCTAAATCGGTTCAGCGGTTTAAGCGTGAAGACGTAACAGACAGTCAGACAGACAGACAGACAAACAAACACACTTTCGCATTTATAATATTAGTATGGATTAAAAAAAGTAATTCATATTTTCTGTACATTTTAGTTTCCAAACTAAAAAATAATAACTTTGTGTTTTTAAATACGAACTTAATTTTACTCCTAATCACATGGAGTAGACTCACACTAAATAGTCCTACTTTTTTAACAACACTCAGAATGACGGAAACAAAAGCAATAGTGATTTTCTAGGGATGGGGGATGGCCCATTCTGTAATTACTTCTTGCGGATAAAATCGCGATAGGTACTTCAGCGGTATTAACATACGTATCTACATAAATAAAGACATACATTTCTGTACCCGCCTTTACGACAGGGACAGTAAAATCCTGTTCAGATATTGATAACCCTAATTATGTACGTACTAACTACATTAATTTATTCGAATGCTACCGATATTGACTTGAAGAATACAAGCAAGTTTAGCAAGATCGCGTTTTTTTTAAACAAAACGAATGTAGAGTATATATGTAGAGTATATAGAGTTCTCTGTACCAATAATTTACTTGTGACACTCAGACCTCTGCTTAACACAATACCGTCGTATCTATATGAACTCAATGAAAAATATCTTAGATGGCACCTATGCAAACAGGCAGGCATATATATATATATATCTTCTTCTTGTTATAGAGCTAAGCTCTTGTCAGTGTAGCTCAAAGTAGCCCTCCATCTACTCCAAACCCACGCAACCTCTTTGACATCTCGATACGACCTAACATCAACTCTCTTTTTGAATTGCTCTATGTTGTTTATTCTAGGTCTTCCTCTTCCTCGTTTCCCCTCTAGCTTTCCTTCAATTATATTGAGTATGAAGTTGTCATTATTTATTTATTTATTTTAATTAGGTCACATGGCGTCACAATCTTAATTATGTGATCCACTTTTATCCCCCTCAATCATTCATCAATCAGTTTTGTAATGTCGTATGAGGTGCCATATCATCTTCCCTCTTTTATTTTTTAAGTTTCTCAATAACTGGCTGGTTTGCTGAATAGAGTGGGATTCAGCACTTCTTCATTGGTCTCTCCAAAAAATTTTCTCCATTCGCCTCCAACACCACATCTCAAACGCTTCTAATATCTCCGCATATTTCTGGATCAAGGTCCATGTTTCACTTCCGTATAAAATATATATTCATATATATATATATATAGTCTTTAATTATACGTTTAGGTATTAAGTTTTTTTTTTTTTTTTTAATTTATTAAATCAGTATCTTTACTTTTACAAGATTTACTTTCATTAGCCACTATCGGAAACCTTGGTAGGTTTATATAATAGCTGGCGAGATCGCACGGATCGAACCGTAATAATTTATCCAAATATATATAGAAGAGCTATTTCTGAGCCTGCAGTCCTTCCTTGGAGCCAACGGTGAATAGTATTTCAACGGGATTCTGCTCCATCTCAAAGAGCTTCTAGCGTGTACCTACCAGTGATATAAAGCGACATTTTCTGGTTCCACATGCTGGAAACTGTGGCTTTACGTGCCTGATTTAAATCTAATGGATTGCAGTTTGAGTTCGATCTTGGATGAAAGGGTTTGAGCCACTAAACACACAAATATAGTCGCACACCATAAAGGAGCTTCGGCATTTCCTTGATAATTGAAACACTTGAGTTTGTGCTTTGAATATGATCCTTTTAAATATTTGTCAAAAAGAGTAATATTTTACTTATTAATGTCATACTGTAAATGCCGCCTTGGCATATAAAAACATTCCATTCATTCTTCCTCTACGTGTTTTCTGCCACCCTGCACTTGAATTTTAAAACCATGTTGTAACCATGGTTTCCGCATAAAATAAACAAAGCAAAGTCTTTCCTGAATATCACGATGCGCTACGTGCATTACATTAGTTATGTCATTTATCTATATTCAAAATAAACTACTCAATAGCTTAAAACGATCTTCTCAAAAAACGCCATATCAGGGATTCCACGATGCTTGTTTATTGCTACTGGAATGGCTGTCTTTAGCCGTTCACATCGACGGTTTTACTGCTTGCGATGTGACAAAAATGTAAATTGATCCGCGGAACAGTTATATTAACGTTAAAAGAAGATGTCGAGTTTTATACCGCTATTGCTCATTTTTTACAGTGCCTACGATATTGGATTATTCTTATTTATGTTCACACAGAACCGATGTTGCCAATATGGATGCAATTAAAGCCTGGCCAGAACTATGTGAGGGTTGGGTTGGGCCAGTTATATTGCGGGGTTTCACACAAACTACTAAATTGTTTCGACTGCACTGCACAGACTTGCCTTAAATGAGGAAAGTCTCACAGGAATTTATATTTTTGGTCAGGCATCTTAGGTGAAAAAAAAAGATTTAGATATTGATTACCATTGATTTTGCATATGGTAAATAAATAAAGAGGAAACTAAAAATAACTTTTATGTATCGAGTTTTGAAGGTGACATCTTGTTAGACTTGCCCTTTCCCCACCTATTCATTACTGACTCAGTTCGCCTATAAATAACCTCACCCGGTTACCGATATAGATCAGAAAACACTACTCTGGGCTTGAAAGTAGGATCTCACTTTGGGCTCTATAAGTAATTCTACCTACATTTATTCCGTTTGCTTCTATAATTACCCACGTAGGTACTTGACTTGTTTACGATTACGACATGAAATAAATTAAGTGTCTATTTTGAATTTTAGAATCTGGCAATAGAACTGAACTTGAACTGGTTTTTGCATGAGCACTGCATGCATTTTTCAAAAGCCTGAATAAACCTTCACGAAACTCGCTTTGAAACCAAAATGTCCGTTCAAAATTTTCTCTTCAAGGGGTGTGTGGAAAAAATGGGCTTGCAGTTGATTCTAGCTTAGACGACGAATCCTCAAATCAATAAAAGGTCGGCAACGCGCTTGTGACTCCTCTAGAGTCGTAAACGCCCAAGGACTACGGAGCCTGCTTAAACGTAAGCAATCTGTATGCTTGTTTGCCACCTTAGTGGTATAAAAAAAATCTTGCCCACTGAGGGTTCGTACAAAATTACAAATGTATCGTTTTTAGATTTTTCCCTGTACTTGTAGTATAAGACGAAATTATTTACTTGCCAAATTTCATAGTTCTAAGGTGTCGGAAAGTACCCTATAAATTTTGATTCCTTTGAGAGTATCGAAATATACCTACGCTTTTGTGGCATAAACGGCCGTATCTTTTTTTAACAATAACTTGTAAGTTAGATTTTTACACAGCTTAAAAGGACTGTACACCTGTGTATATGGTTTAAATTTCAACTCGATTCCTCTAAGCGTTCCCAAGATAAAGGGTCTTGACAAACAGACAGACAGACAGTGATCCTATAAGGGTTCCGTTTTTTTCCTTTTGAGGTACGGAACCCTTAAAACTAAGTATGTGTAGACGCGGGCTGCCGAAACAAAGCGGGTAGCGCGGCTGATAGGCGCGCGGGTAGGCCGGGCTGCTGAGTACTCACTCAAGATGCCCCTTGTAGATGTCAAAGTCAGTGAATACGAGCACGACGATCTCGTGCGGCACGGCGAGGAAGGTGTAGAGCTGGCAGTCGAGGCGCGGCGGGTAGGCGCGGGTAGTCCAGGCTGATGAGTACTCACTCAAGATGCTCCTTGTAGATGTCAAAGTCAGTGAAGACGAGCTCGACGATCTCGTGCGGCGCGGCGAGGAAGGTGTAGAGCAGGCAGTCGAGGCGCGGCGGGTAGGCGCGAGTAGTCCAGACTGCTGAGTACTCACTCACGATGCTCCTTGTAGATGTCAAAGTCAGTGAAGATGAGCTCGACGATCTCGTGCGGCGCGGCGAAGAAGATGTAGAGCAGGCAGTCGGGGTGCGGCGGGTAGGCGCGGGTAGTACGGGCTGCTGGATACTCACTCAAGATGCTCCTTGTAGATGTCAAAGTCAGTGAAGACGAGCTCGAGGATCTCGTGCGGCGCGGCGAGGAAGGTGTAGAGCAGGCAGTCGAGGCGCGGCGGGTAAGCGCGGGTAGTCCAGGCAGCTGAGTACTCACTCAAGATGCTCCTTGTAGATGTCAAAGTCAGTGAAGACGAGCTCGACGATCTCGTGCGGCGCGGCGAGGAAGGCGTAGAGCAGGCAGTCGAGGCGCGGCGGGTAGGCGCGAGTAGTCCAGACTGCTGAGTACTCACTCACGATGCTCCTTGTAGATGTCAAAGTCAGTGAAGACGAGCTCAACGGTCTCGTGCGGCGTGGCGAGGAATATGTAGAGCAGGCAGTCGAGGCGCGGCGGGTAGGCGCGGGTAGTCCAGGCTGCTGAGTACTCACTCAAGATGCTCCTTGTAGATGTCAAAGTCAGTGAAGACGAGCACGACGATCTCGTGCGGCACGGCGAGGAAGGTGTAGAGCTGGCAGTCGAGGCGCGGCGGGTAGGTGCGGGTAGTCCAGGCTGATGAGTACTCACTCAAGATGCTCCTTGTAGATGTCAAAGTCAGTGAAGACGAGCTCGACGATCTCGTGCGGCGCGGCGAGGAAGGTGTAGAGCAGGCAGTCGAGGCGCGGCGGGTAGGCGCGAGTAGTCCAGACTGCTGAGTACTCACTCACGATGCTCCTTGTAGATGTCAAAGTCAGTGAAGATGAGCTCGACGATCTCGTGCGGCGCGGCGAAGAAGATGTAGAGCAGGCAGTCGGGGCGCGGCGGGTAGGCGCGGGTAGTACGGGCTGCTGGATACTCACTCAAGATGCTCCTTGTAGATGTCAAAGTCAGTGAAGACGAGCTCGAGGATGTCGTGCGGCGCAGCGAGGCAAGCGTAGAGCAGGCAGTCGAGGCGCGGCGAGTAGGCGCGGGTAGTCCAGGCTGCTGAGTACTCACTCAAGATGCTCCTTGTAGATGTCAAAGTCAGTGAAGACGAGCACGACGATCTCGTGCGGCGCGGCGAGGAAGGTGTAGAGCTGGCAGTCGAGGCGCGGCGGGTAGGCGCGGGTAGTCCAGGCTGATGAGTACTCACTCAAGATGCTCCTTGTAGATGTCAAAGTCAGTGAAGACGAGCTCGACGATCTCGTGCGGCGCGGCGTGGAAGGTGTAGGGCAGGCAGCCGAGGCGCGGCGGGTAGGCGCGAGAAGTCCAGACTGCTGAGTACTCACTCACGATGCTCCTTGTAGATATCAAAGTCAGTGAAGATGAGCTCGACGATCTCGTGCGGCGCGGCGAAGAAGATGTAGAGCAGGCAGTCGGGGCGCGGCGGGTAGGCGCGGGTAGTACGGCCTGCTGGATACTCACTCAAGATGCTCCTTGTAGATGTCAAAGTCAGTGAAGACGAGCTCGACGATCTCGTGCGGCGCGGCGAGGAAGGCGTAGAGCAGGCAGTCGAGGCGCGGCGAGTAGGCGCGGGTAGTCCAGGCTGCTGAGTACTCACTCAAGATGCTCCTTGTAGATGTCAAAGTCAGTGAAGACGAGCTCGACGATCTCGTGCGGCGCGGCGAGGAAGGTGTAGAGCAGGCAGTCGAGGCGCGGAGGGTAGGCGCGGGTAGTACAGGCTGCTGAGTACTCACTCAAGATGCTCCTTGTAGATGTCGAAGTCAGTGAAGACGAGCTCGACGATCTCGTGCGGCGCGGCGAGGAAGGTGTAGAGCAGGCAGTCGAGGCGCGGCGGGTAGGCGCGCGGGTAGTCCGGGCTGCTGAGTACTCACTCAAGATGCTCCTTGTAGATGTCAAAGTCAGTGAAGACGAGCTCGACGATCTCGTGCGGCGCGGCGAGGAAGGTGTAGAGCAGGCAGTCGAGGCGCGGCGGGTAGGCGCGGGTAGTCCAGGGTGCTGAGTACTCACTCAAGATGCTCCTTGTAGATGTCGAAGTCAGTGAAGACGAGCTCGACGATCTCGTGCGGCGCGGCGAGGAAGGTGTAGAGCAGGCAGTCGAGGCGCGGCGGGTAGGCGCGTGGGTAGTCCGGGCTGCTGAAGGTGCCGCGCTCCTTGCCCAGAGTCGACGTGAAGCGTAGACATGAGCAGCCTGACAATAGAATATTTTTTTTAGTACTCAACAAGTTTACAATCGACTTTCAATTAAATAAAATCACAAGTAAAGGGTTTTTCAACAGGCACCCTCGAACTTTGCCAGCGTATAGCGGCCATCTTGGAAAAGCAATAGCTGTCAAGTTTGGCGGGAATATATAATAAAGCGTGACATTTCATCATGGAATGCTATACATTTCAACAACGCTTAAAAAAATTTAACTGCACGGGACACATTAAATTTACTAGATGAGAAGTTCCAGGGTTTCGTCATATCACGTGCTGGCGACATCAACTGGCCCCTGAGATCGTGTGACTTAAGGCGGTGCATTGGAAATTATCGCGTGCTTTGAAACGCTGTTCTGACTAGATTAGGAAACAAAAAGGTCTGATTTTCAGATATATGATTCTCGACTATATGATTGGTTATCTGATTTAATCGATACATGATTGCCTAAAATTTCCTCGATAGAAAAAAAATCCAAAGTTGGGTTTTTTTTCCTTTTTTTACTCAGCCTACTGAAATAATTCATTATTTTACGACACAATCAAGTTAATACTATAGTTTTTTATCTCATATAAAATCTCACTTAATGAAATATAAATAAAACTTCAGTAAGTTAGGTATTTATCTAAATTTGTCCAAAAATGCTATTCCCGAAGAGTGTTGCATATCTTTTTCTCGTGCGCGGAAGGCATAAGCGTGTTTTTGTCTAGGGGGCGTGGTCGACTCGAATCAAGGCATCCTCTTAACACCGCTCGACTACTTTCTGTGAGGTTTCGTTTAATTTCTTGTGTATGCAGACAAACCACAGACAATTGCTGCTCTGAAGGCCAACATAACTCCCGTTCTTCACAAAATTGAGCCCCAGTTATGCGAAAATGTCGCCCAAAATTGGTCCACCAGGATACTCCACCTACAGCCAAGTCACGGCTGCCATTTTGCTGAGATTATATTTCATACATCATCAAATGTAGTTTAAAATTATTTATTTTCTACGGTATATACAAGATTTAATTTAATTTTAATAATATTATAATTGTTGCATTAAACAGGTTATTTTACTCCATTTCAAAGTTCGAGCGCTCTTAATGAAGGACCCTTTATTTAGTATCTAAATATTACGTTCTTTATAACTTATAAAAGGTATCTATGTACAATAACTAGGTAAATAATAAATTGTAACATCAAATAATGTACGTTCAGGTAAATCGAGTATGATTGATAGCTAACATAAAACGAAATAAGAATATGTATTCAAATAATAAACTAGTCAAAGGCCCACCAGAAAAAGAATGACAACAATATGATACTCTTTCATAAATTGAGTTCAAGCACAGAATAGATAATAGTACAAGTGTTCAAGTTGGAAACATGGATCATGGATATAATATCATAAAAGACATCACGTGTATTGTATTGTATAAAACGTTATTATTTTCCTTCTAGGTATATTATATTTTCTGAAGAAAATGAACGTATCAAGGTAAGCTTATGAAGAAAAAAAGTATTTAATACATCATACATCATTCCACTCTTTCCACTCTTTCTACTATGTCATTTACGAGAACACGCTTTAGGGCGATATGTATTTGAAGGGTATTTTTATGGCGACCAATATGGTGATGTGCAGCCTAAACTTGAGCAGGATAACTAACTGTAGATTCAAAATCAGCGCGGGCGAAATAGTCGGACCTATATTATATATTAAAAATAATCGAGCTTGGTAAAGGTGTTTTTATGAATCACAACTGCCCGCGTGCCTAATGACAAGGAAATTATTGATGAAAGTACAAGTAATATGTACTTAGTAGTACTAGTCGTGGGCACGTGCCGCTCCTGCCAGGTATAACAATGATAGTAAAAAGTATAGTGCTCTCAGTTCTCACTATTTAAAACGTGCATACCGTGTGACATCTGGCTTCGTTGCTATATGCATGAAGACACAACTTACATCTCTCGTATCTACGCAACCTAAGGCATGAGCTTGGAACAGTTACTCCATAAATAACGCCCATTAGGTTTTTCATAACTTTATATTATAAAACGTGTTATGACAATAAGGGAAATAACGCAGCCTAACGTACTCGAGTATTAAACTGGCCAAGTTCTAGTATGCGGTGAGCGGGCAGTGGTTCCGTTTATCATGACTGCAAACCACAGCGATTGTTATAACATGAACTGAAGTTCGCTTATGTTTTATATCCTAAAATCGTTGACTTGGGGAACCTATCTCAAAAAAAACTATACGTTAAATGAAAGAAAGAAAGAATGAAAGAAAATAACTTATCGGTGAGCCTCCAGATATGTGCCTGCGTCTAATTGACACGACTAGATATAAAATGTTCTGAAAGCGTGGCGTTAATTACTAGACACAAAACAATCACAAAATTTAAAATTGACCGAAATCTGTGATTCTCTGAGATTAACCACATTTGAAAGGTTTTCTGCAAGAACATGTCCACTTGTAGAGTAACATTACTTATTCCACACCGATTTCTAAAAGGTGGCAGATATTGCGTTCACGCCGAAAGCGACTTTGTGCCGATGAATATTTTAGACTAAATCTCGTATATGAACTTTGTTTTACCTCATGTAATCTCGCACGGTGTGAAAATGAGAAATCCAAGATGTTTTAGCCAAATTGAAAATAAACGTACGCAACGTTACGGCGTGTATTTCGGAGAAAGAGATTTTAAACATAACCTTCGGGTTGTTGAAGCGAATATTTGCAATTAAATACATAGATACGTTTATGACTTTTGCCCAAAAGATGAAATGTATATTGTATTTCCATGCATAATATGTAGGATTAGTACTTTTTGATCTCAGTTACAGTCAGTGGACAATTCTTTATAGTCATACAGATAGTGTGATAGGTACTTAATGAAACTGCTGGATGTTAGCCATAGGCACACTGTAATGAAAAAGTAACCCCATCAATTGCGGTAATTTGGGCTCATTTAAATTGTCTCCATTAGTAGGTATGTAGGTAGGTGTAAACGACGCCAATGAAAATGCAATATGAAAAAATACAATATCATAGAAAAAACTTGACGCCAAATGTATACCCTACATGGCAAAGGATATCAGTATCGAGATTTTGCTGAAATCGAACTTGCTCCAAACTAATCAAGGCTTTTGACCTGTGTGCTACGCGTAGCGTGGATTTGTCGTAACAAATACGAGTAAATACTCTAACACACTACATTGCGATATTGACACCGGAACATATATGGTTAAGCATCGAATTTAAACTTTCGTGAGACATGTTGAAATAATGCTTATAATTACACGGTTCAACTCAAGTATTAAATGTCACTACGGGCGACATGTTTCGAACTCTTCGGGAGTTCTTCTACAGGATGAGTGTTTTCGCGGCTGTGTCGCTTGAATTGCTTGATGTAATTATTGGCATTATACGGTTAAGCAGTCAATAACCACTATTTCGTTTTAACAAAGTCGAGACCTAAACGACCTGACTCGATCGCTTTTAAGATCAAGTGGAAGTAAAGCTAATTAAAAACTCAACACCTTCTGTTAACAAGATGGACTAATATTTACGTTAACATTAAATAAATAATATAATCTTACAGAAATATAACTACTCGTAATCCCAAACTAAACAAAGCTTTTGCAATGGGACGACAACTGGGTGGAGATGGGAATGGCATATTGCCAGGCAGCGTGACGGTGACGTAGGTGGACCAAAACGTTAACAGGCTGATGGCCACTTACAGGAGAAATAAGCATCGGTCGGTCACCAGCTCGATGGGGTGAGGACATACAAAAGACCGCGGGTCATTCCTGGATGAGACTATCACGGGACCGACATAAGTGACGTAGTCGAAATAGGTTTTTGCTCAGCAGGTGGCAGTGGGTGATTACAGGCTGATAATGATGATGATGACTAGACAACAAATACGAGAAAAAACTTTACACGGTTACATTGATACTTGATATGGTTTTACAGTTAATAAACACTATTTCGATTTAACAAAGTAGAGTACTAAACGACTCGACCGGATCGCTTCTAAGATCAAGTGAAGTAAAGCTAATTAAAACCTCAACATCTTCCATTAACAAGGCGGGCTATATAACCCAATTAATCAACAGGCCAAATCTAATAAGGCACCACATTTCTCCTTTCCGGTATCCTGTCTTTAGCAATTTGTTAGTTAAAACTGCCAGAGGAAATCGGGGGAAATTCAATTATATCCCGCACGGGTCGCTTTTAAATTATTTATCGGTATATTTATCTTTCTTCGGTTCGATGTTTCTAATAAATAGGAATTGGTTTGGGGTGTCACGGGTGAGCGATGGGTGCTGTGCATGGCCAAATGCATTGGTATCGAGTTTGGACGCGGTTGACAGATCGGTGATTAATGTAATGCAATAGTGGTATAACGGATTCCAATTCAATTCCAGCTTTATTGATGATAAGGATTTGTACAAAACGATTTTTATTAATTTACTTAGATGATACATTCAACATCTAGAAAAATGTATTCGCATTAAAAAGTGCTAGTGACAATGAATAAGCGTTTTTAAACTGTGCACTCGTTTTCTAGTCGTCTCTACTGGACATACTTATATAAAAAAAGGTTGTTGATATAGTTGACAATCTATGCGCATTAAAAAGGTTTTGATCTAGGGTTTAATATTAGCTATTAGCCACGCTTTCTGATTATCTTCAGATGAACTGGATAGTACCAAATTACTACATTGTCATCTATATCATACATACTTGGTTTCTAATCGATCAGTTGGTTAAATTGTTGACTGGTAGGTAATGCTTCATGGGATTAAGCCCGCCATTTGTGCTTTATCTTATATTGTGCAATAAAGTTTCAATAAATAAAATCGATACGATGAATGGTTGTGTGTGATCGATACGAAAAATCGACTTGCAGGATATGGTTACATATCTGCATACTTATTACAGGTGAAGTTAGCAGGCTTGTAATAAAAAATAAAACATCAAATGTGAAATAGGTTTAAGCTTCTTCGTAACCCATGAAAAAGCCAGCACCCGTTTCACAAAAACGTCATCAACAGGTAAGTAAAAAATACTAGCATTATTTTTACGCACACTGAATAAAATGGATTGTGTTGCTGTGTTGGTCCAAGACGTCCTATAATTCTTGACATGTAGTAGACACACCGTGTCGCCATTTACCACGTATATTTGAAGCTTAAATAAAAAACGATGCGTTTCTTATATTGCCTCGAACACACCCGCCGTCATCTGTCATTCGACATTTTCGTGCGCGCCGAGAAACCACGTTTCGTGTTATAAAATAAGTTATTAGTAAATAATAAGTGATTAAAAGCGAAAAACATGGGCAAACATAAAAAGAAAAGGAAAGATAATGACGAGGAATTGTTTTCCTTGTTTAAAAAATTCGCCAAGCGAATGCGTGAGAGGAGTCCCTCTAGAGAGAGGGATATGGACAACGAATATCAAGGTAACTTACTACTATAAGTATAAGCTTATACACGATTATTACATGCTTAATTCTTTAGCAAAACTAGTTTTTTTTCCCTAACATTAAAGCACGTCGTAAGAAAAAGTTTCTGTCAGAAAATTCATTTGAATCCATACGGATAAAAGTCTCGGTATTGAATCCATACGGATAAATTAGATTACAAATGGGTAACTACTTCAATTTCAAATCATGGTACGAGGATTTACCCGTGTGATAACACTGCGAGTGTTATTCGTGAGGTTTATCTCAACCGAAAATTAAGGTTCGAGGTCATGTCCGTGTGGTGGTACTGCGAGTACCATTCGTGTGACATATCCCAACCAATAACCCTTAAGGTTCGCGGATTTACTCGTGTAAATGCACTGTTAGTGCTATTCATGTGGTTTATCTCTTACCTCTATTAAAACTTGTAAAACTATGTTTTATAAAGGATTAAATGAAATGAAATGAAAAGCCCCTAAATAAATATATCTATATTTTTTGAACGCCAGAGAGTGTTCAAGAGTTTACCGAAAATACCGCAGCGGAGTTCGCTCCGGATATTGAATATAGCGAGGAGATTACTGGCACAAATATAGAGATCCCTGCCTTCACTACGCCTCCCACTGCGGCCTCTTAGATGCCTTCCACTGCAATCTCTGAGACGCCACACACTGCTACCTCTGATACGCCTGCCACAGAAAAAAGACTGCCGGAGGCTGTTACGGATCCTCCACTAGATGAAGATATCCTCAGCATTTTGGGTGAGAACCCGAATAAGAAGGTTTATGTAGAGGCGATTCACAAAGACATAGCCACAAGATGGACCCATAGTATCACAAATGGGCTAGAAAAAGACAAAAAAAAAGTCTTTTTTTTGGAAGCGCCAAAATTAAACACTGAGATTAGGGCAGCCATCTCTGAACAGGTTTTGAAACGAGACCGCGCCATGGAACAGCAGCAGAACTGCCTTGGGCAGGCCACAGCCTGTAATGGAAAAGCTCTCGACATCTTATTTAAATCTAAGGATTGTAAAGAAGCTACAAAGATTGTTAGCGACGCGGGAAGAATGCTTTGTGAGTTATTCCATGGCGAATCCTTATCTAGCAGGTACCTACTACAATTTGCCCTTAACAAGGATACAAAAGACATAGTCACACAAACTAAAGTTGTGAAATACATTTTTGGTGAGAACCTGCACAAAGACCTAAAGGCAGGAAAAGCAGTGAACAAAACAGGGTCTGAGATAAAATTCAATCCAACTTCAAGCCACGGTACAATGCGCAGAGGTGGCCAGCACCTCAGCGGTGGCCAGCTCCTCAGCGGTCACCAGCTCCTCAGTACAAAAGCGGTCCTCCACCGAGAAAAACTTAAAGGTAAAACTCTTATCATCTTATTATCATAACTGGCTACCCATTACCATTGATAAAACAGTTTTATCCTGGGTTAAAGGCTATAAATTGCCATTGTCAGTTACACCTAAGCAAACAGTAATGCCAGCAAACAAATTAAGAGGTAAAGATGCCCAAGATCAGCACTCAATAACCCATCTTCTTAGTATAAACGCTATAAATGAATGTGAGCCTTGTAATGAACAGTTTCTGTCTCAAAATTTTTTGACCCCAAAACCTAATGGGGATCAGCGTTTCATTCTAAACCTAAAAAACCTCAACAAGTTCATGAATACACCTCATTTTAAACTAGAAGACATCAGTACTGCAACAAAATTGCTTTCAGCTGGTTCATTTATGGCAAAAATAGATCTCAAAGAGGCTTATTTTTCTGTATCCGTGCATGAGCATTATAGAAAATACCTTCGTTTTCGATGGCATGATAAACTGTACGAATTTAAGGTTTGTACTAAAATTATGAAGCCTGTCATTGAACATCTCCGTTCTGAGGGAATTGTGTGTACCGTTTATCTAGATGATATTCTTTTAATTTTTAACAACACTTCTGAGGCAAAAGATGGTATTAATAAAACTTGTAGCCTTTTAGAACACCTAGGGTTTACAATAAACTATGACAAGTGCATACTTTTACCCGAACAAAAATGTAAATTTTTAGGCTTTGTACTGATTTCAATTGAAATGACAATAGAATTACCACCTGAAAAATGTCTTAAGATTAAACAAGTATTGTTATCATTTTATAATAGAAAACAATGCAAAATGAGAGAGTTTGCTCATTTACTAGGACTGCTCACTTCTGCTTGCCCCGCTGTGAAGTATGGCTGGGTATATACCAAAACTTTTGAAAGACTCAAATATCTGAATTAGCTGATTAATGACAATTACAATAAAATTATGAATTTGCCCAGCTATTTAAAATCTGATTTTGATTGGTGGTTAAAAAACATAAAATCACCTAGTAACAACATTCGGTTAGACTTTTATGAATTAGAGATCTTTTCAGATTCATCATTAAAGGGTTGTGGCGTGGCTTACAATAACAATTCGTTGGGAGGTTCATGGTTTATTTAAGAGTCTAAGAAACATATTAATTATTTAGAACTACTTGCTGCCTTTATTGGATTAAAAACTTATGCAACTAATTTAAAAGACTGTCAAATACTCCTTCGTATAGACAACACAACAGCCATATCTTACATAAATCGTATGGGAGGAGTACAATTTATCCATCTCAACACATTGGCAATGGAAATTTGGCAATGGTGTGAGTCTAGGAACATCTTTCTATTTGCATCTTATATCCAGTCAAAAGACAACTTTATAGCAGATGCAGAATCTAGAAAGACTCAAGCTAACATTGAATTTGAACTAGCAGACTATGCTTTCCAGCAGATTGTCACAACTTTTGGTAGGCCTACCATAGACTTATTCACCTCTAGAGCCAATACAAAATGTAAAAAAATTATATCTTGGAAAAGGGACCCGGAAGCTTTTGCCATAGATGCCTTTACAGGTCCATGGTCTCAAGATTATTTCTATTGTTTCCCCCCCTTTTCAATGTTATCAAAAACCCTCCGAAAAATTGTCAACGAAGAGGCTACTGGTATTGTGGTTGCACCCCACTGGCCAACCCAGGCTTGGTATCCCTTATACAAAAAATTACTATGCTCTAAGCCAATTTATTTCCAGCCTAATAAATCATTATTAATTTCTATCAACAGCATTCCACACCCTCTTCACAAGCAACTTACCCTGGTTGCAGGAGTCTTATCAGGAAAGCTCTAGAAATGCGAGGCGTTCCAGATATGTCAATTGAGGTCATGCTAGCTTCCTTAGCAGATAATACCATATCACAGTATAACATACGTTTAAAAACATGGTGGAACTATTGTTTAAATAATTCAATAAATTGTTACAGTGTGGATATCCCAGATATATTAAAATGTTTAATGTTTAACAATGGCTCAAAATATGGTACTCTCAACTCATGTCGTTCAGCAATTTCCTTAATAGTAGGACCACAAGTTGGCTCCAACGAACTAATAAAAAGATTTTTTAAAGGAGTTTTTCGGTTAAGACCAAATAACCCAAAATATGATATTACCTGGGATCCCAACACCATGTTAAATTACTTAAATACTCTGTATCCTAATAAAAGTATTCCATTAGAAATGTTAACAAAGAAAATAGTAACTATTTAACTTTAATAACAGCACACAGGGTTCAAACTTTAAGTCTGATTAAATTAGAAAATATTAAATATTGTAAGGAAAATATTATTATAAAAATCACTGATCTCATCAAAACATCTCGAGTAGGTGCAACTCAACCTGCCCTAATTATTCATTTTTTTGTAGAAAAACCGGAAATTTGCCCGGCACAGACATTAGTTGATTATATTAATGTTACAGAGAAATTACGAACCAATACCTCAGGCCGATTGTTTATAAGTTTCAAAAGCCATATGCTACGGTAGGATCGCAAACTTTAAGCCGTTGGATCAAAGACATGATGTCTAAGAGTGGTATAGACACCACCATATTCACATCACATAGCACGAGGCATGCGTTTGCCTCGAAAGCAAAGACTTTAGGTCTCAATATCGATTTAATTCAAAGAACGGCAGGTTGGGCAGAAACCTCTTCGGTTTTCGCGAGGTTCTACAACAGACCTATTGTACAATCCGCGACTTTATTCGCAGAAACCATTTACTCGAGTTCCTAATTTTCTTATAAATGAAAAAAAAAAAAAAAAAAAAATATGGTAAAAACTACTTATACCTACTTTCTACGATTGTTTAAAATTAAGATAATTGGCTAATTTAAATAATTGATCTCAGATGTCTGCTAGAATTATAATCTTTGTTACTCATTAAAGAGTTTTAATTTTTGTTATTGTTCAAAAGCCTTGTGATTTATCTTAATATATTTAGAGATAAATATACTGTGTTATAATTTCACGACTCTTTGAACATCCTACATGTCAAGAATTATAGGACGTCTTGGACCAACACAGCAACACAATTAGAAATCAAACGAACTTACCAAGTGAAGTTCGATGTTAATTGTGTGAATGTGTTGGTCCAAGACGTCATAAACTCCCACCCATGACCCTAATGCTAGTGCATAAGTTCCCTAGATTACAGGTCGTGAAATAAGAACTTCAAACTAAATGACAGATGACGGCGGGTGTGTTCGAGGCAATATAAGAAACGCATCGTTTTTTATTTAAGCTTCAAATATACGTGGTAAATGGCGACACGGTGTGTCTACTACATGTCAAGAATTATAGGACGTCTTGGACCAACACATTCACACAATTAACATCGAACTTCACTTGGTAAGTTCGTTTGATTTCTAAGTAAGTGCTAATAAACTAAGGGAGTTTTACACCCACCGGGATTTATGGCGAGTCCTTCATCCACCGTGTGCAGAGATAAGTGGATGAGCAGAATGAGCGCTGTTGACGTCTGGAAGAGAAAGAAGGTTTACTGTTATTTAAAATTCAATTATTATTCTAGCTGCATCTTGTGTTACCACACTCTCGTGCACAATTACATTTGTTCCTCACTCTAGTCTCAAATCTTAAACCAAATTATTTTTCGCACTTTATTGTTTTATGAACATATTTAATCATATAAGATTACGTCAGTTCCATTGTACCTTAACCTATATTACTAAAATGATGTACCTATATTTACCTAGTTACGTATTGGGTGTATGTATATATGGATCGCGTAAGGTATTCTAGTACAAATAAATGTATATATCAATTAAGCTTCTTCTGAGATCGGTGCCGCTAGTATTACATTAAAATGCTTGCACCTGCATCAAACTTAGTGATCTAATATACTTGCCTATGACTTTCATTCTGGGCACATTCCGTGAATATGTGCTGAACATCTTTTAACGTTTTACAAATTTCACAATTCGGTGATGGTACTTTTTTCATTAAATAAGCAAATTTAATTTTTTTCTTATTAAGTTCCAATCACAATACTCTGATTAAAGCGAATTCATCAAGTATGGTATTATTTCAGAAATAAAAAAAAGAAGAAAAAAATGTGCAATTATTAAAGTAAACATCTTGTCATAATAGTTTGCGTATTTCACCCTTTGTTCGTATGCGCAGCAACTACTCTTTAGTAGTAGCCACGTCTCTTTTTGAAAGCTTTGACTAATATTCTGGTACTGTCCTTTTTGTCTGTCAAAGTATCTGTAAAATATCGAAGTTTAGATTCCGCGTAAGGATAGTTTTTATAAACGGAAAACTGTATACACAAACTTTTTAAATTTTAGAGTTAAAGATGCCGCTACTCATACCATAAACTTTACTAATACTGTTCCATTTCACTGAACATATATTATGCCGCTCGATTTTAACATGCTCATCGTCTCTCAGGTTTTCGTCGCTATAATGGTTTCAATACTTAAGCTACCTGTTGCCGTCCAAGCGATAGGGGTAACGAGAAGTGTAGTTGAAGAAAATGTACTTCCTCTTAAAATCCGGAAAGCCCCTTATTTTCATGAAATAACCATCAAACTGATGTTATGAAACAACAGAGCAGATTAATATATAATCCTAAATGCTGCCATAATGTATATGACAGTTTAATGAATTAAATTATACAATTAAATCAGGAAAACATTGACTAAATACAAACATAATATGAGAAAAAAAAACACAATTTTAAAATAAACTAATAAAGAAAGAAAGTAACATACATACTAAAAACCCAACTAAATAAATTTAACAAAACGAAATGGTAACTTCATATTGTCTTTAGTCTAACATGCACAACTTAGGTTGATGCTATATTCTGTAAGTAAAAGTTTCCATTTTTGTAGTTTAAATTAATTAAACAGCAGATATATTTTATAAATATATCATTCACACCTTGAGCACATAATGTCTGATAGCTTTCTGTGTACTGGAAGTATTGAAACGTGTTCTCTATAAAATTCGCAAGGCTTTCAAACTTGTACCATTCTAAAACTACTCCCAGCAGAGCTGTCATAATCTGATTGGAAACATAACCTCGGTACCTTTTATAGTCAAATAAAACCGAAATCATAATGCTGTTTGTGTCATTTGCCATTTTACGACAGACACGTAGCAATTCTATTAGATACCAGAGTAGGGTAGATACCTACACTAAATCTAACTTACTGGTGTTATGGTTTGTAATAAAATTATTATTGTGAACTTCTAGGCGTTTTGATTGATATTGATAGACTTCTTAATACGTAACAAAATGTGTGCACAATTCAGGATGTTTTAGCTACGGCTGATGACATAACAGATGTTATAACCGACTTTTATCCGTAAGTAAGTATGTAATTTATTTGTATAAAGTAGGGTACAATAAGATGGTCACAGATACAATTTAGCTGTAAAAAAGTGATTTAGATATGGCAAATACCATCAGAAAACGGTCTAGAGCGGCCGTCCACAGCGTTTTTACACGGCATATATGTATATGTCTATAGCATGATACAATTTTTGTATCGGGCATATCGTCAAAGAGACGATGTATCAAAATATTTCCTACTCAAAAAATTTAAGCGAATGTCAAAAGTATTTTTCTTATACATGCAATGAAATATTGACGTTGTGTTCTTCATAATGGGCTTCGAAGTTTCGACGCTTTTCGGGCGAGACGAGAGTTTGATTTCTCGGAGTTTTTATTTATTTTATTTATTTCATTGCATGTTTGAGAAAAGCACGTAATGTACATACCTCGGCGTGAAAAGAGGTTGCCAGCCTCATAACTATCTGGCCTCGCTACGCTCGGCCGTCTATATAATAGAGAAACCGTCTATATAATAGAAAAAATAGGTATAAAATAGAGAAACCGGTCCCTAAATGGATCAGTTATCGCCCACTAAAAGATATTGACTACGTTACGTTTAATTCGGATGTTGAAAATATTGACTGGGAGCGAATGTTGTCAGGCAATGTTAATGATTCAGTTGAAGCATTCAACGCGTACTTAATGCACCTCTTTGATCGCTATGCACCTGAAAAAAGAGTTCGTATACGAGGTCACAGCTTCCCTTGGATAACCTATAACATAAAAGAAATGATGCGAAGGCGTAACGAAGCTCTAACGCGATATAAACACTCGCAAATAGAATCCCATAAAGAATATTACAAATCTTTAAAAAAATATGTAGCGTCTGCAATTGAATCGGAAAAGTCTGCCTACTTTAATAACCACGTTTCTTTTCGATCGAATAATCCGCGTATTTTATGGAAAAATATCAAACGTAACATAGCTGATTTCAAAAGCAAAGATCTAGAAATACCACAACACTTGAAAGATCCAGATCGCATCAACGCACACTTTTTGGATGCCCCGGGTACCTGTGAAATGGATATATCTCAGTTAACTTACTATGAGTTTCACAGACATTCTACTACTTCCTTCAGTTTCATACCTGTTCCTGAATCAACAGTCGCCAAGATCATCCAATCTATCCACACCAGCGCTAAGGGCGTCGATGGAATATCCCTTGATATGTTACTGCTAACTCTGCCTCGTACACTAACCATCATAACGGCAATTGTAAACCAGTCAATTACTACTGGCGTCTTCCCGGATTGTTGGAAAGCAGCTTCTGTCAAACCTCTTCCTAAAATATCTTTGCCTACGAAGCTAAAGGACTTGAGACCTATTAGCATACTCCCACTCATGTCCAAAATCCTGGAGAAAGCAGTTTGCTTACAGTTGACTCAGTATTTAGAGTATAACAACATTTTGCCTCCCAACCAGTCTGGTTTCAGGAAGAAACGAAGTACAGCTACAGCTTTAATAGATGTTGTTGATAATATTCTTCATGCACAGGACAGTGGCAATGGTACAATTCTCGCTCTTCTTGATTTCTCGCGCGCTTTTGACACCATCGATCACACGTTATTGCTCTCTAAGCTCTCCTACTATGGGTTTGAACCCGGGTGTATCAAATGGTTTGCCAGCTACTTGAGTGGGCGCACTCAGCTGGTCCAGTTGCTTAACGCTGACGGGACATCTGCAGTCTCTACTACTCAGCCTGTTATTAGGGGGGTACCCCAGGGGTCCATCCTTGGTCCAATTCTTTTTATATTGTACAGTGGCGATATAATTCAAAGTATTAAAAATTGTAGATGTCACCTTTACGCGGACGACGTGCAAATATACATTTCTTTTAATCCCGATAGTACTTTGGCGGCCGTTGAGGAAATGAATGAGGATTTGAGCCGGGTAGCACAGTGGTCAAAACAAAATGGTCTTGTTTTAAATCCCCTTAAATCAAAGTTTTTGGTGTTGGGCACGAAGCAGCGCGTTGCACGAATTATGTCTCACAACCCACGTTTATCTATAAATGATATGGATTTAACATGCGTCCCGGAAGCCAGGAATCTTGGTATCAGTATGGATAGCTCGCTTCACTTCGAGGGACATGTTCTTGAAACGGTTCGCAACTGCTTTTATCGACTTAAAGTCCTTTACAGAGTTCGAAACCATCTGAATGTAGATACACGCATAAAACTCTGCGATGCCTTGATTTTATCGAAATTCAATTACGCCGACACTGTTTATGGGAAATGTTTGTTGTCCCGGTCTAAACAAATGGTGCAGCGATTACAGAACGCGTGTGCAAGGTTTTGCTTTCCCATTCCCAGGCGTGCCCATGTGACCCCCTTCTTAAATAAAGGGAAACTTCTCAAGATGGAGGCCCGTAGGACTTTGCATCTCGCCACACTTTTATTTGGGGTAATTCACTACAGAGAGCCTTCGTACCTGTTCCAGAAGCTTCAGTTCACGATTCCTAAACCCAGACGGATTCTCCGGCTTGTCTGTCCCCGACACGGAAGTGCAGCTTTTCGTGGTAGTTTTAGCTATTCTGCCACGAAATGCTGGAACAATATCCCTCCTCCTATTAAAGAATCTTCATCGCTATTCATTTTCAAAAAGCGCCTTAAAAACTTTCTACTTGACCGTCAGATTAATCCATCTTAGCATTTCCGTGTCCCGGCTTAGATATGGAACTTCTGGTTCTTATTTTAATAATTAAAATAAATAAATGGATTTTAATGCGAACATTTTTATATTTAAGTTAATATTAATATGTCCTGGGTTTTACCCGACTGCCGAAGGAGAGGAGGGTTATATTTTTATATTTTTCGAGCGTATGTATGTATGTGTGAATGTTGTATTCTCTGGCAGCCTAAACCGTTTGACGGATTTTGACCTATGTGGTGTCGTTGGTTTCCTCTTAATTGTAGGAGTGAAATAGGCTAAACTATTTGTAAAAAGCAGTTGGGTTTTTCGAAATATCTTTTGTTTCCACTTGTCTGTAACGTATTACGACGGAAGTGCAGTCCTGTGACGTGCAACTCAAGGATCCACATAATATCAGCGTCGAGTCATCTTCTGTGGCTCGACATTGTGCTGAGTGGACTCCTTTTTCGCATTTCACGAAATGTCAAAATGTATAAGTACTTAAAAATATTGTTGTATTCTGTATTTTTGCGAAATAAACTTATTTTCTTTCTTCTTTCTTCTATATGTGCTCCGCCGGCAACCCCTTACTTCCCGGCCTCTGTAGTAATGTACTATTAATAGAATAAAATATAGGTAGGTTAAATACAGGAACGATTACTACGAAGGTACTCAAGGGACGACTGAACATTTAATGTCGTTACTTTATTTTCAGGTATGTGTTAGTTGGTTTTATTAAATCAATGTACCTAGTAGGATAAATTGTAATGAAATGGAATAAATACTTATTTTCAGAGCAACAGGTTAATTGTTTTATTCGTATACGGCAACAATCGAAATATATTAGCTTATGACATGACTTGCGACATCACAAACTGTCACTGTAACAAATAGGTTTTCGCTCCGAGCTGTAAAACGTGCTGAATATGTAGCTACTGCACCTTTTACATTGTATCCCCGAGTGGCTAGAAAGCACAAATATCGGGGGATTGGATTTCATCGTTGGTTTAGTTGTATTCTACACCACAGCCGTAGTTACACGCTAATTTGAATTGAACACACAAAGTTGGGGAACTTTACTTGAACACGAGACCTAAGCCTCGTGAGTGAGTACCTATTAAGCCATTGAGCCGAAACTCTTCAAGCGAAGTCCCGCTAAGTTTTAAGCCTTGCTCAAATACGTGAAATGTGCATACCATTTGGCTGACCAACTAGGAAACTTGGTAACTTAGCTAACTCGTTACGATATCAACAAAATGTAAACACGGGATTTTTGAATTCATTGTTCTGCAGGCTCGCTTTCAGAAGCCCCCGCCCCAAGCTAACGTGCCATATAACAAGCATGCGAATCACTCTTTTTAACCGACTTCAAAAAATGGAAGAGGTTCTTAATTCGGCTGTTTTTTTTTAATGTTTGTTACCTCAGAACTCCGCCATTTATGAACCGATTCATACAATTTTTTTTTGTGTGTAAATATAAGATCTTCGTGATTGGTCTCATTCTTTCCAAGAATCCAGTTGGATGATGGGATCTTTGAGGAATTCAGGGAACTCCTCAAATATATTAGGCACGCATGTAGTAATTTTGGTATTTTATATTATAACTCGTGTATTTACACCCGGAAATCACAAATGTGGTGAAGTAGAACTGATGATGTAGACCACAGATGTCTCCTGGAACTCCCCAATGATGTACTGAAAACTAGAAAAGTCACAGATTCTGATATGATGCCGTTGAAATAGCAACTAATGTAGTGCCAAAGGAATCTCTCAGAATCATCTTTCTTGATGAATCGACGGAACTCCTCAAATATTATCGGCCCACATACAGCGATTTCGTATTTTTCTGTAATAATCAATGTTAACGTGGTAAAGTGGAAAGGAAATGTGAAAATGTTCATGCGGCTTGGCGGAGTACTCAATTGAAGTCGGTTAAAACTTTGTTTTTAAAGAAAATTATTTATTTTTAATTTGAAACGTCATACTTACTTAATCTACGAAAATAAGGTTGAAAACCGTCTTAGTAAGGTGGTTTCGTTACATCCCCTAGTTCCGATATTTGAGATCTCTTGAATTAGGAGTTGATATCAATGTGCTTTGCGCGCTCGACTTCACGAGAGCGGAGCTAACATGTCAGAAAGAGAGCGACACACATTGAAATCTAATCAGAATACAACAGGTAGGTATATCTCAGATTGACTCCTAGATCTGTATCCACTTTGTAAGGGTAGAGCGGGGCGATTCAAAGGACGGCATACGTCAGCAGCAATGCCATTCGTCAATCAGTCAAAGCTTACACGGATATACTCGTAATAAGTTCTTTTCTCTTCTTTTATTTAATGAATGGATTCGTTACCAGGGATGAAGAATTTGATTATTTAAGTTGACAGCGTGTGAACGGTAGTGCAAATATTACTTTAGAGGGTTGGAATACCTATAGTCAAACCGTCATTAAAATTAGTAAGTCATAATTATTAAGTAAGGTATTTTTATTTCATTCGAATCTAACTACTTGAATTTTTTTCCTATAAATTTTACTATTCTGGATCCATTTTTCTGATCAATCTTTGAGAAACGTAAATTATCTTTAACTCTATAACGGGAAAGACTGGACGTGGTAGAACTTTTTTAAAATTAAATTTTACTTTTCTCACTTGTTTTCAAAGTAATCGAGAAAATTCTGAGTTTGTAGCTAAGGGATCCTTTATTGCGTAAACCATATGCGTAAACTGCTTATGTGTAGTTAATTTAACAACATACTCCGGTGTTACCCGGCGAACATCCGATGTTTCCCGATAAAAGAAAATACAAATGCTGACTTTAAACATTAATCAAACAAAAACTGCTGTTTGTATGAAGAATTAAAAAGTATTTATTAGTAATAAATATCGTGCTTATTAAGAACAAAGAGTGATAAAATAAGTAAAAGAACCGCTAGCTTAAGATAAGCAAAAGAAATAGTAGATGTAACACTCCAACATACATTAAAATTAACCATTTTTAGGGTTCCCTAGCCAAGTGGCAAAAAATGGAACCCTTATGGATTCGTCATGTCTGTCTGTCCGTCCGTATGTCACAGGCATTTTACTCGAAAACTATAAGGTGTATTTGAATAAAATTTTGAGTATAGGTGTATTTTGTTAGCCACTACAGTTTTGTAATTAAATTACTAAAAAAAAATTTTTTTAGGGGGCACTCCATACATAAAACTGAAAGTCAAAAAAAAAATTTCATTGCAAGCCCACGTGTGGCACATTAATCGATAGGCCTTTCAAAATAAATATAAGGTTTCTCAACATTTTTTTTGATTAAGTGAATAGAGTCGGAGCTAATCAGCCCGAAAGTCACTAAAATTTTTGAACCGTGCATTTTAAAAATATGAAAAAAATCATGGACGGCTTAATAAATTCTTTCAGCAAAAATTATTTTGAACAAGATCGGTTCAAAGGTTTTCGAGATATTTCTAAAAAACTGCCTTCCTTTAAGAAACGGACGTAAGTGCCATAAGATTTCAGTAACGATACGACCTTTTTAATAGGCACGGAACCCTTCGTTGTTTGTGGTCCGATACGCACTTGGCCGCTTTTTTGTTTAATTTTGGAAGAAATATTTAATAAGCTCTTGTAATTATAATATATAAGCTCTTCTGCTTGTTTTGTTTCTACACGTTATAGTCATCGGTTTCAGGAGCAAAATTCCATTAACATAGCCGCCATATCTGATAATTGCCCTATGTTCACTCCAATATTATGATTTTTGATTAGTAGAATCCAACAACTAGCCCGGAATATAGATCCATCCGCCGTGTTCCATACTGTCACTAAAATAAAGGAATTCCGCTCCCTGATTGATCGAACGCGGTCAAGAAGCGGCAAGTAAGTTTGATGCTGACTGATCAAAAGATACTACGCAATTGAAGACGTCAATAGTTCTAATTCCCTTTTAATAAAGACTTGACGTCTACGTTTGCGTAGCTACTGGTTGATGCTGACTGTACCTATTGCTTGCATATTTATAGCAAGCAGCTGTTTTCTGTATTTAAACACAACAATAAGAGCCGCAGTTAATCTAAATAATACACCTTCAATGTATTTGAAAGGCACTCAGCTAATAACACATAGTAAATTTTATGTTACATGGCTCAATGTCAAGCAAGAGACACATTTATTATTCATCGTTTCAAAATAGGCCATCAGTTCAAACAGACAAAGCCCCGCACTCTGTAATAAACTTCGTAACCATTAATAACATGTGTACGCATGTAAATTTAATACCCAACATGACATATATGTTAATTTGTGAATCGAAATATTCATAATTGAATTTTCCATTTAACTACTGGGGTGTAAATACATGATTAAAATTGTTATTGATTAAAAACGAAGTTAATGGTGTTTTAAGAATATTTTCGAAATGAGATGAATAAATTATCCTATTTACAGCATAACATTTTAGAGTTTATGAAACATAATAAATCCAAAATAAAAGCAATGTGGAAACAAAAGGGACAATTTTAGGAAGAGTATCAGACAATATATTCAATTAGTTTTAATAGTGATTTTGACTCTTCTTACGTAGATGTCATAACTGGCTATTTATGAGTAGGTAAATAATTACATTGTTACATAAATAGGAGGACATACGAGTATTTTACCAAGTAGGGATAATCTTAAATTGAACAGCAAAATTAAATGGATCGATAGATACCATTAGGTACATGATTCCCGCGAAACAACTCTATTATCGGTTGCTCAAATGAATACTAGTCATTGTGATAATCATGGAAAAGTAAAAAAAAACACAAATTCCTACCCAGTAGCACCCAGGATTGACTAAGTGACTTCAAAAATAAAACAACAAACAGCATTCGTTCTGATTTCGTAGGTACCTAATGTTTTGTGCTTATGTTAGTAAGGTTTCTTAACATTTTTTGTACCGAGAACCTAAGGTAGGTATATAACGCCCAAATGGCCAGCACTTAAAGCCAAGAAGCTGTACAGATAAGTGGAAGGAATAAATAAAGGGAATGGTATCATTTAGTAAATATACGTGCAATTAAACCGCTCACGCTTCGTTTCTTTATAAATAAAAGAGCGTTTGTATAAGATTTGCGCAACGAAGGTGGTACCAATAAGTCTTTCCCGCTCACGCAATCAATGGTGTCCTGGACCTTTAAAAGCATGCAAGGAGCCAGGTAACTACAAAGTACCAACTGGGCCAACACGTACAGGTACTTTCGACAATTTAATGAAGTGCAAGGGGTACACCGAGCAAATGCTGTCCCTGCCCGTGTCATTGTAGCAGAGTAGGAAACAAATCTGCCTTCAGCTGATATGATGATGATGAGGAAACAAATTAATAAACAATGTAAGCATAAAATACTAACCTTTCGGTACAACATCGTTTAAAAATATCGGCATGAATAATAAATATCAAACGGGTTTTGGTAAGAAATATTTGTTCTTTATGAATTTCATGACATTTATTCACCCTATGTAACAAAATAAACTGATCTCACCTGCCAATAACAGAGTGCCTGCCAATACTTGAATCCAAAATCACTTAGCAATACGCACAAAGACAAATTGTGGTTTCTAGCTTTTAGTTTACTTAATTATTGTTTGTTGATCGGAGTTTGTTTGTGCAAGACATGACAAGCAATAGGTCTGAAGGGCATTTTAATAATTTCTTCATAATTGTCCAAAAACAGCTTTTAGCGCCTACCTATACATATCGAGTGCAATAAATAGTATTAAGAGAATAAAATCGGCCAAGTGCGTGTCGGGCCACGCACAGTGTAGGGTTCCGTAGTTGCCTGCCCGTCTTAGTTACATCGACACACTAAGTACATTTTAAGTTGGTGGACTATTACTCGGTAATTACATAGTTATGCCTACTTAACCGTGATAGTTTTCTTTTTCTATTCATTAAATGTACTACTGCCACGATTTTTTTCACATCCCCAATAGTAGCCATTTAGCTGGCAGGGGAGAACACATGACCCGAACAAAAATTAGGGCTTTAAAGCCCAATACCTCGCAAACGAATCACTAAATTGAAAAGTGGCTTAAAAAACCCATAATATTTTTGAACAAGCTATCCAGCCTCACATGGGTTTAACGATAGAAAAAAATTACATCCCCACTTTAGGTGTAAGGGGGGTTAGGCAAAATAAGCATTTGTTTAAAGATTTTATTCTATTGATTTATATACCAACACATGATGATGCCGGATGCCGAATTACAATTTTCTATTAGTAATAGTTACTGAGCTAAGCCGAAGACGGACGGACGGACGGACGGCAGACGGACATGGCGAAACTATAAGGGTTCCTTGTTGACTACGGAACCCTAAAAAAGGTGTCCACCAAGACGACAGTTGTTACGCACATTAAAAAAAACTGCAAAAAGTTAATGACTGCAGCTTTTGAGATCTTAAACACTTTCTTTATACCTCATTCCATATTAAATTACATTTCAACTGAAAAATTCGCCTACGTTTTTCGTTTATCTAGATATCAAAGGGAAATATTGTATTTACTTGTGTTACTTATCAAGTGATTTTCTAACATACCACCATTATTTTATTTGCATTTCAAAATTATATTCCTTGAAATCGCATGTCGGTTAACGCACGATTTAATTTCTAATCGTATCTGGAATAGTATATCATGGTAACCGTATTTAATCTCCTCCAATTGTATGGTAGCTCGCCTGATCATCTGCCAGTCATGTAGAAGTATAGCAATCAGAGTGAGCAGTTAACTTTGCATTTCATAAAACTTACAGTTTTTTTTTCAGTAATTGTTGGTAAGTATTTCCACTATTTAGTACGAATACAATTATATTCAAGTTGTATAACGCGGACGGAATCTTGGCTATTAATATATTATTTAAGCGCAGGAAAGGCCAGTCCTATTTTTAGTAGCATTCAGCATTAGATACATAGTCTGATATAAACCTAGTCAACGTCATTACTGAAAAATATTTAACTTAAATAATTTTCAACAAATTGACAATGACTTGATTGCAATTAGCCACATCAATGCTACAAACTTAGCGCCTTGATTAAACAACATTTAAATTCGCGAATTTCTCGCGACTTGCGTGAAAAAGTTTCCGTCTGATACGGCCGTCAGTTTGATACCAAACATGTCGAAAATTTCGAACGAAAGAGTTTTGCAGTCTCAAATTTAATTCATTAATAAACTACTCGATTATCTTCCTCAGCTTAATCTCCGTACGTACATTTTAAAGTAATCGTGTATTAAAGAAACCAGCCTGAGAAAATAACTCAAAATTCACATCCGAATATGGCAAAGTTTATTAGCCAATTTAGAAGTCGCGGGTTGAAAACGGCACAAATATGTTAATATGTGTAATTAAATTGTGAAGTGAGATAACCCCGTGAATTAGGTAAAGATACGTTGACAGCTTTCCGGGAAACGAACGGATTAGAACACCGTATGGTTTCGGGATTACCACCCTGTATATTACGAAGGAATCTTTGTGTAGATATAGCTATTATTATAGATGTTATATTGATGCTGTGTTTATTTTTTATAAAAACGGATTTGACTCGTTAAATTACTTAGGAACAGCAATTTCAAACTTTTCAATTTACAGAAGAGAAGTTTCATGGGGCTGCTTTAATTTCTATCCCACCTATTTCTCACGAAGAAACTCTCTCTCTCTCGACTGCTTTGTGCTAGAACTGGGCACTTTGTCACAAAACCGTTAGATAACTCGGAGAGGTGTCCGTTCACATAACAAGGGTAACCAGTTTAAATTACATCCCGACAGGTGTTTTAGAACCGGGACATATTGAGCGAGGTTTAAGCTAGTCTACGACACCACAGACGAGTGAAAAAACTCCTGTCTACTCTTTACCCTTGTCGTGAGAAGTCCATTCTTGAAGGAAGTTCTTAGATTTTAGCGAACTTTCCGCACAACTATTACAGTGCTGAATACAATCTGAAGTCAGTTCATTTGACTAATGAATGATTGAATTAGAAATAAGAGTTAAGGTGCCTACATTGGGCCCGGTTCAAGGATTGAGACATACATTTGAAAACATAGTACAAACCCGTTCTTAAAACTTTGGACACTTTTAACTTCGTGATTATTTAACCTCTTGCGTTGATTGTTTTCTCCATTTCACTACATTTTTAATCCCTTTTCGAGAAAATACGACATTACTGATTATTTTATTTAGTGTTGCACCCCTATTCTCGCAAATATTTAATAGTAAATACCTTTTAAGATTTATTTAAGTATACGTGATGTGGATGTACTAACTAATATAAATAAATAAATACAATATAAAAGATAGCACTCGAAACTAGTTATTGACCTAGATGTGGCGGATCCCACTGTGCTCTTAAGGTTTAATGTAATTCCAACATGCTGTTTATAATGAGAGCCAAACTACGTTTGTATGGGGAACTAACTTGTGCCGAGCCTCCTGGGGCCTCTTTATTCAAGATGATATTAGAGTCATTAAATATAACGGCAGTCTTCCTATTTTTTTTGCCTGTGCAACACACACACGCCTGTGGTACACTTTGGGAGATTTAACAGTAGGTAATATAAACACACACAATAATATTATATATAGCACCAACAATTATATTTTTTAAGTACGTCGGAATTATTATCATTATTATTAATTATAATCTGAGTGAAATGCAATTATAATTATTAATTTCAATCCAAATGGAATAAATTATTTATTAAACTGTAAATTGTTTAAAAGGAAATTATTCATATTTTTTTAACTAAACTATTAATTTTATCAGAATGGAAATATAAATTCAAATGTAATTTTATAGGTAACACTGTTTTCAAAGTGTTTGCATGAAATTTTATTGTACTCATTTTAAGTTTTGAGGAATATTAAAGGCTTTTTTATTTTTATTTTTATTTTATTTATTTTTAATATAACGTGACTGACAGTGACACATCAATTGGTTAATTATACTGTTCAATTGATATGACAGCTACATTAAATGACAGGGCAATATCAATCTCGC
This sequence comes from Epinotia ramella, assembly GCA_947578815.1. Taxonomy (NCBI): domain Eukaryota; kingdom Metazoa; phylum Arthropoda; class Insecta; order Lepidoptera; family Tortricidae; genus Epinotia; species Epinotia ramella. The sequence continues at coordinate 18,387,873 of OX388202.1, read as the reverse complement.
AAAATATCCTTAAAGATAAATCATTAAACAATGATGTAATATAAATAAGAAGTAGACACGTTGTCTAATACGGAATTCCGTCTTTAAAAATGGCCGCCAAATCTGACAGCTGAGACACGTTTATACTTTTCCATTGTCGACGCGAACTGAGGCAAGTTGGTGCAATCTACTCAGTTGTGTGCCACTTTTGGAGCGCTTATACCTAACCTATCTACCTCTTTTTATATTACATCATTGTCATTAAATATAGATTGTGAAAGTTAATAAACTACTTTTGCATTGATTACTTCAAAGGCAAATTCAAATAACAGAACTAACTGAAAACTCCCACTGGAATTCATTTGTCAACCAATTTGTATTTTACGGAGGTCTGTTCTATACAATGGATCTGTGAAATTAAGTCGGACCCATTCTATTGTCACCGAGTACAATAAGTCTGTCAAGTTCGAATAATTCAAATTATAGCAGTATTTAAACATCCATTGACTTTTCAACACGTGTGTTATAATTAGGTTATTTTGAAATTAAGATGTTAGAATGTTTTTGTCTAAAAATATTCATTCTTGGTGTAAGCTCTGCAGCTATTCAAGAAAATCGTCTCATCAGGAAAATTCAAACGACTAATACAAGTATAAAGTACTTTTGGAGTCGCTATGACCACCATTCACCACCTTAAGAAAACCTGATCTTCATAACATTGCATTGATACTTAAGGCGCCGTAGGTTCATGGTCTTCTCTCCACTGAGCATAAGCGTGAGCGAGATGGAAGTGCGTGCTCGGAAGCGCGGATATCATGTTTTTTAATTTTATTTTTTTGGCCGTGTAAATAAATGAAAATGTAAACACTGATTTCCCTCAAACATGATATTGCCGATTTTTAGAAGCAATTTTAATATTTATAGCTTTTGTGCATAATTCGTTACGAATATTTTAAGTGTATTTTTGTGTGTTTTAGACCTATTTTGTCTTTATTTGTTTTTTTTTCTTTCGAGCGAAATTTTCTTTATCATGTTTCGAAGCACTGATTTCCCTGCAGAAAAGCTTCAAGATTCGTATTTTTTTGAAACCATATTATTATAAACAGACGCAATATATTGTTTCAAAAAGTCTGTTCGCTTAACTTCGCTGAACCTACGGCGCCTTAACACATTCACTGCAAGGAACCTGCCGTAGGCGCATTCCGCTACTTAGCGAAAAAACCGCAGGATCGGCTGCAAGCGTAGCGTATTTGGGCAATGAATGTGTTCATTTACACAAGACGTGTCCTTACAAAATATCTACGTACCTACTCGACTGATCTTCGGGAAGTTGATTTGCAAGATTTGACTCATTTCTACGACATATCTAAACAAACATTGCAAGTTAAATAAGAGCAGTTAAAACGTAAGCACATAAACATCGTGCTTCAGACTAGTGAATTACTAACGACGACCTTCTCAATTTTCACGAAGCTAATGTGAAACCCTTTATTATCCTTTTAAGTGCTCAGCGGCCATCTTTCACCTTATATCCGGATTAAGGACACCAAAAGCATAATAAGTAAGCCATAATTCTCACCCCCTAAGTTACCTTAAGAAAATTAATTTACCAAGTGTTGCATAAACAATTTCGAGAAGCTCAGGTGTATAAAACACGGCCGGAATCTTGTAACGAATATGTGTTGAAATAGGGTGCCGCTATTTTTTGGCATAATAATTTCTCAGAGTTGGGTAAATTATAACAGTGTGTATCATAGGCTGTTTACACAATGATTAGTGATTAGTGCGAGTTCAACAATTTGCTGCCAGTGCGAGTTGCTTTTGTATGGACTCGCACTAATCACTAATCAATGTGTAAACAGCGGCGCTACCACGAACTTCTAAAGTCGAAGTTCGGGTATTTCCATCTCTATCGCACTCCCTTAATCGTGTGACAGGGATGCATGTATTACGAACTTCGACTTTCGGAGTTCGTGGTAGCGCCGCAGGCCCTCACAGGTTTGTCGACCAATCGAAGCGAGGTCTTAAGTTTGATCTACGGAGCCTTCAACTAGGAGGAGGAGGAACTAAATAAAATATTGATGAAAATTGGCGACAGCGTAGTTCAAGATTTTTTTATTTTAATAAGAGCAGGATCGCTATCGCTATAAATCCAAACAACCACCTCATTAAAAATTGGTCGAGTAAAATATTAAAATTAAACCGCTCGACTTAAAATACATTTACTGTCATTCAGTAAAGGCAGTAAAATACTACTTACATGGAAAGTAGTATTACATGTAGCTGGTAAATCGAGATCACAGTTGTGGCAAAGTACTAGTAGGTACGAGTAGGTACATGTCGCAATAATATAGTTAAAGCCGTGCTATAATTAGATGTATCCCATGCATTGATAATTTTATGAGTATCAAAATGTCAGTACCGAAAGGTACCTATTAACACGAGGGAAATGCTTAAACAGCCCCTAAATAACTACAATACATTTGACAAAATAAATATATACCTATGTAATTTTCAACCAAATTCGCCGCTTTTTACGTTTCCATAATAAAATTACAAAGAACAACTATTCTAACACATTGAATAGGTGCCATGAAAAGTTAATTGTATACAACTAATAGCAAAGTACCCACAGGAAGCCAACTAAATGTTTCCTCTCACCCGCGTACTATGCTGTAATAAGCCATGCTCGACCTTATTTACTCGCCTGGCAGCGAGGTAGCCTATAAACTATCCGTTGTAAAATAAAATTATCTGGTCGATGCATTAATTCTATGAAGAACACAATTAAAAGGTACGACCACGTTTTTAATGTAGTTTACTTGCACAATATAATATGATTAGTCGTTTATTAATAAATGTTGTCTTGAAATCGATGTGAGGATGAGGAAGTTAATGTGAAAGTGAAGTGCCTTATTATCTAATGAACGATTTTATCCCTTTACAAGCTAGATGCCATATTGATGGAAAATTGTTCGTATGGCTTTTAGACCAGAATTACACACTCTACTTTTCAAATCGACTGCGAAAAAAATGTAAAAAACCAAGGATAACCTTTGCTTATTACTATTTTTTTTACCATTTATCCAGAGTCTATATCAAGTCCATGGCGAAAAGATTGTTCAATTTGGCGACACATTTTTTTTAATAAACTGCTTTGACACAGATAAAAAATATTCACACTACGAATATAAACGCCATTGACCGTCTAGAGGCGCGTCCAAACAGCATACGGGGTATAAGATAAAGCGAGATCTCAATCTCATAGCTTTTGTGCCATGTATGTAGTCAACCACGCTTGAACGTTTGGATGCGGCTATAGACGGTCAGAGGTGTGTCTAATGATTTTGAATTAGGGAGTAAAAAACACCCAAGTAATGTTTGAAATGAATTCTGTCTCCTGATTGGTCGATTTTAAAATCTAGCTGTATTCTGGATAGTTGGTAGCAAATACAATTTTTTTTAAAGGATTGTGATTAGTGTATTCAATACGATGAAGTGTATGGTCAAATTAAAATGTTTTAAAAGTCATAAATATGTATGAATATTTTCTCTAGGGGCTAAAAGTACTACTTTAGCCCCGTTTGCTAAGCCTAATATGACACAGTCATCGAGCATGAGAAGTGAAAAAGGACTTTACCCACAAAAGGCGGTACACCAAAGGATGTCTCAGATCACAGCTATTTTTATATATATGCGATCGAAGGCTTTGTTTGTGCGTACACCATTTTACGTCTCCACCTGGCCGGGAAGTAGAAATTTTCGCTTGCGTAGCGGGCAGTTAATTGCCAGTTTATGGCCAGGTACGACGTACAAACTGATTTAAATGGGATGCAAGTCGACTTGAACGCTAGCCAAAGAAATGAATGAATAACTAGACACAGTACATCAACTTCTGACATCTTTAGTATCCGCGCTAAGGTTTCTCGTATTATCATTGCCATCACGTACGTACGTCGGTAAAATATTACGTTTTCTTAAAAAAATGTGCAAGTAAAGCATAAAGAAGGCTTCCGCGGCGTTAGGGTAAGAGGATTACAGTGCTAGCGCGGGGTGTCGTGAATGACTTGATTTTGGGATCTCGGTGAGCTGGGATTTCTTTGGCCCATTATACTACATCAAAACGTTGTATGACATCGGAGGCTATTCCCAATGGCAAGATTTTATACTTTACTCTCCCATTCATAGAACATCACATGCTTGTACCACCTTTCAAATGGTTTGCGGTCGCTTTCTTACAATTTGATGGCATGTCAATTTTTTAAATGACGGTTACAAACAAACAAACTTGAACTGAAATAAGCTTGATATACCAAGAGCATTACAATAGAAATTAAAAAAAAAATGCAGCTGATAAGTTAATATACTTATACTTAGCTAGTGTCTGTTTTTTTGAAACGATAAATTAATATAATTATATTCAATCCAGCCTCTTTACGCAAAAAAAAAACACTAAATGGACGTTAATTTTATTCGAACTCCATTAGTAGTAGCATCCATCATTCAAAAAGGTACCACAGTCCATTAAAACGCTATATTAGGGAAATTATAGCTTTGCCCTTTGCCGTTTCCATTACACGCAGTTACCGCTCTGGTCGAGTTTTCAGCGCAATTGTCTACCTTAACAGGTTAACAAAAGGTCACTTTGTTGGCATCCTTTGGTGGCTAGCGATTTACAAGTACAGTAAAATTTCCTGTCGAAATATATACGTTGATTATAATTCGTGATCTGGAACCAATTTTTAAATTCCTTAATTTATACCTAACACTGTTAACTCGTAGTTACCTAAAACGAACATTTTTTTGTGAATAAAACTGAATTCCGTTTCATTATAAATAGAAATAAAGTAGTTCACGATAACACCTATTCGTCATCATCTTTTCCAGAAAATTCGTTTATTTACCTACCCGGTTCGTGTATTTTATTAAGTAGAAGTTGCTGGGTTTCGAAGGGCGAATAAATTGGTTACATCTCAAGGGTTAAGTAGCCACTTTGATCTATGAAATTTCCATTACAAACAACGTCAGTCAACGAGATGATTTCGTGTATTTTTAAAGTTTAAAATCTAAAAATATTATTAGTTATTAAGGCGTACAGAGCTACGTTTAGAGTCAAGTACTTACTCACAAGGGACGATCTAGAACGATATTGAGGGATACGTTAAAACGCCATCGTCGGAAATTCAAATTCAAATTCAAATTAAAATTCAAATCATTTATTTCAGGCTTGCACCCATAAGTGTTAGTAATATACAATAAAATCTAAAATTCTAAATTAAGAGGAAAGATCAGTGGTAATTTTTTCATACAAACGCTCTCGGCAGTTTCCTCCGAGGTGTTTGACCAAAGGTATTTTTTGTTGATACAGTATTATCAATACCTCTGTTAATATATTTTGTTACTAATGATATTCATATTTTTATAAGTGCTAGGTTGCTTTAAACAGTAAATTTTAAATAGTTTCTATTTCTTATACACATTCCATTCATTTATTAATTCAACTATTGAACTTAAAACTCACGTTCGTCTTATCTCGGGCAGAATTTGCATAACAAGAGACCTGGATTTACCATGGGTTTCCCCATCATTTAACTCCGACGAATGCCCATTTGTTAGTTCCCAACTCCTATTGTTACAGTTCCTCTGCGATAAAGTGGTTGAAAGTTTGTGAGAAAGTTAACCGAGGATCAAAGTTTAATGTGTACTTGATCCTAAAGAGATTTGTTGCTATCAGAAGGCAACCCCTTTAGACGGTAAAGCGCTGATTCATTTGGCGTTGAATTAAGTAAATGAGTAAAGTATTGTTATGTAATAAAATACATTAAATCAATATTTTAGTGTCATGATGGGTTTTTTGGGTGATTAAAATATTTCTAGAAATGTCTCATGTATTCACTTAAAACATAATATCGACTTCATTTGAAGTAGGAAACTTTATTATTCTGGGATTGAAATGCAACTAACAGCACTTCTACTACTGTTTAACCAAACCTATTAAATAATGTGCATCTCAGCTTGTTAATATTTAAATATCATTTAATCAGTCAACTCCCGTCTTGAGTTCATTGTAATTTAAAAACGAGTACCTACGTTCGAAAGTCTGTTCACTAAGTTTAAAGGTACTCGTTTATATTTAATTAAATGTCTACCTATTTTTATTCATTACCTTTAATAATGATTTCTTTGAAATATGTCAGACTACTCTACTTCAACTTAGGAACTGTAAGTTTCAAGTTAAATATTCAGAGTTCCTAAGTTGTTAAATAATTTCTTAAGATGTTGATAAACTTCGAGAAGATCGTTTTGTGTTTTTACACGACTGTCCAAAAAAGAGTTTTTAGCTAAGATATTAGTTCGAAGTATGTTAATCGACACTAAGGTTCTCTCGGTAGAACTGAGATTGTAGGTAAAATGTGTACGTAATAATTTATTACTTTTCTTTTTTTTCAGTAATTACATTATGAGGAAGCTTTCACACATAAACAAATAAATTCAAATATTATGTATATAACATTACTACCCTTACCTACTTTGGGTCGCTGTAGGATCTACTGACTGCCTTCCAAACATGAGAGGAGTTCTGTGTGTGGAGATAGCTATCATTATAATAATGATGATGATAATGACCATTCCTTTTACATGTAGCTGTAATGCAATAAATTAAGAAGCGCTCATAGCCTGGCGGCCCCTGCGTGTCGGAAACGATAACGCAGGTTAAGCAAAAATGGCAGCGGTCAGTCTTTGGATGGGTGACCGCCTGATGTTTGAGTCGTTAATATAAATGAGCGTTTCCGTGCTTTGGAAGGCGAGCTGCCCACTCACTTGACAAAGGGGGGACAACTGTTACTCGCGTCCGCAGGAGCTACTCTTTAGTACCACCCAGGGGCCACGTGCAGGGTTGTGCACGTGTCCCCTGGGTGGTACTAAAGAGTGACAAACTTTCAAGGCCAAAATAATATATGCCATACGATTAAAAAAATAAATTAACCATTATATTTCAGAATGGTTATGACTATTTCAAATCCGAAATAAAACATCAGCAATAATAATATGAATAATGTAGATACCTACTTAAATACTTGATCAAAGCTCTTCTAGCAACTATTACCAGTTTAGGTATTCATTATAATATGGAGTAGCGTTTATATCTGAAATTTTCATATAAGTATTATTTAAATTATTTGGTATCATGTTCAACCTAAATGATTCCAATCCTTTTGTCAGCAGAACATATATTATTCATTTTAATATGGAATAGCGAAATATTTATATTCGAAAATTTAAAATAAATATTTCCGTTAAGTATTTGGTTTTTATTTTATATCTAAATGATACAATTATGTATGTAGGTATATATATGTATGTAAGCACTGTATTGTACACAAAACAGGTTTAAATCCTTTCATCTAACAGGGCAACTAGCCCGCGTCCTCTTATTTTTTTCTCCACACTATTTAATTTATTATTACTATACTTAAGGTATTGTGTATGTTTTACTACCAAAATGCCGTAAAAATTACAAATAATTCGTAGGTATGTACATTTTAATACTTAAAAATTTATTCGCATGATGATAAACAAAGATATGGTAGTTATTACTAATTCTGACACCCAGCCCCAGATGAGCAATTTTCCAAGCATTTAAATGAACCCAGAAATATAATTTTCTTGATAGCTTTATCTAAAATAAGAAATATCTTTGCTAGATAACTAATCACCTTAAATTAATCTCCCTTACTTAATCGCTATACTAAATTATTCCAATTCATAATAACGTTTAAAAGTCGACGGTTTATCCTTGTCAGTTCTATTATTCTGAATAGGTTTCTGCATTTTGGTTTGGTATACTTAGTTATGTACGAAGCTCCATTTTACTTTTCAAGTAATATTTAGCTAAAATAGTTATGGCGGTCTCCTCTTCTCTACTTCTCAGAAGTTATTTTATTAATATTTTATCTGATAACTAGCTGCCCGTACATCTCCGACTGTGTTTCACAAAGCACGCAAGGGGAGTCCATCCCAGAGGTCCATTCAACGCACTGGTAAGGGAATTTTTGAAAAAAGATGAGTTGTTTCAGAGATTACACCCTACATACAATACCTACATCGATTTTTGACAAGTTTTGAATGATACGATTCAAAACTTGTCAAAAATCGATGAAAACCTCGGGTAGCCCCTTAAGGATGAAACATACAGATATCGATACGAATATTTAAAAGAGGAAAAGTCTGTATTATTGTATGTAGGGTGTAATCTCTGAAACAACACATCTTTTTTCAAAAATACCCTTACCTCCTCCTTATGCACTACAGATAGAATTATAAATCAAACGGCTATATCGGTCCTTCAATCTTTTATCTCCAAGTTGATCCACCGGATTTAAAAACAAATGAATACTTAATTTTGTATGATTTTTTTAAACTTTGTCTAAAAAACACTTATTTCGTATCTCTATTGACGTTAAAGATCTAACATATACGAAATCTACATATTGGAGTTCGTCTGTGACGTCTCTAAAAACTGGTCCAGGGTTTTCATTTTAAACCAATTAACACAAAAGTTATGGCCAGAAAACCAGTTTTTTGGCCTAAAATTGTTTAACTTTGATGCCAAATATCTCGAAAACAATGAACTTTGAAGTAAATATGGGATACTATATTGCTTAAAGCCGTTGTTGTTAATACAAAAAACAGCTACAAAAAACTTTAGAAAACTAAGGGATTCAGATCGAAGGTCACTGGCGTACGGGAGCCCCTTAAATACAATGCGCTCTTTGTTTTTTTTTATTTTTCAAATGTTACATTAAATTTTTATTTAGTCCTACATTATATTAAAAACTAATAAAAAGCTCATCATAAAAATAAAAAAAATGTCTTCTTCTATCAACACAACGAATTCAAAATCAATTAAGAGCCGGCAACGCGCTTGTGATTCTCCTGGAATTGAAAGTGTCCATCGTTGTATAAAAAATGTATTAAAAGAGTGCTGTTATATGATTATACTACCGCTTGCCGTAAACAAGCTGACCAGTAAGTGTGAAGACCATTTAACTGAACACCTTTACACGTCTCTAATGGGCAGGTCTAATATTCACAAGTTTCACAACACAAGGGTTTTTTTTTTCATTGTGCAGCGCCTTCTTTTTTGTGCTCGCCTATTCGTCCAAATTCCTTTATATTTAAATGGCATTTTTGGCAAAAGCGAACTTTTACCAAATAAGCCGAAACTCTAATCAATGGACGAAAATCGAAAGCAACGGAAATTCCCACAAAAATTGAATACCCCATGCTGTAGCTAAGTAATCGATGCGACAGCTTGCTGTGTGTTGCCTTGGGTTTATGATGAGTGGGGTCCTGTTTAACGTCCTCGTACGTAAGTCAGTTCTTTTGCTTGTTCTGTTTTTAATTTGTGATGCAGTAAATACTAACTTACCTACCTCATGAAGTCATAACTTCGCTTGGCGACGAGCCCTCATTTACTAGCTACGGAATAATATACGGAATAACTTGCAACATTATTGTCATTTGAGCTCGCCCTCGGACAATTATGCAGACTCCAGCCTGACTTACAGCTGGTGATATATTTCCATTTGGGCTCAGGAGTGGAATTATAAGATTTCAACTTGAACTTTACATTTAACTTTGAATTAGCCGTACGTAAAAAAAGGTTATTTAATTTTAGGTATCCGACTCCGGTCAACCGGTCTAATCCCAATAAGGTCTAATTTTCCCTATAGGTTGGAAGGTCAGATGGCATTCGCTTTCGTAAAACTCGTGTCTTAGCCAAATCTTGGCGGTTAAGCGTCAAATTGAACGCCGGGCTCCGTTCTGGGCACAACTGGGAATAACGCTAGGAGGATGATGAATTTTAGGTATCTGACTCAATTTTTTAAAATCTATTTCTTTTGACAACTATAAATATATCTTTGCTGACTGGCCTAATTAAGGTACGAGCTAAAGAGCTAAAACCCTAATTATATAACTATTGCATACAATACTTTTTCTACGAGTCAACGGAAATAATAATTTATTAAAAAAACATGGTATATATTAAAAATCGCCTGCTGAAACGAAGTGCAGCCAACCGCTTTTTTTAAAACGCATTAATATGTAATTGGGGACATTCTTATACAAGTCGACCTAGTCATAGTCGCATACTAAGAAAAAGCTTGTACTATGGGTACTAGACGACGATATACATACTTATATAGATAAATAAATATTTAAATACATAGAAAACCTCCATGACTTAGGAACAAATATTCATGCTCATCACACAAATAAATGCCCTTACCGGGATTCGAACCCGGGACCTCTGGCTTCGTAGGCCACTATCACTACCAACTAGGCTACAGAGGTCGTCAAATTTCTGTAAATCGAGCCTCGTGATTGATCAAATTTCATTTTAGTTCTGCGTACAATAGGGAATATTCATGACATTTTTTTATTTTTTTTATCTATTCTATAAGTAATTATATAACCGGAAAAAAATATAACACTTTCACAATATTATTAAATAAGCTAAAAAAAAATAATTAAAATTACTATCATTTTCGGACGATCAAAACGCCACCATTTTGGCGCGCTCATTTGTGACGTCACCGTGCAGCTTAGTGCACGGCGGTTCTTAAACAAATTAACAACAAAGTGTTTGATTCACACTTTTAATAAATGTGAGTGATTAAAGCTTATAAGATCAACTTATTGTAATGGAAGAGCACACAAAAGCTTATTATAAATATTGTATTGTCCCTATGTGTGAAGATCACATTAAAACTGCAAATATTTTCATATGCCCAAAGGTGCAAATATAAGGATAAAGTGGTGTAAGGCGATGAGGAGAGATAATGTATCGTGCTTGAGTAGTTTATTGTATAGATTGATATATATGATTGTTGTGAAGATCATTTCGACGTGAGTATTAAATATGTATGTACCTAAAATCTTTTTTATTACGACTCGCGAACAATATAGGTAAACAATAACCTAACCTCAAAATTGTATTATATACTTATTCATAAAAGTATTCTGATTCCCAATTTTTTTAGTTATTAATGTTACAAATATTATGATTTTTGTTGATCAACAGCTGACTACGAGTGTTGATTTTGATCAAGAAACGTTTTAGCTAAGTTTCTTTGTTTGCACTGTTGATCGAAGAAAGTTAAAAGAATTTAATCCTTTTTACTGAGTGACCTACACAAATTTGTTTTATTTATAAGCCTTGACGAAAACAACCTAGTTTGTTAAAGTTCATAAAGATGTTCTCAACATTTAACATTCCTAATAGGTACCTACATATCTTTGATTATATAATACTAGCTTCTGCCCGCGACTCCGTCCGCGTGGAACTCGTTTATACTATCTCTATACCAAATTTCATCCAAATCGGTTCAGCAGTTTAAGCGTGAAGAGGTAACAAACAGACAGACAGACACACTTTCGCATTTATAATTTATTATGAAGTAAGTATATATAAAATATATAATATAACTAGCTTCTGCCCGCGACTCCGTCCGCGTGGAACTCGTTTATATCGTAGCTCCCCCCATATCCCCCAAAGGGATGAAGTGGGGGTGAAAGTTTGTATGGAGCTACGATATAAATGAGTTCCACGCGGACGGAGTCGCGGGCAGAAGTTAGTATATATAATATATAAAGTTATAGTATAGTAAAATAGTATATAGTATGGATAAATATCTACTAGTTTTTTATTCCACTTATTTAACAAAGACACCTATTTGAAGTAGTTTAAAAGTAGCTATTTGAATCGCCAAAATAGGTTATAATTATTTAATTGACCAATCTCACGAGTATAAAAACAAGGAATATGAAAATTTATTGAATATCTGTAACTTATTTACCTTGCAGCTTTTACTCCTCTTAGTTCAGCGGACGTAAAGTCACAAATATTTGCGAAGTATGTATTAAATTTAGTCATCATGAACACATCAATTTTAGGCAGATTATCCGACTCTGCCTTGACAAAACCGCCTTCAGTCATTGTGGCGAGTCTTTTTTCACTTAATAATTACCAAAAAACACTGATTATTTATCATAAACAGCGGCCAAACAATGCGAATAACTTTCAATAATCATACTAACGACCTGCACGGTGACGTCACGTTTCGCTCCGCCAATAGCGTTGCGTTTTAAAAAGCGAGGGAATTTGAAAAATAGTACTTTTAAACAATTTATTTTATCAATAGAAACATGATAATTTGAAAAAATAATCATGTGTGTATATTTATAAAGCAATATAGATTACACGTGATTTTTTTTGTCCATTTCTAAATCACATGCATATTCCCTATTGTATAATAATTATTTCGATTGTCCATAGAGCATAAACTTTTGCATCAGAATAAAAGTATTCAATTGCGTTATGGTTTGCGAGGTTCTAATTTAAAGATTACAGTCGACGAGTATAAAAAAATATTTTATACTCGTACTCACTATACTCGTATGCGGTAGCAGTAATATGGTTTGTTCGAAGTCTGCTCGTGAACGCGACTTCTATCGAGCTCAGGCGAAGTTAATTACGAGGCGCCTGTATGTCCATGTTATCACTCCGAATGCTCTGCTGATCCGCAGTTTGGATTTTTGGTTTCAAATTGGCTAGGCACAGGTTTTGAAGCCGGTAATACGTGTGTAGTTCCACGACTGGCTACCCTATTGTTTCTTTTTACCTTTGTTTTGTGTTGAATGGCGATTTTTAGTAAAAACTGGATTTGAAATTCAAAGGTACGTAGTTTATCAAAGTACATATTTTACATAGTCAACTATAACCTCTTACCTTCATATTTTTGTTACAATACATGTCGGGCATGTCGGATTTGAACAAAAATGATAAGTAATGTACCTAATGGTTCGGGCCACAAACAACTGCAATCTGGGGCATTCACGAATTCACCGCCCTAGGTACGTAATGTACTATTACGTCACTCTGGACGGTAAGTGAGATTTACCGCCCACGGGCGCAGCGGCAAATCTCACTTCACACCCAGGCGAAGACGTAAAATTATGTATGCACCACGGGCGGTAATGTACTATTTACACAAACAAGGCTTAACCTGACTGTAAGGAGATACCGTAGCATATGGACGCTTGCAAAACCACAAAGTTTCTAACCCGCACTGGGCTATCGTGGAGACTACATGTATCTTAGAGGACATCATCGTCCATTAGAGGACAGTGAGAAGATAATGTAAATGTGTACTTATCAGAGCTAGTTTTGAATGTGTGACGTGTGTGTTATTTGCGAGTGTATTTCAAATAAAAAAACACAGTACAGTCAGTAAAGTAGCTAAGCGGGTCGAGCGCTTAAAACGACCTACACACGACTCTAATGTCAAGAGGATAAGGACTGTGATTTTGAGCGTGTTATTTTGCGTAGCGCCTTCTGCTGCTGACTGTACTAGCACAATTTTACTAGGACATTTGCAATCTAGATCAACCAAATTGATGATGTTATTACCTGACCCTATGTAGTTTGTTCATCTATACTAACATTATGAAGAGGAAGTGTATGTGAGATTGTAGCTTTGTAAAATGAAAGTTTGTATGTAATGGATAATCTCCGGATTTGATCCTGAGGTTTCCGCTGCTCGTCTTGTCTGGCATTGTGAGTAGGCGCCACTATGGGGCTAAAACGTCAGTGCTCCTGATACGGCTTAAAACATCAATGATGAACAAAAATCTTCTTAGTTCGAATTTAACCCATATTGCGTCGAAGTAGAGTGCGCATGCCATATACTAGTCCAGCGTCGAGCACTCGGACGTTTGACCATATTATCTGTAGAGAGAGATTTACCATATTTAATAAAGATTAGGCAAATATTTAACACATTCGTCAAAAAAAACATACTATCTATTATATACTGATACTGAAAACATACTTACCCAATAATAATACATAAATGTTGAAGTGTAAAAGTATTAGTACTGAAAAGGAAACAAATCATAGCATAATAATAATATCGTCACATCATCACATCATCAGACACAAGCACACATTCTCACACACACACACACACACACACACACACACGGACACACACACACGGACACGCATGCACACACGCACACATACAAACACGAAAGTTAGTTGATAAGGTAATATAAGGTAAAATCATAATGTCGGAAATTCATACTAACTTTAGGATTGTCATATACTATGTTCGGAAGAGCGAGGCCTCCTGACACAGGTTCACCATACCTAATAGGAGGACTCAACCATAATGTATTTACCAACTAAGGTTACTATGTCAATAAAATTATTCTTATTCTTATTCTTATACTATATGTATGTACTAGAGATTACTCATATCATTACATTACGTTACCTGTTCACGCTTGACGCCTTGGCCACGACTTTGGTCTTAAGCGACCTGCGGCAGCGTTTTATCTGTTCATTGCGCGGTCGAGACGCGCAACGCACTGTGGTTAGTTGGGATCACGCGATGAATTAGAAAAACCGCTGCCGCAGGTCGCTTACTCCTAGCTCCCAATGACCTTCGATCTGGAACTGTCGGTTTAATCGTATTTTTTATGGCTTATCGTGATAACAAAAACGAGGTTTACCGAAATAGTATTCCATATTTACTTCAAAACTCACAGTTTTCGGGATATATGGCACCAAACTTTGTCCATTTCAGGCCAATAAACCAGTTTTTTGGACGTAACTTTTGTGAAAATGAGTTAAAACTAAATATCTCTCGTGGGTTGTTAGATACGTCAATAAGGAACAGTTAGGTGTACATTTTATATATAAAAGTGCAAAATCAACATACTTATATCGAAAACAGAGCTTTTTGGGACCATGTTTGAATAAAGCATTAAAAAAATATTATTATTTTCATAAAAACTCTCGTACCAATATTTGACAATTTATTAATTATTTGTTGCCGCTTAAAAGAACTTCGACTAAACTAAGACTGTACGATCCTTATTATTGAGTTGCTTTCATATTATAGGTAGGTACCTATCAATCTAATAAATAAAATGGCAGATTTAATAAAATACCCAAGGCAGATACTTATTCTTACGGTGTATCACTAAGTTCTAAATTCATCTTTTCATGTTATCCATATGAATCTACTTTAAAACTTCGGATATTGGGAGAACAAAAGATATAATTTGAATATATAAACTTTTACATTTCTGCTGTAGAGGATAAACATATTGATGAGTCTTATTTGCGGCGTAAAATGAATAAACAAGTGTCTCAGAACACGAGAAACAATACATTATAGAGGGTTTTTTACTTTTTCAACGGCAACATTACCTAGCAACAGAGAAACATTTATCTGTTTTGATTTTCTCTATTTTAAATATTTTTACGACACTAGTTCACCGGATTTTTACGGATCTTTCAGCGCATTTAGTACAAAATGCGCTAACAACATCTTTCCTCTGTGAAGGCCGCAGTTGGACCGCAGCCCGAGCCGGCATGTGCGCGGAGGCGCCCCGGCCGGGCGGGTATGACAGCTCAGCTGTCATTATACAACAACAACAAGATGTTTCAATTCAAGTCTTTTGCCTGAAGAATAGTGCTCGTTTTATTCAATATTTAGTGTAATGCTACCCAAGTGCGTGTAAATCAGTATTTCTTATTAGTTTGCTGCTGTAAATCATAACCTGCGCTTTAACCTTGCTGAGAGGACAATTGCCAATTGGTGAAGTGACACTATATTTACTATACATTTTATACTCGTTTTGTTGTTATTTGTCAAGCTTTATTAGTGTTTTAAGTTTTACTTTAATCTGTATGCCCTCGCAGCCCTGCCTAAACCCGCCTGAGTTGCTGTGTTGTCCAGCTTGCAGCGACCTTAAGCAGTACAAAGGTCAGCGGGGGCTTGCTATCCATACCGCTCGCCGACATGGCACGCGTATGGTGGTCGATCCCCCGCTGCCAAGTATCTCTCAGCCTACGCCTTTGCATTGTGACAGGGGCTCTTCACCTGCTCCCACAGCAACACTGGCGGAAAGACTGGGGCTGTTGAAGAGGAACATCCCAATTATAAAGAGAATCCCACGCGGAGCGCGCATCTCAGTTGCCACTTCCCTTAAAGAATGTGTAGCCAAAGTCGTCGCGGAAAACTCCCTTCGAGCTTGGGAGCTCCTTTTTTCTTTTCCATACGCTGTTCTTCACGCCGACAAATCAAACAAGGATTCACTCACATCTCAACTTAAAAAAAATGCTTCAACGGTCTCACAGTTAACTGTTAATCCCCAAAATCCCCGATTAATTATCCATACAACAAACAATCGAGAAAATTCTAAAATAAAAGCCATAGAAAATAAAATTTCTGAGGGAAATGTGAGCGGTGCTGCCCGCCTTCTTTTCTCCAATGATGATTTGGCTACACATTCAGCCGGAACGCATGCCGCCTTGAGGGAGAAACATCCAGTTCCTTCCGCTGCCTCTTCGCTTCCAGATCCACCAGCCACTGACGCTTCTACGATCCTCGTGTCTGAAGATGCCGTTCTTGGTGCCATATCTTCGTTCCCCAATGGCTCTGCTGGTGGACTGGATGGACTGTCGCCGCAGCACCTAAAGGATTTAACCACCTTTTCCATGGGCGACACGGGATCGGCTCTACTGAAGGAAGTAACGGCTTTGATAAACCTGATGCTTTCAGGCCGCGTCAATCCCGAGATCGTCCCACTCCTTTATGGCGCCAATCTTGTAGTCCTAGCCAAAAAGGATGGCGGCATACGCCCGATCGCCGTCGGCTGTACCTTCAGACGCTTAGCCTCGAAGCTCTGCTGCCGGAAATTTCATCAAAAGTTGACCGATTTCTTTAAGCCCCGGCAGTTGGGCTTTGGAGTCAAAGGTGGCTGTGAGGCAGCGGTCCACGCTGCGCGTTCCTTTTTGAGTCGTCCGGACTTTGAAGTGTTCGTAAAAATTGATGTCAAAAATGCCTTTAATTCGGTGGAACGCGGTGCTCTGTTAGCAGCAGTGAAAAAAGAACTTCCGGAACTTTATCCCTACGTGTGGCAATGCTATGGAGCACCAACTAAATTACTTTTTGGAAACCAAATCATTTTATCAAGCATGGGTTGCCAGCAAGGAGATCCGCTTGGGCCTGCGATTTTCAGTCTCATCATCCACCCAATCATCTCTCATCTAAATTCAAAATTCAATCTGTGGTACCTCGACGACGGAGCCCTTGGCGGAGACGCGTTGACGGTTCTACAAGACTTGCAGCTAATCATAAACAAATTTTCAGAGATCGGCCTATCTTTAAATTTCACTAAATGCGAAATCTTTTTACCTAATCACCTTTCATCAGAAAAGAAAATAGAAATTTTAACAAACTTTAATGCTGTTCTGCCAAATATTTCCGTCCTCTCAAATTCATCACTCACTCTTTTAGGCTCACCTATATTTGACGAATCAATCAACCCTGTTATTGACTGCAAATTAAATTTATTTCATCACACATCCGATTTACTATTTCAAATAAATCCCCACATGGCCCTCTGTATCATTCGATTCTGTTTGTTCACCCCAAAATTTATGTATTTACTCCGTAGTTGCCCAATTTGGAAATTCCCTACCATCTTATCACGCATTGACGGTTCTCTCCAGGCAACACTCTCCAAAAGCCTAAATATACATTTTGACACGTTGCCTTGGACCCAAGCGGTTCTCCCCATAAGTTTAGGAGGGCTAGGTGTTCGCTCCGCGTCCAGCGTGGCATTACCGGCTTTCCTGTCCTCCGCATATGGTTCGCTATCTCTAGTCAGTAACATTTTAAACCTTCCTCAGTTACCTGATGACGAGATAGCGAGCCTGAAGGCGGCCAGGGAAGCTTGGTGTGTTTCGTGCCCTGGAGTGGACATCCCAGTGAATCGGCATAGTCAGAAAGCATGGGACTCTCCACGTCTGCTGGCAACCCATGCTTATCTCCTTTCCAGCAGTCCGGACGACTCCGAACGCGCTCGTATTCTGGCGGTATCTTCACCGGAATCAGGCCACTGGCTCCGCGCTCTCCCATCCCGTCAAATAGGCACAGTTCTGGATCCAAGCTCTCTAAGGATTGCAATATGCCTGAGACTTGGCGCCAGAATCTGTGTTCCCCATACGTGTGCCTGTGGCAGGGGTGTGGACCAGCTGGGACGACATGGCCTCTGTTGCTTTAGAAGCGCCGGTCGTTTATATCGCCACGGCACCATTAATGACCTAGTCCGTCGCTCGCTTGCCACCGTCTCTATACCAGCGACCTTAGAACCCGTGGGTATGGCAAGAGACGATGGCAAGCGCCCCGATGGAGTCACTTTGGTGCCGTGGAAGCTGGGTAAGGCTCTGGTGTGGGACGCTACGTGTGTCGACACATTCGCTCAGTCCCATATCCAGGTGACCCGCTCCCAGGCCGGTGGTGCAGCCGACCAGGCCCAAGTTCTTAAGCGCCGCAAATATTCGTCTTTATTAAAAGACTACGAGTTTGCGGCGCTCGCAGTGGAGACACTTGGACCCTGGTCGTCTGACATGAAAGCATTTATCAGGGCCCTGTCGTCGCGGCTGGTCGACACCTCAGGGGACCCCAGAGCCGGCGCTTACCTCGCGCAGAGAATTTCTCTGGCCATACAAAGAGGTAACGCGGCCAGCGTATTGGGGACCATGCCGCAGGCGGACCTTTTAGATGGTGTATTCTGTTTATAGTTGGGTTTTTAGTATGTATGTTACTTTCTTTCTTTTTTAAGTTTATTTTTAAATTGTTTTTTTTTGTTCTCATAATATTTTGTTTGTATTTAGTCAATGTTTTTCTACTTTATAAGGCCCAGCCTAATTCCACTATTCTGTTACTGTAATACTATTCCTACATCTTTGTTCTGGTTTACATTAAATTATATTAAATAGCATCTAATAGAAACTGAATATTATTAGCAATAATAAAATTTCATACTAAATTAAAAGTAGGTAGTATACTTACCAAAAAAATCAATTCACTATTTCGGAACGGGTGCACGACGTTTTATATAATTCCACTTACAATTAATCTATTTTGGTTGATATACCCTTGCTTATTATATTGTAACGGATGGTATAATATTGTTTCAGATAATTTTCAAATTATGTAATGTAATAAGTGATATTTTATTTTTATTTATATAATAATTTAAGGCTATAATTACAATTAGTATAAAAGAAATTTACTATATTTATCACTTGGTATAAAACGTGATTATCATAATGACTTGCTTGCCATAATTCTTCAATGCAATAAATTTCAGAAGATATAAGTCGAGTTTACAATAAATAACTTTAGATATAAACAAATCCATAAAAATAATGATATAATTAATATTAAAATAAATAAGCGAGACCCGTCGAAGCTCCGTCGGAATGCCTATCAGTCACTGCGTTTTATCTTCACCGTTCATTCCCCTTATTTCCAAAACGGGTGGTCACAGAGAAAGTTAATTGTCATTTTATACTGACATCAATTTCACGATACCGAAAAAGTCCCTTTGCACATTCAATATATAGCATAATCCACCACAAGGCAGGTCTCAGGTAGGTACGACGACGAGCGAAGCGAGGAGGAGTGTTAGGTAGAACTGCGACCATACAGTGCGCGAGCCGAGCGAGCGAAGCGAGCGTGCCGCGGCACCGGCCGGCGAAGCGCCAGAGCCGAACATATTTTAGTAATACTTACATTACATATTATGTAAGTACTTGTTTCCAAAAGTCTACGGCGGAGGGCGGGAGATGGAGTCCCAGAAACGAAAGCGGGGCTCCGTCAACTTCTTTGCAGACATTGTTATATGAAAGCGCAATTATTTTAAATAGTATGTATGTTAAACATATTTATGTCATAAATGCGTTATATGAAAACTCACTTATTTTAAATAATATGTATATTAAACATATTTATGTCATAAATTCGTTATACGAACATAGAATTATGCCACTTGCAAATTATGTAATTTTCCCTATTATATCAATCGATAATATTATAAGTAGTTAAGCAAAATATCAAACTTTACATTATACTAAATCACATTATGCCGATTTAGTGTACTTATATCAAGTGTATGTTGGTTTTTCTGACATTATATGAAACATTACGCATCCCTACGGAACGCACGCGTTCGCGCTTAAATAAAAAAAGAATCAATATACTGTATCGCAGCGCGGCGTTAAAAAAAAAATATTTTCAGCTTTTAATAGTATGTATGTACTCGTCGTATCGTATGGCAAACACTATTTTGGCCTTTAAAGTTTGTCACCCTTTAGTACCACCCAGGGGACACGTGCAGGGTTGTGGTAGGTAGCTCCAGCGGACGCGAGTAACAGTTGTCCCCCCTTTGTCAAGTGAGTGGGCAACTCGACTGTTAGAAAGTTCTCAAGACGCCCGAAGGGACAGACAAATCATAGACAGCAGCCGGGATCAATTGCTTAGCGTGCCTTCCAAAGCACGGAAGCGCTCATTTATATTAAACCACTCAAAAATCAGACGGTCACCCTTCCAAAGACTGACCGATGCCATCTTTGCTTAACCTGCGTTATCGTTTGCGACTCGCAGGCTTTGTAAATGGATTCTTTCAAAGGAATGCTATTGATCGGTTTTATGCCATTCAAAGTAACACGCTAGCTCCTAGAATATCCGCTATGGACGATTAGTACCTACTATCTAGTATAGATATTGAATTCGAATTTGCAAGAACAGCAGATGGCGGCGGCGAACAAAATACCAATTTGTTTTTGCCATTGCTAAATATTTTTCAAAGCTTTATCTCTTTAGGAATAACGTCCAAATTCGAACTATTCGAATTTGCTCAATAGCAAAACGTTGAAGGACGCCTGGACAAAATTACAAATTTATTTGCAGAATATGCTATTGCGAAAAGTGTTTAACGGCTTTATACTCTTACGAATAGCGTTCAGTTTTGAATGAAGTCGAATCGGCTAGCAGCAAAATATAAAAGTTTGTTACCTCCTTCACATCTGACGTCACAAAAAGCTGTCGCGTATTTAACAATTTTTCCCCATCCCAAAAAGTGCTCAGCGCCGCTAAAGAAGTTTTCACTTCAAAAAACAAGAAAACACATTTTTTCCACGCTGTTATTTACCTTAATCAGTATTCAAAAGTAGATAAATCGCTAGGCCTGGCTAAGGGTTAGTAAATCAAATTAAATTAAATTAATACATTCAAAACACTTAATAACTATTATCACTTAAAAAGTCATTAATATATAGTAACATTTCAATCTCAAGAAGCACTACTGCGCCGGTAAGTAACAAATCAAAACAGCGCGCGAAAACATATTGATATCAAATTGAATAGCAAAGCGTGAGTTCTTGATGGACCCCGAGGCTAAAGTTTTTTTTTAACATAGAGCTTAGACCTTATTATACCTATAGCTATGTCGCATTCCAAATATGAGAATATACATACATATATTATGATTAAATGAGGAAAGATTTCAAATTCAAACACGCCATAATGATGAAGTTTGTAATTCTAGTTAGATTACAATTTAGTACGTGTGAAATTTCCGAGTAGGTAAAGCTAGACTCAACACGTATGTCATACAGGCTTTTACTAGAATGGAACAGGAATACAGCTAAAGTTGAGAACAGTTCCGTGACGAATGGCCGGGTCTGCGCAACTTACATAGTTACAGACAAACTGCCCCGTTTATTCTTACTTTGCACTTGGGATGTGGATTATGTGTACAGTATTTCCATGAGTACGTCTAGTACCTACAACTTTATTTGTTCAAACTTTGTTGGGTGAAGGCAAATTTGTACCTAGGTGCTGGTTAAGAAATTTACAAGAGCAATGCGGTAGCTACTTACGTTATATTATTTTAGGTCGGCAAATTGGGGCCAGTGAGACGATAACGCTATAAATCGTGTGTATAATGCAAGTTAGAATGTTCCTTTAAGGGGCTCCAAGCGCTATTTGGCTAGTTTTGACGAATTTTGAGTTGATATTCCTCCGTAAAAACTATAGATATATTAATGGCACAAACACTTATTGGTTCTTCAATCCTTCCACGAGAGTTTTTTTGAAAATAATGAATATATAAATATTTTTATGATTTATTCAAACATGGTCCAAAAAAGCTCTATTTTCGATATTAGTATGTTGTTTATGCACTTCTATATATGAAATCTACGTATAACTGTTTCTTATTGACGTGTTTAACAACCCACGAGAGATTTCTCAGAACTCATTTTCACAAAAGTTATGTCCACAAAACTGGTTTATTGGCCTGAAATTGCCAAAGTTTGGTGCCATATATCCCGAAAACTGTGGGTTTTGAAGTAAATATGAAATACTATTTCAGTAAACCTCGTTGTTGTTAATACGATAAGCCATAAAAAACTCGAAAAAACCGACAGTTACAGGTCGAAGGTCATTGAGAGCTAGCAGCCCCTTAATCATAATTGTACAGCGAAGGAAAAAAACATAGAAGGCGAGCTCGTTACAAATTTCTACCCAAATACGTGCCCAAAATCCGGTATGCGCATTGTCAACTGCGCATCCAATCACAGCTACCCAAAATATCAGCCTATTTCCAATTACCCAACAAAAATGGATGCGATTGTTCAATCTACGAATGCATTGCTGTGATTAGCCGGCGTGCATCACGTCGGACGACAGCTATATGACAGTGATAACGAAAACGAATAATTGTTGAACGGTTACATGCAACAAGAAGCTATTTAGTTGTCATAACTTTGGTGTAACGTGTTTAGGTTAAGATTTTATTTTTTATTTTAGCAACTTACTAAAAGTAAAAAAAAATACTGCCTTGGTTTAAATCCTTTCTACGATGATCGCAATGATGCAGTCAACTACAGATTCTATCCTTTATTTTTAAAGTAGTATATTTATTTGTAACCACGTTTCTTATAAACGGCACCAACGATTTTCACGAAATTTGCAATGAAAGAGATTAGGGGGTGAAAATTTGATCTTAGCTATAGGTGTCATATCAAGCAAAATTAGTTTACTCTAATTTCACCCGAGTGGGGCTCGGTCGCCCAGGTACAACCTACCTACTAGATAAATAAAAATACCAAAACTGTGTTTTACTTATTGAAAAAGTATTGATGTCTGTTGGCATGATACCATCCCTGTACAAAATGTGATCCTAACAATAAAATCAAAATAATATGTGTATTGCTTTAGTTATTACTTGTGAAAAGTTCAATTCAATTCAAATAATTTATTTGTAAAACACGGGTATATAAAGGTGATTTCATCTTTTTCATATGCTTGTCTGAATGACTCTCACAAAATTTTACTGCACAAGAAGGCATATTTTTGATAATGAACATTCGGTTTATTCAAGAGTTTGACAACACTGCCATGTCCGAACTAAACGGCTGCCAGGCATCGTTCTGATGCCCCGCCTACCATGGCACGCATGGTAATTGTACCTATTTTTCGATTTAAGGAAGCAGTTTTGATTACAAACCCGAAAAAATGTAAAGATATATTATGTTAGTACAAGTCATTTTAAATATTTCTACAATAGAAAACGAACTGGTGTAACGTTAGTTACAGAAATATAAATATATACTTGGCAGATACACGATAACATCGAAGACGTCATCATAAATTACAAAACACCTACAAAACATTAAACGATCTAAAATGGTCATCTTACCAATTGGATTATTTAATAGAAACTGTGTTAAAATATTGTACTTAGAACACAGTTAGCCTAGTTTCCAAAACATGAACGTTCTCTCTATAACATATAATCTACAAAGGAAAGCAAAAAAAAAATGTCAAGATAAGTACGCAAACGACGAGTACCTACGTAAGAATACCTACTTTTGCTTTAGAGGGACTCCCACGCGACTACGTCTACGCCCGACGAGTTACACCGACACAAGATTTACGTACTAACTGAAGTTACGGTATAAGACTTACTAAGCTCCAGGCACTAAACAGCTAGTTCTTTTGATGAAAGTGCAGTTTTTATTCTCCTTAAGAACCTAGAGATTAAAGTGGGTTTCTTTTACTGCCTTGGCTACAAAATGTTGTCGTTTATCCATTCTACTCGTTTCGGACGAATTCCGCAGCCTGTATGTGTGAGAGCTATAGGTTTTGTATGGAGCAGTGGAATTCGGTGACGGAATTCCAACGCGAAATTCAGCTTGTACCTATGTGGCAAGCGTAACTTAACACAGCAAAGTATTGGAAAAATAAGACGTGTATCCTGACTATCACTTAAAAGTGTCGTAATAAAACATATTTAGATATCTAAATGTTCTACAAACAACAATTAGTAGCACGTACCTACTCAAAAAATATTAAACGCTCCTAAAACTCCGTCAGCGAGTGGGTTCAATCACATCAAAATTTTGTGATGAACATAAACCAAAACCTACCCGAAAGTTAGTTTAGTAGACAGGTGAAGCAAACTTTTTGTACATCATTTATGATAAAATTGTTATTGCTGGTCCACATACTTATTAAGGCCGCAAACTTCCGACGTTTCACGCGTGACTCAAATAAGTTAAGTGATCGTAGAAACTTTTACGTAAACCAATTCCTATGTTCGATTTTACGGCTGATATGAACGCTTAGATTTTTTTAATATGTTTTAATGTTGAATATAGTATCGGCAGCAGCAAGCCGTAGGTATTAAGTAACAATTCATTAAACAATGTATGTAATGGTAACTCAAGTCGGAAATTAACAGCAATTTTAAATATACCTATTTGTATTTATCCTTAATGAGGTAAGATTCACCAGTTATGTTAAAGTCCGACCGCTTAACTCAGTACTTGCCTCTCTCGCGAGGAATGAGTGAAGCGATCGGACTATAGAAGCTGTGTTTTCGTATATTTGACACCTATCTGTCTAGCACGCGTATAAGAATTATATTTGATGAAAACATATTTTCAAGTGACTTATAGTGACTTATACAACAGAAACACACACCTAGATTATTTTCTCGTTTCTTCCACTACCTATCATTGTAAACTGACTCAGTTATTCATTATAGTATTTTAAATTAAATCCTAAAAGTGAACCAACGTTCATTAAACAAGATAAAAATTCCGTTATTCAATACGCATCACTACCATTTTAATACTATTGTAGCAACTGGAAAGCGCTTTAAACTTCAATGAGCTGGAATCCTTCACAACCACACCGCTTCACCTCACCACAGACGAAACAATGTGAGTCAGACCTCCGATTACCTGTTGTTGTTACGTATCCCTGCGCCGGCTTATACTAGGGGTGAGCGGTGAGATGAGGCGAGACAAGTTGTGAATAGCATAGTAGTACTCGTACGAGCATCGTTAGCCTTTCGCACAGAACATAAGCGCTCTTACCCGTTATCGTTGCAAAATGTAAAAAGGGGAATTGTGATATTGTGTCAGTCAAGCAGCCGCTTGGTTAATAGGCTTTCATAGTTATTTGCAGTCATTACAAAATAAGTCAATTAAAGTCAAATCCTACCTTAACATTTCAATGTTGAATTTCTTTTCTTCTTCAACAGCTACATTATACTACAAAATTTTACTTTTAACTCTTAAAATAATTTAGTAAAACTTGTTTTATTCGTGTTTGTTTTATTAATATAACTGATGCATGAGTGACAGATACAATGTAAGAAAAAACCGCTTAGTGGTTTTTTTCCGTAGGTGTAGAGGTTATAGGTGTACGCGGGCTGGGTTTCCGCAACTCGACGTCATAATACCGCCTATTTTGCGTATGGGTTTTTGGCACTACTGTTATTCGTGCCAACCCAGTTTCACCAGGAAGCCTAGCAGAACCTTCATGTTGCCGACGGCCTCCGGTAGTGACCCTAGTGTTCCGAGGTGCTTTGCCCGGTATTCTGCCACCCCTGGGCACGTCAGAATGACGTGGGCGGTTGTCTGTTCCTCTTCCATGCAGCAGGCTCTGCAGAGAGGACTGTCTGTAATACCTAGAGTGAAAAGGTGTTTGTTTAATAGTGCATGACCAGTTATGGCTCCTGTCAGGAGACGGAGTGTAGTTTAGTCGTAGTTTGCGCCGCAGCCATGCAGGGGGTAGAGGGATCGTAGGTTCCGGTCCTACGGCTTTTGATTCTGAGCTTTCTCTAGCCAGTGCATCCGCTGCGCCCTTTGAACCATTGTAGGGTTAAGTCGCTGTTGGTACATACCTCTGATAGGATTTGGTGGCACTCGTGTATCAGCCCAGACGTTGTTGCGTGACCTTGTAGGGCTTGCAGTACAGATCGACTGTTGGAAAGTATGCGATTGGGATATCCCCGTACCTCCCTGGAGGCGATAGCATGAGCGGCCATTATTATGCCCATACACTCAGCCTGGAAGACTGTGTTTTGGGTCCCTAATGGTGTCGAGATGCGTATGTTTAGGTCCTCCGAGAATACTGCTTCCGTAGGTGTAATAAAAGTTATTGTAGCTCTGTATACGTGCGCGTAATGGTGTCCTTTACGAGTAAGGGCAAATGTGGCCGCCCAAAAATTTTACAAAACTTCGGAATGTCCAACTTTATGATTTGAGATAAATGAATTACTTATCAATCTTCGTTTACGAAAAATCCATGAAAATGGTATTGCGGTTTAAATGAAGTAGCAAATTTTAAGTTGAAAACGGTCTCATTACAAAATTCTTTTACGACGCTGTATTTAATGTTCTGGAAGAAATGCAAATCTTCAGATTGGTAATGGAAAAGCAAAGATAACTTTTCGATTTATTCACCAGCTTATTTAAGAGCCTTAACGCTTCAAAAACAATCATCTGGCGTCGCTATATTCCTCTTAATTAGGTTCTCCCGTGGTCATTTTAGCCGTGTGGCATCGCACAAGGTTTTCCTAGGGATTGAGGCCCAGTTTTATTAAGATGCGTTAGACCATAATACAAATACAAATACAAATAGTTTATTTCTCAAAACATACTTAATCTATTACAATAATACTGACCCCCACACTAGGCATTGCCTGTCCCGTGGGGGAGATATGTACTACAGTTGACGAACAACATTTAACGGCTACTGGCTATATATGTCAGATCAAATTTTAGTTAATCAGTATTATTTTTTTCATTATTTACCTACATAAGATTAACGGATCTTTATGAAACCGGGGGTGAAGAATCATCAATGTATCCGCATTTGTTTTTGTGTTATTGTTAGCTTATACTTCGCACTAAGGTAAATGTCCAGTGACATGGCTTAAATTCGAATAAAGTAAAATCCTCTTAAAATTTCTTGTACCTATTAAAATGACCAAAACAGTGTTTTGATCATGTCCCAGGTCCCAACTTAGGAAGATATGTAAGGAAAAAAAAATCATGTCCCAAGAAAAAAGTAAAGTTTATTGCCAATGCTCCGCTGTAGTTTGATAATTTAATAATACTCTAAAACATAACATTACTCTATCTAATGTTTAGAAATTGTTTTCAATCGTCTCCACTACCCACATAGCATGAATAACACTTGGCGGAAATGCCAGAGTGGCGAGAATATGCACAGCCGACGGCGCGCGGCGAGTACACCCGAGCTTATCAACGTCTGTAGTTCTGTACCCACTGGAACTACCTGCAACCTGACAAAGTGCCACAAAGAGATGAAGAAATAGGGTCTAGGGTCTTAGGGGGGGGGGGGGGGGGGGGTGGGAGGCTGTTGGTAACTCTATGGTGCGCTGACGTGCATTTAAATTTGATATATCGAATGTTCTTCTTGTTATGATTTATGCCACTTTAAAATAAATTGTGGTTCAGTAAGTCGGTTTTTTGGTCTCCTAAAGTGCTAAATTACCCTTTTCTTAACTAATAGTTTATTTCCCTTATCATAATACAAACTTTCGAAGTGTTGTTATTCCATCTAGTATCCATAAATACTGAATGACCTATACCTCACAGCAACAAATAAGAAGTTACGATCATTGAATTAGGCTGTGACACCGTAAATGTCGTAAAGTCGTAACGATCTACTCGTAGGTGCTCAGTTATTAATGTTATTATCCCCAAGAGAAGTATCTAACCTAGTGCCTTTTTTCAAACATTCAATGATATAATTGAAATGGCTGAAAGTCACATGTTGTGTCACTAAATGATATTGCAGGAAAAAAGGTCACTTTGCAGGCCTCGCGTCTCGCCGCATCCGGTATTTGATACTTCGCAGCCTATTACAAGAATCATAACGTCGATATTCATGACATGTTTGAGAAAAAGAATTTTAGCATGTCAAAAGAGTTTTAGTGGTATACTAACTTCTGGTTCGCCTGAAGGTAAGCTCTCACAGTACCTATGCACGCATGACACTCCAGAAGACTCACATGTTTTTTGCAAACCATTTATGGATTTCGGAATTTATCAGATAGGTCTCTCACTCCCAAAACAAGGCATCCTTGAACCTCTAGCAATTTTACTAACCACCAGGCACACAGAGTACAAGCCTTGCTTACTTTTAGACAGGGTCTGTATGTAAAGAGGTTCCAAAATATTTATTTACATATTCCCATATTTACTCAGCATAGTTAGTCATCATCATATCAGCCGAAAGACGTACTGCTGGACATAGGCCTCCCTCAAAGAGTGCCAAAGTGACGTTCTGCGCCACCCGCATCCAGCGGACTCCCGCGACCCAATTAGCAGGTCATCAGTCCACCTACTACCCACGCCACGCGTACGTGGTCGCCACTCGAGAACCTTTCCGCCCCAACGGCCATCGGTTCTACGTGCCCCGCCTACTGCCACTTAAGTTTAGCGATACGAAGCATAGTTAGTACTAAAGATTAAATCCTTACACTGTACCAACTTGAAGTTATTCCAAATACAAGCAATATTAATGTATATCTATTGGAAATCACTCAGTCTAAAAAACCCAAGTACACACGAGATATGATCGTTCCCAAAATTTAGGAGTGAGATATTAAATTCGTAGGAAGCAATATCGGGAATTCATTAATAACGTTGCAGGCTGCGTCTACTTAATTCCATGACTCGTCTATATTCCGAGAGAAGGAAATGTTATATGAAAATAATTTGAATACGATATGAAAAATGCTTATAATGCTGTCAACATTAACGGGTTGAGAGCTTATCGACCGTTTTTATGAATTCGGCTTCTGACTTTTCTGCCGAATGTTGAAAAGGAATTGTTTAGCAATTAATTTTGTTGCTATAAATAATGTTAATTAGACTGACAAAGTTTAGTCGTTAAATCTGCTACAGAGGCCGATAAAACATTAAGTTTTAGTAAATGAACTATTTTTATCATAAGACGACGTCTGTCGAACGCTTTTTAATTAAATTGGTACAGGGATATTTATATCATAATTATAAAATAAGGTTGACTAAATCATACTTTATTTTGACTGAAATGACATCACAATGGATTGCCGGATAAAAGATCATCTCATTGAACGAGCGCTCGGTGGGAACGATGTTCTCCGTTTCAGGCAACCATTATCCGGCTGTCCACCTGTTTTCCTCTGCAGGTCCCATTACTCAACCGATTCACGTGAAATTTTGTGAGCCCTACAGTTCACAGAGCCACTAATATTAGTCGATATCCAATTGCAGGGTAAAAAATCATCTCATGAACTAGAGAGAAACCAGAGAGAATGAACTAGAAGGTACCAAATCCACTGGCTGACCCAATTCGTATATGCACTTTGCGTTTCTTTGCAGGTGCAGGATTTCTCATAACATTTTTCGTCTACTGACAAGTTTATGGCAAATGTCCAACTATGTACAGTCAGCATCATATAGTTAGTAGCAGCCAAAGTAGCCAAATATATCGGCACACGACTTTATTACTATAGGAGTAAGGAAGTGTTACGATATATTTGGCTACTTTGGCTGCTAATAACTATGTGATGCTGACTGTACAGTACAGTATGTGCAGACAAACTCATTGCTATTTGAGGCAGGGACTTATACCGATATTCATAAACAGAAATTATCTTCCACAATTTGCGATGTATATTCTGTATTCCAAAATTATTGGTTAATGAAATGTCGGTGGTGTCATCGGCATAATTATGACAAAATTGAATCGCAATATTTAGCAAATTTATAGTTTCAGTAGGTACGTCTGGTATTAATTATTTCCATCCTGACAAACATCAAATTGGATACATCGGCTCAATATTCATTTCACTAATAATCTATTTCCTTAAAGTTAGGGTATAGTTTCCTACGGAGGAGCCACCGCCATAAAGACTCTCATAGACTAGCGCGGCCTGGCCGCGGCGGTCAATAGAAAACTTGTTATTAGCTCTCAAATTTACTATTGACCGCCACCGCAGGCCGCGCCAGTGTGTTTGAGGCATAAACCCTCTCACAGGCTGGCGCGGCCTACGGAGGCGGTCAAAATTAAACTAGACAGTTATTCTTCTTAACGAAACAAATCATATTATTAAATATTTTTGTTTCGTTAATTGAACGTGGAAGTTACCACACAGTGGAAATACAGGGGTCACAGGTTCGAGTCCTGGCCCTGTCTAGGGCTATATACGAAGATGGTTCATTTTTCCATTATATTCTATATCATATCGTTTGACAGTTAATGTCAAATTTCCTATATTAGACAGCCACCGCAGACCGCGCCAGTCTCTGACAGGCTTGAGGGACGGAAAGGCTCCTCCATATGTAGCTAAATTAAGAACTAAGTAAGAGGATAAAGCCGTTAAACACTTTTTGCAATAGCATATTCTGCAAATAAATTTGTAATAATACCAACGCGTCCTTCACCGTTTTGCTATTGAGGAAATTCGAATAGTTCGAATTTCGGCGTTATTCCTAAAGAGATAAAGCTTAAAAAAATATTTACCAACGGTAAAAACAAATTGATATTGTGGTCGCCACCGCTGTCTGCTGTTCTTACAAATTCGAATAGTTCGAATTTAGACGTTATTCCTAAAGAGATAAAGTTTTGAAAAATAGTTGGCAATGGCAAAAACAAATTGGTATTGTGTTTGCCGCCGCCCGCCGGCGGCGAGCCGGCGGCCCGTCACACCCAACGCACCCGCGGGCCGTCCGCCTAAATAATTGATAATTGTTTATAAATTTGCGTCAAATTCATTTTTAGGGTGACACCGTAAGATGTCACGTGACCTGATCGAAAAACTTTGTTATTGAGTTTTCACTTCTGCCGGCACTCCCGGAGTGCAACCCGGTCTTTTTTTTTTGAGGTATCATGTTACATGTTGTCTTACAATTGGAATTCACCAAAATGGATGCCACTCAGCATAGGCCACCAGCAAAACATGCTAAAGGCGCTGGTTTTCAGGGCGTATCAGTATCTCGCTCGGTCTTGGTATTATTATTGCAGTGACGAGTCTGATTAGTCTATTTCTGATACGCAGTTTGCGGCGATAGCTGCCATCTCAGTACAGTTTATCTTTGACGTTTGATGAAACCTGCTGGAACTGGACTGATATGACAGCTGTCCCTGGTATCTTTTTATGTAATCTTCTGTTCTATAATATTGTTACAAAAAGAACTGTTGCCCATTGCATAATAAATTACAACTCAACAGAACTCAACTCAGCGGAAGTCTCTTTCTAATAAAAGAAGTTGAAAAGAGATTTCCGCTAAAACACAAGTTACCAGTTGCTATGAAAATGCCCCTGGTTAGTTGCATTCCCATACACACTTTCACCCTCCATTTACCCCCTTAAGGGATGATTTTCCCAATAAAAACAAACTATACCCAAAAGTCATTTCTTCAATGTTTTACGCTTTAAACGTGTGTTACGCTTTAATAATGTAATACCCATCGAAAAAGAATATTTATAAATCGGTTTCTATAAAGTATCGCATTTGTATTGTGTTCTACTCTACACATGTTTTGGCGCAGGGAGAACATTTTGACCAATTTTATATCCATACGCTATTATACATGTGTTGCGCCTTAACACAAGTATATCAAGAAAACTTACATTTTTATAATGAACTTTTAACAAGTTGAATTGAATATAACCAGATGAACTAGTTTTTAGTTAATTTCGATAGAATATCAGTATCTATGATGAGGTGTCCCCTTATTTCACCAACAAACGTTTAATCGAACGCATTGTTTCGGCGAATTTTCATTTCATCGAATTTTTGTTACCCACAAACCTTTACTTTTTAGGATTAGCTATAAATAGTATAAGGTGATTCTGTAGAACCCTTAGGTTAGGTTAGATTGTATTTATAAGAATCCTGAAATAAATGTTTTCACCCAAGGAAAAATCTGCGAAACATACATTCGATGTAACATTTGTCGGTAAAACAAGGTACAACCCTATGATGAACTATACAATGCGTAATGCCCCAAGTAAGTTGGAGCTTACGGTTGGGGCTGCTAATAGGATAGGCCTTAGGTATTGTTTAAACGGTTACTACTGAATAATCTATTATCTCAATAGCAAACGTATATAGGTTATAGGTATACGCGGGCTGGGTTTTCGCGACTCGACGTCATAAAAAGCGCCTATTTTGCGTATGGGTTATTGGCACTACTGCTATTCGTGCCAACCCAGTTCCACCAGGAAGCCTAGCAGACCCTTTATGTTGCCGACGGCCTCCGGTAGTGACCCCGGTGTTCCGAGGTGCTTTGCCCGGTATTCTGCCACCCCTGGGCACGTCAGAATGACGTGGGCGGCTGTCTCTTCCTCTTCCATGCAGGCTCTGCAGAGAGGACTGTGCATGACCAGTTATGGCTCCTGTCAGGATACGGAGTGCCGGCCTCTTTAGCAGCTTCACCTTTCTTGACAATCCGGGGTTGACTGTTGGGAGGGAGGCAAACGTATAATTTTACTCGTTCCTCTACTCGTAGTTACTCCATATATCTGCCATCTATATTCATACTTATCTGACATATCTCGTCATGATGCGACGGGAAGCCGGTTTAATACATTTAGTACAATTAGGTTAATATTCTTCTGATCTTTGGCTCAGACGTCAGAGCGCTCAAGAGCGGATCACGTCAGATAAATCTGGTTTTCTGTTTATTCGTGAGGCGAAATACATAAGACCTCATTTATTTTCTTCTCATCTTCAGTCTACAGACGCCCCACCGCTGCTAAGTACAGGACTGCGATTTCATTTTTATTAATGGACATTTCATTTTTATCAGTGGCCATTTCTACGATGAACCTTTTGTTTTCATTCTCTGTGATCCTAATTTTAAAAGACAGTCAAGGAAGTAACCTTTGGTCCCCTCGAATTGGATCCGTGCCCTGCCCTCGTGGATTTTAATTCTCTTTGGGAAATTACCTGTTTTTTAATAATTCAAAATAAATAAGTCTAGGAGATGGATAGAAGGGTCGGTAGGGGGCGGCCTAGGCGAGGGTATCATGACCAAATTTCAGCGATACTGTTAAAAGGCCAGGTCAGGAGTACCCGCAACCGACGAGCCTGTATGAGAAGATGTATGGATGTCATCGAAGCGAAAGAAGTATGTAAGGACCGTAGTATTTGGCGTTCCTTAGTCTGCCTACTCTATATGTAAAAATAAATAAACATTGTGGCACTCTTCTCACTTCATTCACGGAGAAAGCATTTTTCCAGCAGTGGGCGTCCTTCAGCTGATGATGATGATGAAACATGGAAACTATTATATTTATAGTTAAACGTTTATTTCTCGTACTACCTGCCCCGCACAGCTTTGCCCGCGTATTCATCCACCCAGAAAATCCATTATACACACGCATACACGCTGATGGAAGGGTTTTTACGGCTCCGTTGATTACCCATTACATACAAACTTATAAACTTACAAAGCTACAATCTCACGGACTTTTCCTCTTTATAACATTATAGGACCAGTAACTTTTTTCAATTATCCTGTGTTGGTTGACTTGTCACAGACAAGTAGACGGTCGGTAAATTAAAGTCATAAAAAGTAGTATGTGTTATCCAATTAGAGTTTGGAGACAAGAAGTTTTCTGACGCCTTACTCTGGCGGCACAGCAGTGTCGCCGCCAAGTCAGCCGGCATAACCGTAACATTTTAGTCTTGAAGCGAGAAGTCCTTAAGCCACTTTTTAAAGCCCCTTTAGCTAAGGTTCATATAAAAATACAAGTCTGAAACATGTGCAACAGATAATAATGCACTTATTTCACCCATGTTAATATTAAGTTGCTGACTATTGTTTAGAAAAAATAATGGTCCAAAGTTGTGTCATTTTCAAAAAGTCAAAAACTTCATAATTGGTACTAAGTTTTTAATTGCCGACTATACTTCTCTGTACATTACCTACTCATTGAGACGATTATATCGAGCCCACGGGGCTCAACGGGGTTACGTGGGTTAAGGACCTGGCCACCTTCTGTCTTCATCATCAGATCAGCTCGATGGTACCATAATATTGAATTGTTATCCAAACTATACCTATACCCAAAATCTCAGCTCAATGAGTTTAGAAATTGGTGGTTTAAAATTCAGTTCGAAGATCGGTCCCACACTAAAAAACAGCACACACAATTAAACGAACAGGTGAAGTGAAATAAAAGCTTGTAATTATAATAAAGTTGCAAATGATAGGTGCAAAAACCTGAATTATTGTGATCTATAATTAACATAGCTATACTCAGTCTATTCAGCCACAACATTCTTAATATTAATTTTACTTACACCCTTACTTATACTTGCTGAAGTAAAATTTCAGTATAAGACGTTTGTAAGAGGTTTATAGAAAAAGAGGAAATGTTTTTCCACTTGTAAATATTTTCCAATCTCAATGATTTTTAGTACGTCATTGACACAACGAAAGACTAGATTTATAAACTCTCCTTTTTTCAAAATTTGCAATAAATTCTAACTTACAGCCAACTCATGACCTTTTTTTTAAAACGAAAACTATAAATATATATTATATTATGCTGAAGCGATAGACATCAAAATCAATGTGATTTGTTAAAATTTTGTTACTATGGAATCCGTTTTCTCCCGAAATGGAAATTTCGTCGAAGAAGTAGGTAGGTACCTATTGCCAGTCGCGAACTGCTAACTGCTGTCAAGCTATTCTTCCTTCTTAATACGTAAAGTCTTGTAATTAATGGCCAAGCTTCGACTACCTTTTGTCAAATCACAGTGAAATCTCCCGAGTTTGTTAATATTGATACCATTTAGAACATTTTATAACTTGGCAACATTGATAATAAGCCTCATTTTAAAAAAAATCGTTACTTAGTCTGAAATAATTAAACTTGTAATACAGTGTTTAAGTATGATGAATGTTTGTAACTGATTATTAGCAACCGTTCGGCTAATTTTGAATGTGTTTGATTGAGATTTTCTGTTCTTGTTAAGTTCTTAACCTACCCATTGTGTTCTCTTAGTTTAGTTTGTGTGTTTTCAGTTATTACATTAGTCTAGTATCCCTTCAGTTCGTGTTTTATAATCTACCTATCCAATTCAGATAATCAACCCCGCAATTCTCGTACAATTTGCCAAACACGCATTAATAAAATGTATATATTGGCAGGTTGTGAGTGAGAGACATGAGATCTCGCTTTTGGTAAGGCAGATTACACGACTCGACCATAATGTCACTGTCTTTCAAAATGAGATTCTAGCGGTCTTTAGACCTGGCTGAATGCAGTGCACTAACTGCACTCAATCACTGATTAGAGTGAGACGGTTTATTTCCCCTCTCCCAGTTTGTGCACTGCATTTAGCCAGGCCTAAATGCCGCATAAGCATGATCCCTGGCGCGGCCTGCGATGGCGGTCAATAGTAAACTTGATAGCTAATGTTCAGTTTACTGTAGGCAATGACGGGAACATGTCACATTTTGTAACATTTACCAGCCAAAATGTGAAGGACAAAAAAGGCAACTAACGTAAATCGAAGAAGATACGAGTAAGTGACATAATTAACAACTTGGAAAAGTTGAAAAACCCCCGACATTTTCATTTCAAAGTTCAATATCTCAAAACTGCCTGAACCGATTTTATTTAAACTTAGCTAAGAACCGTCTCGATCACGTCAGCTTTCAAATCGGTCCATTTGTTTTGGGGCTACGATGCCACAGACAGACACAAAGATACAGAGACACGACAAACTTATAACACCCGTCTTTTTGCGTCGGAGGTTAAAAATGGCAATCATCGCCCGCAGTTCGCAATGAGCCCAACCCGCCCTGAGTAACTTCTTTATCATCTACTATATTCGATGTAGTGTTCAAAAGGTTATTTGCACATATTTTTAGCCATCTGGTTGCACGTCTTGAAAACTTTTCCTCGGCTACTTTAGCCCTCTTATTACATACAATTTTAAAAATCTCTGTTAACTACAATCTGTTTTTTGACAGTGACAGAGCGGAATGAACTTTAACGGCATTTTAGCTAAAATAGGTTTGATGAACGTACTTATAGTTAACTGGAATAATAATGTAATTAAAGAATATGGGACGCACTCTCCGATACAACTAGGTAATGTAAATACAAGTGTACCCAAGTGGTCCAGAGGAACCAATTTTAATCATGTATTTTTTATTAATCCATTTAGAACGAAACCGTTAATCTTGGGGTGGAATAATTGTCCTTTTTTAGGGTTCCGTAGTTGACTAGGAACCCTTATAGTTTCGCTTCGTCTGTCCGTCCGTCCGCGGATAATCTCAGTAACCGTTAGCGCTAGAAAGCTGAAATTTGGTACTAATATGTATATCAATCACGCCGACAAAGTGATAAAATAAAAAGTGTATTTTTTATTTTATTAGGGTACCTCCCCTATATGTAACGTGGGGAGTGTTTTTATTCCATTTCAACCCTAACGTGTGATATATTGTTGGATAGGTATTTAAAAATGAATTTGCTCAAATATTTTTTGATATTGTTAATAATTTCGGAGATAATCGCTCCAGAAGTAAAAAAAATGTGTCCCCCCCCTCTAACTTTTGAACCATAAGTTTTGAAAATATGAAAAAAATTTATAAAACTTTCTAGTAACATTATTTTGAACTTGATAGCTTGAATAGTTTTTGAAAAAAATTACAAAAACTACGGAACCCTACAATGAGCGTGGCTCGACACGCTCTTGGCCGGTTTTATTCGTTTTTGTTATAGGAGAGACGAACAAAAAGAATTCATTTTCGAAATTATAACACTATTAATTGAATTTAATAATAAATAGTAACTATAATTTACTTTTACATTGAAGAGAATATTAATTGAATAAAGTCACTTGTTTATTAAAATAAAAATAAAAAATATAAACCTATAGTGCAAAAGTTCACTTACCATAATTGTGCGCTTCATTTGTTTAACTGCGAGTAAAAGTCCGGAATAAAATAGATTTAAAATTCACAGAAAGTCATCCAAATCCACACGAGAGAGAAAAAAATGTAGTCCACTGGGCTCAATCAGGAAGGCTGCCGTCGCGATTTTTAAATTCAATTGTCTAGTGCATTACGTATCTCAGCGCGCCTAACGGCGTAGTCAGCGACTTCGTGAGGTCGTAGGCGTCCGTCCGCGGAGGCTCGCGCGGTAGACTGCCCGTTTACTTCAGCCTCACGCCTAGGACTGGCTTGAATGTTTGTACGGAATTGAGGGACGGTTTTCTCTTTGCATTTTTTTTCGGATCAAGTGAGACGCTAAGGGACTATGAAAGAAGGTGATTGATTTCTTTTTTTGACGTCTATCGATTTCGGCCAGGTGTTTGTAACTCATATATTATATCAGTTTAGTCAGATGTCTGTACGGTAGTTTCCTTGACCGAAAACTATTGTAGGTATTGGGACCTCTTATGTCTAAGAGCTGTTATAACAAAGTTCCTATAATTTGACAAGGTCTTAGTTGCATCAACTTCTCGGATAACCTATAACTGGTTATTCGTATATATATCATGTAATTTACAATTAGTGAACTTCTCGCCTCGTTTTTTAAGTTTTTTAACGGGTTTTTAAAAATACGAGTCTCTTGACACATTCGCTGCCAAGAATCGCTACGCGCTACGCTCGTAGCCGATCCCGTGGTGTTTCACTTATGTAGCGGAAAGCGACTACGGCGTAGGCGCCCGCTAGGCGGGTTCGTGGCAGTGAAAGTGTTAATACGTTTAGTACTTCGAGTGCATCTCTTCATCTTCGTGGTTTCTAGTATTTTAAAGGCGCGTATAGCAATCGCGTGTTTTCTATATGAACTCATACATTTGTTGACGTAACAATCAATTAGTAGAGTGAAACTCAATGCGTATTAGTATTGACCAACATTTCATAATCAAATACATCGAAATTTTACGAACGTTCTCTTTTTAAAAGCAAATGTAACGGAATGGATAATAAGGTACTTGATTTTTTTTTTACTCCTAAAATAATATCTTTGATATTTGCAAAGATATCATAATCATAAAGTAGTCGTAGATTATTTGTACCTATTTCAGTGCTTGACAGTCGGAATAAGTCACTCCGGTTCAAAAGGTTTTCTTTTCTCAATGAAATATTCAAATAAACAATATCAGTTCGTATCCGTTTATACTCGGATCCACAAGTAGGTACTTATTATTTATTCAAACACGGATTTCTTTTTTATCCTACCCAAAGATATTTGAAGCAGAAACTGACAGGTACTTAACTTTCGCGGGAAAGCGCATTTCAGATTCAAACATTTTTTGTAAAATATCTTCGTCCCAGCGTAGCGTTATTTGCTTCGGAGTCCATCCGTGCTATTTGCTTCGGATTCCGTGAAATAGTTTAGCCACTTCCGCATTTGGCGAGGTGAAATTGGTATGCGGTAATTTGTAGGTACTTTACCGAGAGCTTACTGATGTCGGTCAGATTTCCTTACTTGTACCTTACTAATAAGTAATACATTTGCGCTGTAGTAATGAAATGCACGGAAGCGGTTCATGCGTACCCATGCACTACTGCTTTCGTACCTCCGGCTTTCGGGCATCCCGCAGGAAGGCGTGCGATAAAGAATCTGTCCTGCACTTTCTAATAAGAGAGAGACGGATAGTGCGAGAAAAATGTAGAGAGATCGCGTCTTGTGATAGCCGTGCTGGCTTTACTGACAGTAAAGTGCTTACTGATTAAAAGAAAAAAATAAAGAATTCCGTTATGTATATATTTAGCAAGGATTTATTGAACTTCTCTTGCATCGTCAACAGCTACGTACCACGATTTTTTATCCGTACATGCAGCACCGTCTCCGCAAAGCCAAATGCTAAGATAGGTTTTCAGATACCTGCATAACTTTCCAAAACGAAAACTTAATCGACAAGTGATATTATAAAACTTAATACTTACAGTACTTTTGTGTTCCTCCCACACTCTACAGGCACAAATTCCAGATGCGACAAGCAAATGAAAATACATCGTACCATGGGGGAATCGTTCGTACACCAAACTTTATTAATTGATTTGCTTTCGGTCCACCGAGAGCCGCATATCGAATATTTTAGTTTACTGTAATATAATAGAAAAACGTCGGTTGTTTCAACGTTAGAATGTTTATGAATTTGCATAGGCTTATGTAGCATAAATATACGAAATAAATATTTATATAATATTTAATATGAAAGCACGATTTTTGTAATGGTTTTATTTTACCTCCTGTTAAGATTTAATTTTACCTCCCGTATCTCAATTTCATCAAAATATCTTACATCCATACTCATATTATAAATGAAACAGTATATATGTCTGTGTCTCTTTGTCTGTCTGTCTGTCTATCTGTTACCTCTTCACGCTTAAACTGCGGAACCGATTTAGATGAAATAGATATAGAGATAGTTTGAGTCCCGGGGAAGGCAGAAGGATAGTTTTTATCCCGGAAATCATCCTCTACATTACTTGAAATGGCATGACGATGAAAGCACGATTTTTGTAATGGTTTTATTTTACCTCCTGTTAAGATTTAATTTTACCTCCCGTATCTCAATTTCATCAAAATATCTTACATCCATACTCATATTATAAATGAAACAGTATATATGTCTGTGTCTCTTTGTCTGTCTGTCTGTCTATCTGTTACCTCTTCACGCTTAAACTGCGGAACCGATTTAGATGAAATAGATATAGAGATAGTTTGAGTCCCGGGGAAGGCAGAAGGATAGTTTTTATCCCGGAAATCATCCTCTAAAGGGGGTGAAATGGGGAGTGAACGTTTGTATATACCTACAGTATAAACGAGCTCCAAGTGGGCGGAGTCGCGGGCAGAACCTAGTTTGAGATAAATCATACTAATATATATTGTTACCCAGCTAACAATAAATTGTGTCTAATATAATAAATAATAGGCATGCGGCCTCATGTTCAAATTGATAACGTAGTGATGCTAAATGGATAGTAAACCATCAAATTGTCGTTATAAAGTATAAATTATAAAATATAATTAAATTCATAAAAAGATATGAACCTTGAGAGTTTAGAAAAAATATGCATTTTTTTTTATTGTCTAAGAGTAAATTTAAAGCTACCAACAGAATCCTTACGCTTTTATAGAAACAAAATTGTATGACAACTATGTACTTAAACGCAGTATTTTGCGACCGAAACAACAATTTATCGGATTTTCCATACAACGATACAACTACTTTGTACAAGTGGTGTCGTGGGTGGGTGTCTATCAGTATGAAGCGTTTTGCGCTGCCGCCAGCGACGTCAATCTTTGTCTCAAATTTATGGGTATTTATGTTCTTTAATTGTAGTTGCTCCCATACAAACATTTGTTCCTCTCCAAAAACTGATTCGAATGACATCATAAAAAAATCTTAGTACGCATCCCTATTGTGTCTGCACTATATTATATGTGAATTTGATAAGCTAGGGAAAACGTTGATAAAGTTAGTTTATTTTGAATGACGTGCTACTAAAAGTTTACATGTCTTGCTCTTGAGCAAGGTTAAACCATATTTTCTAAACGAAAACTGTCATAGCGTCACATTAGTGTGACGGTGAGCATTCAAGGTCTTACTCGAGGATTCTGGTTTCATCAGTAGATCAACTTGATGGGACCAAGTTTTATATATCATGTATATATTTATACACTTGCCAAGTTCCAAAGCGATACGACTAATGGACGTTCCATTAGTCGTATAGATTTGAAGGTAAATCGGCTTGCAAGATTTTTTATTTATTGCATCCATAGTTGTACAGGTATATAAAAGGTACATGAGTTTAATATGGGACCTGGGAGGGTGTAGCAAATCATATTTATATTTAGTTTAATCTAATTACATGCCATTAAATTGCTTATCATTCCTTAAATTACATTTTTAATAACTGTGAAAACAAACGGCTGTGCAAAACAAACTGTGAAGTGACAATGCAGTAACAATACACAAAACTAATTTATCATTTAGTCCGTTTCTCAAAAAGTCCACCCCGTAAATTAGGGCAGTGTACAACGCCATATATTTCTGCAAACATTCACATAAATTCGAAAACATCGCGCGTTGCATGTCAACGAGCCGGCACAACATTGGGCAATATGAAGTACAGTCGGTAACGGAAGTAACGTACGCCATGGGTAAAAAGTATAAAAAGTTGTCCAATTCCAGCTAGAGCTCAGCGGCTAAAATGTCTAAGGTAAATTATATTTATTTCTAAGAGTTCACGGAATGTCGTGAAAACAATGTTTCAGTGTAACTAAGAGCGAGTGAAACTCCAACTTTAAATCGATTATTTATTTATGAATTACGGGAAACAAGATTATTGAAAATTTGTCGCAGAAGTACGGAACCCCGTTGATTTATATAAATATTTATACAATTATAAATGCTTCGATAAGTTAAACCTTTCTTCAGTAGGTATTAAATGAAATTAATGTTTTCAAAAATAATGTGAGAACCTTGTAAGTACATTTGTTTTGGATACCCCCAGTTCGTAGAAACTTAAACGGTTACTCGCCTACACTAACTGAACATAAAACAATACCATTTCAATAAAAAAACATGTTTAAGTGGGCTAAAAGAAATCTCTACGTAATCACCTCGTTATTACAAATCATATAGTGTTGGAGAAACATAATCAGCATAAGCTGGATTGCTTACTGGATTATTTTCACCATACTTAAATTACACATTAAATTACATTTAAAGCTGAAGTTCGATAATTTTGAGAAAATAGGAAATCTCTATGGAACGTCGTCGGTCATATGATACGTCGTTGATCACCACCTGATTGATATCAGACTTGTCACTAATAATCATATGACATGCCGTTGAAATGTAGCTAATATACCAATGGTGCTAGAAGATGCCTATGACCACGGGCACTGTGAAGGATA
This sequence comes from Epinotia ramella, assembly GCA_947578815.1. NCBI lineage: Eukaryota > Metazoa > Arthropoda > Insecta > Lepidoptera > Tortricidae > Epinotia > Epinotia ramella. Next base: position 18,345,735 of record OX388202.1, on the reverse strand, counting down.
AACAACTTAAAAGAAAGGTACCGAGAGTACCGTAAAATGCTGCAACTTTGCCATTTAAACTCAATTTTGCCTATTTCGTTTCAATTATGACCTCTCGAATTTGCTTAGTTTTTTCTTGTTTTTTACCATTTGGTAGGAATTTTCATTATTCTGGCAACACATATTTAATTTTTTACAATGGTAACTCCATTGTTGCTCCGCCAGTTACGCATCATAAGTCGGAGTGAGTGGCAGCATTTTTTTAGTGTCTCGCAACTTTTGAACTTTTATCTACAAAAAAGGTGTTTTTTAAGAAGTGGTAACGTCCCAGGGTAAGTAAAGACTGTCTATTTTCCGTAAGTTTAATATTTTCAAGAAAAGGACATGATTTCAGCATAATAACGTACTAGGCAATATTGGGCAGTGTTTTGGAAACTTGAATGACACAATTTTGCCTGGGTCTAGGGCTGTCACTAGCTGGGTTTTATAAATGTACAGAAAATAGTAAAAATAAGCCTGCTTAAATGAGTTTATTTATTACAAGCTTTTTATTAACTTGCAATGATTGTTGGTTTAAGTCAAATCTTGCAAGTCGATTTTCACCAACTTTCAGTGTGGGTAGATCTGCTGACAATGCAGTAATAAACTAACGTTAACAAAAAAAACTTAAAGGTACTTAAGTTATTTTTATTGTAATTACTTGCAAATTGTATATCTATTGTATTATAATTATGTTGTATGTTTGTCTTTTAGTTCAAGATTTGCAATAAATTTTTCAACCACTTATTAGCGACCAATTGAGGTGTTTAACGTACTTATGTAACTTGGGTGACAGTGCAATGTTTATGGTACCATCGAGATGGTCTGATAATGGAGACCGAAGATAGAAACTTCTAAACAACACATAATAAACCCGCTGTGTTTAGGCTCATTTGATTTGTCTTGCAGTTATCTTTCTTATCAAATGGGTTGTCAGGTCGATAACCTACAGTTGGAGTTTAAAGGTGATGGGTGATTAGAACTTTACAATGAAATAGAACTTTACACTATAATAATGCATTGTGAATTAGCAAAAAAGTGTACTTGCAATGTACTTATAATAAATAAATAAAAGACCGGGTTGCACTCCGGGAGTGCCGGCAGAGGTGAAAACTCAATAACATTGTAACAGTTTTTCGATCAGGTCACGTGACATCTTACGGTGTCACCCTAAAAATGAATTTGGCGCAAATTTATGAACGATTATCAATTATTTAGGCGTTATTCCGTTTAAAAAAAATAAGGAAAAAATGGGTATTATTGTTTGTTGATTATTTTGTAACTAAAAATAAAAATATTTTATTTAAATAATGATCTTTTTTTTGGCACAACCCTACAGTTAACAATATTTTTGTATAGAAAGTTTGTGGAACCTGCTACAACTTTACCTATTGCCTGTGAAAAAAAAAGTATTAAGCTTATGGCAATAATTTGACTGCCAGGGACAAGCCCAATGTCTCATGCACACGAGTAAATATTATTACAAATAGCAACACATTATTTATTGAGATATCCGCCTAGGCAAAGTTACGTCTTAGGTCTACAACTTTGCCTGCCACTTTGATTGCTTGTAAATCGGAAATACAGTATGATTAGATAATGAGATTTGAGTCTTATTTGGCAAGACATAGGGTATGTTTTCCGACTAATACTCATTAAACTCATAATGAAAAATAGGTTCACAGATATAAGAAAAAAACGTCAAAATCCAGGCAAAGTTGCAGCATTTTACGGTACTCGAAATTGCACTAAACTGCAATGCTTAACCGTGATAACATCTAAAACCCCTCAACAGTCGTAAAATATGCGTCACCACCCACCGGTCCTTACATAAGAACTTTTGAAATAATATTGTTTTAGACAACATATTACCGTAATTGCTTCGCAGACAGGACATGTCCCCGGGGCAATTGGCTCATAAGTGCAGGGTCGCAGTGCACTTAGTTCATGACAAGCTTATTGAGTGCATGTCTTTGTTTGCGACTAGGTATTTCAACTCAGATGCCAAAAAGTACTTTTATTTTCACAAACTTGTCTCGGAAAGAAGTACAGCAAAGCCCTGTAATTGTATAAAGTTGAAGGCAGAGCTAATATGTAGTTTATTTTAGTCTTTACAAACGGCCAAGTGCAAGTCGATTCGTGCACGAGGGGTCCGTACTGTACTCGCATCATTTGTACTTTGTGGTAGGTATGGTTGGTTAATTTAGGTAAACGATAATGCCGAAAACTGAAGATATGTTTATTTTGTATTTTTGGAATGAAATAAAAAAAAATGATAGCGTTCATTCCACGCATTCTCGAGAAAAAAGGGACTTGTCAGACGGGCGGATTACGAAGGCATCCTTAAGGCGAAACAAGTCGAATGAAGCTACATACGCGACACTAAAATAACACTAGGCGGCGCAACATTATCGTAATTTTCCCCAGTGACACACACTACTACATTTCACGCACACCATATCACTTTACAGCGGCAGGTCACTAACCTTGGTTTTTTTTTCTTTGGTGACATTATGAATTGAAATCAGTCGCCGACCTCCATAGAGCAAGAAAATCGTTAAAACATCTTATTGAAAAATGACAGAAACTTGTTGACAGTTTCGTATTCTGAGTAGTTTCTTAGGGTACATTTTGGTATATGAAATATGTGCTATTGATAAGTCAATGTCAAGTCAATTTATAACTAGGTATATCGCATTCAAAATTTGTATAACCAGCGTAAGCGGGCACCAAAACGCTGGTAAATAATTCGCGACTACTTAGGTCTGCCAGCAACCCGCCTAGCGGGCGCCTACACTGTAGGCGCTATCCGCTACATACGGGGGAAAACCACGGGATACGCTGAAACAATGACTCGCGTCGTATTGAGCGTAGCGCGTAGCAATTCTTGCTAGTGAATCAGTTAAAAACATGGAGTTGAAATGTAGTTATTAGGTATCTTGAAGAACTATATCCAATCGGGTGACTATATTTCGTCTTGAATTGATCACAATAACACAATTTGCCTCATGCTTGCAGATTCCGAGTTGATATTATAAATATTCTGACAATGTATTTCCACAATATTCAATTCGCTGGCACTGCTGATTTTTGAGGAAGAAAACACTACAATTTCATTGGACGGCTTCATTATTACGGCGGGATCGCAATATATTATCATAATCGCCTTAGTTTGTACAACGATACGATGTTCCTTGTAGTTATACGAGTATTATTTTATTTATTTAAATGCACTTGCAAAATCAATAGTGTCTAAGACAACATAAATGACAAATGTCAAACCTACCTATATGTCAGATGTTATGACAAATACACACACGTACACCCACGTACACCGTATAAGACAATGTGCCCTGTGTGATAAAAAAAATATTCCACATACTAATTAAACGTATTCGGAATTTTTTGATTAAGAACGGGCTCTAAGAGGAAAAATATGAAAAATCGGGTTGTAATGGTAGGGTTTGAATGTAATATTGGGTTTTATAGTAGCACAAATGATAGAAAATCTACTTTGAACGTTTAACTATCCACATAACACCTTATAAATTTTCCCTAAAAACGTATTATTTTTATATTGCTGGTATTAAATTAGCGAATTATACAATTGTCAAAACGAAAAAATCGCGACAGACGTCCTTCCAGTACGAGGCCTAATGGCCATCTGCCTACTAAAATTGAAAGGAAGTGACTTATGCGTGTCCGATTTGTGCGTGATTTTGTATTTATGTGCTTAATTCTACTGATTTATGTATATTAAAAATGAAAGGAGCCCACTTGTTTGTCACAAATATAATAAGGAATAAAAGGATACAAAAATAAACACTAAACATTGACTAGGACAAAAATGGTTTAGGTTTTTAGTCAACTCGACCTACCAAAAAACGCAAAATCAGACCTAACTTTGCGATCTTAATCTATCGAGCCAAATGAATCAAATGCATGTTTTGGGCCTTGCTCTGCCAGTTGTAGCAAATATCTTCAAATATCATTTAAAGAAGAAACTGTCACATTTTATGTAGTTTTCGCGTAATAAAGTAGGAAATTCGAAGTCCCATTTTACACCTTTGTGGTAATTACCTCAAGATGCCTCACCTTAAGAGCTTCTTTTTCTTTTTGATGTACGTAACCCTAAAAATTACTGAAAAGGTTCTCAGAACTTCAACCGATAAAAATTTCTAAATATTGCTAAAAGTTGGTAAAATTGGCTGTAAAAGTAGGTTCAAAGTCTATAGGATAAGGAACCAAGCAAATGCATACAAAACTTGTAGCACAACCCAAAGGTGGGTGTCGCCTACTTTCTTTAATACTTTTTTGTGTAGAATTGAAGAGGTCAATGGAGATATCAACCTTTATTCACCTTACTACCGGACATACGGGCCTTCTTACTGGTAAGTGCGAAGAATGGGATTTCCTGAGAACTACGATTTAGGTGCATACGGCGCGACGGCGGCGGTGCAGGGGGTTTTGTTCAGACACGTATTATTTAATTGTGTTGACAAATTGACTACTTTTTTATTTTTATTTCATTGCAAGTTTGAGAAAAGAACTATACGAATCTCGGCGAGAAACGGGGTAGCCGGCGGCGTTTCTCTATCCGGCGTCACTACGCTCGGCCGTCTATATCTACTTGGCCTGCAACCCTTCGTTTCCCAGCCTCTATAGTAATGTAGGTACTATTAAAGCGCACGACGTGAAATCGCAGCAAAGTGATACACCAAGTTTTTGCTACATAGCGGAAAATAGCTGTTGTGCGCTACACGTACCACTAAATTTAAAACCGCGCAGTGAATGAGTTAAACAGTGTACAACAAAAACCTTTGTACCGTAATCCACGAACCAGTCTTAATCTATGATCAAGACTCCCCAGATATAATCAATCAACTAACCAAACACGACTTGTAATTACCGGTATCACATTACAAACGTCAATGGCTTGTCAATGAAGTTCGATTAGAGAACATGACATACAACAGAGTACTTACTTAGAATCGGAACGATTGATCTTTAGGCCATACGAATCAATTTGATCGTAGCACGAACAAAAAAAAGGAGAGGAGTTATGACATCTTTTTGTAGTATGGGAATTTATTTTATTTTGTTCTGGAACCTGTCGTGTGTAGTACTTAATGAAAGGGCTTCCTAAGCCGATTCTAAAAATAAATCACATCATTATATTTCAGTCACTTGTTTTAAATTAAAAAAAAAAACATTTTCAAAACATACCAAGTTTAGGCATCATATTAATATTTACATAAGTATTTATTTTGATTTAAAAAACAATCTATCAATTAAATATTTAAAAAGAAAGCATAAAACATTGGTTACAGCAATTTTTATTTTGCTCATTATTAGAAATTATTATTATTTACCATTAAGTACAGAAAATTTAAAAGTTATTTTTAATTTTTTAAATAAAAATAAATATGTTAATATTATTAAATAATAAACTGTGATTGAAAACACCTCTCGCATTAGTATTTATCATCCTCAGTGTCCAAAATTTAACTTTTTATACATGTTTCAACTAATTGTGATTTTATCACATTTTGTAATATTAAAAAATAATAAAAAAATACGTCATGTAAATATTTTCAAAATTGCTTTAGGGTTGGATATGAGGCTATTGCATATCATTTCAGGTATATTTTACAAATAATGATAAAACTGTATCATATCTGGAGGAGCCCAAACTTGGTATGTTTTGAAAATGATTTTTATTTTAATATAAAACAAGTGACTGAAATATAATGATGTGATATATTTTTAGAATCGGCTTAGTATGGGGTCATTCTTGAGAATTGCATTATTCATCTCATTCCCTCGACGTTTTTTATTTTAAGAAATTTCTACTAAGTTACAATAAAATCAAATTAAGTATTTAATAATAAACATATTTATCGAATAGGCATCACTTTGGGTCAATTAGGTACGGAAATATACCAATTCAAAGTTTAGCTGTCGAGGGAATGAGAAAAAATGACGGGGGAATGATAAAAAGTACGAGGGAATGAGAAAAATAACGGGGGAATGATAAAAACTACAAGGGAATGATAAAATTGACGAGGGAATGATAATCTTTGGTATTAGATCAGATGTTTTATTAAATAATAGAAAATATCAGTTTGAATAAAGAAAAAATTCACAGTTTTTTCTTAATAATCTTATAGACTAAGTACCATAATTTGAGACTTCAGTCTTAACCATTCATTGACATTAATTCTTCGCATTACTTGCAACAATCATCATTATCCTAGCGTTTTTCCCGGTAGTGCCCTACAGCCCGGGGTCCGCTTTGCAAAAATACTTCTACAAATATATATTTTTCTTTTGCTTATCACAATCTAACAGGGAAATAATTTTAATAACATCTAACTCACTTAAATTCTCAAACTTCTGAAAATGATTATCATTAGGTATACGCTTCGTATAAAAGACTAAAATAGGTACTTTATGTTTTTTTCTCAAATACTTGATTTAATATTTGAGATCCCATAAAATTGCATGCATGATTAGAAACAAGTGAAACAACACACAATAATAGGTCCAGTTCAACAAAAATAACACAAAAATCGTTTTGTTTAACTGGGCATTTGTTTTAAAGCAATTCTTTTTTTATAAGTTACATTTGTTGATAAAAATCAGACTGTTCGTTAGTTACCTAAGTATTAACATCTTTTTGGTTTGATTCCTAAAGAAACTAAAATTCACAACTTTACTTATAGCATTAATATAATATTTTTGTATTAATGGAATAATACCTTTTGTTACTATAGTCGTAACATTTTTTTATTTACTACGTAATCATAAATATCACTTGAGATCACAAATAAAACATATTTGTAACATTTATATAAAAATCAGACTCTTAATTAGTTATTAACGTTTTTTTAGTAACAATTTAATAATAAATGTATATTTTCTAAATTCTAAAGTAACCTAAATTGACAACCATGCTTATACTTAGTATTGATTTCAAGACCTTCTATTTAACAGAAAATGTAATGTTACGTTCATGATATTATAAATAAATTGTTGAATAAATGAGTCTGTTATAAGTACGGTATAGAAGTAGGGAAAGCCGTACCCGCAAGGGATGAGGCCAAGGCGCATAGCGCAAATGCTGTACCGGCGGTACGCACTTCTGTCCCAGACAGGGGAGCGAGAGCGGGTAACAGTCGAGCAAGGGGGTCCGCAAGGACGCAGAAGGCGCGTGGCGCATTTTCAGGCAGAGGCCATGGTGGAGCGGTCCAAACCGGAGGCACCGTCCGATCTTTTCCCCACGGGTCGAAAAGCGGACACGCCCAGCAGGTCCCCGCAAGGAGACCGGCTGGCGCAGGTGCCGGAGGGGAGGTCAGCGGAACTGTGGCCATCTGCAACCGGCCGGCCGGTCCTCTTCCAAACCCTGCTGACGAGCCGGGCGCCGTTGATAGCGTGTCTGTACCCCAGGGTGCGGGTGCGTGGTCCGGTGGAGGAGTCGCTGGCAGCAGGAGGCAGAAGAGACGAGACAACGCCAAGGCGAGGGCTCATACACTGAGCGAGGGCACCCCCCAGGATGCACCCACTTCGGGGCCAGGGATGGTGCAAAAGAAGAGGCAACTGGGAGCCAGTGGCGACTCTTCTCTGCTTGTCAGCGACTCCAAGCGAACGAAAGTCGCAGCTTCGTTCGCTGAAGTGGCTGCAAGTGAGAGGATGGCCATCGTCCCGGAGGCCTTTCCGGCCGAGAAGATCGGGTTGGGGCATCTGGGCGCCATCCAGGGGCTCATTCTGGAGCTTCTGGTTGATGCTCCGGATCCCCTACCCCGAGTCACTCTTGGCAACGTAGTGGCGGGCGCTCTCCACGTCAATTGCCAAGGGAGAGAGTCCGTCGCATGGCTCAGGTCAGCAATCGGAAGCGAGGAGATTGCTGGCCTGCGCCTGAGGGTCATGGACGCCAAGGATCTTCCAAAACCAATCAAAATGGCATGGAAAACGAAGATAGTTGGCGGCCATGACGTAAAGTTACTTCTCCGTGTGTTGCAGAGGTACAATCCTGCGCTACACACGGAGGAGTGGAAGGTGGTAGACACCTTGACGTCGGACGCGATCACCAGGCGCATCATACTGATGGACCGGGTGTCGGCCGACGTTATCAAGGCAGCGGGCTACCACCTACACACGGGGGTTGACCTGAGCTCCTTCAAGCTCCTAGAGGACGCGGAGGAGAGGGCGCTTGAAGGGGCTGGGGACGGCACTTGTGCGGGGACGGGCGCGGGGGGTCCGCCGCCTGGGGAGTCCGAGGAGGGCACACCTCCGGAGGGCAACGTGCCAACTGCCATTGGCAAGGAGGCTGAGGAGGCTGAGGCAGCCAAAGAGGAGGGGCAGTCGGAAGCAGAGGCCGGGGACAGGGCGGGCTCCAGTGACGGTTTTGTTGAATCCCGCAGGGCCCGAGAGTCATCACCGCTATCGGGGTTTGGCTCGGAGGACCTGCAGGGAATGGCAGAGCTGTACCTGGAGACCTCCATGTCTCCCATGTCCTGTGATGACACTGTCCAGGAAGTGGCTGCTGACCTCAGCAAGCCAAAACTTTAAGAGCGCCAATGGCGGGTTTAAGGTGTGTACAAATTAATCTACAACACAACAAGGCGGCCACTGCCCTTCTGGCGAGGCAGCTAAAAGGCGACAAGTTCGATATTGCTCTTATTCAAGAACCATATATATATAAAAGTGAAATAAGAGGTTTAGGTGGAACGGGGGGAACAATTGTTCACCTGTGTCCAGATAATAACAATAATATGAGGACATGTATATATGTCAAAAATGGCATCAATGCTATGCCTTTACATGCTTTCTGTTGCAGGGATCTCACCACGGTGATGATCCAAAACAAGGGGGAGGGTAAGGAGCTGATACTATCATCAGCCTACCTCCCCTACGAGGCGACGGATCCCATCACACAGCAACTGCGGGATCTTGTTGCATACGGCAGCCGGGCGAACACCAACCTGATAATCGGCTGCGACGCGAACGCTCATCATGTCATCTGGGGCAGCTCAGATGTCAACAGGAGAGGGGAGAAGGTACTGGATTTCCTGGTAAGCTCTTCTTTACAAGTACTGAATAAAGGCAATGAACCTACCTTCGTCAATTCCAGGCGGGGAGAGGTTATTGATTTAACGTTGGCTACTAATAACACTAGTAACAAAATCAACTCATGGCACGTATCTGATGACATATCCCTTTCGGACCACAGATACATTTGCTTTAGGTACCAAACTAAAATAAAATCAAATACGGTAGGTAAACGGAATCCGAGGAACACCGACTGGTCGGCCTTCAGAAGTGATCTAAAAGTGGACCTAGGAGACCCAAAAGGCAAGCTAAACTCTATTATTGACATAGAATTCGAAACGGATAAAATAGTACAAGCCGTATACACGGCCTTCACTAATAACTGCCCGGAGAAGAAAACCCTGGCTAAAAAGTTACCTTGGTGGACCCCAGAGATTGTCAAGCTCAGGAGGGAAACTAGGGCAATATTTAACGACGCAAAGTTATCTAATGACTTCGGGTATTATGCACAAAAACTCACAGAACTCAGCAAGGCTGTGAGGAAAGCAAAAAGGAGAGCGTGGAGGAACCACTGCGATCAGATTGAGTCAATACCGGATGGAATGAGACTAACAAAGGCACTAGCAACAACAAAGTCGGTCCCGCTCACATCCATCAGGGACAATGACGGTAGAATGACGAAAACGGGGCTGGAGACCCTTAAGATAATGTGTAACACGCACTTCCCAGGCTCAGTAATACACGACAGCGTAACAGACGATGGCGCAATTAGTGCGTTGGAACAAACCACAAGTACAACGAGACACAATTGGGACACGTCTAAAAAGGTAGTAGATCATAAAAAGATAAAGTGGGCACTTTCAACATTTCAACCTTACAAAGCCCCGGGGCCAGATGGAATCTACCCCATTCTACTACAAGAAGGCGCTAATGTACTAATCCCGCATCTTAGCAGATTGTACAGGGCGTGCTTGGCCTTCGCACACGTACCGCGTGTGTGGAGGATGGTAAAAGTAACCTATCTACCCAAACCGGGTAAGGCGGATTACAGTGAAGCCAAATCGTATAGGCCGATAAGTTTATCGTCGTTTTTCCTCAAAACATTGGAGAAATTGGTAGATAGACACATAAGGGATGGCCCATTAAGGAGACATCCGCTGCACGAACTGCAATGTGCATACCAGCCAGGGAAGTCAACGGAAACCGCACTACACCTGGTAACAACCAGGGCTGAACGGGCTATAGAGAATAAAGAACTATGTCTGGCAGCTTTCCTAGACGTGGAGGGAGCATTCGATCGTACCACGTATAAAGCTATCAGCGAAGCAGCTGCAAAACATGGCATAGAGCCGACCCTATGTAAATGGATAGGCAACATGCTAAATGGCAGACTAATAAAGTCATCTCTCTTGGGGGATGAGATAATGGCCACGGCCACAAAGGGATGTCCACAGGGTGGGGTACTCTCACCAACTCTTTGGAGTTTGGTGGTGAACTCACTCCTGGTAGAACTCAATAAAGGTCCCATCCACACGGTAGGATATGCTGATGATTTAGTGATACTGGTTAATGGGAAATTCCCAGGCACGGTATCGGAAATCATGAACAAGGCACTGCAGACAGTGGAGAGATGGTGCGACCGGCACCAATTATCCATTAATCCAGGCAAAACGGTAGTAATACCTTTTACTAGGAAAAGGACCCTTCGCGGCGTACAGCAGTTAAAACTGTACGGGAGGGTACTAGAACTGTCCAATGATGTGAAATATCTAGGTGTCACACTGGATAAGGAACTGAATTGGAAGAAGCATACAGATCTCACCATTACAAAGGCACTCAGGGTATTTGGAATGTGCAGATCAGCGTATGGCAAAACATGGGGACTGAACCCAAAGGTACTGAGGTGGATCTACACCATGATGGTGAGGCCCATACTGTTGTACGGTAGCCTGGTATGGTGGCCAAGGACTTTAATGAGCACATGCAGAGATGCTCTGTTGAAAGTGCAGAGATCGGCATGCATGGCTATAACAGGGGCGTTTCGTACCACGCCCACAGCGGCGCTAGAAGTCCTATTGGACAAACCGCCACTTCACTTGGTGATTAAGTCAGAGGCGCGCAAATCGCTCTACAGACTAAGAACTCTTGGATTGTGGAGCGACAGCATGCCAAAGACTAAGCACACGAACATGGAGACTGACGGTTTCCTAGACAGAATAACAAACATGGGAAACGACAAAATGCTACCCAAGTTTGTATTCCATAGGAACTACACAACAAAAGTTCCATCCAGGGCTGAATGGACCGAAGGTCTAGAACCACCGAAGTCTGGTATCGAAGACAGTATATGGTACACGGACGGATCAAAAATGGGATCCGGTACGGGAGCAGGCATTTATGCGAATGACTACAGTAGTAGTGTAAGCATGGGTAGTTTGGCAACCGTCTTCCAGGCGGAGACATACGCCATAATTGCCTGTGTGCAGGAGAATATAGACAGGCAAACCAGAGGGCAGACCATCTATATACTCAGTGACAGTCAAGCAGCCCTTAAAGCACTTACGGCGCCGAAAGTGGATTCTAGACTAGTCTATAACGGCGTCCAGGCACTGAACAAGCTTGGAAAGCACAATAAGGTGCAACTAGTTTGGATACCAGGGCACGAGGGCTTCATCGGCAACGAAAGAGCGGATGAGCTTGCAAGAGGGGGGTCTACAAATCACTTTGTAGGTCCAGAACCATTTGTGGGACTCTCGCAGGGAACCATAATTTCGGCCTTTAAAGCCTACGCCAAAACCAAACACCAACACCAGTGGAGGAATGAGGCGGGCTTAAGGCATTCTAAGCTCTTCATAGAAGGAGTGGACTCGGGCTGGACTAACAAACTCTGGAAATCCAGCAGGAAGCAACTCAGAACCATATCTGGGGTGTTCACGGGTCACTTCGGGGTCAAGGATCTCTTGGCCAAGATGGGATTATCGGACAGTCTCGACTGTAGAATGTGTGGCGAGGAGGATGAAACCATGGAACACTTATTGTGTGAATGTCATGCCCTTGCCAGACAAAGAATGAATTACTTTGGTAACGGCTATCCGCAACCAAAGGAATTCAAGGTGCTCCCGTTAAGCTGCATCATCCGTTTCGTGGAAATGATGGAGCGAGCTTGGGAGTAGACATAAAGGAGAGGGCAAATGCACAAAAGATCCCATAGGGTTGAAGTGTATCCGAAAGGGCCCTCATCTATATAAGATAAGATAAGAAGTACGGTATAAGGGTTTGGCCTGTAATAGGAGCAATAAATGAAACGGTGGATTACTAACCCAATCAGCAATCAGTTCTAAGTGATTTAACAAAAAACAAACAAGAAAACACTATTAATCACTATGACATATACATATATTCTATGGAGTCATCCTCTAAATTTATTGTTCCTATTACAGGCCACAGCACATATGATAAAATATTATAATTTTCAAGAAACTTCAGAAATCTATCATTACCCCGTTCAGAAAACCGGGGGAATGAGAGTCGAGGGAATGAGAAATCGAGGGAATGAGAGTCGGGGGAATAAGAAAAAGTATGTTTCTTGTCGATTATGCCGAAACTGTTATTAATATAAGAGTAACTATTAAATCAACACATGCAATCATTCATGTGTTATTCTCTACACTAAATATTGTATGCCAATTGCATGAAATAGATTTTATACGTAAATATAGGGTAATGATAATCATAGTGAACCAAAGTTAGGGGATGATATATCTACCTTCATTGCTCCGAGCTCCAGCGACGAGACGCGTCCTCTCTCCGCGGAGTCGGTAGCGCTACAGACGAGGGTGAGACACGGCCGAGATTACGCGTCACAAGACGTTGCAGTAAGGATGTACGCGTTGTTTAGTCAGGTATTAGGGAAATAATAGGTTAGCTCTGGACAAACCTTTGATATAGATTCCTATAAAAACTATGATAAATAGGGGAACCATATTTTTATTTTTAAATCATTAACTTATATTCTAACGATTTAACTCGATACAATATTTGATTTTGATCCATAACTAGTTGTTTTCAGAGTAGATTGTTCACAAAATGGCGGATGGACGCACCGGGGGAATGATAATTTAGGTGTTTGACATTTTTTTATGGCTAATTCTACTTACCTTTAACAAAAAGTAAATCCTGCCCCAGTTAGATTAAGTGTTGAACTACTGTACAAAAATGTGTAAGGTCAATTAGTTTATTTTTTCGGGTACTTTTTCCCTCTGGACGCTGAAAATTGACCCTCTCAAGAATCACCCTATGCCCTTTCACTAAATACCACACACGATAGGTTTCAGAACAAACATTTTTTTTTCGTATGATTTTGATTCGTATGGCCTAAAGATCAATTGTTCCGATTTTCATGCTTTTAACACCGTTTGCAGCTTTTTACTGAATTTCGGTGTGTACTATTATTATGTTACTAGTAACATAAGAACAATTTATAACAGTTAAGCTCAAAGAAAACCCGGTCTAAGTGTAAAATTATTAAAAAGTAATTACTTACAGCTATACTCTGAAAGTTAATAATTAGTTGTAAACTGCATATAAGATTAATTACCTTATTCTAAATCAGATCAGAAAATTCGTGAAGGAAAATGGCTTTGAAACATAAATAAAATTGTTGGGTTATGTTTGAAAAGTATTTAATGATCGAAATAAATCTTAACATAGAATAATATTTATCTTTGTTCTCTTAGAAAAACAAGTATGCCGAGACGAATTTATCCGTTAAAATTCTAATATTGCCTGTGTGGCACGAGCTATAATAGTGATTCATTAAATTGTTTATAAAGGTATACCTTTGCATTTTCATTATCATGACTTGATATCTTAGTGTTAAACACGGTAGCAATGAAATAGTTTATTTATTCGAATAAAACCATACCCAAAAGTGTGTCATAAATCTGATTGTACCGCAGATACTGAATAATAAATGACAGTCGTAAATCTCGTATGAAAACCCTATAAATCTAAACGGGTAGTTCTGAACAGGTTCACCACAAACGGACGGAGTGGCAGAAAATGTAACCATACCCTGCCATCGGTACGAATAGGTAATGTAGGTTTTTCATTACCCCAATATATTATTCATTGCCGGATAGTGGGATGATGAGAGGATCTCAATCGGTTCGAGGTAACTTTATTGCTTGAATTTATTAGCGAAATTATTTGTTTTCACGTATCTGTTCTGTTCTGATTTCTTTTAAGATTCTGCAATTACCTACTTATTTCCATACAACGTTTCATCCCCAATTTCACTCCCCCCTTAAACGTTGAATTTCAAAAAATCCTTATATTGTTTTCCTGTACGTTCTTTGAAGGATATGTGTTTTAAATTTCATGATTCTATCTTCAGCGGTTTTAGACTGAGTTTTCTGTCAGTAGTTAAGTAACAGCCCTATTTTATTTATGACGGTTTATAAAATAATAATGTATAAATAATTGATTAAGATGCATTTAAAACAATGTTGTTCTGAGGACGCGTGTTATTTTGTCATATGAGTCAGATGTGCCTATATTGTCGTTGAAAAATGTCGTTGCAGCAATTAGCTGTGTAGTTGACTTACATCAAGGCACATAATTACATTCCGCTAAGAAATGGCTGGCTTACATTACTTGCGTAGCCAAAACAAAGGCTGTATCATGTCTTCAAATCTAAAATTACGTTACTCATGGAGTAAATGGTGTTTCAATATAGCACAAGGGAACCCAAAACAAAGTTATAACTTAAGTAAAAGATTAAATTTGATTTCATTCTAAATCTAATCTTCCATGACGACTCATTTTATAATCTTAGTATCAAAAGAAATATAACTCACAATTTCAACTAAAAACTCATAGAAGCGACCTTTTTCACGAGTCTGAGTACTTACGAATTAATACATTTTCCGAAGCGCAACTTCAAACTGAATCATTGTGAAAGTTGAATTTGAACAAATGTAATGAAAAGAGATGTTTCAGAGTGCCCGATGGTGTCTCTTTTGAATCACCAATTAGTCCGAGCGAAAATTGAAAAGTACCTACACTTTTCAATTCGATTTGAGAGGACAGTTTTCAAAAGTTTTGGTACTTAACGCTTTATTAAAATTAGCTTTTGCTTTGCGTTGTTCTTTTCGTTGGCGTTAATAAGATTATCGGAAGCTTTTAATGCGGATTGTTCTTCAGATTCTCTAATAGGATGGAAGTAAGGAAGTTTCGTGTTGAAGAATCGCCGGCCTTCTCCTTACAAGGCCGGCGAATCTTCAACAAATCCTTATTTTGCCATGAATATTACATTTTCTTTATTAAGATTGAAGTTTTCTAAACAATTCTTCATTACCTCGGTTTATTTGGATTGTTGGTTGGGTTGGTGTCTGTACGAAAATAGATAACAAGCTGTTAAGGCACTAAATAGGATTATCTCTAAACTAAGGAATGAATGACGATAGACGACGAAACTTGGTAATTGTGTGGAAACTTTGCGAAGGAAATTTGTCGCGTATTATTCCAACATTCACACCATTTCGAATAGCAAGGAGCAACTGTCATGCGATAGCGGATAATCTTCTAAATAAAATTAATATAAATATATAAGTATGTATGTAAGCACTTAATTGTACATTAAACAGGTAATATTATAGGTTAATATTTTTAACTAGAAGACAGCGCAGCTAGAAGATTTTGGTATCTGCTACATCGATTTTTTTTAAGACCGTTTAAGTATAAACTTTGCAAAATAAAAAATCGAGCGTTCAAGTCTTGTTTGCGCCGCAAAAAGTCGGTATAGAAAAAAATACAAACAGGTGACTAAAATGTGTGCATTTTTAGGGTTCCGTACCCAAAGGGTAAAAACGGGACCCTATTACTAAGACTTCGCTGTCCGGCTGTCTGTCTGTCACCAGGCTGTATCTCAAGAACCGCAATAGCTAGACAGTTGAAATTTTCACAGATGATGTATTTCTGTTGCCGCTGTAACAACAAATACTAAAAACAAAATAAAATAAATATTTAAGGGGGGCTCCCATACAACAAACGTGTTATTTTTGCCGTTTTGTCTGTCGCCAGGCTGTATCTCAAGAACCGCAACAGCTAGACAGTTGAAATTTGCACAGATTATGTATTTTTGTTGCCGCTATAACAACAATTACTAAAAACAAAATAAAATAAATATTTACGGGGCTTCAATACAACAAACTTTTTTTTTCAGGCTGTATCTCAAGAACCGCGATAGCTAGACAGTTGAATTTTCACAATTTATGTATTTCGATGCCACTATAACAACAAATACTAAAAACAAAATAAAATAAATATTTAAGGAGGCCTCCCATACAACAAACTTTTTTTTTAACTGTTTTTATAGATAATGGTACGGAACCCTTCGTGCGCGAGTCCGACTCGCACTTGGCCGGTTTTATTGGATACCTACGTCAATTTTATAAATAATACCTATATGAATGAATGAAGGCAAGTATGATATCATTTGTAATGTTGTTTATCGCTATGCTTATCTTCGTTATAAGTAAATTCAAATTGAACGAGCGATCGAAACAAACGAAGTTCTCCGTCCCAGCTTGGATCAAAATTCTTTCGGTTGTCCGGATGTCTGGATGTGCGGCTGTTCTCCTCTACAATTCGCATTCTTCAACCGATTCTCGTGAAATTTTGTGAGCAGGTTAAATAAGTCGTACTGCGGGGCTAGCACAACTGACGCCGCGCCGCGACGCGAGTCGAGAAAGATCTACCCACCTTCTTCTAATTTGCACTGTGCGAGTAAGACAAGAGACGCTCAGTCGCGCGCGAAGCGAATGAGCAGTAAGTTGTGCTAGACGTACTGACATACTTAGATGTTTTTGTCGATTCAGTTTTTCAAAATATTTATTTTGTGAATATAAGACGGGATGGCCTCTACAGCTCACAGAATCAGTATAGTACCCGCCAAACCAAGTGGCGAGTCAGGCAATAAAAGTCAGTACTGTTGTTGCACGGCCCGCTCCATAAGGCAGTACAGGTGCGTGAGAGATAGCATGATCCAATGATTTATGACATGACTCGCCACTTGGTTTTGCGGATACTATAGTGAATTTAGGTTCGTTAGAATATAACACTAACAATCAATACGAGACGCACGCTGATAGTCCCCTTAATAGTGCACATCCTGGGAGGTAAAATGGAGGGTAAGATAGGCAGAGGAAAGTCTAAACTTATTTTTTAAAGCAAGTGAATAAGGCAGTAGTTGTGGCGATATACAAGTAGATAAGTTTACAAAAAAATATTTTAAAAATGTGACGGTTTCACAGGCTTGCTGCTTGCACCACAAACGTGCTTCCCTCCGCTCAAGCGTTAGATGCATGCAACGCTTCCCTCCCCCGAGGAAATCGACCAAACTTGGGCATGTGCATGAAAATAATCTTTTATACAGCATACTTCGCCTCAACTTCTATTATTAAGTGCAGTACTCCTGCACGCCAAGTTCCGGAGTACATAACAATAGTGGCGCAAAATTTCCGTTGTAAATACATTATTAAACATGGTGGAACGCGTTTTGCGATGTGAAATACTTTACTCATGTTACAAAGTGAAACTGTGTTTGAGCTACAAATATTGTACGAGCGGATATAAACATAACAAACAGTTCTTTTACCGGTATATTGTCAAATTTATTGTATTAAGCCTTTCCCTATTGGATAGGAGACGCATGCCACGCGTGCTGTCACGTGGCTATAGAAACGCTTACGCCTGTACATAAACACTCCAAAGCTACCCTATAATTATGTTTATGTTGAGATGACTTCCGATGCCGTGGTAAGCGGCGCCTATCCATTAAAGCGGCCTTAGAGGTTAGTTTGAAATGTAAGTTCACTTCCCTTCTGCTATTAGCGAAGGTCTACCTATAGGTACATACTAGGGACATACCTTCAACACAAGCATTTATCTTGAGAAGATCACCAAACCCTTGGGAATAAATTATCGCAGAAGATTCGACTCTTGTGCCTATGAGAATGTAGTAAAATTATTTTAACTTTTATATTTTCAAAATCCTTTTAACTCAGTGCTTAGTGTAAAAGTGGAGTTTGTTGTTTCTGGGTGGAAAATAGTATTCAATATTTATGACTGTCTCATAAAATTAACTTTAGTTTGTTTTCTAATTATATCTTCATTCAACCGAAGGTATAATTAGAAAACAAACGAATAAAAAACGTTTTAATTTTGATAAATTTTGCAAGCGCACTGCTAGATAAATAATACATAGGCATATTCGCATGAATAAGTTACCGCTTCTGCATAGAAGTTACCGAGCAGGAATATAAATACTCTTTAAGTTATTGTAGGGTAACGATTTTAAGTAAGAAAACGCGCAAGAAAAAAAAAAAATCTCTCTATACACAGAAGCCGTATCATTGCAGATTTTTTTATTAGTAAATTCAATATTCCAATTAAATGAAATATTTATTTTGTTTTGTGTAAGGTTTCACTTACTGGGTTATGATCAGCACCGTGAGTTGGCGTGCTAATTGCCAAGTTTATTCGAGCCAAAACTCGAATTAATCGAACGAAGTTTGTTTACAATAAGTCCTTAGCAATTACACTACACAATTCATTAAGTGCTAATATTTCGGGAAGTGGTTTAAAATGTAAACAAGAACTACCAAAACTGAAAGCAAAAGCAACGAACTTTTCATTAAATAAGAGGAACATTTTATAAACTAAACACTTATATATTTTACCTCAACTCCCAGTTTAATGCAGTACATTTCGCTTTTTAGACCATTCACATGATACTGTTTATTTAGAAATATTTTTTCTTGCAAATTCATAACATTAAGCAAGAATATTTAGGCGGATGGAGCTAGATTTAGAATTGGATATAAATTTGAAGCGGCTAGGTATGAATCTACGACAAAATTATGTACTTGTTTTAGAATCAAAAGTTCAAGAAGTGGTCCAATTGATAATCAAAAGCCGGCCAAGTGAATGTCGAACCACGCGCAGTCAAGGGTTCCGTACGAGTAGTTGCCTGTCTGTCTTTGTTACATCGACATGCGCGCTCCAACTAAATGTTGCGGTTGCGCCGCGTTATTAAGTTGGTAGACTATTACCTACTGGTTAACAAGTTATGCCCACTTATCTGTGATAGTTTTCCTTTTAAATCCTATATGTATCTACTATTGCCATGTTTTTTTTCCATATACCCTAAAATAACTATTTAGCCAGCGGTGGCAAAATTGGGGTTCAAAGTCCAAATCACTCAAACGCATCCCTGAATTGAAAAATGGGTTAACAACCTATCCAATGTTACATCACAACATAGGTTTACCGAGAAAAAAAATACATCCCCACTTTATGTGTAGGAGGTACCTACCCTAAAAGTAATTGCTTTGTGTGATTGATGAACACACACATGCCAAATTACAGCGTGGTAAACAATACTGAGCTAAGCCGCAGACGGACGGAGAACAAACGGACAGATGGACATCGCGAATTATAAGGGTTCATTGTTGACTACGGAACCCTAAAAATCGGATATGAATTAAATTCCTATCAAATGTTGTCCATTTCACAAACACGTCGCTATGTGTTAAGAAAGACTGAGATCGCAAAACGTGACAAACAGCTAATATTCCAGCATCTTAAACTGTACACACATACTGAATTATTATTTTAAAACTGCAATGTTGACCCCGTGACTTGAGGAGATAAATTTAGTCCAACAGTAGACTAGTAGTTATTCGCGTATTACTGTAGCAAATAAAAGGGCTACTTATATCGATTCCGACTTTTTCATTTCCTTAAGAATTGTATTAGGTACGCTAATTTATGCAAAACTCTTTTGTCCCTCGCAGAGGCAGATAAATTATTTGCAAACACGAACTTTTTCTTAGGGCATTCATTTCCTATCCAAATTTATACCCAGCCTGGAGAGGGGGAATGGGCACTTAAGTAGCTGATTTTATTAAAAAAGTTTCACCGTCCTTTGCACTCGGTCACCTCTAATGATCCCTGATCATGAGGAGTTCAAAGGATTTTAAATTCTGTAGACCTTACTTTACATCTAATACGCACCGCGCCTGAAGGATTACGGGGATAAATGGAGCGCCGAATGTAAATACGTCGCGTAATGAGTTCATTAACCCCGTCAGTAGGTCATTAAATTGGCGTCCTGAAGGACTTTATTGCGTTTCCTCTTTCATTTTACTCACATTTACATGAATCTTTTAATTTAATTTATAGAAACTGCTTTACATTCGCATCTTCATAATGATACATTACAAAAACTCAAAACTTAAAATACTAAAAGAAAAAGAAAAAAAAAAAGTGAAGGAAATGTTACTGCTTAGGGTAAAATTTTACCCTAAGTAGGCAGATTAGGTTGGTTGGTTAATGGTTGGTCAAATTACTAAGACTCCGCTATCCGTCCGTCTGTCTGTCTGTCTGTCTGCCCGTCTGTCCGTCTGTCAGCAGGCTGTATCTCATGAACCGTGATAGTTAGACACTTGAATTTTCACGGATGATGTATTTCTGTTGCCGCTATATAAAATGAAATAATTATTTCAGGGAGCTCCCATACAACAAACGTGATTTTTTTGCCGTTTTTACAGTTAATGGTACGGAACCCTTCGTGCGCGAGTCCGATTTGCACTTGACCGGGTTTTTATACATTTGAAGCGTCTCTTAAACCGTTTATTAAATAGTAGATTATATAACTAAATAGGGTCTAAAATAGGCCTTATTACCACAAGATGGTTATGTTTCCGAACGATGTGAGGGAAAATTGTTCGCGGGATGTTAATACGATTTTTAGACCACGGTATAACTGTGGTTTAAAAACTCTACTTTTCACTTATATTGCAAGAAAATAAACTTTTCACAATGAATAATAAATTCCACGGTGAAAACATGGTTTAATTTGGCGGCATGTTTATTTAGAAACAGCTTTTACACAAATAGTACAAATAAATAAACGATTTGAGGCGCGTCCAAACTTCCAACCGCGGCGGACTGCATGCGGCACCTTACATATAAGCTAGAGTGAGACAGGAAACATTCTGTTGTCTATCTTTGGTTATGCCCCGTATGCAGTCCGCCACGCTCGAATGTTAAAACAAGTTTTGAGTAATTATGTGGTTTTATTGGTCGATTTCAGTATAATTGTTAGTTGATACCAAATTGTTTTTTTTTAAAGAGTTAAAGTTAGACAGTTTATGTATCCACCAAAATAGTATTTTATGCAACTGTTGTATAAGAAGGGTATTTAAATGCGAATGTCGTGGGTTGCGATTCGTTGTTAAGCTTATTATACACCGTTGCATACAATACTTTTTCTAAGACTTTTAAATAAATAACACCGTGTAGACTTTTTGGCAGCAAGTTTTCTATTCGTTCTTTTGCTACTCACGCAATTTCTTCAGTTATTAATTTCTTCGACCATTTTAAAAGGAACGTACACAAACACGAATAAAATCTTAATAGTATAAGACTAATAGTTTATGATACTTCATTTTGAAGTATAAGTATTTAGGTGGGAAATCATTAATATGATACCTACCTCTTGTTTCGTTTGACGACCGCTTAAGCCTAGCTGGTAAAAACCCTGCCTACGAAGCAAGAGGTCCTGGGTTCAAATCCCGGTAAGGGCATGTATTTGTGTGATGAGCACGAATATTTGTTTCTGTGTCATGGATATTTTCTATGTAAGGTGAGTCGGGGCAAGAGTAACATCGGGGGAAGAGGGTCAAAAGCTTCTCCAGCTAATTGTTTTGAATTGAGCACCTTTTTGTACCGTCGGTAAAAGCGTCTGTTTTACCGACGGTACAAAAAGGCGCTCAATTCAAAAGAATTAGCTGGAGAAGCTTTTGACCCTCTTCCCCCGATGTTACTATTGCCCCGACTCACCTTATTTAAGTATTTATTTATCTATATTAGTATGTTTATCGTCGCGTCGTCTAGTACCTATAGCACAAGCTTTGCTTAGTTTGGGACTAGGTCGATTTGTGTAAGATTTTCCCCCTTATATTTATTTATTTTATGGTTTGTTTTGTTTTTAATTTATTTGCACTTGCCATCCGAACCAAACCGAATCCGGACCCGATTCGAAATAATTTTTGTTTATGAAGTTGGTACCACTGCAAATTAGCGGCCGATTCAAAAATATAATGATTTACATTGTGGTAAAAAGTGCTTTTATGAAAAAGGTATGAACCATAACAGCACGCTAAACAGTGCGTTTATAGGGGCCATAGAGCATAGAGTTTTCAACGACTTATTATCTTATTATTTGAGCTACAGCCTAAATATATGACAGATAAAACGGTACAGAAGTAGAAAAAAGGATTTAACGTTCCGCTTGACTGTCGATGTGAATTGCGATTGGTGGATTTAAATATGGTGAAGTATTTTGATTAGTCAAATTAAAATGTTTTATAAGAACACATATTCCCTGGGGGTTAAATATACTACTTTAGCCCCGCTTGACAAGCCTAATATGTCCCACTTTTCGAGCATGAGAAGTTAAAAAAACATTTTATCCCTCATAATGTTTCTGTAAGGAAAAATAAAATATTTTCTGAAATCATAACGCTTTTGTACTACACAAGTAAAATTCAGCATTAAATTCTCTCTTATGAAAAATGCAAAACGACTACTAAAAGAAGGTACTCTTGATGCTATTAACTTATGTAACTCTGTCGCTAAAGTATTTCCTTTGTATTATAATTCACACCCCGCATAAAAGATTTAACTTTTTTAGATGTGTTTAGGGATTTCAATTCTTCTCAGGTACTTTTGTAGTTGCGCCCTGTAGCCCGGGCATTGGAATACGGCTACGGTATTCCCTGCCTGTCCTACAAGGCGACTAAAAGGGGTCCTCGGGGTTACACGGTTCAGCAGGAGGCTGAAATCGTTAAAAAAAAAAAAACGGTAGGGCCCACAGAGGTATGACGCTAGGGCGGCACTGGTGCGTTCCGTAGGAGATCCCAGAGCCGTCCGAAATGCGTCGAGGAGGACCATCGGGGGGTTTTTATTTTAGTCGGTGCGAGTCCGACATAACCTCCGCGCTATCCCCGTGGCGCGGAAGTATCCATAAAGGATTTTCCTCCCACTTCAAAAAAAAGGTACTTTTGTAGTTACTTAGTTTAAACCTTGATATTTATAAATTCATCCTTTTAAAGATTCTTTCTAAGTTTTGTACTTTACGATGCCTTGACAACATGTCATACAGTCATACAGTCATGAGTTATAAACAAAATTCTATTTGGATGTATCGTGCGTATTCTTCTGAAATTTGTGTTCCTTGTAATTAAGATACTGAATAATACGAATAAAGATCTCCTTTAAAATTATTTATAGCGTCGCTTTGTCAATTATCATGTAGGCAATCCGTCTAAGAACCTTTGTATTAGTTGCAACTCTCCGTGACACTATCCTGGTATCTTGGCATTAGACGCTGTAATAAATCCTAATGATATATTTATTTGATTGATCGCTATCAATTTGCGGTGGTGACGTCAGAGACCTCTGCACTCATCATGTTTATAGTTTTCCATTTCCGTAGCTCGCAAGACAAACAAGAGGTCTTGGTTTAGTGGTGAACTTAGTAAACGTCCATTTCATCGTTATCTACCGATATCGATGGAGGCAGAATGGATGCATTATTAACCAGAATTGATCTGATTTACTTATCTACCTATCAAAATTTTATTAGTGGTAGATAACGGTACGGTTAGCATATTGGAACATCAGTTTAGGGATTTCGGCAGTGCTTATTGGATAGCTGCTTTTGAGGTTTAATGGAAAAGAAAAGTTGATATTTATTTATTTTGGTGTATTTGGGCCATCAACGATACATACAAAAACTCAAAACTTAAAATACTAAAACAGCAGCTAACAAAAATCAAATCTATACTTCAAACTGCACTTATAATGAAGTTATATCCATGTACCTAAAGGTTAATTGATGAAACTAGAAAATTGACGATTATAGACTGAACAATATCGATATCCCAAAATCCCTTCGCCCCATTATCTGGCTATACAAACACTCGATCACGGGTAGACAATAAAAGTTGCATTTCACCCTATAAAACCCATTGCGAGGCCTGTACGGAACTTTATGGCAGCCCTTGGGCTGGAAATGGGTTTATACCGCGTTTGATTAAGATCTGTTCATTATTTGAGCCCTTATATCTGAGTTGTTGGGGCATGTATCACTGTTATGTTAAAAATTAAAACATTTGCGCCTGCCATTTGTGGTCATTATTGTTTAAATAATTAGTGATAATAATTATGCTTAGGTATAAAGACTGTGCTGAATTATGTAAGAATTGTCAGGGAGCCATGTTTTGTGATTTTTATAGCAATAACTGCCAATGTCAGTCACACTTCAATTTAGTAGTCCTTATAAAATTTTGCAATATTCTGGAAAGACTAAATCTGTTTCCTGAATTTGCAAGACCAGTTTTTCAAAGTAATGTATATCGTGCGATCCAGTTTATAATTAAGTTTAACCAAGAATAATAACCTCTCACCTGTGATTCTGAGATGCTTGAGGAATCGACGGCACTCCTCAAATATTAAAGGAGCATATGACATATGATCAATGCATTTGCTCTCGCAAAATATGTGGTTAAGTTCTTTGGCGAAGTTCTGCATTGAAGTCGGTTTAAACTTTGTTTTTGAAGTCAATTATTCAGATGACCTTTTAAAGCCCTGTTATCGTACATCACAAATTAAATGTATGAAATTGGCAATATTACATCCTGTCATGTAATATATTGACAATTACGAATAAATTAATATGAATATATTGGCAGTTCGAAAATTTTTAATTGGTAGAAGTGACACAAACTTACCATTTATATTCATGTACTTTGCTACCCCTTTTTGGGAATGACACGTGTGTTTACACTTCTCCCGTTTGCGTAGACACAGGATTATTTTTCTTATATTTAAGCTGTTTAAACATGATTGAGTAACATACATCCAAACATCAAAACATCCAAACAAGCAAACATCCAAACATCTAAAGGTCCAAACTTTCGCATCCATATAGTATTATTAGGATTATGTATGTAAACTTTAATCAGCTAATGTTATCATGAAAGGTCGATACTATAGGTACCTATATTCGACGCTTGCAATCGCGCAGAATGGAGCTTGAAACTTGTGTTTGAAATTCGAGAATGTTTGTACGAATTCGTCTTTAGAAATGCACCTCAGACTTTGAGAAGTCAAGTCTTATGCCGCGTTTGGTAGATTGTAGTACAGTCAACAAAGCAGTTCGAATACCTACGTAGCATAATAAATCCAAACACCGAATAATACTGTATTACATATTTAACTAGCTTTCCCCCGCGACTTCGTCTGCGTGGACCGAGACAAAAACTGTCCTATATTTTAATCCAGGCTATAAACTATCTTCGTGCTAAATTTCATCCAAACCCGTTGAGCCGTTTAGGCGTGATTGAGTAACAAACATCCAAACATTTAAACATTAAGCATCTAAACATCCAAACTTTCGCATTTATAATATTAGTAGGATATGAAGTTCAATAGAAACGTGCAAAAATTTAAGTAATACACCCATTACGTTATTATTAAATCATTTTAATTAATTAATTATTTAGAAATTAACTTCCTAACTAACCTTCATACTATTTAAATAACTCTGATATATAATAATTTTAAGTTAAAATTATGTTCAATTTAAAGTTCAAATTAAAACACTTCAATGTACACACCCGTGTAAAATTACTAAATAGTATAGGTATATAGATTTACACACAATTTCAAGGCTATACGTCAATAAAATACAAAATGTATATAGTCTACGCATTTCAATAAAAAGGTCATCTTACTTTCATAAATGGTTTAGTAGCAAATAACTAAAACATTTTTTATTTGTTTTTCACATACCTAGGTAAGTATTTAATATTATTACTTAAACGAAACTGAAACGCCGTTCTGAGTAGATTAAGAAACAATAAGGTCTGATTTTCAGATATATGATTATATATCCTTGTTCATCTAATTTAATCGATAAATAATTGCCTAAAATTTCCTCGAAAAAAAAAATCCAAAGTTGGGTCTTTATTTTCCTTTTTTTACTCAGCGTACTCAAGCAATACATTATTTTACGACACAATCAAGTTAGTATTATATCTCATCTAAAATCTCACTTAATGAAATATAAATTCATTCCTCGCACTTTACAGGAATAGCATTAACGCTTATTGAACAATCGTTTTTAAAACTTTCGAGCAAGTCCACAGTTTAAAATAATGTTTGCACCTAGTGACGCCTAACGTTAAGATATTTCAACGCAATGTCATAATATCCAGAAACACTTAACGTAAATCTTTATCCAGATAAAACTGCAAGCACAATATTCCTTTTATTCAAACGCCCAGTCCACCAGAGCGGCGATCATCCTGTAACTGGTAAGCCGCTTACCCTAGTAGAGATAGCATTTTAAAATAAAGTTCACTTATTTATCTCCCTTAGGTACTAATAGCGTTCGTTGCATTTCGGCGGCCGTAGCATGGTTTCAGTTTTTTCACTTAGCGTTGTCAATAAGTCATCCGTTACTCTCGCACTCGCATACTTGTCGGATGTCTTATCCGCAGCGAAAAGTGATATAATGGCACCAAGCTACGCCCGCAGATGCATCATTTGGGTCGACCCACTTTTTCTTTAGTTCCTTGCCTGTCTTTCTTAGTTACATCGACACGCGCGCGCCAACTAAATGGTTGCGTCGGCCGAATTTGTACGAAAGTTGGCCTTTCTAAGTTGTCGACTATTATCTAATAGGTAACTAGTTATGCCTACTTAGTATTACTAGTAGTACTATAGTTTTCCTTTTAAATTCATTATAATATACTACTGCCACGATTTTTTCACATTCCCAGTACCAGCCATTAGCCAGCAGGGGAGGGGGACACATTCGGGACACTCGAACAAAAATTTACCTTTAAAGCCCAATACCTCGCAAACGAATCACTAATTTGAACCTATGGGTTTAACGAGAAAAAAAACTTAAATCCCCACTTTAGGTGTAGGGGAGGTACCTAAAGCAAAAAAAAAATGAAGATTTTATTCTTTTGTTTTGTCGGCGTGCTTGATTTATATACCCATGCCGAATTACAGTTTTCTAGTAGTAAGGGTTACTTAGCTAAGCCGAAGACGGACGGACAGACAGACAGACGGACATGGCCAAACCATAAGGGTTCCTTGTTGTTTACGGAACCCTAAAAAGGAATATAAAGACAACTTCGGATTTTTTGTCTAACGAGGAAATTTTAGACAATCATGTTTTCATTAAATTTACAGTCAAGAATTCCTTATCTCCTAATCTGGTCAGAACGGCCTTGATAAAGTGATATTTTTCAATTCACGCCTTTATATCTCATCAAAGTTTTCCTGTTGACCGTACACTAAAAGTTTCCAACAAATGTCAAACTACATTTTAGTAGTTCCAGTTGTGAACGAGGCGGGTAAATAATTACACTCCACTGGACTCCCTTAATAGAGGCACATTTCCTCTTGGGATTCATTTCAGATTTTACAGCATACTTTATGCTTGGGAGTTGTATTTTGATTTGAAAAATTGAATAACATTTTATTTGTTTATGAAATTATTAATTATAACAGAAAAAAAAGACTACACTCGTTTTTATCATAATATAAACTAGTAAATACAAGTGATTTTCGCTTTTACGTGTTCATTTATTTAATTAGCTTACGTATACGTCCTTTTCGTAAAAACAACTTGCCAAGCGGTTCCACTGCAGCTTTCTCGCCGTTGCCACAACGCGTACTGCCGTCGAGGCTATACGTGTGACTGAAGTCCACCAGACCCCGTATCATGGTCGGCCTTATCACGCGATAAGTGACAAGATAAGAGCGTCGTCTCGCTCTATCGAACGGTGTCAGCCAGTGACGGACGCTCTAT
The DNA here is from genome assembly GCA_947578815.1 of Epinotia ramella. Taxonomy (NCBI): domain Eukaryota; kingdom Metazoa; phylum Arthropoda; class Insecta; order Lepidoptera; family Tortricidae; genus Epinotia; species Epinotia ramella. The sequence continues at coordinate 18,317,705 of OX388202.1, read as the reverse complement.
CCTGTCACTTATCGTGTGATAAGGCCGACCATGATACGGGGTCTGGTGGACTTCAGTCACACGTATAGCCCGAGGGCAGTACGCGTGTGTCCTATTTAACTCTATTACCCTTTATTGACTTATAATTTAATAATAATCATTACTTTAAGTTTAGCGATTCAGAGAAAACGAAACGGACGCCTGCGTGGCAGTGGGCGGGGCACATTGCACGTAGAACCGATGGCTGTTGGGACTGGCTGGGCTGGGGGACGGAAAGGTTCTGTGGCGACCACGTACCGGAAGGCGCAGCGTGGGTAGGCCACAGTGGGTAGACGAGGTGGACTGATGACCTGGTAAAGGTCGCGGGAGTCCGCTGGATGCGGGTGGCGCAGGACCGGTCATTGTGGCACTCGTTGGGGGAGACCTATATCCAGCAGTGGACGTCTTTCGGCTGATATGATGATGATGATGATGAATCATTACCTTTGTACGTTTATAAAACACATTTGCCCGCAACTTCATCCGCGTTGATCGTGTTAATCGCTATAGAGGATATTTATTTTCAGGCGAAGGCTCAAAGATCGTTCGCCATACAAACTTCCCACCCACCTTTTCACCCCTTTAAATGATGGTTTCTGGGATAATAGCTATCCTTTGTCGTTCCTAAGGTCTCAAACTATATCCATGCCAAATTGAATCTATTTCGTCTCAGTGGTTTGCGTGCAATACCTTACAGACAGACAGATAGTTACTTTTGAATTTATAATATTGTAGTATGTCCTAATTGTATTGTATATTAATACACATACGTACAAATAGGATATCCAGTTCCATTTCCAGTAATGTAGCGACATCACTGCAAAATTTTCCTCAAAATCCGTTGAGTAGTTCTACTCACGTTAGTTTGGCCTTCCTATTATTCTCCAATTCCATTACGGCACGGAACTTATTTTGGAAATTGCCCATATTTTTAACACTGTTTTATATTAAAATAAACAAAACACGTGATGAGTGATGACTTAAATGGACTTGAGTCACTCCGACTCTCTTATGTAAAGATGTGTTTAGGAATTAATAATAACCACCATTTCGCCTTCACTGAAAGTTGACAAATAATAAAAGATCTCTTTTTAATTAGATGTCAGAGGGCCAATTTATATTTTCTAAACTATACCTAACCACTTAAGTTCTACAACCATAATGCGACCTCGATGCCCTTTGTCATAATTTTATTACTCTGTTTTTTTTTCATTTATTGGAGAGTAAAGTGTATACAAAGGCATAAATTATGATAAAAGTATGTCGGTCAATTTCTGTGTCTCTATATTGGTTGAATGTCAACTTAAAGGCGCGAAGTACGTAGTTATAATACCGCCTTAATACTGACGCGATTGATTATTAATGTTTATAAATGGCCCGTTCTATTTTTCGATTTGATACATACTGTTTATTGCTGATACTTAGATAGAACTACTGACAAACCAGTATCGTGACAAATACTCAGCGTTTAATCTTGCATAAACTCAAATGGACTTTTTGGTTGAACGCGCAAACAGCGCGATGCCATGCCATTAAAAAAAAACAGAAAGAGAAGATAGTCAGACTATTGACATTTGACGTTATTTTGTAGAAATTTGTTGATACATTTATTGAAATTACACCTTAATACGAATTTAGCGCATAGAAGTTCCCATATTAAAATCGATATTTTTTAATGCTTTATCGTTTTGTGAAGGTATATCACACACACCGGATCGAAATTATTAATATTGGATAGCTAAGGCAAGACCACCATTTCGCCTTCACTGAAAGGATTTCAAAAAGAAGAAATGAAAAATTTAATTAGGTCAAAAGTTTCAGAAAATAATTAACCGTCGCACTAAAAACTATCCTAAGCGGAAGCTAGAATAATCAGGTGTACTAAAAAAAGATTCATGTTTTTCCGTTTATGGGAAGCTGAGATGATTCGTGACAGAATAATTCTTAGGTGGATACTGGTTGATTCTTTTTTTAATTCAGAGATTTATTATAAGTGTAGATGAATTTGTAAGCAAAGTCATGGACAGCTTCCAAGTCCAAAAATAACTTAAATTGCATATAGACACACACCGGAGCCAGTACAGTACACATGTACTTCTTTAAAGCGCGAATATCAAATAATGCCTTGGGACCGTATTGCCAATTGGAACCTTTTTTATTTTTGACCAAAACGCTTTATCCAAAATTTCATAGACCTAACCTCAAAATAATGGAATTATACACAACGTTTCTATCCCCAATTCCACTCCCTAAGGATTGAATTTAAAAAAAAAAACCCTAATTAGTACACTTCTATATCCTATTTATTTAAAATTTCATGCTTCTATCTTCAGCAGTTTAGGCTGTGCGTTGTCTGTCACTAGTTAATATCGGTCCTATTGTATTTGTATATGTAATAGATAATAGACGACCCCCCATTCATACTGGTAACATTCACTTAAATACAAATAACACGGATAGACTTTAAATACAAATCCATCACAAATTGTACCCATTTACATTGCTCTTAGTCTGTATTTGCTAGCCATCTAACTAACCTTTAACGTAAATTCATTTAACTTTTACCGTTTACAATAATAACATTTACCGTATATGTTCAACATGGATTAATATAATATGATATTTAATTTAAATTTTAATCGGCATGCGTCGTTAACGATAATCTGTTATTGTTAATTAGCTATTATGACATTAACAAAACGTACTAACTGATAGCGCGCCGGCATTAATAATTGGATGCACGATTGTGGAAAATTGAGTGTAGCGAAAATAATTAAAATATTTTTGTGTAATTTACAAGGTTTTGTTTCGTGGTACTGAACTGAGTCGAGTTTTATTATCGTAATGATTTGAATTTTTCGACATTTTCCATTCTATCCCCATTGCTGTATGTACCATTCATTAGTGTTAAAACCTTTCGATTGAATTTAAGAAACCCTTATATGTATTATCACTCAAAGAAAAAGATAAACGACACTAGGAAATTCTGCATCGATATAAATCTATTGTAATTCCAATAAAAAGGGGCTTCGAAACGTCGTCAGGTATAACAATTTACCCTATATTTACTACTGCATTTTTGATCATAACATTTTTGTTTGAAATTCTTTTTAAAAGGTTCGAATTATTAGCGGCCTTTCCACGGTTTTAATGATAGCCAGCAAACAATATAACCAATTATAACGTTTAATTACATATGCATATGAAGCCCATATACGCACTGCGTACAAGTGGCCAGTATTTTCAAATTACCCGCGAGATGTTTCACGGACGTGGTTCGCGAACAAATACACCTTAATACGAATTTAGCGCATAGAAGTTCCCATATTAAAATCGAGATTTTTTAATGCTTTATCGTTTAGTAACGTATACGTTTTGTGAAGGTATATCACACACACCGGATCGAAATTATTAATATTGGATAGCTAAGGCAAGACCACCATTTCGCCTTCACTGAAAGTTGACAAATAAGGCAGCTAGGATTTCAAAAAGAAGAAATGAAAAATTTAATTAGGTCAAAAGTTTCGGAAAATTAATTAACCGTCGCACTAAAAACTATCCTAAGCAGAAGCTAGAATAATCAGGTGTACTAAAAAAAGGTTCATGTTTTTCCGTTTATGGGAAGCTGAGATGATTCGTGACAGAATAATTCTTAGGTGGATACTGGTTGATTATTTTTTTAATTCAGAGATTTATTATAAGTGTAGATGAATTTGTAAGCAAAGTCATGGACAGCTTCCAAGTCCAAAAATAACTTAAATTGCATTTAGACACACACCGGAGCCAGTACAGTACACATGTACCTCTTTAAAGCGCGAATATCAAATAATGCCTTGGGACCTTATTGCCAATTGGAACCTTTTTTATTTTTGACCAAAACGCTTTATCCAAAATTTCATAGATCTAACCTCAAAATAATGGAATTATACACAACGTTTCTATCCCCAATTCCACTCCCTAAGGGTTGAATTTTCAAAAAAAAAACCCTAATTAGTACACTTCTACGTCCTATTTATTTAAAATTTCATGCTTCTATCTTCAGCAGTTTAGGCTGTGCGTTGTCTGTCACTAGTTAATATCCTATTGTATTTGTATATGTAATAGATAATAGACCCCCATTCATACTGGTAACATTCACTTAAATACATATAACACGGATAGACTTTAAATACAAATCCATCACAAATTGTACCCATTTACATTGCTCTTAGTCTGTATTTGCTAGCCATCTAACTAACCTTTAACGTAAATTCATTTAACTTTTACCGTTTACAATAATAACATTTGCCGTATATGTTCAACATGGATTAATATAATATGATATTTAATTTAAATTTTAATCGGCATGCGTCGTTAACGATAATCTGTTATTGTTAATTAGCTATTATGACATTAACAAAACGTACTAACTGATAGCGCGCCGGCATTAATAATTGGATGCACGATTGTGGAAAATTGAGTGTAGCGAAAATAATTAAAATATTTTTGTGTAATTTACAAGGTTTTGTTTCGTGGTACTGAACTGAGTCGAGTTTTATTATCGTAATGATTTGAATTTTTCGACATTTTCCATTCTATCCCCATTGCTGTATGTACCATTCATTAGTGTTAAAACCTTTCGATTGAATTTAAGAAACCCTTATATGTATTATCACTCAAAGAAAAAGATAAACGACACTAGGAAATTCTGCATCGATATAAATCTATTGTAATTCCAATAAAAAGGGGCTTCGAAACGTCGTCAGGTATAACAATTTACCCTATATTTACTACTGCATTTTTGATCATAACATTTTTGTTTGAAATTCTTTTTAAAAGGTTCGAATTATTAGCGGCCTTTCCACGGTTTTAATGATAGCCAGCAAACAATATAACCAATTATAACGTTTAATTACATATGCATATGAAGCCCATATACGCACTGCGTACAAGTGGCCAGTATTTTCAAATTACCCGCGAGATGTTTCACGGACGTGGTTCGCGAACAAATTGCCTAATATATGAAACGAATACATGCAAGTTACGCTGAATTACAGTAACTATACTAATTAAAGTAATTGGACAAATTTTAGTCGAGTTGGATAATTGCGGTCGTTAGTTTTAGCTCTCTAGTTGAGGTGGTTGTTACCCTTCGTCTTGTTTTGTAAATTACGATTCACGTTGAATTTTGCGGAATATAAAACTAAACGCTTTAATAAATCAATTAGGTACAATGTTTATGTGTCTGTTTTCTTAAATATGTTTTGGTCTTTTTAGGGTTCCGTACCCAAAGGGTAAAAACGGGACCCTATTACTAAGGCTCCGCTGTCCGTCCGTCTGGCTGTCCGTCTGTCACCAGGCTGTATCTCATGAACCATGATAGTTAGACAATTGAAATTTCACAGATGATGTATTTCTGTTGCCGCTGTAACAACAAATACTAAAAAAATTGAATAAAATAAATATTTAAAGGGGCTCTCATACAACAAACGTGTTTTTTTCAGTTTTTATAGAAAATGGTACGGAACCCTTCGTGCGCGAGTTCGAATCGCACTTGGCCAGTTTTTTTATTATTTTGCAAATCGAATTAGCCCCATGGTAAGCTCAATAAGGCTTAGGTACGTAGTCAGAGAAAAAAAAAAAAAAACTGCTATCTTGCTTTTTTTTCTTTGGGCAAACAACTATCAAAATAAGTATCGTTTTAGTTACCATTATCAGAAAACAAATTGTCTAAGTAACCTGAGGCTATTATAATAAAGACAATAACATTTGTATGTGATGAAAATCATAATCATAAATTCAATCCCAGCGAGCAAAATTACTTTTCGGATTCGTATTTAAGGGGAGTACTTTCCTACACCAAATCATAATACTCGACTCTTAAAATAAACAATCCTAAGGATTGCATTTCTTGGTCTTGCCAATGGTAGGTTCTCTACGCTATCCAATAGGTTACTTACTATATGAACACAAAATCCTCATTATGCGACTGTTTTCTACTAAAATTTTGCTACTGCTTCCAAACTCCAAGTGGTAATTTCACAGATCTTTTGAAAAAAGGTAATAAATTTATCTAAAGTGTGATATTCGGAAACAAGCATTTGTTTTTTACATTAAGTATGTTTTTTTAACCTCGCAAGTTTGGCCGCTTACAGGCAAAGACTGCAGCATATCGAGCGAGCAAACCAAAATGTTGAGGGCTGCAGTCGCCTTAAGGAACCAAATTAAACTCCCATCCCCAATTTGGGCAGTCGTTGACACAAGTCTTTAATAAAACTGTCATTGCCCCCAAAGTGCAGACATCCACATAGTCCCCGCAATTATGTTGACTCAGGTCAATTTATCGGGGACCCTTATATATGGATATCCTTTAACTTTGTCTCATGCCTACGAGGACTTTTGTTATTTACAATGTAGACTTATTAAAATTAGGTTTGCTTAGAGCAAATGAAGCTTATGAGATCGCTGACGGAAAAAAAAACGTGTTTGTTTTTTGCAGTGAAATCTATGTATGGACACAAGTGACGCGTTTGTCTTCATAAGGCCGGTATTCGACTCAGATTCAGATTCAGATTTTTATTCATAAAATACATTATTTTATATGTCAAATAGAGTAGGTAGGTACATACGTTTTATACATGTCAAGGTAGTTTTAATTATAAATAGATATACAATATTGCTAAAAAAATATTCATTGACATTGTAGATGTCAGTCTAATTAAGGGTTATTAACTAAGTTATGCGTGGGTCAATAATACCTTATCATTAAATTCGTCAATGGCGTAACACGACATGTCCAGTAAGATCTTTTTTAGTTTGCCTCTGAAAATGGCGTCAGTCGATGAGTTTTTCAATTCAGTCGGAAGAGAGTTATAAAGTTTAATTCCTATTACATCAAGTGATTTTCGAGCCTTTGCTAGCCTCCGCACCGGCACGACCAGCAAGTGCTGGGCGCGCGTGGTGCGCGCGGGCCCGTGCTGCTGCGCGCGGGTCGTGCATGACTCAAGCCGCAGTCTCACGAACATACAAGCCTCAAGGATAAATACGCTAGGTAATGTAAGTATATTCAGTTGTCTAAATAACATCTGCGCAGGATGATCATGAGGCTTTTTTGCTATCAGTCTAACGGCCCGTTTTTGAATTCTAAACGCCCTGTCGCGATCTGCTGCAGTAGCCCACAGATCGACACCATAAATCAGGATGGAGTGGAAGTATCCATAGTAAGCTTTCTTTATGTTTTCGAGTGATAGGGTAGGAGCTAGTCTAGATAATGCGTAGCACGCCGAGCTAAGCTTACCGCAGGTGATGTCTATATGGGGCGACCACGTGAGACCGGCGTCGATTATAAATCCTAGATATTTTACTTGGTCCACTTGGGGTACCAAAACATTACTTGATAGTATGTCGAGCTGGTCACTCATGGTGTTACGTAGTTTAAAGTGGACCAAATTTGTTTTTTCGACGTTTAAGAGCAGCCCATTTGCTTTAAACCATGATGATACCCTCTCGACAGCACGATTTAGTTTTTGTTTTAGATTTGGCACGCTGTCCGCGTTCACTATTATACATGTGTCGTCAGCGAATATCACGTATTCACAGTCGGAACAAGCAGCAGTGATGTCGTTTACAAGTAATAAAAACAAGTAATTGCCCATCGTTGATCCTTGGGGAACGGCGCACCCCGCTAATGATTCGATACTCGACCTAGAATTAAGGACGCACGTACATTGTTTTCGGTTACATAGAAATGATGCCACCGTTTCGAGAAAGCTACCTTCTATACCGTAACGCTCCATCTTCCTGAGAAGTAGTGAGTGATCCACCATTTCAAATGCGCGCGACAAGTCGCAGAATATCGCTGCGACTTGTCGCCCGCATTCGAGGTGCGCTAGGACTCGCGCTATGACGTCACGCGCCGCGTGTACCGTGGAGCGCCCCGGTTGGTAAGCATATTGCTGAACATTAAGTATGCTGCTAGTAGTGAGATGGTCTATTATCCTCTTACTCAATAAACGCTCAAAAACTTTGGAGACGATCGGTATCAAGGAAATAGGTCTGTAAGATTTCGGTAAGTGCATCTCGCCCTTACCCTTATAGATAGGCTGTACTCTAATCATTTTTAAAGCGTCTGGATATACTCCCGATTCAATGCAGCTATTAAACAACTTCAACAAAAGCGACACGAGAATCGGAGGAAAATAGTTAAGAATTCGTGTAGACATTTCATTGAAGTCTTTCGATTCTTTAATTTTTATCTCACGTATGGCTTTTACAATTTCATCAAGAGTGAAATGTTTAAATTGAAATTTAAGAGATTTACATGAGAGAAATTGGTCCAGATAGGCGAGCGCCTCACTCGTGCAAATTCCGGCATTGTTGTCAGTAGCGGTTACGTAATAGCGGTTCAGCTGACCGGCGGCGGCGGCGGCGCGCGCGGCGGCGCAGTCTCCTGGCGACCGGCTCACGAGCACGTCCAGCGCTGTGCTCCCCGCGCTATTGTTCTTACAGGTCTCAGACGCAATAACTCGCCATACGCTGCGGCGTACGTCACCCGTATTTGATATTATGTTATTTATATACTCACATCTACTATTCTTCAATGCGCACGAGTACCGCGTCTCGAGGTGCAAAAGGCTCGAAAACAACTCAGGATCAGTTAGGCCTTGCGATATCATAAGTTTAAAGTGGCGTAATTGATAGCGCAAAAGGCGTACGTGTTCATTGACCCACACATTTACATGGTTTTTTACAGGGCATTTTTTTAAAGGAAAGTAAATGTCATAGTAATATTTTATTACATTTAATACAGATTCAATCTGTTGACTAGGTAAAGACCATTTAGTTAATAGACCGTCCCAATCATAGTCGTTTAGGCTAAGGGTAAATTTACTTATATTAGTATTTGTAAACAATCGCTTCTCCATACAAGTGTTATTTACATTACATTTGTTTATGTTGCATACTACAGCTACACTGTGGTGATCAGATACATGCATATTCGTACACAATACATTTTTTATTTCTGCTTTTGACAAGTTGGTATAAATGTGATCTATACAGACTTGCAAAATATGACGAGTCTCCAGCAACTCATCTACTTAAATTAAATAATAACGAAGTAAATGAATTTTATTCTGCAAGTAGGCCGTAATGGCACTTTTACAAGTCAAAATTCTGTCAGCGTTTCTGAAAAAGGAGACCACGTTAAAAAGAAACGCCAAAAATGAATAAGTTAAAGGAGTATACTGTAACAAAAAATATTTAACTCCTAACTCCAGCTCCAGCCCTGGAAACACTGGCATAGAATAGTACATTGTTTAACGAGGGGCGTAAGTGGAATATTGCGAACAAGAGTCTATCAGAAGCCCGACGCCAAAGGAGGACTTTTGATGACTCGAGTTTGCAATATTTTTACGCCCGTGTTATACACAATGTTTTTCATCACATTTGCGAGGAAACAAATACATTTTAGATGAAATGAATACAAATCGTAATAAAAACTGCAACATGTCAGTCGTCCATTTTGTTGAATTTGACGTGAGGCGCGTATGGCAAAGACCCTTCGGTATACAGCCACGATTTGAAAACACTTAAAAACATTTTACATAGACACTAAATAACTACATATTAAATCTGTAAATAATTCAGTTAAACATGTTTAAGTAGTTTTTTAAGTTTAAATTTATTTATAAATACGTTTTCAGACATCGTATTTGATATAAAACCTCTTTACTTTGTAACTGCTGCAAGAGTGACAGATACAATTTAAGAAAAAAACCATTACGCCCGTGGGCGTAACACAAGCTATAACAGCTCTGTATGTCTACGCATTATGAAGCCCTTTTCGAGCAAGTGTGATGAAAACAGATTTACGCGACTCGTTAGTAGTGAAATACACACAAGCAAATGTATTAGAGCTCATTATGCATTGTATGAACTAAAATAACTTAGTCTATCGCTACTTATTGCATTTGCTGTGATTTTTTCTTAATATGTGCCTACTGACTTCAACTAAACATACTATTCAACTAAATGGGATAATCCATTATTCACCGTTTACTTTGAAATATGTAAAAACATGTATATTTTTTTGTTTTATTTCACTAAATTATGATGATAATACTATGTGCTTTATTTTATCCCGCGGTTCCATCTGGGTTCCTTTGTAATACGCTTGCTGAGCCGCGCGGGCAACTAGTTAAATATATCCTTCATCATCAAGATGATAAGAACAATTGAACACTCGGGAAAACCCACTACAGTATTATTGATATAACAAGTTTTGAACAACTTCACTAGAACCGTAAAGTTCACCTGCCCAATAAAAGCTTAAAAACGAAGACTTCAACAGTTGATAGGTACTTATTTACTTAAGAAGTCTACCCTCTACCTTTTTCGATATAATTCTACCACAAATCTTTAGAACGAAACGGCGATCCGAAAATACGAATTTTATGCTGAGGTATTACTAATCGTTTTCGGTTGCTAGTTAAATAAATTCGTCTCACAAAATCATAAATATAGTTGACAACGTCCGTTTATCTGTTTGATTATAGTTCCTGAAATACTTATTATACGTACCTTTTTAATTACAATAGCAGCAATTTTTTTACTTTCACTTTGATTGTAATTTGGAATTTCAATAGCAGACGTTCCTGCTTAGTAAACATTTACTGTCAAGTCAAGTTATGTAATGAGCATTTTAAACGTTGACTTTCCGGGGACCTTGAAGCCGGGCATTGACGACCGCTCCAACCAGCTGGTCGCCGCGCCAAAATCGGACAATGAATGTCAAAACGGTCGCGTTTAAACATGGCTGACGCAGCCCGTTTGATATCCAAACGGATGAGTAGCCATAGCACCGCGACATCGCGACATCGCAATGAAACAGCTTTGGCTTCATTACATCTTAATTTCTTTTGCCTAATACTCCAATACTTCTAGAACGTAAATGATTGTCAAAATGCCAAAATTTCAGAACGCATATTCTTTTAAATTATTTTTTCTCTCGGTAATAATATTTAACTCGTTAGACCCGTTAAAAACATTAATTTTAATAGCGCGAGAGTTAAATTATTTTTCTCAAAACCGGTTGGCTGAATTATAAAATGCTTAGTATTATAACTGATAACAAAATTTAATATAATATCTATCTCAAAACAGCATACGGTCAAAAGCATCCGGTGCTTTGAGAAAACAAATTAGGCATTATGAGATTTAAGTTAGTTTGAATTCTACGTTGTAATAAAACTAAAGCAGGATACGGTCGTGAATTTCAATATTCAACGTTGTAACACACCACGACGGGACAGATGGCGCGCTAGTGAATGTCGAAACAAAAGACAACCACGACAAAGTGACGGCTGACGTGGCCTGCCCGTAAATGTAGTCAAAATATTACGTCCATTTGGATGCATTCCATTTGTCAACGAGTCAATCGGTGCGGCGCGGCGCCTAAGTGAATGTCTAGTAATTACGAAAACTGAACGTGGAACGTCAACATTACAAACTATAAGTACGTCAATATTTACTTTTTTCTCTCCTGAAACTGATTTTAAACGATGCCATTTTTCTCTTGTAGCACCAATATTCTACTAATCCTATTAATATTGCAAATGCGAAAGTTTGGATGTTTGTTACTCTTCTCTTCTGCTTATTTAAGAGCTAAGCTCTTGTCCGTGTTGCTCAAAGTAGGCCCTTCAACTACTTTGATCTCAGGCAACCTCTTTGACATCTCGATACGACCTAACATCAACTCTTTTTTTGAGCTCATATATGTAGTTTATTCTAGGGTCTTCCCTTCCTCTTCTTCGCTTCCCCTCTACCTGTCCTTCAATTATATTTAATATGAACTTGTCATGTCGGTGCCCTATCATCTTCCCTCTTCTATTTTCTGAGTTTCTGATTAACTGCTGCTAAATTATATACTGTATCCATTGTTTCTAGTAATTCTGCTATTGCGGCTATATCGTCTACAAATCTTATGAATGTAATACTGTGTCCATTAAATTTTACACCAATACATTTGTTTTCTCATGTATTGTTCTTATGGCAGATTCAATGAAAACGTTAAAAATGTGCGGGGAAAGTGGGCAGGCCGTCTTACCCCCTTCTTAATTCTTGCTGATCCTTTGTCCTCTCCAACTGTTATTATAGTTTCCTGGTCCTTTTACAATCCGAATAATTATGGTCATTCTATCCTTATAATCTAATCCTATTTCTTTAAGCCTTTATAGCATTTTGTTCCAATGTACACTATCAAAAGCTTTTTCCAGATCTCCAAAAGCTCATATATAGCTTTGTTTAATCCTAGGTACATTCTTCAGTCAATAGTTTGCGTTAGTGCTAGTATAGCTTCTCCAGTGCCCTTATTTTTCCGGAATCCCTATTGATCATCTCCCAAATGCCACTCGATTTCTAATTCTATTTTGTATTATCTTAAGTAAAATTTTTGAGGCTTGTTGTATACCAAAGGCTAATTGTTCTTTATTCCTCACACTTAAATATGTTGGCTTTTTTAGGTATTGTAACTGTTTTTCTGGTCATGAATTTTTTTAGTATCTGTCCGGTATTATACATCTCGCAAGCATTTCGTTTGTTACGCAAAAACGGCTGAACGGATTAAGATGAATTTTAGTATACAGATAGAATGTAGCCTGGATTATTATATAAGTACAATACTTTCTATCCCAGTAAAAGTCCAACAAAAGGAAGTGAACGCGAACGAAGTCACGGGCAAAAGCTAGGAATCAATAAAGTGATGAGTTTTATCTTCGTTGCAGCCGAGCCACGATTAATTGTACAACAATGAGTGAGTAGGACAGATAATATCGTTATATTAGTCGATTCGCTATGGACGACTGGTGAGTTTTCGTTTTTTTTTGGTTTTTTTAATTTTCATTAGTAATTAATAAACCATTATTTGCAATGTTTACTTAGTTCAGAAGAAATTTGCCAAGGAAATTTAAAATGTGAACTTCAATTTAAGGAATAATGCGAAGGAATTAAAGATTTTTAATACAGAAAAATGTATAATAAGGTGAGTCGGGGCAAGAGTAACATCGGAGGAAGAGGGTCAAAAGCTTCTCCAGCTAATTCTATTGAATTAAGCGCCTTTTTGTACCGTCGGTAAAACAGACAGGCGTGTATTCGTTCCATCATTATATCAATCATAGATGTCTCTTTCACACGCCATATTGAAACAAAACGCGGTTTATTATGACTGGTTACGACTTGTGACAAGTGGAAGTGCACGTGTATAATTCAAAAGCGGTTTTGTGTGATTTATGGCTGTTCATTCGGATTTGTTTGTAGGTGAGTCGAATATTTATAGTTTATTTCTTATGTTACATATCGTTATTTTCTGTAATTCCTATCGATTATAAGTTATTATCAAGCCAATAAAATTTTAACCTCAAATTATTTAAATGCGGCAAGAGTGCCAATTCAGTCCGGGGGAAGAGAGTCATAAGCTACTCTTACCCCATGTCAGGGTGGTCAAACCTTTTATAAATTGTCATTTTTATTACAAATTGGCACTGTTTAATTCAGGCATGTGCGTACTGCGTATGCGGTTTTTCGACATTTGAGGATGCGGATAATAATAATAATAATATTCTTTATTGCACCACAACATAAGAAAAACATGTTACAAAAGTATAGTCAATAAATAAAGGTAACAACAGGCGGTCTTATCGCTTTAGAGCGATCTCTTCCAGACAACCTTTGGGTAGCAGGAAATTTTCAAGAAGAGTTGAAAACAGGTAGTGCAGGAATAAATCAAGAAAAGCTTAACTACACACTCAAATACACACTTTCATAAATAAGTATAGTATAAATACATAGGGTTTGTGTACATACAAACTATAATACAATTATATGAATATATTACAGGACAACAAGACAACTTAAGGCAGCGACAAGTAATATTGTTTCAACAGATTTTTAAATATTTGAAGAGATTTTGCACATCTTATATGCAACGGCAAAGCATTCCACAGCCGGACAGCCTGAAAGGTAAATGATTTGTTATAGAACTTGGTGGATGAAGGCGGTGGGCGGATGTTGGGTTCAAGCACTCAAAAACATAAATAATCAACCATATCGTGACACAATTACAATTACGTACAAAACAAAAAAATCGCCTCAGTTCTTGTCACCTGATAAAATGCGGTAAATTGGTATATGTACGAGTATAACAAAAACAAAGTAAAGATTTTTATTGGTTAAAGACGAAAGTAATCACGAGTGGCATTAATACTAAATACTACTGTTATACCTATAGGTATTCGTAAATAGTATAGTTTTAAAAATTAATTAATAAATTCAAAGCATTGTTTTTTTTATTTGAGTGTTTGTGTTAGGTGGTTTGTCACCCCTGATAACACTTCCTATGATACTCTTGCCCCAGAATATGTATAAACGCAGTTTCTCAGAATTTTGAAGAGTTTTTCAACTTATTAAGAGCAATGCCTAGCTGAGCAACTTTTCAAAACTCGAATTTTTGACGCAATATTTCTGTCACGCTGCTGTGGGCGGGAGCTCCAATTCGTGCGATAAGGACAACTGCAGCTCGGACTAAAATTCCCACGCAAAATACTCAAAAATCGAGATCTCCAAAACGCAACCAATTATTATAACATTTTGGGAACTGCCAGAAGAAGAAATAATCTACGCCGCTATGTTTTGATTTTGTTGATATTTGTTGTCATATTTGTATACTGCGCTTTTTTTGGCAGCCAATTCAATTAAGACGTTTTTGCGATTTTCAAGGCGCTGTAAGTTTCTTTAAAATAAAAATATCCAAAAAAGCAAAACATAGCGGCATAGATATTGATGATATAGATCTTATTTGAAAAAACATTGCTCTATGTTCAAAAACCAGAGAGGAAACAGTCGAGAGCGTTTGTATGGGAAAATCGCAGGTAGGCATTCCTCTTAAGGTATTCATTATCTTGACAGCGTCTACCAACTGTGTTACTAAATACGTAAATCCACTGGAGCTAACCTAGTTCACGTTAGGTACGTACGAATTACGATACTCTTACCCCAGTCATGGGGCAAGAGGAACAGTCATGCCGATTTTTATTTTTTTACAAAAAAGTGCATGTTTTAAAAGGTTCTTTCGGTTCAAGGCAGTAAAAGAGAATAACAGATCCCAGGTATTTGTCGACCGAGCGAGCAAAGCGTGATAAATATGCGATCTGAGCCTTCCATTACTACTCGTCAACAAACTGTTACGTCAGTTTGGCGAGTCAATTTGAAATTGAATATGTGTTACGTACCATCATGAAAAAAAAATCGAACGAGCGAGTAAAACGAACGAAGTACTATGCTTCAGCTTGGGCCAATATTCCAATATCCGAATGTCCCGCTGTCCGGCAGTTCTTCAGCAGGTGGCTATTACAGGCGGAAATGATGATGATGATTGGGGAAGGGCAGGGGTCGCTACCTGCCGGATAATTGCGTAACTTTTCGAACCCGCATTAGGACATTTCTAACAACTTAATGCCATAAATAAAAGTAACGAGAGCTCCAAATAATCAATTACGCTAGCCTAAAGGCTTTTTGTATCTACATTAACAATTTGAAGTTATTTGGCATAATCTACTAAATGTTATTTAATTTACCTGTAATTAATTCAACAAAAATACAAGTAACTAACTAGTTTCAGGGAAGAATTGATGTAAACGTGATCATAAATATAAAATAATTAAATAAATACTATGAACTACCAAGTTTAGATCGGATATTTAAACAAAGAGTCAAGTTAAGTAATGTTTTGAGGAGCAGCCGACTCCATATTTGCTTAACTTTAGTTCATATTATGTATTCATATTTCCGATTCCTAAAGCAAATTTTCAATAGCGAGAGTTAATGATTCTGTAGTATATATTTCGCCATCCCCGCTGTTCCTTGCTTACGTTCCTTATTTTGCGATTACCAAATCCTCTGTTTATTTTAACTTTATAAATTCTAGTAGCAGTAATAGGTAGTCTGGCCCTTCACGAAATTATGAGATCCACAGGCTGAAAAACACTGCGGTGAGTGTCGTGCGAGATGTCAGTACACACCTGTTCGTTACATAGGTACACGACTTTGCGGAAGTGAATCGAAAATCGTTTAAGACTTCTTTTAAGGACTGCTGTATTTAAACATATACTCGTACTGCTCAAAACCAAATATGGGCCACTTATTTTCATTTTTCTATTTTATTGCAAATTATTGGATATACACAATCGCTTCAAAAAAAAACTTATAGTTTGTTCTTATCAGATCACGATACCTGTTATGCCCTTCATCGGTTCACATCCCATTTTTGATACACCGCCACCAATAGCAGGTTCTCTGATTTCTTACGCATCTTCAACTAATCCGCTTTATTCTGTAAGGAAAAAAATACAAATTATGCAATCAAGTGTAACGTCTGGTTGTGAGCTGCAATTTTCTGTATAATTAATCACAACCAAGTGCAGCCATTTATCGGCGTAAAAGAGCATGAAACCTTGGATAAGCCTTGTAATACCTTAAGATGAATATCTTTAGCTAAAATTTGTATCGTATCTACTCTTATGTACTTAAACAATTATAAGAGGACAAACAACAATCCTATGAGCCCAGCAGTGGACGTCTTTCGGCTGATATGATGAAACAACAATCATTATAAGAATGATCCAAACGTTTTTGAAGTGAAAACTTCTTTAGCGGCATTGAGCACTTTTTGGGATGGGGAAATATTGTTAAATACGCGACAGATTTTTGTGACGTCAGATGTGAAGGAGGTCACAAACTTTTATATTTTGCTGCTAGCCGATTCGACTTCATTCAAAACTGAACGCTATTCGTAAGAATATAAAGCCGTTAAACACTTTTTGCAATAGCATATTCTGCAAATAAATTTGTAATTTTGTTCACGCGTCCTTCACCGTTTTGCTATTGAGCAAATTCGAATAGTTCGAATTTGGACGTTATTCCTAAAGAGATAAAGCTTTGAAAAATATTTACCAACGGCAAAAACAAATTGATATTTTGTTCACCGCCGCCATCCGCTGTTCTTGCAAATTCGAATAGTTCTAATTTGGACGTTATTCCTAAAGAGATAAAGCTTTGAAAAACAAATTGGTATTTTGTTCGCCGCCGGCGGCGGGCGAGCCGGCCCGTCGCACCCAACGCGCCCACGGTCCGTCCGCCTAAATAATTGATAATCCATACTAATATTATAAATGCGAAAGTGTGTCTGTCTGTCTGTCTGTCTGTTACCTCTTCAAGCTTAAACCGCTGAACCGACTGCGATGAAATTTGGTATGGAGATAGTTGAATCCCGGGGAAGGACATAGGATAGTTTTCATTCCGGAAATCATGCCCTAAGGGGGTGAAATGGGGGAGTGAAAGTTTGTATGGAGCTGCGATATAAACGAGTTCCACGCGGACGGAGTCGCGGGCAGAAAGCTAGTTGTTTATAAATTTGTGCCAAATTCATTTTTAGGGTGACACCCTAAGATGTAACGTGACCTGATCGAAAAACTGTTACAATGTTATTGAGTTTTCACTTCTGCCGGCACTCCCGGAGTGCAACCCGGTCTTTTTTATTTTATTTTCCTTATATAAAGAAATAACTTTCTATTAGAAATATGTTTTTATCGATTCTGGAGAATAAGCATCTTTCACTTTCATCCTGAATACGTTTTGACTCCTTATGTGTCAATTGACAACCACTTTGGTCTAGTTAGTAGTTACCCTGCTAACGAAGCCGGAGGTCCCAGTTTCGAATTCTGGTAAGGGCATTTATTTGTGTAAAGAGCACGAATATTGGTTCCTGAGTGATGGATGTTTTCTATGTATTTAAGTGCTATATATCATATATCGATATTTTTATTTGACGACCGGTTAGCCTAGTGGGTGTGACGCTGCCCACGAAGCTGAAGGTCCTGGGTTCGAATCCCGGTAAGGGCAAATATTTGTTTCTGAGTCATGGATGTTTTCTATGTATCTATTTAAATATTTATACAATATATCGTCGTCTAGTTCCCATAACACAAGCCTCATTCAGCTTACCATGGGACTAGTTTGATTTGTGTAAGAATGTCCCCTGTGCATATCGACGTCGTCTTTGCTGCTTAGTTTGGGACTAGATCGATTTGTGTGACATTATATTTATTTAAACTTTCACCATTCTTACACATCATTTTTACTAAACGGGACTTAAAATAATAAATAATAAATCAGCCTATATACGTCGTCCCACTAAGGCATAGGCCTCCTCTCATGGATGAGAGGGAACGGGCAGTAGTCCCCACGCTGGCCCAGTGCGGGTTGGGGACTTCACATACACCTTTGAATTTCTTCGTGGATGTATGCAGGCTTCCTCACGATGTTTTTCCTTCACCGTAAAGCTAACGGTAAAATATCAAATGATATTCCGTACATAAGTTCCGAACAACTCATTGGTGCGAGCTGGGATTCGAACCCACGACCGCCGTTTGACAGCCGCATGCCTGAGCCGCTAGGCTACCGTAGCTTCTAAGTTTCTTCGTTTCTTCTTAAACGGGACTTAATCGCGTAACCTATTTATTTACCTCAATGAGGTCTCCCGACGTTTCGGATGTGTCGCAACATCCATGTTCACGGGACAACTGGCTTGAGCGGGTATCAACATCTTCTTGCTGCCCGGGTTTTCCGAACTACCCGCATTTGGTCTTTATTAACCACTTGTACACTAGGGTTGTCACCCGGCCGACACATAACACTAATAATGACCGGTGATATAACGGACGATATATTTGACGCTGGCATTTACTTATGATCGGATTCCACGAAGATGAAATTTTAGAACCGTCATCCCGGTTGAAATTACGATGTTTTCTGAACGTCGGGAGACCTCAGTGAGGTAAATAAATAAGTAAATTATACGCGATTAAGTCCTTTTTAGTAAAAATGTTGTGTGAGATTGTTCCCCAATATTTATTTATTTAAATCAACCAATCAAGAATAACGTTTATTCCAAATTACACACACACCATTTTCACCTCACATTTAGTACAAAATATGAAAAAAACCAGCCTAAAAAAGCACAGATTATTATTTACCTCGTTTACCTACTTATTATTTACGTCCGTTATACAACACATACATGTGAAAAGTTGAAAAAGTTTCGGCTCTTATAGTATGTGTATACTTATAATTGTGTATTTTTATTTCTCGTATGTGTATACTAATTATTTTATTTTATTTGTACTTGCATGCATTTGTAATTGCAAGTTCCTAATCTCCACTCAATTGCTCAATGTTTAACTGGAAGAGATCCCTTACAGGGATAAGCTCGCTTTTGTACCGGTTTTACCTATTTTGACTGTATTTTTTTCTGTGTTTTGTGTACAATAAAGTATTTACATGCAAAAATACATGTGACAAAAGGACTGAGCGAGTTTAATCATTAGTTAGTTAATAAATATAAGTGTACCGTGATTTTACCATTTAGCGACGCAAAATTATCTGTCATCATTGCGGTCTTCAATTTTGTGTAATTACTTACGGTACATCATAAACTGCGTATTTTTAATAAATAGTGATCGCTTACCTATATGTTTATTAATTACCTTTGCTTGCGACTACTTATATACATATACTTCGGGTTACGCTCGTGTTATGTTGTATTACTGGAAAGTTTTGTCATAATCTATTGTAGTTAAACCAATATTTAATCAAGTATGTAGTAAGTATAAAATAATTACGAAATATACCACCCTAAGACCGTCCCGGCACAATGAAGGCACGCTTTCATGCTTTTACTCAATTTTACCACAACCTCTGTGGAAATTATTATAATCAATAAATACCAAAATACACATATACTAACGTTAGTGTAAGCTGATACTGGTTAGATCAACGGCGGGCAACATACGCTCGTAACGCGAGTAGACTTCTGTTTTGCGTGTGGAGCCTTAAAAATATAATTTCTTACCGTCCGCTTCTAAACTACTCATCATTTCGCAGACTTTTAATCGCTGCTAGTTAGTAAATATTCTATCTATTCCACCACTAGTAAGTATGCATTACGTTGGGTTTTAATTACCTCTAATAGGTATTGAACATACACTCTACTACCAGTGCCACTTCAAATATTGAACATGGGGAAGGATGCGCGTTATTCGCGCCTTTACTGTACAGGAATAAATGCATAAAGGTTGATGTCTTATTCAATTTCTTTTCACATATCACACCTTATTTAGTCACAGCCGAGAGAGACGTGAACAACTGAACATATTAGAATGAGAGAGGAGTTCACGTCCCTCCGCGAGTGTCTAGGGCGATTTATGTCCCCCCCTATCATCATCCTGTTGATTCTTTGAATGGACCCTGCCTGCCTAATAAACACATGGTCACCAAAGTAATATTATTAGGTACTTGGATTTATTTGCTTATCATTAGAATTCAAAAGAAACTTAACATAAAAAAGTTAAGGCATATATTTACCTAAATGTTCGAATTAAATTGTGCCTGTCGGTAAAGGCAGGTAATAAAAGCAGTATTCGGTATGAATTTCCCAAGCTATATTTCAAAGGTTCCAAATTATCTCCTAAAGCATTATTCGGCCACATTTCCGACCTTTGACCGTCATTTGTTACCCGCAAACTGTTATAAAGACGCCCGTCCTTTGCCGAGGTCACTTAATTGATTCTTTCTTTAGTACGCATCGGAGAAAGGCAACTTTACAGAACTTCCTTGTGAAGTTATTGCTTCAACTTCGTCATCATCTTATTAATTTTAGAAAACAATTGTAGAAACGTACTTATGTATTTATGTTCATAAAAATGATTTTTGAGGCAGTTGATTTTGAACCCCTAAAATTGTAACGATTTTGTTGTAAATTGAATAGACTTAAGTAACATCAAATGCTTGCTGACCTTGCTCACATAATATATCAGACAGATTTCAATTTATTGTCAAATTTTGAAATGTTGTGGGATATATAATAAATTAAACATAATTATGAAGACTAAACCAAAATAAATCAGCACACCAAACTCACGTGCGCACACATCAATAGAAACTATTTTAATCTGTGTTACCTATTTTATTGCCAAACTCTTTGCCGGTTCGTGTTTTTATTTAATTTGCCAATTTCATCTGCGTTAAAACCCAATAACGTGTTTTACAACATCAAACATATTAATTTTTATGCAACAAAATGATCATTTTTCCATTTCTTTGCAACAGTTTATAAAGCTTTAAACGCAATAATACAATTTTACTACTGGCAATAAAAGTTATCTCGAATTGCTCCACTCAATATAACTTTCAGAGCAAGTCGTTACAATTCACCTTACTTTCTAATATTCTTATGTACTAGTAGGTAGTCTCTCGGTACAGTAATATTGAATTATTTCTTCGATATTTAAACCTGCGTTGGAGAAATCTAATATTAATATCTTTTTATGAAATCCTGGGTAACCAGACGTCCTAAGAACGCAATGTAAGCAAACATTTTGTTTTAAACTATACAACAATTTCCATTTTTCCGCACATAGAAAAATAATATAAAATATACTATATTATTATTTTTCTGTGGTTGTGACAACTTTGAAATCCTGTTTTCAGCATCCGTAAATGTACTGCCGTGACGCAATGTTGACGTAAACAAATGCAACGCGTCTGGTGCGACGACACACGACTTCGGTTTCACTAGCAAACATTAGAGTATTGCCAAGCACAGAAGTGTTGTTTGATGCTAATACACATATACCAGTTATGTAAAGATCATACGTAGGTAAAATCACGTCTTATTCTTAAAAAACTAGCTAGAGCACATGAAAATTTCTTCGACTTCTAGCAATTTTCGTTTTAAAGATGAAGAAAATGTAAAACGCAGTGGTTATGCCGCCTATAAACACACTTCAATTGTTTTCCCAACGACTCTTATAGACATCGTAAAGAAAGGAAGTACAGTCAGCATCACATAGTTAGTAGCAGCCAAAGTAACCAAATATATCGGAACACGTCCTTATTACTATAGGAATAAGGAAGTGTTAGGATATATTTGGCTACTTTGGCTGCTACTGACTGTGGTCTATATATATAACATTCATTTTATAAATCCAATGTCAATGAATTATTATGTGAATTTCTTTG
The DNA here is from genome assembly GCA_947578815.1 of Epinotia ramella. Taxonomy (NCBI): domain Eukaryota; kingdom Metazoa; phylum Arthropoda; class Insecta; order Lepidoptera; family Tortricidae; genus Epinotia; species Epinotia ramella. The sequence goes on along the minus strand of OX388202.1, from coordinate 18,295,580 downwards.
CTTTATTAATTCGGGGTTATGAATTATGTATTCTGACATATGTATATTATTTTAATTACGTATTTACCATTCAGAGGTAAATTAATTGGTTTGCTTTGGATTATTTTAATTGAGAAGCCGTTAAGGTGAGGCCTCTTGAGGAAATTATCACAAAGGTGTAAAATGGGGCTTCGAATTTCCTACTTTATTACGCGAAAACTACATAAACAGTAACATAACAATTTCTTCTTTAAATAATATTTGAAGATATTTGCTACATTTATATGAGGCCCAAATTACGATTTGATTCATTTGCCTCGATAGATTGGGGTGGCAAAGTTAGCTCTGATTTTGCGTTTTTGGGTAGCCCGAGTAGACTAAAAACCTGAACCATTTTTTTGCTATTCAATTTTCAGTATTTATTTTTGTATCCTTTTGTTCCTTATTATATGTGTGACAAGCAAGGGGGCTCCTTTTATTTTTAATATACATAAATCAGTAGAATTAAGCACATAAATACAAAATTACGCACAAATCGGACTCGCATAAGTCATTTCCTTTCAATTTTAGTAGGCAGAAGGCCTCGTACTGGAAGGACATCTGTCGCGATTTTTTCGTTTTGACAATTGTATAATTCGCTAATTTAATACCAGAATTCTAAAAATAATACGTTTTTAGGGAAAATTCATAGGGTGTTATGTGGATAGTTAAACGATCAAAATAAATTTTCTGTCATTTGTGCTACTATAATACCCAATATTACTTTCAAACCCTACCATTACAACTCGATTTTTCATATTTTTCTTCTTAGAGCCCGTTCTTAATCAAAAAAGTTCGAATACGTTTAATTAGTATGTGGAATATTTTTTTATCACACAGGGCACATTGTCTTATACGGTGTACGTGGGTGTACGTGTGTGTATTTGTCATAACATCTGACATATAGGTAGGTTTGACATTTATCATTTATGTTGTCTTAGACACTATTGATTTTGCAAGTGCATTTGAATAAATAAAATAATACTAGTATAACTACAAGGAACATCTTATCGTTGTACAAACTAAGGCGATTATGATAATATATTGCGATCCTGCCGTAATAATGAAGCCGTCCAATTAAATTGTCGTGTTTTCTTCTTCAAAAATCAGCAGTGCCAGCGAATTGAATATTGTGGAATTACATTGTCAGAATATTTATAATATCAACTCGGAATCTGCAAGCATGAGGCAAATTGTGTAATTGTGATCAATTCAAGACGAAATATAGTCACCCGATTGGATACAGTTCTTCAAGATACCTAATAACTACACTTCAACTCCATGTTTTTAACTGATTCACTAGCAAGAATTGCTACGCGCTACGCTCATTACGACACGAGTAATTGTTTCAGCGGATCCCGTGGTTTTCCCTCGTATGTAGCGGAAAGCGCCTACGGTGGCCAGGTTTGCCAGCAACCCGCCTAGCGGGCGCCTGGCAGACCTGAGTAAGAGTTTGAGAGTCAAACGAAGAAGAAGAAGTAGGTAGCAAATATTTGTAATATATAAATGCAGCTAAATTAGCAACGTATTCCATGGTATATTAATGTGCATTTACAAGAATAATATTAATAATAGATATTGTTTATTTTAATATTTGATGATGCAATTGTAAGACGTAATTACACATAAAATTACATTCTTGTGGTATAAAACATACAAATGAAGTAATTGTTTCATTTTCTTAACCTACCTACTCTCAAGCTAAGGAATTCACTATATCAGACATATTGTGCTGCTTTATACTCTGCTTGCCCCTTGGTCAAGTGCGAGCCGGACTTGTGCACGAGGGTTCCGTACCGTAGTCGCAAATTTTGTCTAGTCTAACGTGAGCTTCCGTCGCGAATTGTTTACCAGCGTTTTGGTGCCCGCTTACGCTGGTTATACAAATTTTGAATGACTTGACTTGACTTGACATTGACTTTTCAATAGCACATATTTCATATACCAAAATGTACCCTAAGAAACTACTCAGAATACGAAACTGTCAACAAGTTTCTGTCATTTTTCAATCAACGAAAAAAAAAACCAAGGTTAGTGACCTGCCACTGTAAAGTGATATGGTGTGCGTGAAATGTAGTAGTGTGTGTCACTGGGGAAAATTACGATAATGTTGCGCCGCCTAGTGTTATTTTAGTGTCGCGTATGTATCTTCATTCGACTTGTTTTGCCTTAATATTTGTCATGATGAAATAATTATTGAATAAGCAAAACTTGATACACTTCACTTAACGTAAAGATTATTAAATATTGAATTGAAGTGATAACATTGCAAAAGGCATAAAATGTTTAATTTAAATGTAAGTACGTGCTTATAGCTTCCTGCTTGCCTCAACCAATCCCTATTTAAAATGATCCGTCTTAAGCCTGACTCATGTAAAGCAAGTCAAAAGCAAACCTAACAACTACCTACGAAGCCACACCCAAAAACTAGTTCCTACGCTTCCGACCCGAATAACAGCTCCGTACACCAAGCACCGAAGCTTGTGACACTAATAGTCTGTAACGTATGGAATTAAGGAACATATTCATAGTAGCACATTAGCTGTGCGGTGTGTTGCATGCACAAGCATTGTTCCCTTATTTCACCTTTGTCTATGTAAATGAGCTTGAGCACACTAAAGTCGCTCGTTCAACAATGGGCCTAGTGAAGATTTAAATGTTAACAAACTTGTCGTGCCTCGGCCTGCTCGGCCGTATTCCGGCGCGGCTGTTAATTTGCAATGGCATTGAAATGTCAATTAATCAGTAGCTCTCACAGAATACCGAAATATTTAGTACTTATAAGCATAAGCCAGTGTAAGCAATTAGTGCAAATAGTATGCTTGGTCCAGTATGTATGTACATGCGACACTTTTTGCTTAAAGAAAAAAAAAAGAAGAAAGACAATCTATTTTGATTTGTCAGTAGTGATGAAAACTCATTCACGCTACGGTCACATGCAAAAAAAAATATGTAGAGGAAAGCAGTGCGCCTGCCTAGCGGGTTCCTTGCACTGAAAGTGTTAAGAATATACCTTGTTTTAGAGGATAATGTTTATTTAATTTTTAAACATGCATTCAATATAAGGTGCTAACAAATTAAGTACCAATATTTTAAGAGTTGACTTAGAACAATTGACTTTAAATAGAAATTAAGAAAACTTTTCATATGATATTTTTGTTTTAATTTCCGGTACAAAATAAATAAATTAAAATTTCGACCAAACATAATCAGCCCGTGCATTCAACTGACAAGACGTTAAAACACTATCTGTCAAGTGAACATCGTCGTTTGTGACAAACGTCAATGATTGATTGTTGACTATCTCATTAACAGGGTGTTTTTACGCAGTAACGTTGTATCCCTAATTATCTCCAAAAAGTGATACACACTTTTAAATGTTTCATACTTAGCTCTACTCCTAGAGACTAGTACTATCAGCTCTAAAAGTATTGGTACCTAATTTGTTAGCACCTTATATATAAATAAAATACTATGGCAGCATGTGTATAAAAACATCATAATCATCTTAGCGGTTTTCCCGGTTTCAAATCTGGAGCCCGGGGTCCACTTTGCTACATTTTACGAAAGCGATGACCTTCTTGGGATTGGGATTAACCGGTTTCCTCATGAGGTTTTCCTTCACCGAAAAGCTACTGTTAACACATGCAATGCCAGGTACTCGCCTCGCGAGCGCTACACCATAGACGCTTTCCGCTGCTTAGTGAGAACAATCGGATTAGCTACGAGCGTAGCGCGTAGCGATTCTTGGCAGTGAATGTGTTAAATATGAAATGATAGATTCTGGCCAGCGAGTCGTGACAAAGGCATTTTTTTCCAATTCTTTATATGGCAACAATTTTACTTACTAAACAAGCAGTCATGTAAAGTTAGTACCTATCAACCTCTGGTGTTGCAAGTGTCCATGGGCGGCGGTAATCGCTTACCATCAGGTGATCCGTCTGCTCGTTTGCCTCCTATATCATAAAAAAAAAAAAAAAAATCAAGCCTTTCACAGCGGGGATGGTCAATAGTAAACTTTATATTAACCATCATACTGTCATATACCATCTGCTGAAGACTGTAGGATCATTTCAGTCCTTTCGTTCGTGAGCTTCTGAATGGAGTAACAGTCCCTTTTAGTTTTGTTGGTCCTTTGGGCCTTATAGAACTTAGACCCAGTGGCAAGGAGTTCTTCCACAAACCCATCCACATCGCCGCCTAGGCAATCAAAATGGTTTTGGAGTTCCAGCTGCAAGCCCTCGGGGTTTTGGATTTGGATTGATGCTGGACGAAGCGTAGTCTTCACCAATCGAGAGCGTTTTTGAATAACAATCAATGTACCTCTTACCAGACGGTGATCACTCCCCGTTTTAACCGTATTGATCACAGAGACATCATCGAATATATCCTTTCTCCTCGACATGATAAAGTCAAACTAGTTTTAAGTTGCATCGTCAGGAATCGGCCAGGTTCACTTTCTGTTCTCGAGTGTCTTAAGAAGGAATTCATCGTATAAAGCTCCTACTTCTCCAAGAAACCAGCCAGTAGTTGGCCCCGGTGATTTCCGACTTTCAACTCCACAATGAAACTATTGGCAGTGAATATCCTACTGATGATGAACTAACGACTCGAAAACGCTCATTATTTAACGATATACGATTTTGTCCACCGTCGCTTTGACGTTAGAAGTTGGAACGAAGGAGTGCTAACCATTGTCGTTCAATGATATTTTGACCGTTGATTGTCAGCAGCCAAACATTTTGAAACAAACGTAGAATAGGTCCCTCGCACAAACTTCCTCTGTATTCATGAAGCAATTAAAATAGCTCGCCGTAACAGCACTCACTTTATGAAATTCTCCAAATATTCAGAGACCCAACGCATGAAAAAGAAATTGTTATAATTAAGTTGCAAAAAATACGATAGCATAAAAATTCCTAGTTTACTCTAGTAAGAGTATAATAATAATGTATGCATGTAATGTAAATAAGTAAAAACGTAAGTAATAAGTGTAAAATTTATTTGGAACTGATCTTGGAAAATAGACATGGTATTTAAATATCGCATGCAATTCGAATTGGTAGGTATCTAATGTGAAGTTGAGAATTCTCGTTCATCCGTGACAGTTTGAATGTACTTTATATGTTTTCAATAAACTATTGCGTCAAATCGCAGTCAAGTGATAAAGCTAAGAAACCTTGTAAACAAGATCATTACTTTAAAGTTCCGAACCAGGTAAATCCTCGTAATTCTTCCAAAGAGCTGATTTTGAATATTCGGTGCAATATTTCAAAGCAGAAAATATGAAGCATTATCGAATGCAAAATTTAATTCAATCTATTATAAAAAAATATTTTATTTAAATTACTACCGTATGTACACTTTTTTGGATTTATTTATTTATTGTTACAAAGTAAGCACAAATATCATCCTTTCAGTTTTTACTAAGTTCTACTAAAAAATCTTTATTATGAAGCGTTGAATTATCCATATTCTGATTGTAGGTAGGTACTCGAATTCCTGAAACCAAAAACACGAATAATGTATTCAGTCAACGGAAAAAAATTGTAACACACCTAAATAGACATATAAATCCTTAATATATCATTTGTTTATGAATAGGACTTTATTTTTTCATGGGGAGGCGCTAAAAAATTGAAAAATGTGCAGCATTGTCTTTCCTTCCTCCTAACTAGGCCTTCGCACCTACGGGCAGGTAAGAATTAGAATTTCAAGTGAGTGCACTAAGTCCATTCAGATTTTGACAAAGGTGTCAAACAAGAAGCCGGGCAAACAATAATTAGGATATCAAGTGATTAAACTTAAACCCCGTCAGCCGTTGACAAATTCAAACACTTACAGCACTGTGCGAGTGGAACGCAGTGTCCATCTTTCTTCCTAACCAGTCCCTCGCGACACTTGCAGCCGGGCAGGCAAATGGTGGTGCACACGCGGTTGTCGTCGTGCGACTCACAAGTCGGCTCGCAGTGCGCGCTGCACGCGTCGTGAACCTCGTCGGCGGAGCATGGCCCGTTGGATGCTGTAATAAAAATAATGGAAGTAGTATATTGCTTAGTTACTTTAGTTGCAGTTTAAATTAATAGTTAGTTATTTACAGAACATGTAAGCTAGAGGTTAAAATTCAAATAACAAACCAAACGGGTAACGCCAAATGGACAAAGTTGCATTGTTTAGATCGCCGCATGCGACTGACCAAACTTATGTGGTAACTGCCAAAACTGCAACGGCAACATACGTTCTTAGCAAGTGTGATTGCCTTATTACAATTAAACGAGTGAAATGTACTCACCAGCTCCAAGCGTCATCGAAATTATCGTTATGATTACGAACAACGAGATTATCCTTACAGACACCATGATTGTACCAGATATAAATGACGAATGTCGGAGACTTCCTCAAACACGATTTATATTACCTTATCTCTGTTTACTCTTTGGTTTCCACAAGGTTTACCAATCCCTACCAACCAATTACTTGATATGTATGAAGTATGATATGATAAAAACAACAAGGATTAAATCTATGCCAAAGTAAACACTAGGTAGCATAGTAAGCAAACACAATGTCATGCTTGAGTAAATCTGCTCCTTACCTTACCAGTTGGTAGGCATATATTTGCCTTTAATTGTTACATCATGGGTAAATGTCGAACAATTCATATACTAGGTAGTCTTGAATAAAGGCCCTTTGGGTTTAAAAGGTGGATCTCTTCAACGGCTAATAGTAAGATTCAACGAGATGTGTAATATTTGTATGTATGTATTTTTTATCTATACGCATCGCGGTTGGGTGATATGAGTATAGAAGAAATCATGAAACTTCACATCCACGACGAACACGTAGCACTAATAAAACTTCAAGGAGAGACCAAGAACAAAGGAAGCGTGACTGTAAAGTACTAAGCTTATAATTTAATCCTAACCTAATATATAATATTACTCCCGGCGGTCGGAGATGCATTTTTCCTTTACGTAATAATTAAGTTTTATCCAAGTTTATTAGTATGATACAGTCTTAGGTTAGAATACATTTTAATTAGTCTTATATTACAGTGCGAGTTTTAATATCGAAGAGTATCAAATTTTATGATACAATTAATAACGGACTCCTACTTACAAAGTAAGGTAAACGTTAGTCCGTTATTATTGTACATAAAAACGTTGAATTAAGACTAATATAGATAAAGTTTTGCGACCGAAACTTTTGTATAACACTCATTTTCACGTATATTTACGAGAATAATATAACACACATATAACACTTTCAATCTCAGAGCAAAAATCTTAGTAATATCAACTGGCACTTCTTTTGACGTACCATTAGCGTTATGATGAATTACAGAATATGTTAGAACAAGAAGTGCGCCTTCAGAAAAGTGTTATTTTGATAAAAAATAAAGACGGCAAACAGTCATATACCCAAAAAGAAATTGCATAAAACCTGAAATGCGATCCGCAATAACTTTAAACGATTCAATATTTAATACTATTATACTTAATATGTAAGCTGTATAGTTAAAGATTGAGTAAAGTAATTCATATGTACGTAACTCCTACTTCACCACTCAAATATCTGTGAAATGACCTTGGTATTTACACTGACATACATCTGAATAGGTATGTGAATATTAACACTTCCATGAAAGCTATCTCGTGCATGTCACACGGGCCGCGCTACGAATCGTCGCCGGGTGAACTAAAGGGAATATCATTCCGCTAATGGAGCTCTGTGCGTAGTTATTCAGAGTTCAGTCAGCGATAAACTTTTAGTCATTTAACTATTAGTCAATCTGCAGCATGGTGGTCGACCACGGTAATTGTACGTTGGATATTTTATGTATATCTTGGAGAGCAAGCAAACAAGCGTAAAGCTAATCGGAAATTGTAACCTTGTTCGATTTTCACATGCCTACTTGTTTCCGATTTTGTTCAGTTTAATAAAAAGTTGCAATATCTCTCTCTTTCTAGCAATTTGTCTACCCTACACAGTGTCATTAATTATACGAATAATGTACGCCTGGAATAACATTTGAAATCAGTTCACCAAACTAATATCCGAAAGTAATTTTGGATTTTGAAGTTCTTTCAAACGAAATCATTAAGCATTCAATTTAGAAACATATCAAGCGGTTTTGTGCCAGACGCAGGGTAGGTGCTAGAAATAAATAGCTAGCTAGGCGTAAAGTAAAATGTGGTTTAACTCCTAGATGGAACAACCAATTTGCCCTGGGTTAAAGCAGAGTAGTAAATATGCTACGACCGACTCTACAGATCTTTAGCAAACAATAGAAGATTATTGTCAAAATGTGAGATAAAGATGAAATATAATGTTGATAATAGACTCCAATTTATTTTAGCTTAATTTGTGTTTGTGACTTACTAGAAATAATACTGCAAAGCTGCTGAATACAAGTTAAAGAAAAATAAACAACGATAGAAATAAATAATTTGAGTAGATACCAGGCACTATAAACCGATAGATAAATAAATTGTGTTATGCACACTCTTTGTCAATGGGTTTTAACTATCCCATCAATTATTGTTTTGATTCTTATCTGACTGATAAATTTTTTTTTTTTTTTATTCAACGCCGACTGTGGAACAGTGCAGTTCAGTATCGCGAAAAAGTTAATTAGGACAACGGAATAAAGTATTATCTCTCGCTTCCTCTGAAGCCCTGAAACGTAACTTTACGTTTTTACATCACTTTAATTAAGGGTGTCTACCTTAGCGATTTTTAATTATCTTTTTATTTTTATTCCAATGACTCGACACGAGTTTACGGGTGCGGGTCGTCAAATAATAAGCGTGACCGCTGGGAGACGGATAAAGCACGTATTAACTCACAATTTCCTTTTTATTGAGAGGCATAAAGTTATGCATATATCTATATATTTATAAATATCTATATAAGTATATTCGTAGAACAGTTCTATTTAAATAATTTCAAAGATACACTGAATTACTTTTATTAGTACCTACTAATAAAAATAGTTTCGAGTAGAAAAATTATGAAGAGATATAATAATGATTAAGCGCAGGAAATATAAATGGTATATATATTTAGCCATAAATAATTGCCGAGGTGATTGAGAGTATAGTTCGTAAGACATAAAAAAACAATATTATGTGCAGTCGTAAATATTCTGGAATTTTCATGTCTGAATAAAAAGATACAAAGTAGTACCTTTCAAAATATAATGAAATTGGTATTTTATCAAATATCAAGCAATATGTGCACAAGTCTTTTTTACTAGTGAATATACTAACTCTCCCAGTAATTTAAGATTTTAAGGGTGTCGGTTATAAAAAGAAACCTTTTTAAAAGTACGTTTTTCCGGTAATTTTACTCGAGAAACTTATTTTTTTTGCGACCAATCGTCAAAAGAAAAAGAATCACGGGTAAAGTTTCTTAAACTGACGGCGACCCGTCCCCAAGCGACGGCTAGTTTCGACGAAAGTTTTTAATAATTTTTGAAGAGAATACTTGACGTTAGTTTACCTTGGAGTTTATATAGACCAAAGCTATAAACGTTCGAAACTATCGTTACATCGAACTATAAGGACTGAACTAGTTTAAAAAGAACTAGAATCATAGGTTAGGCTTTATACCTAGTGTTCCTATACTAGGTATATGACGTATGGCCCCCTCAAGAAAGAACGTCACAAAAAATCTGGCACCAGATTATCTGATCTGGTATCCTGACTACCAGCTTTTGTCAGTTCAGGTACTTATCATAATATTGTAAAGGCATAGGATAATGATTTTGATGTTATCACGTACTTAATAGTTTCTGAACCGGTCACGTCGCTATAATGAAGATACGGGTAAGTAATATGTAGATGTACTTGAGTCTTTAAAACATTACAACTTTTGATACTCCTATAACTCCCACGGATACAAATATTTTAAACAGTCACAAATGCTTCGAAAACATTGTGTTAAAGTTTTTACAAGCCACTGAACAAAAACGTGCTCTGCCTCGCTTTATCTCCAATTATCTGATCTATGCAGCCATATATTTACCTAATCTTACATCAAATCAAACCACAATGCTCTGAGCTTGTTTAGCCTCGCCAGTTAATCAAAGGACCAAGCTACACTTCTTATTATGTACTGTAATTTGTCAGCCATACGGTTCACAATACAATATTCGTGCACATATTTTTTCCCGCTGAATTATTAATGGTGATTTTCGTAAACAAATGACTAGATAGAGGATATTCTTGTGGAGAAGATTGTTTACTACCTTGATTATGTTCATTAATCATTACATTATCGACGTTGTTAGACTTGTAAGTAGCTTTCGGTCTGTACACAACCCGAAATATTCGTTACATTTGCATCTATCTGAAATATTTTAAAAGTGACTTTTAATGTCTTTTGGAGGATAAATGCGGAACAATTTTGACTCGTTCATTTCAACTTCGACGAATTTTAAATGGCCGATTAAACGTAAGCCATTAAAACGTATTGTTTTCTTGCAATTACATTTCCCTGAATTTTCATGTACATTCGTGGTTATTTTATTTCAGAACGTTAATATTTTACTATTGAAAAAAAAAAAGTTGTCTCTTTTTGTCCACAAATTGAGAATAGGTATTGGACTTAAATATTTGTTCGATGAGTTTTTAGGTTTAAGACGACCCCATTTTAGTTTGGCCTCAATATCAAGTTTAAGGGTCATACGTTCAAACTTTGAAAAATAAAACAAGAAACAAAATTATCACTACATCTGTGACGCACATAACTTTATCCTAATTTTAACCTCAAAAACCTAGACTAATTAAAACTTACATTGAAGTATAACTACGTGACTTCATTAAATATTTTACGGCAAAAACAAAAGTGAAATGTTCATAAGCAGCACCGTATTACAGACTCGCAAAATATTCTCCACAGTGCATCTTGACATCAGCATATTATTACGTACGCGACGCCGACCCTCTGGGGCGGAAATTTACTCCAGGCTGCATACGTACGCTGGCATTTAAATTCGTGCTTTAATTTTGATACTGAGCTTTTACTTTAAGAACAATACATACTTTTTTGTATACATATATTATTAATTAAGGAGCACATAAGAGACAAATAAGTAAGCTACAACGTAATCTATACGATAAGATAGCTCCGAATTCTCATCTCTACATATAGGTACTGAAAGTCATGTTATTTTACAAATAATTTATTGACTCTTTAGCATCGGGAACAACGCAATAGATAGGTATTTTTGCTGTAAACCTTAAAAACAATGATTACGTAACAGATATTTTTAATAAAATATGTTTTATTTTATTTAATGCTCATTACTTTGTTTGGCCTCCACCCAGAGCGGCCAGTAAAACCGCATCTGTTATCGGATGACATGTATTTATTATTATTATTATTAGACACAATGTAAATTTACTCTTCGAAACAAAAGCCTTTACAAGCTAAGATAGCAACTAATTAAATATAATAGACAGAAATGATTATTAAATCGTTGAAGCGCTCATAGCCTAGCGGCGCCTTCGAGTCGGAAACGATAACGCAGGTTAAGCAAAGATGGCAGCGGTCAGTCAGGTTAATGTTTGAGTGGTTAATATAAATGAGCGCTTCCGTGCTTACGAAGGCACGCTAAGCAGTTGATCCCGGCTGCTGTCTATGACAGTAATCGTTAAGCCGAGTTAGAGGCCTTCGGGTGGCTTAAGAACTTCTAACAGTCGAGTTGGCCACTCACTTGACAAAGGGGGGACAACTGTCACTCGCGTTTGCAGGAGCTACCTACCACAACCCTGCACGTGTCCCCTGGGTGGTACTAAAGAGTGACAAACTTTACAGGCCAAAATCATGTATGCCATACGATTAAATAAAATTAAATCGTTATTGCATAACAATGTAATCCTAGTAAAAGGTAGTCTAGACCATACCGTAATACATTGGATGGAAATGGAAATCCAAGCATGACCATGGTAGGAAATGATAATGCGGGTAAATTTTATTATTTTTAACGTGCACGTAGTTTGACCTACGAAAAAAAAAAAAAATATTCAATTAAAACCAATGTTCGTGAAACCTTTAGCGGTTTGGTAAATAAGCTTTAATTATTTTAGAAGCGGCTTGTGAAAAAGTACTGTCACCTGGTCTTGACTTTTGTATGCGTTGCTTGCTGAATTTATCGTGAACAAATGAAATACGATTTCATAAATACTGTACCGATCTGTTTTAGTCTAGCTAGCACATTTCTTTAAGGCAGCAGTTCCTAGACTTGTGTGTAGGTATGTTAGAATAGCCTATCGCGATATGTCAGAACTTACTTAATTTATGATAGGTTGTTAGGTTGTGGTTCTGGAATACTTAGCGAGATTTATCAGTGATATTATAATCCTTTCATGACCTGGTGCTGTCGTAGCCATTGGACACAGTACAAGTAGTTTTTTTATTTGTTAAAATCTCCCCAGAGTAATCTGAACCCACGATACAATCTAAATTGTCGAAAGTATATCGTATCAAACGTTTTCTTTTTATCCATGTCTTGTGGCACTTTTATCTCCGATTTGTGTAAACTGTTGCATTGCATTTGACAACAGAACATTCATATAATTGCATGCTAAAATAACGGAACTGCACTCTACATTTTACAATAATGTGTCCTCAAAATGCCTTTACAGGCATTTCATGAAATACGTCATCCCATTAGTGCAGTCGAGTTCTCGACAGTTACGGGATGAGGCAATTACGCGTATAAATTTGACCCGCAGTTGAGCTCATTTCACCGCGTTATGAAGTCCTCATAATTATCATAGGTAGGTTAGTACGGAATTCAACACTTGATATGAAATATCAAGCACGGTCTAATTATGTGTTGTTGCGTGTTTACCGGGTCACAAAGGAGTTTTAGTTACTTCAGTTTTTGGCTTATTCGGTACCTAAATACCCTAGGGCATTTCTATCTACCGTTGTACCCTCCATTTTTTTGGATGTCCCCTTGTATTTTTTGCGATTTACTCATAAGATGTTGATTTTATCCAGTTAAATGTTGCGTTTCCGTAAAATATATTAAGTCGTCGCATCGTTTATTAAGTTAAATTCAGAATAAAACCCTTGTTTTCTGCCTAAAATCTAGTTTTTAAATATGGTAAAATCGTGCCGCCATACTGTCCCCTTCACAAAGTTTCATTTTTGAAGGGCATTTTACGCGTTTTTTTCTAAAGCGGTAACACCAAGTAAAACATTTCTGGTAAAGTTTATGCTTTAGGCAATGCGTTTTTGATGAATAATAGCTTTTACAACCTCAGTATTAGGGTTGAATTTAGATTAAAACGTTGTCCCCACGAAATCGCAATTTGGACATAGTCCAGGTTGGTTACGCAATTTTCGCAGTCTTAGTGAAATATTTTTAACAACGATTTAGGTGATTTTTGATCCTGGCAACGCTGTGACCATATACAGAGCTTGTCACGTCAAATTTTATTTTAAACAGTCAAATCGCGACCGTCGTGGCGTGATAGAGTGTGTCACTGGTAATTTATCAATTTTTTTGTCCGGTTGGTTTCACTGTTTATGCAGTTTAAACGTTAAGTAACTAAAATTATATTGATGAAAAAAAATACAAATTATTTCCTTTTAAATGTTAATTTTCATTGGATCACATTCATCAAAATTGCAGTAAGGTTTTTAAACCTAAACTGGCGTTTTATTTATTTCACCTGTCTTTTTTTAACAAACAATAAGGCTTAAAGATTATATAATATCTTGAAGCCTTATTATTGAGCGATTGGATAGAATTGAGTGGGGCATTTTGAGCATATTTGAGTTTACTATCAATCTAATCATATGTCTTAATGTGCATGTAAAGTACATACATTTTCGTTTCTTTATGTTTTATAATTTATAAATGTGGCATACCAAAGGTAGCTCTTGCATAATCTCATGATAACACGTATCTGTATTGGTAACAAAATACCTTGGTAGTCATACTATGTTTTTAAAATATGTTAAATATGCTATGTTGTGATGTTACTCTAGAATGTCAGTAGGTAAGTCCTTTAATTTTTGATTAATCAAAGCACCTTGTTATTTATTGAGTATTTTGTGCAAGTTGATGACTATTGTGATCTCGTCTTTACTTTGTCCATTGAGTTACATAGATGTCCATTTGGAGAATGTCCCCTTGATTTTAGAACAGATTTTCGCGATTTTACAGAGTTTGGAAGCTTAATTATTTATTCTTTTGGATAATAACTAAATGTTATTTTTAGGTCTACCTTTTGTTTTTTATCACTTAACAATAATGCCAATGATTATTCATATAACTCAAACATTAAGTACGGTTTGGACCTAAACCGTAACCAAACTGCCTGAGATTCCATTTTATGTGAAAAGCTTGCTCTAAATTGTGTTTTTTTTTATTGTTTTCAGTTTATTTGATTATAACTATATTCAATAAAGGGTAAAACATTTAGTTTAAGGTACGTCTCTTGTTAACTACATGCAAAATAAATTGTAACCAAACTGACCATCAAAAACCTCCCTCGTCCTATTAAATAATTATTTTAACGTGTTTATCCTATGAATATAGCGAATCTCTTTAGTTTTTAGTAAACTAGAATATATTTACTCTTATAATTAGTTATAAGAATAGCAAAAACCTAAAATTATATTAGGCACTCTTCAATTCAACTGGGGTACAACGGTAGATAGAAATGCCCTATACGATATTAATATACTTTTAGCTCATTAATAATTTCAAATTACTTTGCAGGTACTTATGTGTCTATAGGTAAGAATTTTGAATTTATACATACACTCGTACCTAAATACAATGTTATACAGATTGAAAGATCCACAACGTCAATTTGAATTCCGCAAATGATATCTAGAATATCCAACCGGTACTTCTTGAAAGGCGTTCGAATTGGTACGAGCCGGGATTCGAACCAGGGACTGAAAAACCGCAAAAGACCGGTAACCTAAAATAAAGGTATCAATTGAAAAGGTATCCAACAGTATCGGTACCCGAATAAATCAAATTTAATGGGTACCCTTTTAAACGGTACCGCTATGGTGAAAAAACCGCAAAAGACCGGTACCCTAAAATAAAGGTACCAATTGAAAAGATATCCAACAGTAACGGTACCCGTAGGTTGACCGTTTCAAGTAAAGGTACCTGACCGAAAAATGAGCCGTACAATTACGGTGACCGATAAAACGGCCTCAATGATTTCGGTCCGAGTATCGGGTAAAGTGATGGTTACATTTCTTAAATTTTTCGTAACTTTTGAGTCTTTTGACCCGCTCGCGTAACATGTGTTTTGAGGGGGGGGGGGGGGGGGGCAGGAGGGGAGGTGTAGGAGGGAGAGTAGGAGGGGGAGGAGGGAGAGTAGGAGGGCGGAGCATGAGGGGTGGCAAGGGCGGGGGCGGCAGAGGGGGGGAGGGGGGGGGCTTCCGGTACGTGGTCGCCACTTGAGAACCTTTCCGCCACAACGGCCATCGGTTCGACGTGCAATGTGCCCACTGCCACTTAAGTTTAACGATGCGGAGGGCAGCCGAAAGACGTCCACTGCTGGACATAGGCCTCCCCCACAATAACCGGTCCTGCGCCACCCGCATCCAGCGAAATCCCGCGACCTTTACCAGGTCATCAGTCCACCTTGTGGGGGGCCTACCCACGCTGCGCCTTCCGGTACGTGGTCGCCACTCGAGAACCTTTCCGCCACAACGGCCATCGGTTCTACGTGCAATGTGCCCACTGCCACTTAAGCCTAGCGATGCGGAGGGCTATATCATCATATCAGCCGAAAGACGTCCACTGCTGGACATTGGCCTCCCTCAAAGAGTGCCAGAATGACCAGTTTGATATTTTGCCCCGGGATACATAATTTAGTCATCATCATATCAGCCCAAAGACGTCCCCTGCTGGACATAGGCCTCCCCCAAAGAGTGCCACAATGACCAGTCTGATATTTTGCACCGAGATACATAATTTAGTCATCATCATCATATCATCATATCAGCCGAAAGACGTCCACTGCTGGACATAGGCCTCCCCCAAAGAGTGCCAGAATGACCAGTCTGATACTTTGCACCGAGATACGTAATTTAGTCATCATATCAGCCGAAAGACGTCCACTGCTGGACATAGGCCTCCCCCAAAGAGTGCCACAATGACTAGTCTGATATTTTGCACCGAGATACATAATTTAGTTATCATCATCATATCATCATATCAGCCGAAAGACGTCCACTGCTGGACATAGGCCTCCCCCAAAGATTGCCACAATGACCAGTCTGATATTTTGCACCGAGATACATAATTTAGTCATCATCATCATATCAGCCGAAAGACGTCCACTGCTGAACATAGGCCTCCCCCAAAGAGTGCCAGAATGACCAGTCTGATACTTTGCACCGAGATACGTAATTTAGTCATCATCATCATATCAGCCGAAAGACGTCCACTGCTGGACATAGGCCTCCCCCAAAGAGTGCCAGAATGACCAGTCTGATACTTTGCACCGAGATACGTAATTTAGTCATCATCATCATATCAGCCGAAACGCGTCCACTGCTGGACATAGGCCTCCCCCAAAGAGTGCCAGAATGACCAGTCTGATATTTTGCCCCGGGATACATAATTTAGTCATCATCATATCAGCCGAAAGACGTCCCCTGCTGGACATAGGCCTCCCCCAAAGAGTGCCACAATGACCAGTCTGATATTTTGCACCGAGATACGTAATTTAGTCATCATCATCATAATATCATCATATCAGCCGAAAGACGTGACGTGACGTGAGTGAATGACTAAATTATGTATCTCGGTGCAAAATATCAGACTGGTCATTGTGGCACTCTTTGGGGGAGGCCTATGTCCAGCAGGGGACGTCTTTCGGCTGATATGATGATGACTAAATTATGTATCCCGGGGCAAAATATCAGACTGGGCATTCTGGCACTCTTTGGGGGAGGCCTATGTCCAGCAGTGGACGTCTTTCGGCTGATATGATGATGATGACTAAATTAGGTATCTCGGTGCAAAGTATCAGACTGGTCATTCTGGCACTCTTTGGGGGAGGCCTATGTCCAGCAGTGGACGTCTTTCGGCTGATATGATGATGATGACTAAATTACGTATCTCGGTGCAAAGTATCAGACTGGTCATTCTGGCACTCTTTGGGGGAGGCCTATGTCCAGCAGTGGACGTCTTTCGGCTGATATGATGATGATGACTAAAGTATGTATCTCAGTGCAAAATATCAGACTGGTCATTGTGGCACTCTTTGGGGGAGGCCTATGTCCAGCAGTGGACGTCTTTCGGCTGATATGATGATATGATGATGATGACTAAATTATGTATCTCGGTGCAAAATATCAGACTGGTCATTGTGGCACTCTTTGGGGGAGGCCTATGTCCAGCAGGGGACGTCTTTCGGCTGATATGATGATGACTAAATTATGTATCCCGGGGCAAAATATCAGACTGGTCATTCTGGCACTCTTTGGGGGAGGCCTATGTCCAGCAGTGGACGTCTTTCGGCTGATATGATGATGATGACTAAATTACGTATCTCGGTGCAAAGTATCAGACTGGTCATTCTGGCACTCTTTGGGGGAGGCCTATGTCCAGCAGTGGACGTCTTTCGGCTGATATGATGATGATGATGACTAAATTATGTATCTCGGTGCAAAATATCAGACTGGTCATTGTGGCACTCTTTGGGGGAGGCCTATGTCCAGCAGTGGACGTCTTTCGGCTGATATGATGATGATAACTAAATTATGTATCTCGGTGCAACATATCAGACTGGTCATTGTGGCACTCTTTGGGGGAGGCCTATGTCCAGCAGTGGTCGTCTTTCGGCTGATATGATGATATAGCCCTCCGCATCGCTAAGCTTAAGTGGCAGTGGGCACATTGCACGTAGAACCGATGGCCGTTGTGGCGGAAAGGTTCTCGAGTGGCGACCACGTACCGGAAGGCGCAGCGTAGGTAGGCCCCCCACAAGGTGGACTGATGACCTGGTAAAGGTCGCGGGAGTCCGCTGGATGCGGGTGGCGCAGGACCGATCATTGTGGCACTCTTTGGGGGAGGCCTATGTCCAGCAGTGGACGTCTTTGGGCTGATATGATGATGATGACTAAATTATGTATCTCGGTGCAAAATATCAAACTGGTCATTCTGGCACTCTTTGGGGGAGGCCAATGTCCAGCAGTGGACATCTTTCGGCTGATATGATGATGATGACTAAATTATGTATCCCGGGGCAAAATATCAGACTGGTCATTCTGGCACTCTTTGGGGGAGGCCTATGTCCAGCAGTGGACGTCTTTCGGCTGATATGATGATGATGACTAAATTATGTATCTCGGTGCAAAGTATCAGACTGGTCATTCTGGCACTCTTTGGGGGAGGCCTATGTCCAGCAGTGGACGTCTTTCGGGTGATATGATGATGATGACTAAATTATGTATCTCGGTGCAAAGTATCAGACTGGTCATTCTGGCACTCTTTGGGGGAGGCCTATGTCCAGCAGTGGACGTCTTTCGGCTGATATGATGATGATGACTAAATTATGTATCTCGGTGCAAAGTATCAGACTGGTCATTCTGGCACTCTTTGGGGGAGGCCAATGTCCAGCAGTGGACATCTTTCGGCTGATATGATGATGATGACTAAATTATGTATCCCGGGGCAAAATATCAGACTGGTCATTCTGGCACTCTTTGGGGGAGGCCTATGTCCAGCAGTGGACGTCTTTCGGCTGATATGATGATGATGACTAAATTATGTATCTCGGTGCAAAGTATCAGACTGGTCATTCTGGCACTCTTTGGGGGAGGCCTATGTCCAGCAGTGGACGTCTTTCGGCTGATATGATGATGTTGACTAAATTATGTATCTCGGTGCAAAATATCAGACTGGTCATTGTGGCACTCTTTGGGGGAGGCCTATGTCCAGCAGTGGACGTCTTTCGGCTGATATGATGATATGATGATTATGACTAAATTATGTATCTCAGTGCAAAATATCAGACTCTTAACTATAAAAACGTCGGAGCCAGGATGCTTCAAAATTTTGGTGTTTCATTGATGGAGAAGTTACCCCACTTGTATTTACTACTTTACTTTAACGGTCGGATACCTTTAAAAGACCCGGTGAAACCGTTTTTAAAGGTACTTTTATTTAACGCTACTGTTTGTACGGAAGCTTGTTTGGAAGTATTGATAGCGGTACCGGAATGGAACTTAAACGGTCGGGTACCTTTAAAAGACCCGGTGAACACCGTTTTGAAAGGTACTTTTATTTAACGGTACCGTTTGGACGGAAGCTTGTTTGGATACCTAAAGCATTGATGACCGGTACCGGAATGCTACTTTAACGGTCGGGTACCTTAAAAAATACCCGGTCATGACCGTTTTGAAAGGTACCTTTTCAGTCCCTGATTCGAACCCACGACCGCCGCTTGACAGCCGTATGCCCTGAACCACTAGGCTAACGTAGCTTCTAATGTAATGGTAATATTTTCTATGTAGTAAAGTATTTATATACTAGTACAATAGTGGTCTACAACTCAATGTACCTACTATGTTTTTGTACCTAATTTATTTATTTTAAACTGTTTATCAGCTTACCACCAATTTGTCACTTTAAATCAGCAAAGTAGTACTAAGTAAGCAACGTCCCATTAACGTCTATATTAAGGTTTTGGGGTTATCGCGAAGAGGCGATGTGAAACTTCGGAACTATGGTAACGATTGCTATTAGCAGGACCGCTCTAGATGAAGTCCGTCATTCAGCATAACTTTTGTAGAGTTCTGTTTATACACACTAGGTGATTCATTTCCATGTTTTATCATTTTATATTACTCTGTACCTCATTTCATATATTATATAACATTAGAATTTTAACGGATAAACTCGTGTACGTTTTTACATTTATCTAGGATACCAAGGACAAGTTTTACTTGTTTCGATCATCACGTGCTTTTCAAACGTACCACGTAGGTATGTGGGTATAAAATTTGGACTAAACGGCATTCCGCGGAGAATTGAGTACGTAAATATATACGAGTAGATACCCATTTTTACTATGTAAAAAACTCCCGCAACTTTCTGAAATATTATTGGGAGGGCATAAGGAGCGCTCCCTAAAGGGATATTTTGAGCCTTTCATTCCCAGGAAAACCTCAGCCTTCGCTTCGCTTCTTCTTCACTTGCCTCCCCATTTACCTTCAGGATTTCGGCCCTCAAGTTTCACTTGCAACAGAAAGATAATAAGTGTCCTTAGTGGTAATTGCTCGCATTGATACCGCTCTCAGAAGGGTTGTTTTGGGCCATTCATTCTAACGAAAAGGCCTTGCTTGCCTCGCCGCTCACCTTTTGCGTTCTATAATGATTTTTCTTGAAATCGCATGGCGATTAAAGCACGATTTTTCTAATCTTATATGGAAAAGGGTATATAGGTAACCGCGCAGCTTTGCGGCTGCAAAGAACCAAGGCGAACCTGAGGGATAAAATATAGCCTATATCCGTCTAGCTAAAAATTCCATTCTATACAAAGGTGCTTTTCTATCGAATTGGTAGATCCGGAGCTTACCACTACTTCAGTAGGGTATCAATATAGATTATAAAGCTAGTTGCGCAATATATCCCTCTCTGTCGCTTGAATAAGCTAGTGCAACAGAGATACACGCACGAACGAATCGTTTCATAGTAGCCGCTTAGTTACAACAACTACTTAATACAATAATTGATTATTTTGCTAACTGCGATTCCCGAGGTAAACTTCTTCGTGTTAGGGCCAATATATATTAATAGTATTTTTTAAGCTTCCTATTAACAGTTGATGTGCCCGAATACTCGATCAAAAATTACGCGAATACGATAGATTCCTATATAATTTTTTGGTTAAGGCAACCAGACCATTGGACCGGTTTCTTGATGAACCAACGATTTTTTTGTTAAAAATGTAAGAGAGAGGGGCAAAAGACAGGCTAAGGTTTGGTACCTACTGTGCAACCGCTCAGCGCGGTTTCAGACTTTTTTTGTTAGGGCTTAAAACTACAGGCGCGTCGACAGAAAAGTGACATAACGATAACCCATGCAAAAAATATTGTTTGTCCCACTTTTAAGAGTTGAAATTTATGAAAATAATCATCTAGTGTGGATCATGGCGCTACTCTGTGGAGTGGAGTCGTCTCTTGTCGCAAGAGATTATTAAAACTTTTCATTCCGTTATAAAGTTTCATATTGGAAGGGCTGCTGAGTCGATTTTTTGCAGGCTTTTCACAGCATTAGCTAATGGATCTGGATAGAATTCGGAAATGGACTAGAAAGATTACTACTATAAGTTCTTTTGAATTAAGCTTCAGGTGCAAAATGTACAGACCTAATGGCATATCTATCTTTGTATTTAATTACCAAGTTGGGCTTTGCTTTTTTAACTATTATAATAATAGTCAGCATAAAACAGTGTTCGCTTTATTTGCAGGTTTTTCATTTATTGAAGTATTCCTACTGATATCTATCTACTCACCAAGAACAAAATTATACCAAGTTGCATCTTACAACCTGCAACTGGTGAAAAATGCGCTAAGTTTGAAACAAATTGGTTGACATTCAACAAAAAGTGATGCCGATGGAAACGTATCACAATTAACCTACAACCGTACAGTAGGGGTGACCAAAATCTGTGATCTCATTTTACAATAGAATTTGTAAGGCAGTTCAAGTTTTTAACAACCTGAAGAAACAATACACCCGTAGATTACTAAGTAGGTATAACAAAAAGAGTTGTTTTGTTTTAAAGCAGCCTTCAGCTCACCTTTGACTCACAAAGTCAAAGTAAGACCAACTCCTAGTTTTAAATTGGTTTTTACCATTTGTTCCGTAGCAAGAAACACAAAACTTGGAACAAAATACAATAGGTATTTGAAGCACTAATTAGCGATCACCTACCCGGTTAAAATTTTATGGAAAAAAGTCGAGTTTATAGTAAGCTAAGAAACTTTTCTGTTTGTTCAGTAAAGAAAATAATTAAGATAATGTACTTTCCTAATTATACGTATATCAAAATAGTAAAACTTGACATAAGTTGAAAGTTTAAGCAGGCCTGTCCCTACGTACCGCTTCGGGTAACCACGGCTATCGCGAGTATTTTTTTTTCGTTTCTTATTTTATTTTAGCTGTTAGTATGTAAATATCGAAGTAATAAGGTTTTTCTTCAATTAACATCCCCTCTCGTCGACGGTAAACACTACACAGCCAAAATTTACCGCAGTGTGTTTGCGATGTGCTCCACCCATCCTCTCCCGCTACAAGGGTGTAAATATTTTTTAACCGCTTTTCAGGTAAAATGTTTGTTTTAAAGGGATTACATGAAAATATGAATTAAAAAGATCTATAGGCTTTAAAATATTTCACTGTTTTTGTGCTAGTTGAATTTTGTTACGAGCAATGTTTATAGGTACCTATAATAGATGAAATGTTGCAAAGTAGTTGAAAATATCACCAAAATGGCAAGAATAACGCTGGCGAGCTTCTTGGTCAATCATCCGATTTCGTGCAAAGTATCGGAGGCTCCAGGGATCCAAAATATGAAGCCAAAGCATGAATTTTGAACACTTCGACATTCAAAATATGTTAATTTAAAAGCTATTAAACTTGCTCTCAGCCAAGACCAACATTAATTCGATAGTACAATTTCACAAAATGCTACATTTGGTTAAATGCGATTCATCAAAAGGAGCGCGATGTTTGGCGTCGAGCGTATTTACCGTCAAGTTAGAATCGTGGCAAGGACCTTTCAGATCTTTTTCTTGTGAATAGTAATATCTAATGATTTTATCTAGTTACCTATTAGCTATTAGCAGTTATTTGTGGGCCCACAACACGTAACACGAACTAAATACGTCAACATGTCACAATAGTCGTTGCAACGCCCAGCGTAAAGTTGCCGTTTTTGTAGAGCAGAAACTACGGCTTCATTTTCCTTTGAATGACAATTATTTAACCTTGAAACCAACTTTAGCTTACGATCCTTGGTTTTAATACCTTAGCAAATATTTGTATGATGAGCATACATTTTATATGTATTTGTTTCTGAGTCTTGAATATCTTTTGTGTATTTATTTCAATAAATATACAGTCGCCTATTACCCATAAGTTCCATAAAACAATCCTTGTTGAGCTCACAATGAGGATAGTTCGATTTGTGTAAGATTGTCTCCTAATATTAAGAATTGAATAATATTTAATTTAAGGAAGGTTTTTTTCACATTTTTCACCAAAAAAAATGTATATTTCAGCCTGCATCATACTGATGTAGAAACAGTAAACCTTTATTTTCTCTGGCGTTTCTGTAATTCAACTGGATGTAATCCTCACGAGGGTCCGTGGTACAAAGAGATATTAAATTTAAAAATGCACACTGCGAGATTGCTGCCCACCCGAATGGCTGAACCACACAGAATTATATAAGCAATCACGTTAAAACTTAAAACAAAATTTTATCAAGCTCATGCTTGTGGGTTGGTATTCGCGTAATTCATATTTTGCAGCCTAAACAGAAAATTAAATTTAGGCCTGGTTTTTGGAACGTCACACAAAATCAAATGGTATTTCACGGTATTCTAATAGTTTTGACATGAAACACCTCCAAATTAAAAAAGAAACTGACTGCAAAAAATTTCACTGGTCAAATGATGGACCCCTAAAACCTCAACTATTAGAAAGACGCCAAAATAAGATGAAGAGCTTAACTCTGACAATCCGCGAGAGGTGCAAGAAGACTGAGACAAATACAGGAAATTGGACGAAGAGCTGTCGCCGACTCGGGGTTTATCGTCCGTTACAAACACCTTTTTCGACGGATTTTCCACAAAGTCAATTGACAATTTGGATGATCGACCAAAATCTTATAATCTCAAATGACGCCTGTTAACAAATAATGGTTCGTCTGTGAAACGGAAATTGAGATACTGTATTTCCTGTATTTCCATAGCGTTGACATTTTTGGAAATTAAATTTCTACCCAGTACCCAGCTACCGTACAGGCTTTTGGTGTTCGTTAAATTATTTGATCCGAGATGCCTTGGCTTAAATCTTCTGATCTGCCAAATGTCGTTTTAATTTTAATGCAGGTACGTGTAGATTTGCATGCAGAATTCAATTATCCTCGGTGTCAGTTTTATTCGTGCAAATGGGCAATTGGACACGAAATGTTATGTGTAACAAAGTTAATAATTACCACGATGTCACTGACATTTGACTTCAAATAAACATTTGCATCAAATACAGTCACCAGCATAAATATATGGCTATGGGCAACGCTGCAAAAATATCAACATCAATTGAAGGTATTATTATATGACGATACAAAGCCGGTAAAAATATGTGATGATTTACAGCCGGCACATTAATAATTTTCCTGTAACTGCATAAGTATCGGATCAGACGGAGATACAACTGTAATATGTGATAATTAACAGCCGGCATAATAATCATTTGCCTGTAATGATTATTATGCCGGCTGTAAATCATCACATATTTTAACTGGCTAACCTTCAATTGATGATCAGATATTTTTGCAGCGTTGCCTATAGTCATATATTTATACTGGTGACTGTACATCGATGATAAAAATAACTTTTTTTAATGGGTTTCGTTACTTTCGCTGTACCTACTGCCAGAATTTTTTAACAATTATGCAATTAGAGGACTTAGCTCTCCACGGATCGATACATATTTGCGTTTAATGTTGTTGCTATCGGGTAGAATTCCAAGCCAGGGAAAAACATTAACCACATTATATTTTGTGTTCTCATATCATAACAATCATCATCCTACTCATATCATTAGGTAAGTATTTTGGAATGCATCGCATTACAAAATAGAATTATATGTTACACATTGGGTATTTTATAATATCTATAAAAAAAATATTTGCTGACTTACAATTATGTTTTCTTATAAAAAACCGGCCAAGTGCTTGTCGGGCCATGCGCAGTGTAGGGTTCCGTAGTTGCTTGTCTTAGTTACATCGACGTGCGGTGCGGTTGCGTCGGCCGAATTTGTACAATGTACAGTACGTATGTCGACTATTACTCGGTAACTACTTATGCCTTCTTGTCCGTGATAGTTTTCCTTTTAAATTCATATATGTACTACGACCACGATTTTTTCCCCAGTAGTAGCCATTTAGCCGGCAGGGGGGGGACACATGACTAAAATTAGGGCTTTAAAGCCCAATATCTCGCAAACGAATCACTGATTTCAAAAATGGTTTTATGAAACCCATAATAGTTTTGACGAGCTATCCAATGATACACTATGGGTTTAACGAGAAAAAAAAAATACATCCTTGCTTTAGGTGTAAGGGAGGTACCCTAAAAAAAGTTTTTTTTCAAGATTTTATTGTACTGTTTTGTCGGCGTGATTGATTTATATACCCATGCCGAATTACAGTTTTGTAGTTGTAATGGTTACTGAGCTAAGCCGAAGACGGACAGACAGACAGACACACAGACGGACGGACATGGCGAAACTATTAAGGGTTCCTTGTTGTCTACGGAACCCTATAAAGTGGCCAAACTGAAGGTTTTTAATGATTCGGCAGCTAAGTAATATTTTATATGTAAGTACCTAGATGAACACTTATAATATGTTCTTATTAAGGAGATGTCAATTTTTGAACATTTCAAATGATCACAGGGAATCCTTCAATCAATAAAGTTTCAGGAACGGACATGTGACTCGTTGGAGTCATATTACAAATATTCATCGTTGTATTCGTCTAACCCCACATACTTTGATAGTAAACCCAACGTGTATTTAGAAAAAATAATATTCCTTACTGTTTATTCTATTCTATCTACCTACCTAAATCGTGCGTAATCGTCATGCGATTTAAAAGAAACCCAAATTGAAACGCAAATAAATGTATTGCTATATTAAAAAAGCATTCAATCGTCGAAATACGTAAACTACAATAAATCCCTTTCATATCCTAGATACCTAAACGAAGAAAAGCACATGAATTTGTACGTTACATTCTAATACTCGTAATATCTGGAATTAGGTATTGGATATGCCAAATTTCAAGTTATAAAATTAAGAAGAAAACACATTTACCTACTTGATACAATAAAGGTTCATCGCTAAAATAATTATCTTGGGATCAATCCGACGTCATTGTCAGCTGATTTACTTTGAGGATACTTTATGAGGAAAACCAGATTAAATAATGAGTCAAAGTCAATGAATCGAGGAAAAGTAAAGTGGAGAATTACACGGAGCGATTTTTTAAAAAGGTTTTACTGCGTCAAGTCATGTGATTGTAGTTTAGTTGTGTTTGCGAAACAAAGAGGTCGGTTTTACTAATACTCAGTATTTCGTTTTTTAAGCATGGAAAAAATATTAATCATTTTTTATGTTTTGAGTGCTGTTTGGTTTTATTCAAGCTACAGTATAGGTAAGTATTGGTGTTTTAATAGCAGACAGAGACTATTATAAGACTTAATACTAAACAAAACGCCCACACATATTCGTAGTAATGTAAAATATTATAAAACCCAAGTCGAAAACCTGGTATTGAATAGGTATTTGTGTCTTATCCACTTCTAAATGCCACATTGACTTAAAGCATATAAACTATTATAATTTGAAAATAAGTTTTAGTAAAAACAAATCTTACCCACGCACGACCAAAGTGAAATGAATTCAATTTTATATCAATATACTAAAGACTGTCAGGGAAAACTGTGTCCACTTTATTAGTGCGACTTTTCAGCTATAAAACGGTCAGCATGCAGAGAAGACGAGACGTCTGTGGAATGTGCGCATTGCGGACCCGCGACGTGCGAAGAGCTGGGCCGGCCTAAGCCGTGCACCGGAAGCACCGGGATATGCCGCCCGGACTGCGTGTGCATGGACGGCCACGTGAGGGACGCAAACGGTACCTGCATATTGAAGAACAAGTGCCGTAAGTTGGCTATTGCACTTATTAGGTAGGTACATCCTTGGGGCCTGTCGCACATGTTGACGCGAACTGACGCTTGTCTATGGTAACCTTAAGTAAAAAAAGCTAAAATTAAGATATCCCATTTTTTTAAGAATGTGGAGAAAAAAAAGATTTATTTAACATTGAAAAAGTTTTATTTAAGATTAATTTGACCTCAATGAAACTATTTCTATACGAGTTTTTGAAGGTTTTCTACCTACGTGATCTGCGTTTAACCACATTGTGAGTCCGAATAGTACTTTTGGAAAACAGAAATATATTCTAATGTTATTTTTTGTTATAATTAGCGGAGGTACTTATTTGCGTCAACAATAGATACACAAAATAAGTATCTAAAAAGGACCTCTTTCAACGAATAAAAATATAAGAACAAAGGCATATGTTTTTAATATGAAGACAAGAATATAATTTGTCTCAGTTCAGCCGCTGGTAGGTACCATCGTAGGTATTAAATTTTGCTAAAGATGCGAAATAAATAAAATAATTGAAGAATAGTTACTATATTTGCTATAAATATCATTATTATTTGGTACTGAGTATTTGTAATATTACGAACTAAAATTATTTGATTTAATGAATGCCTATGATATGAAACCCACTTGTCACGTCAACTCACTCTCTCACTCACTCGTATTGTTTATGGTGTGAAATAAACATCAACACTAATGGAGTAGACTGAAAAATGAAAATGAAAATGAAAATATATTTATTGTATAATCAGTACATCAGCTTACTTGAGCACTACACACTGCTTTAATAAGCAGGTATAGATATGGTACATACATAGTGAGTGCACTTATGTTAGATAAGCCTAGGAACGGTGTCCTGCGCCCTAAACTAGGTAAACCTGTCTTATAGGGAACAGGGGTGTTCAAATGCTCATTCTGAGATCGCTACTCTAAAGTATTAGGTACTTACATTGGTTCTTAAGCATATATACGTTTATTCAAATGACGTAATAAAGATCGGTTATTTTAAATTGAAAGTAGGTACATGCTTTTTTTTTTTTTTTTTGTGTTACTATCAACGTGTTTACTACTAATACTAATGCTTAACTTAATTTATCTAACTGTGAGGATGTGTGTTTGTGTGTGTGTGTGTGTATGTTTGCGTGTTTGTGTGTCAATGAAAGAGAGTGGGGGCATTGATGAATCAATTGTCTAATAATATAATTATGTAAGGGATTATTATTTTACAGTTTCGAGAATTTTTTCAGTTTCAATATAATCTAGGGACATGGACCATTTGCGAATTGACTTTACTAACTGATATTTACTACAATGTCTGATGTTTAGATATTGGTTGATTTTATTGTAAATAAAAGGTGCAAGGAAGTTAAATTGACGTCTAAAAAAGGTGGTGTTGTGTACAATTGAGCTGAACACTTTGTATTTTCTACGCCCTTCAAGACGCTTACGTGCGTTTGCACCTGGTGTGTCTGTAGCTTTATGTTGTTTTAGGCAAACTCGTTCAATATACAGCTGCCGGACGGTTAGCACCTGCGCTAATGAATATAGTGTTCGCGTGCAAAACCTGATAGGCTTAGCGAGCATAACTTTTAAAATAAATCTTTGAACGCGTTCTAGTGGAAGTAAGTGTGTTTTTGCCGCGCCTCCCCAGACTGATATGCAGTAACCTAGCAGGGATTGTGTTAAGGCAAGGTATACCGATTTAAGGAAATGAGGGTCAGAGACGCGCCTCAGTTTTTTGAAAATGAAAATGAGTTTACGAATGCGGTCTGAGAGATAACGTATATGGTTTGACCAGGAAAGATGGTTATCTACTACTATACCTAGATATTTAATTTGTTGAGTGTTTTCAATTAAGTTACAATTACAAGCAGTCGTCATAGCTGGTTTATCAGAAGAACAGGTGTGAGCTTTAATTGTAAATGGAAAATTTGGTTGGTTACGCTTAGTGATGGAAAAAGTAATATACTTGGTTTTTGATGTGTTTAAAGTGAGCAGATTATTATTAAGCCAGTCCAAGACTACTTTCAGGCCGTGTTCAGCAGCTGATTGTACTTCTCTCCAACTGTCTCCAACAAACAGAATGGCTGTATCGTCTGCAAAGGTAGTAATAGACTATTTATTATATTAGTACAAATACTTGTTATGTACTAGGTGTGAGTTCATACAACTGTTGTTCACACTTGCAGTGAGTGTATGACAGTAATAACTAATCAAAGTGTAAGCAAACAGGCATTCTCATTGTGTGATTGTACGAAATGACAAAACCTTTGCTAGAGGCTTGTTATGTTACAAATAGTGAGGGTTACTCAACACGCCATACACATTGACTAAGTGACCATGTTTACAATTTATAATTAAATGTTATTATTATAATAAAGATAGCTTGCCTGCCTCTTACGGATAAAAGAATATTGCTAACTGTTGTTAGCAATATTCTGTGTAGTAGTGATTGCTTTATTTTTTTTTTCACCTCACCGGCTCGGAAAGGCTTGTTTTATCCAAAATCTGCGCCTAAAAGTCCATCAATACTCGTGACCGCTAGCGTGGAAAGAGTTTTTGAATTTGGAACGTGACGGTCAATCGTGAAATCCAACTTTTTTTTATACGAGAGGTCATTATCCTGCGTTCAGAAACTTATGATGTGCCAATGATTCATTATTATTAACTTGATAAAATTAAATTTTTAATACTTATTCTTTTTTTATTTCATATGCAATATTAATACAAGTAAATAATTTTATAAAGTAGTTTTATTTTTAAAAATTGATTGCTACGTGCAAATTTGGAACGCACCGTTTAAAAAAATGATATCATATACATTTAATTTTGCTTTGTTTTGTTCTAAAGCCATAGTAAAATAAAAAATCAAAGTTATTTATAGTTTTTAGTGCAGAAAATATACATATATGAATTTTAACGAATGCTAAGTTAGCGGAAAAAGTAAAATATGCGTATATTTGAGCCTTAGTTTACCCGTGAGTACTCAACAATACTTTGACTTTTTTAATGTAGGTAAGCGTGGAGTTATTTAAAGATGCAAAAATGTGTATGCTACATTTAATAATTATAAAGTGCTTTGATCTTGATGAGATGTAAACAAACCTTAATTGAAAATCGAGACGACCAAATGACTTTCATTTACAATTTTCCTCGCGGTGTGTTGTGTGTTTCGCTCGGCAGCAAAGTGGTTTGGTCTCTCGTGCCTTAAAAACCTCGCTATGCTCAAGATTGTACTTTTGAACCATTCGCTTCGCTCATGGTTATCTTATAATCCTTCGCTAGCTCGGCTTTCAATACAACAACTTGCGCCAAACAACAACTTTGCAGCCTTGCGTAACAAATAACTAGTTCAACACATTTGCTCGTAACGTGCCTCTTATTACGTCGGTTTTAGGCTCATAATCCTGGGTATTAAACACGAGTGTTTTATAACATTATGGCACTCGTGTTTTATGGTTATATCCCAATTAAGAAACGTTGGCACCTTGCAGCAAGGTCTATGTATGGACACTGCGCATTCTTAAATTAACCGGGTTGTACAGATTCTTTTTTTAAATTCTCGGCAAATGGATTCTTACTCGATAAAACAAATTAAATCCTTTTTGTGAAATTATTGATTATTTCTTGTTTGATATGATAATATAAACTTTTTACTTTTGATAACATCTTACATGACTTTGTATTGAATACGATTTTTTTTTTTTGTGTTGGCTATTTAGAGATTTCATCTAAGTCTCGGTTTACACCTGCGCGCGCACTGCGCGAACTTCACTAAAAAAGAGATGCGCGCCGTTATAGGTAATTTCACAAATATTTGTAAACATTGATAAAAAAATAAAAAATAAATGTTGCCATCAATAACTAAAGGAAAAAACTGAGGAGCCTATACTTACCATTCTATGACAAGGATTTCTTCCTCGCAAATGTGTTGAAAACCGTCTCCTAAAAAACGCGTGAGCTTTGATAATTAGATCCTCGGCTCTCTTATCACAAACGCGTGAGCACAATTCCGCCTCTGGTGTAATTATCAACATACCTCACTTGTATCACAATGTACTATTATGACATATGTGATAATGGGCACCACAAAATTGGACATAAACAGTTGTTGGCACAACTGTTGATTGTTTTACGTAACCAACAATGCAGTACATAATATGTATGTATCACATTATGGTACATCTAAACACAAAATCATCAGTTATGAAATATTTAGCAACAATAATTTATTTTATTAAGTAAAAGCAGTTTGACTGTAAGAAATACAAGCAAAAATTGCTCACTACATGTAAATTATTTTCCCTGGGAAAAGATCAAGATAAAGTAAAGGTATTATTGTATTATATTGTATTATTCTACTGAGAAGAGCATGCTAAGATGGTTTGGACATGTAGAGAGGATGGATGAAAGAAGATTAACAAAGAGATAAAAGAGAGAAGAGAGTATGAGGGAAAAGTGCATGGTAGGTACAGTTGGAAGGGGACGACCTCGCCGAACTTTGTCCGACCAATCGGAGAAATCCTACAGAAAGGTCAGGTCATGAATACCCTAAACCGACGAGCATGTATAAAGAATGTCATGAAAGTGATCGTAGCAAGCGGAAATCCGTGATCTCTGCCTAACCCTCCGGGAAATAGGCGTGATTATATGTATGAATGCATAATTCTTAATAATAAAAAAAATATGTAAGTATGTTGAATACGTCACTTTCTTTTCAGCTGTCAAAACGCTTACTTTTCTATAGCTACCCCAATTTACCCATATTTTATTGCAGCCGATTGCGGAGGAGATAAAAACGCGACGTCGGGTTGTGGCGACCACTGCGGCCGATCCTGCTCCGACTACAACGACTCTAACAAGACTTGCTTCAACAGCTGCCAGTACAACCGATGTGATTGTAAAGACGGTTACGTTTTTCATGACTCGTTGCGAGTATGCGTTTTACCAGAAGATTGTTAATAGTTGATCGGTTCTTTGACGCTCTCCTGAATATTCTTCTAATTTTCTTTTTATGTTTAAAGATAGTATACTCATTCTTTTACAATAATACAAATAACAAATGTCTCATTAAATAAATAAGTAAAATGCTTATTTATTATTATTATTATTATTCATTTATGTATTAAGCTAACTGCAAAGTTACATTTAAAACAAACTTATTTACTTGTACTATTTCGCAGAAAAGTGTCAACTGGAATCAATAAATATTTTAACTTCAAAAACACTTCCATCAAGTCAATTACACACCATAATCCCGTGCAAAAGACTACATACATAACAGCTCTTAAGTAACAAAAAAAGCACTTCGCCGTTTTTAGCATTAAAATGTTCACAAAATGATCACTGCATTTTCAGCTCTTGTTCGAATTTCCCGTGTTTGTATTGCAACCTTATCTGCATTTAAAAGCGCTTCTATCGCTTTGTCCGACGGGTTGCTTGATTAAAGTGTTTCTGGCATTGTTTTTTAAGTGCTCAAATGGTTTCGGTTTGTTATCCTAATAAAGCTGTTAGAATTTACTATCGGACATTCGCATTGCAATACCATACTTAATGTAAACGTTGAGTTAATAACTGTTTTATTTTACTTTTGGGAAACTTTTAGTTGTAGTTAGTCAGAAGATTTCAGTGTATGCAACGTTACCGCAACCAGTGATAATATGTGGTTATTGTTAAGTAAATAACATTGTCACAACATTATACTTACAATTAGACACAACCAAAAAGTTTCGCATTTCACACAGACGAAAAAAAACGCATTTCACATTTTTTGACACGAATTCAAAAAAACAAAAAAAATACAACTGAACTGAGAACCTCCTCCTTTTTTTTTGAAGTCGGTTAAAATTCACAAGAAGTTAACACAAAACCACGCAAACAATAGCGCGAAAGGAAACAAATAAAATAAAAAATACGCAAAGAATTTGAATTATCACATTGACATGTAAAACTCATAAGTAATGTTAGTTGCCTTTCCACCACAATGGTGTTCTTTCCACACAGACGTTATAATATTTTATGTAAATTTTCTTTTCAACACATTTGCTCGTAACGTACCTACCTCTTATTATATCGCTTTTAGGCTCCTGGTCCTGGTACACGCGTGTTTTTTTATAGCATTACGACACTCGTATTTTATGGTTATATCCCGACTAACGTTGGCACCTTGCAGTAAGATGTATGCATGAACACGGTGCAATTCTTAAATTAACCGAGGTGTACAGAATGTACAGCTGTTTTTTTTATTTATTCTCCACAAATAGATTCTTACTCCACTAAACAAATTAAATACTTTTTGTTAATTAATTGACTATTTCATTTTGCATATGACATACAAACGTTCAATTTCGTAAAGCTATTCACATTTTCTAAAAATTTACATGAATTAATAAAGATAAAATTTTAAAACGAAAATATTTATTTCAATGGGTGACTCAATGTCAGTCAGTCAATGGGTGACTTTCACCCGAGTTTAACACTCTACTTTTCATATCGAATACGAGGAAAGTAAAAAGAAAACATAGACGGAACAATAAACAAAATGTTTATTCAAAGTATACAATACATATCGTGAAGTGATAAGAGCAGAAAGAATAGTCCCATTTCACCTGTCTTAAAGAAAGAGGCAAATGACTGTCTCGCTCGACTCACGAGAAAAAAATGGTGGTCGGCGTTTTCGGTCACGTGACATACAGATAATATAATTACGATTTTAATTTTTGAAATTAAATATATATCTTATGTTAATAATAACATAAAAGGTTAAAAACCAAATAGTATATATTCGTATTTCCTAAAGTGAAAACTATATAAATAACATACTTTCATAATTTAATTGTGATAAACGAAAATAGCCTATTCAAATATTTTCATCCTATTTTGAAGTAGCAAAAAGGGAAAGTGGTGGAAAACGCGTACCTGGTTCAAACGTAGCGCTGGCTGCAAGATGTTAAGGCTGCCGGTTTTACGCACTTTTCTTCTTAAAACTTCTGCGTTGATGTACCGATTTAATGACGACGATGATAGGTAAAAAATGGTTAGTTCGAAGCCTTTGGCGAGTGACGGAATGGAGATAGTACTCGACATTGACCGACCCGAATCGTATCAGGAGCTGAACTGGTTGGTTGACAGCGATGTCAGTTGATGTCTTCATTCTACCCGCGTTTTCCAGGGATAGGAATATGAAAGGTATTGGAGGTGGGTGACATTAAAGCTGACATATGAATTGTAGATAATCTATACTAAACATAACCGCCCCCCAGAGAGCTACTAAGCTCTTTAGATGATTTACAAAATGCTTGAAGTTACGGAAATGCAAGATGATTTTCTTTATATTTAAGTAAAAATAATAATACTAATGATAATGGACCTTAAAACTAAATTAAGTAGCGTTTCTTTTTTCGCGTTTAGGGGTCTAAATTGGGTAAAGGGCAGACCTTAGCTACTGATCTCAGACAAGTTCCGAGACTAGTTTTAAGCTCTACTACGCGAACAACGCCATCTGCGCCGGGATGAAGCTTGGATACTCGCGCCTTTCGCCATTGAAGGGGTGGCAAATTGTCCTCCTTAATAAAGACGAAGTCTCCTATTTGGAGATTGGGGACGTCCTTGCACCATTTTGTGCGTTGTTGAAGGGTGTGCAAGTATTCATGCTGCCACCGGCGCCAAAAATGCTGAGAAACCTGCTGAACGAGTTGCCAACGATTGAGCCGGGACATCGGAGTATGGTCGAAATCGTATTCAGGCAAGCTTACAAGGGGATGTCCGATAATGAGATGGCCAGGCGTCAGTGTTTCAAGGTCGTTTGGATCATTCGACATTGGACACAGAGGCCTGGAGTTGAGTACTGCCTCGACCTTGGCGAAGATTGTGGTCAATTCTTCGAAGGTGAGTACTTGTTCCCCGATTGTACGTTTTAAGAGCTGCTTAGCAGACTTGACGGTGATTTCCCAAAGACCTCCCATATGGGGCGCATAGGGCGGGTTCATGTGCCAGTTGACGCTGACTCTTGCGAGAGCGTCAGTCAAACCAGACTTGTTTTGGTATAGGAAAGCGTCTACCTCGCTAAGATGTCGTTTGGCTCCTTGGAAGTTCTTTCCACAGTCCGTATAGACGTCGGATACCATTCCTCTCCTAGAGACGAACCTATCAAAGGCGGCCATGAAGGAGTTGGTCGATAAATCGGAAGTGACTTCCAAGTGGGCCTTTACGGATAAGCATATGAAAATGCAGAGGTAGGCCTTGACGATTTTAGCCTTGCGCAGGTTGGAGGTTTTAATGATGAATGGACCTGCAAAATCGATCCCAACCTTGATAAAGGGTCTTGCCTCTCGCACGCGACTCGGTGGGAGATTGCCCATAAAAGGCTCCAAGGGTCTTGCCTTTAAGCGTTGACACCTAAGACATAAGAAGACTCGATGTCGAACGACGCGCCGAGCGGATAAAATCCAGTATCGCTGGTGGAGTATGTTGATGAGGTCATTAGGTCCCACGTGGAGGTGGACCTGATGATAGTAATCGATGATTAAATCCGTCATATGATGCCGCTTCGGTAAAAGAAGTGGATGCCTTGCACAGTATGGTAAGTTGGAGTGTCTAAGTCGACCGCCAACCCGCAGAAGACCTGAAGAGTCTACATACAAATGGATGAAGACGTGCGAACGGAAGTTTTAGAGCTCGTTTATCCCGAATGCACTTCAGTTGCTCGGCAAAGGACTCCTCTTGTGCCAATCTGATGGCTCTGTGCAATGCTGCATTGAGCTCTGGAGCGCTAAGAGGACCTGACACTTTGTTGGTGGGATTCCGGCTGTTGTGTACAAACCGTAATGACCACGCTATTACCCTCTGTACCTTCGAGAGCGAACTATAACGAACGATAAAGCACGAAGTAGACGGTTCTGCGACGACGTCGAAGACATTAAACGACGATGCTGCTGGAGGCTTGAGTCCAGGGAGATCATTACATGCGGGTTGAGGTTGAGAGGGCCAAAAGACAGGGTCCTGTTTTAACCATGGAGGTGACCACCATAGCACATGGTTAACGAGGTCTTGTGGTAGCAACCCTCTACTCGCGCAATCTGCGGGATTGAGCGCGGAGGGCACGTAGCGCCAGATGACGGATGGGACAAGACCTTGAACCTGAGACACCCTGTTCGCCTCGAATGTCTGTAGCTTGTGAGGCGGAGTGCTGAGCCACGCCAAGACGATGCTAGAGTCGCACCAAGCTAACGTGTCAGTGATGACAACCTTGCCTTCCAATACCTGCGTAACGTGACTGAGTAGGCGAGCGAGAAGCACGGCTCCTGAAAGCTCGAGCCGTGGAATGGTGAGTTTCTGTTTTATTGGTGCGACTCTAGATTTGGAAAGTAGCAAATGCACTCCAACTTCTCCGGTAGAGTCGACCACCCTAAAATAAACAACGGCAGCGTAGCCACGTTCTGATGC
Source organism: Epinotia ramella (assembly GCA_947578815.1). Classification (NCBI taxonomy): domain Eukaryota; kingdom Metazoa; phylum Arthropoda; class Insecta; order Lepidoptera; family Tortricidae; genus Epinotia; species Epinotia ramella. The sequence continues at coordinate 18,259,144 of OX388202.1, read as the reverse complement.
GTCGCTAAAACCTAAGAGATCACAGCGAGTCGGTTGTCTACTCAAGATGAATCTGGGTATCTTGGGAATATTTAAAAGATAGAATCCATCCAGGAATGCATCCCAAGCTTGAGCTGCTTCCTCGGGAAGTGGATCATCCCACGATAATTCCAATGCCCATAGACGTTGCATGATTACCTTGGCGTAGAAGGTAATAGGAGCCAGATATCCGCACGGGTCGTAGAGCCGAGCGATGTTGGAAAGAATGTCACGTTTGGTGTAGCATTTTCCGAGCTTCGATACGCGGTACACAAAGCTATCCGTACTGGAACTCCATTCGATTCCTAAAATCTTGAAGATGTTGTCCCCTTCTTCGAACCGAAACGGCGTTTCGAGGTGATCAGAAGGACAACCTTCCAAAATGACCTTGCTGTTGCTCGCCCACTTCCTTAGTTGAAAACCTCCTTGGGCCAGCACATCAACAATCTGCCTTTGCAGCACCTTAGCCGACTCTACGTCATGGCTCCCGCTGATGACGTCGTCAACGAACGTGTCTTCCTGTAAAACGCGAGCGGCCGCGGGGTACGAATCCTTGTTGATGATAGCTAGCTCGTGTATGACGCGCATGGCCAGATACGCTGCGCTTGAGACGCCGTAGGTGACAGTGGTAAGCTCGAATTGCTGGAGTGGTTTATCAGGCGATTCTCTCCAGAATATAGTTTGGAATTTGCAGTCATCATCATGCATCCGAACCTGACGATACATCTGTTTGATGTCGCTCGTGAAGACGATGGCGTGAGTTCTGAAACGTAAGATAATATCCTCTATATTCTGCTGAAGTTTAGGACCTGGCATCAGAACCTGATTCAGCGACACCCCAGTACTACTGGTGGCAGAAGCGTCGAAGACCGCTCGAAGCTTCGTAGTGCTGCTGCTTTCCTTAAGTACGCCATGATGAGGGATCCAGTACCTACTCCTGGATGGGGTACCAGCAGTAGGTCGCATGTGACCCGATTCAAGATAGTCTGCCATGAATGCCGCGTACATACACTTTAATTTAGGGTCCTTGAGAAGCTTGCGCTCCAAGTTGTGAAACCGCTTGAGTGCGTTGTTACGTTTGTCACCCAAGGGCTTACACTCAGTCTTAAAAGGCAGCCGTACGATGTATCGCCCAGTCTCGTCGCGGGTGTGGGTCTCTACAAAGTGCCTTTCACACTGAAGATCCTCTGGATCCTGTGCAATTTTTATAGGAGCCTCTTCCACCTCCCAAAATTTATTTAGGGTAGATTCCAAATTGGTTGAACAATGTAGAGCCACAATGTTGTTAGAAACAGCAAATTCAATGGGAGCTGCGCCCATCAAAACCCAACCAAATATTGACGCGTATGCAGTGGGTAGACCGGTACCCAGCTGTAATCTCCTTCCATCAAAAACTTTATCATAGAGGTCTACACCTATGAGAAGGTCAATGGGGCCTGGAATGGTACATTTTGAATCCGCTAGTGAAATGTCCTTACACATTCCCTGGACTGACGGAGATACCTGAATGCTAGGAAGGTTCCCTGTTATGCGCTTAAGAATAACCGCAGATGTCACCAAGGCAGGCTGAGATGAGTCGACCAAAGAACTTATTGAGCATTCTATGCTGCCGCTGGTATGCTGGGCATTTGAACCTCCTAAACCATATAATAAGCCAGAAGTTGAGCGTGGAAGACGCAACTTCTGAGCTAAGTTTTCCGTGATCCTGGTTTGACTTTGAAAAACTTGGCGTTGTTGTTATGATAGATTCTTGTAACACTTGAACGGAATAGTACATTTCATAGAATTTATTGAACAATGCGTCAACATTAGAACGAACGCTTAAATCTTCGCAATTTGCCATGAACACATTGTAAGCCTCCTGAAAACGATCACGAATGTTATCTATATCCCTATATCGAGCCTTGAAGCTCGCTACGCGCATCGGATCCTTACGAGACGAGCCGCTAATTTCTGCCGCTAAGTTATACAATGTTGTCATGAAATTACCTTGAACATTCATAGCAATAAAACTAGCTGTCTGCTGTGAATCACCAAAAGAACCTGTTGGGGCATTATGCGCATCCGACTTATTTGCTTGATTAAGTTTATCCGGCATTATTCCGTACGTAAACAAACAGAATAATATTAATCCCAGAGGTTATGTTAAACCTTGAACTTGAAATCAAATATGACAATGACAACTGACGTTAAGAATGTCAGTGTTGCAAGCGTAATAATTTAAGGCCTATACACACGCACCAATCGTAAGTTGGATAGAATATCGTCCAGCAAGTCGGATGACTACGGATGATAGTCTACCGGTTTTGTCTATGGTTGCAAAGTTAAGAATCTACCTACGGAAATTAATAAAATGTAACGATGAATTACCAAAAATGAGATGATTTGCAAATAATGAATTTAGAAATGAGAGATGATGTCACCTTGTAATTGATATTTGGGGCGAAGGACCAGGAATGAAGTAGCAAAAAGGGAAAGTGGTGGAAAACGCGTACCTGGTTCAAACGTAGCGCTGGCTGCAAGATGTTAAGGCTGCCGGTCTTACGCACTTTTCTTCTTAAAACTTCTGCGTTGATGTACCGATTTAATGACGACGATGATAGGTAAAAAATGGTTAGTTCGAAGCCTTTGGCGAGTGACGGAATGGAGATAGTACTCGACATTGACCGACCCGAATCGTATCAGGAGCTGAACTGGTTGGTTGACAGCGATGTCAGTTGATGTCTTCATTCTACCCGCGTTTTCCAGGGACATTAAAGCTGACATATGAATTGTAGATAATCTATACTAAACATATTTGTATTTATTTATAGTACTAGTATTAGTTGAAGAGAGGATGTATGCGTTTCTACCTTAGCTCAGAATGTCATGCACAACTTGAAGTTAAAAAGGTATGTGGGTGTATACCATTTTTCACCGCCTCATAGACCGTAGTGAATATTTTAGCTAAAATAAAAGTAATGAAATTACAACATAAACTTATTTTATATTTAATAAAATAAATTCCATGAACTAGTAAGAATTAAATTATTTCCCTTTGTCAGTGGCGGGGTAAGGATTGATACTTATTAGAATTAGTTCCTGCATAATGCTTATAAGGCGAGGACTAATTGGAATACACTCATTTTCTGCACTAGAGCAGAAACGAATCACTTTCTGCACACTTTTTAGAACAACAACGACACACTTTCAGAGCATGAGATATGAAAACATATTTATGTACTTATTATTATAATACGTATTAAACGCGTTTTCCTCATTGTATTGCTCGCTTGTATCTTGCGAGAACTTATAAAACTCCTTAGGTACCTTTTAACTTCTTATGGAAGATTAATCGAAAAAAGATTTAGTTTAGTAACATAATTTCCTCATATTATTTATTAAGAACGTAAACAAGACAAACAGACAGCGAATCCTATGATTCACTGATTTATAGTCTAAATGATAATAATTAATATTATTCATGTTTGAACACTGAAACTTGAAACACACGTACGAAGTTATGCCGATACTAAATAGACATACGATATTAAGCAAAGGACGTCGACTATTCCAAACACAGCTAGGATAATTCTGTTACATAGTGTAACTTCTAAGCTATATAGACTTTATCTTAACGAACAATCAGAGAAAGAAAGAGACATGTACAAGAAAAGTTACTGTGAACACGCAAACCATTAACCCAGAATAGGTAAAGAACAGTATGTAACGCTACTAGTTATTGTTTGGTGTATCGGAAGAAAACTAATTGTAGATGGTAAATGAAGAAGCATACTTACACAAAATTGAAAAATACGAATATTCAGTGTCGTTCCAATTTAAAATATGAAAAGGAAAATGGTTATTTTGTTTAGTACCTATATATGCACAATTCAAAAAACTGGCAAATTGTAATAAAAAATAAGTATCTCCATGTAACTAAACATATTTATATAACCTAATAAAATGAATGTTCCTTGCTGCCTCAACCGCGCAATATTGTTACACAAAGAATAAGAATAAAACCGTTAAAAGTCCTTACGCCCACATAAGCAGAAGCGGGAGCGTATTTTGCAAAATGCTTCCTTTTTCATTCAAGATTACGACGTAACTATTAGTATTTATTCAAAAACTGATAACGTAATTAAATAATCATTTCTTAACCTCTTAATAGTTTCTAATATGAAAAAGACTCCCAAGAAAACTCATTTATTTTAAATTTAGAAACTGAAAATGAAAATTTGAAAAAAGCCCCTAGTTTAAGAGATAATTATTTAAGTACGTTATCAGTTTTTGAGTACTAATAGTTACGTCGTAATGTTGAATGATAAAGCAAGCATTTTGCAAAATACGCTCATTTTAGGCGTAAGGACCCTTAAACCAGGAAAACATTGGGACTTCCCGTTTTTATAACTACGAGTAAGCTCATTTGATCATTATACATGACTCACGCTCATGCAGGTTTTTCTTTGACTAACCTACTGGTTGTTTATTTATTCAACGAGAAACCGCAAACACGAATAGCCAAAGTCAATTAGAGGGAGAAGAATAACATTTTCCTTTACCAATTATCTTGTTGGGAAGTACGGTTCGATCGGCAGTCAATACCGAGGGAGGAACTAATAAGCCAAATTAATCGGATGTTTCGATGCTGACGGGGGCCAGTGCACAGATTTGTGAACCTAGAAACGACTACCAATACCATATAGAAGGGTAAAAGAAAATACTAGCGATAATGCGATCTGTTCGTTGTAATTGGATACCAGTGATCGGGCGGATTGAATGGTAAACTTATCATAAATAAGAAAACTTCGTTATTTCGAAAGCAATGGCGTAGCTAGTATAAATAAATATTTACCTCACATAAAAGTCTTACGTAACGTTTTATTCCCAATGGGATTTTGAACCCTGGTTCGCATCATGCATTCATGTATCTACAGGGTTATTGGTAATTGATAAAATATATTTCTGTTAGGGGAGGCCGATTGCGCCCTTTTGGACCGTAATATGCAAAAGTGAAACTTTTTCGAAATAATTCACTTTTAATTATGTCTTTGTAAATGTCGGCTCGACCCCTTTAAGAATTAATACAAAATATGTAATGGTTGTAATCTTATTTTTTCTTTAGACCCCCAGACAACAAGACAAAGCAATTAATTAACTAACGATTTTAAAACCACTTAATTACTAGTACCGAGTACGCGGAAAAAAACGGCTCAAAATTAGTAAGCTTATTACTTTTTTCATCAACTTGCTTTAAAAAGAGGACTTAATAAAGTTATAAAAATCGAACGAGACTTGGCTGGCGGATTATTTAATTAACATCTACAATTATCTAACTTTCCAAATAAAGTACTAATTAGAGTATCAATTAACTAAGTATTTCGCCAAAAAATCCCATATCAATGAGACGGGGCGAAGACCAATGTTGAACAAAACATACAAATGTACCTACACAATACATACTAACCGTCTCAAAAGTCACCAAACAGTAATAAAATAACTATTATTATTTAATTAGCACAATTATTAACACTTAATTAATGATTACAAAATTAAAAGGAGGTTAAACCACAATTATGTTAAAATTATTGCCATTTATTACATAGACTTAAAAGTATGTTTGTCTTTCTCAAAGCATAAAGCATTATGTAGTTCAAAAGCTGACAATCAGCCTCCCCTATAACTCCTTAAGGGGCTACCCGAGGTTTTCATCGATTTTTGACAAGTTTTGAATCGTATCTACTACTTTTGCACTACAGATAGAATCATAAATCAAACGGCTATCGGTTCTTCAATCTTTTATCTCCATTTTGACTGACCGGATTTTGAAACAAATTAATACTTAATTTTGTATGATTTTTTTAAACATTGTCTAAAAAAACACTTATTTCGTATCTCTATTGACGTGAAAGATCTAACATATACGAAATCTACATATTTGGGTTCGTCTGTGACGTCTCTAAAAACTGGTACAGGGTTTTCATTTTAAACCAATTAACACAAAAGTTATGGCCAGAAAACTAGTTTTTTGGCCTAAAATTGCTCAACTTTGATGTCAAATATCTCAAAAACTATGAACTTTGAAGTAAATAATGGGATATTATATTGCTTAAAGCCGTTGTTGTTAATATAATAAGCTACAAAAACATTACAAAACCAAGGGATTCAGATCGAAGGTCATTGGCGTATGGGAGCCTCTTAACACTAACACACTGAATTAGCAATAACCTTGTATAGTTAAGTAATAATTTGTCTCTTAAAACTCATTTTAGTTATAATTAGAGTATAATGAAAACTTAAACAATACACACTATCGCTCCCAAGCATTGCAATCCCTATCCTAAATTCGTATTTCAGACGTCCTCCACAATTTCATTCGTGTGCCTTTTATAAAAGTACGATCGAGTAGAGCAACAAAAACTCGTGAATCTTCGGAGAGGCGTTCCTGTGTCAGGATTGATTTATGATCTGCAAAAAGCGGGTGCCCGCTAGACATTCCTCACCGATGCTGAACCAGTTAGGGAAAACATTTCACTTACAATCCACGAAATTGGCTGTTTTCTTAGTTAAGTAGGCAGGTATGCCTACGTATTCAGTAGGTTCTGGAAGGCATGAAACACACAAATCAAAAGGGGGTGCAGATTTGAAAAATAAGTGTTCATTATATTTTCATTTAATTTCAGTAGCTGTGTCTTGTTTGATTAGGTTGGTTTCAAAAACAGAGTTTTCTTTATTTTAATTTTACTTATTTTATTGACTGTGATTTTCTATCCTATAACGATATTGTTAGAAAGTATTACCTTCCTCACACTATTAGCTCCGCTAGAAAAATGCATCCATCACGATTATAACTAACATTTTTGCTAAACTTTGCGCCTGCAGCTGCAAGTGAGGGCTGTCAAGATGAAGAGGGTTTTCGTATGTGTGGAGCCAACTTTACACTTGGAATAAATTACTAAGTTCAATAAATTCTAAATAGGAGAGCAGGGGAATTCCCGCTTTATGACTTGGTAATAGGGTTTTATAGACTAAATTTATGCCTGCGTATAACTTTCAAACCCTTATGCCGTATTCGTAAGGATATCATTATAAATGGGACTGATTATGATCCGTTTGATAAGGGTTACCAAATTGTCGCACATGTATCGTGTATTGTATCATTAGCTTTTGAAATGCGAAAATGATTACTTAGGAACGTTCTAAATTGTTCGGAATGGAAGAAGTATGAAATTACTTGACTAACCCTACATAGTTGTTATTAGATTTTTTTCTTGCGTACCCGGGACCGGATTTTTATTTCTTGGGAAATAATATGGAATTAAATAAAGGGTTGGTACGCGGAAAAAAATAATTCTCTAATAGCTTTGGAAGTCTACAATTTAACAACTAATTAACCAGGACATCGTTCGTTGTTCAGTCATGTTTATCCTGTTAATTGCTAAATTAACTGTAACAAAGTATGTAAGTGGGTTGACAGTGGATCACCTGGGCATAATGGTTCAGCACCATATTGGACAGTAATCATTGCGATAGTAGTTGCGGCTTTATCGCAGTAGATTCGCGCCAGGGCATCACCCCTTGTCACGAAAGTGTGCGGAAGCGTTCCCGTGGCTCCGCCAAAGGGCAGCGCGTAGAACACCGTGGGGTTTTAGACGGTAGCCCGGGCGGTAGCCAGGCGGGATGCGTAAAATCATTTCGCCACGAAAAAAAAAAAAAGTGGCATCATCCCTTTCCAATCTAGGCACTCTACATATTTACTTATACCGCAGAAGCTGGCCGCCCTGTTTTCGCTTGCCTTCCTGCAGTTCTGAGTAAAAGATGCGCTTAGCCACTCGTTCTTGGGCCATGCGGGAGATATGACCAGACCATCGTAGCTGCCTACGCATTAGATAGGCTTCAATACCGCTGACATTAGCTCGGCGTAGAACTTCTGTATTCCTGACACGGTCTGACCAGGAGATGTTCATTATGTCACGCAGGCATTTGAGATGAAACCTATCTAATACGCGAATGTGTTTGCGGTAGAGAGACCATGTTTCGGAGGCATACAGGAGATTGGGCAGAACTATTTCCATGTACACAGATACCTTGGTTTGGAGCTTTATGTCGTGTGACCGGAACACCTTGACGCGAAGCCTCCCAAACGCAGCAGCAGCCGCCCCGATCCTGCTGTTTACTTCATCATCAAGGTGGCACTTAGATGTTACAGTACTCCCCAGATATTTGAACCTGTCCACTTGCTTAAGAGAGTCATCACCGAGTTTGATGTCAACAGCCGCTAGTGTTTCTAACCCCATGACTTCGGTTTTTTTAACACTAATTTTTAGGCCAAACCGTTGACAGGACTCGTTGAGACTCATCATAAGACTTTGTAGACCGTTCGGGGAATCGGCCACAAAACACAGGTCATCTGCGTACATTATCTCTGTGATAGTGGTATGAGAGACCTTCGTGTGAGCCTTCAGTCGTGCAAGATTGAAAATACTGCCATCCGTGCGGAAACGAATACGGATGCCATCAGCTAAAGAGTGTAAGGAGTCTCTGACTACGACTGCAAAGTAAAGGGCAAAGAGGGTTGGAGCAAGAACGCATCCTTGTTTGACGCCACAGCTGACACCAAAAAAAAAAAAAATCGGATTGCTCGCCCTTTACACTGACACAACATTGCATGCCGTCATGCAGAAGTCTTATTAACCTCACAAACTTAGCCGTGCATCCCAGCTTTGCCAGCACCTTCCACAAAGCTTCACGAGGCACACTGTCAAAAGCCTTCTCCAGGTCAACAAAGCAAAGATACAGTGGTTGACCTTGTTCCCTACTTTTCTCCTGAAGTTGACGCAGAGAAAATATGGCCTCGCAGGTGCCTCGGTCAGGTCGGAAGCCAAACTGTGACTCTGGCAGTATATTTTCCGATAAAGGCAAAAGGCGATTCAGCAATACTCGAGCGAAAATCTTACCCGGGGAAGTTAGGAGAGAGATGCCTCTGTACGAGTTGCAGTCGGATCGATCGCCTTTATTTTTATACAGAGAACAGATGCGGGATACCCGAAAATCACTAGGTAATCGTTCCTCTACCCACATCTGCTCAAACAACCTCCAGATAGCCTCATGCATCTTGTATCCTCCGTATTTGAGCAATTCCCCAGGCAAATTATCCACACCTGTTGCTTTTTTGTTTTTCTGCTGTTGTACAGCCTTAATTACCTCGTCCATACTCAATGGCTCATCTAGAGAAGGAAGGGCAGGAAGCGACGGTAAAGAATCGACGTACTGCATGTCTGCAGCACGATCAACATTAAACAGGGTACTAAAATGCTCTGCCCATCTGCCCAGAACGTCTTGGTTGCTGGTGAGCAACTTACAGCCGTCTTCAGTTTTCAGCGGCACGCTGCTTCGGGTTACCGTTCCGACAAGCTTACGTGCCTCCTCATAAAACTCAGACATCTGATTCGTATCTGAGAGCCACTGAATACGCACAGCCTTATCTTTCCACCAGTTGTCTTAAACTTCGCGTACCAGTCTGCGAAGCTCGGCGCCACTGCGTTTGACTGTTTCTCCATCCCGACTTGAACGCAAGATCTCACGGTGTTCCCTAACTGCACTGCTCAAAGCTTCATCATTGTCGTCGAACCAATCCTCGTGTTTGCTCCGTTTCACTCCAATCGTGTGCGAAGCAATATCGATAAGGTTCGATGATAGCACTTGCCAGTGGGCCAAAGAATCACCATTCTGGATGTTTGACTCCTGAATTGAATCACTCACCGCTTGAATGTAGGCCTCACGAATTGGTTGGCGCTGTAGCTTTTGCACATCAAAGTGGTGAGGTTTTACTCCTTCTTTTCTTCTGGGATGACGGACACGTAACCGGATTTTGATAAGTACTAGTCTATGATCACTCCAACAGTGGGCACCTCGCATCACACGCGTTATACGCACTTGAGAAAGGTGTTCTTGTTTGACGATAGCGTAGTCAAGTAAGTGCCAATGTTTGGACCTGGGATGCATCCATGTAGTCTTGTATTTGGCCGAAAGCCTAAACATGGTATTGGTAATCGCAAGCTGGAATTGGGCACAAAGAGATAATAACAGCTGACCATTACTATTCGTGTTACCAATACCATGTCTTCCCAAGACACTGGGCCAAGCCTCAAAGTCACGCCCAACTCTGGCATTAAAGTCGCCTAACAAAAGTATTTGCTCTCTAGGACGGATCCTAGAGAGTAGGCTGGCGATTTCCTCGTAGAACTTGTCCTTCACATCATCATCTCGGTCCAATGTAGGAGCATACGCACTAATTATCGTCAGGTAGTTGTTACTGTCAAGTTGTAGGCGCAGGGAAGTAACACGGTCTGAAGTGTGTATTGGGCATTCCTCTAGTTTGCTGGCGATGGACGTTTTGATCGCGAAACCGACACCAGACCGCCTGGGTGCAGAGGATGGAGTACCCTTCCAGTAGAAAGTGTACCCACCACCACGTTCCACCAACTCACCCTCGTCAGCCAAATGCGTCTCACTGAGGGCAGCAATGTCAACGCCGTATCGTCCGAGCTCACGAGCAACTATAGCGGTCTTACGCTCCGGGCAAACATTGCCATTGCGGTCAAGGAGCGTGCGCACATTCCACGCACCGAAAGTCATAGTCCGAGTTTTAATTGTGTTATTTTGTTTATTGTGTTTTTCCTTTCGACCGCGCCACATGCGGAGATGTGATATTGAACCATCGCGCTGGGAGATTTTGGCTCAAGATCGGTCAAAGTGGAGGCGTGCAGTGAAGGTTAATGTGAAAGCCTTCGAAGAACGAAGACGAAATGAACTCGACGCTAAGCGCGAGGAGTTAAAGGCTCGACCACCTGTGGCCATTCACTACAGTTTTGTCGGAGGGGTGCTGACCTGTAGGGAATGTAGTCGCACATTCTCTGCAAAGATAGGCTACGTCAGTCACCTGCGAGCTCACGAACGACGCTCCAGTTAGCCTTTTATTTTATTCCAGTCGCCGTGGTCGAAATCGGCCAGGATAGTGATGATGATTGACATATTTACTATTGTACTGAATACTGACTTTCAGTACAATAGTAAATATGTATTTTGAGAGTGCAAAAGTAAATTCACTTAAACTTCTTAGTTTTTTTCTTCTGCATAAATTAATCTTATTTTCTGAATTATTATTTATATTTATTAAATATATAATAAGGTTTCTTATGACGGCAAATTAAGGATTACTACCACGAGTTTTATTTTGCTTATTGGCACATAATATATTATTTCCTAGGTGTCGAATTGAATGGTAATGAAAGTGCTATACGTGGGGCTAATAGTTTATCTTGAATAACAGAATGGAATTTCAAAGCTAAGAAAGCTACACTATAAAACTCGAAGCTTTTAAAATAAGTTTATGTTTTGGTTTTCTATTGTAATGTAAGTAATGGTAATTTTATGTTACGTCCTTAGTGTAACCTAAAGTAGGTATTGAATTGACAATATTTATTTCAAAACACAGCAATAACGTTAATTATTAAATTACTCACAATTACCATTATTGAAATACCCTCTTGGTTCACTATTCCCACAGGGCTGGCTCACTGTTCCTATACCCTCACAATGAGACAGTGGGTCAAAATGTATATTTTTATAAGAATGATATATTCAAATGACTTGATATCAATAGCTTGTATAAAACTATACAGCTATGCGACTCTGAAAATATTATATATTTATGGCTTAACATTATTGGTGGGGTTTAGAATGTTAGTTTAGGCACATAAAATTGAAACAGTATTCGTAATGCATTTTACATTCTATTTACTATCATCCGTGCACTGTGCACATGAAAGCGAGATGTTGATGCCGCGATGCCCGCGATTTCCTAGTAAGGCTCAACACATAGATTCGGCAGCGGCGGAAATCGATTGCTGTATTCACCATACTGTATCCGGCGAGCCTTGTATAACTACTTTTTCAAATTGTTATGGTTGCTATCGTCCGGTAATTTGAAAACTCTAGTCCTATTGTCCGTAACAAGCATATGAATAGGGATACCGTTTGTGTAGCATTTCTTTGCGAGATTTCGTTACCCGAGAGTGTAGTACATAAGAATATGACTGACCTGACACAGTTAATAAAATACCAGTTATAATATACGTATTGCCAACGGTTAATTTCAAAATTCCTAAAATACTCTAAATCCTAATATCTTGCAAATTCTTCGTGGATGTAACAAGATACCCGGTGTTTGTTTAAAGTTTAAAAAATAAATACGGTCGACAAACGCCTTTATTATACTTTGTAGACTGAAGGGAAAGTTAAATAATACCAAGATTACTTTTAAATTTGATTCTGTGTGTCAACAAGGGATGTTATGATATCAATTTCGAGCTTAACACCAAAGTCTCCGTTGTTTTGTTCAAACTTGTCGAATCAGGCTATTTGATGTACAAAACTGGTATGATTTACATTTTTGGGAGGAAAAAGAAAACAAGATTAATTATTAAACTTGGAAGTTAACTAGAAGTTACCCTGCCATAGCCTTGGCATTGTGATCTAATTTTTACGTTTGTGCCATCGTAATAAATTCACCCTCTTGTTTATTGTGTACTTAATAAATCAGCGCTGATAGCCGAAGTAAAAAACGCAACAAATTATTTGATGAACTTTTTGGATTTTAGATGTTAAAAATACTTTAGTCAAGAAATGGGCGCAAAAGCGCACGTGGTTCCTAAAGTTGCAGTGCAGTTGCGTCCGTAAGTTACGATTTCCTCTTATTATATCAAGTTGCAGTGCAGTTGCGTCCGTAAGTTACGATTTCCTCTTATTATCACGCACGCCGTACGCTCGCTTGCCACAATCATGGTTTAAAATAGTACTTGATAAGCCGGAGGTCCCGGGTTCGAATCCCGGTAAGGGCATTTATTTATGTGATGAGCTATATTTGTTCTCGAGTCATGGATGTTTTTAAGTATTTATTTATCTCTCACTTATAATAAATCTCTAAATTAAAAAAAGAATCCGCATCAGTGTGTCCCGAATTATCTCAGCTTCCCATGAACGGAAAAATATGTAACTTTTTTTATAAGTACATTATTACTCTAGCTTCCGCTTAGAATAGTTTTTATCCGACTGCGACGGTTAATTATTTTTCGGAAACATTTGACCTCATTAATTTATTCATTTCTTCTGCTTGAAATCGTAGCCGCCATATCTGTCAACTGTCAGTGACGTCAAAATGGCGGCCTTGCCATAACTATCTATATGACTATAGGTAATAATTTCGATCCGGTGTTGTGATAGACCTTCACAAAACGCATATTAAATTCTAAAGCATAAACAAATAATCAATTCTGATATGGAAACTTATATATGCGCTAAATTCGTATTGAGGCGTAATTTAAATAAATGTATCAACAAATTTCAACAAAATAACGTCAAACGTGAAAAGTCAGACTCGTCCTTTTTTTTAATGGCATGGCGTAGCGCTGTTCACGCGTTCAGCCATAAAGTCTATTTGATGGTGTGTATACATGTCATGATTTGTCAGCCCCAATTTATCAGAAACTGACTAATTGATCGTCTGGAGGCATGTTGCGCTGCTGATCCAACTGTCAAACGAGTTGTACTGACAAATTGTATGCTCATCACAATCAACACAATTTGGACCATGGAAATATTTATGATCAGCCAAGTTTTCTGTCAGACAATTTTGAAGTGAAATATTAATAATATGATCCCATTGGCAATTCAGGAGACTATAATTATTATATTAATTTCTAATTGCTTTCAAAATATTTATCTGAGGATCCCGTGGGACCTTTTTGTATGGATCTGACTGAAACTGAAAATGTTTGTAATTAATTTGTTTTGTCTTGCTGCGATTGTTATCAAAATCGATATGTGACGATCCGCATGGACCTTAAATAGGACTTTGTCATCAAATCTGACACAAATCGCTGAGACAAATTGCATCAACACAGTGTATTCTCGGAAACTACAAAGATATCCAGTATCAAAAATTTACAAAAACCAAATGTCGGTGATTAAATCAATAAGTAGTTTTTTTTATACGAGTGTTTAAATCACGCTATGGCCATAACTGAATCTGAACTCAGAAAATTGTCGCATGTACTGCACGTTTACATATATACTTTTTGATTTTCCAAGATGGCGGCCTGATTGGAAGAAAGACGCCTAGAAAAATGGGGTCTATACATCGTAGTACTAGTAAGTCAATGGTTGTCTAATTAAAAAGAGATTTTTTGTTCCGCGTAAACACTTACCGGTCAATGGGTAGGTACTCGAAAGGATTATCGATTATGAACTCCTAAACACATCTTTACCTGAGAGTCGGAGTGACTCAAGATCATTTCGGTCAACACGTTTTTATTTATTTAATATAAACAGTGTTAAAAATATGTAGAAAAGAAGATCAATAAACATTTAATGCTGCAGCCTGTGTCCTACCTGTTGAATCTATTGCCACAAACATCTACTAAACTTTTACCCCCTTATTCATAAAACTTAAAGTAGCTTTGTTAAATAAAACGAGTTTTGTCCCTTTCTTACTAATTTAAGTAACAGAGTGACAGATAGAGACAAACGAATTTTATCGGCATTTCGGCTAAAATAGGTTTATTCGACGTTTTACTTGATAGGCTAAATTAGAACTGCATGTCCAAGAGAAGAAATGCGTTAACTCCCACCACATTACCATGCAAACGAAGTCGCAGGTACAGCTAGTCTAATATAAGTATGTTTATCGTCGTCTAGTAGCCATAGTACTTACAAGCTTTGCTTAGTTTGGGACTAGGTCGATGTGTGTAAGATTGTGCCCGATTATTTATATTTATATTATTTAATACTTGTTTATTTATTTATCGTATGGAAAATCAGTGTATTTATTGTATTTAACACTGCATAATGTCTATGAGTACCTAGGTATATACAGTACCCGGCATTTATACTCAGCAGCACCAGTAATTTTGTATTTTTGAACGTTTTTGTAATATAAATACTAATACATATTTTTTGTATAATGTGCTTTACAAGTTTTATAAACAACGGGACTTAAGTAGATTTTAAACCATAGCCAAAATCCATCCAAAGTGTTTAAATAATATAACTGATGAACATGAAAATGGGGCGTTTAGTATTTTCTGCAATTTCAGGCCACAGCCTGTAATATCGTTTTCATCGAAGACCTTTAAGTAAACACGCTGCAGATGTACAGCTATAAACTATTTAAACGCCAGTGTTGATGCATATTCATGTTAACATTGAGGCAACCTTGAGGTACAAGTATACACCGCACCTTGTAGAATCACAAAAAGATGACTCACAGTATCGTATCAGTGTATTTATTGAACTGAGGACTGCTCTTTTCAAATTAACAAAAGATTTTATAATTTCTGTAATGACTGATCTCGTATAAATTCTTAATGACTGCATGCTACTAGGTGGCTGAATGTATATAGATCACATTATATAACTGTTAATGGCATCCAGTACCTGCATTCTTAGAATAAATGTATTTTCTCAAACATGCAACGAAATATTGACGTTGTGTTCTTCATAATGGGCTTTGAAGTGTCACGTTTCGGGCGGAGCGAGACGAGAGATTCGTAATGGCAGTTCATACAAAATTAGAGGCCTAGGCCGGCAGATGGTCCTTTTTAATTTCCATTCCACAATTTGTGGCACAGGATCACGGCGTTCAGCCATGGAAATTTAAGTTGAATTTCTTGGAGTTTTTTTAATTTATTTCATTGCATGTTTGAGAAAAGCACTAATACATACATCGGCGTGAAAAGGGGTTGCCAGCTTCGTATCCGACCTCGCTACGCTCGGCCGTCTATATGTAATGTACTCAACCGCTTACTTCCTACACCCGCTTACTTACAGCCTATAGACGGCCGAGTGTAGCGAGGCCGGATAGTTATGAGGCTGGCAACTCTTATTCACGCCGAGGTATATATACGTGCTTTTCTCAAACAAAATGAAATAAATAAAAATCTATAATTTTCATGGCTAAACGCCGTGATGCTGTGCCACAAATTGTGGAATAGATATTTAAAAATACCATCTTGCAGGCCTTGGCCTCCGATTTTGTATGAAATGCCATGTCTCGTCTCGTCGACTCGCGAAAACACGAAAGTCACTCGGTGTCATTGGTGCGAACATATACAACACTCTCCCAACTGAAATAGTTAACTCGGCAAGTGATGCAATAGTTATTGATAGGATAAAAACTTTATTACTTGACCAAGCATGCCATAGCATAGATGAATTTATTTGAAGGAAAAAATAAGTATTATATGTATGAGTATATTAGAATCTATGTACCCACACACCACTTACGTGGTCTGTGAATGTTACGTAACCTACTAACCAGAAATGTAACAAATTGACTTGAAAATGTCATACTTTTACCAATAAAAAATATGAAAATGAATTACGGATCTCTCGTCTCGCTGCACCCGCAACGTGTCACTTCGCAGCCCATTATGAAGAACACAACGTCAATATTTCATGGCATGTTTGAGGCCGGGCAGTAAGGAGTTGCAACCCCTTATCACGCCGATGTATGTATAGTGCTTTTCTCAAACATGCAATGAAATAAATAAAAAAAACTCCAAGAAATCAAACTTAAATTTTCATGGCTGAACGCCGTGATCCTGTTGTGGAATGTAAATTAAAAAAGGCCATCTTACAGGCCTAGGCCTCCAGTTTTGTATGAAATGCCATTACGGGTCTCTCGTCTCCCTGCGCCCAAAACGTGATACTTCGAAGCCCATTATGAAGAAGACAACGACAATATTTCATTGCATATTTGAGAAAACTATTTTTTTAAAGTGAAAACTTCTTTAGCGGCGCTGAGCACTTTTTGGGATGGGGAAGAATTGTTAAATACGCGACAAAGTTTTGTGACGTCAGATGTGAAGGAGGTCACTTTTTGCTGCTAGCCGATTCGACTTCATTCAAAACTGAACGCTATTCGTAAGAGTATAAAGCCGTTAAACACTTTTTGCAATAGCATATTCTGCAAATAAATTTGTAATTTTAACCAACGCGTCCTTCACCGTTTTGCTATTGAGAAAATCCGCATAGATCGAAGTTGGTCGTTATTACTAAAGTGATAAAGCTTAGAAAAATATTTCCCAACGGCAAAAACAAATTGATATTTTGGTCGCCACCGCCGTCTCTGTTCTTGCAAATTCGAATAGTTCGAATTTAGACGTTATTCCTAAAGAGATAAAGCTTTGAAAAATTTTGGCAATGGCAAAAACAAATTGGTATTGTGTTTGCCGCCGCCCGTCGGCGCGCCGACGGGCGAGCCGGCGGCCCGTCGCACCCAACGCGCCCGCGGCCCCTCCGCCTAAATAATTGATACTTAATTGTTTATAAATTTGCGTCAAATTCATTTTTAGGGTGACACCGTAAGATGTCACGTGACCTGATCGAAAAACTGTTACAATGTTACTGAGTTTTCACTTCTGCCGGCACTCCCGGAGTGCAACTCGGCCTTTTTGTTTGTTCTTACTGAACCGTCTGTAGGTACAGTCGCCATCAGATATATCGGAGCGGCCCTTTGGCGCCCACAAATATCTTATCACGTTTTTATTGTCGAGGCATTAGTGACGAGAGTTAGAGACTTCATACTTACAAAAAAAATGTCCCAGATTTTACTTGTAATTCTTTTATTAATACATACAAAAATGTGACGGTCCGGAATGACATATTTGAGACCCTTTCTCTTGTACCAGTACCTTTAATGATCGTTGATACCAACGATTCCCAGAAATATATATCATGCAAAAAGAGTGCGTGCGCGTACTTACAATGTATTCAATGCCGGCTGTACACATTGGCCCAGCGTTGGCGCGTGAGCAGGATGCAGCTATGCGTTAGAGAAAGAGGGCTTTAACTCGATCTCATTAGTTTACATAGCTGCATCCTGCTCACGCGCCAACGTTGGGCCAATGTGTACAGCCGGCATAAGAGAACGCTCGATTTGACGCATGGTTCGTTTGCCGGCTGGCGTACGAACGTGGCGTGGCCGGCACGGGTGAATGTATGGCGAACTCGAGAACCAAGCGCCGGCGACGACGGCAGGCGCCTGGGTCGGACTCGACATGATGTATTGTGTTCATCCTTTATAGCCTTCATGTGTCCTTTCTTATTGATCACTCTGGGCAAGAGCTCAGGGCCCACAACACGTGGGATCTCCAAAGCCCCATAAGGGGCCCCCCTTAGCTCCCTGTTAGGTCATAAGCTAGACTGCCCCGTTACCACAGGGCCCACAATGGGGTTCAAGACGATCTGACTTACTGAGATACTGATTTTATACATATTACCTCTATAAAGCCGCCCCTAAGCAACTTTATTAGGTATATATATAACTTGTTATCTACTCGTATAAGGGACAAACTCTTTATTTTAAATACGTAAATAATGGTTCTGCTATTCTCAACGTCTTTTAACGAATATTTTACTTTAATAAAGGTCTAATTGAAATTCGTTACTAAAGGGGTGCAAAATGTTTAGAAGCCTTATAAACGAGCCTTTTAATTACGACTATTGCTTTCCAAGTAATTGTCCTCGCAGGGAGGCGTAGACGCTCGATTGTCACGTTGTTATAATAATTAGGTACCTACTTTTGTCTTTTGTCTAATCAATTCCAACTACTCGTAGGTACCTACAAATTTAATTTACTGTCAATATATCCCATAATCGCGTTCTTAATTTTATTTTAAGCAACCAGTAGGCTTATAAACGAAACAAATTATTTTATTAAATATTTTTGTTTCGTGTTAAAGTGGAAGTTACCGGCGATACCTACAGGTGGCACAGGTTCGAGTCCTGTCTTGGGGTTCAGACGATGATGGTTAATTTTTCCACTATATTTGTTCTCTATATATATCATGTCGTTTAATCAGTAGGTACTTTAGGAACTTATAGAAATAACTATATTAGTCTAAGCTCATGCATTGGGATCTCGTGAAAGCACATAAGTCATAATCATAACCAGCAGTGTGTGTGATGTAAGCGCAACAAATATATGATGTGGCGTCAAATTGGAATGAAATTGATTTGACGTCATGAATTTTCGCATACACCGGTGGTTATGTTGCTTTAGCCCTTCAGAACACCTTTCATCACATACGAAAATGGTGTTACTTTTTGATGGCGTGTCAGTAATTCCAATACGGGTGTAGACTGAAAATGTTTTATTACTCCAAAGGAAAGAAGGCAAAATAACAAGTGACGAAAATCCCATTCAGATATCTCAAAGAATTAGGAACTACAACCATTTTAATACTGCTTGTTAGAGAGAGACATCGCTCGCAGATCGTGACGTCACGATCTTCAAGCGTCATAGTAAATGACATTCGTTTCATATGAAGGTGCGTTTTGCAGAAGAGGACAGAATATACCCCCTCTTAAAACTTTATTTTATTTAAAAATGAAACGTGTAGTCAAGGAAATTTTTGATTTAGTACAATGGTATTTATCAAAACGATGCTATGAAAAGTTTAAAGTTTCATCTCCAATAATGAAAACATGTACCTTTTCACTTAGTCTTTGCCCTGAAGCAGAGGTAACCTAGCCGTTTCTAAAAGGAAGGGACTCGTAAAAGCTCTTTATTTTAAGACTTCCCCAAATTCAAGATTTCCAAAGAAGTCCGATCCGACCCTTCTGGCCGTTTCAAATAATTAACGAATGACCGGTGATAAAACACTCTGCTTTCAATTTAACCTTTGTTTCTGAGGGTTCGGATTCTAATTAATTTTGAAAACATTTAATTATTCCCTGGGAGAAGTATTTTGATGAATTCCGATGGTACTACGTGATTTTTAAAACTTTTACCATCACTGGCTAGCAACTGGCGCAAATTAATCTCTTTCAAAATACATATTACCCGGTATTAACCAAGATAGATCAGCAAGTACGCAAAGATTATTAAAAGTTTAATGCATTACCGAAACAACAACCCTTTACCGAAAATTGTGGTAATTTAGGATTCCGCACCTCAAAAAGAAAAAAGTGGTTACTATAGCATTACTTTGATTTCCGTCTGCCCCTCAAGGTTCATATTCTTGATTCAATAATTCAGACAACTAAGAATTGGTAAAAAAAACTCTTTAAAAACTGTTTGGTATTAATCAGCGCGCAACGTAAAGGAATTCCCAAAACACCGGTAAAGGACGATGACCAAATTAGTATGAACGCGTGCCCCACCAAAAATTGCCAAGTGCAAAGTTAACGTATATATTATTTAAAAGTCCTTTGGACGTAGATTTAGTATATATTTCTTATTTTTGATTTAAACCAGGTGGCTTCCTATATTTTTTGATTGAAAAATTACGCCTTGTAATTACTTAGCTAGGCGCATATGCTAAACAGACTGTGCTAATTTTTTTCCGAAGGCGTGTCTAATGACATTAACCAATTAATTTCTTGGAATACTTTTATAGAAGTATTTTCTATACAAGAAAGGTGATTGGATCATCATCATCATGATCTGAGGCTATGTAGCCCTGAGTGGACCTTGGCCTGGTCGTGCACGATTCAGACTTAATGAGTAGTTATTCTTACTTTTACAACGAATAAGTGGAGGCAGCATTACATGGCATAACTGACATATAAAGTTGCCTGCTACTCACCGCTAGGAGCAATATGTTTAAATATGTCACCATTATTTGTAAATCGGAAATGCATTAATCACGTTTTATCAGTGAATAATAAACGCAAGCTTTAATTATTATTAAATAAGCTAAAAAATAATAATTAAAATTACTATCATTTTCGGACGATCAAAACGCCACCATTTTGGCGCGCTCATTTGTGACGTCACCGTGCAGCTTAGTGCACGGCGGTTCTTAAACAAATTAACAACTAAGTGTTTGATTCACACTTTTAATAAATGTGAGTGATTAAAGCTTATAAGATCAACTTATTGTAATGGAAGAGCACACAAAAGCTTATTATAAATATTGTATTGTCCCTATGTGTGAAAATCACATTAAAACTGCAAATATTTTCATATGCCCAAAGGTGCAAATATAAGGATAAAGTGGTGTAAGGCGATGAGGAGAGATAATGTATCGTGCTTGAGTAGTTTATATTGTTGTGAAGATCATTTCGACGTGAGTATTAAATATGTATGTACCTAAAATCTTTTTTATTACGACTCGCGAACAATATAGGTAAACAATAACCTAACCTCAAAATTGTATTATATACTTATTCATAAAACTATTCTGATTCCCAATTTTTTTAGTTATTAATGTTACAATTATTATGATTTTTGTTGATCAACAGCTGACTACGAGTGTTGATTTTGATCAAGAAACGTTTTAGCTAAGTTTCTTTGTTTGCACTGTTGATCGAAGAAAGTTAAAAGAATTTAATCCTTTTTACTGAGTGACCTACACAAATTTGTTTTATTTATAAGCCTTGACGAAAACAACCTAGTTTGTTAAAGTTCATAAAGATGTTCTCAACATTTAACATTCCTAATAGGTACCTACATATCTTTGATTATATAATACTAGCTTCTGCCCGCGACTCCGTCCGCGTGGAACTCGTTTCTATACCAAATTTCATCCAAATCGGTTCAGCAGTTTAAGCGTGAAGAGGTAACAAACAGACAGACAGACACACTTTCGCATTTATAATTTATTATTAAGTAAGTATATATAAAATATATAATATAACTAGCTTCTGCCCGCGACTCCGTCCGCGTGGAACTCGTTTATATCGTAGCTCCCCCCATATCCCCCAAAGGGATGAAGTGGGGGTGAAAGTTTGTATGGAGCTACGATATAAATGAGTTCCACGCGGACGGAGTCGCGGGCAGAAGTTAGTATATATAATATATAAAGTTATAGTATAGTAAAATAGTATATAGTATGGATAAATATCTACTAGTTTTTAATTCCACTTATTTAACAAAGACACCTATTTGAAGTACTTTAAAAGTCTAGCTATTTGAATCGCCAAAATAGGTTATAATTATTTAATTGACCAATCTCACGAGTATAAAAACAAGGAATATGAAAATTTATTGAATATCTGTAACTTATTTACCTTGCAGCTTTTACTCCTCTTAGTTCAGCGGACGTAAAGTCACAAATATTTGCGAAGTATGTATTAAATTTAGTCATCATGAACACATCAATTTTAGGCAGATTATCCGACTGTGCCTTGACAAAACCGCCTTCAGTCATTGTGGCGAGTCTTTTTTCACTTAATAATTACCAAAAAACACTGATTATTTATCATAAACAGCGGCCAAACAATGCGACTAACTTTCAATAATCATACTAACGACCTGCACGGTGACGTCACGTTTCGCTCCGCCAATAGCGTTGCGTTTTAAAAATTTGCGAGGGAATTTGAAAAATAGTATTTTTAAACAATTTATTTTATCAATAGAAACATGATAATTTGAAAAAATAATCATGTGTGTATATTTATTAAGCAATATAGATTACACGTGATTTTTTTTGTCCATTTCTAAATCACATGCATATTCCCTATTAGCTACAAATCATGCGAGTACGGTACGGAACCCTAGTGTGCGCATCCGATTCGCACTTGATGGTTTTCTTATACTCCTTAAAACCAAACCAAATGGAATGAAACATTAAATGTCATTAGATGTTTGAAGCATGTATTTAAAGGTTTCTACTAAAAGCGCTAAAACTGTACTCGACTGAAAAAAACACATACCGAACCTCTTCGCTGTTATTTTCCATACAAGATTTTTTATTGCCTCATCTCAAAAATTAAACTAGAGACTATGTTATCACTTCACTCACCTACTCGTATGTGATTCAAAATAAACACTGAATTTAATATTGGAGTCCCTTAGAATTTTAACTTGTTTTTGACAGAATTTGTCCAGCAGACATTTTGAAGTATTTTTATGTTAAACAGCTGTCCTGATAAATTCTAGTAATTACTTTTTACATTGTTGTTTTTTTTTTAATGTTGCTGATTCCAATGGAGCCATGGATACACACAAGTGTTGCTTGATTAAATACGTCGCCTCTGTAGGCATTGCTTTCTGAAAGAAAAACAAGAGGCGCTTTTGTTTTTTTATTAATGTTTGTTGTATCTTTATGTGGTAATTATTCATGAAAAACAGCAACGTTATAAATTGGATGCCATTACAAGGAGGCGCAGTCATCGCGCTAACGCGATGATGTTCGTGTTAATTACGTTGATGGTCGTCGTGGCGGGAGTCTCGGCTTCGACACCGGTGCAGCCAGAAGGTAACAATCACTTGCAATCGTTTAAAGTTTTTCTTTCACAACTCATCTATTCTAGCCGGTTTAGTTTTCAACCTGATGCGACAGTGTTTTGATTTAAAGCGAAGACCTAAACAAATGCTTTAAATTTTGATAATAAATCTATCCGGCAAATTTAAGTTGATTTCTGTTTTATATATTTATGTTATCATGGGTATCACGAAATATCTACACCTAACAGAAATATTATTCTTCGTATTCCACCGGTAAACATATTTTATTTACAGAGCGGAACGTAAGCGAGCCACTGCAGTGCGGTCCTAACTCACACTTCGAACAGTGCTCAAAAATATGCCCACCTCAAAGCTGCCACGCACTCATAGATCCGTATTGGCTTTGTGAGAATCCACGCTGCGAACCCGAATGCAGGTGCAACGACGGCTATGTACGTGCCGACCGAACTGGGCTGTGCATTAGCCGGGATGAGTGCCGTAAGATCTCACGATATTTGTTAATAGTGTTTTTATCTATGCACATTCACACGAAACTAGTTATTATAGGTAAACACCAGACCACTTCTTATCAGTACAAGATAATTAATGCCAAACATACTTAATAACGAACGAACAACTTTCATAACGACGAACTCTCCCTCGAATCTTTTCCGCTTTGCCTTAAGGTTTGACTGGTAGAGAATGCCATATGGCATTAAGTCCGCCTTTTGTACGATAAGTTTTCTTTTGTGCAATAAAGTTTAAATAAATAAATAAATAAATAAACTGAGAACCTTTTTCATCGAAATTCATGGATGCTTACGTTACTTATAGAAAAGAGTTGTTTATCTATGAATGAGTTTCTTAAACGTTTCCCTGTTAGTCAGAGGTACCGGGGTGGATCCGCGGCGATGGAACGCGTTACAATTCTCCTTTGTGCTTTTGTTATTGTATCAATGGGTCAATAACATTGTGTAAAACTTAATTCTCTACTTACCTTTGTAGTCGCCCGATGTGGTCCATTGGAGCGCTTCGTGAAAGATAGCCCAGATTGCCAAAGGACTTGTGCCAACTACAAGGTCACCGCACCCCACAGCATATGCAAGCCATTTACAGGGTGCGTTTGTGAGGAGGGACGGGTGAGGCTCCACGATAACGCCACTGGGACCTGCGTTCTTCCAAAGGATTGCCGTAAGTAGTTCAATATCGAATGCTGATATTAGAGATAGAAATACAAGCACATTATCACAGTTTTGTTCTAGTTTTCTACAATTTTTAGGGGTCCGAAGTCAACAAGGAACCCTTTTAGTTTCGCCATGTCCGTCCGTCTGTCTGTCCGTCCGTCTTCGGCTTAGCTCAATAACCATTATTACTAGAAAACTGTAATTCGGCATGGGTATATAAATCAATCACGCCAACAGAACAGTGCAATAAAATCTTGAAAAAAAAATTACCTAAAGCGGGGATGCAATTTTTTTTTCTCGTTAAACCCATAGTGTGGGGTATCGTTGGATAGCTCGTTACAAACTATTATGGGTTTTCTAAATTCATTTTTCAAATCAGTGATTAGTTTGCGAGATATTGACCTGCAAAGCCCTAATTTTTGTTCGAGGCATGTGTCCCCCCCCCCTGCCGGCTAAATGGCTACTACTGGGGATATGAAAAAAATCGTGGTAGTAGTACATATAATGAATTTAAAAGGAAAACTATTACGGTCAAGTAGGCATAAGTAGTTACCGAGTAATAGTCGACCAACTTAATGTGTACTTGGAAAGACCAATTTTTGTACAAATTCGGCCGACGCAACCGCACCGCACGTCGATGTAACTAAGACAGACAGGCAACTACGGAAGCCTTCACTGCGCGTGGCCCGACACGCACTTGGCCGGTTTTTTCTATAAGAAATAGTACCATGCTATGGAAACTTAGAACCTATTGCAAATCCAGATTTTGATTGAAAACGGTGATGCCACCTACTCGCCACATTTCTAGGTAGCTGTTGCTGTAGCGAACTAAAATATCAGTGTTGTTACATTCAAATATTTTATTTGATGTAGGGAGATTGATACGTGCTACGTAAATGAATATGAGGAGTTAAATAATGAGAAAACCTGTAGTATTCAGGTTTTAATAAACATAAAATTGTACATTATTTGAAATAATACACGGAGAAATATTGAATGACAATGACATGGCAGGCAGGAGTAAAATTAGAGGTTGGCAAGGAAGGAGGTGGCAAATAGATCATATCACGTCAAGGAGAACAGTATATTGTATAATGGTAACACAACATTGTGTCTGCTTGACATAAGTATAATGTCGTTTTGCGTGAAATATGTTGACATAATTTGCGTCAATAAATCCAATTAAAATTTTAATATTTAACGAAGTTTGTTTGTGATTTGTGCATTTATCTATTACTGGAGGACCTGGAAGGGCTATAGACACCGCTAGTCGACCGAGCGCGGCGGTCTGTTGAGAAATATCTAGGAAAATGTAGTACCGAGTGACCTTGGTTTTGGATGAGCGTGTCGTTTTAATGTTTCTTGCTTTATATTAATAGTATGCTCCTTTCCATGCATGAAGTTACTAATGTATTGTTAATAACTTAAATAAATCTGTGTATTCCTCATTTTTACGTTTCATTTCACAACAGTTATTACAAACATTTTAAATACTGATTAATAAAATACGACCGAATTGAGAAGTTCCTTCTTTTTTTTTATCGTTTGAAAAGTTTTATCCGCCACAGCACAGATGGCGCTTGTACGCAAGCATAAAATGCCTTCTCAATTTGGCTGAGTTGCCTGTCTATCTCAGTATGTATATTGTAGTCTTTGAATAGTACTTCTTCTTTAAAAAATACATAGCCGATGTTATGATGTTTACGCCAATCAAAGACTACAATATACATACTGAGATAGACAGGCAACTCAGCCAAATTGAGAAGGCATTTTATGCTTGCGTACAAGCGCCATCTGTGCTGTGGCGGATAAAACTTTTCAAACGATAAAAAAAAAAGGAACTTCTCAATTCGGTCGTATTTTATTAATCAGTATTTTAAATGTTTGTAATAACTGTTGTGAAATGAAACGTAAAAATGAGGAATACACAGATTTATTTAAGTTATTAACAATACATTAGTAGCTTCATGCATGGAAAGGAGCATATTATTAATATAAAGCAAGAAACATTAAAACGACACGCTCATCCAAAACCAAGGTCACTCGGTACTACATTTTCCTAGACATTTCTCAACAGACCGCCGCGCTCGGTCGACTAGCGGTGTCTATAGCCCTTCCAGGTCCTCCAGTAATAGATAAATGCACAAATCACAAACAAACTTCGTTAAATATTAAAATTTTAATTGGATTTATTGACGCAAATTATGTCAACATATTTCACGCAAAACGACATTATACTTATGTCAAGCAGACACAATGTTGTGTTACCATTATACAATATACTGTTCTCCTTGACGTGATATGATCTATTTGCAACCTCCTTCCTTGCCAACCTCTAATTTTACTCCTGCCTGCCATGTCATTGTCATTCAATATTTCTCCGTGTATTATTTCAAATAATGTACAATTTTATGTTTATTAAAACCTGAATACTACAGGTTTTCTCATTATTTAACTCCTCATATTCATTTACGTAGCACGTATCAATCTCCCTACATCAAATAAAATATTTGAATGTAACAACACTGATATTTTAGTTCGCTACAGCAACAGCTACCTAGAAATTTGGCGAGTAGGTGGCATCACCGTTATCAAACAAAATCTGGATTTGCAATAGGTTCTAAGTTTCCATAGCATGACGCCAATGTCAAGTTTGCATTTGAAGCGCCTACAGTTCAGTCAAAGTCGTCAGTCTTCAAAAAGTTTTTATTTTGATGTATGTCTAACTTCTTAGACATGTTGCTGTTAGAAACTATCAGTCAATGTAAAGACTACGAGATATTCACAGCAAAAAATTCGCGCTCTGGGCAAAACTCGCACTTTACAAAGAATTTATCGTACTTATATTGTAATGATGTCAAAAATATCTGTATTTGCGTAGAATTTAAGAAAAAAATCTCTGTACAGAACTTTATTTACAAAGGCGCGCACGGATAGCTTTGATCCGGGTTTTTACAGATGAATCAATAAAGCACATTGATTCAATATAAGATTGAATTTCACCTGGCCTGTGGGAAACAAAAATATTTAATTGTAAATAATCGACCTGTCATTGTCAAACAGCACGTCGCCAATGTCCCCTTCACGAACACTTGGAAGACTGCCCTAGTGTATGCGCCAAGGAAACATGCATTTCCAAAAACCCGGACTACAAATGCCTGTTGCCAGCTATTCCACTGCCTTGCAAGCCACGATGCATCTGCGACAAGGGATATATGCGCAATCACCTCGGACGGTGCATACCGGAGAATCATTGCCGTAAGTTTGTTAACATTTTATTCTAATGTATTATGTGATCAGGCATGTTTTTTGTCAACTGAATGAATAAAACTTGTCTTTTATAACTATTCCATGGTCTTACAGCAGATATTGAATTTTATGGCTTCCAAGTATTAAGCTGCGTCCGATGCGCCAATGTTTTCGATGTTTTTAAACATCTAAAGCTTGGTATCTACTATGATCGCGACTCGCGAACCTCTGCGCTCCGCGCTCATGCAACCGCTCTGATGGGAGCGCGAACGTATCTACTATGTGGAGCAGTTGCAGGAGCGCGGAACGCGAACATTACATACCCAGCTTTACATGTTACCCGTCAGTATCGGCAAACAAATAGGGTACCTATTGTGATGATTGGCAAACATTTTTGACGTTTAAAACACACGAAGACATGGTTCAGCGGACGCGGCTTTAGATAGACGGGGATTGGGTAAAAATGTTGTAATTTTTTTAGATGAGAGGGTGTTCGTAAATGTGGTAGATTAAGATAGATCTACTCAAAACAAACATATTTTGATATGAAATGTAATAGGTACACTAAAACCTTCGGAGCCGAGATATTTGCAATATTTATTTTCACAGGTCATATTGAAAAGTTATATACACAATTTCAAACTTAAATATCTCGGCTCCGATATTGTTTAACGAGTTTAATTTTTTTAAACTTTTTAAGAAAAACATTTTTTCTCATACAAGGTTACCCAATACCCTTTGTCTCTAGCTGTCAAAGTTATATCGGACTGGTTTGTGACCCTTTTGGAATCCCAAGCGTCAATAGGTACTTAAGCAGACGCCATAGTGTCTGTTTACCATCAGCAAATACACAACCATTGGATTGTAAATACTTGTGTTTTTTTTGCATCGTATATGATCACGTAATTTTCCTCAGCAATTAAGAATTGTCCGATGAACGAGGTATGGCGCTGCGCCTCGATGTGCCCGCGGGATTCCTGCAAGCGCCTAGAGCCGGGCTTCAAATGCCCGCCGGGCATCATATCTGTATGCATACCCGTCTGCGCCTGCAAGGACGGATATCTGAGGAACGACCGCGGACTTTGCATACCGAGGGAACTATGTCGTAAGCTTCTGTGTTTTAATTAAATTTATTTTCATTTCTGATTGTGTTAGATTAGTTAAAAAATTAAGACGTCTTTTCTTCATGCTTCTGTAATTATTACACCGCAAATCAGCAATCATATATAACCAATTAAAGTTTGGGTGAGAAATAATGTACCAAAGAATAAATGATAGGTACTTACTTGTCTTGTGCCAGAATAAATAATAATAATAAGTACGTAAGTATGTTCAAGCTTCATCCAGAAAACGTTTGGGTATGTTTTAAATTGTAATTATTTTTACAGCGGCATCTCTCCGTTGCGGTATCAACGAGGTGGCAGTGGAATGCCAATCGATCATACCGCAAACCTGCGAGTCAGTGTACACACTTTACAAGCCCATTAAAAACCCACTGTGCATCCCGGGCTGTGACTGTAGGCCTGGGTACTTGAGAAACAAGCGCAACATTTGCGTCCCAAGCGAATTCTGTCCTACAGGTATGTTCAGAGTCAACAAATTTAACTAAGTAACTCATGTCACTGTGAAAAACTTGTCCGCAGTTTCCGCAGCAAAATGTCTGTCAAAATTGTGAAGCCTAAAACGCATATCCACATATTGAAAGCATCAAGTCTAGTGTGGTCTGAGCTTCAACAATTAACAGTAACTAAAGAGTAATATAAACACATAGCCATCTCATATAATTCTCGTAATAAATCAGATCTAACAAAATTTGATTTGTAGTTTATGTCATCGTCATCATCATCATATCAGCCGACAGACTGGTGGACATAGGTCTCCCCCAAAGAGTGCCACAATCACCGGTCCTGCGCCTCCCGCATCTAGTGGACTCCTGCGACAGTTTATGTATTTGTGCCCATTTTATATTCTATATACTAGCTACTTCGTTTGCGTGGACCCAGGATAAAAACATACCTATATATTGTGCAAAGTTTCATCCATTTAAGCGTGATTGAGTAACTAACATCCAAACATCTAAACATCCAAACTTTCGCATTTATAATATTATTAGTAGGATTAACACATGAAACAGTATGGTTACAATTTAAACAAATAAAACTGTCTGCTTAGTCGAACTCCTTTTTCACCACATCGAGCAATAATATAAACGGTTATGTATCGCCTATAGAATGAATTTTCCCGTTACGCCTCGCTGATGGGAAACATTAACTACTATATTGTGAACATAACTTTTAGTGCCACCAAACCTATGCGGACCTAAGCAAGTGTATAAGGAATGCGGGACCAGCTGTGAACCAAGCTGCGCTGATCTAGACGACCCACCTCAAGCGTGCCCTGATGTGTGCGTCGAAGGATGCTTCTGCAAAGACGGGTACCTTAAGGACGACCATGGAAATTGTGTAACAAGAAATCAATGTCGTAAGTTTTGTTTTGAACCCTTCTACCTGTGCACGGCGCGATGCACTGTAAGGCGGTCGTCACACTGCGACGCATCAACGGACGGAGGTGCGGAGCTGCATACAAATTTCGACGGACGGAGGTGCGTTGCAGTGTGACATCCACCTAAGAGTTAGTGAAAAGTACCTACTAGTTATAGTTTGTTACAGTTTAGATGACAAAAAAAACTTAAACCTTTGTTGTCTTCAAGTAGCGTTATAAAACAATTACGCATAAACAATACAACAAACAATAGCTACCATAGCCTCCAAAGGCCCACTATACATTTCAAAATCGCGTTAAAATTTGTTTCATCTTATGTCGGAAATAAAGGTGAAATTCTTTTGTTTCAAAAATAGAATGAAACAAATGCGACTCTGTTAGACTGAGAGAATAAGTCCTTTATGTATGCCCATGGGCCTTAGGAGGATATAATTGAGCAAAATGTGGCACGTGTCACACTTCGGTCAGTTCTATGACGACTCTTTGTTATCTTTTCCTTTCATATTAAGCAAAAATTAAGTTGTTAAATCCCTACGTCAAGAACGTTTTCGTCATTTTAAGTAAAACAAACTATAATAATAACAATAAGCATATATCTAATTATACTTTTTTGTCAGCTCTGCCGGTCTGTAACAAGCCAAACGAAGTAGCAAAAGATTGCGGATCGTATTGTGAGATGAGAACTTGCGAAGACTACAACAGAACTGACATCGTCTGCCCCGCTGTGTGTGTCCGCGGATGCTTCTGTCGCAAAGGTTATGTTAGGAACGCGTATGGAGTCTGTATACTACCAGAAAAATGCCGTAAGTAACTAAACTTATTGTCTGTCTCTTTTTAACATACCATAACCTCTTCGCGATGCGTTAAATCAATTGATTAATAATTAATTTGAAAATAATGATGTGTAATTTTAATTTGATAACCGGCGCGGCAGTTTTGATAAGGCGAAGAAATACAATTAAATGTGAATCCTGAGCCTCCATGGGGTCTTTAAGTGAACCCTGAAGGTGACAGGATGGTGACGAAGAATGCAGTTTTTTAAAATAATACTTAATTCTATGAATTTTACAAAACAAGCCAAGGCAAAACTTAAAAATTAATTTATTTCGATCTGGATTCAGACTAGCGACCTTCTTGCATACCGGGAAAGCCGCTCTCAACTAAGCTATCAGAATAGAAGCTCAGTCGAACGAATCTTTGAATCGATTTCCTCTTATTACGGCTTAGAGAGGCACGTAGCGACATCTACCGACGACTTGGGCTTCTTAAACGGCACCAACGTCTTAATTACATTGAGAAATCGTTAGAAACGACGTGCCCCATACTACTTTAATTTGGTATTAAACAGTTACGCAGGCTACTTATTGCTCAATTCACAAAATAATAAAATCGTTATGTTACTTTACTCTAGCATCTAAACCAGTATGCCTTCAAGAGCACGAAGAATATCTGACCTGCGGGTCCAGCAGCCCGGATAATTGTGACAACTACATGAACCAAAACCGCACTTTCTGCCCAACGAACTGCGTCGCCGCCGGGTGCTACTGCAAGAAAGGCTACGTCAGGAACCGCAAGGACAACACCTGTGTCAAGCCTGAACAATGTCGTAAGTTCAATATTGTGATAACAAGTTCATTAAGACAATAAATAATATTATAAGTCGTTGTCAATGACGTCTAGCGTTAAAGAGTAAACAACTTCTGGTGTTTATTGCTTGGCTATCGTTATTTAAATTAGTCGCGCATAGTCAGACTGCAAGTGTAGATTCTCGATTTCTTTCTTAGGTTTTTTTACAATGTTGGTACATTTTTTTTTTTCATGTTTTTTTATTTCAAAACTCGCAAGTCTTCAATTTTTCGGTTGAGTTTTCACACTTCTTACATATATCGACCTAGTCTCACTCAATCTATGCAAAGCTTGTAGTATGGGTACCTACTAGGTGACGATATATTTAGTAACTAGCTAATGCCCGCGGCTTCGCCCGCGTGGTTATAGGAAAATGTACTCGTAACATATTGAATTTTCCCGTGGGAATTAGATGTTTTCCCGCTGGAAAAAGTAACCTATGTCACTCTCCAGCTTCTAAACTATCTCCATACAAAAAATCACATCAATACGACGCTCCGTTGCGACGTGAAAGAAACATACAAACACACACACTTTCGCATTTATAATATTAGTAAGGATAAGGATTATTGACGAACAAGTTTATGAGGGTGTTTATTTAGATTCGAAGTGAACTGTTTACTGATTAAATGAAATCTTTAATTTCAAATTTGTCAGATGTATGGTTAAACGTAAGATAAACATAAAAATATCATGTACTTAAATCATAATTTATACGCGTACGAAGTCGCGGGCAGATGCTAGTTTGAAAAAAAAAAAAAAAATTAATCAGTAAACAGTTCACTTCGAATCTAAATAAACACCCTCATAACCTTGTTCGTCAATAATCCTTATCTTTACTAATATGATAAATGCGAAAGTGTGTGTGTTTGAATGTTTCTTTCACGTCGCAACGGAGCGTCGTATTGATGTGATTTTTTGTATGGAGATAGTTTAGAAGCTGGAGAGTGAAATAGGCTACTTTTTCCAGCGGGAAAACATCTAATTCCCACGGGAAAATTCAATATGTTACATTTTCCTATAACCACGCGGGCGAAGCCGCGGGCATCAGCTAGTATTGTATATTTGCCCAAAGTATCATTTTAGAGAGGGCTCCCTATGCGAGCCTCAGGTCCGAAGGCCCTAGGGCGAGCCCGACTGACACTCACTATCCTCAGATGTCTTGCAAGCGAGACCTGAGGCCAAAGACCCGAAGGTGTGTGGCGAGGCAAGCGAGGCCGAAGGCCGAGCTTTTCATTGGAATTAAAGGCCTAAAGCAATCCTTCAGAGAGCGGTCTCAATGCGAGCCCGAGGGTCTAAGGCCCGAGGTCGACCCCCCCACGGATACGCGTTATCTCCGAGTAACTTGCAAGCGAAACCTGATGAGGGCCGAATTCCTGAAGGTATACGGGGAGGCAAGCGGAGCCGAAAGCTGAGCTTTTCGTAGGAATTAAAGGCCCTAAGTTCGCTTTTAGATATCGGTCGCAATGCGAGCTCGGGGGCTGAAGGCCCCTACACGGACACTGTCCCGCGAAACTGGAGACCTAGTCCCGAAGGTGAGCGGCCAGGCAAGCGAGGCCGAAGGTCGAGCTTTTCGTAACAATCAAAGGTCCAAATCAAGCTCTCTTAAGCGCTCGGGGCTGAAGGCCACTTTAGTAAGCCCCAGCTTTAGGGCCCCAGGTGGCAGCGAGGCCAAAGGCCGAGCTTTACGTTGGTATGAAAGGCCCAAAGCATCCTTTTAGAAAGCGCTCTTAAGGCGAGCCCCTACGGACACTCATTATCTTCGGGTGTCTTGCAAGCGAAACCTGGGGCCCAAATTCCCGAAGGTAAAAGGGGAGGTAAGTAAAGCCGAAGGCTGACCACTATAGCATGCTTTTAGAGAGCGCTCCCAAGGCGAGCTCAAGGGCCGAAGACCCAACGGCAAGCCCCCACGGATACTTACAATCCCTAGGTATCTTGCAAGCGAAACCTGTGGCCAAAGTACCGAAGATGAGCGGCGAGGCAAGCGAGCCCTCACGGACACATACTATCCCGTGTACGTGAGTTGCGAGGCGAGGTAAGTCCCGTAGGTGAGTGGCGAGGCAAGCGAGGCCAAAGGCCGTGCTTTTCGTTGGAATGAAAGACTCGAAGCATTCCTTCAGAAAACGCTCTAAATGCGCCCCATGGATGGATACTCATTATCTCCCTGTGTCTTGCAAGCGAAACCTGAGGGCGAGCCCCCACATGAATTTACTATCCCCCGGGGTCTTGCAAGCGAAACCCCAGGCCAAAGTTCCGACGGTGAGTGGCGAGGCAAGCAAGGCCTTTTCGTTGGAATGAAAGGATTGGGCCCTTCGCAACCCTTTCGATAGCGGTCTCAATGACCCCTAACGACACTCATTATCTTCCGATGTCTTGCAAGCGAAACTTGAGGCCCGAAATCCTGAAGGTAAACAGGGAGGCAAGCAAAGAAGAATCGAAGCGAAGGCTGAGGTTTTCGTAGAAAAGAAAGCCCCATTAATATTTCAGAAAGTCACGGGAGTTTTGTACATAAAAAAAACTCAATTCTCCGCGTAAAACCGTTTTGTCCAAATTTTATATCCACATTCTTTGACGTTGGTGAACTATGATAATTCGAGATAAGTATTCAACTCAACCTATCAAACAATTTTAGATGACCTATGATTTCATAGCAAATATAAAATCTTTTTCGAGGCATTGTAATACAGTTCCTTTATAAACAACAAAAAAACATTAATCAATCAGAGAAAAAAAAGAAACCAATTGTTTATAAAAAAAAGACCGGGTTGTACTCCGGAGGTGCCGGTAGAAGTGAAAACTTGAATAATTTTAATTTTGCAAAAAAAAAAATTGCCCCCCAAAAACCCCCCTTCACCCCTTCCCCCCACAATCCCCCTCTACTCACATCCCCACCCCCGGGCCGCCCCCGCCCCCAAGCCCCGTACGTCTTACATCAAACAATTTTCCCCTCCGCCCCCAAGCCTCGTCCCGAATCTCTCACGGTGAAAGCCTCGCCCCGAATGTCTCTCGAAAGTATCACCATCCTACGGTCATATGACCTCCTTCACATCTAACATCACAAAAATCTGTCGCGTGTTTAACAATTTTTCCCCATCCCAAAAAGTGCTCAGCGCCGCTAAAGAAGATTTCATTTCAAAAAAAAATACAAATTAAATTTAAAAATAACCACGCCAGAAAAAAGTTAACGCATAAATTATCGCCTCGCTGGGGATCGAACCCAAGTTGTAACCCACCCGGTCAGTTACGTAACTCGACGAAATTAGCTATCGGTACCGAAGCGAACTGACTATAATTTCGCGCCGTATAAAGTCGCGGGCAGAAGCTATATTTATTTTACCTAAATTTCAGATAATTCAGCTCAGTATTTGTTTTACCTATTATTCAATATTATGTATAGATCAGTCAGTATGAGTATTACTACCAGTTTATGCGTTACTTATATACTACCTAAGTGACTTAAATTGACATAACTTTTTTATTTATTAAATGATTTGAATAAAATAAACACTAAATGTTAAGGGAAGTCTAGCATAATATTTACTGTAAACCGCATCCAAATAGGTTCAGCCACTTCTGAGATTAGCGTGCACAAACGCACAGACAAACAGACAAACAGACAAGCATACAGGAAATTCAAAAATATTTTTTTTGGGCTCTATTGCGTTTATGAAGGCCCCCCATAAAAGTTTTTTTAATAAATTTGCCATGTACAGACAGCGATCAGTTACGATTTTATTATATGTATTGATGATGATGATGATGATGGTGATGACGATGATGATGATGATAAAGATGAATAAATACTAATACAGTGTGCCTATGATCTCGGGGCTTTAAATTTAAGATTAGATTCTGCTCGTCAAACTGAACCGCTTTTGTTCTGCAACTTAGTAAAAAAACTATTATTTCTATAATTTAATAGTGTTTGATCTTTAACTGTGCCATCAATGTATTTCAAACACGGCCTTGTTATTATTCATGATAGTGACAAGTATGATAATTAAAGTAATGGATAATTTAATGTACATTGAACATTACATTTTATTTGTATGAAAAAATAATGAAAATATAAAAAGAAAATATATTTGAAATGTTGTAGAACGAAAGCAGTTCCGTTTTAGGAGCATAATCGATATTTGCATTTAAAGAGGCTCACAGGCGGGCCCCACCCCGTATATACAAAAAAAAAAACCGGGTTGCACTCTGGGAGTGCCGGCAGAAGTGAAAACTCAATAACATTGTAACAGTTTTTCGATCAGGTCACGTGACATCTTACGCGACATTTCTCCCTAAAAATGAATTTGACGCAAACTTATAAACAATTATCAATTATTTAGGCGGACGGCCCGCGGGCGCGTTGGGTCCGACGGGCCCAACGCGCCGCCGCGGCGCAACGGTGCCGGGGTCCGGCGCGCCGACGGGCGGCGGCAAACACAATACCAATTTGTTTTTGCCATTGCCAAATATTTTTCAAAGCTTTATCTCTTTAGGAATAACGTCTAAATTAGAAATATTCGAATTTTCTCAATAGCAAAACGGTGAAGGAAGCGTTGGTATTATTACATATTTATTTGCAGAATATGCTATTGCAAAAAGTGTTTAACGGCTTTATACTCCTACGAATAGCGTTCAGTTTTGAAGTCAAAGTCAAAATTATTTATTTGCAGAATTATGGTACACTACATTGATGGATTTAGAAATAATATGTTCAGCATAATTCACCATTTTAGTGGCATGCAAATTACAAATTACAATCAAAAATAAAAAATATCAAAAATTCTACGTTCTAAAATGCATAAACTCATTCATATTATAAAAACAATTGTCATGGAGCCAACGCCGAAGTTTTGACAAGAACAATGTATATGGCAGATTTCTTAAGTCTATGGGAATATTGTTGTAAACTCTCACAGACATCATATAACAGTTTTTGTTGTACAAGGCTGTCTTAAAAACGGGTTGTTTAAACCTGGACAAATCCCTGTTGCGTAAACGTGGATGTTGGGTTGTTTTTTCAAATAGCTCAGGGTTGTTTCTTACAAACTTTGCATGCGCATAGATATAAATTCCAGTCAATGTAAGGACGTTAAGCTTTTTAAAAAGCGGTCTACAAGATATTTGAGATCCAACTCCACAGATAGCACGAATACAGCGCTTTTGTGTCACAAACACTTGGTTAACATTTGTCGAGTTCCCCCAAATGATAACTCCGTAGCGGAGAACAGATGCAACGTAGCCATGATACGCCGTAAGAGCGGTTGACTCATCTGTTACACTCCTCAGTCTTTTTAAGGCAAAAACAAATTTGTTTAACTTGTTACAGGTGTTAGTAATTTGTTGCTTCCAGTTAAGACACCTGTCAAGTGTGAGACCCAAGAAACATACGTCATCACAACTATTTATGGGTTTTCCTTTACAATTCACAGCTAGAGATGCTGGATTAGTCCTATAATTAGAAAATTGAACCCAATGTGTTTTATCTATATTCAATACTAATTTATTATTATTTAACCATTTTTCGATGTCATTAACTGCATTATTTACTCTATTTTCAAATGTCAAAATGTCCCTATTATCTGTTACAATAATTGATAAGTCATCAGCATACATAATAATTTGATTCGATGTCACTTGAGGAATGTCATTTACATAGAGTACAAAAAGTAACGGTCCCAGAACGCTACCCTGGGGCACGCCGCTTTGTGTATTTTGAAACGTCGATCTATATTGTGTCAATTCATTTTTATTGTTAAGTTTACTAACTTGTACACATTGGCTTCTATTTGATAAGTATGTCTGTATCCAGTTATAAGCACCGCCGCGGATACCATAATTATAACATTTTTCCAGTAATATCGTATGATCAACGAGGTCGAATGCTTTCGACATATCAAAGAATACAGCTACTACAGAATTATACTTATCAATATTTTCAGTGACGCTCTGCAGTAATGAATATGCAGCATGTGTTGTCGATCTGCCCTTCACTTGAATGAAGTCGAATCGGCTAGCAGCAAAAAGTGACCTTCACATCTGACGTCACAAAACTCCGTCGCGTATTTCACAGTTTTTCCCCATCCCAAAAAGTGCTCAGCGCCGCTAAAGAAGTTTTCACTTCAAAACATCCATGACTCGGGGAGAAATATTCATGGTCATCAGTTCATCACACAAGTAAATGCCCTTACCGAGATTCGAACCGAAAAGCGGTCGTGAAGTTAAAGTGGCAAATTTAGTCTAATGACGAAGCCTGAAAGTGAAACATCAATGTTCTGCGGTGGGTGGAATAGTTAGATAGTTTAAACTGAACGTAAGTATTATTGTTTCAGCTTGCAAGGAATGTACGGGTGATAACGAATCGCTAAACTATTGCGCATCTTACTGCCCTGTGACGTGTGCTAACCGCTTCACGCAAGGGGACTGGGCGTGCAGCACGCTCTGCCGCGAGGCCTGCGACTGCATACCCGGTACACTCAGGAATGACAACGGAGCATGCGTGCCGGTCGAAAATTGCAGTAAGTGCACTTCCTAATATACAGTAATACCCCGGTTTACGCGAGGGATGCGTGTTGGAGAATATCGCGTTATGCGAACGTCGCATACCTATGACGGGGTCAAAAAAACGAAGAGAATCACAACTCACTGACGTAAATAAACTAACTTTGACACAACACGAAATAAATCGCAGTGATTTGCCTAAATACCTCACGCCACCCCGCCTGTTTTTATATTTGACCAATCCGGGCGAGCGCGTAAAGCGCGGCAATTTAGTGCGAAAATTTGAAATGCGCGTAGGTATAGCGAATCCGTGTAAAGCGAGGTCGCGTATAACCGGGGTATTCCTAATTGTAACATAGGGTAAATGGTTACAGGATATATCCATTTGCTTTAGTGTGATTTTATAAGATATTGATTTAAATACTTCATTATCTTCACCATTAGGCGGATGCATGGTATAACAACACAGGTACTCTCTTCCAA
The DNA here is from genome assembly GCA_947578815.1 of Epinotia ramella. Taxonomy (NCBI): domain Eukaryota; kingdom Metazoa; phylum Arthropoda; class Insecta; order Lepidoptera; family Tortricidae; genus Epinotia; species Epinotia ramella. The sequence continues at coordinate 18,220,369 of OX388202.1, read as the reverse complement.
GACTCGCAAACCACGTGACTGACAGAAGCCTACGTCATCAAACGGCATTTAACAGCATGATGACGTAGGCTTGTGTCAGTCACATGGTTCGCGAGTCTCGAAAGAGAGTACCTGTGTTGTTATACCATGGGCGGATGTCACACTGCGCCGCATCTCCGGACGGAGGTGCGGAGCTGCATACAAATTTCGCCGGACGGAGGTGCGGTGCAGTGTGTCGGAATTTATATACAAACTGAGGTACTTGCATACAACGAGCTCCGCATCTCCGTCCGGAGATGCGGCGCCGTGCGACATCCCGCTAACGGTCTGACCACACGGGAGCTTATTGCAAATTCACCTTATGTACATTTTGCTAAATACACGCGGTACAGGGTATGAGATAAGATTCAACGTCTTTAACGTGAGATGGATAACTTATAACTTTTATAACAACTGTCCGACTAAAGAGCTGTTTAAAATATTTTTTACAATATTACGTATATTTTTTCAGCACCGCCAGTTTGTGGGGAAAATGAAAAATACATGACGTGCGGCACTGCTTGTCCACTGACCTGCGATAATTACAAGAAACCTCCTCCGTGCACTCAGCAATGTATCGAGGACTGTTTCTGCGAAGACGGCTACGTCCGGGATCGCTACATGCGATGCGTCAAACCCAAAAATTGTGGTATGTGCTATCAACAGAAATACTGCATGCTAGCATAAGCGTGAATATGCACCAGAGTTATGCGTAGCTGTGTTTTCCTAAAATTGTGGTATGTGCTATCAACAGAAATACTGCATGCTAGCATAAGCGTGAATATGCACCAGAGTTATGCGTGGCTGTGTTTTCATATATTTGACACCAGGTGTCAAATGAATGAAAACCCATCTTCGCACATCTCTGGTGGATATTTACCCTGAACCTCTTCTTTATAACGCCAATCTCCTCTGCCCAGTGTGCCAATCTCGAGTCGAATTTGTTTTCTCGAAGCAGTTCAGAACATTTTCAACCCACCTATAACTTCGTTGTGGATAAAACTAGAAGCCTGACTTTTAAGTAATCAAGCCGGCATTGTAAAAACACGGTATATTTCAAATGTCATTCAACTTGAACCAGTAGTTTACGAATTATAACTAGTATAATTTTCTTAATTTTGTCACTCACTCACTCACTGACTGACTGAACGATCATAAAAACTCTAAGGCACTTCTAGCAGACAAAGAAGCTTCAAATTTAGAATACAATTAGTGTTTAGTGTATAAATCAGAGAAAAACTAAAATAGTTTGCAATTTCGGTCCAGTTTTCTAGATACACCAACTGTATAAATAGCATCACAAATTACTACATAGTTTTAGGTATGCAAAATTCCATAAATGCATTAAAATTGCCAATGCCAAGTTGCAGATATTTATTTAGCTAGCAAATAAAGATTAATAAGAATGCCTGAGACTTGGCTCTTCGGAATATCTCACATTTTCTAACGGTGGAAGAGTTTCGAGACAGCCTCATTTTTGCATGGAATGTTTTATAGGATCTCATCTACTGCGTAGTTAGGCAGATTATTTTATGGCCGGTTCCAATAATCAATTCACCGATAGTTTTCCTTACCAACAGTTACATTTTGACACATTTTCTACGGGTAATCTCTCAAAATGTAACTGCCGGTAAGGAAAATTTTGGTAGATTCACCAAATTAGCCTCAAAAAAGCTCGGTGTGACATCCGCCCATGGTATAACAACACAGGTACTCTCTTTCGAGACTCGCGAACCATGTGACTGACACAAGCCTACGTCATTATCACCAAATTCATTGTTATGCTGATGATAGTACAGGTGATGCCTCTTACACCGGCCGTACCAATATCTCTCGGGAAATCGTCATCGAGAACCGGAACAAACTTGTGTCTGAAATTGAGACTTCCCTAAGTGCAATCTCTGAATGGGGTCGACTTAACTTAGTCCGTTTTAACCCTACCAAGACACAGGTTTGCGTGTTTACCGCAAAAAAGTTAAAGTTCGACGTGTCACCTTGTTTTGAGAGCACTCCCCTGACTGCCGCAGCCAGTATCGGAATCCTTGGCGTCGACATTTCGAGTGAAGTCCAGTTCCGCGGCCATTTAGAGGGTAAGGCCAAATTAGCCTAAAAAAAGCTCGGTGTGCTCAATAGATCGAGACAGTATTTCACACCGGCCCACCGCCTGCAGCTTTATAAGTCGCAGGTCCGCCCACATATGGAATACTGTTCTCATCTATGGGCAGGGGCACCCCAATACCAGCTTCTCCCTCTGGATCGCATCCAACGACGAGCAACTCGAATTGTCGACAGCGAGCATATTTCGGATCGGCTTGACCCCTTGGCGCTGCGTAGAGATGTGGCCTCTCTCTGCATTTTCTATCGCATGTATAACGGGGAGTGCTCCGAGGAATTGTTCGGATTAATCCCTGCCGCTTCTTTTCGCCATCGTCCAACGCGACAACATTACCATCCTCACCACTTAGATGGTTGGCAGTCCTCAACTGTGCGCTTCTCCAGAAACTTCCTGCCTCGCACAGCTAAACTGTGGAATGGATTGTCGCCTGCGGTATTTCCGGACCGATACGACCTTCAAACCTTCAAGAAAAGAGCGTACTCCCGTCTTAAAGGCCGGCAACGCACTCACAACACCTCTGGTGTTGCAAGTGTCCATGGGCGGCGGTAATCGCTTACCATCAGGTGATCCGTCTGCTCGTTTGCCTCCTATATCATAAAAAAAAAAAAAAAACTAAACTAACGGTAGATTGAACCAGCCATTAGTCCATCGAGCCAGAGGTCTGCTCGCTGATCGTTTTGTCCGTCTTCTATAATTCCCTTCAAAAATACAAGTAGTATAAACGGGATTTCTTTATAATACGTCCATAACCAATGATCGCGAAACTATTGACCAATTTACCATCTCGCATGCTTCACTGTTCCAGTACGTGTGTGTCCCAAACGCCAGCTGCAATTTGAGTCCGCTATTACTTATAGTAAAATATTCCAACACGATTTTTTTCAGAACCCATTTGTCCAGCTGGTGAAAAGTTTAACGAATGTTCAGCTCATTGCCAAGATACCTGTGAAAACTACAACGTGGCCAACAGAATCTGTACATACCAATGCCAGTCTGGATGCGTGTGTGAGGAAGGCACTGTCAGAAGAAAGGACGGACATTGTGTATTGCCCAGCGAATGTAGTAAGTGTTTATTTAAGACTACTCGTACAAGAAACCGTGGAATAAGACTTTTGTCTCAATTTATCGATATATTAATTAACTTAAAACCATGGACACTGCTTCATAGCCTCTGTTAGTTAAAACATGTGTTCTGTTTCTTTTTATCAACAAACACTAAATATCGATGTGGCTGGTAAAATAATGTTACGCCATTTAAGTACTTACATAAGATGAGTAAAATGGGCAATGTGCATATGGCATACAAAATATTTGGACTACTGAAGGCTTCTAAATAAAATGATAATAAATCTATCCAGCAAATTTAAGTTGATTTCTGTTTTATATGTTTATGTTAGACTTATCTATCATGGGTATCACGAAATATCTACACCTAACAGAAATATCATTCTTCGTATTCCACCGGTAAACATATTTTATTTACAGAGCGGAACGTAAGCGAGCCACTGCAGTGCGGTCCTAACTCACACTTCGAACAGTGCTCAAAAATATGCCCACCTCAAGACTGCTCCTCACTCATAGATCCGTATTGGTTTTGCGAGAATCCACGCTGCAAACCCGAATGCAGGTGCAACGAAGGCTATGTACGTGACGACCGTACCGGGCTGTGCATCAGCCGGGATGAGTGCCGTAAGATATTAATTATAGTATTTTTATCTATGCACATTCACACGAAATAAGTTATTATAGGTAAACACGAGACCATTTCTTATCAGTACAAGATAATTAATGCCAAACATACTTACACGAACGAACGAACAACTTTCATAACGACGAACTGAGAACCTTTTTCCTCGAAATTCATGGATGCTTACGTTATTAATAGAAAAGAGTTGTTTATCTATGAATGAGTTTCTTAAACGTTTCCCTGTAAGTCAGAGGTACCGGGGTGGATCCGCGGCGATGGAATGCGTTACAATTCTCCTTTGTGCTTTTGTTATTGTATCAATAGGTCAATAACATTGTGTAAAGCTTAATTTTCTACTTACCTTTGCAGTCGCTCAATGTGGTCCATTGGAGCGCTTCGTGAAAGATAGCCCAGATTGCCAAAGGACTTGTGCCAACTACAAGGTCACCGCACCCCACAGCCTATGCAAGCCATTTACAGGGTGCGTTTGTGAGGAGGGACGGGTGAGGCTCCACGATAACGCCACTGGGACCTGCGTTCTTCCAAAGGATTGCCGTAAGTAGTTCAATATCGAATGCTGATATCACAGTTTTGTTCTAGTTTTCTACAATTTTTAGGGTTCCGAAGTCAACAAGGAACCCTTATAGTTTCACCATGTCCGTCCGTCTGTCTGTCCGTCCGTCTTCGGCTTAGCTCAGTAACCATTACTACTAGAAAACTGTAACTCGGCATGGGTATATAAATCAATCACGCCAACAGAACAGTGCAATAAAATCTTGAAAAAAAAAATTACTTAAAGCGGGGATGCAATTTTTTTTTCTCGTTAAACCCATAGTGTGGGGTATCGTTGGATAGCTCGTTACAAACTATTATGGGTTTTCTAAATTCATTTTTAAAATCAGTGATTAGTTTGCGAGATATTGACCTGCAAAGCCCTAATTTTTGTTCGAGGCATGTGTCCCCCCCCCCCTGCCGGCTAAATGGCTACTACTGGGGATATGAAAAAAATCGTGGTAGTAGTACATATAATGAATTTAAAAGGAAAACTATCACGGTCAAGTAGGCATAAGTAGTTACCGAGTAATAATCGACCAACTTAATGTGTACTTGGAAAGACCAATTTTCGTACAAATTCGGCCGACGCAACCGCACCGCACGTCGATGTAACTAAGACAGACAGGCAACTACGGAACCCTTCACTGCGCGTGGCCCGACACGCACTTGGCCGGTTTTTTCTATAAGAAATAGTACTTCTTCTTTAAAAAATACATAGCCCATGTTATGATGTTTACGCCAATGTCAAGTTTGCATTTGAAGCGCCTACAGTTCAGTCAAAGTCGTCAGTCTGCAAAAAGTTTTTATTTTGATGAATGTCTAACTTCTTAGACATGTTGCTGTTAGAAACTATCAGTCAATGTAAAGACTACGGGATATTCACAGCAAAAAATTCGCGCTCTGGGCAAAACTCGCACTTTACAAAGAATTATCGTACTTATATTGTAATAATGTCAAAAATATTTGTATTTGCGTAGAATTGAAGACAAAAATATCTGTACAGATCTTTATTTACAAAGGCGCCCACGGATAGCTTTGATCCGGGTTTTTACAGATGAATCAATAAAACACATTGATATAAGATTGAATTTCACCTGGCCTGTGGGAAACAAAAATATTTCATTGTAAATAATAGACCTGTCATTGTCAAACAGCACGTCGCCAATGTCCCCTTCACGAACATTTGGAAGACTGCCCTAGTGTATGCGCCAAGGAAACATGCATTTCCAAAAACCCGGACTACAAATGCCTGTTGCCAGCTATTCCACTGCCTTGCAAGCCACGATGCATCTGCGACAAGGGATATATGCGCAATCACCTTGGACGGTGCATACCGGAGAATCATTGCCGTAAGTTTGTTAACATTTTATTCTAATGTATTATGTGATCAGGCATGTTTTTTGTCAACTGAATGAATAAAACTTGGTCTTACAGCAGATATTGTATTTTATGGCTTCCAAGTATTAAGCTGCGTCTGATGCGCCAATGTTTTCGATGTTTTTAAACATCTAAAGCTTGGTATCTACTATGGTCGCGACTCGCGACTCGCGAACCTCTGCGCTCCGCGCTCCTGCAACCGCTCTGATGGGAGCGCGAACGTATCTACTATGTGGAGCAGTTGCAGGAGCGCGGAACGCGAACATTACATACCCAGCTTTACATGTTACCCGTCAGTATCGGCAAACAAATAGGGTATTGTGATGATTGGCAAACATTTTTGACGTTTAAAACACACGAAGACATGGTTCAGCGGACGCGGCTTTAGATAGACGGGGATTGGGTAAAAATGTTGTAATTTTTTTAAATGAGAGGGTGTTCGTAAATGTGGTAGATTAAGATAGATCTACTCAAAACAAACATATTTTGATATGAAATGTAATAGGTACACTAAAACCTTCGGAGCCGAGATATTTGCAATATTTATTTTCACAGGTCATATTGAAAAGTTATATACACAATTTCAAACTTAAATATCTCGGCTCCGATATTGTTTAACTCGTTTAATTTTATATATCTATGCGTATTAAGAGGTCCTCTAAACGATTGTTAAAAAACATCCTTGGCCGCTGCAAAAAAAAAAATTACATTTTTTCTCATACAAGGTTACCCAATACCCTTTGTCTCTAGCTGTCAAAGTTATATCGGACTGGTTTGTGACCCTTTTGGAATCCCAAGCGTCAATAGGTACTTAAGCAGACGCCATAGTGTCTGTTTACCATCAGCAAATACACAACCATTGGATTGTAAATACTTGTGTTTTTTTTGCATCGTATATGATTACGTAATTTTCCTCAGCAATTAAGAATTGTCCGATGAACGAGGTATGGCGCTGCGCCTCGATGTGCCCGCGGGATTCCTGCAAGCGCCTAGAGCCGGGCTTCAAATGCCCGCCGGGCATCATATCTGTATGCATACCCGTCTGCGCCTGCAAGGACGGATATCTGAGGAACGACCGCGGACTTTGCATACCGAGGGAACTATGTCGTAAGCTTCTGTGTTTTAATTAAATTTATTTTCATTTCTGATTGTGTTAGATTAGTTAAAAAATTAAGACGTCTTTTCTTCATGCTTCTGTAATTATTACACCGCAAATCAGCAATCATATATAACCAATTAAAGTTTGGGTGAGAAATAATGTACCAAAGAATAAATGATAGGTACTTACTTGTCTTGTGCCAGAATAAATAATAATAATAAGTACGTAAGTATGTTCAAGCTTCATCCAGAAAACGTTTGGGTATGTTTTAAATTGTAATTATTTTTACAGCGGCATCTCTCCGTTGCGGTATCAACGAGGTGGCAGTGGAATGCCAATCGATCATACCGCAAACCTGCGAGTCAGTGTACACACTTTACAAGCCCATTAAAAACCCACTGTGCATCCCGGGCTGTGACTGTAGGCCTGGGTACTTGAGAAACAAGCGCAACATTTGCGTCCCAAGCGAATTCTGTCCTACAGGTATGTTCAGAGTCAACAAATTTAACTAAGTAACTCATGTCACTGTGAAAAACTTGTCCGCAGTTTCCGCAGCAAAATGTCTGTCAAAATTGTGAAGCCTAAAACGCATATCCACATATTGAAAGCATCAAGTCTAGTGTGGTCTGAGCTTCAACAATTAACAGTAACTAAAGAGTAATATAAACACATAGCCATCTCATATAATTCTCGTAATAAATCAGATCTAACAAAATTTGATTTGTAGTTTATGTCATCGTCATCATCATCATATCAGCCGACAGACTGGTCGACATAGGTCTCCCCCAAAGAGTGCCACAATCACCGGTCCTGCGCCTCCCGCATCTAGTGGACTCCTGCGACAGTTTATGTATTTGTGTCCATTTTATATTCTATATACTAGCTACTTCGTTTGCGTGGACCCGGGATAAAAACTAACCTATATATTGTGCAAAGTTTCATCCATTTAAGCGTGATTGAGTAACTAACATCCAAACATCTAAACATCCAAACTTTCGCATTTATAATATAATTAGTAGGATTAACACATGAAACAGTATGGTTACAATTTAAACAAATAAAACTGTCTGCTTAGTCGAACTCCTTTTTCACCACATCGAGCAATAATATAAACGGTTATGTATCGCCTATAGAATGAATTTTCCCGTTACGCCTCGCTGATGGGAAACATTAACTACTATATTGTGAACATAACTTTTAGTGCCACCAAACCTATGCGGACCTAAGCAAGTGTATAAGGAATGCGGGACCAGCTGTGAACCAAGCTGCGCTGATCTAGACGACCCACCTCAAGCGTGCCCTGATGTGTGCGTCGAAGGATGCTTCTGCAAAGACGGGTACCTTAAGGACGACCATGGAAATTGTGTAACAAGAAATCAATGTCGTAAGTTTTGTTTTGGACCCTTCTACCTGTGCACGGCGCGATGCACTGTAAGGCGGTCGTCACACTGCGACGCATCAACGGACGGAGGTGCGGAGCTGCATACAAATTTCGACGGACGGAGGTGCGTTGCAGTGTGACATCCACCTAAGAGTTAGTGAAAAGTACCTACTAGTTATAGTTTGTTACAGTTTAGATGACAAAAAAAACTTAAACCTTTGTTTTCTTCAAGTAGCGTTATAAAACAATTACGCATAAACAATACAACAAACAATAGCTACCATAGCCTCCAAAGGCCCACTATACATTTCAAAATCGCGTTAAAATTTGTTTCATCTTATGTCGGAAATAAAGGTGAAATTCTTTTGTTTCAAAAATAGAATGAAACAAATGCGACTCTGTTAGACTGAGAGAATAAGTCCTTTATGTATGCCCATGGGCCTTAGGAGGATAGAATTGAGCAAAATGTGGCACGTGTCACACTTCGGTCAGTTCTATGACGACTCTTTGTTATCTTTTCCTTTCATATTAAGCAAAAATTAAGTTGTTAAATCCCTACGTCAAGAACGTTTTCGTCATTTTAAGTAAAACAAACTACATATAATAATAACAATAAGCATATATCTAATTATACTTTTTTGTCAGCTCTGCCGGTCTGTAACAAGCCAAACGAAGTAGCAAAAGATTGCGGATCGTATTGTGAGATGAGAACTTGCGAAGACTACAACAGAACTGACATCGTCTGCCCCGCTGTGTGTGTCCGCGGATGCTTCTGTCGCAAAGGTTATGTTAGGAACGCGTATGGAGTCTGTATACTACCAGAAAAATGCCGTAAGTAACTAAACTTATTGTCTGTCTCTTTTTAACATACCATAACCTCTTCGCGATGCGTTAAATCAATTGATTAATAATTAATTTGAAAATAATGATGTGTAATTTTAATTTGATAACCGGCGCGGCAGTTTTGATAAGGCGAAGAAATACAATTAAATGTGAATCCTGAGCCTCCATGGGGTCTTTAAGTGAACCCTGAAGGTGACAGGATGGTGACGAAGAATGCAGTTTTTTTAAATAATACTTAATTCTATGAATTTTACAAAACAAGCCAAGGCAAAACTTAAAAATTAATTTATTTCGATCTGGATTCAGACTAGCGACCTTCTTGCATACCGGGAAAGCCGCTCTCAACTAAGCTATCAGAATAGAAGCTCAGTCGAACGAATCTTTGAATCGATTTCCTCTTATAACGGCTTAGAGAGGCACGTAGCGACATCTACCGACGACTTGGGCTTCTTAAACGGCACCAACGTCTTAATTACATTGAGAAATCGTTAGAAACGACGTGCCCCATACTACTTTAATTTGGTATTAAACAGTTACGCAGGCTACTTATTGCTCAATTCACAAAATAATAAAATCGTTATGTTACTTTACTTTAGCATCTAAACCAGTATGCCTTCAAGAGCACGAAGAATATCTGACCTGCGGGTCCAGCAGCCCGGATAATTGTGACAACTACATGAACCAAAACCGCACTTTCTGCCCAACGAACTGCGTCGCCGCCGGGTGCTACTGCAAGAAAGGCTACGTCAGGAACCGCAAGGACAACACCTGCGTCAAGCCTGAACAATGTCGTAAGTTCAATATTGTGATAACAAGTTCATTAAAACAATAAATAATATTATAAGTCGTTGTCAATGACGTCTAGCGTTAAAGAGTAAACAACTTCTGGTGTTTATTGCTTGGCTATTGTTATTTAAATTAGTCGCGCATAGTCAGACTGCAAGTGTAGACTCTCGATTTCTTTCTTAGGTTTTTTTACAATGTTGGTACATTTTTTTTTTCATGTTTTTCATTTCAAAACTCGCAAGTCTTCAATTTTTCGGTTGAGTTTTCACACTTCTTACATAATATATCGACCTAGTCTCACTCAAACTATGCAAAGCTTGTAGTATGGGTACCTACTAGGTGACGATATATTTAGTAACTAGCTGATGCCCGCGGCTTCGCCCGCGTGGTTATAAGAAAATGTACTCGTAACATATTGAATTTTCCCGTGGGAATTAGATGTTTTCCCGCTGGAAAAAGTAACCTATTTCACTCTCCAGCTTCTAAACTATCTCCATACAAAAAATCACATCAATACGACGCTCCGTTGCGACGTGAAAGAAACATACAAACACACACACTTTCGCATTTATCATATTAGTAAGGATAAGGATTATTGACGAACAAGTTTATGAGGGTGTTTATTTAGATTCGAAGTGAACTGTTTACTCATTAATCTTTAATTTAAATTAATCTTTAGTTAAATTAATCTTTAATTTCAAATTTGTCAGATGTATGGTTAAACGTAAGATAAACATAAAAATATCATGTACTTAAATCATAATTTATACGCGTACGAAGTCGCGGGCAGATGCTAGTTTGAAAATAAAAAAATCATTTAATCAGTAAACAGTTCACTTCGAATCTAAATAAACACCCTCATAACCTTGTTCGTCAATAATCCTTATCTTTACTAATATGATAAATGCGAAAGTGTGTGTGTTTGTATGTTTCTTTCACGTCGCAACGGAGCGTCGTATTGATGTGATTTTTTGTATGGAGATAGTTTAGAAGCTGGAGAGTGAAATAGGCTACTTTTTCCAGCGGGAAAACATCTAATTCCCACGGGAAAATTCAATATGTTACATTTTCCTATAACCACGCGGGCGAAGCCGCGGGCATCAGCTAGTATTATATAGATGCCCAAAGTATCATTTTAGAGAGGGCTCCCTATGCGAGCCTCAGGTCCGAAGGCCCTAGGGCGAGCCCGACGGACACTCACTATCCTCAGATGTCTTGCAAGCGAGACCTGAGGCCAAAGTGCCGAAGGTGTGTGGCGAGGCAAGCGAGGCCGAAGGCCGAGCTTTTCATTGGAATTAAAGGCCTAAAGCAATCCTTCAGAGAGCGGTCTCAATGCGAGCCCGAGGGTCTAAGGCCCGAGGTCGACCCCCCCACGGATACGCGTTATCTCCGTTAGTAACTTGCAAGCGAAACCTGATGAGGGCCGAATTCCTGAAGGTATACGGGGAGGCAAGCGGAGCCGAAAGATGAGCTTTTCGTAGGAATGAAAGGCCCTAAGTTCGCTTTTAGATATCGGTCGTAATGCGAGCTCGGGGGCTGAAGGCCCCTACACGGACACTGTCCCGCGAAACTGGAGACCTAGTCCCGAAGGTGAGCGGCCAGGCAAGCGAGGCCGAAGGTCGAGCTTTTCGTAACAATCAAAGGTCCAAATCAAGCTCTCTTAAGCGCTCGGGGCTGAAGGCCACTTTAGTAAGCCCCAGCTTTAGGGCCCCAGGTGGCAGCGAGGCCAAAGGCCGAGCTTTACGTTGGTATGAAAGGCCCAAAGCATCCTTTTAGAGAGCGCTCTTAAGGCGAGCCCCTACGGACACTCATTATCTTCGGGTGTCTTGCAAGCGAAACCTGGGGCCCAAATTCCCGAAGGTAAAAGGGGAGGTAAGTAAAGCCGAAGGCTGACCACTATAGCATGCTTTTAGAGAGCGCTCCCTAGGCGAGCTCAAGGGCCGAAGACCCAACGGCAAGCCCCCACGGATACTTACAATCCCTAGGTATCTTGCAAGCGAAACCTGTGGCCAAAGTACCGAAGATGAGCGGCGAGGCAAGCGAGGCCTCACGGACACATACTATCCTGTGTTCGTGAGTTGCGAGGCGAGGTAAGTCCCGTAGGTGAGTGGCGAGGCAAGCGAGGCCAAAGGCCGTGCTTTTCGTTGGAATGAAAGACTCGAAGCATTCCTTCAGAAAACGCTCTAAATGCGCCCCATGGATGGATACTCATTATCTCCCTGTGTCTTGCAAGCGAAACCTGAGGGCGAGCCCCCACATAAATTTACTATCCCCCGGGGTCTTGCAAGCGAAACCCCAGGCCAAAGTTCCGACGGTGAGTGGCGAGGCAAGCAAGGCCTTTTCGTTGGAATGAAAGGATTGGGCCCTTCGCAACCCTTTCGATAGCGGTCTCAATGCCAGCAATGACCCCTAACGACACTCATTATCTTCCGATGTCTTGCAAGCGAAACTTGAGGCCCGAAATCCTGAAGGTAAACAGGGAGGCAAGCAAAGAAGAATCGAAGCGAAGGCTGAGGTTTTCGTAGAAAAGAAAGCCCCATTAATATTTCAGAAAGTCACGGGAGTTTTGTACATAAAAAAAACTCAATTCTCCGCGTAAAACCGTTTTGTCCAAATTTTATATCCACATTCTTTGACGTTGGTGAACTATGATAATTCGAGATAAGTATTCAACTCAACCTATCAAACAATTTTAGATGACCTATGATGTCATAGCAAATATAATATCTTTTTCGAGGCATTGTAATACAGTTCCTTTATAAACAACAAAAAAACATTAATCAATCAGAGAAAAAAAAGAAACCAATTGTTTATAAAAAAAAGACCGGGTTGCACTCCGGAGGTGTCGGTAGAAGTGAAAACTTGAATAATTTTAATTTTGCAAAAAAAAAATTGCCCCCCAAAAACCCCCCTCCACCCCCCCCCCCCCCCATCAATCCCCCTCTACTCACATCCCCACCCCCGGGCCGCCCCCGCCCCCAAGCCCCGTACGTCTTACATCAAACAATTTTCCCCTCCGCCCCCAAGCCTCGTCCCGAATCTCTCACGGTGAAAGCCTCGCCCCGAATGTCTCTCGAAAGTATCACCATCCTACGGTCATATGACCTCCTTCACATCTAACGTCACAAAAATCTGTCGCGTGTTTAACAATTTTTCCCCATCCCAAAAAGTGCTCAGCGCCGCTAAAGAAGTTTTCATTTCAAAAAAAAATACAAATTAAATTTAAAAATAACCACGCCAGAAAAAAGTTAACGCATAAATTATCGCCTCGCTGGGGATCGAACCCAAGTTGTAAGTTACAACTTGGGTTCGGTACTTTTTTTGTAATGTAACCCACCCGGTCAGTTACCTAACTCGACGAAATTAGCTATCGGTACCGAAGCGAACTGACTATAATTTCGCGCCGTATAAAGTCGCGGGCAGAAGCTATATTTATTTTACCTAAATTTCAGATAATTCAGCTCAGTATTTGTTTTACCAATTATTCAATATTATGTATAGATCAGTAAATCAGTATGAGTATTACTACCAGTTTATGCGTTACTTATATACTACCTACGTGACTTAAATTGACATAACTTTTTTATTTATTAAATGATTTGAATAAAATAAACACTAAATGTTAAGGGAAGTCTAGCATAATATTTACTGTAAACCGCATCCAAATAGGTTCAGCCGCTTCTGAGATTAGCGTGCACAAACGCACAGACAAACAGACAAACAGACAAGCATACAGGAAATTCAAAAATAATTTTTTTGGGCTCTATTGCGTTTATGAAGGCCCCCCATAAAAGTTTTTTTAATAAATTTGCCATGTACAGACAGCGATCAGTTACGATTTTATTATATGTATTGATGATGATGATGATGATGGTGATGACGATGATGATGATGATAAAGATGAATAAATACTAATACAGTGTGCCTATGATCTCCGGGCTTTAAATTTAAGATTAGATTCTGCTCGTCAAACTGAACCGCTTTTGTTCTGCAACTTAGTAAAAAAACTATTATTTCTATAATTTAATAGTGTTTGATCTTTAACTGTGCCATCAATGTATTTCAAACACGGCCTTGTTATTATCCATGACAGTGACAAGTATGATAATTAAAGTAATGGATAATTTAATGTACATTAAACATTAAATTTTATTTGTATGAAAAAATAATGAAAATATAAAAAGAAAATATATTTGAAATGTTGTAGAACGAAAGCAGTTCCGTTTTAGGAGCATAATCGATATTTGCATTTAAAGAGGCTCACAGGCGGGCCCCACCCCGTATATATAAAAAAAAACCGGGTTGCACTCTGGGAGTGCCGGCAGAAGTGAAAACTCAATAACATTGTAACAGTTTTTCGATCAGGTCACGTGACATCTTACGGTGTCACCCTAAAAATGAATTTGACGCAAACTTATAAACAATTATCAATTATTTAGGCGGACGGCCCGCGGGCGCGTTGGGTCCGACGGGCCCAACGCGCCGCCGCGGCGCAACGGTGCCGGGGTCCGGCGCGCCGACGGGCGGCGGCAAACACAATACCAATTTGTACGGGCGGCGGCAAACACAATACCAATTTGTTTTTGCCATTACCAAATATTTTTCAAAGCTTTATCTCTTTAGGAATAACGTCTAAATTAGAAATATTCGAATTTTCTCAATAGCAAAACGGTGAAGGAAGCGTTGGTATTATTACATATTTATTTGCAGAATATGCTATTGCAAAAAGTGTTTAACGGCTTTATACTCCTACGAATAGCGTTCAGTTTTGAATGAAGTCGAATCGGCTAGCAGCAAAAAGTGACCTTCACATCTGACGTCACAAAACTCCGTCGCGTATTTCACAATTTTTCCCCATCCCAAAAAGTGCTCAGCGCCGCTAAAGAAGTTTTCACTTCAAAACATCCATGACTCGGGGAGAAATATTCATGGTCATCAGTTCATCACACAAGTAAATGCCCTTACCGAGATTCGAACCGAAAAGCGGTCGTGAAGTTAAAGTGGCAAATTTAGTCTAATGACGAAGCCTGAAAGTGAAACATCAATGTTCTGCGGTGGGTGGAATAGTTAGATAGTATAAACTGAACGTAAGTATTATTGTTTCAGCTTGCAAGGAATGTACGGGTGATAACGAATCGCTAAACTATTGCGCATCTTACTGCCCTGTGACGTGTGCTAACCGCTTCACGCAAGGGGACTGGGCGTGCAGCACGCTCTGCCGCGAGGCCTGCGACTGCATACCCGGTACACTCAGGAATGACAACGGAGCATGCGTGCCGGTCGAAAATTGCAGTAAGTGCACTTCCTAATATACAGTAATACCCCGGTTTACGCGAGGGATGCGTGTTGGATAATATCCTGTTATGCGAACGTCGCGTACCTATAACGGGGTCAAAAAAAACGAAGAGACTCACAACTCACTGACGTAAATAAACTAACTTTGACACAACACGAAATAAATCGCAGTGATTTGCCTAAATATCTCACGCCACCCCGCCTGTTTTTAAATTTGACCGATCCGGGCGAGCGCGTAAAGCGGGGCAATTTAGTGCGAAAATTTGAAATGCTCGTAGGTATAGCGAATCCGTGTAATGCGAGGTCGCGTATAACCGGGGTATTCCTAATTGTAACATAGGGTAAATGGTTACAGGATATATCCATTTGCTTTAGTGTGATTTTATATGATATTGATTTAAATACTTCATTATCTTCACCATTAGGCGGATGCATGGTATAACAACACAGGTACTCTCTTCCGAGACTCTCGAACCACGTGACTGACAGAAGCCTACGTCATGAAACGGCATTTAACAGCATGATGACGTAGGCTTGTGTCAGTCACATGGTTCGCGAGTCTCGAAAGAGAGTACCCGTGTTGTTATACCATGGGCAGATGTCACACTGCGCCGCATCTCCGGACGGAGTTGCGGAGCTGCATACAAATTTCGCCGGACGGAGGTGCGGTGCTGTGTGTCGTACCACACGGAATTTATATACAAACTGAGGTACTTGCATACAAAGAGCTCCGCATCTCCGTCCGGAGATGCGGCGCCGTGTGACATCCCGCTAACGGTCTGACCACACGGGAGCTTATTGCAAATTCACCATATGTACATTTTGCTAAATACGCGTGTATTGTACAGGGTATGAGATAAGATTCAACGACTTTAACGTGAGATGGATAACTTTTATAACAACTGTCCGACTAGAGAGCTGTTTAAAAAAAATTGTACAATATTATGTATATTTTTTCAGCACCGCCAGTTTGTGGGGAAAATGAAAAATACATGACGTGCGGCACTGCTTGTCCACTGACCTGCGATAATTACAAGAAACCTCCTCCGTGCACCCAGCAATGTATCGAGGACTGTTTCTGCGAAGACGGCTACGTCCGGGATCGCTACATGCGATGCGTCAAACCCAAAAATTGTGGTATGTGCTATCAACAGAAATACTGCATGCTAGCATAAGCGTGAATATGCACCAGAGTTATGCGTAGCTGTGTTTTCATATATTTGACACCTATCTGTCAGGCTTGCTAGGAGTCAAATGAATGAAAACCCATCTTCGCACATCTCTGGTGGATATTTACCCTAAACCTCTTCTTTATAACGCCAATCTCCTCTGCCCAGTTTGCCAATCTCAAGTCGAATTTGTTTTCTCGAAGTAGTTCAGAACATTTTCAACCCACCTATAACTTCGTTGTGGATAAACCTGACTTTTAAGTAATCAAGCCGGCATTGTAAAAACACGGTATATTTCAAATGTCATTCAACTTGAACCAGTAGTTTACGAATTATAACTAGTAAAATTTTCTTAATTATGTCACTCACTCACTCACTGACTGACTGAACGATCATAAAAACTCTAAGGCACTTCTAGCAGACAAAGAAGCTTCAAATTTAGAATACAATTAGTGTTTAGTGTATAAATCAGAGAAAAACTAAATTAGTTTGCAATTTCGGTCCAGTTTTCTAGATACACCAACTGTATAAATAGCATCACAAATTACAACATTGTTTTAGGTATGCAAAATTCCATAAATGCAGTAAAGATTGCCAATGCCAAGTTGCAGATATTTATTTAGCTAGCAAATAAAGATTAATAAGAATGCCTGAGACTTGGCTCTACGGAATATCTCACATTTTTTAACGGTGGAAGAGTTTCGAAGCCTCATTTTTGCATGGAATGTTTTATAGGATCTCATCTACTGCGTAGTTAGGCAGATTATTTTATGGCCGGTTCCAATAATCAATCCACCGATAGTTTACCTTACCAACAGTTACATTTTGACACATTTTCTACGGGCAATCTGTCAAAATGTAACTGCCGGTAAGGAAAACTAAACTAACGGTGGATTGAACCGGCCATTAGTCCATCGAGCCAGAGGTCTGCTCGCTGATCGTTTTGTCCGTCTTCTATAATTCCCTTCAAAAATACAAGTAGTATAAACGGGATTTCTTTATAATACGTCCATAACCAATGATCGCGAAACTATTGACCAATTTACCATCTCGCATGCTTCACCACGATTTTTTTCAGAACCCATTTGTCCAGCTGGTGAAAAGTTTAACGAATGTTCAGCTCATTGCCAAGATACCTGTGAAAACTACAACGTGACCAACAGAATCTGTACATACCAATGCCAGTCTGGATGCGTGTGTGAGGAAGGCACTGTCAGAAGAAAGGACGGCCAATGTGTATCGCCCAGCGAATGTAGTAAGTGTTTATTTAAGACTACTCGTACAAGAAACCGTGGAATAAGACTTTTGTCTCATTATATTGATATATTAATTAACTTAAAACCATGGATACTGCTTCATAGCCTCTGTTAGTTAAAACATGTGTTCTGTTTATTTTTATCAACAAACACTAAATATCGATGTGGCTTATAAAATAATGTTACGCCATTTAAGTACTTACATAAGATGAGGAAAATGGGCAATGTGCATATGGCATAAAAAATATTTCGATTACTTACTGAAGGTTTCTAAATAAATTTTCCAACAGCCGACACGATTACCTGTCCCGTCGACGAAATCTACGATCCATGCTCCGCTCATTGCGAACCGACTTGCGAGCACCATGGACCTAATCGAGTTTGTACCGCCATTTGTAAACCTGGATGCAGATGTCGTGATGGACTAGTCAGGCGAAAAGATGGCAAATGTGTAAAACTGAAAGAATGCCGTGAGTGTAGTACTACATATAACTTTTCCGTCAGAGCAGCTTTAAAAAAAAACGTGTTTTTAAATGCTTATTAAGGGCTGATTGTAATTACATCACTGATATTTCTATGTTCACAGCTAATTGGCAGTGTCCTGAAAATGAAGTGTACGACCCATGTCCACCTATTAACTGTCCACCGGGGAAAGCTTGCGCCCAAGTCTGTAGGCCCATCTGTAAATGCGCAGATGGACTGATCAGATGTAAGGACGGACAATGTGCCAGGCCCGAAGACTGCCAGACCAGTAAGTACCATAACCGGCACTGTTCACAGGATATCCGTAGACGTTATCAACGAGATAATGTCTACCAATCGTCAGCTGTGTTGATGTTTGTACTCACGCCAGCGGAGAGAAAGTTAAGAAGAAAGGAAATCGAACGCAAACTGCACCAGGATAGCGGCATTTCTCCCAATTCAAAACGATAAACTGTGTCGGTCGTAGAGTCAGACCCGCACATGAAGAGTTGCATAACACCGTACGATATTTTACCTTTGTATGTATCGAGTATACAATAACACATGCTTACCAAAAAAACATTTCTTAGATGTTGAAAGTCTTTTCCTTTCATTTTGAAGCTCATTTTATTATTATTTCTTAAGTATTTGTGGTTATAGCGTTCATAATTACACATTTTGTGAACATTTCAAGTATTCATTATTATAGGCTGACAGATTTGATAAGCTGTGTTTTCATATGTTTATCACCTCTAATGCTGAACAGCTAGATGGCAATTGTACGGAATCACAAATTAGCACGTGTCTTGTGAATGCTTTCTCACTTCAGAAGAAAACCTTGGGTCAAACGAAGGGACATACAAAAGAGCAAGCAAAACTTCATGAATGACTTCCCTACACACCCTTTACCTAATGAATATGTAAAACTTGCACTTCAGGGCCTACGTGTCCCCCATCGGAGCACTATGACGATTGCAACGCGCACTGCGAAGACACTTGTGAATTGCACGGACCCAATGTGACATGCTTGCCCTATTGCAATGCTGGGTGCCGATGCAATGACGGCCTGGTGCGCAGAAAGGATGGCCAATGCGTGCCACTGCAAGACTGTTGTGAGTGTTACTTATTTTATTAGTCTCTCATCAATATCATCATTCATCATATACCTAGTTAACTGAAAATACAAAAGTTGCCCGTCCCACAGAAGAGACAATTTAAAACCATGAACTGTATAAGAATGAGACCTGAGTCTCAGGTCGTCTGAGGTCTGAGTGTGACCTTATACACAAAAAATCGTGCGTTATTTATGACGGTGTGTACACTACGACATAACCAACTCTTTACCTCCCTATCGTGTTAACAATCATGTTTTTTAACGAAGTACCATGTATCACTATGATTTCAGCTGCTCCACTCTGTTCCTCGGATGAAATATACGATCCATGTCCACCCATTATCTGTCCACCGGGATACTCTTGCGCCCAAGTCTGCACGCCCGGCTGTAAATGCGTGGATGGACTCGTCAGATGCAAAGACGGACGATGTGCGAAACGTGAGGACTGTCAGACCAGTAAGTATTTAAACAGTTAGTGACGATAAGATAAGTAGCCTAATGTGTTGGACAGGCCACATCTGCACTGCACTTAACATCAGTGTCCGAAGCGGTTCAAGCTGCTGAAGACAGGAACAGTTGGCGGGACATTGTCAATTGATATCATGATGAGTTTGATGAGTCACGTCGTAACGCAATTAGGTTGTTAGCAAGGCATTGAAGTTCCATGACATCATACCACGAATAATTATACTTCAATACAATATGATCTGCACGAGAAACTTATCTGCTATAATATTTAGACACGTGGCAGCGTGACCAGCGAAGTTCAAAGCCAAAATGAACTGACGACGCAGCAGCCATGTGATTGCACTAACCATTTGGAGACACTTTTGACACCTTAATAACTAAAAATATATTTAACATAGAAACATGAAATTTGGTATGTACGTGTATTAAAACCTCTTAGATTAACGAGAATCCGAAATTTCATATATACAGGTTAAACTGTTATTGAGATATTCGTCAACGTCTAATAATCGGCATTTTTATCAGACGACCGATAGATCAAAAACCTAACCCACTTCCAGATGACCTAGAAAGTTGAATTTTGGCCATTTACCCAATTGTATGCAAACAAATAAAAACGGGGAATTTTGAAGTATTATTATTTATTATTATTTGTATGTTTTTTTCATATCTCAGGACCAATTTATGTTTGTTACCTCAGAATTCCTTCATTTATAAACCGATCAAAAAACTTTTTTTTCCTAAATGGGATTTCCGTAGTGATGGGACTACTGTTATCATTTATCAGGTCAGGGTCAGGCTCAGGACAGGGTCAGGATGATGGGGGTCCTGGAGAAATAGAGGGAAATATTCAAATATTATAGGGGCACCTATAGAGATTTGGGTAATTTGTATAGTAACTCGTGCAATATCTATTGAGAAACACAATATAATTTCACAAATAACTTACTTTTGAGAATAATAAATCTTTACAAAAAGTAATGATATCCAAAGGTAATGGTTCTTGTTTGTATTCTTAATACTGAACTTGGTTTTAATTTTCACATAATATATATGTTTTAGGTGGGATTTCTATCACATTAGAATGGTAGAACAACGGTTTTGCTATGTTAACCCTTAAATGCATAATGATGTATATATGCATCGTATATTGTATATGTTTTTTTTAAAACTATGATTTTTTTCTTTATTTTTCCCTCAATCTATACAACATGACACATCTATTTCAATTTATTAAAAAGTTATACAAAAAATCATGCATTTAAGGGTTAAGTTAGCTAAAAGATGTGGAAAAATAATTTAAAAATTACTACGTGATAAATTGATTTTCAGAGCCGCAGTGTCCTGCTAATGAGCGATGGGTAGACTGCGTCATTGGACTGTGCATAGCACTGTCGTGTGACCAGCTTGGCTTTCCAATCGGCTGTCCGGGCATTGTAGAGCCGTGTAAAGGCGGCTGCGTATGCGCGGAAAACTACGTGAGGGACAGTAATAATATTTGCATTCAGAAACAGCTTTGCCGTAAGTATAACTTTTAGCCGCACCTTTACTACATGCTTAAAGAGTTTTTGGATAGAGATAACTGTTAAATCTGGTATTTTGAGTTTATAAGGACACTCCATCAACGGAGTCGTCTGCCTAAGCGGAATATCCACCAAAGATGTGTGAAGCTGTGTGTTCATATACCTACTTATAGGTAATTATAGTAGAAAACGCATATTTGCAAATCTCTGGTGGAAACTAAAGATGAAGAAAAATATTAACGCGCTACACTAATATTTTGGCGACTCTAATCTATGATATAAACGAAGAAATTATTATCCTGATAGGCATTTCGTTGTACTTTGCAGCAAGTTGCGGCAATGACTTTAACGCTACATCCGGTTGTGGAATCAACTGCGGGAGACAATGTACCGACTACAAGGACCGTCACAACTGTAACATCCCAATGCCTTGCAAATATAATGGCTGTGACTGCAAGCAAGGATATGTATATGACATAGTAACAGATCGTTGCATAGCGTCAGTTGACTGTCGTAAGTTGTCATAAACTGTATTTGCTCATACCTGCTGTAATTATATTACTGTAAAATTCTGCATAGTCTCCATTCTCCTATAGCATTCCTCATTAGCATCCTACCCACAAACCACTCAAGCAGCTACGGTCCAAGTACAGGGTTTTTCAATAGGCACGCTCGAACTTTGCCAGCGTATCGCGGCCATCTTGGAAAAGCAAAAGCTTTCAAATTTGGCGGGAATATATGATAAATCGTGACATTTTATCATGGGACGCTATACACTTCAACGACGCATACATTTTGAAGTGAAAACTTCTTTAGCGGCGCTGAGCACTTATTGGGATGGCGAAAAATTGTTAAACTCGCAACAGATTTTTGTGACGTCAGACGCGTGGTCAGGAGGTCACGTGACCGTAGGATGGTGAGACTGATGATGACAGATGGAAAATTGTTTGATGTAAGACGTACGGGGCTCGTGAGGGGAGGGGGGGTTTATGGGGGGCATTTTTTTTTTCCTCCTCTCCGGAGTGCAACTCGCTTTTTTTT
Organism: Epinotia ramella; assembly: GCA_947578815.1. Lineage (NCBI taxonomy): Eukaryota > Metazoa > Arthropoda > Insecta > Lepidoptera > Tortricidae > Epinotia > Epinotia ramella. The sequence continues at coordinate 18,198,179 of OX388202.1, read as the reverse complement.
TACTGCACGGGACACAAGTAGTTTTATTGGATGAGAAGTTCGAGGGTTTCGTCATATATCGTGGTGGCGACATCAACTGGCCCCCGAGACAAGATCGTGTGACTTAACCCCGCTCGACTACTTTCTGTGGGTCTACGTCAAATCTCTAGTCTATGCAGACAAGCCACGGAAAATTGCTGCTCTGAAGGCCAACATTACCCGCGTTCTTCACGAAATTAAGCCCCATTTATGCGAAAATGTCGCCCACAATGGGTCCACCAATAGGCCCCACCTACAGCAGCGGAGTCGCGGCGGTCATTTGGCTTAGATTATATTTCATACATAATGCCATCAAATTTAATATACTTGCAAATAATATTAAAAAAATGCAATATCAGCTACTCCGGTTATTTTATTACATTTCAAAGTTCGAGCGCTCTTAATGCAAGACCCTTTAGCTATTTTGTGTGTTCTGGTTTGTATGTTAGACAACTGATGAAAGTACAAATACAGGATTAACTTAACTATGAGGATTTTTAATGTAATCTTACATTAAACATGTGTTGCCTACTACATAACATGTACACCTACAAATGCAGATGCACACACACACACACACATACTTTCACAGATTCATAAAATGAAAATCAATCTTTATAAATCCCCCCCGGTGTCGGGTTAGAATTTCACCACCCCTGAAAAAGTCGACTCAGGGAGCAGGGTTGAATTGTGTTGTGGGCTACTGCTATATCACATTTAGTCGATCTTTAACCCCTTTATGCACACATATATGCTTAAAGTGGCACTGGAATATAAGTTTCATATATGTGCTCTGCCTACACCTTTTGGGAATACAGGCGTGAATCTATGTACCTACTTATGTATGTATAAATTCCCTCCATATGTTGTATATCTAAATTTGAAACTGTGCCGTCGCCTTGTACTTCTTGTTTGCATACAAATCGAATATGACATAATGTCATAAATTATGTTTCAGCGATTCCTTGTAATGGAGATTTGTATGCGGAAAAGGTAAAATGCCCAAATCCGTGTCCCGCGACTTGCGCAAAGCCAACTTCAGCGGTGTGCCCGAGAGCTTGCCTTACAGAAGGCTGCCAATGCAGATCAGGATTCGTACTGAATCCGGATGGAAAATGCGTTAGACCGGAAAATTGCCCAGGTAACTACGAAAGCACAAGTAGTTAAGGACCTAGTCAAAAAATCCCAATATATTCAAGTTTGTATTTAGATACGTTAGTATAGAAACTCTGAACCTGAAATATTTCATGATATTTCTGATTTATTTCTGACATATGTCAGACGGCAATGCAATACTATTCTATAGTGCTTGTCCGTTGATGGAGCCGAGCCCATGGCCATAGAACCCTGTAATAAAAAAAAAACTTTATACAAAATCAAAAAATTGTTTTCAGATTTTCCCTGTAGTTGTAGTATAAGACGATATTACATGCCAAATTTCATAGTTCTATGTCAACGGAAAGTACCCTACTTATAAATTTCCCTTGAGAGTGTCTAAATATAAGTTTTTTGCGGCATAAACGGCCGAACCTTTTTTTTTACGTTAACATAGAAGTTTGATTTTTTCACAGCTTTAAGGGACTCTAGACTTGAGTATATGGTTATAATTTCAACTCGAACTTAATGACAGATAGACAGACGGACAACAAAGTGATCCTTTAAGGGTTCCGTTTTTTTTTTTGTGCTACGGAACCCTTAAAACTCAACCCTTCCTCCTATAATATTATCGGCACTTGTTGTATTATAGCTATAAATTATATAATTTGCAAATTCGTTAATTATAGATAACCTCGGATGCAATGGAGATGAAAACGCTCGAATCAGTAGCTGTGTCTCACTATGTGAACCTACGTGTGGATTAGATCCTAGATTTTGCCCGGCGCACTGTAGCCTGGGTTGTGCATGCAAGACTGGCTTTATACTTTCAAACCACAACGGCATGTGCATAAGACCTGATCAATGTGGTAAGAAACAACATTTTATTTTATAATACACCTCTTTCGACGACCACTTTAATTGGTAGTGACAATGACCCTAGCCACAGAATAAGTAATAGTACAAGTACAGAAATTGCACTTCCTAGCAAAAACGGCGTTTAGGCATAAGAAACGTGCCTACTCTGTGCATCTCTGTCTATCGTATAACTTGTATTCATTCACACACGGCACGTGTAGCGCTAGGGCTGCCACGCCAAGAATACATCAATGAAGGCAAAAAATGTTCTAGCTCACCAGATGTCGCTTGAGTAAAGTGAACCGATATTCATTTAGTACAGTATGCTACTTCACATAAAATTGATCTGCCACTTCTCTATTCTCTATTAACTAATTTAATTTAACTTTTGAAATTTAATTCGCAAGTTAATTCACAAGTAAGTTCAAAAAGCATATGGTTTTATTAAGATACTCTGTTTAGGGTTCCGTAGGTAAGTACTTTTATAGTTTTTTTTAAGAGTATATCTAGCTCCAAAAGTTTGCATTACTCGTATCACCGGAAAAGTGCTCCTTACACAAAACGACGTGACTGCCATGATTTTCCTATGAGGATACGTTTTTCTATATTGGAATTGGAAAGGTAGACATTATTTGGTAAAGTGCTGCATATAGGTTAGGAAAGGATAAGATGGACAACTAACAGACAAAAGATTTCTGCGAGCCGTTCAAATGTTACGAATGTTCGGCGCTTACAATGTCATTATAACACCTATTTTGAATGATTGTTACGTACAGAAACGTCAAAATAAGCATATTTTACTTGAAAAACTTTTCTCTAGAGTAGTTTTATTCCGCTGTTTTATAAAAAAACAATCTTAGTCTTCCAACCTATCCGCCATCCTAGTCGGACTGTCCTTTGAACCCAAATATCTCGGTAAATATCGATCTGAGAGAAAAAGTTTAATTAATAATACATGCTTATTTTTACGCATTTTTTTACGATAAGAAAAAGGCCGACCATGATACGGGGCCTGATAAGACCGCGTGGAAGTGGGGTGCGCTGATTCGGGTTTTGGTAGCTATTTTTCATAATATCACACACGCATAATAATAATAATATTACACAGTAATTTGTTATTTTACATATAGTATGGCTTTTGAAAGGTATGGCAAATGATTTTATTGCATATACTATTATGAATTATAAAGTTTCTGGCAAATTATATTATGGCATATGACAGGGGTCGGCAAACTTTTTAGACAAAAATTACGATTTTTCCGAAGCTCAAAGAGCCACAATACCAAATTTTAGGGAAAATAATAATTTCGCGTGAGTCTGCAAAGTGGATAATATATATGCTGTGTTTGGGTTCGATAAAATTTATTATATTTGCCTCGCGCTATTTACGATTTCTTTGGCTGATTTTCATAAAAAAACTATTTTTTTGGGGAACCTAAACAGCCGCACCAAATCTTTCAAAGAGCCGCATGCGGCTCACGAGCCGCGGTTTGCCGACCCCTGGCATAAGATATTATGGAAAATAACAATTTTGTCTTATGAATATTATGGTGAATAACAGTTATGGCACATGAAATTATGGTAAACAAAATTATGGCCTGTGAATATGATGGCAAATGAAATTCGGGCAACGGGCAAACGAAGGAATACCGACGCTCCTATCTTGTCACTTATCGCGTGATAAGGCCAGCCATGATACGGGGTCAGACCAATCGTTTTTCGGCCATCCGGATATACGTCGGCAAGTTCACTTGGCAGATTTCTTTCACTGCGTCTGTCCAACGGGTTGGTGATCTTCCATTGCTGCTTTTTCCTTCCACGTGTCCCAGAACAATGATCGCTACATACAATGATGTCTATATAATATATCGCAAGTGTATTGCCTTAATTAGGTCAAGCACTTATTACTACTTGTTTTTTTTCGAGCTTAGCTAAAAAGTTTATACTAGAAATATTTTCCAGATAACAACAAGCCCTGCGATGACCCCAACGCTGAGAGGTTGGAATGTACACCAGCCCCATCCTGTCGGTCAACATGCGCGACACCTAATCCATCTCCTTGCATACAGAGCTGCGCGGTTAACGAATGTGTCTGCAAGAAAGGCTATGTTCTGTCAGCAAAGGGTGGCAAGTGCATTCCGGTGGATCAGTGTCCAAGTAGGTGCCCAGTGTCTAAATCATAGTGCGTGTAACTCTCCGAATGACAAGAACATATCTGGCCTGGGTCTCCGGTTGAAGCTACACGCCGCAAAAAGTGTCAAGTTGTATGGAAGTGTAGCGATTATTTTTGAAGTGAAAACTTCTTTAGCGGCGCTGAGCACTTTTTGGGATGGGAAAATATTGTTAAATAAATACGCGACAGATTTTTGTGACGTCATATGTGAAGGAGGTCACAAACTTTTGTATTTTGCTGCTAGCCGATTCGACTTCATTCAAAACTGAACGCTATTCGTAAGAGTATAAAGCCGTTAAACACTTTTTGCAATAGCATATTCTGCAAATAAATTTGTAATTTTGTTCACGCGTCCTTCACCGTTTTGCTATTGAGCAAATTCGAATAGTTCGAATTTGGACGTTATTCCTAAAGAGTTAAAGCTTTGAAAAATATTTACCAACGGCAAAAACAAATTGATATTTTGTTCATCGCCGCCGTACGCTGTTCTTGCAAATTCGAATTGTTCGAATTTGGACGTTATTCCTAAAGAGATAAAGCTTTGAAAAATATTTGGCAATGGCAAAAACAAGTTGGTATTTTGTTCGCCGCCGGCGGCGGGCGAGCCGGCCCGTCGCACCCAACGCGCCCGCGGCCCGTCCACCTAAATAATTGATAATTGTTTATACAGGGTGACACCGTAAGATGTCACGTGACCTGATCGAAAAACTGTTACAATGTTATTAAGTTTTCACTTCTGCCGGCACTCCGGGAGTGCAACCCGGTCTTTTTTTAAACCCGTGATATTGTGTACACGGCGTGTTACATCAACCGCAGACCATCACCTAAAGGTGTCGCGTGTTGGCGACGTTGGCGTATTCACTGTGCCAAGAGAGTCATGGCGTACGCTGTCTTTACGTGGTGTATTTGTTGAATACTTTCAAGTTACTATTTAACCCTTTATGAATGTTGTTCAAAAATACAGTATAAAAACCAATTTTATTTTTAAAAACTGTATGTTTTTATTTAAATATAGAAGATGTACCCTGTAACGGAGACAACAACGCCGTTATAAAGGCGAACCCGATACCCTGCCCCTCCACGTGCAGTGCGCCCAACGCCAGTCCGTGGTGCAAGAGGTACGCCCCGCCTGTAGGATGCGAATGCAAACCAGGATACCTTCAAGCTGAATACGGTGGCATGTGTATAAAACCAGAAGAATGCCCAGGTATATTTTAATGTATAACTTTTATTTTAACACTCACGTTTTACCAAGAACCATGTACTGAAAGCCTTGCTTTATGGGACCGTCACAGAATACAGAGAGAGATTAATATGACAGCGCTTAACATTATAGTAGCATGAAATTTTAAACAAAACGTGTTTTACATTAACTACTATTTCATTAGTCATTAATTTAGACAATCACTGATTAATAATTAATTTTAGGTGGAAATCCTTGCGGCGTAAACTCGACGTTTGTATGGTGCAAAGTTGGCTGCCCTACCGATTATTGTCCAGTGACCGACAGCCGAGCGATCGTTGCTTGCTCTCCTCCTTACCCTTGTCCAAACGGTTGTGTTTGCAAGCTAAATTATAAAAAGAAAAGTGTTAGTGACGACAGGTGTATATTAGCTTCTACATGCCGTAAGTTTAGTTTTGTATAAAATACTTCTATACTTTCAAGCTTTCAAAACATAGATAAAATTTGTCCAATAATGCACCAATTATCAACTAATCTCTTACAGCTGCCGTGAAATGCACTCGACCTAATGAAATTTGGAATCCCTGTCCATCCCCATGTCGCCGAGAAAGGTGTGCAGACGTCAATAATCAGCCCACTACGTGCAACACGTTGGTTGTGAATTGCCAGCCGCAGTGCGTTTGCAAAAAAGGATATTTCAGAAACGATACGGACATTTGTATTCCAGGGAAAGATTGCCGTAAGTTGCAAATAGATCTCATCCTGCCAGTTTGGAATTGAATAGTCTGACGCTTTTAGTAGTTACACAGAAACAAATAAATAAGATATGATAGACGTGCGCGTCACCAGCTTTGTATTTTATCAAGTAGGTATAATATATTTTATTTTTTAGGGAACAACCAATGCAGCGACCCAAATGCAGAGAGAGTTGAGTGCGCACTGGCAGAGCAGTGCAGAGCAAGTTGCGCCGTGCCCAACCCTGGACCTTGTCTTCCACAGATCTGTATCAAAAACGAATGTGTCTGCAAAAAAGGATATGTCTTGTCAGAAAAAAGAGGAAACTGCGTACTTCCTGATCAATGTCCGAGTAAGTAAAATACAAAAATACACATACAGGATGTATGAAAGATCGTCTGCTAAAAGACTAGGGTGGGTGGGTAGGGTCACTTGCAACACATTTTGGGCCAACTAAACTCGTCCTGCCCACGGTGTTCTTTTTATTTTATGTCGGCATTTGACAAAAAAAAAAATTGCTTTCTTATCTTTTTTTATGTGATTATGTGACAGCACAAAAGTGTTTGTATTTTATTAATCCCTTATGTATGCGTATAGAAATCTTATTTTTAATCAGATAGGAAATAAGAAGAAACGTTATGAGCCGACAAAGTGTGAAGGAAACAAAATAAAAAACATCGAGCTCAACTTTATAGCACAATAAAAAAAATAATTAAACTGATCTTCCAATATCATAAGAAAACTCTCCAGTTCATGTTCATGTCTATTATAACGCTACATATATCACATGTCTAGAATCACTTTTTTCGGGGAAAAATGGTTACTGTCTAAAATAGTGACGTAAATCACCTAAAAACTACACACACACTACACTAAATATAGAAAGAATAGTTTTTTGTGCAGAGCAGGCAGGAGTTTAAACGAAGTTGTAGTTAAATTAGATATAGACATATTTTGTGATAGCATACAAGCAATAAAATCTAAACTGACAAGATTCTTCATGTGCGATACTTCAGGTGTAGGCTCGGGTTACTAGAGTTTATGTATATTCTAATTTATTAACTACCTTGTACTTGTATATTCCCATTGCCATGCTTGCTATTGGTGCGCGATTGGTTACTGTGCGTAATGTACGCTAAGTTTAAGTTTGGCTATAGATTTATTTGTGTTAGTTTATTTCTATAAGTGAGAACCTGTAATTGGCTATATGGTTTTATTATTTTGTCTATAAATATGTTGCGCTGTTGGTTTTCCATGTATCAATAAATAAATAAATAAATAAATAAAAATTAGATTAAAAAAATAAATTAGTTGATACTAAAAGCACTAAATAATTCAAATGTATTCGACTTATGATAAAGAAAGCATAAATTATCTTTAATAATAAATAAACCTAAAATTAGTAAGTAATAAAAATTAAAGACACCGTGCTCAGGACGAGTGTTAATTGGCCCAAAATGTGTTGCGAGTGACCCTCCCCACCCATCCTAGTCTTTTAGTCCAGGCAATGAACTGACAACTTGTATGGAAAAAATGTCAATTTTGGAAATAATTTATAATAGCTTATTTTTTATGTATAACGGATATATTATCAATTAAATAGTTACCCAGCGACAAAATCCGACAAAATTTCAGACCTCGAAAAAATGATAAGTTAACTGACTTCTAAAAAGTCAATAAAAATATTAATAAATGTTTTTGTCTTTATTTTGGTTCATTTACGTTTGCTATATAATATTCAAGATAAATCGTACAAAAAAAGATAATGCATGCTTCATTTAAATCTACATAATTACTTCCGGGTGGAAAGTTTGTCGGATTCTTTACTAAATTATCTTAGAATAATATTTTCAAATGAAATCAACATAAAAAACGCTATTATAAATTAATGTTTTTCAAAACCGTATTTTGCCTGGCGTATTTTGGCAGACGATCCATAAACCTTGTATATTAGTGTTATGCTTATTAAAATCGCTAACTAAAATATATACGAAACTATCGAGGGAAGAATCTGATCATGTAAGATTTAACTCAGTTGGCTTTTGAACACCACGGTCAATATGGGAGCATATGAAACCCAACTTGAATAACTCGCTGTATAATATTTTTTTGTTTCATTCGTAGTTCAAAAGTCATGTAACGGCGATCCCAACGCGCAAATCAAGGAATGCCCGTTAGCCTGCCCGGCTACATGCGATGCACCCAACGCAATACCCTGCAGAAAAGCCTGCGTGCCCATAGGCTGCGAGTGCAAAGATGGCTACATACTTTCAGAATCAAACGGGAAATGTATTCTTCCAGAAAAATGCAAAGGTAAATATGCTCAGAGAAAATATTTTTGTGTCAACATACCCCTGGCAGAAATGTCAGGGCTTGGGGACCACGATAAGTGGCTAAAGCTGTGTGTTTAGGACCACAGTGACCTATTGTCATCAAGTGCTTATGAGGCTAGAAAAATGTGGGTCGGAATAAATTTCGTTTCAAATGGCTTCGTTCTGCGTTCGATGTTTGTGGGATATAACGCGCAATAAATTATCTTACCAGATTTTGTGGTCTGATTTATAGGTTTATACATTATTGAGTTTTTGGTTAACGTAAAATATATTTTCTTTCAAATCAGATTTCCGCATATCGTCTTTCAATCTAGATAGGCTTTAAGCATAGATTGGCATACCAAATTTAATAATTAAATTGAAGAAGAGCCGTGTATCGATTTCATTTCATTAAAACGTGAAAATAATCTTTTAAATAATAGGTGTGCTTCAAAATTATTCAACGGATAGTTATATTACAGTACGATTACTGTTAGTTAACCACTGACAGATAGTTTGCCTTCATTTAATTTTTAACTTTAATTTCATACAAATAAAGCAATTTTCAGAATACTGTTACCCACGTTTACCGATTTAGAAATAAAAGCTTAATTTGTATGAGGTTAAAGTTGAAAATTAAATGAAGGCAAACTATCTGTCAGTGGTAAACCTCAAATAATTCTACTGTACTGGAATTAATTTCAGATCAAATATTTAAAAAACACACATATTAACCCCCCCCCTCCAATTACCGTTTACAACATTTAAATGGTATTTTTTTACATTCTAGGTGGAAATCCTTGTGGCAGAAACGAAACTTTTGTCTCCTGCAAAGTACCCTGTCCGAGTGACTACTGCCCCGTCGGTAACAGTCCAACTAGAGTTATCTGTGAGACGCCTAATCCGTGCTACCCAGGCTGTGTGTGCAAATTCAACTACAGGCGAAAGTCTGTGGACGACAGGCGATGCATCTACGCTTCAGAATGTCGTGAGTAATATTCATACATCATATTATAATGCTTTATTTAGTACGCGAAATACAAATTCACCCCTGTGTTCCCGAAAAGTGGTAGGCAGAGCACATGAAATTAAATTTTCAGTGCAATCCATATCCATACTTAGTTATATATAGTAGGGGTGTAGACACTAAGTAAAATAATCAATTAGGTATGTCGTATTTTCTCGAAAAAGGATTAACAACGTAGTCAAATGGAGAAATAAGCAACGCAAGAGGTTAAATAATCACGAAGTTATAAGTGTTCCAAGTTTTATGAAGCATAAGTACCCCTTCATAAAACTTCTGCCCCTTTTCCGCAAAACGCAACTTCTCATGAAACGACGACGTCACTAACTGCGAGCGTTTTTTCTCTCTATCAAGCAATATTGAAACGGTTGTAGCTTCGTAATTCTTTGAGTACTCGTATCTCAAAGAATTAATGATCTGAACGGGATTTTCGACACTAGACAATTTTTTTTGCATTCTTTATTTTGGAGTACCTATTAATAATTTTCGAGTCTACACCCGTATTAAGCGGGACATCTGGTCATGCAGACATCGGAGGCTCTAGTACCTATATAAGTTTTACCGAGACAAAACTTTACGATCGCGTTTTCGTTTTACCCTCAATTTGTATGGGATTTGACAGCTAAACGCGAACGCGGTCGTTACGTTTTGTTTCGGTAAAACTTATACTAGAGCCTCTGGACACACTTGAAACGATTATTGATCCAAACTGACGCAAGAGCTTCGTTCGCTTCGCACCCTCGTTCGATAAATGCGAAAGTAACTCTGTCTGTCTGTCTGTTTTCTTTTCTTTTCTTTTTTCTTTTCACGCTTAAACCTCTGAACCGATTGAGAAGAAAGTTTGTACGGAGAACGTTTGAGTCCCGGAAAAGGACAAAGGATAGCCATTATTCCGAAAATCATCCCCTAAGGTGGTGAAATGGGAGGAGGAAGTTTGTATCGAGATTTGAAGATACGATAAAAGAAGTCGCGGGCAAAAGCTAGTTTCTAATAAATAAACAAATGAATAAATATCACGGGATGATCTTATATAAATCGAGCTAGCCCCATAGTAAGCTCAGTATGGCAATACAATGTTGATGGCAAAATTAATATACTTCTAACAATTGTAGGTTTTAATTTGGACAAAATCTGATATTGCAACTACAGGTTTCTAACCCATCTCCCACAAAGTACTTCAACGCCTATTTCCATAGTCTACTCTTACGACACCTATATACGATATGTAACGAAACTATCATAAGTTATTTTACAGTACTTACATATTATGGTGCTACTTTCCCGCACTAGTGCGGAAAGAGCATTTTCCGTGCATATGTCAAAACTTTAAAGAGCCATGTTATGAACAGTAAAACGTTGTACTATACACGTGCGAATAGACAATTCGCAACTCGTGTCGATTTAAAACACTCACTTCGGTTGAGTTTTAATTTATCATCACTCGTTGCGAATTTCCTATTTTCGGCACTTCTATCGTTAATAACTATTTCAACGCGTAACGTACGTCGTAACGTACCTCTTATTGTGTCGCTTTTAGGCTCACAATCCTGGATATTAAACACGCGTGTTTTATAATATTACGACACTTGTGTGTTATGGTTATATCCCGATTAAGTCACGTTGGCAACTTGCAGCAAGATGTATGCATGCACACGGTGCATTCTTAAATTAAGGCGCCGTAGGTTCATGGTCTTCTCTCCCTCTCACTGAGCCTAAGCGTTAGCGAGATGGAAGTGCGTGCTCGGAAGCGCGGATATCATGTATTTAATTTTAATTTTTTGGCCGGTTAAATAAATAAAAATGTAAACACTGATTTCACTCAAACATGATATTGCCGATTTTTGATGTAGAAACGTTTAATTTAGTAAAACTATTCACTTTTGATAATATTTTAGATGAATTAATAGAGATAACTTTTTAAAACGAAAATATTTATTTTATTTTGTATTGGCTGTTTAGAGATTTCATCTAATGCGTGCGCACTGCGCAAACTTCACGAAAAAAAACTGTTGCGCGCCATTATAGGTTATTTCACAGATATTTGTAAACATTGTTAATGCATGTTTGGCTATTAACAAAAATGTTGACTCGTAGTGACTAGAAAAGTGATAAAAAGAGTGGACGCCACTGGAAATTCTTGGCGATGTATACAACATGTGAGTAAAAACCTGTTGCCAATAAGTAAAGAAAATAACTTGGCAGGCCTATAAAATTTTCATCTTATGAAAAGATTTTATTCCTCGCAAAATGTGTTGAAAAACGTCGTATGAAACGCGTGAGCTTTGATAATTAACATAAAATTAAATGTACATGGAATTCAGTTTCTGTATACAGATTACATTTCAGGCACAGTATTCTTTGTCTTTGTAGCCCTCCGAATCGCTAAACTTAAGTGGCAGTGGGCGGTGCACATCGCACGTAGAACTGATGGCCGTTGAGGCGGAAAGGTTCTCGGGCGATGACCGCGTACCGGAAGGCGCGGCGTAGGTAGTAAAACGGCGGGAAATCGTAAATATTTTGACGTTGTGCAACGATATTTAAAGTTCATATAAATTTAGTATTTTTTATTCCCCCATTTTTGAGAAAAGCACTATATCAGCCTCAGCCGGAATGGCAATTGCAGGCTTCGTATTATAATTAAACGGACTCGCAAGCTCGTCCGTTTAAACAAATACTCAGCCTGCAATTGCCTCCTTCCCGGCTACGGCAACAATGTACTATTGCGCACTTGCCTTCCTCATGGTAGTATAATAGAATAGCCGGTTTGACCCAAAGTCTTAATGGAACCCGCTTCCTTGGCCTTCAGCTAATACTGATATATGATTATGGTGGGCTACTTATTTATTTACTTTATTATGCTCATCAGCACCACCAGAGACACCGGAGTGCGGCATCCATGAACATTACGAGACGAACAGAAAGAAATGTGAACTCACATGCAAAAACTATGAGCTTGAATGTAGAATGGACCCATGTCCGGCAACTAGCGGGTGTTTCTGTGATACAGGCTATGTCAGGAACAGCAACGGGCTCTGCATTCCTAAGAAAAAATGCCGTAAGTAACTACCTCTTGTGTAGAAATTAATATGCTGTTTTATTTTAACAGAAAATCTACATATCAAAGTATACATTCATTTTTTTTTTATGAATAACTTTAATTTGCAGCTCAACATATAATCTGTCCACCTAATGAGGTGTTGTCTGAATGCTACAACAGCTGCCATATGACCTGCAAAACCAGATTAAGAAGCGACGGTAAAATGTGCCACCTCGCCTGCATCGACACCGGTTGCCTTTGCAAGGAGGGCTACTTGCGACACGATAACGGAACTTGTGTGCCCATCAGCGAATGCTGTAAGAATATCACTTATTTTGTTAACCAGGAGATGACTCGAACAAAAATTAGGGCTTTAAAGCCCAATATCTCGCAAACTAATCACTGATTTGAAAAATTGTTCTAGGAAACTTATAATATTGTTAAACGAGCTATCCAACGATACCCCACGTCATGGGTTTAACGAGAAAAAAAATACATCCCTCCTTTAGGTGTGGGGGAGGTACCATGAAAAAAAATATTTTTCAAGATTTTATTGTACTGTTTTGTCGGCGTGATTGATTAATATATCCGTGCCGAATTACAGTTTTCTAGTAGTAATGGTTACTGAGCTAAGCCGAAGACGGACAGACAGACAGACATACGGACATGGCGAAGCTATAAGGGTTCCTTGTTGACTACGGAACCCTAAAAAAGGGGGTGGGTGACAAGTGTTATACCAATATCAATCCCTGGATGACAGAGCTGCTCGTTTGAAAGTAGAGATAGTACGGAGAAAACAACAAAGATTTTTCCCAGATATGAGACCTAGCTAGGTCGAGTTCTCGTCCCCTATACTGCAAATTGCATCGAAAGCTTTAGAGCCGTTTTCGAGAACGTGAATACAAATATATACAGGTATATATATACAAATATTGCTCGTTTAATAATATAGTGCCTAGGTAACCGAAAATACAGGGAAACCAAATTTTCCGAAAGACTAACTTCTTTCCTAGCTACATCGATTTTTCGCTTCCGAAACCCCCTACATTCCAAATTCCCGTAAACTCCTATATTGCAAATTTCATCGAAATCGATAGAGCCGTTTTCTAGAACCTCATTTTATATATATATACATATATAAATATTGCTAGTTTAATAGTTTACATACGTTATATACGCGATGTATATTATATATTAGGTATAGGATATCAGTACGTTGAGTCGAACAGACTTCCTCTTGATGAGTTTCTCTAAGATTTTTTCCAGCAAAACTGTGTTTTTTTCGTCGCGGTAAAAAAAATATTTTTAAAGGAAAATATTGACTAGGGACTCTAAACATCTGGAGGGAGCGATAAAGGTGTAGCACTGCCGAGATTTTCGGGAACGAATCCAACTGATACGGAATTTATCGTAGGTAATAATAGCACACGCAAAGATAGTGAAATTGAAGCAGGTTTAGAGAATAGCGTTTAATTTCATTATTATATTTTCATTGGTAAGCATATGACCACTACCTCACCTGACGGTAAGTGATGATGAAGTCAAGGGCGTTACATACATACCTACCTAGATTGTGCCTATTCACTCTCATCTTGAAAAGATCCAGGTTAGATTTAAATTCAAGGCCTCAGCGACGTCCCAATGAAAACTGAAACGATAGTTTCAGACGGTTATCGTAAGATGCAACCAAGTGGTATTTTTTCTCGAAAGGAAAAAAGTTCTGGGTTATATGATGAGTTCCGCCACGCAATGTATAGCGTCCAACTCGTATCGTCATACTCAATCGGAACCATAAAACACTTATACAGGGTGTATTATTCAAACGGGGCAATGAGGGAAAATCCGAAGCTACAAGTAACACGGAAATGTGCTCTTAGGAGTCACAAGAAAATGCCGTATTTCATAGTTTTAGTTACAGAAAGGAATCTCCCCATACTAACCGGCGTGGCTTAGTATGGGAAGATCCGTGCGTCAATTTACAGTTTGCAATCCAATTGTTGCTTTCGTATAACAGGGTATAACTTGAGGAAAATTTTGAACTTTTTCTACGCATCATTTTTACTGTTTTGCAATTCAGAATATACTCGTAGACCATAATCCAGGGGTTCACCCTTCGGTGCGATGTCGCTGACACCCTGCATACATGCTACTCTAATGTTTTTTGACTTCAATTTCAACAGCGCCACCTCGCTGCAATGAAAACGAGACATATTCGCCTTGCGGTACGGCGTGTCCTGCGACTTGTCAGAACAGAGGCGACAACTGCACCAGCTGCACCAAACAATGCGTCGAAGATTGCTTCTGCAACAAGGGATTGGTGCGCGCTGATGACGGAATCACCTGTATCAAACCTAAAGACTGCCGTAAGTTACTAAGATATTTAAAGTGTTAGTCATCATAAGGCTAACCATCTGTTGAGGGAAAGGGTGTAAGAAGAATGAATATACATCGTCTAGGTAACGTCCGTCTACAATAAATGCGCTTACGAAGTTACGTTTGCTAGAGAATACCTATCTACGTAACAATTGAATGAAAAAATACCTATTCCTTACTACAAAAATTTAATTGTACAACGATTTAATGAAACAGCAATTGCGCTGGAGTGAATTTTACTTCGTTATCGAAGTTCTTACTTTTTTTATACTTCCATTGAACCTTGGTAATATTCATATGCCATAATAGACACATAGATATGACAGACTGACAGTTATATTTTAGAG
This sequence comes from Epinotia ramella, assembly GCA_947578815.1. Taxonomy (NCBI): domain Eukaryota; kingdom Metazoa; phylum Arthropoda; class Insecta; order Lepidoptera; family Tortricidae; genus Epinotia; species Epinotia ramella. Next base: position 18,183,024 of record OX388202.1, on the reverse strand, counting down.
CCCAGCATGTTTTTATATCGTTGTAATGTGTGTAATTGAAAATGTTACTAGAATCATCAAATTTCTAATTAATTGCAGCTAAACGCACCTGCAGCGGTGCAAACGAAGAGTTCGTCGAATGCCCCCCTACCTGTCCTCTCACTGACGGGTGCTCTAACATCTGGTCCAAGTTCAACTGCACCAACGCAGTCAAGTGCTGCAAGCCTCAATGTCGGTGCAGATCTGGGTACTTTAGGAAAGTCAATGGCAAATGTGTCCCTTCAACCCAATGCTGAGTTAGGGCACTTTTTATACAGCGTGGAAATCTAATACGAGCAAATTTTTAAATGGTGGTTAGTACAGGACGTAAGAAGTTTATTTAGATACCTTTTGTCTAAAATTACAACGAAAAAATTAACCATACAAAATAATTCAGCCCGCAATGTAACGCAAAATATTCAAGTTAAAGCTCGTTGACAGTTACTTGTCAAGTATTTGTACAGCTACGTTTGCGTTACATTGCTGCTCGGTAATTTTTGAAAAATTAATTACAGGCTTTCTATTAAGTGTATCTTAAAAAGTCCCAGTAATTAATGATTACGGTATTAAACCCTATGTCTGGTTTAATTCTTTGCTCGTATTAGATTTCCAGGCTGTATAACTTTGACTTTGTACAGTTAAAGTGAGAAAAGATTTTCCCCGTTAAAGTCTTGACGAATGAATTTCGTCTGTGGAGAAGATTTTTCTCATTGTACCTATAGTGAATATTTCTAGTAGTTTATGAACCGTTTGAATTGGAAGATACATAATACTGTAGTTAAATTAAATTTAAAGTTAGTTTAGTTTTCTCGATAATCAGTTACTTAGGTTACTAGCTTTTTTATTTTATTTTATTGTCATATATTATTTTAATTATAAAATAGAATAATAAAAAAAGTAGCATTTGATATATTACTTGATAAATTGTATGGTATCGGAGTACGTGGAATAACACATAAATGGTTCCAGTCCTACTTAAGTAACCGAAAGCAACATGTTGAAATTGAATATGCAGATGAATAATCCAGAGAAATCGGTACAGTCAGGTCAGATATCCAACCGGTGTCCGACTCCATACTACAGGGGAGCGTGACCGGATTCTTGCTGTTCATTATATTATACATAAACGATCTACCAAAATCAATAAACGAATCGTGCGTAATGTTTGCAGATGATTTCTCCGTGTTGCTATCGTGTAAAAATAATAAAAATCTTAATGAAAAATTAAACCAAACTATAACCAGTATATTCAATTGGATGAGAGACCACAATTTAAAACAAAAATCATGCAGTTCAGGCCCTATCAAAAAGCAGAATTAGATATAAACTTTTCATTTGACAGAAATAACTTAGAATGTGTGCCCTCGTTTTCGCTTCTTGGTATCACAATCGACTCCCATTTAAATTGGAAACAACACATCGATAAAATAAAAACTAAACTTAGCCAGTTTGTGTATGCCTTAAGGCAGCTGAAAAAGACCACCAATCTACAAACCGCTTTAACGGCGTATTATGCCTTTGTACACGCGTGGCTTAGTTATGGCGTAATACTATGGGGGAACAGTACTTTGGCGCAACACCTATTCATATTACAGAAAAAATGTATCCGCATAATAACAAACATAAAACAGACTGATAACTGCAAGAATTACTTTAGAGACCTTAAAATATTAACCTTACCTGGCATATATATATATTAGAATCGTGTAAGTTTGTTAAAGCTCACCCAGACTTCTATTATAAAATTGGCGACGTACCCCGTCGTTATGAATCTCGTTCAAAAAATAACTTATTACAAACAACATCAAATCTAGCGTTACACAATAATGGACCTTATTCCATGACAGTAAAGATCTACAATAAGTTACCTGATCATATAAAGAATGAGCCTAACAACAATAAATGTATCAATACCCTAAAACAATTTCTAGTTGCAAATGCTTTTTACACAATAAATACCTATTTAGATATTATTAGAATATTGGCTATTAAGAAATGATAATTCAAATAAATTATGATTATCATTATTATTACACAATGATATTACAGTACCAAATAATTGCTAAAAATGAATTGTTATTAATATTAATTATTATTATTATATTATGATCAATTTTTTAATTTAATTTAATTTTTGTTATTGTTTGAATTATTATTTTGAATTTTAATTTTTCCTGTCAAATGAAATTTTATCATAATTTATTATTTATTGTTTGTGAATTATGATACTTATACTAGTCCTAGTAGTAGTGTAAGTATGTTATGTTATGAATCTTATGATATTGCAATGCCCTCACAGGGTTGTGTTAGAACTTGCTGCTATTTTTTAAGACCTTAAATTGTACACACAAAAGCAATGAATAAATGAAAAAAAAAAACCTGTCATAGATACTGATTACCGGGAAAACTGAACTAACTATAGAATAAAACTTTACGACAGCTATCATGTAAATTGATAATGTTTTTGGCTTCTTGCAACTTGTTATTTATTTATATATACAATAAACGATTTTTCTAAATATATTATATCTTCTTATTATTCCTTTCCTGGATGATGTCCGCTGGATGCGGGTGGCACAGGACCGGTCATTGTGGTACTCTTTGGGAGAAGCACGCAGTTGACGTTTTTCGGCTGAAATGATGATGATGATGATTACTTTCCTTCTTGATTAGAAAAAACGGCTAAATCAAAAACCATTTGAAACCGTAAAAACTCCCCGAGTTTATTTTATGAACTGAAGTAATAAATGACCAAAACAAGTAGGTATACGAAGTTAAGTATTTTCCTCAGATATCCGGATAAACCGGGAAATTGTAGTCGAATTTGCCCGTTAAAAATTGTAATCTACGAAAAAAACGAAGTATAAGTTGTTTCCTTTTCTTACAGTAAGGAAAATGTTAAAAACAGAGCGTGCTCATGTACAAACAATACATGTGAAGTCAATGGGGCACTAATTTAGTTATGCACGAGGGTAATTAATCTTGTTTTCTCAAAAAAAAATGTTGGCGAAAGTATGGACCATTCGCTCTGGGCCGTGTAAAAAATACCTGTCAAACAAATCCAGATGAATTAAACATTGCTGAATAAGCCATTATCTGGATTAACTCGTAATATTGATGTAGATTGGTGTTGATATTTTATATAGCCAGGGCTATGATAGTTTTCCTAAAACAAGGAAATTGCACGAAAGCACCCCACATGCGGGGCAGCTTCGTTCACCACTGGTATCATAACATAATAGGACATTCATCTACATCATTATTTCTAGTTTTATTTTGGACATCCATCACAATGAAATGTAGGAACAGTAACAGTGTTTGCAAACTGATTATTTAAGCAGGGCGGGGCATTCGTACAGCACTGTTATACTTGCATACAATTCCGACTGTATGAAAACAACGCAAAAATAAATTGAAATAACTACGTACCTCCAAACTTGTGGATCCGCATATAATCTCGAGTATTTTATCATAGATGGTAGTATAGATATCAGCTCTCAACGATATCCTCTGAAGGGCGCTTGTCGGTGCCAATGATCCCGCCGCTCTAGAGCCTTAGCCCCGCCCTAGATAGTGCGGAGCGATGGTAAGCAGCGCCCTGACGAAATGTCGTTGATTCCATGGAAGATGCCGTTGCGCCGACACGTTGGCATCGTCATATCTCAACGAGCCAACGTGCCGGGGTGCCGGCGGACGCCCGGGAGAATATCAAGGCGCGTAAATACAATCCCATAATAGTAGATTGTATGACAAGGGGGCAAAATGAGCCATACTACCACGAGATGGTATATTTCCCGAGCGAAGTGAGGGAAAATGGTTCGAGGGGTAATATGGCTTTTAGACCAGAGTTATACACTCTACTTTTCACTTCGACTGCGAGAAAATAGTAAAAACGAAAATAATCCATCCATAATCAATAATAAATTTCACGGCGTTCAGTTGTTCAAATTGGCGGCATGATTTTTTTAATAAACTGCTTTGACACAGATACAAAATATTGACACCACGAATAAACGCCTCTCACCGTCTATAGGCGCCTCCAAACGGCCGAGCGCGGCGGACAGCATACGGGGCATAAGATAAAGCGAGATAGAGAGCAGTCTCAATCTCATAGCTTATGCCAAGTACTATCGACATCACAGCTAACTGACCATCGGTGCACCTTAAGTGCATTGTAATAAGTTCTATATAAACACAGGATGGTCAGTTGACAGGGTGTGTAATGATTGGTATAACAACTTTTGATATATTTTCACTGGATATAACCACATTTAATATAATTTCATTGGATATAATCACTCAAGGGACATAATAAACTTTTGGTATAACAACAATCAGTATAATTTCATGGCGTATAATGTGCAAATAGTATAATACATTTTTGATATAACATTTAATGGATATAATGTATATGGGATATAAGTATTAATGGTATAATGTTTAGTAAGATATAATTTTCTTTTACACACACAGATTAATTGTTTTAACCTAACCTAACCGCCAGCGTGTCGACGTCACCCCGCTTCGCGGGGTGCCTTTTTCCGCTCTAAGGGACACAAGCTAACCCTAACCTAACCTACAAATAATACAGTTGTTACAATTATTTGTCGTTTTTTTAACGCTACCCTAACCTAATATTTTATATTACAATCCTCATACGAAAATATACTATGTGTTACCAGTTTATCAGTGGCTATTATACTGTTGTGTGTCAGTGGTTACTCGTCTTCGTACCTACACCAACATGCTTTAGAGTAAAATAGGTAAGAAATAATAGTGATTATGCCAATAGTACATTATACCAACAGAGTTTTATATCGAACAAAGTTATATCCAATGTATATTATACGTAATGACTGTTAGATTAATAGTTGTTATATTACAAGTTCATTATATCTGTTGATATAGTAGATTATACACTAAGGGGATAAAGCACTGTTTTATGTCACGGGAGCGAATTGAATCCCGAACGTAACGAAGGACTCATAATTTAACTCCTGAGCGTAGCGAGGGAGTTATAAGTTAATTAAGACTGAGTCCTGAGTGCAGTGAGGGGTTCAACCGCCCAAGACTGAAACAGTCTTATCCCCGATCTCTACTTTTCACACCTTATGCGAGACAAAAAAAACAGGCTCAGTAGATAAATATTCAAAATAGACCAGAAGCACTGATTCAGACACAGACTTTACGCCTTTTACAGCTTTCCATTTGTCAAAATCGTTGTAGGCTTTTAGGTATTTTTCCTTTGACTTCTTTGGCAGCAGATTGTTGACAATGCCTATGGCATCTAATTTAGGAGTCAGGAGTCAAAACACTTTCATCACTCGACATTTTCAATATTATTTTTGAAATTAAATCTTCTATAGGCACCTACAAGAACTCGATTTGTTCGTCACGCGTGAACAAATGAAGGCGCGCGACGTTCCAAATTCGAAAGCACAAGCCGTGGTCCTAGATTCGAAATTCGAATTTCGAACACCGCGCTCCTCCGGACCGGGGTTCACACGGAGGCAAACTTCATTTATTTTGTCAAATCAAGTAGGCCATGGCCTAGGACAAATTGTGTTTAGCAAAATTAAACTTTATGCATATAGTAATAAGAATTATGAAAAGTGAAATCATATTATTAACCAGCGGGTTATAATGAAATTCAGTACAACATTATAACCCGGCTAATACCATGGGATTTAATGTCTTGCTTTCGGTAGGGTTTACATGACCTATAATTCGGCATTGTCGAGCATGTGGTTTGAAAATTATATTACATGAGAATAGATCAAATTTTGTTATAACAAAAGTGCATTATACCCTTTAATCGTCATATCCAGTGAAAATATATCAAAAGTTTTTATATGGATCGTTACGCACCCCAGTTGACAGTGTTGTCGTTTTTATGTATAGTCAATCACGCTCGAACGTTTGGACGCGGCTATTGACGTGACGGTCAGAGGTGTTTTTTTTTTGAATGATTGTGATTTAGGGATTAAAACACCTAATCATCATCATCATCATCATATCAGCCGAAAGACGTCCACTGCTGGACATAGGCCTCCCCCAAAGAGTGCCAAAGTGACCGGTCCTGCGCCACCCGCATCCAGCGGACTCCAGCAACCTTTACCAGGTCATCAGTCCACCTTGTGGGGGGGGCTACCCACGCCGCGCCTTCCGGTACGTGTCAAACACCTAATGTTTGACATGAATTCTGTTTTCTCATTGGTCGATTTTTATATCTAGCTGTAGTCTGCACGGCTATCACAAGACGGCGCGCGAGCTCTCTTGATTTTTCTCGCACTATACCTCTCTTTCTAAGTGTTCTAATAAGAGAGAGACGGATAGAGCGAGAAAAATCGAGGGAGCTCGCGCGCCGTCGCGTGATAGCCGTGCTGGTTAGTTGATAACAAACACAAATGTTTTTTGAAATAGTTTTGATTGGTGAATTTCATGCGGTGAAGTGATTTGATTGGTCAAATGAAATGTTTAAAGAATCATAAATATGTCCCGCTTGCTAACCTAATATGACACACTTTTCGAGCATGAGAAGTGAAAAAAACATTCAACAGTTGGTGTAAGTAGTTATAGTTACGTAAACCATTTGACAAGTACAAACAGGAATTCCTCCCAACCTTTTATAGTTTTTCTCCTCATGTTTTAAAAGCGATTTGTCGAACACGTCGCGCACTCTATTTCTAAGAAATATAAATTTTAATTATACACGGTGAAGCTGAAACGTGACTAAATAAAACAATTTTAGCCCACGACTAATATTTCTAACATTCATCGCAATAATTAAAACCACTTGCAGGTACTTACTTAAACTGTGAATGGTTACCAGGAACCTAGCAAGTGAAAGTTGATTAAGGAAAGACGAAGTTAATTTTTTGTTTGTTATTCGTATTAGTGGCAGTGCACGGCTGGATATTAAATCACGTAAGATTTCATCACAACTTAATAATTGAAGTTCCAGGCAAATAAAACTAAAAGTAATGTCGTAGTAATTCAAGGCCGCTATCCTTTTTAGGGTTCCGTAGCCAAACGGCAAAAAACGGACCCTTATGGATTCGTCATGTCTGTCTGTCCGTCCGTAGTCATACGGACATTGGTCAACAGGCATTTTACTCGAAAACTATAAGGTGTATTTGAATAAAATTTTAAAGATAGGTGTATTTTGTTAGCCGCTACATAGTTTTGTAATAATATTACTAAAAAAATTTTTTTTAGGGTTGCACTCCATACATTAAACTGAAAGTCAAAAAAAATGTTTTCATTGCAAGCTCATGTGTGGCACATCAATCGATAGGCCTTTTAAAATCAGTATAAGGTTTCTCAGCATTTTTTTTGATTAGGTGAATAGAGTCGGGGATAATCGCCCCGAAAGTCACTAAAATTGTGTCCCCCCCCTCTAATTTTTGAACCGTGTACATATTTTAAAAATATGAAAAAAATCATGAACATAGGGCTTATTCAATTCTTTCAGCGAAAATTGTTTAGAACAAGATCGGTTCAAAGGTTTTTGAGATATTTCTAAAAAACTGCGTTCCTTAAAGAAAAGGACGTAAGTGCCATAAGATTTTAGTAACGATACGACCTTTTTACTTTAAAATTATATATGATACTTATTACTTCAAAAGCAAGAAGGTAAAAACATATGCCTAATGACGAAAATCAGATTCAAATAACTCAAAAAATTACGAAGTTCCACCGTTTTACGTTTCTTGCTCGAGAGAAAACGCTAGCAGATCGTGACGTCACGATCCTCGAACGTCATAGTAAATGACAATCGTTTCATATGAAGGTACGTTTTGTCCCATTGTGGTACTGTGTTACTGTAACATATTTTTCAATTTTATTACATTAATTATTTATTTATTTTGTGTATACGTTTTTATCTATAGTATGTTGTATTGCGTTCCGTGGGTCACGTACGGTGCTGTCTGAAAACCAGCGCTGTAGGTGCTTGATTGACACCTCGGCATAATGCTGAGACAGCGACCGATTCACCACTTCCGCCAAAGACACACAGAATATGTGTCAATCTCCCTTTGTTTCTGTGTGTCTTTTGTGTAGTGAATAAATGTATTCTTTCTTTCTTTCTTCCTCTTTGCGGAAAAGGGACAGAACATATCCCCTCTAAAAACTTTGAATACTTATTACTTTGTGATTATTTAATCTCTTGCGTTGCTTTTGTCTCCATTTGACTACATTCTAAATCCTTTTTAAGGAAAATACATCATTATTGATTTATTTTATTTAGTGTCTACACCCCTATTTTTCGTGCTTTAAGTAAGAGGTGTCCGTGGTAGGTACCTACCCAATTAATATTGCTCCCCAGTCTGTGGTTATCCGTCCGTTTATCGACGAGTAGTAGATTTTGAACAGTAATAGTTAGGGCAGACACTTGACGTTTTCACATTATAATTAGGTAGTTATATATGTATAGCCATAAACAAATATAATAAAATCAAAATGGAACGGGAGCCCCAAACAAGAAACGTATTTTTATAGGCGTTTTGTTAGTTTTGTATGGAATCAGTTCAATACAATTTCGAAATATGTCAAGTATTTTCTAATATCGTTTTTATTTCCAGCTAATAGAAAAGGATAGAACGCGGTAAGACCAGCGATTACCACGTGTTAGCAAAACGCTGAAATCAAATAAAGCAGTTGAGTAAATGTTGATTTTTAATTCTACATAATTTTTATGGTTCCGTAGTTAACAAGGAACTCTTATAGTTTCGCCATGTCCGTCTGTCCGTTTGTCTGTCTGTCCGTTTGTCTGTCTGTCCGTCCGTCTGCGGCTAAGCTCAGTGGCTCAGTGACTGGAATGCTATAATTCGGCACGAGCATATAAATCAATCACGCCGTCAAAATTTTAAACATTTTTTTTAGGGTAAGGTCTACCATGGTTACCGCGTCAATGAGGTTTATGCGTCTTTTGAAGATATATTTGAAACGCAACATTTTAGAACTATTACCTCGATGTTCAAAGTATGGTTACCAAACTTTCCATTTAGACGATTGTAATATTATGTCGTTCTAAAACGTTCAGTTTTGGAGATATCATCAAGAGACGCATTTACCCCATCGACAATTTGCCCCGGTTGGCCTTATCTATCTCCTTTATACATAAGTGGGGATGTTTGTTTTATTTTTTTCTCGGTAATGTGTGGGCAATTGTTCGATAGCTGGTTTAATAATTTACTTTAAAAACAAAGTTTTAACCGACTTCAATTTAGTACTCCGCTACGCCACGAGAACATTTCCACATTTCTTTTCCAATTTACCACATGAACTGATTTCGGTTCGGTTTCGGTTGGAAAAAAACGGTTGTATGTGGGCTGATAATATTTGAGGACTTCCGTCGATTCCACAAGCATCACCTTTGACACTTCATTAGTTGCTATTTCAACGGAATCAACCGGAACACTTTGACATTTGTGTTCGTAAGAAAGGGACAGAGCACATTTTATTTAGCAGAGGCATTTTAAGTTTTATGAATAAGGTGCATAAAACTTAAAATGCCTCCGCTAAATGAAATGTGCTTTTTCCCTTTCTTACGAACACAAATGTCAAAGTGACAGATAAGGACTACAAACGAATTTTAACGCCATTTTAGTTAAAACAGGCTTGTAGGACGTTTATGAATACGGTCGTAATCAAAATTCATTTTAATCCGTTTAGCCGTTTGTACGTGATTGAGGTCCAAACTTGAGCCCAACTTTGAGCATTCATAATATTAGTAGGATGAGCAAATTTAATTGAGCCCAACTTTGAGCATTCATAATATTAGTAGGATGAGCAAAATTTCCAGGGACACGACTCGCTTGACTGACTCTAGCAGGCATTTTAAGTTTAATGAATAAGGTTTTATTCACGATTTTCGCTACAGTGGTAGCATTGTGCTGGAGTTTAAGTACCTACTAATTTTATAAATGCGAAAGTTTGGATGGTTAGATGTTTAGATGTTTGGATGTTTGTTACTCAATGACGCTTAAATGGCCTAACCGATTTGGATGAAATTTTGCACGAAGATAGTTTATAGCCTGGATTAAAATATAGGATAGCTTTATCCCGCGTCCACGCAAACAAAATCGCGGGCAGTAGCTAGTTATTCAATAAGGGATAAAAATGGCCAAGATCGAGTCGGACTTACGGAGCGGTGAAACTCGCCGGGTAGGCTGCGGGGTTAGACGGCTAACCCATGGCCCCCGCTGTAAGATTTTCGTATTTCTTTCCATTGAGGCCTCGGATACACAATTGTAACCCAGACTTTTTAAATAGGAGTTTCAAGTTTTTTTTCTGGTTTAGTAGGCTGCCGGGCCGCGTGCCCTTGAAAGCGAAAAAACTTAACGCAAATTCAGATATTTTTTACAACGGATAGTAACAATAATATAATATAATATGATTATTAGTCACATATTCAATGAAAAAGATTTTTTTTTTTTTTTTTTTTTTCAAATATAGCTCCATCTAGCGATTATTTTGGTACAATTTCAGTGTCATAGGTCGCTGATGTTAGTTCTTATGAAATAAACACTAATCTAACTGTAAATGATAATGTCATACAATATCCGTAACTTCGCAAACAGAACATTTTATCAGTTCATATTGAAATTAAGTTTGGCCCAGGTTGGGGTCGTGTTGTACTAAAATCGGCATACATTTAAAACGATCAGACTGCATGAATGCAATCAAATCCACAATTGTCGATGTTGTTCTTAATGCTTAAGCTTTGTTTTTACCTGGGTTTTTCTCGGCTTTAATATATCCTCCTAGCGTTATTCTCGGTTGTGCCCTAAAGGAGCCTGGGGTCCTCTTTGACGCCTAATCCCAAGATTTTGGCATAGAATAGGTCTTTATAATTACGGATAATCATTTTCTATACAAACTGATCGTTTACCAAAAAAAAATAGCAAAATAAACTGTTAAAACGAAAACAAAAACCCTTCATCCCCTCATCGCTGGGGTTCGAACTCGCAGCCATCAACAAAGAAGATTAACCATTGTTCGTCGTGGAAGAGTAAGTATACAGTCAGCTTTTTGCGAAAAAATACGCAAAAAAACAATTTTCTCGAAAATAAGACCTAGCTAGATCGGTTTCTCGGCCCCGTAAACCCTATACTGCAAATTTCATCAGAACATGATTACAGATATACATAAATATATATTATATACAAATATTATTGTGGAGTTCTTCACTCAGGATTTCTACATACAAACTTTCAAGCAAGTTTTAATCCCTTAAGAATTAGAAAAGTTGAAAAACCCCAGACATTTTCATTTCAAAGTCCAATATCTCAAAAACGGCTTATCAGATTTTCATAAAACATAGCTAAGAACACTCGGGATAAAATAATCTATGACAAAAAAAACCGCATTCAAATCGGTCTATTCGTTTGGGAGCTAAGATACCACAGACAAAAACACAGATACACAAACACACAGATAAACAGACACGTTAAACTTATAACACCCCTCTCTTGGCGTCGGGGGTTAAAAATGAATTTTCAAAAACGCTGAATTTGCTTTTCTTGTGTTTTATTAAAGAACCTTTTTACGAAGTTTCAAGTCTGTATCTTAAAAAATAAATTAGATCCCATACAATTTTTCAAACCTTATATCATTATAAATATGATTTCATAATTATGATTTCATTATAAATAGAAAATGTTTAGAATGCTATGGCCGATCGCTTCAAATACATGTATGTGTCAATAAAATACCAAATTGGAAATAACTTTTTCCGTGCGATCTCATGTCATCGGGAATCAGGATATAAGCAAAAGTTAAATATATCATGATATAAGTACCTAATTATGTTATAAGATGATTGCATAATTCAATAGCGCTTTAGCGATACCATCTGACCTTAGATTGATATCTTCTAATGCCGTGCGTCATCGGAAATATAACCAATTAGTATGTTTGTAATCATACTATGACGCGCTCCTTAGCCTCGTAGCGCCCCCATTTATTTGACCGATTGCAAAAATTGTTATTTGTTATGCAAGACTTCAAAGTTGTTGTTTGGGGCAAGTGCTTGAATTGCAAGCATAGCTAGCTTGTGTTGTGTTTCGCTCGGCAGCAAACTTGTTTGGCGTCTCGTTTCTTGAGAGCCTGAGAGAGGCGAAGGCCCCCACAAGGGGAGATCGGTAGCCCCCCGCAGTAAAAAAAATGCAAATTATCGTAACAATGGTATCGTTAGTAGGTTAGGTTAGGGTCTGCTTGTGTCCCTTAGAGCGGAAATGGGCACCCCGCGAAGCTATATATAATATTGAATATTGAATTTACGCAGATGAGATTATTTCGATTATTCAAGGAATTACTAATATTGAATCCATTTAATACCGGGAACGCATTCTCTAATAGCAACTCAAGTGTTAACTCTCCGATAGCATACATTTGCTTTATTGTTGTAACTTAAAGTTATGTCACTAATTAGAGGAAAAAAGTATATTAAATGCACGTTAGGAGGTCGGTAGTGCATAAGGTACACATTACGTTAACATAATTCACCCGCGTTTGCTCCGCAGGTGAATTAAGTTTACACACTGTATTTAAAACATGTTTCGAATCCGGCATTGACATAATATTTATGAATAGTGAATCTTCATTAGTCTTGATTCACTATTCATAATATTTATGAGTAGTGAATCAAGTTCAGTTTTGTGAGCTTATTAGGTGAACGAAGTTATCTTAGACAGAAAAGGACGACAATATGCTTTTAAGAATAGTTATTTGTTATGCAAGGCTGCAAAGTTGTTGTTTGGCGCAAGTGCTTGTATTGAAAGCCGAGCTAGCGAAGGATTGTAAGATTGAACCATGAGCGAAGCGAAGCATATTTCAAGGCACGAGACGCCAAACAACTTTGCTGCCGAGCGAAACACACAACTTTTCACCTCACCACCGCGAGGAAAGTTGTAAATGTAATGGAAGTAATTTGGACCTTATACTCATTTTCAATAAAGGTTTGTTTGATGACATCTCATCAAAATGATGATGATCATCTCAGTTATTAAATGTAACAAACATTTTTGCATCTTTAAATAAATCCACTCAAATACGCTTATTTCACTTGTTCCGCTAACTTAGCAGGCATTCAAATTCATATATGTATATCTTCTGCACTAAAATCCATAAATAACCACCATTATTTTGGTTTTACTGTGTTTTACAAACGGTGCGTTCCAAATTTGGAAGAAGTGAAAATTTTGAAAAATAAAACTACATTTTAAAATTATTTATTCGTATTGTACCTATCCTACAAATCAGTCTAAATATTAATGTTTCGTATGTAATTAAGAAAAAATAGGTATTATTAATTTAATTTTATCAAAATAATAACAATTACTTATTGGCATAATACCATCAGTTTCTGAACGCAGGATTATTGCATTCTGTATAGAAAAAAGGTAGATCTCGCGACTGACCGTCACGTTCCAAATTCAAAAACTCTTTCCACGCTAGCGGATATAATGGGCTTTTTTGGCGCAGATTTTGAGAGATAAAGCAAGGCCAGTGAGGTAAAATAGTATATTTCCACACATACCTAACTATTATATATGTAGCAGTGGCGGAGCGCCCATACAAGCCGATTCCCACCGGGTTCCCTAAAGTTAATGTTTGGACAAGCCTATATTTAAATATACCTACTCTAAATTCATTCATTACTTTTTTCCTGGTTGCCCATTAAAAAAAATCACGGCATGCGTGTTACTTACTTAAACTGCATCCATAAATAAGAGTCTGAAAAGGTAAACAAATATGGCGGAATGGATAACCATAGACTACTATAGTGATGTGGTGTATGTCGAATAATGTCGATGTCGGCAACATTACTATAGCGGAAATGATGAATTACGATGATAAATGATAAAAAACGTGAATAATTTATTGAGTATAGGGTTATAAACCATCTTTCAATTGAAATTTCCTACAATGTAAACAAAAAACTAACTTAAAAATTTAATTTACCAGACATGTTGCTTTCACGGGAATACATATTGACATAAGTGATTAGTCAATTTTATTGATAAATGTTAGTGTCGTCCGTGTGCCCGGTAGGGTTAATTAAAATTGTGCAATATAATTATTGTAGAATATTATTGTAGGTGGGTAAAAACTAAAAGTATTTTCAATGAGATTTTAAGCAATACTAAACACAAAACAAACATGGTGTTGCATACAATATTAGCTTTAGCACTAGCACTTTAAGTTAGCCAGAGTAAGTTAGTTAAGCGTAGATTAGATTAAGGCCCTTAACTATGTACATTTTTTTTGATTTTCAGCCATTTTCCTCTGACATGTCTGCAACAATATGTTTCGGCAAACAATGATTTTTTTTAGAAATTTGGCGCACCGGAATACTTAATGTTTGTTTACTAGCTCAACATAACTGCCTCGACCAAGGACTACTCTGCCATCGAGTTTTTATCGATGTGAAAGAACATCCCATCCCTATCCACCAAAGACAATACAGAGTATTTAAAATGTCAGTTGTAGGTTTGAGGTTACAGCGATCTCGGTTTTCTGCAAAAAAATAAGTAATTTACGATAAAATGGACATATTATTATAGAAATAATGGTGTTGCACGTGATTACCTAGATGTTACAACAATTGCCTACTTGTTATTGCGTGTGATTACACCAGGAATGTGTATTTTTCTACCGGTAAGTGGTTTGTTTACATTTTAAGACTCTTATTTATGGATGCAGTTTATATGTATTTTGTTTGAAAATCAGATATAAAATTTTACGTAAAACAAAATAATTCATCTCATCTAATTTGGTAGACCGTATTATGACAGCTAATAAGATTTCATCAATATTCAGTTGCTTGAAAGAACTCCCTGATTTCTGAAATGAAATAGTACATTACTTACCAAGGGCTGTAAAAGAAAGAAAGCCCGAAATCGCAGGTATTTGAGACCCGAGCCGCAGGCGAGGGTTGTAAATATGCGATAGAGGGCTTTCTTTTTTACTGCCCGTGGTGAGTACACAATTTTACGTCTTCACCTGGCCACAATGCGAGTTTTACGGTACGCGCAGCGTGCAGTAAAACTCGCATTATGGCCAGGTGTGGCGTAAAATAAATACCTTTACGGTAATCAACGAACCTGCTCAAAAAAAATCACGAGAATCTGTTGAGAAATGCGACCTGTAGAGAAAAACAGCCGGACAGCGGGACAGACAACAATATCCGGCCCAAGCTTCGCGCGCTCGTTCGCTAATATTTCCACATAACGTAGAGCGTATTGCGCATTTATTTTTATAATAATGTAAGGTTGGAAAACATACTGTGTCGCTGTTTAAACAAACATAAATGTGTGTTTTTTATGTATTCAAGACATTTCATTTATCACCATTATTTAAACAGTAAAAGTACTTATAACAATGACACCATACAGAATAAACAAATTATACATAAAAACGTAGAATACTGCGACCGTGGTTACACTTGAGAACTACCGGTGGAGAAGACATCAGGATCATGCACTGGAGTATATTTGTACTGTTGATGGGAGCTGTGGCGGGCACTCGGGCGCAGCCAACAGATTCAGCTGTTGATTCAGCTTGCCGTGAGTTTTTTAAATTTTTGTTTTCAACTCTGTACCTTGTCTCGAGTAAGATGAATTTTACCTGCTAGTTACACTAGCCTAGCTTGTAATAATATGACGACCGGTTTGCCTAGTGGGCAGTGACGCTGCCTACGAAGCTGAAGGTCCTGGGTTCGAATCCCGGTAAGGGCAAATATTTGTGTGATGAGCATGAATATTTCTTTCTGAGTCATGGAAGTTTTTCTATGTATTTAAGTATTTATATCTATTATATATATCGTCGTCTAGTACCCATAACACAAGCCTTACTGAGCTTACTATGGGACTAGGTCGATTAAAAGTTTCCTTCATAACGGACCTACATCATAATTTTGTTAGTACTCATATCATAAATCATAACTAAGAACATACTTCCGCTCATAATTTAATTTTTTCCTAATGAATAAACGTTTTCGCTTCTATTTATTAATTATATAAAAATCGGTTATGGCGCTTCGCCGGCAGCTGCCATCCTAGCATTTATCCAAAATCTTTTTTTTGTAGATCACTTTTTTTGTAGACCATGATTTTCAAATATTGCCAACGGTGACGTTTTTAGGGTTCCGTAGACAACCAGGAACCCTTATAGTTTCGCCATGTCCGTCCGTCTGTCTGTCTGTCCGTCTTCGGCTTAGCTCAGTAACCATTACAACTAGAAAACTGTAATTCGGCATGGGTATATAAATTAATCACGCCGACAAAACAGTACAATAAAATCTTGAAAAAAAAATTTTTTTAGGGTACCTCCCCTGCACCGAAAGCGGGGATGTAATTTTTTTTTCTTGTTAAATCCATGGTGTGGGGTATATGGGTTTTCTAGAACCATTTTGGAAATCAGCGATTCGTTTGCTAGATATTTGGCTTTAAAGCCATAATTTTCGTTCGAGTCATGTGTCTTCCCCTGCCGGCTAAATGGCTACTACTGGACTGGGGTTGTGAAAAAAAACGTGGTAGTAGTACATATAATTAATTTAAAAGGAAAACTATCACGGACAAGAAGGCATAAGTAGTTACCGAGTAATAGTCGACGAACTTAATGTGTACAAATTGTACAAATTCGGCCGACGCAACCGCACCGCACGTCGATGTAACTAACACAAGCAACTACGGAACCCTACACTGCGCGTGGCCCGACACGCACTTGGCCGGTTTTTGTTATAACAGTTTGATGTTATAGGACTTGATAACAAACAAGTGTACGAATAGAATTGAATAAAATCAGTTACGTCAACAATTGTACTGACGCAAGATTTTTATATGTTATATGTTTATTTTTCCACTGCAGCTATGTGTAAACATAATTATTTTATATGGAAATTTTTAACAATATTTAATAATGGCTGTTCGTTGCAATGGAGAATTCTCGAGGACACTAGCATTCATTCTTGTACGAATAAATTTACAGGATTTTTTTAGCAGTTTTGGTGATTTGGCACTATGCGCGTATTGCTTTTAATAGCCATACAAGGTTATATATAGAAACTAAAGATTGTCTTACTTTAAAAATTGTTTTAACCGAGTTTATTTCAGTACTTCGCTAAGCTAGATGATAATTTACACATTTTTTCCCCTTTACCACATGCACTTTTCGAGAGAAAATGCGTTGATTGGTACTTATAAACCAAAACACTGCTTGTGGGCCGATAATATTGGAGGAGTTCCGCCGGTTCCTCAAGGATCTCAGCCAACAAATTTGTGATTTTCGGGTGTAGAATACACGAGTTATAAAAATCCCGAAATTACTGCCCTAACCTACCCCTTTTACCACACCGATGACCTTTGCCCGTGCGATGGAAGCACCTCACAATCGGACGTAGTTAAAGGAAAAGGATCCAATCCACAAAATTTGACCAAAACATGAGTTAAGTATACCAGAGAGGTCTCTGAGGCGTATATTTTCATTCAGCAAAAAGACGCCCCGCTCACATAGTGTTTTCATATTTTAATCAACATGGGATACCATCCCACATGTATGGCGGAGTAAAAAAGATATCCTTCAATAAAGACCCATAACGCTTGGAACCGTATAATGATATTAGATCAGTTACATAATTGATTCACATTTGTTTTAACAAAAGAAATCCAACCTGCTTGGACCATTTGTTCTGTTATCGATTCTAAGTATCCCAGCAAACTTTTTTTCGAATATCTTCCATGTACAGACTTTTGACCATCTTCAGCTTTATTTTATGTTTGTATAGAGATGGTTTTACATGATTATTATGCCAGTTTTATTTCGTGAATCCTTATTACAAAATTAAACAAAAGGAAGGGTCTATGAAAAGTGTATTTTCGCAAAAAAGATCCAACCTCACTTTTGGTCGAAATCCTGAAAAATATAGCATTTAACTGAATTATGTGTGAAAGAATGTATAATACACGACTCAACTCAATTTTCATCCAAACATATACAGGGTGCAATCTTTTACGTGATACAAAATAGCAAAATGTGAATCTATCCATGATTCTGAGCAACTTTTATTATGGGACCAACTTTGTGTTATGCCAAAAAAAACACACCTGTTCATACATTCTTGTCAGTCTAAAATGAGCAGAGTTAATGAAATAGTTGGATTTTTTTGGCATAACACAAAGTTGGTCCCATAATAAAAGTTGCTCAGAATCATGGATAGATTCACATTTTGCTATTTTGTATCACGTAAAAGATTGCACCCTGTATTATAAAAAAAATGTACCAGTTTTGAGGAATCGCAGTTGAAACTTTAAACCGCCATAACTTTTGCTCAACTTTCTGTGGATTGGATCTTTTTCCTTTAACTACGTCCAATCCGTCGACCACCTTTTAAAAGACTGCCCGAAATTCACAAACCCGAGATTTATCCACGAAATCACCAGTCATAATCTCCATATAGAACCATATAACCTGCTGGAAATCATTCGTAAAGAAAGTACAATAGCCTCTTTTTGCAAACTCGCCACCTCCATAGTTAATAACCTGAAAAAGTTCAATGGCACATAGTTCATTCTTCATTTCACCCATCATCCATTACAACCATCACTCATAATTCATACACAGAATCACTTATTCCATTAGAAATCATTTACCATACAGTAATCGCAGATTCAGTCGCCCGTATCCTTCGCGGGGACGGCTTTCTGGTAAAAAAAAAAAATCTCTACAAGCAATTTTACCCATGTCATCGGCTATGAACGTAGTGCTACGAAAATTATTATAAATTGTTGGCAGTGAATATAATATACGCCCGAAGGTTTTAACTATTGCATTAGCCTAGGTAATCAGTTAATCACTAACCTGTCACCTGTCCTCCATTCATGTTTTTTAGCGTTCCGTACCCAAAGGGTAAAAACGGGACCCCATTACTAAGGCTCCGCTATCCGTCCGTCCGTCCGTCCGTCCGTCTGTCCGTCTGTCCGTCCGTCCGTCCGTCCGTCTGTCCGTCTGTCACCAGGCTGTATCTATCTCATGAACCGTGATGTTAGAAAGTTGTAATTTTCACACATGATGTATTTCTGTTGCCGCTATAACAATGAATACTAAAAAACAGAATAAAATTAATATTTGTGGGGGCTTATTAAATTTTAATGAATATGTGGAATTTATCGTCGTGTGTTGTGTCGTTATGTGTATGTGTCGTTTAGACACGGATTTCTTTACAGTTACATTGTATGCAGCATGAAGTAAACTTTCGTCTAATTGATGCCTTTAAAAAACGCTGATTCTAATTATATATGTTACCGTCAGAGTGTGAACTAACGAAAAAGAACTCGTTACATTCTGAACTAACTTAGATAACCAAATTATGCCAAAAATGTCGCTTCAATGGCGATGATTCCTTAACACCGTGGATATAAAAAAAAAAAACAGTTTCCAAGGATGTGACGAGTAGTCGTGGAAGTCAACTTGGGTTGCCACATGTTATCGTAGGTGATTAAGAGCGGGCGTACCCCTTTTCCCCCTGGGCGGCCCATAAGGCCCCCAGTGAGGTTACCTCAACATATTTGTAGCTGGCCGCACTGCAGGCCTAACAAGGGAAAAAAAAAAAAAAAAAAAAAAAAAAAAAAAGCGAGGGAAAAATCAGAAATCACCCGCGCGCCCCGCACCTGCCGCGCTGATGCGTCTTTTGCTGCCCCGCTCCTTCTCGCATACTATATGCCCCGACAGTCAGATGAAACATGATGAATACCTATAGATAATTATAATAAGTGGGAAGAAAAACAAGATCTGTACCTACTCGTATATTTGAAGATATAATTTTTGCTAGTAAGTCACACGGGGTTAGTGAGGGTCCGCGTGCGCTCGCATAGCGGATGGCTCGACTGGATTAGGGACTCGGCCTGAAAACCTGTTCTCATAGACATGCTATGCTAAATAATGATCCGGACATATATGGCACGAAGTCCGATGGTTATAATATTTTGTCCCTAAAAAAATATAATAATAGCTTCCGCCCGCGACTTTGTCTGCGTGGACCCGGGTTTAAACTATGCTATATTTTAATCCAGGCTATAAACTTTGTGCAAAATTTCACCCAAATCGGCTGACCCGTTTAAGCGTGATTGAGTAGCAAACATCCAAACATCAAAACACCTAAACATCCAATCATCCAAACTTTCGTATTTATAATATTAGTAGGATGGACCGAATAATCGGAATGTTCCATCCTTCCAGCCAGTCCCACGCATTTCGTAGCATTACTATACATATTAAGTGACGAACAACGGGGTCAATCTGGGGTAATTTGCAGGCAATTGCACAAAATTGCCCATGTAAAGTAAGTGAATGCACTTTTGCACTCTTTGCCTATGTCCAGCAGTGGACGTCTTTCGGCTGATATGACGATGATGATGAAGTGCACCTTTAGGCGCTCGTTCTGACAGCAAATTATCATCAAATTAGAATGTGAAATATAAACTCATTGATTCCCAGGTTATAATTTCCAGCACCGCCACCGCCACGCTGCGGTATAAACGAGCACCTTGAATCCAACAGCAACAAATGTCAAATTACATGTAGCAACATGAAGTATGAAGCCGTAATGGGCGCATACGCGCCAACTAGCGACTGTTACTGCAATAAAGGATACGTTAGGGACGAGGAGGGAATCTGTATTAAAAGAGAAGATTGTCGTAAGTGAACACGGTGTTGAAAAATATTTTTTTTTTCTTATACAATTCGAGCTAGCCCTGTAGTGAGCTAAATAAGGGTTGTGTTATGAGTACCTACTTCACTTTGATATATTCAATATGGTAATCCATCATTTTACAGAAAATCGTTTCATCGATTATCGTTTCCTATAACACTATTCGCAGAATGGTACTACCACTTAGGAATCATTCATCGAACTTCGTTAGATCGCTCATACGATTGCTCGAATTACCTTTTACACAAGAATCAACTCATCGAATTTGACTTCATTATTTTATTTGTCCATCGACATAGTCGTTCATCGAATCGCCTTTACTATAATTTTGTTTTAACGTAAGTTTCAGTTCCCAAAATTACTACTACATAGAAAATCGTTTCACTAGTGTTGGTCACTAGGTTGGTTAGGTTAGGGTTCACTTGCGTCCCTCTGAGCGCAAGTAGACGCCCCGCGTCAGCGGGGCGTCGTCGACACGCTGGCGGGTCATCAGACTGTCAAACAGGTGCAAAAATGAAAAATATAGATCAATAACAAGCAGGCACCTAACACAGAACGTCAGTGATAGTCAATGTAATATACAATATTGGAGGTAGGTAATTGTGTTATTTACGAATGACCGCAGTCTTTTTTTCTAACTCGCTGCAATAACAAATGCGTCGTTCGATGAAACGTTACTGCGATGAAACATTGTTAGTGGCAATAATAACATATGGAACGTACCATCTGTGATCACGTTTCGATAAATTAATACTATGACTAACTAATTATTCTATGAAAGGTAAATTCGATGAATAGTTAAGCTACGATTTGACACAAATTAGAAACGATTAACTATGAATAGTTGTTCGATTATTTAAAAAGCCATGAGATGAAGATTATGTGATTAGAAAACAAAATGAAATGTCATTCGTGGAATAGTTTTCGGTGGAATTAAATTTGATGAAAAATATCGATAAAGTGATAGCTACCCATTCAATATATATAAATAATTAAATACGGATATCTAAAATCTAATCAGAAACCAACACTCATGCTCACCATAAATATTTGCCCTTACTGGGGTTAGATTAGAACCCGTTGGAAGGACTGTCAGCTACGTAAGCAGGGTCACTAGGTAGATACTCACCAGGCTAAACAGGTGCTTGACATCGCGCTGATCGCGCACATCGGCATCGTGTCGCCGAACATGTCACCTATAAAACAGACCAAGTTGGCCTCAAATGCAATACAATTTAAAATGCAATGCATACCTACAAGTTTAGTGTGAAAGATATAAGTACTAGGTATTATCATCTCATGTATGAGCTCATTTTGCAGGCAGTATTCTTTGAAATGAGAAGATTAAATAAGGTTTTAACCAAATGGAAATATAGTCTGACGGCCATTTGAATACAATCAAGCTGTGGCGACTCTTTTGTAACATTCGAAAACGTAGACTTTACAAACAGAATCGATCAACTGCCTACTAGTTGAGAGCCACGAATTGCCACGTTTGGAGACGTGCTGCAATACATATATTATAACACGTGTTGACGAATGGCACGCCAGATTATACAAGGTGGAAACAAATCTATGCACGGAAACGACCTTAAATCTTTAAGATTTATCTTACTCTGATTTATCTTAAGAAAATTAAAATAATGTCTCCTTTATATAAAAACTGGAACTATCTTAAGTATTTATAATCATAATATTGATATTTATTGCAACTATGGTATTTACAGATTTAAAAAAATAAAAAAAACAGTGTCAAATGGGTCCTGGTCGGGCAAAGTATAAATAGCAAAATACAAAGAATAAATACAAAGAATTAATTAATAAGGAATAATAAAGAATAATAATAAAAAGAAAACATTTAAGATGATTTCCTTTAAGAGCCCGTAGACGTTTTCCACCCTATATGTATATCAACTGGTTCTCGATGCCGCAGACCCCCCGCAGTGCCCTAAGGGCGAGGTGTGGAACGACTGCGGCTCGTCGTGCCCGCCGTCATGCGCCAACAGGAACAACACGTGCCTGGTGTGCACGATGCAGTGCGTGTCGGGCTGCTTCTGCGCAGGAGACACCGTCAGAGCGCCAGACGGCTCTTGCGTCAAACCGAAAAATTGCCGTAAGTTTAAAAAAATTGCGTGTATTTGTTTGGTTAATAATCTCGGAATGGAAATAGTTCACCATCGTAAAATCCACCCTGTATGATATTTTATTTTTGAACAGATGTTCCGTCCGTCCGTCTAACATTACGGTAACGGTAAACATATTTATGTGGCTGAAGATTGTTTTAAAAGATTTCGTGATTATATGTTTTCAGCTCCACGCACATGCTCCGGCCCTAACGAAGAATTCGTTAATTGTCCACCGACTTGTCCAAGGACTGAAAAGTGTGAAAACTTGTGGTCTAAAAAACCATGCACTCCCATAGACTGCTGCGAACCTAAGTGTCGCTGCAAGCCCGGATTTTACAGAAACGATCAAAATGTTTGCGTTAGCGCTAAACAATGCTGTAAGTATATTCTTAGGTTCAATAAAAAGGTCGGGTACCCGTGCTCGGTACACTATGATACGATTTGGGAGTCCAAAGCGTATCTGTTGTCACATTCAAGTTCTATTAACAGTTTTTGACCACTCAGGGCCCATAGATGTTTTCCACCCTATATGTATATCAACTGGTTCTCGTTGCTGCAGCCCTGTCGCGGTGCCCTAAGGGCGAGGTGTGGAATGACTGCGGGTCGTCGTGCCCGCCGTCGTGCGACAACAGGAACAACACGTGCCTGGTGTGCACGACGCAGTGCGTGTCGGGCTGCTTCTGCGCAGGAGACACCGTCAGAGCGCCAGACGGCTCTTGCGTCAAACCGAAAAATTGCCGTAAGTTTAAAAAGTATTTGTGTGTATTTGTTTGGTTAATAATCTCGGAATGGAAATAGTTCACCATCGTAAAATCCACCCTGTATGATATTTTATTTTTGAACAGATGTTCCGTCCGTCCGTCTAACATTATGGTAACGGTAAACATATTTATGTGCCTGAAGATTGTTTTAAAAGAATTTGTGATTATATTTTTTCAGCACCACGCACATGCTCCGGCCCTAACGAAGAATTCGTTAATTGTCCACCGACTTGTCCAAGGACTGAAAAGTGTGAAAACTTGTGGTCTAAAAAACCATGCACTCCCATAGACTGCTGCGAACCTAAGTGTCGCTGCAAGCCCGGATTTTACAGAAACGATCAAAATGTTTGCGTTAGCGCTAAACAATGCTGTAAGTATATTCTTAGGTTCAATAAAAAGGTCGGGTACCCGTGCTTGGTACACTATGATACGATTTGGGAGTCCAAAGCGTATCTGTTGTCACATTCAAGTTCTATTAACAGTTTTTGACCCCTCAGGGCCCATAGATGTTTTCCACCCTATATGTATATCAATTGGTTCTCGTTGCCGCAGCCCTCTCGCGGTGCCCTAAGGGCGAGGTATGGAATGACTGCGGGTCGTCGTGCCCGCCGTCGTGCGACAACAGGAACAACACGTGCCTGGTGTGCACGACGCAGTGCGTGTCGGGCTGTTTCTGCGCAGGAGACACCGTCAGAGCGCCAGACGGCTCTTGCGTCAAACCGAAAAATTGCCGTGAGTTTAAAAAGTATTTGTGTGTATTTATTTGGTTAATAATCTCGGAATGGAAATATTTCACCATCGTAAAATCCACCCTGTATGATATTTTATTTTTGAACAGATGATCTGTCCGTCGAACATTACGGTAACGGTAAACGAATTTATGTAGCTGAAGATTGTTTTAAAAGATTTTGTGATTATATTTTTTCAGCTCCACGCACATGCTCCGGCCCTAACGAAGAATTCGTTTATTGTCCACCGACTTGCCCAAGGACTGAAAAGTGTGAAAACTTGTGGTCTAAAAAACCATGCACCCCCATAGACTGCTGCGAACCTAAGTGTCGCTGCAAGCCCGGATTTTACAGAAACGATCATTATGTTTGCGTTAGCGCTAAAGAATGCTGTAAGTATATTCTTAGGTTCAATGAAAAGGTCGGGTACCCGACTACCCGTGCTCGGTACAATATGACACGATTTGGGGGTCCAAGGTGTGTTTGTTGTCACATTCAAGTTCTATTAACAGTTTTTGACCCTTCAGGGTCCATAGATGTTTTCCACCCTATATGTATATATATGTATGTAGGCAAGAAAAATCAATTTCACGGGATACAGTTCAAACGGCTTGATGGATTTTAAAAGTCTTTAGATTCCTTCATCCTTTACAGCTCCTGTTAAATGTACTCGCCCTAACGAAATTTGGGACTTGAATTTGGTCCATCCGAATGTCGTCGAGAAAGCTGCGATGACATTAATAACCAACTGACCACCTGTAACACATTGGTCTTGAACTGCCAGCCGCAGTGCATTTGTAAAAAAGGATATTTCAGAAACAAAAATAACATATGTATTCTAGCAAAAGATTGCTGTTAGTTGTGAATGTTTTCATTTTAAATCTACGTCTAATAACATAACTTATAATGACATATAATTTTGAGATAGCGCCATTTGGCTTAGCACGGCAGTATACTTTTATATAAATCGCAAAGTCGCAATACAAATATACAGATGGAATGTTTATTTGTTGCTACCACATAAGTTCCCAAATTAGGAAACATTCTATACAATATATATTCTTGATCGCATCCTCATGATTGAGGGACGTGACTAGACGAGGTTGTCGCTTTGCGCACTAATGCTCTCCAGACCAAACGGTTTTCGGCCTGCAAGTTCCCTTTGATTTTGAGATTTCTTTCACTGCGTCTGTCCAACGGGTTGGTGATCTTCCACTGCTCCTTTTTCCTTCCACGTGTCCCAGAACAATGATCGCTACATACAATGATGTCTATATAATATATCGCAAGTGTATTGCCTTAATTAGGGCAAGCACTTATATAAGTAACTACTTGTTTTTTTTCGAGCTTAGCTAAAAAGTTTAAACTAGAAATATTTTCCAGCTAACAACAAGCCCTGCGATGACCCCAACGCTGAGAGGTTGGAATGTGCACCAGCCCCATCCTGTCGGTCAACATGCGCGAGACCTAATCCATCTCCTTGCATACTGAGCTGCGCGGTTAACGAATGTGTCTGCAAAAAAGGCTATGTTGTATCAGCAAAGGGTGGAAAGTGTATACCAGCGCATGATTGTCCAAGTAAGTGCTAAAGCTGGATGGCTCAGTATAGTCAGTTTATAAATAATATGTACTGTTTAACCCTTTTCCAGTCCGGCAGTTGAAAATTGAAAATCGAATGATGATGACATTCACTGACATTAAAATACATGTTGGACAGGCTGCATGCGATCGATATGTCGCAGGCATATTGTATAATCCGCCGTTTTACATAACAGCTGTTTTGTAATACCGCTGAATGAATATCCGCTGGAATGTATTAGGCGGATTGCCACTATATTGTAATACAGCTAATGCTAATGTAATACGGTGGATTGTCGCTATAATATTGTAGAACGTATCGTAATGACAATCCCACTAATATTGAGTTGGATTCCGCCGAACACCAGAATCCATTTTACACGTTTTAATTTGCATTATAACCTCTAATACTCGCCTACGCCATAGTTGTTGTTATGTCAGATAGCGCCGCGAGTATTAAACAGCGGCCAAGTGCGTGTCGGACCACGCACAACGAAGGGTTTCGTGCCTATTAAAAAGGTCGTATTGTTACTTAAATCTTACGGCACTTACATCCTTTTCTTTAAGGCAGTTTTTTTTTAAATATCTCAAAAACCTTTGAACCGATCTTGTTCAAAACAATTTTCGCTGAAAGAATTTAATAAGCCCTATGCCCATGATTTTTTCCATATTTTTAAAATACACGGTTCAAAAATTAGAGGGAGGGGAACACAATATTAGTGACTTTCGGGGCGATTATCTCCGACTATTCACTTAATCAGAAAATTGCTATGAAACCTTATATTAATTTTTAAAGGCCTATCGATTGATGTGCGACACTTGGGCTTGCAATATTTATTTATTTTTGACTTTCAGTTTTATGTATCCTAAAAAAATTGTTTTTTAGTAATTTAATTACAAAACTATGTAGCGGCTAACAAAATACACCTATACTCAAAATTTTATTCAAATACACCTTATAGTTTCGAGTAAAATGCCTGTGACATACGGACTGACGGACAGACAGACAGACAGACAGACAGACAGACAGATAGACAGACATGACGAATCCATAAGGGTTCCGTTTTTTGCCATTTTGCTACGGAACCCTAAAAATTGGGAACTAAAAAATTCCAAAGCGGCGGCTAATAACCATCGGTATTACATCGGTATCTTTATACAGCGATATTTCATTACCGCTAGTCGTATTGAAGAACGATTAGCGCCGAACACATTCCAGGGGATTTTCATTCAGCGGTATTCAATTCGACTGATCGTGTATTACAAACCCTCGGTATTACAAAACAGTGCTGTTTTTTAAAACGATTCCATTGCGACACATATAATGCCTCTGCCTGGAATAGGGTTAAAAATAAAATGTAGTTTATCTACGCACAATATAATTAGTGCTCTAACATGCCTTCAGAAACCGTAGGAAATGACCAGCATTATTATAACGAATTTTACTATGAGAACTTTCTTATTCAATTCAATTCAATTCAAATTATTTAATTCAGACAATGTCCATAGTGTTAGTATACATTACATTTACTTATCCTAAGTTAGTTATATCTATCTCTATCTATCTACTTTGTCATGTCATAAAATAAAATATCATACAATCTTATATACAGAGCCTCTCGCTTCCATATGCACCGAGTCCCAGTGTTTCCACAAAGCGCAGGCAGGAGTCTCCAGCACCAGGCGCACGAGGCTATTGGAGCTGTCACACACGCGGCGCATCAGGGAGGCAGTTCTGTTGCGTATTATAGCACTGAAGCAATCAGCACGTGCCTCCGCAAACATACCTGATGCGCTACAGAAGCGGGGCAGCCCCAACAGCATCCTGAACCCGTTATTATATTGAATGTGAGTTTCTATGAGTGTGTGTGAGATGTATGAGAATGTGAGTTTGTATGAGAGAATTCTTATGAGTTTAAATTTGGAACAGCTGTCAAAACTCATATGGGTCTCTATTCTAGTATTGAACATGAGAATAGGGACTTCATTCGTTTGTCTATGATTTAAAAAAACATTCGTCTTGACGCAGGATCGAATTTCCGCCATTACTATTGTCATTTGTTTGTTGGTTTTTTGCTGTTATGAAAGTAGAATTGTGAAAAGTGGTTTGTAACTCACATATTCGTTGAAAATATGAGTAGTAGTGACTCCGAGAACGATATGCACACTCCGCCGGATATCGTAATGCAGCCACGATTGCAACAAAGATATTTTACAGGTAGCACTATAGTAGAAATGTAAGTCATTTTCCCACGGCTTCTGAACCCATCTTATACTACTTATGATATATGTGTAGATAAAGTATGGTAATGTTTAGTATAAAGTATGCAACTGTACATAATTTGGCATGAAAACACTCGTCTGATCCTATTATGAAACTCGCTGACGCTCGTTTCATAAAACAACACTCGTGTTTTAAGGCCTCTGATTATGTATCAGTTGCATAAACTACTATAACACGTTAGTTCGATGCAGGTAGAAGCGAACCTGTGCAACACAGTCATCAATGTCATCGTACTAGTACATAAATTATCTACATATAGTATTTAGGCACTTAAGTCAGCATTATGGCTACACATACGTTAAATAGTTATTTGTGTCACAAGGGAGCAAAATAGTATATTTACGGCGAGGGCGGTGTATTGAATCCTGAACGTAGCGAGGGATCCTATAATAGAATCCTAAGCGTAGCGAGGGATTCTAACGTAGGATCCTGAGCGCATTGAGGGATTCGAGTGTTAACGCCCGAGACAAAGATAATTTTGCTCCCGAGTGACACATACTATTTTTCACACCGACGATGAAGAAATTTCAAAAAGTTGCTGTTAAAATTACTTAATAAGTTTTAACAAATTTTCTTAATTTTTATTAAAAATATATATATATTAAGAAAAATTCATAAATTTATATATAACTTCGTTAAAGTTAAAACTTGAAATATGATCATTTTTAATCGATTACGATTAAATTACAATCGGTTATTTTATTAAGATCTGTGTTCAATTGGCACATTGCGTAAATGCTACATGCCAATAAATAAATTATAAAAGTAGCTTGAGCAGAAAAGTAGCATTTTGATCCCTCTCGTCGTGGAGCAAAACTTACTTTTCTGAATGAAAGGTGTGAAAACAATATTTTCGCTCTGATACAGAAGATGCACCCTGCAACGGAGACATCAACGCCGTGATAATGGTAAACCCGATACCTTGTCCGTCGACGTGCAGTGCACCTAACGCTAGTCCGCATTGCAAACGATACGCGCCGCCCGTAGGATGTGTATGCAGATCAGGATATCTCCTCGAGGATGATGGCGGAAAATGTATTAAACCAGAGGAATGTCAAGGTAAAGTCTCTTAGTATTCGTTTTATCAAGGAGAGGTCCATTTTTGACATGGTCTTTTAAGCCTAAAAAAATAACTTAAAAAATAAATATTTCGAATAACCATTAAGAGGAAACACAAGGGCCGTTTTTCCATAGAAACGTACTCCCTTGTTTTCGCCCCGGATAATGGCAGTAGAGCAATATTTATTTTTCCATAAATCTATGGCTACTATTGACATGTTCCTATGTTTTCCTTATTTTCATAAATTTATTCTTAAAAGAGAAAACCTTCAAAAACCTAAAAAAATGCCGGATTTTCCGCTGTGTTCAAACATCCAGAAAACAGT
Source organism: Epinotia ramella (assembly GCA_947578815.1). Classification (NCBI taxonomy): domain Eukaryota; kingdom Metazoa; phylum Arthropoda; class Insecta; order Lepidoptera; family Tortricidae; genus Epinotia; species Epinotia ramella. Next base: position 18,153,428 of record OX388202.1, on the reverse strand, counting down.
TTTGACTAGATTATTCAAAAAAAGGAAATCTAATGAACACGGCTAAAGCCTTTCTTTAATTTTTAATAAAAAAAATAGCTAAATAGGTCAAGTTTTGCAGAAGACATCAGGGGACTAAGAAACGTTGATTTTCACGCCACTGTTCGGAAAAATGGCAATAGATAGTTTAAAACCAAGCTGGAAAGTAGGCAATAGCTGTAGCATCTGAACCACCACTACTACAATGTTTCATTGTAGTAGTGGTTGTTATTTTTGGACAGTTTCAACAGCGATTCGCTCAATCACAGGGCACCGCGCCGGGCCGCGCCGCGCGGTGCCCCCTGTCACGCGAGTGGCCGCGCTTAAGTGTTTCATATTGTCATCTTTAATTAGATACTATATTTTGACTTATAATTATAATTATTTGCAATTTCCTCGCAGTAGGCGTGAAAAGCACTATGTAATGTCTTGGCCAAAAGTGCAATAGACGGACTCGCCTCCATCGAGGTCCTCACCTAGCGGCTCGGACCTCGAACCCACTCGTCCATCTATTGCCTACTTTCTAGCCTTTACAACAATGTACTATTAATGTTTTTTTAATAGGTATTTTAGGTCCAAGCTGCAGTTGTCTCTATCGCGCTCTGCGGGGGGAGGCTTGAGGTTGGCGCGACAACAATACATTTTAAAAATACCTATTTCTCAATTATCTCGCCCTTAGAGTTTCCTCTTCAGAGTGCAACAGCACGATAAACCCTGACTTAGAAATTAATATAATTGCTCCTCATCACAATCGAACCAGTTTGTTACGTTAAATGTCTGTATGAGACGTCATGCCAGCAACATGCTACAGACGACGTCTTCAACATCTAATGAATAGGTACTCATCAATTTTAAATCGAATATAACTTACCGCCGTCTAAAAATTAAACATCAATTTCAGGTGGTAATCCGTGTGGAAAAAATGGAACTTTTGCAGAATGCGTTATCGACTGCCCTAGCGACTATTGCACAGAGGGTGACAGTGGAGCCGTAGTCGCCTGCAGACCACCTCCAGGCTTGTGCCCAAGTGGCTGCGCTTGCAAAAAGAATTTTAAAAGGAAGAGCAAGTCTGATTACACGTGTATTTTGGCTTCGGATTGCCGTAAGTAACATCCCTAAGCTCTCATTACATTATTATTTAAAATAACTCCAATGAAGAGGCAGGTCGCCTTTAGTATGCCAACGAAATAATGAACTGATACTTCAGAAACGACACGGATATTTGCATTCCAGGGAAAAATTGCGGTAAGTTAAAAAAAATATATTGAGAACTTCCGAGCGCGTTGACTAGTAGATCATCTAATAGCAGGAGATACATATGCTAGGTCATGAATTACGAAATAATACGGGTGTAGACTCGAAAATTATTATTACTTTAAAAGAAAGAAGGCAAAAAAATATGCCTACTGACGAAAATCCCATTCAGATATCTCAAAGAATTACGAAGCTACAACCGTTTTAATATTGCTTGTTAGAGAGAGAAAACGCAAACGGTGTGTGACACAGTGTGTGACGGTGTGTGAGTTTACATTACAGGATGCTGCGGGGGACAGCGTCGACGGCCCCGCCGACCGCGGTGCGGCGCGGCACGTTGCCGTCTTCTGTGACGTCACATTCTTCCAGCGTCATCGTTTCAAATGAAGTTGCGTTTTGCGAAAAAGGGACAGAACATACCCCTTCTTAAAACTTTGGCCGCTTATAACTTCGTGATTATTTAACATTTTGTGTTGATTTTTTGACTATTTGTCTACATTTTTTATCCTTTTTCGAGAAAATATGACATTATTGATGATTTTATTTAATGTCTACCTATTATGTACAAAAAAAACCTTGTTAAAGAATCTAAACCCAAGTCACATTTTAATTGAATTATGTTCTCTCTAAAGCCAAAAACCATGAATGCACTGACCCGAACGCAGAGCGTGTTGCATGCGCACCAGCTGTCCAGTGCAGACGGACGTGCGCCGTGCGAGACCCTGGCCCATGCATAGAGATCTGCATAGTTGATGACTGTGTTTGCAAAAAAGGCTTTATTTTGTCAGAAAAGGGTGGCAAGTGCATTCCCGAACATCAATGTCCCAGTGAGTATATTCGCTCACCAGTAAATCACGTGGTTCAAAATCAAGGCTAAACGTATCGAGTTTAAAACACTCGACTCGTCTTCCTAACACAAACAAATTCAGGAACACATCATTCATACGAGTCGTGCTACCGTAACTTAAAACACCACTCGTTATGTAACAAGATGCATTGAGTATAGTTTCTTGCTAGTGATGATGAAGCTAGGTTTAGACGAAGCCAGTGCTGGCTCACGCGCTCTGTTTCCGCCAGTGCTGGCAGCCAGTGCTTTACATACAATAACAAGCCAGCACTGGCTTCGTATATAAACCTGGCTTTAGTCTTTATTTTCAAAGTTTTTTGTAATTGCATGAGACTTGAAAGATAATGCTTCATCGTTATATCATTAATACGGCAAATAGCCATATCGAAACAAATAAATAAGATATGATAGACGTGCGCTTGACCAGCTTTGTATTTTATCAAGTAGGTATAATATATTTTATTTTTTAGGGAACAACCAATGCAGCGACCCAAATGCAGAGAGAGTTGAGTGCGCACTGGCAGAGCAGTGCAGAGCAAGTTGCGCCGTGCCCAACCCTGGACCTTGTCTTCCACAGATCTGTATCAAAAACGAATGTGTCTGCAAAAAAGGATATGTCTTGTCGGAAAAAAGAGGAAACTGCGTACTTCCTGATCAATGTCCGAGTAAGTAAAATACAAAAATACACATACAGGGTGGGGTAGGGTCACTTGCAACACATTTTGGGCCAATTAAACTCGTCCTGCCCACGGTGTTCTTTTTATTTTATGTCGGCATTTAACCAAAAAAAATTTTTTGCTTTCTCATTTTTTTTATGTGACAGCACTAAAGTGTTTGTATTTTATTAATCCCTTATGTGTGCGTATAGAAATCTTATTTTTATTGAGATAGGAAATAAGAAAAAACGTTATGAGCCGACAACGTGTGAAGGAAAGAAAATAAAAATCATCGAGCTCAACTTTATAGCACAATTTAAAAAAAAAACTGATATTCCAATATCAAAAAAAACTCTCCAGTTCATGTCTATTTTAACGGTATATCACATGTCTAGAATCACTTAAAAGTTTTCGGGGAAAAATGGTTATGTAGTGACGTAAATCACCTAAAAATAAGATTAAAAACATAAATTAGTTGATACTAAATGCACTAAATAATTCAAATGTATTCAACTTATGATAAAGAAAGCATAAAGTTATCTTTATTAATAAATAAACCTAAAATTTGTAAGTAATAAAAAATAAAAAATACCGTGCTCTGGCCGAGTGTCAATTGGCCCAAAATGTGTTGCAAGTGACCCTCCCCACCCATCCTAGTCTTTTGGCAGACGATCCATACAACTTGTATATTAGTGTTATGCTTATTAAAATCGCTTAAACATATACGCAGCTATCGAGGATAGAATCTGATCTTGTAAGCCTTAACTCAGTTGGCTTTTGAACACCACGGTCAATATGGGAGTAAGGACAGCATTATGAAACCCAACTTGAATAACTCGCTGTATAATATTTTTTGTTTCATTCGTAGTTCAAAAGTCATGTAACGGCGATCCCAACGCGCAAATCAAGGAATGCCCGTTAGCCTGCCCGGCTACATGCGATGCACCCAACGCAATACCCTGCAGAAAAGCCTGCGTGCCCATAGGCTGCGAGTGCAAAGATGGCTACATACTTTCAGAATCAAACGGGAAATGTATTCTTCCAGAAAAATGCAAAGGTAAATATGCTCAGAGAAAATATTTTTGTGTCAACATACCCCTGGCAGAAATGTCAGGGCTTGGGGACCACGATAAGTGGCTAAAGCTGTGTGTTTAGGACCACAGTGACCTATTGTCATCAAGTGCTTATGAGGCTAGAAAAATGTGGGTCGGAATAAATTTCGTTTCAAATGGCTTCGTTCTGCGTTCGATGTTTGTGGGATATAACGCGCAATAAATTACCTTACCAGATTTTGTGGTCTGATTTATAGGTTTATATGTTGGTTATACATTATTGAGTTTTTGGTTAACGTAAAATATATTTTCTTTCAAATCAGATTTCCGCATATCGTCTTTCAATCTAGATAGGCTTTAAGCATAGATTGGCATAACAAATTTAATAATTAAATTGAAGAAGAGCCGTGTATCGATTTCATTTCATTAAAACGTGAAAATAATCTTGTAAATAATAGGTGTGCTTCAAAGTTATTCAACGGATAGTTATATTACAGTACGATTACTGTTAGTTAACCACTGACAGATAGTTTGCCTTCATTTAATTTTCAACTTTAATGTCATACAAATAAAGCAATTTTCAGAATACTGTTACCCACGTCTACCGATTTAGAAATAACTGCTTAATTTGTATGAGGTTAAAGTTGAAAATTAAATGAAGGCAAACTATCTGTCAGTGGTAAACCCCAAATAATTCTACTGTACTGGAATAAATTTCAGATCAAATATTTAAAAAACACACATATTAACCCCCCTCCACTTACCGTTTACAACTTTTAAATGGTATTTTTTTACATTCTAGGTGGAAATCCTTGTGGCAGAAACGAAACTTTTGTCTCCTGCAAAGTACCCTGTCCGAGTGACTACTGCCCCGTCGGTAACAGTCCAAATAGAGTTATCTGTGAGACGCCTAATCCGTGCTACCCAGGCTGTGTGTGCAAATTCAACTACAGGCGAAAGTCTGTGGACGACAGGCGATGCATCTACGCTTCAGAATGTCGTGAGTAAATATTCATACATCATATTATAATGCTTCAGTACACGAAATACAAATTCATCCCTGTATTCCCAAAAAGTGGTAGGCAGAGCACATGCAATTAAATTTTCAGTGCAATCCATATCCATACTTAGTTACATATAATAGGGGTGTAGACACTAAATAAAATAATCAATTATGTCGTATTTTCTCGAAAAAGGATTAAAAACGTAGTCAAATGGAGAAATAAGCAACGCAAGAGGTTACATAATCACGACGTTATAAGTGTTCAAAGTTTTATGAAGGGGTATGTTCTGCCCCTTTTCCGCAAAACGCAACTTCTCATGAAACGATTGTCATAAGACGCTCGCAGTTATTGACGTCACTAACTGCGAGCGTTTTTTCTCTCTATCAGCAATATTAAAACGGTTGTAGCTTCGTAATTCTTTGAGATATCTGAACGGGATTTTCGACACTAGTCAATTTTTTTTGCATTCTTTCTTTTGGAGTACCTATTAATAATTTTCTAGTCTACACCCGTATTAAGCGGGACATCTGGTCATCCAGAATCTGAGGCTCTAGTAAAAGTTTTACCGAGACAAAACTGTACGATCGCGTTTTAGTTTTACCCTCAATTTGTATGGGATTTGACAGCTAAACGCGAACGCGGTCGTAACGTTTTGTTCGATAAAACTTATACTAGAGCCTCTGGACATACTTGAAACGATTATTGATCCAAACTGACGCAAGAGCTTCGCTCCCTCGTTCGATAAATGCAAAAGTAACTCTGTCTGTCTGTCTGTTAGCTTTTCACGCTTAAACCTCTGAACCGATTGAGAAGAAAGTTTGTACGGATGAGAAGAAAGTTTGTACGGAGAACGTTTGAGTCCCGGGAAAGGACAAAGGATAGCTATTATTCCGAAAATCATCCCCTAAGGTGGTGAAATGGGAGGAGGAAGTTTGTATCGAGATTTGAAGATACGATAAAAGAGAAGTCGCGGGCAAAAGCTAGTTTCTAATAAATAAACAAATGAATAAATATCAGGGGATGATCTTATACAAAGCGAGCTAGCCCCATAGTAAGCTCAGTATGGCAATACAGTGAAATTAATATACTTCTAACATTTGGACAAAATCTGATATTGCAATTATAGGTTGCTAACCCATCTCCCACAACGTACTTCAACCCCTATTTCCATAGTCTACTCTTACGACACCTATATACGATATGTAACGAAACTATCATAATATTTTACAATGCATGTGCTCGAAAAGAGCGTTTTCCAAGCACTAAAATCGTGCGGAAAGTGCCACTTTTTCGCACTAGTGCTTTTTACTTTTCAATTTTTTTTTAATTTTCAAGTCCGTCGTCAGCCCGACACAAAGAGTTTTTATTACTCGAGAAAAGTTTTACAAATAATTCAATTACACGTTTTCTTTCATATAAAACGTACATAAATACTAATAACGTATAAATGATTTATTAATGTTTATGCATTTTGAATTTGGTCAATAAATACATTAATTTTAAATATTCACTTAATGTGTTTGGCTGAACGCATATCTTTCTTATGCCTTTTACAATACGACAGTATGGCAGCTTGCACATGCGCAATGCGCATATGTCGACCGCGCATGTATCTAAAAGCCCGCCATTGTTGTTTATTTTTAGTTTTGTGTAGTTATTTTATGTAAATATGTTAAAAAGGTCGAGTGAAAGTGAGTAATCAATAATAATAATGATTTATTGCGTTTCAATAGTGTCAGTATGTTTCTTAGAACTACGACGGTACAGCGTCTTTTTGTTGTTTAATATATTGAGTTACTCAAAGTTAATTGTGTTCTAAAACCACAATACAATGGTTTTAACTTTTAAAGGAATAAGCTTGACAGCAATTGATGTGGTGAAGTTGTTAAATGCAATTCCAGATAACAAGTAGGTACCTAACAATCTACCTGGGTTTTTCAATTTTAACCTAGATCTATTTTAAGCCAACATATCAACATTTAATATATTTCCTCACACAAGGCATAGTAAAACGTTGTATGATACACGCGCGTAAAGATGATTTCCGACTCGTGTCGAATTATACATTCGCTCGCTTCACTCGCTCATGTATAAAAATGCCACTCGTCGGAAATCACGTACTTTCCACACTTGTAGCATAAATAACTATTACAGTGCTACTTTCCCGCACTAGTGCGGAAAGAGCACTTTCCGTGCATATGTCAAAAGTTTAAAGAGCCATATTATGTACAGTAAAAAGTTGTACGATACACGTGCGAATAGACAATTCGCAACTCGTGTCGATTTAAAACACTCCCTTCGGTTGTGTTTTAATTTATCATCACTCGTTGCGAATTACCTATTATCGGCACTTGTATCGTAAATAACTATTTCAACACGTAACGTACGTCGTAACGTACCTCTTATTGTGTCGCTTTTAGGCTCACAATCCTGGATATTAAACACGCGTGTTTTATAATATTACGACACTGGTGTGTTATGGTTATATCCCGATTAAGTCACGTTGGCACCTTGCAGCAAGATGTATGCATGCACACGGTGCATTCTTAAATTAACCGGGTTGTACAGAATGTACAGCTTTTTTTTTAATTCTCGGCAAATGGATTCTTACTCGACTAAACAAATTAAATCCTTTTTGTTAATTAAGTGACTATTTCATTTTGTATATGATATAGAAACATTTAGTTTAGTAAAACTATTCACTTTTGATTATATTTTAGATGAATTAATAAAGATTACATTTTAAAACGAAAATATTTTTTTTATTTTGTATTGTCTGTTTAGAGATTTCATCTAATGCGCGCGCACTGCGCAAACTTCACGAAAAAAAACTGTTGCGCGCGCGTTTATAGGTTATTTCACAGATATTTGTAAACATTGTTAATGCGTGTTTGGTTATTAACAAAAATGTTGACTCGTGGTGATTAGAAAAGTGATAAAAAGAGTGGCAGCCACTGGAAATTCTTGGCGATACAACATGTAAGTAAAAACCTGTTGCCAATAAGTAAAGAAAATAACTTAGCAGGCCTATAAAATTTTCATCTTATGAAAAGGATTTTTTCCTCGCAAAATCTGTTGAAAAACGTCGTATGAAACGCGTGAGCTTTGATAATTACATCCTCAGCTCTCTTATCACGCTCACCTGCGGCTCGCGTGATAATTCCGCCTGTATTGTAATTATCAACATACCTCACTTGTATCACAATGTACTATTAAAATACGTATCATTAATCATTAGATAACCTTGCATTTAATTATTACAATCAATAAAACTCGTAATTACAAACAAATTTGAGCATACAAGTCTCTTTAGGCTGGTCAAATAAAAATAATTGTATTGTGTAGTTGACTGGGAGAGGGTGTCGTAAGAGAGACAAGTCCGTAAATTGTACTTCTCTGTATTTTGCAACAAAGTTTAAATAATAAATTATTCAAATGAAATAAGAAGCTGCACGACCGCTTTTAGAGCTAATAAAGATGTAATTTAGTAGTAGCACAAACACATTCGTCTAAAAACGAAAAGCAAATAACCGGATTTAGCACATGAAAATGTTAAAATCTACATGGAATTCAGTTTCTGTATACAGATTTCATTTCAGGCACAGTATTATACTTTGTCTTTGTAGCTCTATCTCTCATCTCTATCCAGCAGTGGACGTCTTTCGGCTAATATGATGATGATGGTGATGATTATACTTTGTTAATGCCAAAAGCAGGGGTGTGTATTTGGTTTACATCCGACGTCAACAAAAATGGTTTTTTTTTTGTGTCATGAGGCGTTATCATTTCCATAAATATCTTATAGTTAGCTGACTAAGACTCGGTTTTACACAGAGTATATAACTATAATGCACTGAGTTCTACTAAAGATCAGGCATTTGGTCAACCGTATTTTTATACCAGCAGCGTTGTACGTAATGCCACTTTTCGAATGGGAAAATTACAGTTAAGTAATCCACGTGCCTTCGAAAAGTATATGATGATGTACTTATACCTTATGTGATGCCTAAACTTTGGTAAACGATTAATTACCAAACAACTGTGCACCAAATAATGCTGACTTGCACATCAAAATGTAACAAGTGCACATCAAAACTGAATTTTGCTGATCGATTAGTATTTTGGCTGTGCAAATCAGTATTTGTTAGGTTTGTAGCCCATTATTAAATTCTTGTGAAATGCATAAATATCGTAGCCCTCATAAAGGAGAATGCCCAAATAATGCCTGGAACGTACCTGGAATATAAAAACAGGCGTAATTGAATATGTTAGTCATATATACATACGGATTAAATAGAAGTCTGCTGAATTTAGGAATAATAAACACTAATTAATTAGTATATTACTAAAGTAACGAGCATCTCACATTGTTTTACATAGACGGTAGTGTCATCTATGTAGTCCTTATGTTATATTAGAACATTTAACATTCACATAAACAGAGAAAAAATTAATAAAAGCAAAAATCCCATTTTATTATAAAACATTTTTTACCATACATGTCATTTCCTTGTATTTAGGTATGGCCGGTGGGCATTCCTTTTTTGTTTCATAGTTCTAATCCTTGTTTAAATTTAACTTAGTTATAATTTAATTTATTTAATGTTAATTATCATCTCGTACATAACTACTTTGAAATAGAATCCTGGAAACATCTCGATATTTTACTGACCAACATGTCAGTATTAGATTACACTAAAAATTTCAATTGTTTTTCAGCCCCGCAAAAATGTAATAAAAATGAAATATGGTCGAGCTGCCCTTCAGAATGCCTTCGAGAAGATTGCTCTAATGTAAACGATCTACCAGTTATTTGTCATACCCTCTTATTGAACTGTCAACCTAAATGTATTTGCAAAAAGGGCTATTATCGTGATAGCAATCGCAACTGTGTCCCAGTCCAGCAATGCCGTAAGTCGTTTTGAGTTTTAATTTATTTAAAATATTTTGACGAAGGGTGTAATTTATGTACATTGATTTTCTAAAACTCTTTGATCGTAATAGAATTCCGTATACTTATTTATGTTTTATTTGCTTTAAATGTTGTTGTTGTATGTGTTTTGTCGACGAATAATTATGTTTAGCTTTAACTAACAAGCACTGGCCCTTGCACTTCATTTATACAGTGTGTCGGTGTGTACGGACTCTGCAATATGAAAAATCATTAATGTAATTATTCGTTTATTATACGAGTATTTGTGGTCCTAGCGGAGTTCGGGGTCATTTAAAAATTGTGTGTAGTTGCCAAGCAATGAATTGCGGTTCTGATATTTTTTTTACCAATTCAGTCTATCCTTTTTAGCTCCGAAATCAAGGTAGTGGTTATCTGAAATGCATTTCGCGATAATTATGTAAATTGACATTTGTTTTTTGTTACCTTGTTTATGTTTATAAATACTAGTTCCATTACCAAATTCAAAATACACACTTTATGTTTCTATAGCCAAACCTATACATTGCAAAGAAAACGAAGTATACAGCACGTGTCGTATAATATGTCCCCCGCAAACGTGCGCGTCGATCTACACGAGCTACGACTGCGGTAACGTCAGTACGCGGTGCGAGCCCGGCTGCGACTGCATCTCGGAGTACTTGAGGAACGGAACGGAGAAGGATCCTTGTATACCTAGCAGCCAGTGCCCGACCAGTAAGACCCAGATAAAATCATCACCATAGATTTAAGAGCAGAGCCTCTTGTCGACGGAGTAGTTGCCATTCCTTTTTGTGTTATACTTATTAATCCATTACAAGGACTGGTAAAGTGGTTTTCTCAAAAATGGCCCGCAAAGTGAACATAACTCGCTACATATTGGAAGGTAAAGTGTATAGTTTAAGGTCAGATCTAAATTAAAAAATAAAAAACATTGCAGGCCGCCTGGAATTTCTTTATTTATCGAGTACCAAATTTGTTTTAAAGTAGAAACTGACATATAAAAGACGGCACAGCTCGTATTCAGCCAATTCAACTCGTATGTTTCTGTTGCAAACACGACGTTTTTGTACGTGTCTCAAATAGTTTGCGTTTTTTTGGTGGAAAAATACACTTGAGATTCTGTTTAAACAAAAACGGCGGGAAATCGTAAATATTTTCACGTTGTGCAACGATTTTAAAGTTCATATAAATTTAGTATTTTTTATTCCCCCATTTTTGAGAAAAGCACTATATCAGCCTCAGCCGGAATGGCAATTGCAGGCTTCGTATTATAATTAAACTGACTCGCAAGCTCGTCCGTTTAAACAAATACTCAGCCTGCAATTGCCTCCTTCCCGGCTACGGCAACAATGTACTATTGCGCACTTGCCTTCCTCATGGTAGTATAATATAATAGCCGGTTTGACCCGCCCATTACTTGTTTGATCCAAAGTCTTAATGGAACCCGCTTCCTTGGCCTTCAGCTAATACTGATATATGATTATGGTGGGCTACTTATTTATTTACTTTATTATGCTCATCAGCACCACCAGAGACACCGGAGTGCGGCATCCATGAACATTACGAGACGAACAGAAATAAATGTGAACTCACATGCAAAAACTATGAGCTTGAATGTAGAATGGACCCATGTCCGGCAACTAGCGGGTGTTTCTGTGATACAGGCTATGTCAGGAACAGCAACGGGCTCTGCATTCCTAAGAAAAAATGCCGTAAGTAACTACCTCTTGTGTAGAAATTAATATGCTGTTTTATTTTAACAGAAAATCTACATATCAAAGTATACATTCTTTTTTTTTTTAATGAATAACTTTAATTTGCAGCTCAACATATAATCTGTCCACCTAATGAGGTGTTGTCTGAATGCTACAACAGCTGCCATATGACCTGCAAAACCAGATTAAGAAGCGACGGTAAAATGTGCCACCTCGCCTGCATCGACACCGGTTGCCTTTGCAAGGAGGGCTACTTGCGACACGATAACGGAACTTGTGTGCCCATCAGCGAATGCTGTAAGAATATCACTTATTTTGTTAACCAGGAGATGACTCGAACAAAAATTAGTGCTTTAAAGCCCAATATCTCGCAAACTAATAACTGTTTTGAAAAATGGTTCTAGGAAACTTATAATATTGTTAAACGAGCTATCCAACGATACCCCACGTCATGGGTTTAACGAGAAAAAAAAATACATCCCTCCTTTAGGTGTAGGGGAGATACCCTGAAAAAAATATTTTTCAAGATTTTATTGTACTGTTTTGTCGGCGTGATTGATTAATATATCCGGCCGAATTACAGTTTTCTAGTAGTAATGGTTACTGAGCTAAGCCGAAGACGGACAGACAGACAGACATACGGACATGGCGAAGCTATAAGGGTTCCTTGTTGATTACGGAACCCTAAAAAAGGGGGTGGGTGACAAATGTTATACCAATATCAATCCCTGGGTGACAGAGCTGCTCGTTTGAAAGTAGAGATAGTACGGAGAAAACAACAAAGATTTTTCCCAGATATGAGACCTGGAGTGCGATTTTTGAATCTCACTAGTGATATCAAAGTCACCGGTGACTAAAATGATCACCGATGACTTTTATGTCACCATTTTCCAAGAGCCGTATTTTTGAAAGTCACACGCTGTTTACCAACATGCAGAAATTTTACAATGTCAGTCAGAGACAATCTTCCCGTTACGTTCCTTTTTACGCAGATGTTATAGTGTTGTCCTTTATACCGGTTTTTAGGGTTCCGTAGCCAAATGGCAAAAAACGGAACCCTTATGGATTCGTCATGTCTGTCTGTCTGTCCGTCCGTATGTCACAGGCATTTTACTCGAAAACTATAGTGTATTTGAATACAATTTTGAGGATAGGTGTATTTTGTTAGCCGCTACATAGTTTTGTAACTAAATTACAAAAAAAAAATGTTTTAGGGGTGCACTCCATACATAAAACTGAAAGTCAATTTTTTTTTCATTGCAAGCCCACGTGTGACAGGCCTATCGATTGATGTGCCACACGTGGGCTTGCAATAAAAAAAAAAAATTTGACTTTCAGTGTTATGTATAGAGTGCAACCCTAAAAAAATTTTTTTTTAGTAATTGAATTACAAAACTATGTAGCGGTTAATAAAATACACCTATCCTCAAAATGTTTTTCAAATACACTTTATAGTTTTCGAGTAAAATGCCTGTGACATACGGACGGACAGACAGACATGACGAATCTATAAGGGTTCCGTTTATTGCCATTTGGCTACGGAACCCTAAAAACAGCCTTCCTTAAAGAAAAGGATGTAAGTGCCATAAGATTTCAGTAACGATACGACCTTTTTAATAGGCACGGAACCCTTCGTTGTGCGTGGTCCGACACGCACTTGGCCGCTTATTTATATTCTCAATAAATCGTCACAATCACAAATATCACAATCGAGCCCCGCTGCTAATTCTTCCGAAAAACATACTTTGGTACTTTTGGCAGATGTCACAAACGTCAACTGTCAAAAACAATCGCATGATGATTTCAATTACGAGTGGGTAGGGGCACTCGTAAATCGATATCATAGGTATGACAAATGTAAGTCACCGGTGAGTTTCAAAAATACGAACTTTCGGAAATCACTCACATCGGTGAGAATTAGTCACTTGGTGAGATTCAAAAATCGATCCCCTGGCTAGATCGAGTTCTCGTCCCCTATATTGCAAATTGCATCGAAAGCTTTAGAGCCGTTTTCGAGAACGTGAACACACACACGTATACAGGTATATATATACAAATATTGCTCGTTTAATAATATAGTGCCTAGGTAACCGAAAAATACAGGGAAACCAAATTTTCCGATAGCCTAACTTCTTTCCTAGCTACATCGATTTTTCGCTTCTGAAACCCGCTACATTCCAAATTCCCGTAAACTCCTATATTGCAAATTTCATCGAAATCGTTAGAGCCGTTTTCTAGAACCTCATTGTGTATTTATATATATATATAAATATTGCTCGTTTAATAGTTTACATACGTTATATATGCGATGTATATTATATAGGTATAGGATATCAGTACGTTGAGTCGAACAGACTTCCTCTTGATGAGTTTCTCTTGAGACTTTTTCCAGCAAAACTGTGTTTTTGACGTCGCGGTAAAAAAAATATTTTTAAAGGAAAATATAGACTAGGGACTCTAAACATCTGGAGGGAGCGATAAAGGTGTAGCACTGCCGAGATTCTCGGGAACGAATCCAACTGATACGGAATTTATCGTAGGTAATAATAGCACACGTAAGATCGACCATACGCAAAGCTAGTGAAATTGAAGCAGGTTTAGAGAATAGCGTTTAATTTCATTATTATACAGGGTGGAATCTTGTACGTGATCCAAAATAGCAAAATGTGAATCTATCCATGATTCTGAGCAACTTTTATTATGGGACCAACTTTGTGTTATGCCAAAAAAAATCCAACTATTTCATTAACTCTGCTCATTTTAGACTGACAAGAATGTATGAACAGGTGTGTTTTTTTGGCATAACACAAAGTTGGTCCCATAATAAAAGTTGCTCAGAATCATGGATAGATTCACATTTTGCTATTTTGGATCACGTACAAGATTCCACCCTGTATTTTCATTGGTAAGCATATGACCACTACCTCACCTGACGGTAAGTGATGATGAAGTCAAGGGCGTTACATACATACCTACCTAGATTGTGCCTATGCACTCTCATCTTGAAAAGATCCAGGTTAGATTTAAATTCAAGGTCTCAGCGACGTCCCAATGAAAACTAAAACGACAGTTTCAGACGGTTATCGTAACATGCAATCAAGTGGTATTTTTTCTAGAAAGGAAAAAAGTTCTGGTTTAGATGATGAGTTCCGCCACGCAATGTATAGCGTCCAACTCGTATCGTCCTACTCAATCGGAACCATAAAACACTTATACAGGATGTATTATTCAAACGGGGCAATGAGGGAAAATCTGAAGCTACAAGTAACACGGAAATGTGCTCTTAGGAGTCACAGGAAAATGCCGTATTTCATAGTTTTAGTTACAGAAAGGAATCTTCCCATACCACCCCGCGTGGCTTAGTATGGGAAAATCCGTGCGTCAATTTACAGTTTGCAATCCAATTGTTGCTTTCGTATAACAGGACAGGGTATAACTTTGAGGAAAATTTTGAACTTTTTCTAGGCATATTTTTACTGTTTTCCAATTCAGAATATACTCGTAGACCATAATCCAGGGGTTCACCCTTCGGTGCGATGTCTCTGACACCCTGCATACATGCTACTCTAATGTTTTTTGACTTCAATTTCAACAGCGCCACCTCGCTGCAATGAAAACGAGACATATTCGTCTTGCGGTACGGCGTGTCCTGCGACTTGTCAGAACAGAGGCGACAACTGCACCAGCTGCACCAAACAATGCGTCGAAGATTGCTTCTGCAACAAGGGATTGGTGCGCGCTGATGACGGAATCACCTGTATCAAGCCTAAAGACTGCCGTAAGTTACTAAGATATTTAAAGTGTTAGTCATCATAACCATCTGTTGAGGGAAAGGGTGTAAGAAGAATGAATATACATCGTCTCGGTAACGTCCGTCTACAATAAATGCGCTTACGAAGTTACGTTTGCTAGAGAATACCTATCTACGTAACAATTGAATGAAAAAATACCTATTCCTTACTACAAAAATTTAATTGTACAACGATTTAATGAAACAGCAATTGCGCTGGAGTGAATTTTACTTCGTTATCGAAGTTCTTACTTTTTTATACTTCCATTGAACCTTGGTAATATTCATATGTCATAATATCTGACAGACTGACAGTTATATTTTAGAACCCTGCATGTTTTTATATCGTTGTAATGTGTGTAATTGAAAATGTTACTAGAATCATCAAATTTCTAATTAATTGCAGCTAAACGCACCTGCAGCGGTGCAAACGAAGAGTTCGTCGAATGCCCCCCTACCTGTCCTCCCACTGACGGGTGCTCTAACATCTGGTCCAAGTTCAACTGCACCAACGCAGTCAAGTGCTGCAAGCCTCAATGTCGGTGCAGATCTGGGTACTTTAGGAAAGACAATGGCAAATGTGTCCCTTCAACCCAATGCTGAGTTAGGGCACTTTTTATATAACTTTGACTTTGTACAGTTAAAGTGAGAAAAGATTTTCCCTGTTAGTCTTGACGAATGAATTTCGTCTGTGGAGAAGATTTTTCTCATTGTACCTATAGTGAATATTAATAATGTTTTTGGCTTCTTGCAACTTGTTATTTATTTATATATACAATAAACGGTTTTTCTAAATATTTATATCTTCTTATTACTCCTTTCATGGATGATGTCCGCTGAATGCGGGTGGCACAGGACCGGTCATTGTGGACCTCTTTGGGAGAGGCTTATGTCACGCAGTTGACTTATTTCGGCTGAAATGATGATTACTTTCCTTCTTGATTAGAAAAAACAGCGAAGTCGAAAACCATTTGAAACCGTAAAAACTCCCTGTGTTTATTTTATGAACTGAACTAATAAATGACCAAAACAAGTAGATATACGAAGTTAAGTATTTTCCTCAGATATCCAGATAAACCGGGAAATTCATTATATCTGTTGATAATTATATTACATGAGAATAGATCAAATTTTGTTATATCAAAAGTGCATTATATCCAAACGCTGAATTTGCTTTTCTTGTGTTTTATTAAAAAACCTTTTTACGAAGTTTCAAGTCTGTATCTTAAAATATAAATTAGATCCCATACAATTTTTCAAACCTTATATCATTATAAATATGATTTCATAATTATGATTTCATTATAAATAGAAAATGTTTAGAATGCTATGGCCGATCGCTTCAAATACATGTATGTGTCAATAAAATACCAAATTGGAAATAACTTTTTCCGTGCGATCTCATGTCATCGGGAATCAGGATATAAGCAAAAGTTAAATATATCAAGATATAAGTACCTAATTATGTTATAAGATGATTGCATAATTCAATAGCGCTTTAGCGATACCATCTGACCTTAGATTGATATCTTCTAATGGGCGATTCTCCGAGCCGGCTCGATTTGCTTGACTTCGGTGAACGTATTTTTTTTTTCACTTTTTCGATTGGTGACCTCGGTATTCAAGAAAAGGCCTAAATTTAAAAAAAATTAGTGGTAAAGGCCTTCATAGGAACCTTGTAGTTCATGGGATATTCGGGTTTTTGCGTACACCGAAATCAAACACACACACCGAAATCAATATTCATAAAATAGTATCACCGAATTCAAAAAATGTTTACACCGAAATCAAATTTGAAAT
This sequence comes from Epinotia ramella, assembly GCA_947578815.1. NCBI lineage: Eukaryota > Metazoa > Arthropoda > Insecta > Lepidoptera > Tortricidae > Epinotia > Epinotia ramella. Next base: position 18,136,359 of record OX388202.1, on the reverse strand, counting down.
TAAACAATGTTTTTTGCTACAAAATAACCTTTATTTCCAATTGGTACACTTACAAAATATATATATATACAGTCGTGGCTACGGAACCCTAAAAAGCAATCATTTATACATAAAGATTGATTTCGGTCCTCATTTTATTGAATTCGGTGACCAAAAAGTACACCGAATCCGCGGAAATCAATGTCACCGAATTCAATATTGATCGATATTTGCAAATTACACAAATAGTATAGCTATAGTACTTACAGGGAAAGAGTTATTCAATTCGAAATCACATACCTCTGAGGATTGCTTATTCACTTTAATAATAATTAAAACACAAACACTACACAATTTAATAGCTTCACCGAATTCAAAAAAACACGTAACCAAACTCACCGAACGACGAACAAACCTTTGTATTAGCTGCCTATATGACATCAGCCGGCGTCCGCTCTCGTCGGCAAACGTGGTGCGACTAAAGCTACCGGCGGGTGCGTCGCGAGATTCCTACGCCATTTCTTTGTTATGATGCCGACGCGTTTTCTAAATGTCACTGAGTTTACGTGTTACCCCCGGACGCTTCGAAAAAATGCTTTTATTGAGTAAGTTTAATAGATAAATTATTATTATTATTATTATTTTATTATAATATGGATTATATATGGGGGAAACTAATGTTGATTACGTGAACCGATGTAAAACATGTACTATAATTCCAATCTTGGGTTATGATTTTTTGTTTAAACCAACTTGGGTAGTGGACGCTCCCACTGAACGTCAATTTGGGCGCTATTTTTTTTTTTTCTTCAAACATATGTATACCTACAGAATATCTAAATAGCTGTCCAGGTATCAAAAAGCCTGAAGTATATGTGAGATTTTATTCAAAAATATCACGCACCTATTTGAAGAATTTTTGGCCCTGGACACTAAAAAATGCCACTCCGGAGAAATGCCCTAATGCCGTGCGTCATCGGAAATATAACCAATTAGTATGTTTGTAATCATACTATGACGCGCTCTTTAGCCTCGTAGCGCCCCCATTTATTTGACCGATTGCAAAAATTGTTATTTGTTATGCAAGACTTCAAAGTTGTTGTTTGGGGCAAGTGCTTGAATTGCAAGCATAGCTAGCGAATGGTTCAAAAGTGCAATCCTGAGCTTGTGTTGTGTTTCGCTCGGCAGCAAACTTGTTTGGCGTTTCGTTCCTTGAGAGCCTGAGAGAGGCGAAGGCCCCCACAAGGGGAGATCGGTAGCCCCCCGCAGTAAAACAAAAGCAAATAATCGTAACAATGGTATCGTTAGTAGGTTAGGTTAGGGTCTGCTTGTGTCCCTTAGAGCGGAAATAGGCACCCCGCGAAGCTATATATAATATTGAATATTGAATTTACGCAGATGAGATTATTTAGATTATTCAAGGAATTACTAATATTGAATCCATTTAATACCGGGAACGCATTCTCTAATAGCAACTCATGTGTTAACTCTCCGATACCATACATTTGCTTTATTGTTGTAACTTAAAGTTATGTCACTAATTAGAGGAAAAAAGTATATTGAATGCACGTTAGGAGGTCGGTAGTGCTTAAGGTACACATTACGTTAACATAATTCACCCGCGTTTGCTCCGCAGGTGAATTAAGTTTACACACTGTATTTGAAACATGTTTCGAATCCGACATTGACATAATATTTATGAATAGTGAATCTTCATTAGTCTTGATTCACTATTCATAATATATATGAATAGTGAATCAAGTTCAGTTTTGTGAGCTTATTAGGTGAACGAAGTTATCTTAGACAGAAAAGGACGACAATATGCTTTTAAGAATAGTTAGGTATTTGTTATGCAAGGCTGCAAAGTTGTTGTTTGGCGCAAGTGCTTGTATTGAAAGCCGAGCTAGCGAAGGATTGTAAGATTGAACCATGAGCGAAGCGAATGGTTCAAAAGTACAATCCTGAGCATAGCGAGGCTTTCAAGGCACGAGACGCCAAACAACTTTGCTGCCGAGCGAAACACACAACTTTTCACCTTACCACCACGAGGAAAGTTGTAAATGTAATGGAAGTAATTTGAAACTTATACTCATTTTCAATAATGGTTTGTTTGATGACATCTCATCAAGATCTAGCATTCTATAATTATTAAATGTAACAAACATTTTTGCATCTAAATAAATCCACTCAAATACGCTTATTTCACTTGTTCCGCTAACTTAGCAGGCATTCAAATTCATATACAGCGTGTCTCTGACTTTGGGGCTATAAATGCAAATGTCAATTATGCTCCTTAAACGGAACTACTTTTGCTCTACAACTTTTCAAAAATACGTTCTTTTTATATTTTCATTATTCCATACAAATAAAATAAAATGTTCAATGTACATCATCCATTAGTTAGTTTTCATACTTGTCAGTGTCATGGATGTCAAATAATGAGGCCGTGTTTGCAATACATTGATGGTACAGTTAAAGTTCAAACGCGAATAAATTATAGAAATAATAGTTATTTTACAAAGTTGCGGAACAAAAGTGGTTCAGTTTCAGGACCGTAATGGACATTTGCATTTAAAGCCCCTAAGTCAGAGACACACTGTATGTATATCTTCTGCACTAAAATCCATAAATAACCACCATTATTTTGGTTTTACTGTGTTTTACAAACGGTGCGTTCCAAATTTGGAAAAAGCGAAAATTTTGAAAAATAAAACTACATTTTAAAATTATTTATTCGTAATTGTACCTATCCTACAAATCAGTCTAAATATTAATGTTTCGTATGTAATTAAGAAAAAATAGGTATTATTAATGTAATGTTATCAAAATAATAACAATTACTTATTGGCATAATACCATCAGTTTCTGAACGCAGGATTATTGCATTCTGTATAGAAAAAAGGTGGATCTCGCGACTGACCGTCACGTTCCAAATTCAAAAACTCTGTCCACGCTGGCGGATATAATGGGCTTTTTTGGCGCAGATTTTGAGCGATAAAGTAAGGCTTTTCGAGCCGGTTAGGTAAAAAGTATATTTCCACACATACCTAACTATTATATATGTAGCAGTGGCGGAGCGCCCATACAAGCCGATTCCTACCGGGTTCCCTAAAGTTAATGTTTGGACAAGCCTATATTTAAATATACCTACTCTAAATCCATTCATTACTTTTTTCCTGGTTGCCCATTAAAAAAAATCACGGCAGTGTTACTTACTTATATGTATTTTGTTTGAAAATCAGATATAAAATTTTACGTAAAACAAAATAATTCATCTCATCTAATTTGGTAGACCGTATTATGACAGCTGATAAGATTTCATCAATATTCAGTTGCTTGAAAGAACTCCCTGATTTCTGAAATGAAAAATAAATACCTCTACGGTAATCAACGAACCTGCTCAAAAAAAATCACGAGAATCTGTTGAGAAATGCGACCTGTAGAGGAAAACAGTCGGACAGCGGGACAGACAACAATATTCGGCCCAAGCTTCGCGCGCTCGTTCGATAATTGTTCCACATAACGTAGCGCGTATTGAGCATTTATTTCTATAATAATGTAAGGTTGGAAAACATACCGTGTCGCTGTTTAAACAAACATAAATGTGTGTTTTTAGGGTTCCGTAGCCAAATGGCAAAAAACGGAACCCTTATAGTTTCGTCATGTCTGTCTGTCTGTCTGTCCGTCCGTATGTCACAGGCATTTCACTCGAAAACTATAAGGTGTATTTGAATAAAATTTTGAGGATAGGTGTATTTTGTTAACCGCTACATAGTTTTGTAATTAAATTACAAAAAAAAAAAATTTTTAGGGGTGCGCTCCATACATAAAACTTTTCATTGCAAGCCCACGTGTGGCACATTAATCGATAGGCCTTTCAAAATAAATATAAGGTTTCTCAGCATTTTTTTTGATTAAGTGAATAGAGTCGTAGATAATCGCCTCGAAAGTCACTAAAATTGTGTCCCCACCCTCTATTTTTTTTTCCGTGTATTTTAAAAATATGAAAAAAATCATGCTCATAGGGCTTATTCAATTCTTACAGCGAAAAATGTTTTGAACAAGATCGGTTCAAAGGTTTTTGAGATATTTCTAAAAAACTGCCTTCCTTAAAGAAAAGGACGTAAGTGCCATAAGATTTCAGTAACGATACGACCTTTTTAATAGGCACGGAACCCTCGTTGTGCGTGGTCCGACACGCACTTGGCCGCTTTTTTATGTATTCAAGACATTTAATTTATCACCATTATTTAAACAGTAAAAGTAATTGTACTTATAACAATGACACCATACAGAATAAACAAATTATACATAAAAACATAGAATACTGCGACCGTGTTACACTTGAGAACTACCGGTGGAGAAGACATCAGGTCAGGATCATGCACTGGAGTATATTTGTACTGTTGATGGGAGCTGTGGCGGGCGCTCGGGCGCAGCCAACAGATTCAGCTGTTGATGCAGCTTGCCGTGAGTTTTTTTTATTTTTGTTTTCAACTCTGGACCTTGTCTCGAGTAAGATGAATTTTACTTGCTAGTTACACTAGCCTAGCTTGTAATATTTCAAAACCAACTCTGAGACAACACCGAAAGTATGACTAAATGGTAGCGACTTGGCCACGACGGTGCTGAGTTAAGGTGTGTTGCATCAAACCGTCTGCATTAGTAAGCGGTGTACATTAAAGTGTCTATGGATCATCAGCTGTCATCAGCTGCTGGCGCCATATTTAATGTTGACTGGTCTATAATCGTAAGTTGGTCCAATCCGCCCTTATAGTCCTAAAGCTGTATTTAATGTTTAATTTATTAAAATATAATAATATTTCATTAAATAATGTGTTTCGTTATGTTATAAAGGTATAACAATGGTATGTACAACAGCGCCATCTCTCTCGCTAATCCGAAACTACCTGATGTGGTTCGATTGGAATCAAATGGAGCGGGCGCATAGCTCGCCCATTAGAGTGGTGCCAAGGCTGTGAACAAGTCTTTCAAGAGGACACAGAGAGGGCGCTAGTCTTAGCGGGAATGTAATTGAAAAGTATACAACTTCCGTCACTGTCCTCGTAGCTCAGTTGGTAGAGCAGTCTAGCGTTAACAGAAAGGTCGCAGGTTCGAATCCTGTCGGGGGCTAGACAGACGAAGATGGTTTATTTCTCCATTATATTCTTTCTCTCTGTATCATATCGTTTAATGTCATTACGGTTTCAAAAGTCCAATGTTAATGTCATAAAAGAAGATTTTCAGGTAACTTAGTCCTAAGTCCATTCCCGATCATTTCGGTGTGCCCCTCGTAGTACATTTAGCCCCTAACGACAAATATACATATTTATGAATTTAAAAAAAAATTTGATCAATCAAAACACTTCACTGTATTAAATCCAAAAATTACAACCCTTTAAAAATTTGTATCTGCTATCAACCCGAATACCAGATATTAGCAATCAGTCAGGAAACAGAATTCATTCCAAACATTAAGTGTAAGTATTGAATTCTGACCGTCTATTATAGGCTACTACTGGGGATGTGAAAAAAATCGTGACAGTAGTACATATAATAAATTGAAAAGGAAAACTATCAGGGTTAAGTAGGCATAACTATACCTTTATAAAGAAACAGATTATTTAGTTAAATATTTTTGTTTCGTGTTATTTTTAACGAGGAAGTTACCCCGATCATTTTTTAAACGATATGATACAGAGAGAAAGAATATAGACGAAGATGTTTAATTTTTCCATTATATTCTTTCTCTCTATATCATATCGTTTAGGCATAACTAGTTATCGAGTAATAATCGACCATCTTAAAAGGCCAACTTTCGTACAAATTCGGCCGACGAAACCGCACCATTTACTTAGCGCGTGTTGATGTAACCGAACTTACATATAAATATGCCAAATTTCAGCTCAACCAGATAACGACAAGTGGCTGATATAAATATCTGTAAAGGACTATATTGGCAATGCCATATGTAACAAATACAGACAGGCAACTACGGAACCCTACACTGCGCGTGGCCCGACACGCACTTGGCCGGTTTTTGTTCCTAAATTTCAATAACCATCATCGGAATTCATAATGGACAGTTTTCATAAAATTTTCTTCATAATTTAATTACTAAGAACAGGCTGGAACTCATTATTTTGTTTCTCATAACAGTTTCCTTCATAACGGACCTACATCATAATTTTGTTAGTAGGTACTGAAATCATAACTCAGAAAATAATTCCGCTGTTAATTAAATTATTCCTAATGAATAAACGCTTTCGCTAAGTAAATTAATAAAAAAAGTCGGTTATGGCGCTTTGCCTGCCGCTGCCATCCTGGCATTTATACAATAGTAGATTGGTAACCGAGGGTTGAAAGTCAGCCGTTCCTGACGAGATATTTTGGCGCTCGAACAAAGTGAGAGCGCCAATAGTTCGAGGCTGAAATGGGTGTCTTTCCCCGAGTTAAACACTACTTTTCATTTCGAATACGAAGCAATGAATCGAAAGTCAAAAACTTAAATATTTTCTAAATCAGTCGTATGAGAGATGAAAAGTTTTTTTTTTTGTAGATTACTTTTTTTGTAGACCACGGTTTTCAAATATTGCCAACGGTGACATTTTTTGTTATAACACTTTGTAACAAACAAGTGTACGAATAGAATTGAATAAAATCAGTTGATTCAACAAATGTACTGACGCAAGATTTATGTTCGGTATATGTTTTTTTTTTCAAGGCAGCTATGTGTAAACATAATTATTTTATATGGAAATATTTAACAATAGTATTTACGAACTTACTGTTCGTTGCAGTGGAGAATTCTCGAGGAAACCAGCATTTATTCTTGTACGAATAAATGAACAGGATTTTTTTTAGCAATCAAAAACAAGGTCATATTAAAGAAACTAAAGATTTTCTTACTTTAAAAAAAAAGTTTTAACCGACTTCATTTCATTTTCATTTTATTTCAGTACTTCGCTAAGCCAGATGATAATTTCCAAATATTTTTCCCCTTTACCACATGCACTGATTTTCGAGAGAAAATGCGTTGATTGTTACAGAAATAAACCAAATCACTGCTTGTGGGCCGATAATATTTGAGGAGTTCTGTACATTTCCCTCTACAAGCAATTTTCCCCATGTTATCGGCTATGAACGTAGTGCTACGAAAATTGTTGGAAGGTTTTAACTATTGCATTAGACTATGTGGTTATATTGAAATCTTCAGTAACCTGACAGTACCTATAGTTGCCATTCATGTTTTTTAGGGTTCCGTACTCAAAGGGTAAAAACAGGATTTTCACAGATGATGTATTTCTGTTGCCACAACAACAAACAACAAATACTAAAAAACAGAACAAAATAAATATTTATATTAAATTTTAATGAATATGTGGAACTTATTAAACGACACGGATTTCATTTCAGTTACATTGCATGTAGCATGAAGTAAACTTTCGTGTAACTGATGCCTTTAAAAAACGCTGATTCTAATTATATATGTTACCGTCAGAGAGTGAACTAACGGAAAAGAACTCGTTACATTCTGAACGGTTTTGGTAGTTCACATTGTTCGACATTTTGTATCGCGGGTAAGATTATAAACTGACGATTTTCACAATCGTACGGTAACTTAAGTAGATAACCAAATTATGCCAAAAATATCGCTTCAATGGTGATGATTCCTTAACACCGTGGATATTAAAAAACCAGTTTCCAAGGATGTGACGAGTCGTCGTGGAAGTCAACTTGGGTCGACACTTGTTACCGTAGGTGATTAACAAACGCATTTCGTAGCATTACGATATTAAGTGACGAACCACTGGGTCAATCCGGGGTAATTTGCAAGCAATTGCACAAAATTGCCCGTGTAAAGTAAGTGAGTGCACTCTTTGCCTATGTCCAGCAGTGGACGCGGGACGTCTTTCGGCAGATATGATGATAATGATGAAGTGCACCTTTAGGCGCTCGTTCTGAAAGCAAATTAAAATCAAATAAGGTCATTGATCCTAATTCCCAGGTTATAATTTCCAGCACCGCCACGCTGCGGTATAAACGAGCACCTTGAATCCAACAGCAACAAATGTCAAATTACATGTAGCAACATGAAGTATGAAGCCGTAATGGGCGCGTGCGCGCCAACTAGCGACTGTTACTGCAATAAAGGATACGTTAGGGACGAGGAGGGAATCTGTATTAAAAGAGAAGATTGCCGTAAGTGAACACGGTGTTGAAAACTATTTTTTTCTTATACAAATCGAGCTAGCCCTGTAGAGAGCTCAATAAGGCTTGTATTATGAGTACTTCACGTCGATATATTCAATATAAATAAATAATTAAATACGGATATCTAAAATCTAATCAGAAAACCAATACTCATGCTTACCATATTTGCCCTTACCGGGGTTAGATTAGAACCCATTGTAAGGACCGTCAGCTACGTAGGCAGGGTCACTATACTCACCAGGCTAAATAGGTGCGTGACATGGTGCGCACGTCGTGTCGCCGAACATGTCACTTATAAAACTACAACTTAGAAAAGTTGAAAAATCTCCGACATTTTCATTTCAAAGTCTAATATCTCAAAAACGGCTGAACAGATTCTCACGAAACATTGCTAAGAACACTCGGGATAAAATTATCTATGACACTAAAAAACCGCATTCAAATCGGTCCATCCGTCTGGGAGCTACGATACCAGAGACCGATACACAGATGCACAGACACGTTAAACTAATAACACCCCTCTCTTTGCGACGGGGGTTAAAAACAGACCAAGTTGGGCTCAAATGCAATACAATTTAAAATGCAATGCATACCTACCACAAGTGTGAAAGATATACTAGTTATATCATCTCATACATGAGCTTATTTTGTAGGCAGTATTCTTTGAAATGAGAAGATTAAATAAGATTTTTACCAAATAGAAATATAGTCTGAAGGCAATTTGAATACAATCAAGCTGTGGCGACTCTTTTGTAACATTCGAAAAGGTAGACATTACAAACAGACCACCACTCGATCAACTGCCTACTAGTTGAGAGCCACGAATTGCCACGTTTGGAGACGTGCTGCAATACATACATTATAACAGTCTAATTCAGCTTAGTTTTGTAAGCCTGGGCAGATCTACGTGTTGACGAATGGCGCGCCAGATTATTCAAGGTGGAAACAAATCTATGCATGGAAACTACCTTAAATCCTTAAGATTTATCTTACTCTTATGTATTTTAAGAAAATTAAAATATGTCCTTTGTATAAAAACTGGAACTATCTTAAGTATTTATAATCATAATCATGATATTTATTGCAACCATGGTATTTACAGATCTTAAAAAATATAAAACAGTGTCAAATGGGTCCTAGTCGGGCATAGTAAGAGCAAAACAAAGAATTAATAAGGAATAATAAAGAATAATAATAAAGAGAAAACATTTAAGATGATTTCCTTTAAGAGCCCATAGACGTTTTCCACCCTATATGTATATCAACTGGTTCTCGCTGCCGCAGCCCCCCCGCAGTGCCCTAAGGGCGAGGTGTGGAACGACTGCGGCTCGTCGTGCCCGCCGTCGTGCGACAACAGGAACAACACGTGCCTGGTGTGCACGATGCAGTGCGTGTCGGGCTGCTTCTGCGCAGGAGACACCGTCAGAGCGCCAGACGGCTCTTGCGTCAAACCGAAAAATTGCCGTTAGTTTAAAAAGTATTTGCGTGTATTTGTTTGGTTAATAATCTCAGAATGGAAATAGTTCTGAATCTTCGTAAAATCCACCCTGTATGATATTTTATTTTTGATAAGATGTTCCGTCTAACATTACGGTAACGGTAAACATATTTATGTGGCTGAAGATTGTTTTAAAAGGAAAGGAAAAGATTTTGTGATTATATTTTTTCAGCTCCACGCACATGCTCCGGCCCTAACGAAGAATTCGTTAATTGTCCACCGACTTGTCCAAGCACTGAAAAGTGTGAAAACTTGTGGTCTAAAAAACCATGCACGCCCATAGACTGCTGCGAACCTAAGTGTCGCTGCAAGCCCGGATTTTACAGAAACGATCAAAATGTTTGCGTTAGCGCTAAAGAATGCTGTAAGTACTTATATTCTTAGCTTCAATGAAAAGGTCGGGTACCCGTGCTTGGTACACTATGATATGATTTGGGGGTCTAAAGAGTATTTGTTGTCCAATTCAAGTTCTATTAACAGTTTTAGACCCTTCGGGGCCCAGAGATGTTTTCCACCCTATAGGTATGTATATCAACTGGTTCTCATTGCCGCAGCCCTCTCGCGGTGCCCTAAGGGCGAGGTGTGGAACGACTGCGGCTCGTCGTGCCCGCCGTCGTGCGACAGCAGGAACAACACGTGCCTGGTGTGCACGAAGCAGTGCGTGTCGGGCTGCTTCTGCGCAGGAGACACCGTCAGAGCGCCAGACGGCTCTTGCGTCAAACCGAAAGATTGCCGTATGTTTTAAAAGTATTTAAGTGTATTTGCTTGGTTAATAATCTCGGAATGGAAATAGTTCACCGTCGTAAAATCCACCCTGTTTGATATTTTATTTTTGATCAGATGTTCCGTCTAACATATCGGTAACGGTAAACATATTTATGTGGCTGAAGATTGTTTTAAAAGATTTTGTGATTATATGTTTTCAGCTCCACGCACATGCTCCGGCCCTAACGAAGAATTCGTTAATTGTCCACCGACTTGTCCAAGGACTGAAAAGTGTGAAAACTTGTGGTCTAAAAAACCATGCACTCCCATAGACTGCTGCGAACCTAAGTGTCGCTGCAAGCCCGGATTTTACAGAAACGATCAAAATGTTTGCGTTAGCGCTAAAGAATGCTGTAAGTATATTCTTAGGTTAAATGAAAAGGTCGAGTACCCATGCTCGATACACTATGATACGATTTGGGGATCCAAAACGTATTTGTTGTAACGTTCAAGTTCTATTAACAGTTTTTGACCCTTCGGGGCCCATAGATGTTTTCAACCCTATATGTATATCAATGGTTCTCTTTGCCGCAGCCCTCTCGCGGTGCCCTAAGGGCGAGGTGTGGAATGACTGCGGGTCGTCGTGCCCGCCGTCATGCGACAACAGGAACAACACGTGCCTGGTGTGCACGGACCAGTGCGTGTCGGGCTGCTTCTGCGCAGGAGACACCGTCAGAGCGCCAGACGGCTCTTGCGTCAAACCGAAAGATTGCCGTAAGTTTTAAAAGTATTCGCGTGTATTTGTTTGGTTAATAATCTCGGAATGGAAATAGTTCATCATCGTAAAATCCACCCTGTATGATATTTTATTTTTGATCAGATGTTCCGTCTAACATTACGGTAACGGTAAACATATTTATGTGGCTGAAGATTGTTTTAAAAGATTTTGTGATTATATTTTTTCAGCACCACGCACATGCTGCGGCCCTAACGAAGAATTCGTTAATTGTCCACCGACTTGTCCAAGGACTGAAAAGTGTGAAAACTTGTGGTCTAAAAAACCATGTACTCCCATAGACTGCTGCGAACCTAAGTGTCGCTGCAAGCCCGGATTTTACAGAAACGGACAAAATGTTTGCGTTAGCGCAAAAGAATGCTGTAAGTATATTCTAAGCTTCAATGAAACGGTCGGGTACCCGTGCTCGGTACACTATGACATGATTTGGGGGTACAAGGCATATTCGTTGTCACATTCAAGTTCTATTAAAAGTTTTTGACCCTTCGGGGCCCATAGATGTTTTCCACCCTATATATATGTATATCAACTGGTTCTCGTTACCGCAGCCCCCCCGCAGTGCCCTAAGGGCGAGGTGTGGAACGACTGCGGGTCGTCGTGCCCACCGTCGTGCGACAACAGGAACAACACGTGCCTGGTGTGCACGGAGCAGTGCGTGTCGGGCTGCTTCTGCGTAGGAGACTCCGTCAGAGCGCCAGACGGCTCTTGCGTCAAACCGAAAAATTGCCGTGAGTTTAAAAAATATTTGCGTGTATTTGTTTGGTTAATAATCTCGGAATGGAAATAGTTCACCTTTGTAAAAACCACCCTGTATGATATTTTATTTTTGATCAGATGTTCCGTCTAACATAACGGTAACGGTAAACATATTTATGTGGCTGAAGATTGTTTTAAAAGATTTTGTGATTATATGTTTTCAGCTCCACGCACATGCTCCGGCCCTAACGAAGAATTCGTTAATTGTCCACCGACTTGTCCAAGGACTGAAAAGTGTGAAAACTTGTGGTCTAAAAAACCATGCACTCCCATAGACTGCTGCGAACCTAAGTGTCGCTGCAAGCCCGGATTTTACAGAAACGATCAAAATGTTTGCGTTAGCGCTAAAGAATGCTGTAAGTATATTCTTAGGTTAAATGAAAAGGTCGAGTACCCATGCTCGGTACACTATGATACGATTTGGGGATCCAAAACGTATTTGTTGTAACGTTCAAGTTCTATTAACAGTTTTTGACCCTTCGGGGCCCATAGATGTTTTCAACCCTATATGTATATCAATGGTTCTCTTTGCCGCAGCCCTCTCGCGGTGCCCTAAGGGCGAGGTGTGGAACGACTGCGGGTCGTCGTGCCCGCCGTCATGCGACAACAGGAACAACACGTGCCTGGTGTGCACGGACCAGTGCGTGTCGGGCTGCTTCTGCGCAGGAGACACCGTCAGAGCGCCAGACGGCTCTTGCGTCAAACCGAAAGATTGCCGTAAGTTTTAAAAGTATTTGCGTGTATTTGTTTGGTTAATAATCTCGGAATGGAAATAGTTCATCATCGTAAAATCCACCCTGTATGATATTTTATTTTTGATCAGATGTTCCGTCTAACATTACGGTTACGGTAAACATATTTATGTGGCTGAAGATTGTTTTAAAAGATTTTGTGATTATATTTTTTCAGCACCACGCACATGCTGCGGCCCTAACGAAGAATTCGTTAATTGTCCACCGACTTGTCCAAGGACTGAAAAGTGTGAAAACTTGTGGTCTAAAAAACCATGTACTCCCATAGACTGCTGCGAACCTAAGTGTCGCTGCAAGCCCGGATTTTACAGAAACGGACAAAATGTTTGCGTTAGAGCAAAAGAATGCTGTAAGTATATTCTTAGCTTCAATGAAAAGGTCGGGTACCCGTGCTCAGTACACTATGTTATGATTTGGGGGTCCAAGGTGTGTCAGTTGTCACATTCAATTTCTATTAACGGTTTGTGACCCTTCAGGGACCATAGATGTTTTCCACCCAATATGTATATCAACTGGTTCTCGTTACCGCAGCCCCCCCGCAGTGCCCTAAGGGCGAGGTGTGGAACGACTGCGGCTCGTCGTGCCCGCCGTCGTGCGACAGCAGGAACAACACTTGCCTGGTGTGCACGATGCAGTGCGTGTCGGGCTGCTTCTGCGCAGGAGACACCGTCAGAGGGCCAGACGGCTCTTGCGTCAAACCGAAAGATTGCCGTAAGTTTAAAAAGTATTTGCGTGTATTTGTTTGGTTAATAATATCGGAATGGAAATAGTTGACCGTCAAAAAATCCATCCTGTATGATACATATTTTATTTTTGAACAGATGTTCCGTCCGTTGAACATTACGGTAACGGTAAACATGTGGCTGAACATTGTTTTAAAAGATTTTGTGTTTATATTTTTTCAGCTCGACGCACATGCTCCGGCCCTAACGAAGAATTCGTTAATTGTCCACCGACTTGTCCAAGGACTGAAAAGTGTGAAAACTTGTGGTCTAAAAAACCATGCACTCCCATAGACTGCTGCGAACCTAAGTGTCGCTGCAAGCCCGGATTTTACAGAAACGATCAAAATGTTTGCGTTAGCGCTAAAGAATGCTGTAAGTATATCCTTAGGTTAAATGAAAAGGTCGAGTACCCATGCTCGGTACACTATGATACGATTTGGGGGTCCAAAACGTATTTGTTGTTACATTCAAGTTCTATTAACAGTTTTTGACCCTTCGGGGCCCATAGATGTTTTCAACCCTATATGTATATCAATGGTTCTCTTTGCCGCAGCCCTCTCGCGGTGCCCTAAGGGCGAGGTGTGGAACGACTGCGGGTCGTCGTGCCCGCCGTCATGCGACAACAGGAACAACACGTGCCTTGTGTGCACGGACCAGTGCGTGTCGGGCTGCTTCTGCGTAGGAGACACCGTCAGAGCGCCAGACGGCTCTTGCGTCAAACCGAAAAATTGCCGTGAGTTTAAAAAATATTTGCGTGTATTAGTTTGGTTAATAATCTCGGAATTGAAATAGTTCACCGTCGAAAAATCCACCCTGTATGATATTTTATTTTTGAACAGATGTTCCGTCCGTTGAAAATTACGGTAACGGTAAACATATTTATGTGGCTGAGGATTGTTTTAAAAGATTTTGTGTTTATATTTTTTCAGCTCGACGCACATGCTCCGGCCCTAACGAAGAATTTGTTAATTGTCCACCGACTTGTCCAAGGACTGAAAAGTGTGAAAACTTGTGGTCTAAAACACCATGTACTCCCATAGACTGCTGCGAACCTAAGTGTCGCTGCAAGCCCGGATTTTACAGAAACGATCAAAATGTTTGCGTTAGCGCTAAAGAATGCTGTAAGTATATTCTTAGGGTCAATGAAAAGATCGGGTACCCGTGCTCAGTACACTATGTTATGATTTGGGGGTCCAAGGTGTGTCAGTTGTCACATTCAATTTCTATTAACGGTTTGTGACCCTTCAGGGCCCATAGATGTGTTCCACCCAATATGTATATCAACTGGTTCTCGTGACCGCAGGCCCCCCGCAGTGCCCTAAGGGTGAGGTGTGGAACGACTGCGGCTCGTCGTGCCCGCCGTCATGCGACAACAGGAACAACACGTGCTTGGTGTGCACGAAGCAGTGCGTGTCGGGCTGCTTCTGCACAGGAGACACCGTCAGAGCGCCAGACGGCTCTTGCGTCAAACCGAAAAATTGCCGTGAGTTTAAAAAGTATTTGCGTGTATTTGTTTGGTTAATAATCTCGGAATAGAAATAGTTTACCATCGTAAAATCTACCCTGCATGATATTCTATTTTTAATCAGTTGTTACGTCTAAGATTACGGTAACGGTATAATACATTATTGCCGAGGCCGGGAAGGAGGCAATTGCCGGCTGAGTATTTGTTTAAACGGACGAGCTTGCGAGTAGCCTGCAATTGCCATTCCGGCTGAGGCTAATATGGTTTTTTTCTCAAAAATGAGGGCCTAAAAAATACTAAAGTGAAAGCAAGCTTTATTAATATCGTTGCACAACGTGAAAATATTAAGCTTTTTTTTTAACCACACGAAAAACGCAAACTATTTGAGACACATACAAAAACGTCGCTTTGCAACAGTAAAATCCGAGTTGAATTGGCTGAATGACTTGCACCGTCTTTTATATGCCAGTTTTTACCTTTTTAAAAGTTTGATACTCGATAGGTAAATAAAGGAATTTGTCTGTAACATTTAAGTGCAGCCTGCAGTGTTTTTAATTTTTTAATTTTGATGTGACCTTAAACTGTAGGTACCTACACTACCTACAGTTTAAGGTAGCAGGCAGCAGACAGCATAAGTGCATGGTCATTCCAGAAACAGATTCGCTTGTCCGCCGATCCTACGCCATCTATGAGCACAACGCACGACTATTAGCGAGATTTCACTAGATGGCGTTGTAAGCAACTTTTTGGCAAAAATAAAAATGATTTTTTCATTGTCTTTTAAAACTGTATTCTTGTGGGTTACCACCTATTAATTTTGCATTATATTTATCAAGTCAACTCCAGCGCGTTGCCAATTTTTTGTTTGTCACTCACCTTTTTGTGGATTTATTCATCTTTTTCTTATGTTTGCGCTACGAGGAAATATCCAAACAACGAATAAATTACAAAAACACTGATTCCCACCATAACTTGGCTAGGCGCAGATTTGAACTCGAAACCTTCCAGTGATGATAACTTAGGTCGACCTAAACCTGTCTAGTTACCATTGGGCCATTATGACAGTCGAAAGATTGGTAGAAATTTGTCATCAGGTTAATTTTGTATGCAAATATTCGTCACATCACAACTACGAATAATTGAGGAGGGTAGACTGTATTGTAATACATAACTATCATCCAATTTCTTATATTTCTTATGGCACTCATAGAGTATAATGAATAGCCTGTAATAGAGTTGTCAGTCAAGGATAGCGACTGCAGCGCGCCTAGCGATTTCGCCCTGAACTAAAAAAATCCATAACATAACTAACTATACGTAGAGCACAGTAGGTAGGTACATATAGGCGCACGGCTTCTGTTCTCACTTGTATTTATTTTTCTTTTTTTTTGCACTCTGAATGAAAAGAAACACAAAGAAAGAAAGAAACCCTTTTATTAAAGTAACAAAACAGAACAAGACAAAATATACAAGAATTTTGCGTAGGAAAGATTATTTGCATATTCCCGTATCCGCTGTACACAAGGCATGAGTTACATAATTATATGATCTGCAACAAATGAGAAAGCAGTGAGAAATAAGAAATACTCAGACAGAATAAGATGTAGTAAGATCGATAAAGTAATGTTATTGTTACCAATAATCAGGGTTTGCATAGAATGGCCATGATCATTGATCATGCAATGGAGAAAGTGGGATCTAATTGCGCTGAGCACTCTTTTTTTATTTGAACAGATGATTAAATAAATAAGTACTTACGCGTTTCACCGCCATTTAACCATTTCTTTTAACCATTGTCGTCGGTATCCGTATCGTAATGAAGACCAAGTCCAGTGGGCTATAGCAACAGTCACGGCAGGGAATCGGAGTCCAATGATAGTCAAAGTCCTCTTGTAAAATGTGAGAATATCAGAGTCTAAGAGTAGCCAAGTCGTAACCAATAATCAAAACACAGAAAGGAGAAAAACACCTTCACACACGGGAGTACAGCCATTGACAGTTAAAACAAAAACCAGTATAACGTTCCGTTTTACAAAATTTGCATGAGTGGTGTGTTTTGAAAAAGACCTTAATTATTTATTTTCATAGAACAACACTATTCTCATGTTATTGTATTTTATTTTTATTACTTTGAATAGGATATTTTCTACATAAGCGCATAAAATTTTATATGTTGATATATAATAAAAGGTAATATTAAGTTTATGCATAGAATGAAATGTAAATGTCAGTGATGCCAGCTAGCAGCATCAATGAATAATACCAGCGGAAAAAATAAATACAGTAAAGTGGGCTCTACACTTTCCATTCGATAGAATCGGAAGGTGTGGGACCCACTTAAATTAATGAATTAGCGCCATCTACTCGTAGCGTCAACGTCTCTAAGTACTATTTTCTTCATAAAATCGGTCTTTCGTACGTAGTGAAAACACTCTGATGGCACTTACTTCTTGTTCGTGTGTCGGCCATTTACGATTCGATTTCCTTCTATACAAACATAACAATGAGTTCTCGATTGATCTATGTAGTTAAAAGATCACAATTATAATTGGTAAAATATAATGTAAACGTAAGTAGTGTTTACATATGTTTTGTAATATATATTATACCTTACTACATACTCGTATCTTACATTGTTCTTATTGTGTTTTACGAATACAGTTGTTACAGCGAAAAACGGTTCTTTTATGGGCACAAGAGGAAGGATCTCGTAGACCAGGTCTCATTGATGCCGCGCATTATGAAGCTGTGAAGATGACCTAACTACGAAGAACATTTGTTTAAGCGGATAACCCACATTCCACACAAGCGAAGGCCCAGTTCGTCGTTGCTAACGGAAGCCCAGAAAACAAGTTTGTAATTTGGTCTATGATATGGGTGTCTGAAGTGAAGAGTGAAAAAGTCAAGTGTATTAAATCCAGTCAACAGAGCCATTTAAGTTTATGGTGTTATAATATTACGCGCCGTGATAATGGTCGCGTAGTTCCTAATACTTATAAAAAGTGCAGATGCTGTCGCCCAATGAGTACGGATTACGTTAAGATTTATATATTCTATAAACCGGGTTATCCTAAATAAATTAAAAAAATATATATTGTTTCAGTAGGTAGGTATTAATATGCCGTTTGCTTTCTTTTTTTATATTCCTTTACTATTTCAAATGTGGTATTTCATAAGATCAAACAAGTGTAAGTAACGGTGAAAGCCCAAATAAAATTATTATGATTATTTTCAAATCAATAACACAATAATTCAAGGTTTGAACGCTCACATAAGGGTATAGATATATTATGGCAATTAACACCTTAATGCGTTCTGCTGATTTGAATGTTAGATAACCCGGTTGTAAGTTAATATTGTCAATATTATATTTATTGGGGTGAAGCTTCAATCTTTTTCCAATTATGGAAATGAAACTTAAGCTATATTGCCTCAATAAAATGTTACAAAGTTGCTAGGTAACTATTACTAAGTAGTATTATAAAATTGCTTTAACAGAACTGTAGTGAACAAAATAAACATAATTTAAACATAAATTGCTGTTTTAATTATTTAAGTTAGAATATATAATTTTCTTTATGACTAATATTTGTATATAAAGAACTTTCATCTATAGGAATAGAACAAATATAAAAAAATACAAAAACATAAAACCTCCCATTACCTGGGATTCGAAACCTCGACCGTTCTATGTCTTAATCCATTGAGCTATCTCAACACTATAGGTAATGGTGGAAATATAGCATTTAAATACAGCTATTATAAATTAGTATTTACCAGCCTTGTTAATAATTATACTAATATGAGAATATTTCTGGTGATAACAGGTGTCAATTTATAGGTATTTAATGTGCCTAGTAATGTGCTTATTTTCCGCGGTATCTCTAAATAGTAGCGCCAACAGCGCCATCTAGTTTAATTATTGCGCACCACGTGCAACTGTGTGAGCAGCAGACGTCAAACGATGCAAGCGAAACTGGGCTGTAAGGTGTCCATGCATTATTGCAGCCGATAGTACACTTTACATTCGAATATGCAGCGAGTAATGTTCACTTTGCGGGCCATTTTTGAGAAAAACTTATTTATGTGGCTGAAGATTATTTAAAAGATTTTTGGATTATATTTTTTCAGCTCCACGCAAATGCTCCGGCCCTAACGAAGAATTTGTTAATTGTCCACCGACTTGTCCGAGGACTGAAAAGTGCGAAAACATGTGGTCTAAAAAACCATGCACTCCCATAGACTGCTGCGAACCTAAGTGTCGCTGCAAGCCCGGATTTTACAGAAACGATCAAAATGTTTGCGTTAGCGCTAAAGAATGCTGTAAGTATATTCTTAGCTTCAATGAAAAGGTCGGGTACCCGTGCTTGGTACACTTTGATAAGATTTGGGGGTCGAATGTGTGTTTGTTGTCACATTGAAGTTCTATTAACGGTTTTTATCCCTTCAGGACCCATAGATGTTTTCCACCCTGTATCTATAACAACTGGTTCTCGTTGCCGCAGCCTCCCTGCAGTGCCCCAACGGCGAGGTGTGGAACGACTGCGGCTCGTCGTGCCCGCCGTCGTGCGACAACAGGAACAACACGTGCCTGGTGTGCACGATGCAGTGCGTGTCGGGCTGCTTCTGCGCAGGAGACACCGTCAGAGCGCCGGACGGCTCTTGTGTCAAACCGAAAAATTGCCGTAAGTTTAAAAAGTATTTGCGAGTTTTTGTTTGGTTAATAATCTCGGAATGGAAATAGTTCACCGTCGAAAAATGCACCCTGTATGATATTTTATTTTTGAACAGATGTTCCGTCCGTTGAACATTACGGTAACGGTAATAGTTATTTATGCTACAAGTGTGGAAAGTAGGTGATTTCCGACGAGTGTCATATTTATACATGAGCGAGTGAAGCGAGCGAATGTATAATTCGACACGAGTCGGAAATCATCTTTACGCGCGTGTATCATACAACTTTTTACTATGCCTTGTGTGAGGAAATATATTAAATGTTGAAATGTCGGTTTAAAATAGATAGGTTAGAATTGAAGAACCTAGGTAGTTGTCAGGGTCAGGACCTACTTATTACCCTGGAACTGCATTTAACAACTTCTCCTCATCTTTTGCTGTCAATCTTATTCACTTAAAAGTTAAAACCATTGTATTGTGGTTTTGAAACACAATTAATTTTGAGTAAGTAACTCAATATATTAAACAACAAAAAGACGCTGTACCGTCGAAGTTCTAAGAAACATACTGACACTATTGAAACGCAATTAATAATTATTATTGTTGATTACTCACTTTCACTCGTCATTTTAACATATTTACATAAAATAACTCCAAAGTAAACAACAATCACAGCAATGGCGGACTTTTTAGTTTTAAATACATGCGCGGTCAACATATGCGCATGTGCAAGTCGCCATACTGTCGTATCGCAAAAGGCATAAGAAAGATATGCGTTCAGCCAAACATATTAAGTGAATATTAAAAATTACTTAATTTATTGACCAAATTCAAAATTCATAAAGATTAACAAATCATTTTATACATTAAGTATTAGTATTTATGTACCTTTTATATTAAAGTAAACGTGTAATTGAAATATTTGTAAAACTTTTCTCGAGTAATAAAAACTCTTTGCGTCGGACTGACGACAGACATAAAAAAAAAAAAAAAATTGAAAAGTAAAAAGCACTAGTGCGAAAAAGTGGCACTTTCCGCAAGATTTGGGTGCTTGGAAAACGCTTTTTTCGAGCACATGCATTGTAATAGTTATTTACGATACAAGTGCCGAAAATAGGAAATTCGCAACGAGTGGTGATAAATTAAAACACGACCGAAGGGAGTGTTTTAAATCGACACTAGTTGCGAATTACCTATTCGCACGTGTATCGTACAACGTTTTACTGTATCTACATATGGCTCTTTAAAGTTTCGACATATGCACGAAAAGTGCTCTTTTCCGCACTAGTGCGGGAAAGTAGCACCATATGTACTGTAAACAGTGTACAGTGTTTTGTATATTTACAGTACATATGGTCCTACTTTCCCGCACTAGTGCAGAAAAGAGCACTTTTCGTGCATATGTCGAAACTTTAAAGAGCCATATGTACAGTAAAACGTTGTACGATACACGTGCGAATAGGTAATTCGCAACTCGTGTCGATTTAAAACACTCCCTTCGGTCGTGTTTTAATTTATCACCACTTGTTGCTAATTTCCTATTTTCGGCACTTGTATCGTAAATAACTATTATGTGGCTGAAGATTGTTTTAAAAGATTTTGTGATTATATTTTTTCAGCTCCACGCACATGCTCCGGCCCTAACGAAGAATTCGTTAATTGTCCACCGACTTGTCCAAGGACTGAAAAGTGTGAAAACTTGTGGTCTAAAAAACCATGTACTCCCATAGACTGCTGCGAACCTAAGTGTCGATGCAAATCCGGATTTTACAGAAACGATAAAGATGTTTGCGTTAGCGCTAAAGAATGCTGTAAGTATCTTGTTAGGCTCAATAAACACGTCGGGTAGGTACCCGTGGCTTTATGATGCGATTTGGGAGTACGATTAGTGTACGTTATCACATTCAAGCTCTATTAACGGTTTTTGAATCTCAGCGCTCGAAAAGAACAAAAACGCAAGGTGTCTCAGGCGCCCTGATCTGTAAAGCATGTCAGAGAAAAAAAAAGAAGAAAAGAAAAATAGTTCACTGATGATTTCCGTAAAAATGTATCGTACTTATGTCACGCTAATTTCTTTTGTGTCTCCTTTAAACTTAGATGTTTAAGATGTTTAGAGACACAAAAAACATCTGCAACGGTTGAAACACCGATGTTTGTATTAGGAATGACCGAACCAGTCCCCGTTTTCCCAGCCTCGGCACAGTGCGGCGAGGGCGAGGTGTACAGCGACTGCAACTCGTCGTGCTCGGAGTTGTGCGAGGACCGAGGGAACACGTGCCTGGGGTGCGCGGCAGTGTGTGTGCCTGGCTGCTACTGCGCAGGCAATACCTTCAGAGCGCCAGACGGCACGTGTGTCAAACCAGAAAACTGCCGTAAGTACCGACCCTCGACCGACTTGCTTCAAAATAGACCTCTGACTAAGCGTATTTGGTTTGACATTAAATTGGTACATTGGGCACAGCATTGGGGTATTTTTTCGTGTACAGTCAGCATCAAAAGTAGCTGCGCAATCGAAGACGTCAAAAGCTCTTATTCCCTTTCAATAAGGACTTTTGATGCTGACTGTACCAAGCGCAACGTGCCAATCTATTTATGCCCATTGCTACCGATTCCGATAACATTTTCATCCATTTTGAACTCGCATCCACGCGCCGAACTTGTGTCAGAACATGAACGTGGAAGGGTGATTCTACGAGCGTTCCAACCGCCGTCAGTCCCCTGATCGAATTAATAATTAAATGTAGCCGTAAACTAGCATGGCATGTTGAGTTATTTTTAACAAGTCCAGGATTTTACAAAATTACTGGGAAATGGGAAATCAGCGAGAACTTTTACAATAATGCGAGCAGGACTGACAACGCTCGTAGAATCACCCGAATATTAAAATGTGACAACGCACCCAAAAACCGCAGGGTGGGCAGACCTCCCAAAATCTGGCAAAGACTCGGGGAGTACCCTGGGTGAGGACGGCAAGGGACCGAATATTGTGGCGGTCATTACGGGAGGCCTAAGTCCAACGACGTTTGGCTAATATGATGATGACTTCTATACTTATACTTATATGTTTTCAGCCCGCCGCACATGCGGGCGCAACGAAGTGTTCGACAAATGCCCACCGACCTGCCCAAGAACCGAGGCGTGCAAGAACCTCTGGTCTAAAGAGCCCTGCACGCCGATAGACTGCTGTCGTCCTTCATGTCGCTGCAAACCTGGCTACTACAGGAACAAGCAAAAAGATTGCGTCAGCGCTCACGAATGCGGTAAGTTGAGCTTTAAATAAGAATTTGCTGATTTTAGGTACCTTGAAAGGAAAATAAAGGATAACTTACCCCCTGACCCTTAAAGGATCACATCGTTGTCTATCAAGAACAATTTTTGCAGAAAAAATCTTAACCTTTGTTCCTCTGATAAAAATGTAACTTTGTATATCATAATCTCAGAGATATATTATGTAATACCAACTTATATTTGGTCCTGATGAAATATGGAAATACCATATACAAGTTTGTAGGAAACCCTCGGTGTGCAAATCAGACTCGCACCTGGCCGACACATGGGTTCGGTACTATACGCGGGTGAAGCCGCGTGGGCAGTTATTTAATAGTAGCTTGCAGTAGTTTAGAAGTAAGTTCAAGTTCTTTAAAACGCGGGCTGCTGCTAGTGTATAAAGTACAACCGAATCCTCGTGAACCCAACCCATGTATTCTTTGTAATTTATCATCGCAATTTGGCTTCCCTCCGCAGGTGGAAGCTCGCCATGCGACGAATAGACGCCTGGAGAAGCACGCGCAGAAACAACGGCGACATACGTTGGTATAGACACTAACGGCCGTATTCATAAACGTCCTACAAGCCTGTTTTAACTAAAATGGCGTTAAAATTCGTTTGTCCTTATCTGTTACTTTGAAATTTGTGTTCGTAAGAAAGTGACAAAGCACATTTTATTTAGCAGAGGCATTTTAAGTTTTACGAATAAGGGGGTTAGTATAAAAAACAGTAGGCAAAATACGTAACCAATTCATAGAGTTTAACGTACTCGTATATTTTGATAACCAAATTAAGTTCAGATTAAACCATTTTCAACAGCATTGAGGTGTTTTACTGTTTTGGCAAATATATCCCTTTCGGTATTCCGTACCTCAATATGGCGGCATAAAATAAAACGACCGATATTTTACTTTACAGGGAAATCATCGACTTGGCGCATTTACACAAATCTTGAGACAGCTTATTAGCTAGAGCTCCTGCTAGCTTAGCAGCTTATTAGCTTGCTAGCTTTCCTTGGAGCTCGATTGATATAGAAATTTGGATACCTACATAATATTAATCGGTAGCCAGTACGATTTAAAGATGTCACGAGTTGGCTGAGATTTGGAGCTGGAAGGTGGCCAGAGAAACTGTTAGGTACGAAACAACCCATTACCATTATGGGGCCCATCGAAGGGCTTGCGCTCGTTACAATCCCCTCAAACTGACCTTCGTCAATAAGGCTAGGCTAGGTACTAGACGACGATATATTGAATTGAAATAAATACTTAAATACATAGAAAACATGCATGACTCAAAAACAAGCTTGTGCTCATCGTACAAATAGATGCATCCCACGAGATATAACAACAATATATATAATTTCATATTAATAACGTTCACAAGATATAATGAACGTTAGCTATAACAACAAAACCAGGGCACGGAACAAGGAATAACGGTCAAATGACGTATAACGTTTTTGAAGTGGAAACTTCTTTAGCGGCGCTGAGCACTTTTTGGGATGGGGAAAAATAGTTAGATACGCGACAGATTTTTGTGACGTCAGATGTGAAGGAGGTCACAAACTTTTATATTTTGCTGCTAGCCGATTCGACTTTATTCAAAACTGAACGCTATTCGTAGGAGTATAAAGCCGTTAAATACTTTTTGCAATAGCATATTCTGCAAATAAATTTGTAATTTTGTCCACGCGTCCTTCACCGTTTTGCTATTGAGCAAATTCGAATAGTTCGAATTTGGACGTTATTCCTAAAGAGATAAAGCTTTGAAAAATATTTACCAACGGCAAAAACAAATTGATCCGCTGTTCTTGCAAATTCAAATAAGGTCAGGGTGGCCAAAGCCGTCAGCGGGGCATTTCCGTCAAACGGCGTTTGTGGCTATTCAAACAACAGTACGCGCTTACTGACTCGATCGGTAAAACAGAGAGAAAATTTTATACCCGCAGTCAAAAACAGATGACGCTGTCTAGCCAGTGAACGGAAAAACCCCGCTTTCAAAGATTAGTTGCGCTCTGAACTCGAATGCGAGTGTAGTGTGCTGCTGTGTTTCGTGACGGTGCGATGAAAAAATGTACTTTTAGGGCTTAGTAAATGCGTTTGTTATATAGTTCGATATTCATGTTTGATGGTAGTTTTATTAATTTTCAATTATAATCTGTTGGTGAGAAACTATGGATGGTTAAATATTGGTACTAACGAAATGATCGAGTAGACAAATCCGTCAATTGTGAAACGGGCAAAACCGTCATGTGCCGGCATTTCCCCATTTCATATATTGCCAACCTTTTTGATTTGACTTAGTTAAATAATAAAATAAAAATAAATCAGCCTATATACGTCCGACTGCTGGGCACAGGCCTCCTCTCACGGATGAGAGGGAACGGGCAGTAGTCCCCACGCTTGCCCTCTGCGGGTTGGGGACTTAACATACACCTTTGAATTTCTTCTTGGATGCATGCAGGTTTCCTCACGATGTTTTTCCTTCACCGAAAAGCCAACGGTAAATATCAAACGATATTCCGTACATAAGTTCCGAAAAACTCATTGGTACGAGCCGGGATTCGAACCCACGACCGCCGTTTGACAGCCGCATGCATGAACCGCTAGGCTACCGTAGCTTAGTAATAACTATAATAATAATAATAAATACTCTTTATTGCACCACTACAAGAGAGAAACATCTTACAAAAAAAAATGCTTAATAAATAATGGTAACAACAGGCGGTCTTATCGCTTTAAAGCGATCTCTTCCAGACAACTTTTGTACAGCAGGAAACACTTAAACTAGAATTTTAAACAGGTAGTGCAGGAATTCATCAAGAAGAGCATACTAACACATCAATCTTTCAAATATTACTAAACAGGACACACCTAATAAATGAATAAATACGCAGACATATATACAACCATACATACATAAATACATACAATACATAAAAGGCAACTTAAGGGAGAGACAGGTAATATTGTTTCAACTGATTTTTGAAAATAGGAAGAGATTTTGCACACCTTATATGCAACGGCAAAGCATTCCACAACCGAACAGCCCGAAAGGTAAATGAGCTGTTATAAAATTACCTGTTATTAAATATGGTAGCGTAGCTTAGCGTAGCGTAGTTAAATAATAACTATGATTATTATACTATAATTTATTTTCAACGATTCTTAGTTTAATTTGCAGAGGATCAAGTTTATTTTTATATTTTGCTTGATTTTTTTATTTGTTTTTCAACTCGGCGGACTGAGATTAGTCCCGATTAAAAATCATTAGATACTAAAATTGTTATATGTAAAGGCATTACACACCAGATGTATTAGACGTGCGCTTCCTACTGCATTTGAAGGTATAAATTTCCGTGGGACAGGACTTACCGCTGGTGTGACGTGAGCACGCGTGCGTCTCGCAAGCAGTGTGACTTGTATTGGGAGGGAATACTTAAGATAGCTACGTTTACATTTTAATGCCTGTCTGCGTATACCCATCTGGTGTATATACGTCTTAGCGCGTGTTAATTAGTCCATATCATTATACGATTTCAATATTAAAATTGTAAGCACGGTTGCAAAGTTAAATAATTAATTTTGATCGATAAAGGCAAAATAGCAGTATGATGGTCATCACGCTCTTCGATTGTTGAGCATTTAGGGTCTTAGCTAAATTGGTCGTTCAATACTTGAAATGAAATGACCAATTTGCTTATTAAATATGATTAAAAATTAAAAATATTGTCACGCCCATAATAACAATGAGTTGGCCACTGTACTGGATCTTACTCAACAGTGGCGCCATGTGGTGAACACAAAAACAGTAGCCCATTATTTTAAAAACATGATGTCAGTTGACGGATTTTCCCTAGGGTTTGGGAATTTGTTTTAAAAGGTTTACTACTCCTGATTATAAAAATAGGCCGGAATTGCCCCAAAAAAATACATTTGGCAATAAAATCTAAAATAAACCTTAAATTGAGTTCGCTAAAGTTTAGTTTCGATTAACAGTTCAGTGGTATTTGTTCACTTGACGTATATGTTTGTAATACGTCACGATACAAGAAAAATCGTTGGTTGACGGAATAGCCCCAAACCGTCGGGAAAATCCGTCAACTGACATGTTTTAAAAAGAAAAACATATTTAAATACCCAGCAATACTAGCAATTTAATATGAGTAAATTTGTATAGTTAAATAAATGCCCAATCTATTACAGTGATCAGGTTTATTAAAAAGTAAATATCCTCTTAGTTATGACCAGCCAAAGTGAACTTATCAAAAAGTATGACGGAAATGCCCTCATTGACCTTAGTTCGAATTTGGACGTTATTCCTAAAGAGATAAAGCTTTGAAAAATATTTGGAAATGGCAAAAACAAATTGGTATTCTGTTCTTGGTGCCAACGGCGGCTGGCGAGCCGGCCCGTCGCACCCAACGCGCCCGCGGCCCGTCCGCCTAAATAATTGATAATTGTTTATTGCGCCAAATTCATTTTTAGGGTGACACCGTAAGATGTCACGTGACCTGATTGAAAAACTGTTACAATGTTATTGAGTTTTCACTTCTGCCGGCACTCCCGGAGTGCAACCCGGTCTTTTTTTTCTATAACACTCAAATTGACTAATTTCATTTCGTATAACATACATAAAGTATAACGATCATAACATAACACATAGTATATTTTCGTATAAGGATTATAATATAGAAAATTAGGTTAGGGCAGCTAGAAAAAGGGGAGACGGGGAGCGGAGCGCCCCACAAAAGGGGCTCGGGTAGCAGTAAAAAGCAATAAATACTCTTAACAATGGTATTATTTGTAGGTTAGGTTAGGGTTATCTTGTGACTTAAGGGACACCTAACCTAACCTAACCGCCAGCGCGTCGACGTCACCCCGCTTCCATAATAATGGTATTATTTGTAGGTTAGGTTAGGGTTATCTTGTGTCCCTTAAGACACAAGCCTAATCGGGCACCCTACCTTGTTGGTAGTCAAACAACAGTTATGAATTACGAGTACACCGGATTGGGCTGACTGAAATGACGCAATCCGTATAAACGAGGTGTTCTCTTACATTAAGTAAGAAAAAGAAACAACCTAGATTAACCACCTACCCCACGGGATATGACTCTTGTATTTTTAACGGGCCATTTACTACCTACTAAGGTAAACATGCCTATTGTTGACACCTTACTCCAGTAATCGACGCCCTGTCGTTCACCTAGATTGCTATCAATTAAGCTTGAACTTGTCAAGTATTAGGCCAGTGTCGAGCACTGGGACGTTTACCTTGCCTCTTATAAGTTCTGCTAATATTTTATTTTTAAGTAATAGTTATTATTATAGTTTTACCCAACAAACAAAGTAAGTATTATAACCTAAATTAAACTCTAACAATCATTTAATACTCAAACGAAGTTGTAGGTATAAGCTAATTGTAATATTTTCACACAAGTGAAATTAAAGGATTTTTCAAGGATCCCAACTGTTTTTCTACAAATATTACCTATAGCCTCTCAAGTTTAAGAGGAATTCAACGACACCTCATGTGTCAATAATTTACTTTAAAAACAAAGTTTTAACCGACTTCAATTAAGTACCTCGCCAAGCCACGAGAATATTTCCACATTTATTTTCCAATTTACTGCATGAACTAATTTCCGAGAGAAAATGCGTTGATTGTTAGAGAAAAAAACCCAATCGCTGTATGTGGCCCGATAATATTTGAGGACTTCCCTCGAGTCCACAAGGATCACCTTTGGCACTTCATTAGATGCTATTTCAACGGAATCTTATCAGAATCTGTGACGTACTTTTGTACTTTTAAGTAAATAATTGAGGAATTCCATAAGTCATCTGTGGTCTTCATCATCAATTCCACTCCACCAAATTTATGATTTCCGGGTGTAAATACGCGAGTTATAATAGAAAATACCAAAATCACCACAC
The DNA here is from genome assembly GCA_947578815.1 of Epinotia ramella. Taxonomy (NCBI): domain Eukaryota; kingdom Metazoa; phylum Arthropoda; class Insecta; order Lepidoptera; family Tortricidae; genus Epinotia; species Epinotia ramella. Next base: position 18,107,590 of record OX388202.1, on the reverse strand, counting down.
GCGTGTCTAATATAATTGAGGAGTTCCCTCAATTTCTCATGGATCCCATCATTCAACTGAATTAAAAAAAAAATGGGACCCACCTGGAAGCATATACTTACAAACAAAAAAAAATTTTATTGAGTTTTCACTTCTGCCGGCACTCCCGGAGTGCAACCCGGTCTTTTTTTTCTATAACACTCAAATTGACTAATTTCATTTCGTATAACATACATAAAGTATAACGATCATAACATAACACATAGTATATTTTCGTATAAGGATTATAATATAGAAAATTAGGTTAGGGCAGCTAGAAAAAGGGGAGACGGGGAGCGGAGCGCCCCACAAAAGGGGCTCGGGTAGCAGTAAAAAGCAATAAATACTCTTAACAATGGTATTATTTGTAGGTTAGGTTAGGGTTATCTTGTGACTTAAGGGACACCTAACCTAACCTAACCGCCAGCGCGTCGACGTCACCCCGCTTCCATAATAATGGTATTATTTGTAGGTTAGGTTAGGGTTATCTTGTGTCCCTTAAGACACAAGCCTAATCGGGCACCCTACCTTGTTGGTAGTCAAACAACAGTTATGAATTACGAGTACACCGGATTGGGCTGACTGAAATGACGCAATCCGTATAAACGAGGTGTTCTCTTACATTAAGTAAGAAAAAGAAACAACCTAGATTAACCACCTACCCCACGGGATATGACTCTTGTATTTTTAACGGGCCATTTACTACCTACTAAGGTAAACATGCCTATTGTTGACACCTTACTCCAGTAATCGACGCCCTGTCGTTCACCTCTATTGCTATCAATTAAGCTTGAACTTGTCAAGTATTAGGCCAGTGTCGAGCACTGGGACGTTTACCTTGCCTCTTATAAGTTCTGCTAATATTTTATTTTTAAGTAATAGTTATTATTATAGTTTTACCCAACAAACAAAGTAAGTATTATAACCTAATTTAAACTCTAACAATCATTTAATACTCAAACGAAGTTGTAGGTATAAGCTAATTGTAATATTTTCACACAAGTGAAATTAAAGGATTTTTCAAGGATCCCAACTGTTTTTCTACAAATATTACCTATAGCCTCTCAAGTTTAAGAGGAATTCAACGACACCTCATGTGTCAATAATTTACTTTAAAAACAAAGTTTTAACCGACTTCAATTAAGTACCTCGCCAAGCCACGAGAATATTTCCACATTTATTTTCCAATTTACTGCATGAACTAATTTCCGAGAGAAAATGCGTTGATTGTTAGAGAAAAAAACCCAATCGCTGTATGTGGCCCGATAATATTTGAGGACTTCCCTCGAGTCCACAAGGATCACCTTTGGCACTTCATTAGATGCTATTTCAACGGAATCTTATCAGAATCTGTGACGTACTTTTGTACTTTTAAGTAAATAATTGAGGAATTCCATAAGTCATCTGTGGTCTTCATCATCAATTCCACTCCACCAAATTTATGATTTCCGGGTGTAAATACGCGAGTTATAATAGAAAATACCAAAATCACCACACGCGTGTCTAATATAATTGAGGAGTTCCCTCAATTTCTCATGGATCCCATCATTCAACTGAATTAAAAAAAAAATGGGACCCACCTGGAAGCATATACTTACAAACAAAAAAAAAATTACGAATCGGCTCATCAATGACGGAGTTCTGAGGTAACAAACATTGAAAAAAAAAATAAAAAAAAATACACCCGAATTGAGAACCTCCTCCTTTTTTTTGAAGTCGTTTAAAAATACATGAAGCCATTTGGACTGCAGCCCGTGAAATATAATTATTCTTGTCCAAATACGTAGATACATACGTGATACCTACTACATAGTACGCTCGAAAAACAGGGGCAGTCGGGTAATAACGTAGCGCAGGTTGCGCAGTAATTTAGATACCTAATAATTATGCAGTTTGAAATTAAATTGTGCCACTCTTTAAACAAACTGGTTTTTTTTTATTTCACGCCATTTTAAATAAGTATCACTTTTATTCAAGTCATTCTACTTAGGTACCTAACGAAACCATTAAGATAAGAAAATTAAACATGAAAAACATAGAAAAGTGCAACCTTTCTACACTTGAGAACTTGTGGAGGAGTAGAGAAGACGTCAGGATCATGCACTGGAGTATAATTGTACTGTTGATAGGAGCTGTAGTGGGCAGTCGGGCGCAGCCAGCAGATTTAGCTGATGATCCAGTTCGCCGTGAGTTTTTCTTTTGTATTTGTTTTCAATTCTGGAGCTTGTCTCCATGTACTGCGTGCGGACGATGAGATAACCCGAAATAAATTATCGAATTAGTTGAGAGAAAATAATTTCACTAGGTACTAGTTAGATCGTCGTTTGAGTTCAATTCTCGAATGCCATAGAACCGTATAGGCACTCGCGCACTAAACCCAAATCTTAATACGTCAGTTGTTTATAGTGCGTCTGACTTGGCAAACAGAACGGAATCCACGTTATGAGTGTGTACAAATTAACGTTTCAGTAATAATATGAAGCGCATCCTTTGTCCTTTTTAGAGTCCCGCAGTGCACCCACGGTACAAGAAACCCTTATAGTTTCTCCGTATTCGTCGGGCCATCGTTCCACGGCTTGGGTCCGTGACGCTTACTACTAGAAATGTGTAATTCGGTATACAAATGAATCACGCCGACAAAGTGGTACATTGAAGCCTAAAAACCTATTTTATTGTCTCTCCCTGTACTTGTGGGAATGTATCTTTTCTCGTTAGACCATGGGCCCCGATAACGTAAAATGTGCCATCCGTACAGCCCCGGACTGGAAAAGCTAGTTGAGGGCCAGCAGTATTCTGCTGCGTTTCGTTGTTGCTTGGGAGATTGATGGTCATGATGGCGATGATGACGAATGGCTGCTATTTATATCAACTGGTTCACGTTACCGCAGCGCCCCCGCGGCCGCGGTGCCCCAAGGGCGAGGCGTGGAACGCCTGCGGCTCGTCGTGCCCGCCGTCGTGCGACACCAGGAACAACACGTGCCTTGGGTGCACGGCACAGTGTGTGTCGGGCTGCTTCTGCGTAGGAGACACTGTCAGAGCGCCGGACAAATCTTGCGTCAAACCGAAAAATTGCCGTAAGTTATATATGTAGTACATTGTGATACATTCTAGGCGGGATTATTATTGTAAAATCAAGTGAGAATGATTTTCAATACATTTCCTCTATGCTATTTTTTTAATCCGATGCCTGAAATACGGTACCCCACGCACAGTGCTGCGTAGCACAACGTATTGTCTCCATACGATCTATGTTGTAAATAAAAATGTCATCCAAATAAATGAATCGAAACGAAACCTTCTAAATCACATTGAAATAAAAGTTGATAGGTACCTACTTCTGTAGGGCTTATTTATCGTATATCCAACGCACCGGAAAAGTGGTGAGCAGGTCTCCCACAAAGTGATCCGACGTAAGATATGGTCATCACCATATCTTACGTCGGTTCACTTTGTGGGAGGCCTGCTGGTTGGCCGGCTGATGGTTCCGGGAATAACTGGGCTAGGGACCGCGATCATAGGGGGAGGCCTGAGGCCAACAGAATAGGTGCGTCGTTTGGATCATAATACATATGATGATAACTTCTAAATACCTACTCGTGTTTCCAGCTCGCCCCACATGCGGGCGCAACGAGGTGTTCGAGAAATGCCCGCCGACCTGCCCAAGAACTGAGGAGTGCAAGAACCTCTGGTGTAAAAAGCCCTGCAAGCCGATAGACTGCTGCCATCCTTCGTGTCGCTGCAAACCTGGCTACTACAGGAACAAACAAAAAGCTTGTATTACCGCTCGAGAATGCAGTACCTAAATAAATAAGTTAAGCTATGATAAGATTTCGCCAGGTACCATTTTTCACAGGGACGCGTATGGTGTAAAGTGGCCGTCAATAGAAATTGCTAACTATGTAAACAAACCGCCATATTGAAATTGTCTTTCACTATGGCGGTTTGTTTACATAGTTAGCAAATTCTATTGACGGCGATTTTAGTAGCAATCCTTTGAAGAATGAAAATGAAGTCATAAAATGACTTTGTTTATCATAATATACTTGAGAAATAAAATGACATAATATTATATCAAGTACGTATCTTATTTTGGCTTAGGGTGGGTTTCACCGAACTGTCTGTAATCGTAAGCGGTGTTTGTTAAAATCAGAGGCTCTAGTATAAGTTTTACCCAACAAAACGTTACGACCGTGTTCGCGTTTAGCTGTCAAATCCCATACAAATTGAGGGTAAAACGCAAACGCGATCGTAAAGTTTTGTTTCGGTAAAACTTATACTAGAGCCTCTGAATGTATGCTGTGATCGTAAGTTGGTGCAACCCGCCGGTATCAGACTTCATAATATGATTTGGCTTTTATGAGACTTGTTTCATATGATTTGTCTTCAATGAGGTAATTAACTCAGATGTATTATGTATCTATAGTTGAATCCGGAAGGATGCTCCCACTCCTTCTATGGGTTCATAGTAGAAGTTACGGCTTCCATTAGGAAGTATCACGTATTAATTGTCACCTGTCGCCTGTCGTGACATTTAATACGTGAGTTTAACCGTGCATTCATTAGTAGTATTTTAGACATGTCTCACGAAAGTTTAAATTCGAATACTATAGTATTCTAGTTGCTAAGCTATAGCTTTAGTAAACAAATCGATTCAGTCGTTCAAGAATAAGTAGGTACGTAAGTATGTATAAGGAATAGGTACCGTAAAACGGGGTGTGTAGGGACAAAACTGACATTCAAACCTAGATAACATTTTATTTTTACAAACTGAATGTTATATATAACAAGTGTTTCGGACGTTTGTATTTTGGTATTTTTATGATTTTGGGTAGTTCCATTTCATAACTTACCCCGTAGTTCCTCGTAGTTGGGGTGAGATGGGTTTTCATACAAAGGTGATTTTGGAAGATTGTTGGATTAATTTTTTTTTTATTATGAATACTGGCTTCCGCCCGCGACTTCGTCTGCGTGGACCCGAGATAAAAACTATCCTATATTTTAATCCAGGCTATAAACTATCTTCGTGCAAAATTTCATCCAAATCAGTTAAGCCGTTTAAGCGTGATTGAGTAACAAACATCCAGATATCTAAACATCCAAACCATCTAAACTTTCGCATTTATAATATTACTAGCTTCCGCCCGCGACTACGTCTGCGTGGACCCGGGATAAAAACTATCCTATATCTTAATCCAGGCTATAAACTATCTTCGTGCAAAATTTCATCCAAATCGGTTAAGCCGTTTAAGCGTGATTGAGTAACAAACATCCAAACATCTAAACTTTCGAATTTATAATATTAGTAGGATTACTATAGCTCCTATTTAAATTGGAATACATTATTTAGGTAGCAGTAGCCTTAAAATCCCCTCTCACCCGGGATGGAAAGGGGTTTCCATCCCTTCTCTCCCCATTCATAACCTAACTCTCCTCGCGATCCCTACTCACCCCATTTTACGGTACATGTAATTCATTGTGATACAGAATATAAACGATTTAAGTACATCCGAGGCAAATACAATATTGCATCAAGATATCAGATATCTTATCGCGTGTAAGAAATTTTATCTCACGAAAGTGTGTTAATGTAAGCACACATTGTTGGTGCCTTTGTGCCAGTGTCTCTTGACTAACATTGAGACTGAGTGCTCCCGTTCTTGAACGGCGTCATTTGTAACGATTCAGTCGCTACAGGACATGTGTGTGGTTAAGAACATCTGGCGTAACTTATACCTACTATGTCTGTGTATTACCTCTCCACGCTTAAACCGCTGAACCGATTTAGATGAAATTTGGTATAGAGATAGTTTCAGACCTGGGGAAAAGGACATAGGGTAGTTTTATCCCGGAAATCATCCCCTAAGGGGGTGAATAGGAGGGTGAAAGTTGGTATGTAGCTACGATATAAACGAGTTCCACACGGTCGGAGTCGCGGGCAGAAGCTAGGATATTAAAAATAGTATTAGAGCAAAAGTAAGAGAGCTACTTTGTAAAAATTATATGTAGGGGATAGAACATCTCCTGAACTGCTCAACCGGTATATAGAACGGAACTTCGGGAGAGACATTAGCTTATATTCTATCCCGAGGAAGCCATCGATCTTTGCAATAAGCGGGCGAAGCCGCGCGGCCATCCTAATATAGTACCTATAAGAAAGCAGGCAAACCAGCGGAATATAGCCTTTAACCACCCAGGTCAAAGAATTTTTTAAATCGGATAAGCGGTTTCGGAGATTACCTAAAACATACAAAATTACAACCTTACAAACTTATTCCTCTTTATAATATTAGAAGCGCCAGCAGAAGCAAGAAAAGTCCAGTCAGTAGTAAAGATTTAGTCTCAAAGAATATTTTTGACCCGAGTCATATTCGTATTACCTACTACGTAAATTCTAGAACAAATAAACCATTGAAAATAAAATTAATTTATTTAAAGAATTATATTAACAATCTATTCCACAATAGTAATATCATACAATCTTTTAATTTCCAAATTCAACTTACATTAATACATTTACAAATTTATACAAAGGAATTCATAGGTAACATTTTACAATCCTAGCCAATATAATAAATAGGTGTAAAAAATCGTAAGTGTCGTAAGTTTTTTGGCACAAAGCACTATTAAGAGCCATGTTCTTAGATGCAGTCTTGGAGTTTTTAAAATGAAATTCCTACAGTAATTATCAGAAAGAGGTTTGGGTAAAAATGTTGTCATTTTTTTTTTTAATGAGCGGCCACTCGTAAAAGTGGTAGATTATGATAGATCTACACAAAACAAACATATTTTGTTATGAAATGTAACACACTAAAATGCATCAGAGCCGAGATATTTGCAATATATATTTTCACAGGTCATATTGTAACGTTATAAACTAAACTTCAAACTTAAATATCTCGGCTCCGATATTGCTTAACGCGTTTAATTTTATATATCTATGAATATTAAGAGGTCCTCTAAACGATTAATAAAAAAACATCCTTGGCTGCTGCAAAAAAAAAACGTCATTTTTTCTCATACAAGGTTACCCAATGCCCTTTTGTCGATTTGCTGTAAATTATGTGTATTCCTCAACAAGAAATCATAATATGACAATTTTATTGTAAATAATTCACTGGCAATGCAAGACTTGCTACTGCTTTACGTTAGCCGTTGCTCTAAGTCACCATGATAAAATAATAAATAAGACATCAATCATCATCTAGAACAAGCTCTTCTTACGTTCGAAGCGAAAGAGCGGGTAAATTAGGCGTTTTGAGTGGACATTTCATTTTAAAATCTCACGTATTGCAACACGTGTAAAAACTGAGCATTGTTTCATCCATTACGCTAAACGTTTAATTTCTCTGAATTAAAATCTACATTGATTAAAAATAACTGGCACAAAATTCATACAAAGTAAAAATAACTTCTGGAGTAGGTTTTTCTAGAGATAATTTCTCAGTTAAAAAATGGACGGAAATATTACCATTATCACCCGATGGCACAAGCCAAGATTGAGGCATGCAAAACGAACAAACTTTACAATGTCTGCACATGCCGTTCCTTCAGGTACCCTTACTAATATACACATTATCAAAATAATGCCTCTATTTACAATTATAAAATACCTATTATGCACAGTTTGTTCACCAATACAAAAGACTAGCCTTTGCTAAGTAAGTACACTTATTACGTATAAAGATATCTAAAAATTCGTTATTCACATTAATTTCTAACTTGAAGCATATTCAGTCGTATCTCATCTCACATAATAATAATTAACATTCGTTGAACACATAATATAATGCTACGTATAATTTCTTGTTCTATTTATTATGGACGGCCGTTCACTTTTGTCTCTTACACAGTTTGAGATTCACTATTAGTCACTTTAAAAGTCCACCGATCTTCTGTGTCGAGCTCTGTTTGCAGGTCAAACAAACTCGTAAGTTCTATAGCTCGGTAGTTGTTTCCACTGGCGAATCGTAAGCGTAGCCAGTAATATTTCTCTTTCCAAATGTCACGTTGTCATTATCAGAAGCTCTGTGAACAATATACACGCTCATTTGAACCAGCAATATCGTTATCCAAACTTACATAAAACGCTTACAGAGTTGTAAAAGTATTTCGACGAAGGCACTATTTAAACTTAACTTTTAAACAGAGAGTAAGTTAATAAAGGCAGTAAAACGTGAAAGGGTTGGCCACACTAACAAAGTTTAGAACAGAAACCATCCCAAGTAAATACAGAACGAAGTAACAATTAGCCTTTGTTCTTCATATTTCAAACGTATAACTTAAGTACACGGTTTAAAGGTAGAACACAGTCACGGAATATGTAACAATAGCCTATTGGAAACCAAAATTCCATGTTCCTGTTGTCCATTTTTGTTCGTCGCTTTCAATGTCAATCATATTTTAATCTGTTTCGTGTCAGAACGATTGGGGTTGATGCTCTGAATTCGTAAAAACAATGTTGGGGTTGATGCTCTGAATTCGTAACAACAATGTATATGCAAACGCCACAAACTCACCTCTGCAAGCCGGGTATATCATCATACGCCATTATAGGCGAGCTTTTCTTCTTATGGTTATTGCCGTTTATCTTCCGTCCCAGCGTGGTGGCGAGGAGTCCTCCATTATTATTGTTCGCTCTGGGCAGTGTTCCTAAGGCGTTGTTGAGCGCATGGTTGTTCGGCGCCCTTCTGTTGAGGGTCTGCGTGTTGTGATGGGGCCGTGCGAACATGTTGTTGGTCATGGAGTCGAAGTGGTGGTGGTTGTTGAGAGTACCATTTTCGTTGACGCTGGACGCTCGAGCCGTTGTCGCTGTTTCGGAAAGGGTTGGGCTGCGTTCACCTATAGACAAATAGATAAATGATTTTATTGGGTATTCTAATTATTGTTTAGTATAATTTCATAAAATAATGTGGTGCAAAATTACCGGTGTATGCATGATTTCGGGAATGTAGTGCATATTAAAACTTTCTCTTACCGTTATCTTTTGACAGGTACTGCACGTTGTGAATGTTAAATGCATGATTGTTAGAACTGAAGTCGAGCTGTAGATCCGCGTCGTCCACTGCCATGTTTAGAACCTGGAATATAGTCATTTCTTAATGAATCGCCACGTCAAGTAGTAAAACGGAACAGGATTTTTTATCTTCTTCAACTTTTTATGATATATCAAAAACGCTTTGTTGGTATGAAGTTTGTAGGGAACGCAGACTAATTTTCTGGTCCATGTAGGTATTTAAAAATCTTTGAAACAGCAAAAGTAACTTGAGGCATTTTTCGAGAGTTTTCGTTAGTTTTGTTTGTTAGTAATGTATTTTTTTTACCCTATTGCGAGTGAAGGATCATACCTGCGTTTCATATCTGGGCGCGGGGTCGTCCTCGCTGGACTCGTAGCCGGAAGCCGGTCGCGGTGGCGGCATGGACATGCTAAGCGTGCCGTATTGCTGGATCGTTTGCTCCTTGTGCTTCTTATACCTAAACAATTGCATTATAAGGGGTGAATAAAAAAAGAAAAAAAATATGGGGGGACAATCTTACACAAATCGACCTAGTCCCAAACTAAGCAAAGCTTGTACTATGGGTACTAGATGACGATAAACATACTTATATAGATAAAAAAAAAGACCGGGTTGCACTCCGGGAGTGCGAGCAGAAGTGAAAACTCAATAACATTGTAACAATTTTTCGATCAGGTGCATCTTACGGTGTCACCCTAAAAATGAATTTGACGCAAATTTATAAACAATTATCAATTATTTAGGCGGACGGCCCGCGGGCGGGTTGGGTGCGACGGGCCCAACGCGCCGCCGCGGCGCAACGGTGCCGGGGCCCGGCGCGCCGACGGGCGGCGGCAAACACAATACCAATTTGTTTTTGCCATTGCCAAATATTTTTCAAAGCTTTATCTCTTTAGGAATAACGTCTAAATTCGAACTATTCGAATTTGCATGAACAGCAGATGGCGTTGCACGGTGGCAACCAAAATATCAATTTGTTTTTGCCGTTGGTAAATATTTTTCTAAGCTTTATCTCTTTAGGAATAACGCCCAAATTCGAACTATTCGAAATTCGAATTCTCAATAGCAAAACGGTGAAGGACGCATTGGTATTATTACAGATTTATTTGCAGAATATGCTATTGCAAAACGTGTTTAACGGCTTTATACTCTTACGAATAGCGTTCAGTTTTGAATGAAGTCGAATCGGCTAGCAGCAAAAAGTGACCTCCTTCACATCTGACGTCACAAAACTCTGTCGCGTATTTAACAATTTTTCCCCATCCCATTTTTGGGACTTTTGTGCTCAGCGCCGCTAAAGAAGTTTTCACTTCAATAAACACTTAAATATGTACATAGAAAACAACCATGACTCGGGAACAAATACTCGTGCTCATCACAACAAATAAATGCCCTTACCGGGATTCGAGCCCAGGACCTCTTGCTTCGTAGGCAGGGTCACTACCAACTAGGCTAAAGCAGTCGTCAACCGGAATTATACCGTTATTATCTCGCTGAAAATTAGAATCGTACGCTTCGACTTAAGCGGCTTAGCGCTTCAATTTAAGATTTGGTCGCCTAAGGGTGGGTTGCACCAAACCGTCTGTACTCGTAAGCGGTTTTCGTTAAAATTTGAATGTATGGAAAGTTTGACAAGTTTCTATGCAATGACGGCCGCAGGCGCCATATTTGACGTTGATCGGTCTGTAATCGTAAGTCGGTGCAACCCGCTGTAATTTATTCGCGCCAGGCAACTTTGTGAGTGGTGATGTAGACGCTCACCTGTTCCAAGAGGCGCAGATGTAGACGGTGGCGGCGGTGGCGGCCACGAGCACCAGCGCGGCGAGTGCGAGCAGCGCGGCGGGCAGCGCGGTGGCGAGCGGCGCGGCGGCCAGCTGCGGCCGGCGCGGCGGCGCGGCCGCGGCCAGCGGCGCGTGCGCGCGGCTCGTTGGCGCCGACAGCCGCGCCGACAGCGCCGTGCTCAACCCGTCGTCTATCGCCCTGACGGACAATAGTACATTATTGTCGAAGCAAGGGAAGTAGGCAATTGCTGGCTGAGTATTCATTTTAAACGGACGACCCTGGGAGTCCGTTTAATTTAATACGAAGCCAGCAATTGCCCTTCCGGCTGAGACAAATAAAGAGTTTTTCTCAAAAATTGTGCAAGAAAACAAAAATATACTTTCTGATAAATTGATAATGTTGCATGCTTTTCTTCTGGCCACTTCATGAAGTTGTCGTACGCCTTTAGATATTTGTCTTTTGGCTTTGCAGAGAACAAATTATCAAGAGCTGAGCTTGCTTACTTTTTAAAGCTGAAATAATTTTCCGAAAAAATAACTTTTTAACTTTTCAAAAAGTTTGTACCATAACAAATAATGGATTTTGTATGCAACATTGTTGTCGAGCAAAATCGAGCTCTTCACGTCCTGATTTTTTACCAATAAAGTCAACTTTGCCAATCATTTATTGAGAAAAAGTGCTTTACCCTCAGTGAATAGACTACAATTAGCATTTATTCGTGTCAATATAAACAGAAGATTAGTACCTAGATAAAATTTACAATAAATTAGAAGTTGAAACGGTTCCATTTCCTTCATTTCCTCTTTGGCGGGAGGCCTATCTCCAGCAGTGAACGTCTTTCGCCTGATATGATGATGATGATGGTGCTATCTAATGGCCAGCGCTGTCTTGCCATGGAACCATCTCGTGGTTCCACGATGTAAAGAGCGAGAGAAAAACAAAACAGACGAAAGAAATTGAAATACAATAAACTTAATAATGTATCATACTAAAACTAATCGACACGGTAATAAAACGGATACAGGAGTTATTCCATTCAGCTTTATTTTAAGAACTTGTCACTATGTCATACCACTTTCTGGACAACGCTCTTAGAATCCCTGGTAAGTATCTTCCCGGTGTTGGGATGGAGCAGATACAGCCCGATGTCGGTGCCGTGCGCGTCGCTTTCGAGCTTGCCGTTCTCGTTGAGAAAGTGCCGCGCTGTCATCTTCTCTAGGCCCGCGAACAATCCGCTCCGTTCTTCTACAGCGGCTAGCACGGCCCGAGTGCTACGCTGCAGCGTTTCGGAGTCCTTTGGCGCTACTTCTACCACTAGCCGGTTCCCTATTTGACATTATTATCATACTACTTACTTGACAACGCTCTTAGAATCCCTGGTAAGTATCTTCCCGGTGTTGGGATGGAGCAGATACAGCCCGATGTCGGTGCCGTGCGCGTCGCTTTCGAGCTTGCCGTTCTCGTTGAGAAAGTGCCGCGCTGTCATCTTCTCTAGGCCCGCGAACAATCCGCTCCGTTCTTCTACAGCGGCTAGCACGGCCCGAGTGCTACGCTGCAGCGTTTCGGAGTCCTTTGGCGCTACTTCTACCACTAGCCGGTTCCCTATTTGACATTATTATCATACTACTTACTTGACAACGCTCTTAGAATCCCTGGTAAGTATCTTCCCGGTGTTGGGATGGAGCAGATACAGCCCGATGTCGGTGCCGTGCGCGTCGCTTTCGAGCTTGCCGTTCTCGTTGAGAAAGTGCCGCGCTGTCATCTTCTCTAGGCCCGCGAACAATCCGCTCCGTTCTTCTACAGCGGCTAGCACGGCCCGAGTGCTACGCTGCAGCGTTTCGGAGTCCTTTGGCGCTACTTCTACCACTAGCCGGTTCCCTATTTGACATTATTATCATACTACTTACTTGACAACGCTCTTAGAATCCCTGGTAAGTATCTTCCCGGTGTTGGGATCGAGCAGATACAGCCAGATGTCGGTGCCGTGCGCGTCGCTCTCGAGCGTGCCGTTCTCGTTGAGAAAGTGCCGCGCTGTCATCTTCTCGAGGCCCGCGAACAATCCGCTCCGTTCTTCTACGGCGGCTAGCACAGCGCGAGTGCTACGCCGGAGAGTTTCGGAGTCCTTTGAGGCTACTTCTACCATTAGCTAGTTCTCTTTTTAACACTATAATCATGCTACTTACTTGACAACGCTCTTAGAATCCCTGGTAAGTATCTTCCCGGTGTTGGGATCGAGCAGATACAGCCAGATGTCGGTGCCGTGCGCGTCGCTCTCGAGCGTGCCGTTCTCGTTGAGGAAGTGCCGCGCTGTCATCTTCTCGAGGCCCGCGAATAATCCGCTCCGTTCTTCTACGGCGGCTAGCACAGCGCGAGTGCTACGCCGGAGAGTTTCGGGGTCCTTTGAGGCCACTTCTACCACTAGTTGGTTCTCTTTTTGGAGGAGGTTTATCTGAGGAACATTATATATTTTAGTACGAGCTTGCGAGTTCGTTTTATTAATCCTCGTGTCGCCCTCTATATAAACATTTGATCAGTGAAATTGTAATTCAAAAATTGCTTATTTTTTGTTTTTAATTGAATGAAAATTCAAAGGTGTATGTGAAGTCCCCAACCCGCACTGGGCCAGCGTGGGGACTACTGCCTGTTCCCTCTCATCCATGAGAGGAGGCCTGTGCCCAGCAGTGGGACGTATATAGGCTGATTTATAATTGAATGAAAGAAAATAAATAGGACTATAAATAGGCGCGGCGCGAGATTTAATAATGTATTTTTCCACTGAAAACGGCAAGCTCTTTTAGCTATATATCCGAAGAGTCATTTTGTCCGAAAGCATATTTTCTCCGAATTTCATAATTCCGCAAACCATGTTCCGCAGATTTTTTTGAAGTGAAAACTTCTTTAGCGGCGCTGAGCACCTTTTGGGGTGGGGAAAAATTGTTAAATACGCGACAGAGTTTTGTGACGTCAGATGTGAAGGAGGTAACTTTTTGCTGCTAGCCGATTCAACTTCATTCAAACCTGAACGCTATTCGTAAAAGTATAAAGCCGTTAAACACTTTTTGCAATAGCATATTCTGCAAATAAATTTGTAATAATACCAACGCGTCCTTCACCGTTTTGCTATTGAGAAAATTCGAATAGTTCGATTTTGGCGTTATTCCTAGAGATAAAGCTTAGAAAAATATTTACCAACGGCAAAAACAAATTGATATTTTGGTCGCCACCGCCGTCTGCTGTTTTTGCAAATTCCAATAGTTCGAATTTAGACGTTATTCCTAAAGAGATAAAGCTTTGAAAAATATTTGGCAATGGCAAAAACAATTTGGTATTGTGTTTGCCGCCGCCCGTCGGCCACGCCCGCGGCCCGTCCGACTAAATAATTGATAATTGTTTATAAAGCGTCAAATTCATTTTTAGGGTGACACCGTAAGATGTCACGTGACCTGATCGAAAAACTGTTACAATGTTATTGAGTTTTCACTTCTGCCGGCATTCCCGGAGTGCAACCCGGTCTTTTTTTTTTATCTTTCAGGATATAATACTAACCTAACCCATTTAATATGTATTTCATTAAATAATCGGCGTCCAAATTTTCGTTATGCGGTAAATGGAGTTCGGAATTTTGAATTTTCGAAATAATGATGCTTTTCGATATTTTGTGTGTCCCTCCAAACCAATAGAAGTATTTTTTTACGAGAACCTCAGATCTTTTTTAAAGTTTGGGAGTGGACACATAATGGTATTTACATATAAATTTACCATAAACTATCAAACTTCAGCTCCACTATTCCGGAAAAATTGAGAATATTTTCTTTTAAAATTCTCCCAGTCAAATAAATGCAAGATGACAATATTCTAACGGTAACGGTAATCTTACAATGTTACTTCTGTGTTTCTCAGTTAAAATCTGGCAAGTCATATTTTCAATCACATTTCCTCCGTCGCATATACATATATATGTCTAGTTGACGAGAATTATACGTCTGTTTGTGTACAACATAAACAATATAGACATACATGAAAAATATCGCAACAAAAAAAGGACAGCCAAGATAAGGAAAACCTGTTGGTAATAACTATCATCATCCTTCTAGCGTTATGTGAAATTTTGTTTTTAATTTGTATTGTATACTTATTCACTTACCACGACGGAAGCTCTAATAACTATAGTTTTACTTATTCACTTACCACGACGGAAGCTCTAATAACTATAGTTTTACTTATTCACTTACCACGACGGAAGCTCTAGCAATATTGTAATCCTGCGGAGAGTGAGGATTGTCTCTCGCCGTCACACTGAACTTGAACGGCAGCACTTCCTCCGGAACATTCTCGAAAGTCTTGATGTTGCTGATGACACCCGTGTCTGCGTCGAGGCTGAAGTATTCTTCGGCCGCCTTTGTCCATGAATTTTTTTGGTATTCTAGCTTCCCGAATGCTCCACTGTCTGCGTCTTTGGCCTGGGCAAAACAACAATGATATTAATACTATTTACTGGGTATTTTCATCAGGCAGACCATATGCTTATTTGTCACCATCAAAGTATTAATAATTTCAGCCCCCAACCCAAAAAAAACATAGCTAAGAACTATCTCGACAGACTTTTCGATTTGGTCGCAACAATGGCACAGACAGACAGTGAGTGACACATGTTAAGATAACACCCCTCTTTTTCGTCGGGGGTGACAACAAGCTGTGGGCCATCGTGGTATTTTAGTGTATTATCTTATCTTATCTAGATGAGGGCCCTTTCGGATGCACTTCGACCCAGTGGGATCTTTTGTGCATTTGCCCTCTCCTTTATGCCTACTCCCAAGCTCGCTCCATCATTTCCACAAAGCGTATGATGCAGCTCAGCGGAAGCACCTTGAATTCCTTTGGTTGCGGATAACCGTTACCAAAGTAATTCATTCTTTGTCTGGCAAGGGCATGATATTCACACAATAAGTGTTCCATAGTCTCGTCCTCCTCGCCACACATTCTACAGTCTAAACTATCCGATAGTCCCATCTTGGCCAAGAGATCCTTGACCCCGAAGTGACCTGTGAACACCCCAGATATGATTCTGAGTTGCTTCCTATTAAACGGTGAAAAGTATGAAACTTTGAAGTGTGTTTTTTTTTTGTTAAATATTAGTTTTGACCTGAAATAGCAAAACACGTGTCAATTATTATTTCATGTTCTCCAACATATATTAAAACTAGTAATTAACAAGCAGTTTGCTTGAACAAAACTCTCTTCCGAAGTTAGAGGGTTTCGCCATTTTTCAGTACTTTGGAGGACAATATCTCCCAATAGGTTGAGTTTGAGCAGCTAAAAAAAATTACATGTCGGTTATTTTAGACTACTCTATAACATATATAAAAATCATTGAAATCGGCGCCGGACAGTTGGGTATGTTTCCTTGTAAGTAAAGTACGATTCCCACCGAACGAGCCGGGCCGGGTAGCCTGGCGCCGCGTCCAACAGATGCACGAGCACCCGGCGGCAGCCGACTGTGTCTTAACACGTTCACAGTCCAGTGCCCCATACATGGGTCACTATAGCCGACTAGGTACGCACTCAAATCACTTTAATTATAGTTGTTCCATACATTTAGGATAGTTAGCGATCAATTAGCTATGAATTAACTCTTAATTTGGTTTTTTTTTTTTGGCGATTTCATTGTTGGCCCCAGAAGAAGCCAGTCAGATGCGAGGACATCCGAGCGCCGCGTGGAGCAGTTCGGCTTCATATTCTTTTGGCAACTTGAAAATTGCGCGCGGGCGCGGTCGGTGAGAATTGTACGATATAACGTTCTGCTGAAGGTTGCAGGCGTGGTTGTAGCATACCTTAACTTGCACAACGTTGCCCAAAAGCATGTCCCTAGTGACAATTGCGTAGTATTTCCCCTTAGCCGCTGGTATGGTCGAGAGGTCGGTGCCGACGAACGACGGCGAGTTGTCGTTCACGTCGGTGACGTGGACCTTCACGTTGGCCTTGCTGCTCTCGGGGTTAATGAGGCCTTGGATAGACTCTAGTTGGACTTCGAGAGAGTATTCGGCGAGTGTTTCGTAGTCAAGCGAGCTGGTGTTAAGGTAGATCGCGCAGTCGCGGTCTTCCGTCAGTTTCACGTAGAAAACACCTGGTAAAGAAAGGGAAAGGTTAGGATTCATATTTTATAAACTAAACACATGGTGGCTGCTAACAACCGTGTCAATTACTGAGCATTGCATTACTTTTGGCTGCTGTTTTTTCAAGTGAAAACTTCTTTAGCGGCGCTGAGCACTTTTTGGGAGGGGGAAAAATTGTTAAATACGCGACAAAGTTTTGTGACGTCAGATGTGAAGGAGGTCACTTTTTGCTGCTAGCCGATTCGACTTCATTCAAAACTGAACGCTATTCGTAAGAGTATAAAGCCGTTAAACACTTTTTGCAATAGCATATTCTGCAAATAAATTTGTAATAATACCAACGCGTCCTTCACCGTTTTGCTATTGAGAAAATTCGAATAGTTCGAATTTGGGCGTTATTCCTAGAGATAAAGCTTAGAAAAATATTTATCAACGGCAAAAACAAATTGATATTTTGGTCGCCACCGTGCACCGCCATCTGCTGTTCTTGCAAATTCGAATAGTTCGAATTTAGACGTTATTTCTAAAGAGATAAAGCTTTGAAAAATATTTGGCAATGGCAAAAAAAAATTGGTATTGTGTTTGCCGCCGCCCGTCGGCGCGCCGGACCCCGGCACCGTTGCGCCGCGGCGGCGCGTTGGGCCCGTCGCACCCAACGCGCCCGCGGGCCGTCCGCCTAAATAATTAATAATTGTTTATAAATTTGCGTCATATTCATTTTTAGGGTGATACCGTAAGATGTCACGTGACCTGATCGAAAAACTGTTACAATGTTATTGAGTTTTCACTTCTGCCGGCACTCCCGGAGTGCAACCCGGTCTTTTTTTTTCCTATATTTTTCTTTTTCATAAGTACAACATTTTACTAGTCAATTCGTTACATTTCTAGTTGGTTACAGTATACTTAGATTATAATAAATAATATATTTCATCACACTTGCTCGAAAAGGGCTTCATAATCCGCAGACATACAGAGCTACAATAGCCTAGCCTATGTTACGCCCGTGGGCGTAATGGTTTTTTTCTTAAATTGTATCTGTCACTCATGCGGCAGTTACAAAGCAAAGAGGTTTTATATCAAATACGATGTCTGAAAACGTATTTATAAATAAATTTAAACTTAAAAACACTACTAAAACGTGTTTAACAGAATTATTTACAGATTTAATATGTAGTTATTTAGTGTCTATGTAAAATGTTTTTAAGTTTTTTCAAATCGTGGCTGTATACCGAAGGGTCTTTGCCATACGCGCCTCACGTCAAATTCAACAAAATGGACAACTGACGTGATGCAGGTTTTATTACGATTTGTATTAGTGTCATCTAAAATGTATTTGTTTCCTCGCAAATGTGATGAAAAACATGGTGTATAACACGGGCGTAAGAATATTGCACACTCGAGTGTTCTGATAGACTCTTGTTCGCAATATTCCACTTACGCCCCTCGTTAAACAATGTACTATTTTGCTTAAAATAAATTCATCTATGCTATAGCATGCTTGGTCAACTAATAGAGTTTCCAACATATTTGCTCGTAACGTGCCTCTTATTACGTCGCTTTTAGGCTCATAATCCTGGGTATTAAACACGCGTGTCTTATAACCTTACGGCTCTCGTGTTTTATAGTTATGTTATACCGCTTAAGACATATTGGTACCTTGCAGCAATGTGCATGTATAAATACGGTGCATTCTTTAACTAACCCCCCGTTCCCACTATGTCGTCTGTCGGGATGATTTTTTATCGTGTGTCGTCGCCTCATATAAATTGGTGTCCGAGAAGTGTAAACAACTTCATATAAAATGTTCTGCCACTACGACACACGATAAAAAATCGTCCCGACAGACGACATAGTGGGAACCAAGGCTAACCGGGTTGTACAGCTTTTTTTTTCTCAGCAAAGGGATTCTTGCCGACTAAACAAATGAAATCCTTTTTGTGAATTAATTGATTAGTTCTTCTTGGATATAATATAGAAACGTTTCATTTAGTAAAACTATTTACTTTTGATAATATTTTGCACGAATTTGTATTGAATAAGTAGGTACCTACGCATATATTTATTTCATTTTGAATTGGCTGTTTAGAGAAGTCGTCGTCAGTTCTAGGGTTGAACATGGCTAACCGCGTGTCTAGATTGAACGTTCACATAAACTTACAAGTATAGTCAAGAGCAAAATTTTCGGGTACAGTTTGTACTGAAATTCTATACCAAGGGCACCCGAAAATTTTGCTCCCGGGGTAAAATTATAATAAACCCTACCTTTTTGGGAAGTCCCTGTCAGTTTACATTTGAGCGGAGTGTCGGGGGAGTGTTCCCTCTTGTTCAGCAGCGGTAAGATTCTGACTAGTGTGCCGTTGGGAGAGTTCTCAGCCACGTGCTCCGTGTAAAGCGTGTCAGCGAATCCGAGACCCACCTGCGAAAAAACATTTCAATTATATGCCGGTACTGAAGAAACGACGACATACAAGAAGTAGCAGGCAAATACTGGATGGAAAAAGGAAGGGACAGAGAACGTTGGAAAGAGCTGGGGGAGGCCTATACCCAATTAGGGATCCATATTAATTAATGTTACTTAAATATTGTAAAAATCTACATATGTACCAAATATGGAAATAAAAAGGCTTATTATTATTATTATTACTGAAGAAACACATTGGCATTCTGATACTAAACGTTGCTAAGCAACATATTGAGCGTGTTTTTCGAAACATTACACGAAAACATCGATACGCAGTTCGTGGCCATATACAAAAACATTTCCCGCGCGCATGAAGGGTTTTTTTAATTTTCAACCGCCGCGCGATCAGATCTATTTGTGTATGAAAACAAATGCTTTGTGTAACGGTTTTTTAATACACGGGTAATAATGTCCTTTGTGTAATGTTTGGAAAAGTCACTCGCAGGAGACCCGAATTTTCAAAAACATTTTACTCAGGCTCACCTAATATGTTTAGGAAAAATAAGTATGACTCGTATATTAAAGGGAACATATCACAATACGCTACCGAAGCTGGCCTTGATGGCTTTACACCGCATTTTCGTTACACCCTGTATGCATATGAATACCAGGGAGAGAGAGAATAGAGAGAGAATTTTTATTTGACTACTTTTGACTGCTACTAACTTTACGACGCTGACTGTACCAAATGAGATTTTAAAAGAAAAGTCGCTTTATGTGCACCGCTCACTATTTACGGCCGTATTCATAAACGTTCTACAAGCCTATTTTAACTAAAATGGCGGTAAAATTTATTTGTCCTTATCTGTCACTTTGACATTTGTGTTCGTAAGAAAGGGACAAAGCACATTTTATTTAGCAGAGGCATTTTAAGTATTATAAGGAGGTTAGACTTTAGGAAAGTAGAGAAGCCAACGAAGACCTTGCACAGGAGGGTAATAATAGGGTGGTTCCTCTTGAACAACACAGGAGTATTTTTACTCACGTCCGGAGGCACGGTAGCGGAGTGGCTCACGTAGACTGTGAGGCTGGTGACGGAAGACAGCATCGGCTCGCCTTGGTCGTACGCTTGAACATCCACCTAAAAAACAGAATGTTCACTACTAGAATAGAATTCAAAAAACTTAATACTTACATAGCTTTTCTTCAAATTCGGAATTGCAGATATTGTGATGACCAGTCATAAAAAACCGGGCACAATTAACATTTGAATAATACTTTCTCGTATGATACAATAACTACTACTTGGAAAAGTTGAAAAACCCCCGACATTTTCATTTCAGAGTCCAATATCTCAAAAACGGCTGAACAGATTTTCATGAAACATGGCTAAGAACACTCGGGATAAAATTACATATTACACAAAAAAACCGCATTCAAATCGGTCCATCCGTTTGGGAGCTACGATACCATAGACAGATACACAGATACACAGACACGTTAAACTTATAACGCCCCTCTCTTTGCGTCGGGGGTAAAAAATGCTCCGCTCCATTCAATCGGTATTTAAGGTCTCTATGACCAACAAACAGTTACTACAGGCCTATTCCAAGAAACGTTGTCAGAATATTCAGTCATTCAAACGACATAGATGCACAATTAAAGGAAGCCTTTTGTATGTTTGAGGTTATTTACGGTGGCAGACATTTTATAAAACTGACATTGGAATTTGTTTCTTCCACCTCAGACGGTAGGGTCGCTTTTTGAAAGGACTACTTTATAATTCGGCCAACTCAAACAATCTCAAGTATGGCGCAATAGGGGTGTAGACACTAAATAAAATAATCAATAATGTCGTATTTTCTCGAAAAAGGATTAAAAATGTAGTCAAAGTTTTAAGAAGGGGTATGTTCTGTCACTTTTTCGCAAAACGCAACTTCGTATGAAACGATGACGCTCGCAGTTTGTGACGTCACTAATAGACGGCAATGCCCATCGTGTTCGGCGCCGCCGTCGACGCGGCCCCCCGGCAGCATCCCGTAACGTGACGTCACACACTGTTTGCGTTTTCTCTCTCTAACACGTAATATTAAAACGGTTGTAGCTTCGTAATACTTTGAGGTATATGAATGGGATTTTCGTCACTATATACCTAGTTATTGCATTCTTTCTTTAGGAGTAATAATAATTTTGAGACTTGAGACTCACTGTGTATTCGCTGTCGGTCTCCTTCCTCAAATCGTCGCGGACCCGCACGGCGCCGGTATCCGGCTCCACGTTGAAGTACTTCGATGCTTTCCCTCTGCCGGCGAGCTTGTACCGCACCCTGTCCAAATAGTGCATTGTGCAGTGAGGTCGGTAAGAGGTTTTTTACGCGCGTTTTATTAGAAGCCCGACGCCGGCCGAAGCCAGAATATTTACAACATGGCAGACAACAAAAGACCATACTCCATACTGAAGGAACTCAGCATCAAGCAGCGTCTATCATCCGTAGTGGAGTCTCGCATCCTAACGTTTTTCGGGCACGTATGTCGTCGAGGAGACGTAGCTGTCGAGCGACTCGTGATCCAGGGAAATGTCGAGGGCATCAGACCGCGAGGCAGGTCACCATGAGATGGACAGATCAGATAAAAGCTGCAGTAGATGCATCACTACACGCAAGCTAAGGAAGGCGACTGTCAGAGAGTAATGGCGGCGTGTTGTGAAGCTTACCAACACCTGGGGCCGTAGACAATGTTACAATCGACAAGCGCTAACGCTAACGCTAACGATATAATGTTTGGGAATGACAGATGCCGACGAAACACTTTTCGTTAACATCTGTCATTCCCATACATTTTATTAGTTAGCGTTAGCGTTAGCACTTGTCGATTGAAACCTTGTCTAGGCCCCTTGAAATGATGACCACGAACACTCGGTCAAGAGTGAAAAGACAAAGAAGAACACAACAAAAGGGTTTTCAAACAATACGGCAAGTTCTAACGTACCTGTTATTCGGAGCAGTCGCGTCTTCGTCCGTAGCCGCGACCGTGTGGACCAGCGTGCCGATCGCGGACGAGTCCTCTATCGTGACCGGACGGACCACTGACGTGAAGATTGGCGCGTTGTCGTTTTTATCCTGAACGAAATAATAAATCAGCCTATGTACGTCCCACTGCTGGGCACAGGGCTCCCCTCATGGGAAGGGAGCAGGGGGAACGGGCAGTAGTGCCCGCGCTTGCCCAGTGCGGGTTGGGGACTTTACATACACCTTTGAATTTCTTCGTGGATGTATGCAGGTTTCCTAACGATGTTTTTCCTTCACCGAAAAGCTAACGGTAAAAAATGATCTCTCTCACTGAGCGTGTCACTTCCATAAACCCATCTGAGATGCAGTCCACACTCCTGGGGGCCTAGACAAGGTTACAATCGACAAGCGCTAACGCTAACTAATTAAATGTATGGGAATGACAGATGTTAACGAAAAGTGTTTCGTCGGCATCTGTCATTCCCATACATTTTATTAGTTAGCGTTAGCGCTTGTCGATTGTAAACTTGTCTACGGCCCCTGATCTCTGTTCCTCGTCAATATTTAACGTCGCCATTGTACACGACTATCAACGACCAACGGTCACGTGACGTCACAAAAATCTGTCGCGAGTTTAACAATTTTTCCCCAACCCAAAAAGTGCTCAGCGCCGCTAAAGAAGTTTTCACTCACTCCGAAGTGTTCGTACGGTGGATGGAGAATGAAATGAGGATCTAGTATAAGTTTTACCGAAACAAAAATTTACGATCGCGTTTGCGTTTTACCCTCAATTTGTATGGGATTTGACATCTAAACGCGAACGCGGTCGTAACGTTTTGTTTCGATAAAACTTATACTAGAGCCTCTGGCCAGAGGTAATGAGGAGTGTACTAACATCGACGATGAGTTCCACGGTGGCGGTGGCGGGCGGCGCGGTGCCGGCGTTCTCCTCGGTGCCCACGAGCAGCTCGTGCCGCGCGGCCGACTCGCGGTCCAGCGGCCGCAATGTGCGTATTACGCCCGTCTTGCGCTCGATGGAGAACAGCTCGGTGTTGCCGCGGACTATCGTGTACGTGATCTCCGGAGTCGTGTCTGGGTCTTCAGCCTGGGAACAGTAATTATGGCCGGTTAATAGATACAGATCATCATCAGCATACGTCCCACCGCTGGGCACAGGCCTCCTCCCATTGTATGGTTAAGATACTGCTAAAGCGAAAGAATTTATTCTTGTATCAACACATTTACGACATTGATATAACATAGAAATTCACCTGGTCAGCACAGTAGGAATTGCCCCTTAATAGTACATTATTGCCGTGGCCGGGAAGGAGGCAATTGCAGGCTGAGTATTTCGTCGCTGCGCTTGTAAAATCCGACATGTGCTTATTTTTGAAACTCGGTTTTTGGCATAATTTTGAACTACTTCCGAAGGCGCATCTTCCTCTATAATCAATTTATCAAAATTGTAACTGCTTCCCGAAAAATAAAAATCAGCTATGTGAAATAGGTATGAAAATGCCCTTCAAAATGCGCTATGTGTTACATCGCCACATAGCGCTTCTTGTGCCTAATAAACCTGTGATTAAATTTTGCGCCTTGCACTGGCACTTAGCGGATTTTACGACAAGTAGGTGGTACCCGTATAATTGAAGTTTACAATTAATTACCGTCAAATCATTCGATTTTTTTATTTACTTATCGTCATACAATTAAAGGAAGTTAATACGTGCTATTTAGTGAAAGAACAGTAAAATCTGTTTAATGTGGCAAACTGTGCCTAAAATGTAAGAATTACAATCATTATCATTAATTAACGCTAGTAAGTTGTAAATCAGTAAAATATTTGAGATTTTAAAATAATAACATCGATCGGTTTCAGTCGGTAGTATTCAAACTAACTAAAATCTAATTGATACCAAACAAAAAAACATTTATGCAACCATTGTTAAATTCACAGTTTTAAATTGAATCACCGTAGTTCATAAGAAATATTTCTATTATTGTCAAAAACGCACACTTTTTATGCGTAAATAAACATATTTACACAAAACACCAACTTTTTCATTCATTTCCATGCGTAATATAATCCGATTTGTGCTACATGAGACTGTTTGTAAAAGTATATCACAGGAGCAATAATCCGGTTAGTGTCACAAAATTACATAGAGGGTTAAAATGACACATTTAAAAACCGCCATGTGCCAAAAATACAAAAAAAAAATTGTATCTCCTAGAAACATGAGTATTTTTTTTTAAACATCATATTGTACAACGCCTCAGTCATAAATTGAATTTTCGGCATACTTAATTCTAAAGTTTTGACCCTGGTTACAAAACAAACATGTTTTTTGTGTCTCCTGAAAAGTTAGGTTTTTTTACATGTCGGATTTTACAAGCGCAGCGACGATTTGTTTAATTATAATACGAAGCCTGCAATTGCCATTCCGGCTGAGGCTAATATAGTGCTTTTCTCAAAAATGGGGGAGTAAAAAATACTAAATTTATATAAACTTTAAATATCGTTGCACAACGTGAAAATATTTACGATTTCCCGCCGTTTTTTTTTAACAGAATCTCAAGTGTATTTTTCCACCAAAAAAACGCAAACTATTTGAGACACACATACAAAAATGTTGTGTTTGCAACAGAAAAATACGAGTTGAATTGGCTGAATACGAGCTGTGCCGTCTTTCATATGCCAGTGTCTACTTTTAAAAAAATTTGGTACTCAACAAATAAAGGAATTTATATATAACATTCCAGGCGGCATGCAATGTTTTTTATTTTTTAATTTAGATTTGACCTTAAACTATACACTTTACCTTCCAATATGTAGCGAGTTATGTTCACTTTGCGGGCCATTTTTGAGAAAAAACCTTTCCACTGCTATTAGGGTGAGTATTCACAAGAGCTGGCGAGGTTGCATGACGGTTACCGAGGAAAAATCCACCAATAGCGTGGCTGGCGTTCGGACATCGCTTCCTATTGGACCATTATTTCCTCGCTCACCGCCTCGCAACCTACGTTAGGGAGCGACCACACCGGTGCATATGCGTCACGTCTTATTTATGCATTTTGCTTTGTTTACGGTTTCGTCAGCGTATTTTGAGTAAGTGTTTTTTTTGTATACTACGACGGTGGCAAACAAGCATACGGTCTGTCTGATGGTAAGCAGACACCGTAGCCTATGGTCGCTTGCAACTCCAGAAGAATCACAACCACGTTGCCGACCCTTTGTAAACTGGAGGATTCGTAGTGTTGCCAGCACAAATGCAGATAGTAGTTATGTCGCTTCACATTGCTTAGCATAAGTCTGCATGTTGTGTTTGTTTGTAATTGGATAAACACTGCCTTGTTTAAGTACCAAGTTTAGTTCCTAAGTCAGATGGTGTTGTATCCGTTGGCAAACCTTATACACGGTGGAATTTAATCGGTGAACAGGAACCTATTTTTCTAATTCAGTAATCGATGGCGGTCACGTTTATGTAGTACTTAAGTGGAACCAA
The DNA here is from genome assembly GCA_947578815.1 of Epinotia ramella. NCBI lineage: Eukaryota > Metazoa > Arthropoda > Insecta > Lepidoptera > Tortricidae > Epinotia > Epinotia ramella. The sequence continues at coordinate 18,081,749 of OX388202.1, read as the reverse complement.
GTTTTTTTTTATCATAACTAACTTTTAAGTTGAAATTAAATTTTAATTAAAATTTATTGTCACCCTACTAATGGTTTAGTCTGAAAAGTTTAATACCTCTTTTCAAACTATCAGCCATAGAAACTTAAAACATAAATGAGCAATAAGCTGTCAATTTGTCATTGTCATATTCATAACAAATTCCTTCAAATCGTCTGATCTGTCTAGTTTCCCGCCAAAGCCAGCAAGCACTTGACGTATGTACACTTACGAGTAACTTCCCTTCAATAAAAGTAGGGTGTCCATTTATTCAGTCAGTGTACATTTTACCGATGTTAATTAAGTGTGATTAATTAGATTGTGAGCTATATTGCACGAGATCTCACGTATTGGTTTCTGTGTAGATTGATAATTAAGATTTTTGGATTCCTGATCACCGATTAAATTCCACCGTGTATAAATAAATAACACAGCACATTCTAAGGAGCTCTAAGTGTGATCGCTCTCTTGGATTTTTGTTAGTTTGATCAGCGACTGTAATGTTGGGGCCACACCAGCGGGAAACGTCAATGCCTAACATCGCGATAATTGTTGCCTTAACTATTAACGCGATAAAGGCTACACTTGAACGGTCAACGTCTTATCTCTTTGATGTACCGCCACTTGAGCTACCGCTTAACGGCAAACGGCAATACCAATGCCGTTGTCGAATTATCGCGTGAAGTCGTGGCTACACTAACGTTAAACGCCATTATTGACGGCATTTGCCGCTAGTGGGGCCTGGGCATAATTGCAAGTCTCACCTGGACCTTGACGACGGCATAGTTGTGCACGTTCTCGGGCACGTGCGCGGTGTAGAGCGCGCGCGGGAACACGGGCTCCTCGTCCGGCGCGTCCAGCACGGACACCGTGACGGACGCCGTGCCCAGCCGCCGGTCCAGCGCGCCGTCCGTCGCCGTAACCACGAACAAGTACTCCTGGAACATCACAAGATAATAGGTCTTGCAGATCTTTAAAGAATTTTTCTCTATATATTTAGAAAACTCAGCAGGCAGGACCGGTCACTTTAGCACTCTTTGGGGGAGGCCTATGTCCAGCGGTGGACGTCTTTTGGCTGATATGGTGATGATGATTTAGAAAACTAAAGGTCTAGTTTATGCTCATCGATGTCTGTCAATGTTTATGTACGACTGTTTGTCTCTAAATAAATAAAAAAAGACCGGGTTGCACTCCGGGAGTGCCGGCAGAAGTGAAAACTCAATAATATTGTAACAGTTTTTCGATCAGGTCACGTGACATCTTATGGTGTCACCCTAAAAATGAATTTCGCGCAAATTTATAAACAATTATCAATAATTTAGGCGGACGGGCCGCGGGCGCGTTGGGTGCGACGGGCCGGCTCGCCCGCCGGCGGCGGCGAACAAATACCAATTTGTTTTTGCCATTGCCAAATATTTTTAAAAGCTTTATCTCTTTAGGAATAATGTCCAAATTCGAACTATTCGAATTTGCAAGAACAACGGACGGCGGCGGTGAACAAAATAATATCAATTTGTTTTTGCCGTTGGTAAATATTTTTCAAAGCTTTATCTCTTTAGGAATAACGTCCAAATTCGAACTATTCGAATTTGCTCAATAGCAAAACGGTGAAGGACGCGTGAACAAAATTACAAATAAGAATATCTATTGCAAAAAGTGTTTAATGGCTTTATACTCTTACGAATAGCGTTCAGGTTTGAATGAAGTCGAATCGGCTAGCAGCAAAATATAAAAGTTTGTGACCTCCTTCACATCTGACGTCACAAAAATCTGTCGCGTATTTAACAATTTTTCCCCATCCCAAAAAGTGCTCAGCGCCGCTAAAGAAGTTCTTACTTCAAAAACAAAAAGTCTCTCACTCGAAAGATAAGCCTAAAATAGCGTGTGAATGTACCTTGGTCTGTTCGTAGTCGAGCTCGGTGTTGGTGCTGATCATGCCCGTGCCGTTGTCGATGTGGAACGGCAGGTGCGGCGGCAGGCTGTAGCTCACCGCGGCGTTCGCGCCCTCGTCGCTGTCCCGAGCGTGCACGTAGCCTACGAACTCACCTGACAAACCTGAAGGAAAATGGTGATCACAATGTGTTAATATCATCATCATCATCATATCAGCCAAAAGACATTCACTGCTGGACATAGGCCTCCCCCAAAGAGTGCCACTATGATCGGTCCTGCGCCACCGTTGGATGCGCAACGGACTCCCGCGACCTTCACCAGTGGGGCTAGCACAACTGACACCGCGCCGCGACGCGAGTCGAGAAAGATCTACCCTCATCATGAACCTATAATACTCTGGACAGGGTGTACGTGATGCCACAGTGAGGGACGGAAAGGTCTGTGCAGCTAAATTAAGAACTGGTTTTAAAATGGCTGATGACTTGCCATAAACAACCTACTTCATTTGGACGGGTATTGGTTTATGTGCCACAACTTCATACTAAATCAGTTGTGCCAAATAAAAAAAAGTGGAACTACGACAAGGACAATTAATGATATTTCCCTTTCTGTCACACTTATTGAGATTTGTATGCTACCAGCTCGCTCGCACGTGGTATTATTATTACCATAGTCTGTCCAGAGTATTATAGGTTCATGACCCTCATCTTTCTAATTTGCATCGTGCGAGTGAGACAGGAGACGCTCAGTCGCGCGCGAAGCGACTTGTCAGCAAGTTGTGCTAGACGTGCAGGTCATCAGTCCACCTTGTGAGAGGTCTACCCGTCGCCATATCGGTAACCTTGCATCTGCTGCGACATTATGATATCACAATAAGCACTATACTATCCGCAGAATTAAGTGGCGAGCACGGTCATAAATGTTCGGAATCATCGTTCGGCCTTATGGAGCGGGCCGTGCAACAATAGTGCAGGTAGCGGTAGGTAGAAAAAGGAACGGTTACTGACGTTGATGACCCTGCTCGCCACTTAATTCTGCGGATAGTAGTTTCCCATCGAAAGGATAGAAGGCAGTGGTTTAATTGGTATTTCTACCCACTAAAAATGCTTGTTGGCGGCTATCTACTCAGAAGACTAGGATCTCAGGTGAACTAACTAAAGGTTCACGCTTCCTGTCTCTACAGATTCTTTCTTCTTCTTTCTTTTCTTCTTTCTGGGACATTATTACCGCCTTCTAATAAAGTTCATCCATTCATCTCCATCATAAAGAGTACCGTAAAATGGGGTGAGTAGGGTTCGCGGGGAGATGAATGGGGAGAGAAGGGATGAAAGGGGGGTGAGATGGAATTATAAGGCTACTGCTACAAAAATAATGTATCCCAATTTAAAATGGAGCTAGTAATACTCATAATAAAAAAAACGATCCAAAATCGCCTTTGTATGAAATCCCATCTCACCCCAATTACGAGGGACTACGGGGTGAGGTGGGGTTTCCTGTTTATCGTCAAAGTTATGAAATGGAAGTACCCAAAATAAAATAAAAACTAGAATACAAACGTCCGGAACACTTAATATATACACCATTCAGTTTGCATAATATATGTAAAAATAAAATCTTATCGAGGTTTGAATGTCAGTTTTGCCCCTACTCACCCCATTTTACTGGCTCCTTCAAAATTGTCTATTAAATAATCGCCTTTGCGACCGAGCCAACACAGCTAAGGACTGATTCCTGGGTTTGAGATATTTTCAGCTTGGAATGTTGACTCACCCTCTTTGACCTGGAAGTTGTAGGAGTCCTCATCAAACTCCGGGTTGTTGTCGTTGATGTCGGTCACCTTAATGTTGACAGTAGCTGTGCTGGCCAGCTTCCCTGGATCTTCTGCTCTGATCATCTGGAATAGGGGTGTAGACACTAAATAAAATAATCAATAATGTCATATTTTCTAGAAAATGGATTAAAAATGTAGTCTAATGGAGAATAAATCAATGCAAAAGGTTAAATAATCACGAAGTTATAAGTGTCCAAAGTTTTAAGGGGTATGTTCTGTCCCTATTTCGCAACGCAAACGCAACTTCATATGAAACGATGACGCTTGAAGATTGTGACGTCACTAAGAGACCGCAATATGCCGCGCCCATCGTGTTCGGCGCCGCCGTCGACGCGGCACCCCGGCAGCATCCCGTAACGTGACGACACACACTGTTTGCGTTATCTCTCTCTAACAAGCAATATTAAATCGGTTGTAGCTTCGTAATTCTTTGAGATATCCGAATGGGATTTTCGGCACTAGGCATATTTTGTTGCCTTGTTTCTTTTGGAGTAATAATAATTTTCGAGTCTACACCCCTAAAGGACATACAAGGTTCTTCACTGAAAGGTTCTTTGTGGCATTGTGTGGGTATTGTAGATTACTTTAAAACATATTAGCAAGCAACTCTACAAAAACAACCTGGCTGTAGGCTTTAACTAATGAACCTACATAGACTTATGAAAGGTTTCGTCATTCCGTGCCAAGTCAATATCAACTAAAATAACAGCGTCTCCGACTAATGTTCATAAAGATGGAAAGGTTACTCCACTAAGCTGTCTCACTTGAGGTACTATTTCGTTTATGAAGCGATCTCGAATTTGAAATTCACATACCAGTTGATATCGCGTCAGAACTTCTCTGTCCAGCCTCCTGATGACTGTGATGATGCCAGTCGTTGAGCCGATAGCAAATTGCCTCAAGTCATTTCCGGACACTATGGAGTACGTCACAGGCTCGTTTTCAGGATCTTTGGCCTGAAAGTATAATATGTTCATCCGTTAACACTAGAAAGATAAGACATCCGTAAATAATTTCATTTTTTGTTCATTATATAACACAAAACCAAGAATACATATGTTATGCTTGACTCGTTTTTTTATCTCGACACTCATCAGCCCATCCCTTAAACTCCTTAAAGCAACGCCTCATTGACCTCTCGTCATCTATTCATCGTCAACACAAACACATCGACTCCACACAAACACGTCGACTCCACACAAACACGTCGACTCAACACTACATAATGATAGGCGTGGCGACGTCAATGACTGCAGCCAACAAGCCCAGCGTTTCGTAAGCGTGTGAACTAATGGCCATCATCGTGTAGCCTTCGTACTGAGGCTTTAGTATAAGTTTTACCGAAAAAAAACGTTACGACCGCGATTGCGTTTATAGTGGCACTACACTTGGCGGCATTTGCCCAAATATTCGAGCTGCATCTTTTTTCTTCCTACGGCAAATGAAAGAGAGCCAACGACGCAACGCGAACACGCATTCCCAAGTGTAGTGCGACCATTAGCTGTCAAATCCCAAGAAATTGAGGGTAAAACGCAAACGCGATCGTAAAGTTTTGTTTCGGTAAAACTTATACTAGAGCCTCTGGTGACAAATTAGAGTTGCGGTGAAAGCAGAGCGTTGAACGTGGGTCCAATCCGAGAGACCAATCGTGGTCGAGCCGTTAGCAAGTTGGGGCAATGCTATACTTGCTGGTGCTCGACGCTGATACTTGAAAGTCTACCCGAATCGTGTCGGGGGGCACCGCGCGGGGTGGCCCGGGGCGCGTGCCGGGGGCCCTGAGATTGAGCGAATCGCTGTTCTAACTGTCCAACAATAACATTGTTCGTGCGGTGTCCAGCTTTGAAGCCTGAATTCTGACCATCTTTTGCCACATTTCCGAGCAGTGGCTTGAAATAGTACATTGTTGTAAAGGCTAGAAAGTAGGCTATAGATGGACGAATGGATTCGAGGTCCGAGCCGCTAGGTCCTCGAAGGAGACGAGTCCATCTATTGCACTTTTGGCCAAGACATTACATAGGGCTTTTCACGCCTACTGCGGGGAAATTGCAAATAATTATAATTATAACTCAAAATGAAGTGCCTAATTAAAGATCATAATATGAAACACTGTAGCGCGGCACCGCGCCAGGCTGCCCCGCGCGGTGCCCCCCGACACGCCAGCGGGGCGGGGGCGGGTGGGGGGAGCTGAAATCGCTGTTAAAACTGTCCAACAATATAACAACCACTACTACAATTGTAGTAGTGGTGGTTCAGGTGCTACAGCTATTGCCTACTTTCCAGCCTGGTTTTAGACCATCTATTGCCACATTTCCGAACAGTGGCATGAAAAGATTATTGTATTGTTACCGTGACAGAGAGCACGGTGGAGTTGATGGCGGCGCCCTCGGAGACGGGCGCCTGGTAGTCCCGCGCGGAGAAGGCGGGCGGGCGCGTGTTGGGCCCCGGCGCCACGGCCAGCTCCACGATGCCCTGCGAGCTGCGCCCGCGCGCGTCCGCGGCGCGCACCGTCACGCTGTACTGCTCGCCCGCTTGCACGTGTCCCGTGCTAGCTGGAATGTGGAAATACATCTTAGTCTTGTGTTTAGAGCCCACAAGTTTCTGTCAAAAAAAAAGACCGGGTTGCACTCCGGGAGTGCCGGCAGAAGTGAAAGCTCAATAACATTGTAACAGTTTTTCGATCAGGTCACGAGACATCTTACGGTGTCACCCTAAAAATGAATTTGGCGCAAATTTATAAACAATTATCAATTATTTAAGCGGATGGGCCGCGGGCGCGTTGGGTGCGACGGGCCGGCTCGCCCGCGCCGGCGGCGAACAAAATACCAATTTGTTTTTGCCATTGCCAAATATTTTTCAAAGCTTTATCTCTTTAGGAATAACGTCCAAATTCGAACTATTCGAATTTGCAAGAACAGCGGACGGCGGCGGTGAACAAAATATCAATTTGTTTTTGCCGTTGGTAAATATTTTTCAAAGCTTTATCTCTTTAAGAGTAACGTCCAAATTCGAACTATTTGAATTTGCTCAATAGCAAAACGGTGAAGGACGCGTGAACAAAATTACAAATTTATTTGCAGAATATGCTATTGCAAAAAGTGTTTAACGGCTTTATACTCTTACGAATAGCGTTCAGTTTTGAATGAAGTCGAATCGGCTAGCAGCAAAATATTAAAGTTTGTGACCTCCTTCACATCTCACGTCACAAAACTCTGTTGCGTATTTAACAATTTTTCCCCATCCCAAAAAGTGCTCAGCGCCGCTAAAGAAGTTTTCACTTCAATAATTTTTGATACAAGCTTTTATTGCCAACTGTACTTTTCTGTATACCATCATCAACTACTCACTGAGACGATTCTATCGAGCGCAAACTCAACGGGGTTACGTCGGTTAAGTACGGAATTCCCATGGCCAACATCTGTCTCCATCATCAGATCAGGTTGTTTTCTTTTCTACTAAAAAAATTAGTATTATCTTTATTTTAGTACTTTCGAGGTCTATACATAATAATAATAATTAAACAAAAGAAGTACATGCGCAAGTTAAATAAAAGCTTGTAATAATGGTATGGCACAGCATGCACTCGCGATGAGCGAAGAAATAATACAATTTTGCTCCCTTGTGACAGAAATAACTATTGGATACGACGGGTGCATTAGCGCGCCCAAAGTCATCTCTGCTGATCACGCATGCTCACCGCGCCAAAAAATAAAATAATATCATGGCATTTTACGAAGTCAGTAAATACAACGAGCGTTGTCACCTTACTCTAAATCGAATACTATTGTGGCTACAAAAAAACATTTTATTGGATAGTTAGGAACAACCTACGATAATACTATAATAAAATAACTTACAGATGACTCCAGTTTCGGGATCGATAGTGAACTTATTGCCCCCGTTGTTTGAAATATGGTAGATGCTGTAGGTAATACGCGCGTTTTCACCTTCATCAATATCGGTCGCCTCCACCTGAAAACATGTATAAACATTACAAAAAAAAACAAACTCAAAACACTTCTTCAATGTTTGACTAACTTTTTATTTACGAGTAGGCTTTGTTGATGACCGCTAATCTATCTAAACCTAGTAAAAATCATAAGAAAACCTTGGGTAGCTAAATATTGTTACTTAGAAAATGTAAGAAAACAAACGAAAAACACTTCTTCAATGTTTGACTAACTTTTTATTTACGAGTAGGCTTTGTTGATGACCGCTAATCTATCTAAACCTAGTAAAAATTATAAGAAAACCTTGGGTAGCTAAATATTGTTACTTAGAAAATGTACGAGTACCTTATAAACGGCGGTAGGTTCCAAACTAGCGGGCACAATTATGGGCTGAGTCTTAGGTATAACTGGGGCGTTATCGTTTTGATCGAGCAGTTGCACGGCTAACGAAAGAGGAGCCGAAGCCGCACCGCCATTCGCCTCTCGTGCTACAATCTGAGAAAATAAAACAGTTAGTTAATGGTAAAGGTCGCGGGAGTCCGCTGGATGCGGGTGGTGCAGGACCGGTCACATTGGGACTCTTTGAGGGAGGCATATGTCCAGCAGTGGACGTCTTTCGGTTGATACGATAATAACGATAAGAATGAATATTTATTTTTCATACCACTGCTCGGAAATGTGGCAAGAGATGGTCAGAATTCAGGCTTCAAAGCTGGACATCGCACGAACAGGCCAACTATGAGTTCAAACTGTCCAACAATGTTATTGTTGGACAGTTTGAACAGCGATTCGCTCAATCATAGGGCCCCCGGCACGCGTCGGGCCGCCCCACGCGGTGCCGCCCGACACGCGAGCGTTTTGACTCATTTTACTTATAATTATTTAGTTATTTACGATACAAGTACCGGAAATAGGGATATGTACAGTAAAACGTTGTACAATACACGTGCGAATAGGTAATTCGCAACTCGTGTCGATTGAAAACACTCCCTTCGGTCGTGTTTTAATTTATCACCACTCGTTGCGAGTTTCCTATTTTCGGCACTTGTATCGTAAATAACTATTACTTCATTTTGATCTATAATTAAGTACTTCATTTTGACTTACGTATAACTATAATTATTTTGCAATTTCCTCGCAGTAGGCGTGAAAAGCACTATGTAATGTCTCGGTCAAAAGTGCAATAGATGGACTCGTCTCCTTCGAACCCACTGGTTCATCTATTGTCTACTTTATAGCCTTTACAACAATGTACTATTATAAAAAATACACTAGGATTAGAATTATCTATTGTTGCAGTACTTACTTGGAATCGAAACTTGCCAGGATTCGGTGGGTCTCTGTCTAATCTGTCGTCGTTAACGACAAGGTAGCCATCCTTCGCAATGTCGAAGAAGTTGGTCGTCAGTTCGAACGTATATTTCGGTACTGGATCGCCGGGGCCCTGGAACAATGGTATCGTCGATTAAAATAAGTAGAACAAGTTAGAAACATCAATCACCAGAATGTTAATGGCAATTCCTTTATGACGGCTGTACACATTGGGCCAACGTTGGCGCGTGAGCAGGAGGCAGCTATGTAAGCAAAAGAGATCGAATTATAGCCCTCTCCCTCTAACGCATAGCTCCCTTCTGCTTACGCGCCAACGTTGGCCCAATGTGTACAGCAGGCTTTAGAGTTTAACAAATTAATTTTTTGACCAGAAAAATTGCTAAAATCGCAAGCTAACGGCTAGTTGTGATTTTTCAATATGTTGTTAGGCCCACTTCCAGTACCGTATATTCAAGTTTGCAGCTTCGAAAGACCTGTTCTAACTTTGCAGCACTCGAAAAACAGTAATCAAAATTCCGACGCCATATAGAAAAAAGAAAAAATAATAAGTCGAAAATGAACTATGTCATGTTGGGTATCGTTAAATAGGTAAATATTTCAAAATAATTTGTCCTAAAGCAGTCATCAAAGCAATTTTAGATAAAATGCCGTTAAAATTAGATTTTCTCTGTCACTATGACATTTGTGAGAACAACGAGATGTGTTCGTTTTAGTTATGATTGAGATTATTTAATGTTGGCGACTTTTTCTAAAAATGTTGACAACAACATGTTCGGCCAACTCAAAAATTGTCAGGTACAACAGAGGTTTCTAAAGATTTAGTAATAAGGAGGATTTATTTCAACATTTGTTCTGGTCTCTATATCAAGTCAATTTGTCTCAACAGTCCCTGAAAGCCCACATTTTCGGTGAAGGAGGACCTGAGACGAGTTTCTACTGGTTCAACAAGGCTACTTACCAGGTCGGGATCAGTGACCCGCAGCTGTATGGGCTCGCCACGCGCGTCCAGCACCTTGGTCCCGCGCGGCGAGTTCTCCTCGACGCGGCCCTCGTCCGCGGACGAGTGCACGACGGGCGGGCTGGCGTCCACAGGCCGGACTGTGATTGTCAGCTTGGCTGTGGTGTAGCGACGCGCTTCGGACACTTCCGCGGCCTGGAATATGTGTTGGATAGTAGATTATTACGACGTCCGACAGAATATGAACTGGTTAAGGCGCCGTAGGTTCAGCGAAGTTAAGCGAACAGAGTTTTTGAAACAATATAATGCGTCTGTTTATAATAATATGGTTTCAAAAAAATACGAATAGTAATCTTGAGGCTTTTCTGCAGCGAGATCAGTGATTCGAAACATGATTAAGCAAATTTCGTTCGATAGAAAAAAAACACGAACATAGGTCTAAAATACACTTAAAATATTCGTAACAAATTATGCACAAAAAAGCTAAAAATATTAAAATTGCTTCTAGAAATCAGCAAAATCATGTTTGAGAGAACTCAGTGATTACTTTTTTATTTATTTAAACGGCCAAAAAATTTAAATCAAAAACATGATATCCGCTTCCGAGCACGCACTTTCATCTCGCTCACGCTTATGCTCAGTGAGAGGGAGAGAAGACCATGAACTTACGGCGCCTTAACAACCGGCGGCACCCTGGGCTAGGTTTATCATGTTTTTAACGTATGTCAAGGTTAAAGAATTTTTGTATGAAAAACTTCTTCCGTCTTTTATTTCTATTATAATTTCTAGCGACAGAAACTAGTTTCCAACATAGACATGGCGATTGGATTATTCTAGCAGGTCGATCACGTAACACATTGTACGTACGTTAGGTAGATCACAATGTATTTTTTTATATGGAAAACTACAGTTGGTCGCACATTCGTAACGATACGTGATCACCCCTCCGAATGCCGTTCCAAAATGAGAGATAGACAACTACGTTTGTATGGGGACGGCTCTCCGTCACGTGACAAGACGCAACGCGCGGCGTGACGTCACGGGTCGCGAGCATCATAGTAAATGAGAATCGTTTCAGGTAACGTACGGTGCGTTTTGCGGAGAAGGGACAGAGAGAGAGAGGATACCCTACCTTTTTCCAGAAAATGTCATATTATTGACTATTTTATTTTGTGTCACCACCCCTATTACAGTAGTATAGTTAAGGTCGTGTATACATATTTTTGTAACTTTGGCCGTATCGATCTCTTTGTAGTCGGCTGTACCACAAATATAAGTTACATCGGCAATATTCGTTCACGCCGACGAGTGCTGACAAGTGCCGAATGAAATCGAACGTATGACCATTTCAATAAAGACCTTGTTGCACTATACGTAAGGTACAATATGCATGGACAGGTGAACTCGTGCTTTCCCGCTCATGGCGCCAGTCAAAATGGCGGGCGCCGAAGCAGCCGGCGTCGCGCACAAAATTTCGGCCATTGGGCGTGGAAGATTCATTTTTTATTTTTTAAAACTCACCTTTATGACAAGCTGAAACTTCTTAGCGACGCTGGTATCGACCGGTTTTAGCTGCCTCACCGCGCCGGTGTTCTGGTCTATGGTGAAGTACTCCGGCCAGGAATCCGGCTCGCCGGTCGAGACGCTGTACCGGATCCGGGCGTCTAGTGTATCCATGTCGACCGCCTGGATTTTCTCCGGCTCTATGGTTAGTATACCGGATAAAACGCCGCTGTTTACCTGAAGGAGATTAGAAAGTGTTAGGATTGCACGGAGAAAATAAGAGGGCCTGTGGAGCGATTAACCAGTGTTTTATTTTTCTCATTAAATGAGAGATTATCAGCAAAGAAGGATGCCTCAAAAACAGAGTCGCTGAGTGAACTAAACGGGATTACGGTATCAGAGGCTCTAGTATAAGTTTTACCGTATCAAAACTTTACGACCGCGTTCGCGTTTAGCTGTCAAATCCCATACGAATTGAGGGTAAAACGCAAACGCGATCGTAATGTTTTGTTTCGGTAAAACTTATACTCTAGCCTCAGGTAGGTCACAGGCCGCACCCCGCTCGGTATTTTTATATCCTGGTGAAGGTTGCAGGTATGTTGCGGCCTCGTTAGAAGCTTGACTGATACTAACTATGAAGGGAATCCGTTGCATGAGTGATTCAGCTTCGAAATTCCGGCAGGCACACCGCCGTTCATTCGGGGAGACTCTTAGACGACATTGCGCGAATAGGCATGATGCCTCATGTTCAAATTGATAACGTAGTCATGCTAAATGGATAGTAAACCATCAAATTATCGTAATAAAGTATAAATTATAAAATATAATTAAAATCATAAAAAGTTATGAACCTTGAAAGTTTAGAAAAATTATGCATTTTTTTACTATCCGAAGTAAATTTAAAGCTGCCAATAGAATCCTTAAGCTTTTATAGAAACAAAATTGTATTACAACTATGTACTTAAACGCAGTATTTCGCGACCGAAACAACAATTTTCATACAACGATAAGTACAACTACTTTGTACAATTGTGACGTCATACTTGTGTGTCGATCAGTATGAAGCGTTTTGCGCTGCCGCCAGCGACTTCAATCTTTGTTTCAAACTTTTGGGTATTTATGTTCTTTAATTGTAGTTGCTCCCATACAAACATTTGTTCCTCTCCAAAAACTGGATCGAATGACATCATAAAAAAACTTAGTCATCATCCCTATTGCGGCGCGACAAGCATTTTCTCTGTTCATTGCGCGGTCGAGACGCGCAACGCACTTTGGTTAGTTGGGATCACACGCAATGAATTAGAAAACCGCTGCCGCCGCCGCGTAATTTCGAGGCCGGGCCGTTCCCCTCTGTGGTGGGCATAATGTCTTTCGGGTTTACTAAGGACTGAAACAACGTACATAGCTAGAGTACTCCGGGTTGATGCAGGCGCCGGAATGCAGAGAACAGCCCTTGTAGATGAAGGACGGGTCCTGGTCGTCATCGTCCAACACGTTCACAGTCAGTGTGGACGTGCTCGACATCCGTTTCTTGTTGTCGCGCGCACGATCCTGGGAACAGAAGCATCAATAGTACATTATTGCCGTGGCCGGGAAGGAGGCAATTGCAGGCTGAGTATTTGCTTCTCGTACTGTTAAATGTTACTGAAGTACTTTGGTAAACAATTATACCTAAGTACTTTGGTGAGAAATGTTACTAAAGTACTTTGTTAAAAAATGTTACTATTTACTACAAAAGATAGGTGTAATCTACCAAATAAATTTGGTACAACACCAACTTATTTAGTTTGGTAAAATCAACCAAAATTCGTGATAGGACCGAAATCAACTTTGGTAACATTTACGCGGAATCTGATAAATCCAACCTAACATTTTTTTCAGTGCAAGCTCGTCCGTTTAATTATAATACGAAGTCTGCAATTGCCATTCCGGCTGACGCTAATATAGTGCTTTTCTCATAAATGGGGGAATAAAAAATACTAAACTTATATAAACTTTAAATATAGTAACACAACGTGAAAATATTTAGGATTTCCCGCCGTTTTTTTTAAACAGAATGGCAAGTGTATTTTTCCACCAAAAAAACGCAAACTTGTTGAGACACATACAAAAACGCCGTGTTTGCAACAGAAAAATACGAGTTGAATTGGCTGAATACGAGCTGTGCCTTTCTTATTTGCTTATATTGCTCTTTTATATGCCAGTTTCTACTTTTTCTAAATTTGGTACTCGACAAATAAAGGAATTTATATGCACCATTCCAGGCGGCCTGCAATGTTTTTTATTTTTTTATTTAGATCTGACCTTATACTATACATATACACTTTACCTTCCAATATGTAGCGTATGTGCTCACTTTGCGGGCCATTTTTGAGAAAACGTTCTTTAAATATCTTGGTACTAGCTTTTCCCCGCGACTTCGTCGGCTCTGAACTCATTTATACTGTAGCTCCAAACAAACTTTCGCGCTCCCATTTGCCCCCCTTATCATCCCCTGGGATAAAAAATGTCCTTCCCGGGATTGAAACTATTTTCATATTACATTTCATCTCAATTAGTTCAGAGGTTTAAGAGTGAGAAGGTAACCGTTACTTTCGCATTCTTAATATTACCATATTAAGTCTGGATAAATTATATTTTCTATTGTTCGATTTAACACTCTTAGTACGGACCCGCTGGCATTGCAGGCGAGTATTAGCGGCCTATAGAAAACTAGTCTCACGCGTAGCAATCAACCGCGCCATTTCATTTCATTGTCCCCTGGTACTAAATTAACTTCAAACAAAGCATACTCACAGAAGGTACAATAGTGACTAGATATTGCTGCGTGCGCTCATAATCCAAGCTCCTCTTAACGGTAACGACGCCCTGATGCGGCAGCGGTATGGAGAAGTACCCGTAGCCATCAACCGCACCGCTCACCTCCAACGTTTCATTGTCCCCTGGTACTAAATTAACTTCAAACAAAGCATACTCACAGAAGGTACAATAGTGACTAGATACTGCTGCGTGCGCTCATAATCCAAGCTCCTCTTAACGGTAACGACGCCCTGATGCGGCAGCGGTATGGAGAAGTACCCGTAGCCATCAACCGCACCGCTCACCTCCAACGTTTCATTGTCCCCTGGTACTAAATTAACTTCAAACAAAGCATACTCACAGAAGCTACAATAGTGACTAGATACTGCTGCGTGCGCTCATAATCCAAGCTCCTGTTGAAGGTAACGACGCCCTGATGCGGCAGCGGTATGGAGAAGTACCCGTAGCCATCAACCGCACCGCTCTCCTCCAACGTTTCATTGTCCCCTGGTACTAAATTAACTTCAAACAAAGCATACTCACAGAAGCTACAATAGTGACTAGATACTGCTGCGTGCGCTCATAATCCAAGCTTCTGTTGACGGTAACGACGCCCTGGTGCGGCAGCGGTATGGAGAAGTACCCGTAGCCATCAACCGCACCGCTCTCCTCCAACGTTTCATTGTCCCCTGGTACTACGAAGTACTCGGCCAGACCGTTGACACCCGCGTCTATGTCCACGGCTCGTATTTTGTCGAACACCGTATTGCCTATAGGCACGAGCTGGAAATATAGGTTAACGATTACATACATTTAGCTAGAAACTACATAAAGTACTCTCTAGCTTTTTCTTCACACTTGCTTGTTACCGGTATCGTAAATCGTAACACGAGCTATACAGCAAGCAGTTTTATAGGAAAGTGAACAGGTTTTATTTTGAAAACACCTACTTACATATAAAAAACTTTTTATTATTTATTCTATACAGTTGGGTCTTCACCTCGTATACATCTATAAACCATAATATAAATAAAAAGGTCATAATGTTTATTTCCTAGCTGATATGAATTATTTTAAAAGCTGACGGCATCCTTTGATGTCTCTAATATGTCTTTAGTATACACACACACAGTACCTATTATTTTATCGTAAGGACATAAATGTTGATCAGGTAAGGTAAGGCATGGCACAACAAACTAAAATTTTATTACTGCCATAGATTTACTGTATTGTACATCTATGGAGACGGTGAATTATTGGTAAACGCGCTGTCCAGCGAACGTGCGCGGTAATTGACACTTAAATCCCATAAGAAAACCCGACTCTCTAAAACGCCGTGCTAACTACGCATTGAATAATCTACGTAGCTTTGTCACCAATTGTGTCAGAGAAGCTAAATACATAAATATATATACATCCCTTTCTTAGAGGTAACAGTGCTAGCATTAGAAATAGACAAGATTAAAGTTGTGACTCCAGTCCCAGGAATAGTTGTCCAGACTGTATTTGCGTTAATTGTTGTCGGTAGTCCTCACCTCTGACACGTTGGTCACGTAAGGCACTCCCTGGAAGCCCGGCGCGTTGTCGTTGATGTCGGACACCCGGACTATCACCGTGGTTGTTCGCCGCCGGTTCGTAGCTTTCACTTGGCAAACCAGCTGCAAAGATTAGACAGGTGATGAGCGCTCACTCGGCAAAAACGCCGCGTTTTAATAATTGACGTTGATAGATACTGCTCGTACTATCTATTTCACATCTGCACGGCTAGCACGCGACGGCGCGCGAGCTCTCTCAATTTTTCTCGCACTATCCGTCTCTCTCTTATTAGAACACTTAGAACAAGAGGTATAGTACGATAAAATCGAGAGTACATATGTCGCTGCCGTCCCATGCTAGACGTGCTGTAAGTCGAGGTAATGTGAATATCGGATAGACAATGCACAATCTGTTCCTATATATTATAACCGCTAGGTTTTTCCTGCGGCTTCGTCGGCATACTACTAGTTAGTTACACTGCCAAGAAGTCCTCCCATTATTAATTATTATCTGTGTCAAAAGTATCTTATGTCCTTCGTTATGACACAAAATGTACGAAACAGACAGAGTAACTACCGCATTTATAATAATAGCAAAGACATGGCTGTCGCCATAGAAATAAAAATCGCGCTACCGACTTAAAACATAGTATTGTGATCTTTCTTCAACTACGCTAAGCTATACGCAGAAGCTGTGGGCGAGGATCATTAATTTACATCTTAACGGGTTATATTGACATCAATATGCAGATTCACCTCTACGTTTCTCTATTGGAAAGAATATTTTTAACCCAATTAAGCGTGTGTTGTGTGGGTGATGAAACCATATATTTATGGTCGTACGGACCTCATTTAAGATGAGAAGATGACTATCTATTCATGTTAATTAAGTTTACATTCACACGTGTTTAAATAAGACACTGAGAGTTCTGTTATAAAAAACGTAAACAATGTAGTCGAGTCGAATAACGGGTTATGGTTGATGACACGAAGCTTTAGCGAATTATGACTGGCAGATTTTTTAGATAGATACCGCATTTTATGCGCAAGCTACGTTCGTTAGCTTAAGAAAGCTGGTGATGGCGTTAATGGAACGATCCAAACGAATTACTTTTATCAATGCGTGGCGTCTTGTCATATCAAATATGTATATGAATATATATTTTGAATATTTTGATTTGATATTGACATACACACGTGAATCTTTTTTCATTCAATCAATCCATTCTCACCAGTAAGTATATTACTTTTAAGGATTTCAGTTTATGCATTCGATTTAACAATATAACTGTCACCGTTAGATTGTAAACACCGTCAGTGTATAAACGTACTCGCTAATGTAATAAAATAAAAAGCGAATTAAAAAGTTCAGTTAAAAAAAAATCATGCTCTGACGTAAGTGGAAGCCGGTGCAAGTGGAATAATTCGTTCAACCAATCAGCGCATAGGGCGCGTTCCGAATCATGCGAATTTGATCTCAGTTAACAATTTGACGATTTGACAAAAACTAACGAAAAATAATGTGTTAATTTATGAACGGTTTTGACAGTTCACAATTTTTCGGCATGATTTTCTTTTTTTTTTTAATACCCCGTCGGTGGCAAACAAGCTTACGGCCCACCTGATGGTAAGTGGTTATGATATATCGCGAGTAAGATTAACTGACGCTGTTCATAATCTGACGGTCACATAAATATTATCAAGGTATGTGTGCAGCAATGTGCACCTTACTCCTTATTCTGCCTTTGCGTACTAGGTACTTTTACAGAATTGGTCACAATGACAAGGAGTGCATGACTTATGATCGGGTCTATTAAGACTGTAATTTCGAGGTACAGTCAAGGGCACCAATATTCACTCAAAGTTTCATAAATATGTATACTACAACCTAATTGTTGCAGAAACAAGGTCTATCTACATATTTTTGAGACTTTGTATACATATTGGGCCAAAGCTATACAGCTCGCTTTCATCAGAGATCACGGATCTACGAAGCGACAAAAAACTTTTAAAATGCTCTTAACTGATATGGCATACTACAGACAGTGTCGATGAATTCCTTAAAATTAGTGGGTGATGTATGTGTGTAGGTAAAATAAATTACCAACTTAAGATAAGTAGGTATAGTAGGATTTCTGTTGAACTAAAACTATAAATGTGAACTATTATGTCAATACTTAGATGGTGACTTTAAAATAAATAATTTGACATGTAAACTTCAAGAAACTTTTAGAATTATGTGAAATAGGATAATATAATTATAAACAGATTGACATGTAAAATACTGAATTTTATAAATAAATATCTGAATCTGAATATTGGTGGCCTTGACTAAATGTAAAAATCACCAAGAAAAAAAAACATTATTGTTATACCTGGAAGACCATATGGGAGAGATTGTCCGCATCCCTATCAAGCGGTTGCAGAAGCTGCAGGCGCTTGCCATCGAGCTGGAACAGCGTGGGCCCCTTGGGGAACACCGTGGATAACACCACGTCTACGCCTGGCTCGCCCACGATCGGCAGCTCCGCTGGTACCGTGCTTTGGTTCACTTCTGTTATAACAAAATGTACACTTTAATGGCAAGCAGATCATTGCGCTGGCAACGGCAGACGTTGTTGTAGTAGAGTAGAGCAAGTAATATTTCAGATTTGTTAATTCACTATAGAGCTGGGCGTTTTTTCCCGTAAGCGTTTTCAAAAACGGTTTCTCGTACAATAACGGAATAACAGTTTGTGGCTAGAAACACAAACTGTTTTTATAAAAACGAAGACAAGGAGCTACGAGTAGAAGGCGACAGTCGCACGCAACGGTTGCAATGCAAAACGTGAAAACGTAACTCGAACACTGTAAACTGTTTCATCCGTTTTTTCGTTTCACTTCGTTTGGCGACCGGCGACGGCGCCAACGCACGGAGAAACGAGTTATTTTTGAAACTGTTTTTCAAAACAGTTTTGTGAGAAAAAAAAACGGTTACGTTTCGTTTCACGGAAAAGTCGAAACGACCCAGCTCTAATTCACTAAGGCGCGCCCCACTCCTCCGTTATGCCGGTTGTACACTCTTGGCGAGACACCCCGGGACAGACCGAGAACGAGAGTGTACATGATGCTCTCGCCCTTTCTCGCCGGCTCGGGTGTCGCCTCGGTACGTCTCGGTCGCGTGTCCGTTTTTGCGGCCGAGTGAAAAGGTTGATCCGCTGTTCAAATGACGCAACGAGAGTGTACATGGTATGCTCTCGTCGAGAACTTCTCCCCAGAGACTCTCGGCGAGAGCCGAGAGTGTACAGCCGGCATTAGGTACTACTTTGACAAAGTTCACAGATCTGTATTTAATGGCTGCTATCTTCTGTAAGACGGATACTTCCACTGTTAAGGTACCTCTGAATTTGGTATTTTATCACGGGCTCTTGCAGAACACAATGACAAATCGTGCAGTGCACTAAGTCTGTGAATTCATAGGCTCGATCGAGGTGAGGTCTATTCAATTTAATTGACATTGACATTTCACACAATATCACGATGCAGCGATCCACCACGATCGCCGGAGAACGGGGGGACTGAAGGAGTGGGGGTGAGTAATTAGTGATTTATTTCCCTATAAGCAAAGTAATGTGTAACCTAACACTGACACTGATGTGAAACCTTGACACTGGTGCACGCAAGTCTGAAATTTAAACTAGACTACAAATATTCACGGTAAATGTTTGGAACTGGTAGAAAGTGGAGCATTTATTGTAGGCCTAGTCTGATATAAATAATTCAACACTTACGATTTCCCCTGCTCTCTTCTATATCGACGATGATGCTGGCCTGGCCGGTTTCCACGTCACATGGTCCTGTCGAACGACATCATTGAATAAACAAGGTGTAAAAATTCATTACATGCGTATACATATACGAATTTAAGAGGCTGACAAGACCTAACTTGGTGAAATTGATGTTAGTTAAGCAGTTTTTAAAGAAAAACTATTTGTTCTAGCACATCAAATAAAATATATGTTAATATTCACCATATTTCAGAGACCGTGGACGGGCTCGATACATAATTGGACGAAATCGGCTCGATAGAAAATAATTGCAAAGATTGGTCTTAAAATCACATTAAACGGTTCTATGTCTTTATTTTTTTGACGTATGGGTCTGCAATTAAAAACATGAAGTCAACATATTCATACCTAAACCGCTAACGAGTCATATTTCACAAATAATCCACCCTTTTTAGGGTTCCGGAGCCAGAATGGCAAAAACGGAACCCTTATAGTTTCGCTATGTCCGTCCGTCCGTCCGTCCGTCCGCAGCTTAGCTCAGAGGCTCTTGGTACTAGAAAGCTGTAACTTGGCATGAATATACATATTAGTCATGCCGACAAAGTGGTAAAATAAAATCTTGAAAAACATTTTTTTTAGGGTACCTCCCCTACATGTAAAGTGGGGATGATTTTTTTTATTGTCGTCTACCCCATAGTGTGGGGTGCCGTTGGATAGGTCTTTTAAAAATATTGGGGGTTTGTGAAAACAATTTTTCGATTAAACGATCCGTTTGTGAAATATTAAGCCTTAAAGTGCTAATTTTTGTTAGACTCCAGTGTCCCCACCCCCTGCTAGCTAAATGGTTGTTTTGGGATATGTGAAAAAATTCATGGTGGTAGTACATATAACGAAGTTAAAAGGAAAACTATCACAGCTAAGTAGGCTTTACACGTTTACGAGTAATAGTCGACCAACTTATAAAATGTACTTCAAGAAGTAATAGTTTCGTACAAATTCTATTGTAACTTATTATTATATATAATGGTACGGAACCCTTCGTGCGCGAGTCCGACTCGCACTTGGCCGGTTTTTTTTTTATTTCAATATGCAATTATGTTCAAAAACCGGGCCGCCCAGTAACACTCGCTCTCGTTTACTCCGATACAAATAGACAGTGTGTGCGCTATCCAAACTCCTCAAGGCCATTTTGGTGTTGACAGCGTCTTAAGTATTAATAGTATTTTTTATTAATATCTAACAGTTGTTCCCTATATTCAATCTAACTATTTTTGCCATACTGACTATAGATAAAACTATCTATCTCTAATTTTGTGGTCTCAATAACATATATTGGTTACCCATCACAATCCCGAAAAATTGTTTTACAGAATCAGTGATTTGCCAAATCTTCATTAACCTATTCGGCGTAGCAAAAGTATGAAAGAACAATACTTACGTTTACTTTGACAATGCGTACGGCAAATAGCAACAGAATCCAGAATAGCATAATATATCTCTTTAACCTTAGATTGAATATACATATAGAAGGAACGACTGTAATTCGCGGAAACAACGAACATGACGAGAAAGATTTGTTTAATTAATTTACACTGTATAACGCCTCTGATTAACAAATATCAACAGATACCGAACATTATTTCTCTGTAACTCTAACGCAGTAAACTGGAAACGATCCGATGATTTTTGTGTAACTGTTAGTAATCTAAGATACATGCAATATCCTGAGCAATCACCACAAGTGCCCGATGGAACATAATTCACAGACCACTAATTACTTTACAATACTAAAGCAATACGGAAGAACGAGACAACTAGAAACGCATGGTTAGGTTTCATTAAAATAACAAACGATCATAAATAAGGCAATCGACAGGCTAGCTGTGGGAATATTCTGGATGCTGAGCGATTTCGAAGCTAGACTATATTACAATCTCTTATAGTAGATTGTATGACAAGGGTCTAAAACAAGCCATATTACCACGAGATGGTTCGAGAGGTAATATGGCTGTTAGACCAGAGTTATACACTTTACTTTTCACTTCGACTGCGAGAAAATAGTAAAAACAAAGATTATCCATCCACAATCAATAATAAATACCACGGAGATAACAAACTTCTTGGACACACCGGTACAAAATATTGACACCACGAATAAACGCCTCTGACCGTCTAATAGCCGCGTCCAAAAGGCCGAGCGCGGCGGACAGCATACGGGGCATTCGATAATGCGAGATAGACAGCAGTATAATCCCGCTCAATCTTCATAGCTTATGCCATGTATGCAATCAACCACGCTTGAACGTTTGGACGCGGCTATAGACGGTCAGAGGCTTTTATTTTTTAATGATTGTGAATTAGGGAATAAAAAACACCTAATGTTTGAAAAAAATTCAGCTTTCTGATTGGACGATTACAATATCTAGCTGTATTCTGGTTATTTGAATAAAAATACAAATGTTTTTTTTAAGATTTGTGATTGGCGGATGTTATACGGTGACTGTTTTTATTGGTCAAATTAAAACTTTTATAAATCATAAATATGTATACATATTTTCCCTATGGGCTAAATAGTAAATGTACTACTTAAGCCCCGCTTTGTTAAGCCTAATATGACGCACTGTTTGAGCATGAGAAGTGAAATGGTTATTTACGACACAAGTGCCTAAAATAGGAAAGTCGCAACGAGTGGTGATAAATTAAAACACGACCGAAGGGAGTGTTTTAAATCGACACGAGTTGCGAATTACCTATTAGCACGTGTATCGTACAACGTTTTACTGTAGGTACATACTCGTATGGCTCTTTAAAGTTTCGACATAAGCACGAATAGTGCTCCTTTCCGCACTAGTGCAGGAAAGTAGCACCATATGTACTGTAATAGTTATTTACGATACAAGTGCCGAAAATAGGAAACTCGCAACGAGTGGAGATAAATTAAAACACGACCGAAGGGATTGTTTTAAATCGACACGAGTTGCGAATTACCTATTCGCACGTGTATCGTACAACGTTTTATTGTATCGATAGTTTAAATAGTAAGAATTAATTTTGTTGCTATACTAATATAAGAAAAGGATGAACATACAAATATGTATTTAAAACAAAACAGAAGTTTTTCGGGTAATATGTAGAAGTAGTACGAGAAATGAACTTTAAATAATAAACTATAATCCAGCAAGCAAATATAATCCAATGGTACCTACTCTGATCTCCAATATTGTATATACTAAGGTTTCTAGATAGAAGCAGAATAAGCCTACAGTGTAAATTTCGTAGTAATAGTAACGTTCATTAGAGCACAGCTCTAATTAAGGCTTTACTGCGTCTGGACTGGATTGCCCTTTCAGAGAATCTAGCTTTATCCGGCGGCGCTGCGTGTGTCGATAACTTGGCTGTTATTTCCGGATAAAAACGTTTACAAGCATACGTAAATTGGACGTAATTTGTGATCAAATAAGGGCTAAATGTCCACAAACAATCTCTAATTAGGTGTCAAGACTGCAAAGTTTTAACTAACGACCGTGGTTGAATGAATACCTACCACCACCATGTCTTGCACATGTACCAAAACTCAATAAAAAAAAAAATATTTTTAATCATTTAAATGTTTTATTAAGTACACTGTTATTTATACACGTTTTTTATCATATTAGTATCTAAGTTTTGAAGCATATGTAAAAACTAGCTGTTGCCCGCGACTTCGTCCGCGTAGAACTTGTAACTGTCTTAGAAAAATAATTGCTATTAAATTATTGTGGGCGGAACCTCAATTATCGCCGACCCAAACGAAGTTATACCATCTTGAAGGGATGATTCCCGATATAACAACTATCCTATATACTTCCAAAGGTCTCAACTTATCTGTACGAAAAATTTCATCTAAATCCGTTCAGGGATTAAGCGTAAAAGGTAACAGTGCGATGAGTTCATTAGTTTAAATTGCAAAATTTCAATTGAAAGCTCCGTTTTACAAATATAATATCTTAAGAATCATCAACAGACGTTTCTGAACTGCTTAAATTGTATATTTTTTCATAATGTAGGTATTAAAGAAAGCTGCATGACTGGAAATTTTTGCTTAAATCCGTCCAGTAGTTTTACTCACGTTAGTTCGGGCTACCTGTATAGTTTTGAAAGCAAACTTATCTAATGCTAAAAGACGTAGAACTTTCCATCTCCACCACCGTGAGAATATTTTATTTGATTAAGCCCCTTTACCCCCTTATTTCACCCCTTTAGGGGGCAAATAGATCTACATATTATAAAACAAACCTGCTGTCCTGCTTTCATGTTTCTAGCCACAGTTTATCATTAAAAACTTATGTGAAATTTCAACCCCTATCTTAACCCCTTCAAGGGATGAATTAGAAAAATATCCCTTATCAATGTTTTTGACTGTACATTAGGAGCTTGTGACCGAAGTTTAAAAACGACATGTTTCCCAAACAAACTTTCAACTCTTTTTTAAACCCCTTAGGGGATGAACTTTTATAGCAAAGCTCAATCATTTGTTTTGCTTTTAACTAAGAAACCTTCATACAAAGATTCGAGTCTATAACTTTCCAAATGAACGATTTCCATACAACGGTTCGACCCCTATTTCACCCCTTTAAGGGTTGAATTTCAAAAATCCTTTCTTAGCACACGTCCACGTACTGTAAAGAATATATGTTCCAAATTTCGTGCTTATATCGTTAGCGGTTTAGGCTGTGCGCTGTCTGTCAATAGATTAGTAGGTAACGAAGAGTTTTATATATTTATATAGATTAAAAACTTTTTCCAAAAAAATATAGCATGAAGCCATTTGAAGGTGCTCGACCCAAAACAGATGTTTTGGTTACAATCTCATCGCCTTGCCTAAAAAAAGGCAGATATCCAAGAAAGGATAAAAAGATACACTGAGGTTTGCCCAAGCACAGTGGGATAAAAGATGGTTTTTATGTAGCAAGCAATTTCTAGTTTAGAACTAACATGTCAATAAAAACGTACTCTTAGGTTTTAGTACCCGAGACGTCATTATTTTCATTTTCTCAGAGATGCGCATTTTATGTAGTAGCATAAGAACAGTTGTAAATAATAAATATAACTTTGTGCAGGAAATTGTGGAACTTAAAACTAAGTTTCATAGGAGATAACTACTTGCTTCCCTTGGCTTTTAAAATAATATTTCGTATCTTCTTCGCTTTATATTTTTTGCAGAGTTTATTTCAATTAGATTCTTGATAGGTTTAGCAAACAATCGACTTTTAATAACTTTTGTTCTAACTGAAAAAGCACTCGGTAGCTAAAGTTCGCGTTAACATTAAAATAACATATTTATTAGAGAAAAGCGTCCAGTAAGTGAGAGGAGTCGTAATGTAATTGTAACGAAGTAATTTGCTGTAACTTACATTAATACACGTTTTCGTCGCGTTCACGTAAACGTCGAAACAAATGTGACTAAGTGTAAGTGGCGTACTTACACTTAGTCACATTTACGCGCTTCTTAGTACAATTATGAATGTAAACAGAAGCACGAGTCAAGCAAAAAGAAACACTCGAGAAGCGGCCAAGTAAATAAAGTCTTTTCTGAAGGGTTAATTTATCAGTCCCGAAATGGTGAAACAAAGAATACATTAAACGAATGACGACTGGCTCTTCCAGAGGTTTGGCTGATTAAAAAACCTGTGCATAATTTGATTAGCAGGCAGGTTACTCGTATTTGTAAAGCTACAGTCCGTGAGCACATAGAATAGGATTGGGGTCTGTGTTCGGTTCAGACGTATATTTCCCTCTCGCTTACTCTTACACATTCTTATGGGAAAACATGCGATTTCAGCGAACCCGAATCCCTTTCTAAGCGCTTGCAGACTGTACGTCAAACTACAACAAAATGAATTCCGCTACAAGGGTGTGCCTGGGAACCTTTTAATTATAAGGTTATTTGTAAGCCCAGCGGGCGTTCTATAAAACCTCGTCAAAAATAAAGAGTTTAGACCTTAAAAGACAGTGTTAATTAGTACACATGTAGTCCATAAGCATGGATTTAAGTCTGTCGAACTCCATGAATGGTGACATGTGGCGTACAGCCCGACCTTATAAGTATTTGTTCCAATTAGAAAGCATTGCTGTTTTCTGGTTTTGGTGGTTATATTGAATGCTATAAATAATTGGCGAAGTTTTAATCATTAGTTGGCATTTCTTAATTAATATTTGTGTTGGTATATTGCAACTGAGACTAATGGGACGGCAGGTAGCGGTGAGTTTACGAGCTATTCAATGCATTACTGGGTTCATTCCAACTGCCCCATGAACAGATTATATGAGACTGAGATAGGTATTCGAGAGAAACGCACATGAATGTCATCTATGCCACTCAGGAACCGATAACCAGCTATAGCTTGCTATTACGTTATATTTCAAGAGCAATAAAATATCTCGGGTAATTCATAGAGCTGACAATGACAGCATTTTATAATACTGAAACATTGAATACCACAAATTAGCGATCGGCGATACTAAGGTTTATATAGCTACACTGACGCCACGGGCTTTTCGTTGCGTTAGAAATCTCGACGCATAGATTAGATTAGATTAGATTAGATTATTTATTTCGTGATAATCTAATCTAATCTAAATGTCAAAAAATAAGATTTTTTATCACGATCGTCAAAAACAGGGAATAATTAAGATATAATATTGAGACAAATGTCAACAAATGTAAGAACACAATAACAAGGAAATAGAAAAGACAAACCAAAAGCAAAAGAATACAAATATATCAACCTCTAGGTATCGCATATGACGAGTTAACGCATATACGCTGCGTCAGGCCCCGGTGAGGTCAATTTGTAATCAAAGGTGCTTACCGGGTGTTGCTCTGACCAAATGGAATAAGCAGAAGATGAGAAGCCAAATCGGTGATTGCCCATGCCGGAGCAGCGCGATCCACCGCGCCATCTCACTGAAACAACAATAAATAATATGCTTTATAATATAATGAATTACATGATTATAAAACAGGCAAAACAAAAAAACTCATCAGTAACGTAATTATGTAAGTAGTAAGTATACTACTAGTAAATTATGTCCTCAAATCAAGAATCTACAATACGAACCTCGGCTCTACGTCAATCCGTACCAATGCAATAAGTATGGATTTCTCATAACAAGATTACATATAGATTACAGAAAACGCGGGACAACATTCGTTTCTACTAATTCCTATTACAGTCGAAATAACCTTGACGCAATCCGATTGTCGTTAAATCCATTTTATTTGTTACCGCCAAACAGGTCAACTTGTAGGTTTCGTTACAGTTCGATATTTTGCTTTCTTCTTTCTTAAACCGTTAAATTAACGGCATATTTATAGCAATCTCGTCTGCCTACTTGCAGAATACTTTTCATAATTGTGATACAGAGATGATTTGAGATTTGATTTTGACCACTTTGTTTTACTCTACATGAAACTGTGGGTTCTTGCCTGCCTCAATCAGTCTATTACGTATTTGAATATCTCCTCAATTTCGATTAACTAACAGTGCATATTTAATATTTGGGTAAACTTAGTAACTGCATTAAAGCTTAACAATTTGAACGGCAGTGTGTTTTTTTACTTCTAAAAGGCTGTACAGGTCATGGTAAACTAACTTTAATGCTAATTACAAAATACTTAACGCGGCAACATCGGAATACTGTTTTAACTTTTTCACTATTTTGGATCTGGGTTGTCGCAAGTATTTGGATTCAAGTGAAGTCTAACCACACTGACCGGTTAAAAGTCGCCCAAGTGGTTCTTAGCAAAAAGTTGTCCTAGTTGAATTACTTAGCGATAATAACTTGAAGCTAGGTATAAACTATAAGTACGAGTACCGAAAGTAACTCCAACGGTGTTAAATAGTTTTAGTTTGAGAGAGTGAGATTTATGGTCTAAGGAAAGAACAAAAACTCGTAATGAATGGATTGAATGTAGTTTTAAAGAATGCGTCTAAACTCATCAACTTCATATTGAATGATACTGGCCATCAACAAAGGCAACGTTAAAATAATAGCCTGGAGAAAATTGTAACGGAATTGTTTGATTTGTGTAATATATTGATATTGAGATTCATAAGGAATTAATGGAACTCTCCCAGGTCGCTTTCCTGCCGGAATGGTAGGAACCAGTCAGTCGTAAAAACATAATATAGACAGTATTTTATGCAATCGTTATATCATGTTTGCTTTTTCAGTCGAGTACCACGTTTACGCCACGAAGCTTGCTGAGAGGCCTAATTAAGGTACGAGACTTAAAAAGCTAATTATATAACTATTGTATACTTATAATATTTTTTCTACGAGTCAACTGAACTCATAAAACAAACTTGGTATGTACTTATTGAAAATCTAAGCCCTGCTGAAACGAAGTGCAACCAACGGCTTTTTCTTTTTTGTGCGTTGATGTCTATTACCTTTTGACTTTCTCGTGACGGCGTCCTATTGGTCAAATACATTATAGTTAATTAAAGGCGCCACGTGATTGGTCAATTTCATTTTAGTTGTCTCAACAGTTATGAAAAGTATGTGATTTAAGTTTGGTGTACGAAGTCTTAATTCAAACATTAAGTCGACGAGTATAAAAAGTACTTATTGTAACGTCTTGACCAAAACTGTAATAAAATCAATCTTACTATCCAATCCAGCCCCTACAAGTCTACGACAATATATTCAGTCACAACATTATGTAGCCCTAGTATATTCATAACCGATCAGCATCGACGGGTCTCCAAAATGGTAGCTGTTACTGAATCATCTATCTCACGTTGCTTGTTCCAAGTCATAGTAAATCATGAAGGATCGTGTCTCAGCAACTATCTAGCCTGCAGATATATACAAAGTCAACATTGAGTGGGAGGGGTAGCCAATAAATCCATACTAATAGTTTCGTGAAATAGTGCCTGTAGTAGGTTTGTTGCTTAATCAACGGAAAACTCCTTCACTGATTTTATAACTTTTTTAACTCTAGAAACAACATAATCATAATTATGTTTTAATCTAAGGTAGTTGGTAAAAAAGTGCAACTATATTTAGTTTTCATCACATTTGCTCGAAAAGGGCTACATAATGCGCAGACATACAGAGCGGTAATAGCCTGTGTTACGCCTACGGGCGGAATGGTTTTTTTCTTAAATTGTATCTGTCACTCATGCGGCAGTTACAAAGCAAAGAGGTTTTATATCAAATACGATGTCTCAAAACGTACCTAGTCTAGCCATAAATTTTGTTACTGGCAGTTAGCATGAAATTACAAAAAATAATTAATTTGAATTTCGAATGTTGTGTTTTGACATAATTCATTGAATGTTTTTGCCGCCATTTGTGTATAATTTATGGGAATAAATTATCGATTCAATAATGGAGTGGGGTGTTAAAGAAAACAGAATTGCTGTGATTGCTCTGCATAAGGTAGGAATGCAGCCTGCTAACATTTTCGAAACGCTAAAAAAGTTAAAGTTAAGTCGAATGTTCGTGAATCGTACCATCCAAAGGTACACCAATTCTTCCTCTATTGATGACAGTAAAAGATCTGGGCGACCACGTTCTGTTAGGACACAGCAGGCTGTCAATGCTGTGAAGGCCAGAATACGCCGAAACCCCATAAGAAAACAAAAAATCCTTTCTAGAGAAATGAAAATACCAGCAAGGACACTTTCACGGATCATTAAAGAAGACTTGGGTCTTGGAGCTTATCGAAGACATATGGGGCACACTTTAAATCAGTCGCTGAAAACTAAGAGGGTTGAGAGATCAAAACGCCTGTTAACTCGATACGACGATGAAAAATACAAGAACATTCTTTTTACGGATGTAAATTTTTTTACTATCGAGCAGCACTACAACAAACAAAACGATAAAGTGTATGGTATGCACACAATTCTAAAGAAGCCAAAGAGGTAGTCGAGAGAGTTCAGCGAGGTCATCATCCAGCTTACGTCATGGTTTGGTGGGGCGTGTCGTACCAAGGCGTCTCAGAACTCCATTTTTGCGAAAAAGGAGTGAAAATTTCGGCCAAAGTGTATCAAGATACCGTGTTAGAAACAGTAGTTAAACCACTTAACGACACATTGTTCAAAAACATACACTGGACTTTTCAGCAGGACTCGGCCCCAGGTCATAAAGCTCGTACTACGCAGACTTGGCTAGAAAGGAATGTTCCAGACTTTATTAGAGCAGATGATTGGCCTTCCTCCAGTCCAGACTTAAACCCCTTGGACTATAAATTGTGGTCGGTGCTAGAGGATATGGCCTGCTCTAAACGACATGCCAATATCGACTCTCTAAAAAAATCTTTGAAGGCAGCAGTAGCAAATTTCCCAATGGATACCGTGCATAAATCGATAGACGACTGGCCCAATCGTTTGAAAGCATGTATTAAAGCTAAGGGTGGCCATTTCGAATAATATAAGCATTGTTTAAAAACTTCATTAGTTTATCCATAAACAAACATATAAAAATTGAAAATAAATTTGATTGTTTAAAAAATACGTTTATTTTCTTTTCTAACAGAACTTATGGCTAGACTAGGTATTTATAAATAAATTTAAACTTAAAAAAACTACTTAAACATGTTTAACTGAATTATTTACAGATTTTATATGTAGTTATTTAGTGTCTATGTAAAATGTTTTTAAGTGTTTTCAAATCGTGGCTGTATACCGAAGGGTCTTTGCCATACGCGCCTCACGTCAAATTCAACAAAATGGACGACTGACATGATGCAGTGTTTATTACGATTTGTATTAATTTCATCTAAAATGTATTTGTTTCCTCGCAAATGTGATGAAAAACATTGTGTATAACACGGGCGTAAGAATATTGCAAACTCGAGTCATCACAAGCCCTCCGCCTTCGGCGTCGGGCTTCTGATAGACTCTTGTTCGCAATATTCCACTTTCGCCCCTCGTTAAACAATGTACTATTCTTCCATGTAACTACGAATAATACAAGTTTCATTTCGAGACCATTATTATAGGGTCAAATCCCCTTATACCATAATGATGCTTGGCTTATACCTGCCCCTCGAACATGAGATTAGGCTTCAGAATCATGCTGAGTAATGGTGGGGCACCATGTAGCATTAATATGTCACGCTTCGCATTAGCATTCGAAAGGGTTTAGTGTGTGGATATTAAACCCAAGTGTTGGGCGTCAGCGAATATAATCAAACATTACTGTTTTTAGAAAGGTCATAAAACCAGCAAGTAATTGGGGTATTTTCTATATTTATTTGACTTTTGTAACTGTTAGCAGGTACTTATACACATTTGTGTATATGTGTGTAGTTTCGTGGTATGAATATTCATACCACGAAACTATTGTTTTCAGACAAACATTTCAACCAGATGCTGTGTGAATAGAATAACCGTAATTCTTGATATTATTATTCTTATATATTACCTAGCTTATATTGAATCCCTAGCATAGGCACCGGACATGTATGATTATGGGAAGACAATATTTTTTCTCAGAAATTAAAACTTGGACTACGTTTAGTAAGAAAAAAAGTGGTCTGCATATAAAGCCAGAAATTGTTACCATACACCGGGGCTGTGTACGGAGTTCTCATTTACCATATAAAGCTTTACGGTTAAAATGTTAATATATTTTAACAAAATCTTCAACTGAAAAACTTTGCGTCAAATCTTAACATGCCGTATTAGGAAATTAGCACCCAAGTGGGTACCGTATAATCGCCGCCGCTTTTGGCCCAGCCATCGCTTCGCACAAACACTTGCACCATATTGCTAATCCGACAAGTTTGCGGACCCCCTAGCGATAGTACGACATAAAAGTTAACGCGTTTTATGAATAAAGGTAAGTCTATCCACGCCCAAGGGATGTTTAGGACGTAAAAGGCATTCTGATTACATTTGAAAGGGAATTCTATTACACTATTTCATACCCAGTTAGTAAAACGTGAAGGGAAATTAATTACGGTTTGATCTATTTACGAAATGGATTTATTTGTAAGTTGTCCCATATTTTATATTTAAAATGCATTTTAGAAATCGCCAAGCGCTTGTTTTTATGCTAATATTACACAAAGTCTAGTCAAAAGAAAACGATTCACTTATGCAAGTCTAAAAGAGAAATCAATGTCAGCTAACACTGTTGACAGTACAGGGCCTTGATTATGAAAATTATCCGCTAACAATTACATTTGCGAAGTGGGACATATACACACACACACACACACACAGCACACACATTGCACATTCGCCGACAAACTGCCCTCAGTTTGGCGATCTTGAAATGTATACTTACCGCTAAGATGTTTTTTTGAAATAAATAAATAAATAAAAATATATATAAACAGTCAACCGGTGTATGGGAATCCTGTTAACTTGTTCCTAGGAAAGACACAGCTTAACATAGTAATTGTTTATAGGAAATATTACTAAGTTAGCGATCCTCTGAGCGTGTTTAATATGTAAAGTTTGTTGCAGTTACTGTTATGGCAAATGAAATAGAGACGCCGAGCCCAAGCCGCGATAGAACAGAAATAATGTCCGAGTGGCCAAGGAAGAGCGCCTAGGAGGCATCTTTTAAAACTGCATTTTAATATAATAACGTGTAACTTTTATGACTAAAATATAATATTAATTACTTCATACTCACTTCATCGACATTTAGAAGTTTCTTACTATGTAGGTTACATGCATTTTACGGGTTACATTTAGTATATAAGTACGTATACTATAGTAAGTCCCGTTAGTCTACGATTACCTGATGTCTTGTCTTACAATGATGCCTTCCTGATAGCAACATTTATCTGATCACTGACTAGATAAGATACGGCTCCCTGTCACGCGACTTCGTTCCCTACTTGGTATACTTCGGTACCATCTTGCTAAATGAGAATAAATTAGCCTATTAATATTAAATATTAACTTATTGAAAGAGACATAGCGACACTAATAGCTTTACGCTAGTAGGCAGCTCCTTCATCAGTGACAACTATATTTAAAGACTTGTATGAAGACACATGCTAACTACATGCATAACGGGTTTTGCATGAGTAACAATCGAGCGTGCTTAAGATACAAATATGACAAAACCAATATATGTAGTTATAACAAATACCTACATGTCATGGTAACGGTACGGCATATAGGATTAGTAAGTAGTAAATAGTTAGAAAAATCGTGGCAAGTTTATAAGGAAAACCGGCACAGACCTGTCGTATTGAAACTTGATCAATTACAACGTACTATCGACAACACAGCTAACTGACCATCCGTGCACTTTATGTACATTGTAATAAGGTTCTATATAAATACAGGATGGTCAGTTAACTGTGTTGGAGTGTGATACTTGCAATCTAAAATATATGTATGTTGTTCCAACCAAAATGATAAGGACTGACTGGCCTAAAACAGATAAGGTACATTGAAGAATCGAAACACGAATTGAAGGTAGCAAAACGTGTATGCAAGTTTACAAGTCACCTGCGGTTATTAGGTTCGTGGTAAGGAAATATAAAATAAACACTTGGTTGTTTAAGATCGCTAAGAGGAAATATAAATTGTTTATGACTTGCTTGTGCGGCATACGCAACATGAACTGAAACTTTTTTTACAATAAATATTTATAATTAACGTAAGTAATTAATAACTATACTTTTACAGCATCAGAAATGATGTTATCCGCAGCAGAACCAAGGTAGTCCTCAGAATCGCTAAACTTAAGTGCCAGTGGGCGGGACACATTGCACGTAGAACCAATGGCCGTTGGGGCGGAAAGGTCTTCGAGTGGCAACCACGTACCGGAAGGCGCGGGGTGGGTACGCCCTCCACAAGATGGACTGATGACCTGGTAAAGGTCGCGGGAGTACGCTGGATGCGGGTGGCGTAGGACAGGTCCCATTGGCACTCTTTGGGGGAGGCCTATGTCCAGCAGTGGACGTCTTTCGGCTGATGTGATGATGATACTTTTACAATCTTGTGTTTACTGTGATGGCCTTGAATATAAACATAAAATTTGAACAATCATGGGTTATTCTTTTTTTTCTAAGTATACTATTTAAAGTTGCATGATCATGATCATAAATCATCCGTTCAAATTAAACACAAATATTAACAAAAAAACAAAGCAAGGAATGTCCATATACAAGGCATATTTTATCATTGATTAATTTAATTGGTTTTAATCTTTTAATCAAATAAGGTAATGTCCTATTCGCGTTTGGCGCAGGACAGCTATTTTTGTAATCGCTGCTGCACACATTTATATAGTAGGTACACGTAATATATCTACCCAGTAGTGTAAGTAAATCAGTTTCATATACTCGTACATCTATGTATTTATAGTCTATTTACGAGAGTGCTTAGTAGTGAACACGGGACCATATTTTAATACATCGTTTAATAGTTTATTGCCAGGACCGGGCCGCGTTTTTACATATTTAACGAGCGGTGCTGAACCCGCCATAGGAAGCCTTCAGTTCTTTATGAGATACCCCCAGGAGTGGCTTAAAGAAGTAATCTATGCGAACAAGTCAAAAACAACTACAGCAATTATGGCTTTACATTTTATCATTACATCATGCCAATACGAAATTGTATTTCCTTTTAAAACCCTTATTCCTTGCCGACTAATTTGTTTGTTTAAGTGTTTACTATAAAAATGTTAACGACTATTATTTTTAAGCTAAGATGCAAGTTCCATAGTAGATGAAAGGGCAGAGCAATAAATGCCTGTTAAAATAGGCACTAAAACACTTTCTGCCTTGCAATATATGAAAGATGATTTCAATTCAACACAAATTTAAATATAATTAAATTTTAATAAAAGACGTTTAACAGAGACCTACGGTAGCCTAGTGGTTCAGGCATGCGGCTGTCAAGCGGCGGTCGTGGGTTCGAATCCCGGCTCGTACCAATGAGTTTTTCAGAACTTATGTACGGAATATTCACCGTTAGCTTGGGTATAAATAAAATAGGTCTAGTTTTCCCTCTGGGTTGGAAGGTCAAATGGCAGTCGCTTTCGTAAAACTAGTGCCTATGCCAAATCTTGTGATTAGGTGTCAAAGCGGACCCCGGGCTCCTATAGGGGCATTACTGGGAATAACGCTATGAGGATGATGAT
Source organism: Epinotia ramella (assembly GCA_947578815.1). Taxonomy (NCBI): domain Eukaryota; kingdom Metazoa; phylum Arthropoda; class Insecta; order Lepidoptera; family Tortricidae; genus Epinotia; species Epinotia ramella. The sequence goes on along the minus strand of OX388202.1, from coordinate 18,047,055 downwards.
AAAAGACCTTTAACACCTTATTTCATATATGTTCCCAGATACCACTACTAAACCATAATAATTATTATTACGATATTACTTGAAAAATCCAAATGCATCGATGGATTAAATGTATAAAATCGTTAAACGCATAACAGTTTACGAGGACAATTAACACAGCTATTGAGAAGATTGCCTTTTACAGCAACACTAAACCTTACGCTCAAGTTTAACCTCAACAATGCGTTTAACAAATTAACATACCGGCCAATATTCTGAACAAATGCGGTCTGTAATTTGCATAGTGCAATGAAAAAGGAGGATTATACACATAGAGGTGTGGAAAACTATAGGTTTTCGTTAGGAATTTGTATTGTATTACATTGGTTCGCTATTACCCATTGTTTAGTGGAGCCTCGATTGTGCACTTCTGCACGATTCATTCCAATACAATGCTGAGGAGGTAACAAATGTGGTCGCCTAATGAAATTGTTGGTTACCACGATATTCAATATTACGTACTCTTAATTAGTAAAAGTGCTAGTTATAAGTATTACACTATTTATACAATTCCATATAAGCAGCTTCGATGAAGGTCCCAGAAATCATAGCTACCTAATGCATGTACCTAAATGGTATAAGATTATGCAAAGTAAAAAAATGTGCTTATTTTATTTACATGACACAATATGTTTCAAAAAATTGCTCTCGATTAGACATATAGCCTACGAAAGGCGGAAACCCAGATATGAGTATTATATTTTTAATTAAATATTTTGAGTAACTCAGTTCTTAATTTGAATTATGATAGACTGCACAAAATGGTTAGTTCCTATTCGCAATTATTTACAAATGCACTATTTATAATAAATAAAATAAATTATTTCACAGGCCTCATGTTTACAAAAAAAGCGAAGGGCTTTTTCTCATTCGAAGAATTAATTGCGTTTGTGAAAATAATTAAAATAGGAAGAAGCGCTTTATTGTAAAGTTTTGCATACTCGTAATTCCTTAATAGGGAACTTGCATTATTTCATTAAATTACTATATCTGAAAGATTTAAGGATGATATAAAGATAGACAAGAGAAAAACTTGAAATATGCGAAAATAATTTATTTAATGCAAATAAAAATTACATTTCAAAGTTCGCGCGTAAACGCTCACGGCCTTGACGTGACGTCACTCCATAAGACGTCAAACTTTTCATAGCACGTGAATATTATTTGTATGACAAAGAAATCATATAATTTCAGTTTCATTTCATATAATAAATCAGTAAATGATACTTTTTTACTTCAATGGATAACTCTCCAAAAAGGATCTCTATTTGGTAGCCTTTTTCACGAACTTCAAGTTCAGGAGTTACACGACCTTGGACTATACTCAGTTGATTTTCCCTTTTTATTTGAACAAAACCAAATGCGTTATCTCCATAAGACTCTCTTGTCGAGCTGAAAATACAACGGAAGAGGTAAATTAAAACTTTATGGATGAATAAATGCATTCTCAATAACATAACCTCACTTCAACTCCTGGTAGCGGATAAGTTTTTGTCCTTTTTATCTATACACTTGGAAAAATAAACCATAAAAAACCACAGCACCATATCCATATCAACCTTAGGCAGCCATTTTCTATTATACAGATATTTTTCGTTGAATTAAGCTTTAGTGACTATGGAGTGACGTCACTGCGCGCTGATTGGTGTTTTAAAATACGTTTCAATTTACAGTTACGTAACCGTAAACGTAATCATACCTGGGATAACTCGGGGCACTTATAGTAAAGTGACGTAGCCAAATATCTTATCGACAATTAAATATAACGATCTTACTGTCAACTTCTAAATGTTCTAAAAAATAAATATATTTATACAAAATCGCTTTGTAGGCTGCTTATTAAATTCTACAAAGGTGTTTTCGAAGAATTTATTTACCTATTTATTTTTAAACCTGGTCAGTATTTCCACATTGGCGCTAAATGTTTTATTCGAATCTTCATTTATTGCTAAAAGTACATAGTAGTACACATCCATGAGTTTTAATAGAATATTCACTTGGGTGTGACTTTTTCTCGGCCTGCATGATTATTTTGGACTTCGTAACAATCGTAGCGGAATATTACCTCATATATTATTCTTACTCTAGCACATGAATGGCATTGACAGTAAATTGTAATTTTGTTTGAAATGACATCCTCATACATTTATTATCTTAAGAGGCTTGATAATCAGGTGTGATATTGAACCTTTTTATAGTAATAGAGAATTTTCAATGAGCACATATTATTATCGCACATATATTACATATCGACATCTTTTTTATCGATATCAAATCCCTAGAATGTGCCCCGAGTTATCCCAGGTATGCTTATAATTAAAACATATCGCAAAAAATATATAATTTTAAAATAAATCATGCAGTTATGCACTTTTAACGGCTATCATTATTGGATTACCTACTAATATAATTTCTCAATATTTATTTATTTATTTATTTATTGATACATGGAAAACCAACAGCGCAACATATTTATAGACAAAATAATAAAACAATATAGCCAATTACAGGTTCTCACTTATAGAAATAAACTAACACAAATAAATCTATAGCCAAACTTAAACTTAGCGTACATTACGCACAGTAACCAATCGCGCACCAATAGCAAGCATGGCAATGGGAATATACAAGTACAAGGTAGTTAATAAATTAGAATATACAGGATGTTAACGGGGTCATGATCCGGAATGACAAAAAGCGAATAAGATGATCATACTGAACAACCTTTCCCATGGGACCAACCACGAAATCGCAAAAAAAAACCAGGTATTCCATACATTAATTCTCAATTAAATCGCAGTTAACTCACAGTTAACTCTTAATTGGCTCTTTTTTTTTTGCGATTTCGTGGTTGGTCCCATGGGAAAGGTTGTTCAGTATGATCATCTTATTCGCTTTTTGTCATTCCGGATCATGACCCCGTTAACATCCTGTATATTCTAATTTATTAACTACCTTGTACTTGTATATTCCCATTGCCATGCTTGCTATTGGTGCGCGTATAAATATATTCGTATTGTATAAATATATTCATCTTATTCGCTTTTTGTCATTCCGGATCATGACCCCGTTAACATCCTGTATATTCTAATTTATTAACTACCTTGTACTTGTATATTCCCATTGCCATGCTTGCTATTGGTGCGCGTATAAATATATTCGTATTGTATAAATATATTCATCTTATTCGCTTTTTGTCATTCCGGATCATGACCCCGTTAACATCCTGTATATAAACTCTAGTAACCCGAGCCTACACCTGAAGTATCACACATGAAGAATCTTGTCAGTTTAGATTTTATTGCTTGTATGCTATCACAAAATATGTCTATATCTAATCTTAATGCAAGTTCCCTATTGATGGTTGTTCATAATTTAGAACTGGCTCTTTTATGGAATGATACAAGTCATAAGCTAATTCATACACCAACGTACGACTGCTTACAAATTGTTATAGAGCTTTATTAGCCTCAGTCCGTTAGATCAACGTTATCACATTTCCGTATCCACCCCTCGATTTGCTTAGCTAACGGCGATGAGCGCACGCGGACCAATATGATCGATGTTTTATTACAATAGCCCACACGCATATATTGGGTACAGTACTGTACGTGAGCCTGAATTAATAGAATACCAGCCCGGAGCTAAGTATACTTCTCGCGCTTGTTATATTATGCTGAAGCACATTGGAATACCATTTGCGTGCCCACAACAACGGAACCGCTTTACACCGCACAAAAGGAAACAAAACTACGAACATATCATTTGAGATACTTAACGCCTGTAAATTTAAGTATGCTCTTAATTTTTAGGGCTCCGTACCTCAAAAAAAAAACGGAACCCTTATAGGATCACTTTGTTGTCGGTCTGCATGTGTCAAGAAGCTTTATCTTGGGAACGCGTGGAGGTATCGAGTTGATATTAAAATATATATACTCAGGTCTACAGTCCCTTGAAAATGTGAAAAAATCAAACTTCTAAGTTATCGTAAAAAAAAGATACCTTCGGCCGTTTATGCCGCAAAAAACATATCTTTAGACACCCTCAAGGCAATCCAAATTTATAGGGTACTTTCAGTTGACCTATTAAATAGAACTATGAAATTTGGGCAAGTAATATCAATAATCCTATATATATTACAAGTAACTACAGTAAAAAAAATTGTCTTTATATGGAACCCTCGGCGGGCGAGTCCGACTCTCGCACATGTGGTTTTATTTTTTCTTACTTTACTAGGTGTTGTAGTTTTTAAATAAGAATGCAAGTTCTTTTGCATGTGGCACTAAACAGATTTGAAATCTTAATTAAAAGTGGACTGATGGTAATATAACAGAGAACACGTTTTATATAAAAAAAGCAATCCGGTAAATCTTATTGGATGTGGAAATACGGGTCTCAAGCGCGGCATTTAGTTTTATCTTAACGATCTAATTAAATTATCGGAATAACGGAGCAAGTAGAGCAAATGTTGACGTAACATAGGCTCTTTTCACAGTAAGTGTGAAGTCTTGAGCCAGATTAAAGTTTCTTGATCCTTTGAGAGAGACAGGTGTAAAACCCTGCTGAGCGGATCATATAATATTGGACCCTTTACACAGGGTAAGAAAGCCGACTTTCGTTTGAGTTAGTACCCGATAGCATGATTAAAGCTCCTTTTATTAGCTAACTCTCTATAATTTCGACACATACTTTAGCAAGTACGGCACGAGTGTCTTTTTTGTATTGGCACTATCCGTAGCACCTAGGGTGGCTATTTCAGTAGTTGGGTATTTTCTTTTTACAGTTTTACTTACATTCTAAATTTGCGAATGCGATGTGGATTGCACTACGCTATTTTTTAAGTTAAACAATGCAGGTACTAGTGTTATTAGGCAAACATGCTGTTTTTGCTCGACGTAGCACTTATTTTAGGATAATTTATAAAATTATGAAAAAAGGCTCCTGAACACTTAACACGCGTAAGTACCTAACTCTAACTCATAGATAATCTTGAGGAAACCCCTATTTCTCCCTGTAACACACCGTTAACACAAAAAATGATAATAAATAAATAACATGCTCATCACATTAATATTTCCCCTTACCGGGATTCGAACCCAGGACCTTCAACTTCGTAGGCAACGTCACTACCAGGCTAACCGGTCGTCTATATTACTTAGTAAAGTTAATAGTATGCACAAGTAAGTAAGTATATTTATATAGCACAATGGAATTTGCATTTCTCTCATGCATCTTTGTAGGAAAGCAATACAAGCCTTCACATTCCTGATAAAACTACTTGATACCAGGCCACCCAATAAGAGAGGATACCAATAAATATCTGGAGTCCAGACGCGGGTTATCTATGCTTGTAGCGTTCTATCCAACGATCTCCTGAGTTGACTTTACTGATATTACAGATCCAAAAGTCCAGCTATTTTACTAGAAGAGACATTTAACGTTGAGTCACGTAGCTACTCCAAAGAGCACGAGCGTAAATCCATTACAATACTTGTACTCATTCTTTGGTTCACGTCAAAAAAAAGTGGGATACAATACAACAGTGGATTTGTGATTGGGCATGTTGAACGAGCTACAGCAACAACGTATTTTGGGTACCATATTTTTTGTACCCGTTGGTTTTCCTTCGATGTTAAAATTCGACATTTACATCTGTATAAACCAAACACACACGCCTTGCAATACGAATTATTCAAACATTTTAAAAACAATGCACATAGGACATAGCACAACGTAGGGTCCTAACCACTAGAGTCTGACTAGACGATCACGGCCGGAAGGCGCGGCGTGGGTCCCCGACAAGGTGGACTGATGACCTGGTAAAGGTTGCGGGAGTCCGCTGGATGCGGGTGGCGCAGGACCGGTCGCTTTGGCACTCTTTGGGGGAGGCCTATGTCCAGCAGTGGACGTCTTTCGGCTGATGTTTTTTTTTTTAAATCTTTATTGAAAAAACAAGGCCTTAATCGCATAGCGATAATGCCGGCCTCATAGGCATTACATGATTCATTGTCTACAGTTCAGTAATTTAACTACAAGTTGGTACAGTTCAATAGCTAATTTAGATGTAGGGTTAGACAATATTATGTTACATAAGCCAATGTCTGCTAATTTAAGTTTGGCTTGTGTTTCAAGTACCCTGCGGTCTGCTCCGATTCGAGCACATTCCACCAATGCGTGGTAGACATCCTCTCTCACACCACAAATCGAGCAGTTTGGAGAATCAACCACCTTCAAATCTGATATGATGATGAGGACAGTTATCATAATACATTCTTGTCATTTTGCCTGTAGTGTGGTTGCTGTTCTATTCAAGCTGTGGCACCGACGATCACAGGGCTTGACTGCGATGCTATCGTCAATGCGACAACCTGCATAGATACTTGACATGCGCATGCTTTAAGTCCTTTTAAAGCAAGCACTCTGTATTGAACTGTGATAGTGTCTTCATTACATGACTTCGATTACTGTTTCTAGATTGATACGAAAAGACAGCTCATCATTAGTTTTTGGCGCGTTGTTGTTTATTATTGCTCCTTCTTTTTGTTATTATCAATGTGGCAGTGACATAATCTTTGGATTTGAAGAATGTATCTAAGAACATTTTCGATTGCATCGCAAACTACTACATAAATTATTGTAGTTACTGTTACAAACAAGAAATACCGTAAATACACTTGGGAGCAAATAAATCGAGCCACCCTAACAATTTTCACATTATTATGATTTATGTAAAAACCCCAAATAGTATGTTTTTTTTTTTATACCGTTTGAAGATATGCTTTCCGCCTATCAAATGAGGCATTTTTCAGTAGTGGGGATCATATGTGTCACGAAATTGTGTATAATACTCCAGGCAAAATACGGTTTTGAAAAACATTAATTTATATTAGCGTTTTTTTTTGTTGATTTCATTTGAAAATGTTATTCTAAGATGATTTAGTCAAGAATCCGACAAACTTTCCACCCGGAAGTAATTATGTAGATTTAAATGAAGCATGCATTATCTTTTTTGGTACGATTTATCTTGAATATTATAGAGCAAATGTAAATGAACCAAAATAAAGACAAAAAAAATTATTAATATTTTTACTGACTTTTCAGAAGCCAGTTAACTTATCATTTTTTCGATGTCTAAAATTTTGTCGGATTTTGTCGCTGGGTAACTATTTAATTGATAATATATCCGTTACACATTAAAAATAAGCTATTATAAATTATTTCCAAAATTGACATTTTTCCCATACAAGTTGTCAGTTCATTGCCTGGACTATAAGGGCTGAGGGATTAACTATGACATTGTTCTCATTAAGTAGATGTTTTCGATGACTGTTTCTAGATTGTTACGAAAAGGCAGCACATGCTTTGTTATTAGCGCGGTGTTGTTTATAATTTTTGCTTTTTTTTGTTATTTTCAATGTGGCTATGACATAATTTTTGGATTAAAAATTGTAGGTAGCTATGAACATTTTTCGTTAATAAACTATTGTAGTTACTGATACAAACTGTGAACATTCGAATTGTTATTTGAGTACCTATAAAATAACAGTTTTTATAAGCCATTCCCGTGCATTAGCTCACGAGCAAGTGCAGCCGACCTATTGAACTTTAAAGATGAAGTTGTTACGCAAACTTATGCAAATGGAGGATGCGCCTGCGCCGCGTCAGCGAGCGGACTCGGCGCTTTCACATCTAAATCAAACTAATGGACACTCGTTTAATGTTGCGTTGATAAATTAACATGGTCAGCATTAGTGTCACAATACTAATTAAAGACTGAATTACTGTATGAGCGTTCTGTTTGATTTACTGCGATATAATGATATTATACATATTGTTTAAGCTCAACGATAATTTTATAAAGTTTATCTCGGATTTTTTCCAGGACCTGAATTTGTTAGTTCCAAAATGTGTTTTACAAAGAACCGCTTAGATAAAACAGAATTGAGAAAAAAAATCGTCAGAACAGTCATTTATTTATTTATTATGATTGGGTAATACAGAAACATACAAATGAAGATCAATAAAGGTAGAATATACTCGTACGTAGGTAGTTACATACAACATATACTAAGATGTTTCCTTGAACATATCTCACTGAGAACATAGGTAGTATTAAAATTATGTCTATATTTAAATTTTACTTTGCTTGCACTGCGTCAATTTGCAAATAGCTATAGAATTGAACATAATTACGTTTAATTTAAGAAATATGAATAAACAACAAAACGTAGGAAGAATATACTCCCACACTGGAAATATAGTGAGGCAAGAATGCCTCATTACAAGTCCTCTAAGATGCGATCGGCACGCGAGGCAGATCCGATCTAGATTCTATCTTGCGACATCGCCACCGAAACCCTTTCTGATAAACGTAATCTTTGCTTTTATTGTACTATTTAACATGGATTTGAATTTAACGTAGGACTAGGTTGTGAAATGAATTAAATTACACTTTGCATAAGTGGACCTGCACAAGGTGCCAAACCAGGTTGGAATAAGACTGTGCAATCTTTATTTGATGTAAAAATTAACGACTTAAACACTAAGGCAAATAACACTTCAGTGAACTTCCAGGGTGATTATGTACATCTTCTTACGGACATAAGATAATCATCTGTCACACACGTTTACTTCATAGAAGCTAGATTATCCAAACGATACTGTTGCTTAAAACGGCAAGCCTTTAATACCTTCGAATAGGCTCTAAAATAGCGGATAACTTTTGCAAGATTACCCATTCATCGCGAGCGTGTTAAGCGATGGCAAATGTCAGAGAGGCATTTAAATAATGAACTACCATCGTAAATAGGTAATAATAGGGCCTTTACAAGCAAACAGGATAATCTAGGATTTATTATATAGGAACTATTGTGACATAACGTTTTAATAATAATAGCTATCCTAGCCGATAACTTTGCAATACTAATTAAGTTCCTATTGTGAAATAACCTTTATACACAGGCGAAAGGCAAAATTAAATTAAATGATGTCACAGAAATATCACTAGGTAGGGTATGCTATATGTTTTCCTTACCTGTATGATTTCCAATTAAGAGGATATTCGTTCTATGGTGTTATTCCGTAAAATCCATACTAGCCATACTAATATTATAATAGCGAAAGTGTGTCTGTTACCTCTTAACGCCTAAACCGCTGAACTAATTAAGATGAAATTTGGTACAGAGATAGTTTGAATTCCGGGGTAGGACATGGATAGTTTCTACTCCGAAAATCACCCGGGGGGTCAAAGTTTGTATGGAGCTACGATATAAATGAGTACAACGCGGACGAAGTCGCGGGCAGAAGCTAGTTAGATACATCTTAATCGAATTAAACTGCAGTTAGGCTCTCGGAAGAAACACAGATTCAGCAAAACGTATACAATTTCCGAGCATTTAAAAATACCTTTGCTCTGGGCCCACGAATATGGTGATTTCCCATGGTGTAAGAAAGCCAAGGCGCCATTTATGGAAATAATCCATTAACATTTTACCTGTAAGTACGTATTCAACGCACAAGCGGACTAAATGTAAGGCAATTCAGATGCGATTAAACCACCAGCATTCCGCACCAATGCAGTGGATTTAATTTTATGGAGTATTCAGCGTTTCCTAGTTACTGTTCTTGAGATAGTGAAGGAAGTTGACGATTTCGTTGTGTACAGTAATTGGCAGGCAAGAGTCTATTCGTAGATGCACAAGCTTCTACAAGATAGCTTACCGTATGGCCCTATGTTGTCCATCATATATTATTACTACGAAACCGTAAGTCAAGTGCAAAAATACTTATGTATCGATAACATCCTCTCATAAATAAGTACCAAAACCTTAATCCGCTGACAGAGTTACGGGACATATTTATGAGTAAGTTGTATGCACCTATATTTTTAACACGCTTTTATTAGGTCGACTTGTATGTAACTAACTATGTAATGGAATCTAAGGTAACTAATTTAACCATCTTCCAAGAATCGTAGCGTCATGAAAATTGGCAGCTGTATGTAGTTCTCATGACAATACAATAATATGGTACTGTCGAACTGATCTGATGATGGAGCCGGAAGATATGACCTGGAACTTCATGATGGAACATCGTATCATAGCTGTGTTTGGATTTGTTAGAAAAGTCTTGTAATGAACTTTGACCACGATTACGTTACGAACACGTTAAAAGCGTGTTTTTCTAGTGTTTTTTAAACGATTACACTTGACTGTACACTGTTATAGCAGGTGAGACAATGCTAACAAATTAGATTCCTATTGTTCCTAATAAAAATAACATTATTAACAACCATTCAACATTTCACTACTAAAAACACTAACTGACAACACAATACTCAATAATAACTAACTAAGTCAGTAATAACATTTCAACTGAGGTAGCGTGCGAATAAAGACAACAACTAAAGACATGTAGGCAGCAGCCGTACATTAACCACTTTAAAAATAATCTTGCAGTTACCGAACACCGCGAGATCAGTGTCCTCTCGCAACACCGTGTAAATGCATTCCTAAGCACAAAGCCCCAGTTAGTACTCATTATTCCCCTGGAACTGGTAGCTCGGTGCAGATACGCCGTTATTGCCTGCCACTTGAGCGTCGTGCAATTTTGTGCAGCACTTAGAATGTGGCTCCATTGGCTTTCGATAATGTCAGCCTAAAGGAATGAGGAAGGCGGGTTTTAAATGAAATTGGAGATGCTTCTGTATAAAGATTTTGTAAGGTTGCGGGAGTCCGCTGGATGCGGGTGGCGCTGCGCCGGTCACTTTGGCACTCTTTGGGGGAGACTTTCGACTGATATGATGATGATGATGATGATGAAAGATTTTGTAAAACACAATTTCGTGCATTCACTAATGTGCCACTATTAACTTGATTATGTAACTGTGCACTATTTATCATCGTTTCCATTCGTTTATACCAATACGTGTGTAGGTACCAGTTGGTTTTATAATCAAAGCTGTGCACACTAACATGACTACTATAAGTACGTACAGGATAGTGGAAACGCGCTTAAACCATCCAGTACTAACCCCAGGGTTTAGAAAGCATTACGTTATAAATTATTGAGAAGAAGACCCTGCGCCCGCGACGCATAATTTGCTAAAACCAGTTCTAGATCGCGATACCGGACTATCATACGAATGGATTATGTTCGTTTCGGTTTAATATACTACGGTTAATGCAGATACGATTGCGGAAGATGGTATCTAACATTCAATATTGAATGCGAATTAAATTAAATATAACTCTGACATTGTTCTCGCCGACTGCTTCAAATTCAATAAAGTCTAGAATGGTTTTTAATTTGATTTGGTACAGTCCATGCTACACTACCTATGTTGCAACAACTATAGGACACTCAGGGAAGCTATGTCCTTATAATTATAAATGTCAGTCGTTTGATTATTTATTACTACTATTCGTATTATTTACATACAGCCATCAGGAAAAGTTGCCACGGGGGCGAGGTGCTCAAAATTATGTAAATCACACAGTTACTTCATTACTATATTTCCTTATACGTTATAATAACGACGTGTGTAGATCATATTGACCTCTTCGTACGTCTAAGTACCTTGCAGGCAATTAAAATACAATTAAACGATATGACACAGAGAGAAAGAACATAATGGAAAAATAAACCATCTTCGTCTGAAGCCCCCGACAGGACAAAAAAGCCCTCGTCAAAAATAACACGAAACAAAAATATGTAATGTAATAATTTGTTACGTTTTACAATGTATAAAATACAATTGTTAGGTATATATGTATTTGTACCTCCTATAATACTCTTAGTGAATAAAAGCGAATCGCATAAAGAAATAACGTTAAAAAATTAACACATAAAGGTTCGTATTGCGATTGACAGTCTGACAAACATCGTTTATCTCGAAATAGAACACTGCGGTAGATCTATTTTGTCGCAGCGTCCTAACTCGTGCCAGTGACTTAATAACTCTGCTAATCAACCATCCCCTAGCATGAGACATCTTAGGAGAAATTATGTGCGGCCGACGTTTGGTCTCCTATGGTTAATTCTTACCCGTTTGTTAAAACACAGTTGAGTTTTATATATCGTGTTCAATATGTCTGGCATCGTGAATTATGTATTTTATGACCTATATGTATTGAATCCAACGACGACGTATAAAGTTATTAATGGAACTGGTTCAGATAGACATTCGTTCTTAAGAATATTAATTGTATTCGAATTATAACGTTATTATTAACCTTCACTTATAATTTCTGGTGGAAGTTCTCTATGCCAATTACTGACACCACTACGTTGTGCTTGTACGATCTGGAAATAATATCAGTGTTAATGTTAACCGAGAGACGAAAGTGAACTGTTGCAGCAAAATAATTAATATTATCAATTTAATGACGTGAACGGATACGAGAAGAAGAATCAAAAGCTAATTCTAGTGAGTAATAATATACATATATATCACTACATAGTATAAAACAAAGTCGCTTCCCGTTGTCTGTCCCTATGTATGCTTAAATCTTTAAAAATACGCAACGGATTTTGATGCGCTTTTTTTTTAATAGATAGAATGATTCAAGAGGAAGGTTTATATGCATAATACGAGTATAGTACCCGTGCGAAGCCGGGCGGGTCGCTAGTAAGTAATAAGTCTATTTGCACCCGTTTTATTTGTGTCCGAAATCAGAGTGATGTTGCACTGACATCATTGTAATGCAAAAAAACAAAGCGTAACTTTAACAAACAATTTAATCAGACCATTAGGATCATTCTTGTTAAAAGCTTGCAACCTCATGACAATAAATCGATTATTCTTTGGAAGCGTAACTGCCTCGTTCGGTTGGCTCATTAGCAGAACAACGACTTTATTGTGACCGGTAATGATGCAAGCCATTTAATCAAAATCGATCGTATTGCAATCGATATATAGATAGCGATGACGTTAACTCTATACATTCATTTGCTCGATGAAAAAACTAATTAGTAGCTACTTAATTACTCTTGCTTTGACAATTTTGAACTTTCGCATAACCACTATCCAAAAGATAATCTCATCAACAGAAAGGAGCGACTTCAATTTTTGTCTAACGAGATAGTACAGGCGGTAAAATATATGTTAAGTGAATTGTAAGGCCTTGCATTACACACAATATGAATGCAAATAACCTCGACGGTACAACGATCATTTCAGACATCAATTTTAAATCAATTAATCAGTTTTACGGTGTTACGACCAATTACTGAAATAGCAGCTTCGTACCACTTTGGTCCGTTTTCTGGTCATGGTCTAACTTACGCAAGAATACACGTATCTCGATCAATTGGATCGCCTACGCTTACTAAATTATTAAAAACTATTCGGACAGCTGATGCAGAGATGTTTATCGGTTGTTTGAACTGGACATGGTTATCTGTTATGTTGTTATGTGCCATTCGTTTAAAAGCGGTTAACGTTTGTATTTTATTCTTGACATGCATGCATCTCGATGTGAAAGTTATTAGAAATGTAATTTTACTAAAAACTGTAGTGCCACACAAATAAACGATTTTCCTATTGAGTCATTACATCACTATCCCTTACTTTGCCGCTGCAAAAACATGGAACGTTATCAGAGTTAATGTAATTAATTGCACACAAGATCATTAGCGTTTGTTATTTACATGGCGATGTTTATCTAAGCTTTCTACAGGAAGCGATGGGTGTGTAACAGTAATAAGTGCTAACACATTCGACCCCGATTTCGGTACTCATGGAAATTGGACAACGCTTTTATCATAATGTTTGAACAGCAAATTGACAAAATTTAGCAAAACGGTAGTCTTAGGAACTTGTGAAGAAGAAAAATGTGTTGTAACGATACTTTCATTACCTACTTAATATATGAATCATTATGCCAGAATCGGTTATTAAGGATTATTACGTTACGAAAATAGTAAAATGGTCACGTGATACGTGAAGTTCATATTGAGAAGCCCAATTCCAACTTAATTGTCAAGATTCACTGTATTTTTATAGGCATAGGTCCGTGAGAACAGCAAGATTGCGCGACCTCGCGGCACGCAAGCAGCTAACGAGCGAGCTTTTTTATCTGCACTCGCTTCGGCTACCTATTTAAATGAGCTTATTCATGAAATATTATTTTCTGCGTACTTTAATAATGTGACAATTCAAAAGAACTGCTTCAGAACCTTCGTTTATTGACACTGAAGGTAGAAAACAAAAATGACTGACTTTCTCAAGCAATGTTAAAATGGTAACGTCCACTCTAGTTGAGACAATATTATAAACTAAAACTATTTCGTTACGGTTCAGCGATAAAATAAGTCTCACAAGAAAATAAAATATACGCTTAGTTGATTTCATTCCTTTAATACATACTTAGTGTTCTTGAAATTGATATTTTTATAGAGTTGTAAACATCTTCAGAAATCTTATCTATTAAACTTTTTACAATAAAAATGGTAAAAGTCTAAGTAGTAAGTAATAAAATTTTAAATTATACAGTTTTTTGTTAACGTTGGACTTTGAAAATTAAGCTTAAGCATATTTTATATTTTCATGCAAGCAAAGCTATTTTTGTTTGGCTAGATCCGCATCGTTCATGTCCGCTCCAATCCCAATTTTTCGGAAGCATAATGCCCAGATTCGGAGCTTGAATCCAGACGGATTACCCAGGCCCAGCTCAAAAAGTTCAGAAGGAATGCCTGTAATATATTATATAGTATTGATCAGACCAAGCCTCATTCGCACTCGGTTGTTCTACTATTACTACCAGTACTAGCAGCGCCAGTCGTTTTCTTTGGTTAATATGTATATGCACTTATATTCATAAGTCACTCGTTTGTGCCCTCTCGTTTGGTTGGGCAAATTTGCATTGCATCACACAAACAGCGTTTGCATAGGCAGACATAAATCCTGTTATGTACGCAATAATAGTGGATAACATTTTTTAGGAAAAAATTACATCTCTGAGGAGGAACGCTCAAGCATGACCATTGCACAAAAAGCTTTTTAACGTAAACTAAAACGACTCGATACTATTTTAGAGTTAAGAGGAAACACAAAGGCCGAGATAATTGAGATATAGGTATTTGTAAAATGTATTGCTATCGCGAAGTGCCTGATCAAGCGAGCGTGAGCGCGATAGAGACAACTGCAGCTTGGACCGAAAATACCTATTAAAAGTAAATGAAACCAACGTTTCGTAGTCCCCTGATTTCTTCTCCAAAACTTGACCTACTCGTAAGTATTTAACTATTTTTTTTATTAATAATTAAAGAAAGGCTTTGGCCGTGTTCCTAAGTTTTCCTTTTTTTCGGAAAAGCACAGCGCAAAATCTGTCATTTTTTTAGGTTTTTGAAGGTTTATGAAAAAAAGGAAAACATAGCAACATGTCAATATAGTAGCCATAGATTTATGAAAAAAAAAAAAGGCTCTACTCCCATTATCCAGGGAGAAAACAGGGGACTACTTTTGTATGGAAAAACGGTCTTTGTGTTTCCTCTTAACGACCAAAACCAGTTGCAAAAACAATCTCGTGCAGTTTTAAGGTCATTATCGTTACGTGGTAGACCGCATGACCAAATCGCTTTCGTCTCGACAGATTCGGATGCTAAATAGAGCGAGTGTGACTTCGCAAAGATGTGACCGTGAAACTGGTGCGATTAGCGGAAGCTTACACTTCGACGCGGTAGAAAATCACCATCAATTTAACTATAGGTAGAGAAAAATGGGGATGATGTTTAATGTTCGATATTTTTTTGAAAATACATTAATTTACTTAAATACGTAAATGAATGTATTTAAAGGTATTATAGTTATTTGTTATGCAAGGCTAAAAAGTTGTTGTTTGGCGCAAGTGCTTGTATTGAAAACCGAGCTAGCGAAGGATTGTAAGATTGAACCATGAGCGAAGCAAATGGTTCAAAAGTACAATCCTGAGCATAGCGAGGCTTTCAAGGCACGAGACGCCAAACAACTTTGCTGCCGAGCGAAACACACAACTTTTCACCTCACCACCGCGAGGAAAATTGTAAATGTAATGGAAGTAATTTGGACCTTATACTCATTTTCAATAAAGGTTTGTTTATATCTCATAAAGATACTTATAGCATTTTATAATTATTAAATGCATACATAAACATTTTTGCATCTTTAAATAACTCCACGCTTACCTACACTAAAAAAGTCAAAGTATTGTTGGGTACTCTCGCACGGGTAAACTAAGGCTCAAATACGCTTATTTCACTTTTTCCGCTAAATTAGCAGGCATTACAATTCATATATGTATATCTTCTGCACTAAAATCTATAAATAACCACTATTATTTTGGTTTTACTGTGGTATTAAACAAAACAAAATAAAATGTAGGTACTTGAGTCTTTTCAAACGGTGCGTTCCAAATTTGGAAAAAGCAAAAATTTTTGAAAAATAAAACTATATTTTAAAATTATTTATTCGTATTGTATCCTTATAAGTCAGTCTAAATATTGATATTTCGTATGTAATTAAGAAAGAATAAGTATTATTAATTTAATTTTATCAAATTAATAACAATTAATTATTGACATAACACCATCAGTTTATGAACGCAGGATAATGACCTCTCATTCTGTATAGAAAAAAGTTGGATCTGGCGATTGACCGTCACGTTCCAAATTCAAAAACTTTTTCTACGCTAGCGGATATAATGGGCTTTTGGGCGCAGATTTTGAGCGATAAAGCAAGCCTTTTCGAGCCGGTGAGGTGAAAAATATATTTATTTCGCATATCGTCTACACCTTGCTATTACTTAATCCTTCCATTTGCATTGTATAGAACCAACACTTGCATTGTGACACGAATTCTAGATCTTTTGCAAAGCATAAATCGATCTCAATCAAAAATAAGAAGGAAAGAATGACAACAATGACAACCCCGCAGTAAAATAGATATACAATAGTAAGTCAAGTTATTTGGTACTAGCTTCCGCCCGCCACTTCATCTGCGTGGACTCGGGATACGAGTATCCTATATTTTAATCCTAGCTATCAACTATCTTCGTGCAATATTTCATCCAAATCGGTTGAGCCATTTAAGCGTGATTGAAACATCTAAACATCCAAACATCCCAACTTTTGCATTTCTAATATTAGTAGGATTTCGTCGGTTGACTACTAGTAACAAATACGTATATGAAAGAAAGCTCGTATCTGATCATCGTATCATTACGGTTTTTGAGAATAGTGACAGATTTTCTTGAGAGTTCTAGTTGTCAACTGACGATTTAAAGAACAAGCATATACACTCGGCGTCAAAAAAATCGCACCTTTCCTAAAATTCGTTTCAAGCGATTATAACTCCTAAGATCTTTACTTTACTCTATCATTATTAGTATCATTTGAAAGCTAATGAAATCCCCTATTTGAAAACGGTAGGAAATTGGCCACCACCCCCATAAAAAAAAAAATCTGGGAAAATGTGAAACAATGTGTATTCTGATCAAAATTACAAATAAAAGGAACAATACAAAAATTAAAAATCAACAATAACAACCCTTAAAAATTAGTCTTAAGACCTAGTGTTGCCTCCTCTAGCCCTCCGAGCAGCTTCCATGCGGTCAGTCATGGACCTGATGAGCGTCACGACGTGTTCCTGGGGAATGCTGTCCCACTCCTCGATGACGGCATCTCGAAGCTCATCGAGAGTGGCAGGAGCTGGATCACGGCCCCGAACTCGCCGTTTCAGCTCGTCCCAGAGGTGCTCGATAGGATTGAGGTCGGGGCTTCTTGCTGGCCAGTCCATAACCTTGATGCCAACTCGACGTAGGTAGTCCTTGACAATCAAGGCTGTGTGAAACCGGGCGTTGTCGTGCATGAACTCGAAGTTGGCGCCGACAAAACCAGCATATGGGACCACATGCTCTTCCAAAATCTCGGTGATGTACCGGTGAGCAGTCAGAGACCCCTGGCCGCGACCACCTCCAGCTCTGGAGACGCACACGAGGTCTGTCTTGCCGTCGATAGAGATGCCGCCCCAGAACATGCAGGATCCTCCTCCATAGCCGACGGTTTCCACGGTGCAGGCTGGTGTGAAACGCTCCCCTGGTCGCCTGTAGACTCTCTTACGCCTGTCGTTGGTGTACAGGCACACTCGGGTTTCGTCGGAGAACAGGGCATTCCTCCACTGGTCGAATGTCCACGGCACGTGCGTTTCGGGTAATCGCTTCCTGGTCGACCGGTGGATGGCAGTCAATTGGGGGCCTGTAGCATCTCTCCGGGCTCTCAATTCTTTTCTCGCTGCCTTCTTCTGATAGTGGAGACGCTGACTGCTGTACTTCGAGTAGCTCGAAGCTGCTGCTGCAGCTCCACAGCGTTGGAGAAGCGGTTCCGCAGAGACGTCGACACAATGTAGCGATCATCTCTGACGGCAGTGCAGCGACGTCTCCCGGATCCATGTCTCCTGATGTAACCTCCAGTCTCTTGGAACCGTCTGTATACCCGTTGCACTCGAAATCGGCTGATGTTCAGTTGCCGAGCAACTTCAACCTGCCGTAGTCCGGTCCACCACTTGAGCTGCTTCTTCTGCCGTGGTATCCATTTTCACTGGGTTTTTTCTTGTCGGAGCTCTTCAGGTGTGAGTGTGACCTCTGTGACGTCTGGATAGCGAATAACCCATAATTGACTTTAACCCCCCTCTTTTATACGCGTCCAGGGTGGTACAATTAGTGAGCCTCCAAACGCGTACATCGCCACTTTTTAATCAAAGTGCTGGCGATTTGTGGTTTTTGATTTTCCGTAAACAAATAATTTTTTTTTTTAAAGCTTATTCATTGAGCTTTTAAATGATACTAATATCGATAGAGTAAAGTAAAGATCTTAGGAGTTATAATAGCTTGACACGAATTTTAGGAAAGGTGCGATTTTTTTGACGCCGAGTGTATGTTCTTTACCCATCTTTATCGACCAATGCTACAAGAAAGGAACAAGAGAATGCTTCATCTTCTTATGTCGTCTGATAAAGCCATTATAGAGGCCCAACGATAAACAACATAATATAATAATAGTGAAGTAAGAAAAGTTGACGCCGACTTCGGAATACAAACTTCGGAATGTGGCCCCACTCCGCGTGACGAAACGTAAGGCCGTTAGGCCTGTCCTGCAGTGCAGTGGAGGTACTTCAATCATTACTATTTATTTAGATAAGCATCTTATCGGTAAATCGATGACATTATTAACGTAACAACAATTTGTGCATTACTAACCCGTTTTGAATTAAATGGGTTGGCTTATAGAAATCAAAAGAAAAAGTCTATAATTATGTCTGACTTTTTCTTTTGATTTCTATATGCCAACCCATTTAATTCAAAACGGACTGCGAAGTATATTTTTGAAATATGCCCTTCACACCAAAAAATAAATCACATTCACTTTGATATAGTTCAGCTAGTAGTCTTATTATTCTCTTAATAACAAGGTCAAATATGTACTTGTTTGTTGAGACTGCGTTAAATATTTTCTTATTGAAAATCCTCGTCCTAGCCATTATTGTTTAGATTTTCTGGTTAGACTTAAAAAATACATACTTAAGTCAATTTCGTAACGAAAGATAGCATTGAATGAACCATACTAGTGAGATTGAGGACAGATTAAAATCTAATTAACCACCGTATATAATTTATAATTATTAAATTAATGATGAAATATTTACCTTAGACATTATCAGCACTAAAACGGTAAGTAATTAATAAGGCGTAGGCTTTAATCATATCAAATTCGCTCCAGTTTTAAGTTTTCACGACATAATGAATATTAAACAAAAGTTTGTTAAACAAATCGATACTTGTTCGAATACTTATCTTAATTGCAATATTGCGATACGATTTGTAGTTTTGATCAGTGTTGGTGGGCGTCAGAGTTCAATTGATTTAATTAGCACATTTGATTCAGTTTTCAATCGCTACTGCTGCCTATATTAGTGTGCCTTACATTTAAACCACTTCGTAATGTACCTATAACACCCATGCACGTATAAATTGCAATCTGCCAAAATTCTTTCATAATAAAAGTCTAGTTGTGCGTAGCAGATATGTTCAATATTTAATAGTTTGTCATGAAACGACCACATTATCAGCAAATTATCCACTATCTATACGAAAGTGTCAAAAGTGTTAAAGCAACGCAGTGTAACGAAGACTGTAATGACCGTGATAATAATATTAATAGTGTCAGCATAAAGGGTTATATGAAGATCCTTTTATTTTCCGACTTTATCTTACTTCGCCTATAAAGATAAACTCGTTCAACTAAAGTTCCAATAAAGACTTACTCCTTCGAAATGTCACGTCAGATTAAAACTTTTTTTTTTTAATCTCATCGAAGCAGGCTGTGCGTGATACATTTCATTTTATTATCACCTCGACTTTGGAAACAGGTATAAAGCAGCGTTACGTGATGGCTGAAACTCAGCAAGCCTGTGGGACGCCGAAATGCATTAAAGGTTGCACGATATACATATCGACTACCGTAGGTTCAAAGGGCGTAAGGGACAAATTGGCGAAAATGAGTTATGAATGCAGTTATATTCAGTTTTTTTTTCTCTATCGATTGGTGTAAATAACGTCTCGATAGCTTTAAAAAAGTGTCCGTTACGACAATGAAAAAAGTTGCACCAGAACCCGTTTTTGCAATACATTTTGCTGTATCCACTAAAATAAAAAATATCTGTGGCACATTTTGACGTAACTCTCACTTTATGTACGTTACAGCATTTTGCGCATATACAAATCATTGATGCAATTTGTCGTAACGCCCACTTGATGTACGTTACAGCATTTTGCGCGTATACAAATCATTGATGCAATTTGTCGTAACGCTCACTTGATGTACGTTACAGCATTTTGCACATATACCATCATTGATGCATTTTGTCGTAACGCTCACTTTATGTACGTTACAGCATTTTGCGCATATACAATCATTGATGCATTTTGTCGTAACGCTCACTTGATGTATGTTACAGCATTTTGCACATATACAATCATTGAAGCATTTTGTCGTAACGCTCACTTTATGTACGTTACAGCATTTTGCGCATATACAATCATTGATGCATTTTGTCGTAACGCTCACTTGATGTACGTTACAGCATTTTGCACATATACCATAATTGATGCATTTTGTCGTATTTCTCATTTTATGTTCGATACGATACATCCTTTTACATCCCCGAATTCACACAGGACTGTCCGTTACGCCAAAACAGTTTTATTTTATCTAATAGTCGAAGTCTGACACCCTAATTTGCCATGGAATTTTACTAGCAGTGTGATCATAGAGTTTACTAACTCTAACGCTAGTCTCAACATATAACAATTAAAGGGACAACACCATTGCTAATATCTGAGAAAAAGGAATGACACGAAATACCGCTACGAAAATAAAAACTTCGAGCATGCATCAACGAGAAATGGGGATAGATCTGGAAATACCAGAGGAAAAAATAAGAAGAACAAGGAAGAACTCAAGCAGGCGTCTACGAGTAATAAGGATTGAAAATCCGGAAAGGGTAAAGGAATAGGAACAAAAGACCAAGACTAAAGAAGAATTCGACTATAAATCATTAAGAAGCACTAAAGAGCAGTCTAAATTCGTTAAGGGACGTGGGAAAGTTTCTAAGGGAAAGGTAGAGTCCAAGCGTGCAAGCGGGCGTCTACAAGTATTAAGGATCTAACTGAAAAGGACAAAGGGAAAGGAAGAGGGAGAATTTGGAATTTTCAATGGATAAGCAGCCGGATATTAAACTTCTGTACGAAGAATAATTGAAAATTGCTTACCAAAAATATTTGGATTAAAGAAAAATGTGACAACGGTACGATACCGAAACGTTTTCATGTAGCATAATATATATCGCTGCCTTATTATTAAGGGGCTACCCGAGGTTTTCATCGATTTTTGACAAGTTTTGAATCGTATCTCCTACTTTTGCACTACAGATAGAATTATAAATCAAACGGCTATCGGTTCTTCAATCTTTTATCTCCATTTCCGTACACCGGATTTTAAAACAAATGAATATTTAATTTTGTATGATTTTTTAAAACATTGTCTAAAGAAACACTTATTTCGTATCTATATTGACGTGAAAGATCTAACATGTACGAAATCTACATATTTGGGTTTGTCTGTGACGTCTCTCGTCACGTCACGTCCTCGTCGTAAAACTGGTCCAGGGTTTTCATTTTAAACCAATTAACACAAAAGTTATGGCCAGAAAACCAGTTATTTAGGCTAAAATTGTTTAACTTTGATGTAAAATATCTCGAAAACAATGAACTTTGAACTAAATATGAGAAACTATATTGCTTAAAGCCGTTGTTGTTAATAAAATAAGCTATAAAAAACATTAGAAAACTAAGGGATTCAGATCGAAGGTCATTGGCGTATGGGAGCCCCTTAAGAAAAAAATATAGCGACTTTAGCAGACACAGACGAGGAGGATGATGATGAGCTCGGTGACAATCAAAAATCAAATGAAATCAAAAATCATTTATTTGCTTAACAATACACATGTTTACTTTACATATAAAATGAGATGCCTGGCGGACCCTAAACTAGGCTGTGCCTGAATCTTGGGACCCTGGAGTGCAATTCGTAAAACAATATGAAGTTATTCAAGAAATCAGAATGAACTCAAAAGAAGAGAGTAATAACAAGCATTATACCTACATATACCGCCATAGCGTTACCAATAGAGTAATGTTGAATCTCTACAACTTCGCAAATCTTATTGTAAATTCGCCGATGCATATAGTCAGGTGAGCGTTTTGCGAATAATGTTCTATAATTAGGGAGAGGGGCTTTAAATGCACGTTTGGTCAGGAGCTGCGGAAAAATTGATAATTTTGTAACTATTGCATGGGCTCGTGAAGTAGCTTTTAAGACATAAAGAACGAATTGAACGACACAATGAATGATTAATACCGAGTATTTATTTCCTGTTTAAGTAGTCTATTTATTTCACGTTAAGTTGTCGTGACTATTTTTATTTGTTTTCTTTTATCCATTAAGCAGCATTTAACATTGCATTTGGAGAGTTTTGATCTCACTAAGTTTATTCATACAAATTTCCTGTAATCCTCAATGCAATATCAGCAAATCCCCAGTGCAAGTAACTAGTTACATAGCTGAGACATGGCTATTTTTTACGCCAAATTGACATTTAGAAAGATTTTTTTGTACGATACGACCTTTTGTCATATTTGTTAAACGGCAACATTGTGAAGTAAGGGACAGGTGTATTCAAAAATGGTTTTTTTTTTTGGCGTAAGGGACGCACAACTTTTTAATTAAGAACCGCGTCTTAAATCTAGTTACATGATATAAAAGAGCTTAAAAAGATGTAAAAAAATCACTGACGAGCATATTATTGTGTAAAGGAACAAAAAAGTTTCGATTTTTTTTCTCGTAACAAAACCGTTTTTTGGCTCTCCTGAAAAATGACCATTTGTCCCTTACGCCCTTTGAACCTACGGTAGTCGATATATCCATGTTATTCTGCCGTATAACTGCGTCCCGCAAGCATGCCTTGGTTGGCCGACATGTAAACGCCACGTAATGTTGGGGGCAATGATAATGGTTTCTCTCGGACAAGGCAGTGGGCTATTAAACACAATGGCAGTTTTATGGTTTGAGATTAAACAGCTTCAATTTAATT
Source organism: Epinotia ramella (assembly GCA_947578815.1). NCBI lineage: Eukaryota > Metazoa > Arthropoda > Insecta > Lepidoptera > Tortricidae > Epinotia > Epinotia ramella. The sequence continues at coordinate 18,023,333 of OX388202.1, read as the reverse complement.
CCATTAAGGGTACAGTAAGAATATTGCTACATTATTTTAATATTTCAAGTGAGAGGCTGTAGGAGGTTAATAAGGCACATGATAACAGAAACCACCTGTTGTAATCTATAGCAGTGAACAGATAATGATAACAATAACGATTTGAGATAATGATAGTCGAATGTTAATATTTCTTCATCGTCGTTTCAAACGGAAATTTAATGGGAAACTAATAGGTAAGCATATTACATGCAACTTCATTAATTACAAAAACAGAACATGTAATGTTCTGCAAATGAGTCACCCAATAGTATTTTCCGTAATAAATTCTCAGTTGGATCAGACACCGCCTCAGCAATCGTAAACTGAAACTGCCAACCAGTCTTAGCTTTAGTGTCTTCTTAAAAGTAATCAGAAATAAAGCAATAAATTTAAAGCCATGTACTCGTAAACCGGTCCTAATATGCAACCCTGCAACACCGAAAAGTCATGGGACCGGTACAAATAACCAGAACATACGCTCTTTTAAATTAGTGTCATAGCACCTAATTGAGTTGTACGTACGTTCGTTTAATAACGTTTAAGTTAAATATATTAGACGCGAGATAAATATTTCGTAAGTCACTAGCGAAGCTACGAGGCAATAATTTAAGTCTCTTGAGCGCTTTTTTGCAGTTTGTACCATTTATCCTTTGCTAAATGGCGAGCGAATCAAATAAATATTTATTATGAGTAACTAACAAGTCCCACGTCTTATGCGTCAACACGTAACAATAAGTTTTACTATAGTTTATTGAAAATGAAAAGGCACTTACCCAGCAAATTTTACTCCGGTGTAATCGCATTCCTTAAATTATTTAGCCCTGCTCCATCTGTAAAAAATAAAAACTTTGTTAGATCCCAATCAATATAAATGTATTTGAAACAATATTCTTCACTTAGTTATAATTGAGAAATTGTTTCTTATTAAATCTTAAAAGAGCAGATCACTTCCTGAACGAGCAAAAAGGCGTTTCATCACGGACCAGTGAGGTCAACTCCCAACATTGTCCAACCACAATGGCAATTGTGTGAAAGAACCTAACAAAACAAAACAATGGACCACACTCAGCAATTAGCAACACCAATTAAATATTTGTGTGCGATCGATAAATGCATTCTTTGTTTGTTACGTGCGGCCATGTTTTTATTGATTCTAGTTTGCATGCGGAACTAATACAAACATCTTTTACAATCATCAAAATAATAATAACGGGTGCTAATACTCATACTACTACTATTAAAACAGTTTCTCTTTGCCTGAATCTTAAAATTAACCAAGTTAAAGGTTAAAATCTCAGTGGTCGTGTATATTTAGGATGAACAATTATCTAGTGAAAACCACACCACCGCCAAGCTACTGCTTTTAGTACGAGTACTACAAGTTCCGGAAGAACATGCCCATATTCGTGTAGGTAAGACTCCGGACTCTACTAGTACAAGAACCTATACTCATAATCATATAATTACACAAAAGAAAATGACACGTTTAATCCTATCCAAACGAGTAGGTATAGTTTATAAAGCGACACTAGACCTGACACATAACAGGACATAAAATAAGATATATATAAAGCAAATGCCATAGAAAGCATTTTCTAGATAACGCTCATTACCATAGTATACTTTCCAGCCTTTATTTCAAATTGCACAAATATACATCATATAATTTAGGTAACATAAACTGAAAACAGACTGAAAGACATCATAAATCCGTAGTCCAATTAATTCCCCTTTTTAATCTAGGCGAATCTATAAATTGTATTCTTGAGACTGGAGGAAGTCTAAACTAAAATTAACAATGAAACAAAGCTTGTGTCGTTTATTTTTGCTATAAGAGTGTTATTGCATTATCAGTTTCGAATACCCTAATGGTGTAAACGCGTAAATTGCGCGCTTAGACTGACATTTCTTCTTGATTGAAATCATGCGGCCCAAAGCGAATACAGGGATCCGAATCCTCAAGTCATATTTAATAACGTAAAAATTTGCTAGCAATCTTCAGAGGTATAAGCGGTGACCAGAGCGATCTGAAAGCGCGTGGGCGCAAGTAGGTGTGGGAACCGGTCGCTTACGTGACTCACCTCAATGGTACTATAATTTTGGTAGTCTATGTTGCGTTATAAATTAGCACCATATATTTTTATCATATTAAATACCGGCCGAAAGGTAAGTAGGTAAATACAGATATTTGTCTAGTCTATATGAAAAATGTTACCAAAGTGACGAACGTGCAGACTCAATGTTTGACTAAATGTTTTTTTTACTTTTGAAGTGTTTTTACAAAGTGTTTACACAGTTATTGAATTTTAATAGTTGCAACTCTTGACTCTGCGAAAGCAATAAGAACTAAACACGGTATTAAAATCTATATAATTGAGTTCGAATGGGTCGTGGAGAAAATTAATTCATGAGGTATATTACATATTGTACAGATATAGTAGTGCATGGACCAAATGAACATGAAAAATCCGCTTCGTAATTCTACTTTCGCCGCTGATGCGTGGGCAGATAGGAGTGACCCGGGCGCCCAAATCAGACATACAAACACGGAACAGGTTGAAATGAATCAGTAATCGCCCCGGATTGCTAGATATTATTCAGACAATGCGATTGTAGGCTCATGTAAATTATTTTTTTGCCATGTCTGTGCTCTATCGTTTTACTTTCACCAAACCATCAGGATAAACAGACCTATCCGAAAGACAACATGCGGTGAAATGTTATTCTCAAGAGGAAATAACAATAATTATATAATAAATATAGGAGCGCGCTTAAAATACCTTGCATTTCGAGCCGCGGTAGTCCCGTATTTTCTCAAAATTTTCTAACATACATATATTAATAACTTTGACTATGCTCCGATTATTTAACTTTTTGCCATTTGACATTGAGTATTGCCTACAGGCTATAATAAAGTTATAGTATTATTAGCTTTTATTAACGGACGCGTACGTCGACGGTTTTCATGCGACGCTGCGCAGGCGCTGCGCCACGACGCTCCCGCAGAGTCCGCGACAGCCGCCACAGTCTCCTGAGCGTAGTAGCAGGGAGGTGGGACAGTGCCTTGGTCAGGCACTGGTCCTCACTTCACTTAGGTTTAGGTTCTAATGTAGTCATTTAAGTATTTTCTTGTTACTAACAAACTATGGATATTTATTATATTTAACTTTTTTTTTTTATTAAGCGGCTCCAGTTCATTAACCAAATCTAAATTAAAACAAAACGTAGGAGCATAGTGAAACTCTTAGTTAACCTATCAAAATTTCCTTGCCCTTATTCCATTTACAGCAGGCGCAGCATGTATTTTTCATCCATACCTCCCTGTCACTTGTCATCTCGTCACTGACTTCCTTCCTCTTCATATCGTCTTTTACTCAATCCATCCATCTTTTCCTTGGCCTTCCTCGTCTCTTCTATCCCTTATACTATTTTGGTCATCTCCGCATTACATGCGCATCCAGGCAAGCCGATTGGATCTAAATTTATCGATGATAGGTGTTTTTTTTCAGGATTACCCTTTAGTTAATCTATGTTAGAAAAAATATTTGCACAGGTACGGATTTAGCGGAGGAAATAGGGGACTATTGCGGCTCGAAATTCAGGTTTTTGGATGAACCACTCGCCTGCTGTTATTTCGTCTTAATGGAAAAGGTATACTACACCAACTAAGAAATAAGCGTTAATATTACTACTAGCAATCTCTTTTTTCTATTTTTGTTTGTTACGCTATTTGCATGTGGACTAAATAGGTAGGTAGGTAGATATCTAGTCGTAATTGTATAACTTACATTAACTTGTAAATGTTCCGTAGTAATATAGGAAACTTTAGGCCTAATTTCTGTCCATTTTGCAAGTATTATTTCGTACATGGCTGTTTGTTTTCTAAATAATTAATAATAAAAAAAAAACAAAAAAATACTTTAAAAAAATAGCCTCTAAAGTACGTTACTTTCTCTGAAAAAAATACTCATTAGCAAAACAGCTTATACGTTTAGTTTACTAGCAACATACAAAGGCTGACATGACAACATTGACAATACAACAAGGAGCAGGCGATAGTGTGACATGAATCTAGTTATCGGTGGCATTGTCTGTGAAATTGCTGTCGCGTCGTTGCTAAATGACCTACTTAGCGCGTGAAACAACGAACCTAGGTATGCTGAACACATTATTGCAAACGCATGGATTTGTGGAAGGTAGGAAGCAAATCGAAGAAGCAAGACCGCAAAAGTAGGTTACAATGTAATGTTACTGTATCATCTAGATACGGGTGGCATTTATTGCAACTTTAAGCGTAGAATGCAATCTTTAATCCGATCGCAGATGTTAATAAGCTAGTAGCTTATGTTGCTGCAGCTAACCATAGTACGTATAAATAACTTGACAATTATAATATGTATCTATAATCAAGATAAACTCAGTTATAGACTGGACACGGTTGGCATTTAAGTAAGACTTATGTTCAGCTTACACGCAACTTGTCATTAACTACCTTTAAGTAAGTAATTAGCAACATAGCGTAGAGCTCAATAAATATGAAGCAAGTAAAGTTAAATACAATTTATTGATTTAAACTTTCTCGATTCTCATACATTATTTATACTAAACGGTACTTAATCGCGTATAATTAACTTATTTTATTTATCTAACTGAGGTCTCCCGACGTTTCGGATGTGTTGCAACATCCATGGTCACGGGACAACTGGCTTGAGCGGGTATCAACATTTTCTTGCTGCGCGGGTTTTCCGAACTACCCGCATTTGGTATTTATTAACCACTTGTACACTAGGGTTGTCACCTGGCCGACACACAACACTAATAATATCCGGTGATATAACGGACGATGTTTTTTGACGCTGGCATTTACTTATGATAGGATTCCACGAAGATGAAATCTTAAAACCGTCGTCCCGGTTGAAATTACGATGTTTTCTGATTTCAACGGCTTCACGTATTTTTCTACTGTAGAAATGACGTTCCGTAGACAGGACTTTCGGTTTATGAAGCTCAATCCAGTAGTTTGGTCCTGACTCTAACAAATGCTCGGCTATCGCAGACTTATTCACCTGCCGATTTTTGACAGCCGCAATATGTTCCTTCCGCGATGGTTCGCTTGGTCTCGCCAATGTAGGAACTTCCACAACTGCAGTCAATCTTATAAACTCCTGGTGATTGAAAGGGGATAACATCCTTTGGTGATCTTAGATGTCCCACGACCTTGGATAACGGCATGTATATGGTATTAATGGAACACCTTCGCAGTATTGTACCAACTTTGTCCGTTACTCCCTTAACGTAGAGCATAAAAGCTGGTTGCCTTGGAACATCAGGATGTTTTCCTCTAGACTTCCGTCTGGGTTGCCGTCCGTCTAACTTATACCCATCCACCTAAGGACCTTCTGAATATGCGACATCTCGCTCTCTAAAAACTCAGGATCACAAAGGTCCTGTGCCCTGTTCCGCAGGGAGTCAACCACAGACTGTAGGTGGCGGGGGTGATGGTGAGACAGAGCGTTGAGATACTTGTCTGTGTGTCGGTTTCCTGTAAACAGTGTGCGTCAAGGACCCATCCATTCGACTTATCACTTTAACATCCAGAAAAGGCAGACTGCGTTCTGATTCCAATTCATATGTGAACTTTATTTTTGCGTGAATGGAATTCAGATGCTGGAGTAATTGCTCAACTTCCTGCTTGCCACCTCTTACAATGCAAAACACATCATCGACGTTTCGTTTCCCTAACTTCACCGCCCATGGTTGCAGATCTATATTGGATTCGAAGTGTTCCATCCAGATATTTGCCATTACCGGAGCCACCGGGCTACCCATGGCAACACCACACACCACACCACATTAAATACAATTTATTCTGTTTTGGTTCTTCCTGATATTCTAAGGTTATCATGCCGAGAATTGTATTATACAAAATCCTTTTATGTGGTAAATTTTAGGAGCGTTCACTTTTATTATTTCTGCAGGTGCTACCTACACTTATGCCAGCAGCACCCGTGAGTTTTCTTTTGGAAATCTTGGCGCAATATCAATAAAGAAGTGTAACTGACGGTTCGTTTATCCATTTCTATTTCTTAACAATTTATTTCCATTATCAATAGCTAACTCTTTACCATGCCTGCTAGCCGTTCGTTTATGTAGTTCACCAGGCATCGCGTGTCGAGCTACAAAGTGATTTTATTATCAAAGCTGAGTCCAAGTGCTTTCCGTGTAAATAGCGCCAGGTGAAACCGTATATTTTAATAAAGACGTGATCATTGCTGCCTCCTGGATATTTACTACTTTTAATACAGGCACTGATTTACGTCAGGACCAAGGTACTGTAAATTATAAAACACGCAAAGCTGTAAAGAAATTCAAATCAATATTTTATATTGAATACATCTGCAATTGCGATATTTTTCTTTGTGAAAACTTTACCCAAGCATTGCCCCTAATGCTTTTTAAAATTATCGTAACGTATGCGGGTCATTGTCAGTCAGTAAAACAAAAATCGTCTTTTCAGTGGGCAATAGTTAAGGGCTTATGTTTATGTATAATATGTTTTTATCGCATAGAATTATAGAAGAGGCGGCGCCGTTTGTGCGGATTCAGAGTTCTACCAAAAATTAGGCTTTAAAGCCCTTAACTTTGGCAATGTCCACCGAAAAGACGCGAACCTAAATCTGACAATGACCCATGCATCTATCTCATAGCTATTTAACATATCCCTATTACTGATGAATCAATAACATCAATTTACCTACATTATAGTAATTATATTTAATTTTTGTCAGCTAGTCAATATCCTTATTCTATAAGTCCTCCTTATCTTAGTGTTACAACTTACAAGTTGCATTCTAAGGGAGCGCGCGGTCCATTCGTTTGCTTCTTCTGAATCATACCTAAAAAATTATTAACAGTAAACTGTGTCCAGCTTGAATTGCGTAAAGGTAAACGTTCCGAAAGACAAAAAAATATATACATTAATATTGGAGCCATGAAGAAACCTGATCGACCTGCGTTGACTCAGGTTTTTGCTCATACCACGTGCTCCATTCACTTCTCTGACGCCTTTCGAATCTGATAAATGATTAATTATAGAATCATACTTATGTTATGAATATTTCAGTCGGTTAAAACAAACTAAACTCCACTGTGAGATTTTATTTCGTTACTCAACCTATGATAATCTTCTATTTACTGAAAAACAGGCTAAAGGGTAAAGGGCAAGATAAGGGAAACTACAATAATTTAGTTTCACCGAGGCATTAACTTTGCAATAAACGTGATTGGAGGTAAAATGCGAATCTCCCACGTCGCCTCGACCTGCCGGTGTGACATTTGAAAGCCCAAGACAATTGTCTTGGCATTCGCGCCATTTTGCGCACACTGCAGTAGAGACACCATAATGGATGAGAGCGACGTCCTTCTGCTGACGTGTCTATGGGCAAAATATTTCAACTGTAAACACAATTTGCGGGATTCATTGCATAAAATAACTGGTGATCCTTAAAGCCTGACTAAATGTGAAATAACGTCCTAACCTTTAACAAGGGTTTCCTCATTAATGTGAAAGAAATCTCTAGCAGACCGTTTCACGCAACGTGCATGATTCATCCACCGAAAGTTCAAACCACTAGTCAAGGTCTCGATGATTCCGTTATCGGAGCAGCGACGTCACGAGACGGGCGTTCTGTCTGCAGTTGCCTTTTGTGGCACGGTTCGGTGCGTTTCCATTGTAACGTCAAGTTGTTCATATAAGTTAGGTTCGATTGAAGCTCTACTGTGTCGCTTGAATAACCTCGTCTATTAAATGTTGTGCATTTAAATTAACCGTCGTTTGATTTTATGGGCCGTGTCCAACATTAATCGGACGTATCAAGCTTGTTAGTTTTCATCTATAATTCAGATATAAATGACAATACAAAGTTAGTAATTATTTTCTTATTCATTCTAAATTAGGAAGAGCACTCATGTTTAAAAAATGACACCAAACTAATGATTGAGAACAAGACAGATTGTTAAAAGATGCATCAGTTACCTTTGCGTGTGTTATCTTAGCTTAAATGTATGTCTATGTGTCAGTTGGTTTTTACACTAAGTGACAAATGTAAGTCGTTAAAGCTAGTTGCCAATAAGTCTCAGTGGTCATTTATCTCGAAGTCTCATTAAGGCATGCTTCACCCTCCTTTCTTATCCAAATGGCGGGCTATATTTTGTCGATATTATAGTCATTACAATTGCTCCAAACGGTATAGAAATAGAATGTTGAACTTTGACCAAGTTTTGCGTTAACTTATAGTAAGCCATTTGAAGATGATATTATAACACCTAATTAAGCAGTAAACTTTATTAATGGCCAGGCTTTCAATTACAACGCATATAAAGTTAACGGTTTTATTATTACAATTACATTAATATTACTGTATAGAAAACTTTGCAATTTGGGAGTCCCATACTTGGAAACCCTTGATGAAGCCTTTTTTGAAAGATTGTTAAAAAAGAGATAGCGATAACAGATTTCAAAACATTCGTAATCATTTATTTAAATATAAGTACTGTATATTTCTTCATCATATAGCAGAGCTGTAAAAGTGTACGTGCACGATCTTTCTCATTGCGTTAAGATGATGGACGCAATTAGACGCAGATGAAGAAAAGCCACGAGGCTCACTAGTCTTGCAATAAAGTTTTCATCGGGCAATTGCGCTATCTAGGCTGTCAAGGGTACAATGGCTCGTGCACAAATGGAAATGAACGCCAGCAACTCACGAACCGCACTTTACTTATTATCCCGAAGCGAGGCAAAGAGTCCGTAACTGTCTCATGATTCTCGTGACTAGGGTAGCTAGACAGGCAAATGAATTGGGACAACAACTTGGAGCCAATTTGGTTTTAATTTGATAAGGTCAAACAGGTTGAGAGCTTTGAATGGTGTGTTTAATTTAATAGGGCTTAGACTATTTATGAACATTTTATTTACTCAAAGAATTCATCCAAAAGTACATAAATATAATGCAAAACAAGTTAATAAACTGTTAAAAAAAACAGTAAGTTGATATGTCCTGAAATTAATACTTTCAAATGCATGGAAACCTTAGCGCTGCGTCGGTTTCGATTTTACTAACCAAATAAAGACAGTTTAGATCTGATAGCCTTCTGTGAACGAATACAGACGATAATGGCTTGAGATAAAATCTTTTCCAAATGAAATCAAAGTGGTGGTGAGATTGGTTGTAGCCATTTCGGGCTCTTGACGATTAGACTTTTGCCAGCTGTCCTTCAACTGATTTTATGGGATAGCCTAAACAATTACCTGAGACACTTACCTGCCCGGCAAAATATCTACACCAAGTACACATAGCATTTTGACATTGTTCAGTTGTTATAGGAAATAGGCATTATGATAGGAATAGCACGGTTGATTTCCATTTCATTCAAAAGAGCAAAACTACGTCGGGTCAAACAGTTTTCGTTTCAACCAGACACGAAACGATAATGTCACAGATTGCGAAAGTCACGCGCCTTGTTCTAAATCACATTTGTGTGCAAAAACGTCGAAAATTTGCCGGTAAATTTGGACCGCCACAATCCACAAGATGACGAAACGGCGGGGAGAATCAGCGAGGTTTTACTTTTGTTTTTTGTTACAATTTCGCTATCGTGTTCGTGTTGTCGGTTTGAGGTCGGAGTGCGTACAACTTACCGCTTTGGTAATACCGATTATTGAAAAAGTGAAAGGTCGGGCCTTGATCCTTCGTGTCAGGGGGCAAATTAGAGTAAGCTATTATAAAGGTTTCCGATATTACAAGCCTATTTCGCATCTAACATTCCGCTATTATGTTACCCACAAATCTTGCAGTGATTTACATACTTCTCTTGTTTAAGATGTTTGGTGGAGTTATAGACCAAGTAATGTATGGCTATAATGTGGGGCTCTTCATTTAGAAAGCCTCACACAAATCATTGACGAGTAGTAATTGGATGTCACTATAAGTAATTACTCGATTGATGAGAGCGTCAGCTTTCGAGTTCACGCTTTCATGGTCAATATCGATATGACATGCTTTAAGTTTTCTTGTTCGTTCTTATATAATATTGGGTTTTATTCGTGTGAGTATATTTATTTTGGGTTTTATTAGTCTTTGGAATGATGTTGAAATTATGCATCTATATGAAAGACGGTACCTACGTAAGTCGGATGGCAAACGCAATAACGAACGTAATAATCACGGAGCTGTTCTGATCGTTAATGTCATCGGAACTCTATTAAACTTAGGAGCAGTTTTCGAGTCCGTTAGAATAGTCTTAGTCTCGATTTGTAGTTAATGATACAAGATAAATAAATCCGCAGTAAAAGCTTGCCTGTTTTTTTTTTTCTATTTTATACCGATATTCGAGGCAGGACTTTGTATCTTGTTACTGGTAGCATCAAAACTGTTGTTCGACATACTTACTAATTGAAACCATAGTATTATAAGCGACTTTATAACCATCGGTTTTATCATTCATTATTATGCTGCAAAATTATCTCCATAATCAAAGTTTCACTAAAGCAAGTTGTACCAACCTCAAAAACTAAGTGAGACTGTTAAAAGAGTTTGAATTTATAAGCAGACTTTCAAAATTCGAAACATAAAAAAAAAACATTCTAGGCAGGTCTTTATATCTTGTTACTGGTAGCATCAAAACTGTTGTTCGACATACTTACTAATTGAAACCATAGTATTATAAGCGACTTTATAACCATCCGTTTTATCATTCATTATGCTGCAAAATTATTTCCAAAATCAATGTTTCACTAAAGCAAGTTGTACCAACCTCAAAAACTAAGTGAGACTGTTAAAACAGTTTGAATTTATAAGCAGACTTTCAAAATTCTAAACATAAAGGGGTTGAAGCCTAAAAATGATTACATTTAGAATCTGTGCACAGTAAAGAACACAAAAGTTACGGCTTCTGTTGCGCTGATCCAATATCAGTATATTTAGTAAGATGTAATCCCTGATGTTTGTAGTGGCCATTCCCTTTCGCCGCCCGCTGCGTTACTTGCGAATTCGCTCCATTACCCACCAACGCCTGCTTCCTACTACTTATCAAATGTAGAACAAAATTAAATGTTTTGATTGCGATCTCGAAGGGAAGCAGTGGAATTCATATTATTTTGATTCATATTGGTAATTTTCTATCGGTCTGTGATTGTGCAAGGGATTAGACTTGTTTTAGAAAGAGCTCAATGATAGTGATAACTACTGGGCCAACTTTAATTATTTGCCCACAGCGGTGTCAGGGAATTACAATCTGCAGTTACACGACAAATGTACATAATTCGTTTCCAAGTGAAGAGTAGTCAGCGCAAAACCACTTACTTAAGTCGGTAGTGGTTTATTTTATTAACATTACCTATGCATTCAGTACTTATTATTACACAACGTTATTTTTGGCTCGGACACGATTAGGAAGAATAGAGTTCATTTAGAATAGTAATCCAGATAAGAATAACAAATGGCTGTCTTACCAAATAGCCAAAGAAAAAAATATTTTACTTCTAATATCTACTTAATCTTGATCTAGCAATCAATGTTGCGATTCGAAACCTAAAGCAATCTAGTTAACAAAAAATAGGTTTTTATTAGACGCTAGTTTTGCTGGCCCAATGTTGCACGGAATGAAAGTGTGCAAATTCGACTTGGTCCAGTTCTCTAACGTTTGTCAATTACGATTAACTTGCATGTGTAGCAGCGTTTCCATGCTAACACAGTATCTACGTATTGAAATGTGCGTACTTAATGCAATGCAGTCAACCGATAGTGCTCGCTGAAAAGGGCAAGAAACTCTTATCAAAGCTGTTGCAGCACAAGAACTATATGGGTGCCACAACAACGCAATAGCTTTTATACATAGCGGGTTATATTTGGTATATTATGTGTTGTATGGTACTTGATATTCGTAGTATATATCACAATAGAAAACGACTTTAAATATTCTAAAGCTTTATGACCAACAAAATTAAGTAACAAACAAATCGTCAATACAGAACAGTGCACTATTAAACCTCTTACAACTCAGCAACCACACGAAATGCTTTTGGTGTTTCTAAACTAGTTGACCATTGTTTTCGAAGAGTATATGGTAATGAAGAAACAATTCTACAATAGCACTAAATCAAAGACTATTTGGAATCGAGAACGATAGCCAAACAAGGTAGCATAGACACAATATAAATCATAATACTGGCTTGGAAGCGACGTGCATAAATGCATAGCTGATGAAACTTGGCACCTTTGAAATTATGAGAAAAGTTTAAATTGAGAAGTCGGATTCGAGTGTTTTAATAGTAGATGAATAATGGTGTGGAATGAAACAGGTGTTTAATGCAGTTCAACTAGGCCACGCTAATATCAACAAAATAAATAGTTATTAACATTATCAGTCGCATCATAAGGTTAGGTTCATAACACCCATCATACAACGTAAATAGGCTTTGCTCAGCGAAATTAAAACCAATACTAAATAGCTTATTAATTTAAAAAAAACTACGTAAAAACGCCACGTATAATGCAGTTCAACTAGGCCATGCTAATATCAACAAAATAAATAATAGTTATTAACATTATCAGTCGCATCCAAAGGTTAGATTTTAATCACACCATAACACCCATCATACAACGTAAATAGGCTTTGCTCAGCGAAATTAAAAGAAATACTAAATAGTTTTTAATTAAAAAAAACGACGTAAAAACGCCACGTATAACACTACCAATAGCTAAATTAATACTTGTTTTTTTTTACTAGAAAGTTTTCTGGTAAGTACTGAAGTTCTATATTATGGTTGATTACGTTTTCCGATTTTTTCTTTTTAAATATTAAGTATAGTGATGCGTGGGAACTATGGTTTGGAATTGCTTGTCATTTGATTAAACCGGTATAAAGAAGAATCAATAATATATATACAATTGTTATAACCTTTTCGGGTTTTAAGCTGCTTGGCAAAATAATTATTTAGTTTCAACATAAAATGTAGGTATACAAGCATTTAATCGATTAAGTTTCTTAGCCATCATCGATCATACTCGTTTAAGACGCTGTCAACACCAAAATGCCCTTGAGGATTTTGGATAGCGCGCACACTGTCTATTTGTATCGGAGTAGACGAGAGCGAGTGTTACTGGATTTACTGGGCGGCTCGGTTTTTGAAGATAATATTACATAAATATTGAAATAAAAAAAGGGTGGATTATTTGTGAAATATGACTCGATAGCGGTTTAGGTATGAATATGTTGACTTCATGTTTTTAATTACAGACCCATACGACAAAAAATCGATAGATCTACGTTAAAACGCTGCAAACAACATAAAACAAACAAGATTATTTTATTTATAGTTAACGATTTAAGAACGTGTGGTTAAGTACTGATATTACTTATAGATACGGTTGGCACGTTTGAATTTATCGAAGAGTTCAAACCTTTTGCGCAAAATGTTATACAAACAAAGAAGTCATTAATTATCAATGAATGTCAAATCCGGATGTAATATTACACATCACAATCGCCGTAAGAAGTGGCTGCGCCCACGGCCTATCACAAACACAGGAATAAATACGCAATAAATAAGCTACATTATTTAGCTCAGGACTATGGATGACTATGGTACAGTTTGCGCGGCGTAGACTCGTTCTCATTGGTCAAGACAAACGGCGTCGTAAATTCCTCTGATTGCCTTAGAAACATTAATAAATATTGACTAAGTAGAAACAGGGGTAAACTGACAGTGGCAACGGCTCAATTCTCGTTACATAATTGGTTGTGTCACAGAAGATGAACGTTTGATGCAATTGCACTGCTGTACCAAAGATAATATATGTGTGGACGATATTCCTTCTAAGTCACAGCTTACGACACACACGCCTAAATAGACCTCTTGAAAATTTTAAGAGTCGGTCTGGTCGAATATTATCGTTAGACAAGTGCAATAATAGCAGATAATAGTTACATGTATATATTACGGAAAATGACAATGAATACTGTACTGGTTTTCATTGCTCTTGAGTAAAATATAAATTTACTTATAAAGTACAAATAAATCACGTAATACCGCTTTGTAGTGTATGTCGTTATAAACTGCCTCAATGGGCACACCGACAGACAGATTACGAAGAGATTATAACTTTTACAAAGGACAGACAGGGGTAAGCTAGATAAGGTTACCAACTGACGTAACCCTTAAAATATCAAATATCTAACTGGAACAGCGTGGTTTGCTGTGCGCACGTTTCTCATATTGCAGAAATGATATTCAAGTGGGTTCACCTTTCAAAGGATATTTTTACCTGTTATACTAAGACCGAGCGTATTCAAAGCGAAACATAATGTGGTGCTCGTGTGTTGATACATTATGTATTAGGTATACATAATGTATCAACGATACTGATGGGTATCACTCAATCACATACTTTCGAAAGATATGGAAGTTTCGCACTTGTAACAGAGCCAATTCTTGAATGGCTGTTGGAGCTGTAGAACGCGCGAGTTTTTTTAATTTAAGAGCTATCCTCTTGTCGGTGGAGTTGGACAATGACACAAAGGAACCGAGAAAGACTGGAAGCGTTTGAAATGTGGTGTTGGAGACGGATGGAAGGTATAAGCTGGACTGAAAAGTAACAAATGAGGACGTGTTGACAAGGGTAAAAGAGAAGAGATCGACCTTGAACACCATCAGCACTAGAAGGAGGAAAATGATTGGTCTTTTGATACGGCACGACACTTCTTTAAAACCATAATGGAAGGAAAGATAGGAAGGCAGGGGAAGACCACGACGCAGTTATATAGACCAAATAAAGGAAAAAGCTGGTGTAGTTTTGTTATTATTAATTAAAAAAATTCCAAGACCTGAATCGCGCACAAAATATAAATGCGACTTGTAGAGAAGAACAGCGATAAGCTGAACAGCGGGAAAGCGCAACATCCGGACATACGAAAAAAATTTGGTCTAAGCTGAAACGGAGAACTCATTTCGCTTCGAGCTAGTCGTTCTATAATCCTCGGTTATCAGGCATGTCTTTAACTGTGACTAAACATGCTCGTCTCGCATACGAGTTAAGTATTTGTTTTTTTTATAAGCAAGCATTATTTCGTCATACAACTACATTTGTAACTGAAATGCATTATTTCTATACTAGCAAGTCGAATTTCAAGACAAAGTATGACTATAAAATATAACAAAATAAAGTCAAAACACCACAAACGAAATTACAATATTGTATTCATGTTAAACATATTGAAGAAACAAATAAAAGTGTGGCCAAAACACCAGCTGTCGAACACAAAACTGGCTTCATAACAGGAAAGCGTCTCAAAGTTGAAGGGCCACCTGCCGACTCTGTCGACTCTTTGCATAACGAAGCACAATTTATAGAGCGGTACCACGTAGGCGTACCGCAGTCGTCCAGACATCGCAATGTTATCTCCTCTGGATAGAATGTGAAGGCACAGCGGTACCTTATTATGAGTGAAGTCAACGTTGGACGAAGCGTTGCAAAATATTAAATGTTTGTAAGTATATTTCCTAACAACAGATTTCGTTTAAATACTTGGGAATTATCCCATTGTGATATCTTGCCGGCATTTGTTAGGAACAGAAAAGTTCGATTCCCATTGATATTTTCTGCACACAGATTAAGGTCTTTCATTTCTCTGCATTGTTCTATAAACTGTGTCAATATCAACGTTTCTATTACTTGCCTACTTGGAGCCAATTATAATGGAGTCTCAGTTTTGATTTATTACTTCAAACATTAACTTTACTTAAGAAAAAGACTTTATAACGAAAGTGAATTAGAAATAACTTTTAGGTATTACGAACTCCGTTACAAGTATACATACGTATACAGTAACAAGAACAATAGCCACAGCACGAATTATGCAAAATGCAAAAGCATTGAATAAAATAATGTAGTGTCGAAGCGCTTTCTACTTAAAATGTTTATTTAAAGGAAATGTTATGGTTTTATTGGTGACAGAATCTTTATCTGCAACTCGACTCTACCAACGCAACTGTCCTCTGTCAGCTCCGTGGAGGATTGCGAGAAAATTTTAAATGAGAACTAGTTTGAAATGTGG
This sequence comes from Epinotia ramella, assembly GCA_947578815.1. Taxonomy (NCBI): domain Eukaryota; kingdom Metazoa; phylum Arthropoda; class Insecta; order Lepidoptera; family Tortricidae; genus Epinotia; species Epinotia ramella. The sequence continues at coordinate 18,007,196 of OX388202.1, read as the reverse complement.
TTGTTGATTGTGTATTTAAAGCTAAGTTTATACGACGGCGTCTACAGTGGACAGTCATCTAAGATGTCTGGCAAGTTGCTATTTATGTTAAGAATATGGCATTTGTTATGACATGTTCACGGTGAGTCATTGATGCTCAAATGAACTAGGAAATAGGTAGAAAATGAATTGAAGCAAAGTTCAATAAATAAAGCTGGGATTTTCAAGGGGCTGTAAGTTATGGCCTCTGTTGAAGTGTATTTCACCTTTGTTCCGATTTCAATAGGCGCCTAGTAATATTGTCATAGAGTAAAGTTATACATATACACCATATTTTCTTGAAGCTTGCTTAATTTTATAGATTTATTGTTTATCGTCGCGTTTGAGGTCTTGAAATTTAATAATAATAATGGATACTTGACGAACAGGGAAAGACAGAGCTGAATACAGATATATTTTTTACAACTTATAAAGAGCTAAGTAGGGTCCAGCGGCAGTGACGTTTGACTGATATATACGAGTATACTCGTACCTGGTCAATCAATTAATGTGGAAGACATGGATCTATTGACACAGAGCATTTTTGGAGTTTAAATCTCATTTAAATTGCCCTTTTCTAAAAAAATATAATTTTAAAGCAACAATATTAAGTGCACATATAATTAGAGCTCAGATGTTAGTGATTCAAATTGTTTAATATATTACACTTAGCTAAAATAAATACACAAAAAGGTTTTACCCCGATTTTGACTTCTAAATTATAAGTGAAGCGATATCGAAGTAGGTCAAAATCTGAATGAGAAATTTCTCTCATAGAATAATCTGGCATTCGTTCACAAAAGGGCACACATTCAGATTGAATTGATTCATTAGATATTTGATTAACCCATAGATATAGCCCCGAGATATGCAAAACGGGACACGGTATCTTTGAGCGGATAAGTCGAAAATTTACATTTACACGCTCACATAGCGTGTACTGGCCAGAGGCATGCTCCCGGACTCAAAGGGGGCACTACGAGACGAGTAAGTGGTTCCGAAAGCGGAGATGCCCCGTTTGACGACAATACGGCAAGTAATTTACTATGGCACAATAGGAAGACTATTCACGTATTTTAATAGTAAAACAATGTGCCCAAAATTAGATTGACTCGGTCAGATAGTGGTTAAAAAAAACAAATTACATTTAAAACGCAGTAAAGCGTGTCTGCTAATTGGAACTACACAATAAATTATTTAATAACACCCACCGGTTTGTAACGATAGCGACATCGAAGTTTTAGTTGTATTCATTTTGCTATTGTAATGGAAACATAATCTTAAGTTGCAAACTGTGTTCGATAATCAGTTAGACATTTGTGACAGGTCTTAAATTCTTAATCAAGTTTTTTGTCAGCAGTCAGTTACTTTTTATCACGACACGACTGCGAGTTTCGTTGTATGTTCAGAGCTGGTATCATGTAGACAGTAAAAAATATATCAGATGTATGTAATGTTAGGGTACATTTCACACAAAGATTTAGCTTCGCGTCTGTATATATATATGTAGTTTATATATTAAAAAGTGCTGGCTGATAATCAGCGCCGTATGTGTGTGACACCTCAGCATAATGCTAAGCCAGTTTCCAATTCACTGCCGCAGAGACACACTTGTTTCATGTTTTATGTGTTTTTCTTGTTTCTTTTTTTTCGTCAGTGTTTGTGAATAAATATATCTTTCTTTCTTTTCTTTCTGTGGACATTGCTATAGTTGAAAGCTTTATTTTTGCTCTTAATCCGCATCAATGGTATCTCCTCTTGTATAAGTTTATACATTAAAAATACTTTATATATGCACGTAAGCCTGATAGACTACTTTTGTTTTCACGATTCTGTATGGCCCGTTAGAGCCTTATCACACTTGCGATTTGCAAGCGTATTTTGTATGAAGGCGATGACGCAGCGTGTACGCCGCGACTGATAATTGTATAGAAAATACGCTCGCAAATCGCAAGTGTGATAAGGCTCTTAATTGGGCTTAGTAGGTATGTGACTAGTTCGGTTTGTGAAAAATTGAGAGACAACGTTATATGAATGTATTTATGATTATTAGCAGTTGTTCATTTTAACGAAATAAATATGTATCCAATGTTTTCATCAGGACAAGCTTGGCTAGTAAATAAATAAATATTAGGGGACAATCTTACACAAATCGACGTAGTCATGGGACACAACCCTTATTGTGCTTACTATGGAGTGAGCACCAATAAGCTTATGCTTTGCAATAGTGGTATGGATACTAGACGACGATATATTTAATAGATATAAATACTTAAATACATAGAAAATATCCAAGACTCAGAAACAAATATTCATGCGCATCACAAAAAAAAGTCCCTTACCGGGATTCGAACCCAGGACCTTCAGCTTCGTAGGCAGAGTCACTCAGTGGATACTAGGCTAACCGGTCGTCAAAATCTCTTGAAGCTTAAAAATACAGATAGTAATGTTATACCTATTCGTCAATAATACCGGTAGGTACAAGTACAAATTCTATAAGCCCTAAAATTCTGAATTATATTTTTCACCAGGCTAAATTGAATGCGGTTCTTTTACAAAGGGCCAATTTGTGCAAAAACGCCCACATCGTAGCAGCGGTTACTGGGCAATATAATTCATCAATCAAAAGCATGTTACTGAGGAAATAATAATAATATCTACTTATATGAATCTGTACCAATATTATAAAGACGGAAATTCTGTGAGATTGTAGGTTTGAGAGTTAGATAAATAAATACGTAAATCGAACTAGCCCCGCCCCATAATGGACGTTAGACGACGCGACGATATACTTTTAAATATAAATACTTATAGACATAGAAAACTTCCAGGACTCAGAAATGAATATTCATGCTATCACACAAATATTTGCAATTACCGGGATTCAAACGAAAGACCTGCTTATTAGACAGCGTCTCTACCAACTAGGCTAACCGGGTCGTCTCCGGAAACATCGGATTTCAAAAACAAAAAGAAAACTTTCAAACCTTTCACAGCAGGTGAAGGCGCGTGAGATTTAGAAAATAGAGAGGAGACCGGGCTAATCCTTTTGACGTTCAAGTGAGAGACTACGTGCCACCACGTAAGATCTCACTTAACGCCGGTCACGTTCCCGATAGTGTGACGATAGCTCTTGCTCAAAACGTCGTAATTTCGAGCAATACCGTAATACTAGAGCGCCAGCTCGGTAGCAAAACGTGAGCGATAATTTAACGAGAACGGTACTCTAATATCAAGATCGTTTATGTATCGCTTATCAGGAATCGCCGCGGTTGGAATTTGAGGTTGTATCTTCGGCGACTCAGCCGCAATCTATGCAGCGCATCAAAGGGCTTGATAGAGATATTTGCTTGGCGTATAACAATAGTCCGTAGAATTAGCAAATAAATGTTTTTTTTTTATCGATTCTCTCCCGTTACAGGTACGGTATAGTAAACTTTTTAAACACACTAAATGGCAGACGCGCTGGCGCTGGCGCTTAAGTAAGCTACCCGTGTATTCACATGTAGATAATAATCAACGTGTCAATCAATATCCTTTTTTGACTAGAATGCGTGAAGCGATATATATTATACTAGCTGATGCCCGCGGCTTCGCCCGCGTGGTTATAGGAAAATGTAACATATTGAATTTTCCCGTGGGAATGAGATGTTTTCCAGCTGGAGCAGCAGCCTGTCACTCTCCAGCTTCTAAACTATCTTCATACAAAAAATCACATCAATACGACCCTCCGTTGCGACGTGAAAGAAGGACAAACATACAAACACACACACAAACTTTCGCATTTATTATATTAGTAAGGATTGACCTAGGTAGGTATAACACCGTTACTGTATTAACCGAGAAGTATAATTTAACCGGTATCATTCCCATCAGCCGCTATTAAAAGAGCGACTTCGGTATTATACAAAAAAAAATAACCGACTTGTGCTTCTCAGAAAAGACGCAGCGGTAAGAAATTAAATTGCACCCAAATATGATCACGGTTCAATAACACGACACTGAAAACAGTTACAGCGAAAATTAAATGCTAAGAAAAAACTTAATTACCATGAGGCAAACAAACCAATAATGTGGTACAAGAAGGGGATACAATGTACCTGCGGAAGCGGTTATACGGTTGAGGTACACATGTAATGCCAAATTTGGGACCACCAAGGTAATGGAGCAAAAATTTGTAAGACTAATATTTTGCGATGTTTTAACTATTATACCTAACCCCGGCTTTCTCCTTGTATAACGCATAATTTGAAGATTAAGCCTACCTGTATATAGACGAACACATTAATCATTTTATCAGAAAGTCTAGCATCAGGCAGAACTAGTTTAAGCCGTGGAGAATTTCAGCCAACTTGTACTAAGACGACAAGTAGAGTCAAAGAAAAGAAGTGTTAAATAAATTGTAGAAAAAGGTATAAAAGTGAATCACCGATTATTATTAGATAATTACGTAATAAATAGCAAAATATAAACCGGATTAAATAATTGGGTCTCGAGAAAGTAAAGTAAACTACATAATGTTTTCTAATGATGTTATTTGTAATTAATATTGATGATATCTGATATACCTACGAGATCAGGAAAATGTTATTTTATTTCTCCAAACGAAACTTGCCGCAGGTTGAAAAAGTAGATACATCCTACTAATCCTACTAATATTATAAAAGTTTGGATGTTTAGTCGTTTCTACGCTTAAACTATTTAAAAATATCAAAAAATTCATCCAATGAGCCGGATGAAATTTTGCAAGAAGATAGTTAATAGCCTGGATTAAAATAGGTATAGGTGTTTTTATCCCGGGTCCACGCAGACGTAGTCGCGGGCGGAAGCTAGTAGGTATAATATAAGGTTTCGAAACCGCATTGGGTTCAATATTGCCAATTTCTACTTAGCTAAAAACAAACCTGCCTAACAAAGAAACTTTTTTCAAGACATGTTTCATATTAACCGTTACGTCACTCTAATTTTGAGTGGCAAATTAAGCAGTATGCATGCACAGTACGCCGCGCCGTTGCCTTACTCTTCCAAATACAATTTAGATTGATATCCGCGAAGAAAGTTGTGTAACGCGACTCTATTGAGGGCTATTACGTCGGATTTTCACGTCAATTACACGAGCCGTGCAATTATTGATGTGTATCGATAAATCATTCTAGCATTAGACGATGATTTTAATTTGAGATTTCGATGCCTGAGGCGCACGTCGCGCGTCATTACTGCTTTGGGTGCCTTTGTGTAAAAACTTTTAATTCCAACAATTAACTCTTCAAGTGACATTAAAAAACATTCCCAAATATCAGCAAAATACATTGTTTTAATTCAAGGTAATACTAAAAAGTAATCTGTTATCATAGCGACGAGTGATTAAAAGAAACAGTTATGCCTACTTTCGATGATAGATAATAGTTACGTCCCATTTTTTAACGATGGGAGTCATAAGGTCGAACGATATCTACCGTAAATTGATTAAAGCGGCACAGATTCTACTCAAAACTAACACCATAAAGAATTTCAAACACGCCAATTACTTTAATAACCGGAACGTTACTACGACAAACGAGGAAACTTCAGATCAGGCATTTAAAACACGAACGCATGATACTTTTAAATCAGGACCAAAAGCAGATAAATGTGAATATGTGAACCGTTAGTTGGTGCGGAGACTGCGGAGGCAGGATATAGAGCGGCCGGCTTGGGATTGATGACGACGAGGTTGACAGAGACAAAAGGACGGTAGTACTAACAAATATATGCTGCATGTCTGCTGCCTGTTACATCAGAATGTGGATGCGGGTCTAAGAAATAACCCGTTATCGTTTGTGATGTGTCACAAAATGCAAGGAAAGCTTTATAAAGTTGTTGTATCACTCGCGTATTTACTATAGGATAACTCATTGATTTACAATTCTTCGATTTTAAATACAGAAAAAAGTGAATTTAAAATAAGAGGTACGTATTCCAGTTCGAATACTTATTCCCACTGCCAGCTATATCTGATGTAGAAGCATTATCACTTCGCAACGAGGGCAGGTAACCGTTATTCCTTGGAAGCCACTTGCGCCGCAGACGCAAACATACGAATTGTCACCGAGCACTAAGCTAAATCTATAATGAAAATTATATGGTTTTTTGGCTTTTAAGGTCAAAATTATGCTAACATGACGCGTCTTTAGATCGCACGTAATGTGCAGTACAGTTAGCGTTGTATGGGGTGGACCTTCTCTTAGTCTACACTAAAACCATTCAGTTGTTAGGTTACTAAGTATATCTCGCTTGCACATGCACATATTCATTTACGCCGAGGGAATTAGAGGTATTGGAACATACATGCACAATAACTAAATTCGGAAATTGATATTTTTTGTATAAGAATTACGTAACTAAGCTCTACAGTGCGAAAAAGAGTGTAAAATATTATTTACCTAATGGTAATTTTAAATGCAAGTCTAACTTTATTGTAAGTATACGTCTCAGTTGCTAAATATGATTAATCGCATCACACACGTTATTCAAACAGTGTTCAATACTTTTTAGTTGCTTTTTAGACGTGAGTACACGCTTATAAATTAGCACATTTACTTGCGTGCCACTCGGTCAATCAAGTTTGTTGCGCAATGTAAACTTACAGCTTATATTAAGCAAATGGTTTAAAAGTAAATGTAGACGGACATGTAATGCACGGCCCAGTTTTAAAGTTTTTAATGTCTCAAAACCGAACTGTGATCTCTGACTTGTTGTGGCCCGTACGCAAGTACTCATAGGTTCGTATATGTGATATATCTTAGACATTATACGTATGTAATAAATTAGTAATTCAAAGACCTCTTCGCTCAACATAGTCATTTGAATATTGAGGCATCGTTGATTCGTTGTCTAATGATCGGGTATGTAATAAAATAAATACTATCAGATTGTATATTGAATTTTTATTAGGGTTCCGTAGCCAAATGCCAAAAAACGGAACCCTTATGGATTCGTCATGTCTGTCTGTCCGTCCGTATGTCACAGGCATTTTACTCGAAAACTATAAGGTATATTTGAATAAAATTTTGAGAATAGGTGTATTTTGTTAGGCGCTACATAGTTTTGTAATTAAATTACTAAGAAATACATTTTTTAGGGGTTCACTCTATACATATCTAAAACTGAAAGTCAAAAAAATTTTTTTTTCATTGCAAGCCCACATGTGGCACATCAATCGATAGGCCTTTCAAAATAAATATAAGGTTTTTCAGCAATTTTTTTGATTAAGTGAATAGAGTCGGAGATAATCGCCCCGAAAGTCACTAAAATTGTGTCCCCTCCTTCTAATTTTTGAACCGTGTATTTTAAAAATATGAAGAAAATCATGGACATAGGATTATTCAATTCTTTTAGCGAAAATTGTTTTGAACAAGATCGGTTCAAAGGTTTTTAGATATTTCTAAAAAACTGCCTTTCTTAAAGAAAAGGACGTAAGTGCCATAAGATTTCAGTAACGATATGACCTTTTTAATAGGCACGGAACCCTTCGTTGTGCGTGGTCCGACGCGCACTTGGCCGCTTCTTTTTATAATGAGCGTGGTTACAATAATATGTATAAGTGAACAGATAAAACTGACATGGAACTAAGGTAAGTTAGAAAACATTAGCATTTAAGCAAACCCTCGCAGATCTTGCTGCCGTGTCTGCATACATTTGTATCTCCTTATACGTAAACAAACTAACAGAGCCAATGACTGGTAGTTTACAGTTACATTCAGATCAGCGGTATTTGTGAATTCCGCAACTGCACATTGACGCCACTTGGTATTAGAAATTCCGCCGACGTAACTATATGCCGCCGTAACCAATTGATCTACTATATCCAGTCCACTTTGTAGACTTTGAAACAAAACGTATCGTTAACAAAGCCTACGGGCACAATTTGTAACACCTTCTGTAACTGGGGAGAAACGGCGACTTTATAACTCGAATTATCTATTTGTTTGTATGCATTTTCAATTGAATTTTATACTTACTGTGATCTAGCCGACAATCACATCGTTGTAAATGTGAAGTTCGTTGGTGTAAATAATTATATGACGACCGGCACTAACTATGATCTTGGGGACGAGAATGATTTTTCTCTAAATATTTATTAAAACTATTGTTGATATTGAAGAACATCAGTGGCGGAGCGGCCATACATGACCATTTCTACCGGTTTGCCTAAAAAATCTTTTTAGGCAAACCGTTATATACTTTAAACTCTTTCGCAACTTTTTTGTACCGCTTTGCAATCGAAAATTTTCACGCGCCGCCACTGAAGAACATGATATATATTTTGCATACTTACGTGAATAAGAGTGTACATAGAATATGATTATTTGTGTCGAAACGGGTATGCAACATGGATTCGCGACGTAAGCGGTATTTGGCATTCCAATCTATCGATGTAAACTTACGATCGACGTACGTCAACAACGCGACTGCGTTAAACCATAAAGCAATCTGGAACCCGCTGAATAACTTACACAGACCCTTATGTGGTAGCGAGGCTTACTTTAAATCATCGTCATTGCACTGTCAAGCCGCGACAAAATAATTTAATGACTTTATTTTGTCACCGGCGAAGCGTAGGTAGTCCAATTCCTTATGCTTTCGATTCGGTGCCGCACCCATCGCTTAAGAAACGGTGCATTCATCTATTTAGGCAGCAGATTAAATGCCATTATGTTCTTTTAACAAAGACATGTTCAATTACAAAATACATTTCGACTTCCACTCACCTAAGTGCGCCGCCGAGTCTCATAATCGTACCGCCATCTTAGAATCTGTAAAGAAATCAATGGTCAGTATTACTAGGTATATTTATTGTTACCAAGTTAAATAAACAATAACTTGAACCATTGCAAAAACAAACAGTGATAATAACAACAAACATGAACGAAATTATAATGAACAGTAACGTAATAATTGCTTGGAATATATGTATCCTAGTCTCGATGAGGACGGACCGGTTTGGCATAGCATAGTGGGTAGTGACTGACCACCTTGCCGAGACGGGTCTGTTCTGCTGGTCGATCACGTAACGCATTGTATGCGCGTCAGGTAGATCCAAATGTCACTTTTAGTATGGGAAAATGACAGGTAAACTGTCCTAACGCGCGTTCAAAACGTTACGTGATTAGTGATTACCCCTCTGTTGTACTGGGTTCGAGTAAGTATTAGTATTTGTTACTGTATTTAAGTATTTATATAATTTAATATATCGTTATCTAGTACCCATAAAACAAACTTTATAGAGCTTAGTAAGGCTATGATTTGTCTAAAATTGTCCCTTAATATGTTGATTTATTTTCCATACATTTCAATTGTCTCGATTCGTAAAGCTAAACTCCACAAACTACTCTAACGTTATACAGATACACAAGTCGACGCAGGGACATAAACGTGTCTTGCGGATAAAATAAATCAAATGACCGCGCCGCGTCATCTCTGCGCTGACGGACTAAACGCACAGAAAATGGAGTGACTAGACGGCATCGGCACTAGTAAAAAAGTGTCACCACGATCAATTTAATATCCCTGTGCAGTCATAACTATTTACCCATTTTGCACATGAACAGAAAAGGTAAATAATCGGTAGCTAACCAATTAGAGTGGTGCTTTAAAGCTATTACGTGAGCTGGAGTTGAAGCTTAGGTTGGAGAATTATTCATCACCAGCCTATATACGTCCCACTGTTGGGCACAGGCCTCCTTTTATAGGTGAGAGGAGGGGATGAGATTTAATGATTTATAACGTGTAATTATATCACCATTTGACGACTGCGACAGATCTAATATTGAGTATAGCATTAATTTTACAATGTGTCCCGCCGATTTAGCGTAGTTTATTAAAAAAATCCGAAAGCTAATTTGTTTTTCATCGGCTGTTTGGACAAATAAACATATGGTCGTCATTTATTTAGTAGAACAATGTAAATTGAAGCAAGATGTCATAATAAATATAAATGACGTGAGCAGGCTTCGTGCTTCCTTTATTATCCTAAGTAAACGCTGCTATGATAATAATAGCTAAGTCATGACAATTCCGTGTTTTGCGTAAAATGTACAATTAGGCATTCGTGGGAACTGGTATTAGCAATTATTCTGACTTACGAGGGACTAATGGGGACGAGGTCGTAAACCCGCAGATAAGTAACAGTAGCGCTAAAAGTGATCGATGAGGATTCTAAACATCAAAATCTTTTCCGAAACCAGGGGCAAATTACTAAATAATCGCAGTAGACCCGATAATAAACGAAAGCGATACGTTATAAGCATTATACGTCGATGTTTATCACAGTCGCCAGTCAAACATTTCGACAACCGATCATCATGATATCTCATAGAGAGATGTCATAATTCTTAAATCAGCTGCGCTTGAGTCGACTTCTTACTTGCAGTAGGAACAGAGGTCGTGGAGGTCGACGACGGAACAAGTTACACATGTAATGGCTAATGCTTATGACGTGCATATCTGTTTAGTTGTCAAAATAAAAAAAAATATATAAATAGTTCCCTGATATCTTTAACTTAGAAAATAATATACAAAAGGCAGATCATAATTCGTACTATGTATGTAAGAATTACAAGAACACAATGAATATCTTCAAGCAAAAACACAAATTGCTGACATTCTCAGCTGAAGCGCATTCTCTCTCTATCTCCTTCTGGGTTCGGATCCCGGTAAGGGCAAATATTTGTGTGATGAGCATGAATATTTGTTTCTGAGTCATGGATGTTTTCTATGTATTTAAAGTATTTATATCTATTATATATATCGTCGTCTAGTACCCATAACACAAGCCTTACTGAGCTTACTATGGGACTAGGTCGATTTGTGTAAGATTGTGTCCCCTTATATTTATTATTATTATTATTTATTATTATTCTTCCTGGCAAAGAAAAAGGCAGCTACTGATTACCAGGGATAGCTAATTCCAGAAGTACCTCTAATCTAATCGATCGTTACATTAGTACAATTTCTCAGCGATTTTAATTTTCATACAATGACCGAGCCTAAGCATGCCCGCATTGCTGAACTTTTTATTATATTGCTCTATACGACTGTGGACAACAAACCGCAGTTTTCAGAGCGTCTCGTTCTCACAGGGCTCTTTATCGCTACTTGTTGTAAGACAATAATGAAAAGTAAACCGTATTACGTTTACCAAACCATCCTTTTCGAATGATCTAATACAGGGATGCTGCTAAATTAAATGTGAACTGTAACAAAAGGCGTTAAAGTTAATTATTGCATGATGGCAATGTAGTGAATAAGATGGTTTGTGTAGATACCGGCACTATTGCCTGCCGTGGTCAGGTTTCCTCCGCGCAATAGATCTTACATTTCACATAATTAGTGAAATGTTGCGACAAAACTAAGATTCGTATTAAATGTCGTTAAGAAATAATATTGGAATATCAGGTTACAGATTCTAAATGAACATTAAATAAAAAGGTACTGCACTTCTTACTGTTGTATGTAAGTAATGTAATGAAATGTAGATCCGAATGCTTTTGAATAGTTCTAGTAACTAGAGATGGGAATCACTCAATCATTCAGCGAATAATAACCAATCTAAGAACGAGGGGTAATAACCGTAACTGTGCCACAAATCTCATACATTATGCCTTCAAATTACCACAAATTACTGATGGTTTCATCGGTCAAAGGCATAATTAAATCCGAAAACGACACGACGACGTCGACCAATTTGAAGAGGAAATGGCCAACCTTCCAACACTGATATAGAAATAGCTCGAGTCAGTGACCGCAGGTCAAACCGTGATGACGATGTGTTATCGCTGTGCAAATTTAAATCAATCTACGAAAGCAGTAAATTAAACAAACAGTTGGTATACATATGACTTAGCAGGATAAAGTGTGATATGAAGTCATCAATCAACAATTTCTAAATACATTTAGTACTCCTACACTCTTAAGTACTACTGAAGTAGACAGTTTCCTGAAGCGATTTTAAGTACCTAATACAAATGCAGTTCTTTGCCTGGATGGGTATTTCATTGTCAGTACAACTGATAACAGACATTATTGGTTACACGATGGTATGAAGTCGTACAAATCAATAGTTGAAAATCATTATCTCCAGTATCAATAAAACATCAAGTGTGCCGTTCCGTTATCCGCACAAAAACCTGTAGTGGGTCAATGGCACAAGACAAGATGCGAGACGTGTCCCCGCTTATTGGGACAAAGCTCGCCTCTTCTTTTTAGGGTACCGTAAAAATGCCCTTCTATGTGTTTTTATTTATACAGCCAGAATGTAGAACGTGGACGTCATTCTTGCCTCTGCTGAATGAGCAACCTACAAAGACTCACTGGATTTGGATCGTGCAGGGTAACTTCTAAATTAAACAGTGGTTAAGCTGGACGAACAGCTCTATATCAGCCATATTTCATATGGATTGATTGCCACGCCGATTTGCTTCATGACAGTTTTATGATGACTGGTTATACCTTCCGATTTAAAGTTTATTTGAAATCCAAATTGTGTTTTTAGTGTTCCGTAACAAAATTGGCCCAACGGAACACGTACCTATTTAAAATAAGCAGGTATTCAAAAACAATTATAATGGGAAAGGTATAGGAATCATAATGCCAGAATAATCGTTTTGTGGAAGACGTTTTTGCAATAGTTTTGCATGACCCAGAAGGTACGGAACCATTGAAGATAACATGGACACAATATGAATACGATTTTACGAACTGATATCACGATTGAGACAACATTTATAAATTACAAATGGAATATCAGGAGTGACCTGAAACTTAAATAATATTATTCAAATGAACCTTAAATAAGCAATAAAGTCGGTTTGACGGTAATAAATATAGAATTTGTTCCCAACAAATCCGTCACAGTGTTTTGTTCCCGCTCACGCTTTCTGTGAAATGAAACCGGGCCAGGTTATACCGGTCCTTAGGGCTTCGCGCAGCTGTAAGTGGCTGGTGTAAGTATGAAACTGTCTACTTGTTAAAGGTAAATTCAAAATATAGGCAGATATATCAGTTTTCGCGAATAAAATGATTGTGTGGGCGTTGAGAATCATGATATAGAAGTTTGTTCCATTGCTCCCATCTAAAGTCTGTATCCTTTTTGGCGTTCAATTGTTTTCAGGTACATATATGCTCGCCCTTTGTCAAAGGCTATACCTTGGATGATGTCGCAACCATTTCAAAATGTGCGCGCATCACATAATATCTGGTTTGCCTCTGTGTCAGAGACTGAAGGATACATCACAATAATAAAGGCAAATGTAAACACCACGTGGCGTTATCTTGTTTGGATCCATAAGTAAGAAATTAATGTGGGGAACGAAAATATGACTGTATACAAGTGTAAATTACTTGTACCAACTGAACAGAGTGATACTGTTATGCGCCGACGCCGCCGGTTGGGTGGGCTCACGACGTCATCCGAACGAGTCACGGAGATTGACGACTACCTGCCGGACATTGCAGACTGCCTGTTTGACGTGAATTTCCGTCAAGGGGATGTTGGATCGTCTAAAGATAATTGTTCTGCCGTTGACGCAGATTTTAACGTAAAAGCGGTTATTATTGAATTAGATCTGTCACTGTACGGATAAATAATGATCGACGTAGAGCAGCGGTGTTCGGGAATTTCGGGATGAGGTATAAATTGTACCGCGAAACTACGAGCTTACTAGCGCGGTGCGCGGTGCTCAAAGGGCAGACGAAGACTGAAAAGGAGATGGCGGGAACTTCGCAGAACAGATCGAAGCCCAATACTTCCTATAAAGACCTATGTTCTTTCTACATCGTCAAAAACGGCAAAAAACTAAGCTTAACTTCCAAACAGCCTAAAAATAAAAGAATTGTTTATTGTGTTTTAGTCCTTAGTGGCTCGGTGATTGCAACCATTATTTAATAAATTAATGTTAATTTTCGAAACATCATTTTATTCAAATGAGTTACATTGGTACTTCATTCCTTACTTCAACTGTGGCAGATTTACTCGTTTTCAAACAATATTTCCCAATCGTTTAGAATGAATGAGACACCGAAACCCTCCGTTTATGGCTTTGTTGTCCTCTTTCAATACATATTCCACGTTTTAACCGGAAGTATAATACCTAATAAACCTCTTTTTCTACAACGTTTAATTACTCGAATTCCTTAGGTAGATTTATGTAAGCATATATACATGGTCTACTTTTCAGAAAACCAGTTATTAGTTATATCAAGACATACGAATGTAAACTATTCCTGTGTGCCAGGTACTTAACTACTTACTTAACTCGCTGTTGTTGCTTAAGACTTCAATTACTTATCCAGTTTGGTAGTTACTTGGTAGATTCATAGGTCAAAAAAGTGCAAAAGGCATATCGCCACTTTTTCTCTTTATAACGGTGCCATTGGCAAAAATAAATCCGAGTGAAATAGTAACGAGTGCTTGAATGCATTACTGTTTAGAGGACAATACAACTATTTAAAGCGAAGCACGATCTAGGAAATTCATCCAACAATCGTATAGCGGGTTTTGTGGTCGAATTGTCGGGTGACTCGGGCGATACAATAACAGCTAATCGAATTACGGACGAAAGTTTGAATGAAAGTGAAACTGGTTTTAACAGAATGTCATAGCAATTGAAATCTCTAACTAGGCTATACTTATTTCGCGTAGGAGTTGATACATTTTAACCGTTGCTGTTTATGTACACAGTAGCACAGAGAACATTGGGACTAATGAATATAATTACGAATAACCTCAAAATACTGTCGCACCAAGAATTGTACGCAATGTAAGAACAATTAACTCCCGCGAAAAACCTGAACTCAAAATATCATTAAAAACACTAAAGCAAAAAAATATGTAGGTCATACACTACGAGATCTACGAGTGAGATAAGTGTGAATCACATTGTAACACACTATCTGCACAGAATAGATAATAGTACACTATCTGTTACACTACAATCAATCAAACTTACAAGATGCCTTAACAAAACCGCGAAATGTAATGTTACGTCACGGAATAGCGTTATTGTGTGGCCGTGATCAACCTCATGCGTCGATGTGAGATCTTGATGAACGACAATAATTTGTAGTGATCCATTAAGATGTCTCACGTTTGAATCGGTAGCTGGTCTTCACAATAGCACGCTTTGTGTAATTTAATGAATTTCTTTGAGTGCCTCGAACCGATCATTATCACGTCCAATTCGGCAACGAAACCAATTTGATGGTGTAACTTCCTGAAAGCTAACTTGGTTAACAGATTCAAGTGTCGTTCATTCGAGTGGTTGAATTATTGGCCTTAAGCATCATGAAAGAGCAACATACAGTTTGTTTTACCAAACAGCGGAAAATACGTAATCGGAGGTTAAAAGTCATAACTGTGGATTCATCATCGAATAATAAAAATAAAAAATAGTGTCAGTTCGACCAAAGCACAGTTCATGATCCATCGATTGGCACTAAAAGTCACGCAGAAGACGCGTCAGTTCAAGATGCATTGTCTATGCAATTGTTGTCTTTTCGTACAGCGGAAATTAGTTGAGTTGTTGCGGGAACAGTAGGGAATTAGAATGTTCGAGAACCATTCTAAAAACTAGAACTCCTTTTGGTGGAAAAAAAAGCAGATGCTGCAGAGGAAAATCTCATTAATACATACATACATATGTCACCTTCTTACAAGTCTTATACAAGCGGACGATAACCGTAAAAGCAAATGCATTTTCGATTCCGTTCGTGGCGTAAAACATCTTAGTTGAGAGAACGACCAACAGCACTTAACCCCGGTGTCGAGGATTCTATACGGAAGGGTTCTAATCGATTTCCGTTAAGGTTTCCAGTCCACCCACATTCACGCTCGCAGCATGACCAGCGGAGCGAATATTACCATAGCTTGCAAGAGATAAAGCAGAATATGAGCCGAGACTGCCTGGATATGACAAAACAAACGGGTTGAGACAAAGTTTTCATTGCTTGGAATCATTTAATATTTTATAGACATTGTATTTAAGGAATAGGAACTAAGGCAAGTGATCCTAGCAGCTATCGTATTGGATCAGCAAAACGGTGGTTTCAACACTAGACCGAAAACTTATAGTTTTTTTTACGTCTTAATCAGCACAAGCGATAAACTAATTCAGCCAATGACTTTATATCTGTGAACTTCAATACTAAGACCTAGGCGCAGGTGAGCGGCTAACGGAACCGCGTATGCGCCTATCGACGACACATCTTCAATTGCAAGACATTTCAAAGTCAACTTTACATCTATTGACTCAGGACTCAATTTAGATAAACGGGACACTGGCTAAAGTCGTTGCAGTAATTTATTCGTAGTTTCGTTTGCGTGGCTGAGACAGCACGCCGCTGTGTGTCAAACAGATTAAAGCATCACTATAAATTGTTTGTTTATTGCGTTCTGATATCTCGTAGAACAAAAAGTTTCATCGGATTGCCAGCGAGAACATAAATTGTTTTATTTTATGGATATTGTTAAACCAATGGCTACACTTAAGACACATGGCCTTAATTTTGTGATAAGAAATCTCAATCATAAAATGGTGGTATTCGGAATAGTTTTGCATAACATTTTATTTAACATAATCCGAAATTAAGTGGATACCAATACAACACAATAAACAGGCTTTGCTTTAGAGTAACGATATACATGTTGGTTAAAATCGGAACCACCAAATCACCCCAAATTGAGTGATTTAAATCAATGCAAATTTGCAGTACACTAAATACAGATTGTGTGTGAAGTCATAACCACAACACATCATTTTTCTATCGCGTAATACGATGGCTCGGTATGCTATAAATGTAAAGCATGTGCAATTTCACGCTAGATGGTTATGTAAGTGTTAACAAAAGATTAAGATATCTGGGTAAGTAAGTATGGAACATAATGTGAGCAGTTCTGAAAGGAAAACTCGTGATGTCGAAAGTGAGCGTTGCGGCAGACATATATTGTTATGCCATCTACGTTGCTGTGACTCTAGTTGTGGATCGTACGGAGCTAATAACAGATATATAATAAGTTCTAGGTAGCTAACTGTTACTATAAACGGTTGATCCCTAAATATTTAAACATAACTTTCCTTTTAAAGAAATAACAGGAATAAGATATAGGTTCCAACATATCTATGTCTTCATTAAATAAACATTTGAATTGTCAACTTTATTGCTATAAATAATTTAAGATGGAAGGTGCCAACTATTGGAACACTCGACAAATTGAAATTCAACAAATGAAATACAGGCACAGAATAGATAATAGTACAACTATACAGGTAAGAATTTAATAGTTAGTAGCAAACTAGCCAAATATATCGTAACACATCCTTACTCCTAAGACGTAATAAAGACGTGTTGCGATATATTTGACTACTTTGGCTGCTAGGTATTAACTATATGATGGTGATTGAACAACTTTGGCTTTGATATTATTTTTATGATTCATCATCATCCCCCTAGCGTTGTTCCCAGTTGTACCCTAAAGGAGTCCGGGGTCCGCTTTGACACCTAATCCCAAGATTTGGCATAGCCACTAGTTTTACAAAAGCGACTGCCATCTGACCTTCCAACCCAGAGGGAAAACTAGACCTTATTGGGATTAGACCGGTTGTCTCGATGTTTCCCCTCAACGAAAAGAAGAAGAAGGAATTATTTGTATGACCATCACACCATTATTGAAGACACAAGGCGATAGCGTTTGAAACATAGCTAACCTCAAAGTTACTTTAAATGTCACTAAAATTCCACGGATCTTCCTCGGTTGTGTAGGCGCATTCTGTTCGCGAGCGAAAGGTCACACTGTACTGTGTTCATTTCGAACGTGCAGTGCATCTGCAACGTTCACAAGTCTCGTAACGTAATTGTGCTATAATGCTATGAAGTATCGAACCAGAGATCATATATCATCAGGGCCGGATTTAGCTCCAAATAGTAGGTATACGTAAGGAAGCTAACAAAAGCAAAATTCATCTACCATTTATCGTATTTTTTTTTACGCTTTTTCAAATAGAAGCTCTGTGGACACATTTTCATCGTCATACAAGCTTCAACACTTGAAATGCCTGTTGGTTATTGAAGATTTTATTTTCCTCTTTTACGTAGAACTCGTAGAACTTTTAGGCTAGAGGAATATCGTAACTCGTCACAATCCCTCCCTGCGTGTCACGAACTAGTAATTCCGAAAACGCGCCCGATATTAGTAAATAACCTCACAATGTGCGAACGAAATTGCTGATTTGGTAGGTATTGAATTCGTTGAAACGTTTCGTCTCGATATGTCTTGTGATGTTATGTATGATGTCACGGTTCTAAATACTGCTTTGCCATACGATAAATAAATGAATAAATGTATGATGTAACACAACAACACAAGTACATAATTATTTACGACATATGATTTTCTATGGAGCAACAATCAATTTCATCATCACAAATATCCATAAAGTAGTAGAAATATATCATCATTTTAAACATGTCTCTGTCTAATAACTGGTAAACATAGTGGTAGCAAGTAAGCAAGTAGGTATGATATATGAGTAGGTAGATACAGTACGGTTATCACACACTAATGAGACCGCTAAGAAAGAGACGGGTAGTCTATCTCGCCGCGACACAGCTCGCGTGCCGTCCAGTGATAGCCGTGCACAATCCTGCACATAAACACGTACTTACAAAAATAATTGTGCTAACTCTACCTTTGATTACCTATATTTTATAGTATCACAACGCCAGTATCGTGTTTTTATTTATTTATTTTGCACGTGTTTATGCTCAAACAACATCATTAATTTAATTTATCAATTGATAATTACGTCAATTGTAATAAAACATACTGGTTTGATTCAATACATAATTACATGTAATAAAATCGTTACGTTCAACTAGACACTTCCTCCTGTTGATTACAGCTTAGTTGAAGTTTTTCTAAATGCGCGAGTCTTCCTGACTGCAACCAGTTCAGAGATTCGCACACCTTTTGCTATGTAGCGCTTGACAGGGAATGGGCGTGAGGAGCTTGTATGGCATTGATTTAAGTCAGGAGTTCGGCGCGTGGACAATAGAGCCATTGTTAGGTATCATGTGATGACATGAGGACTGACAACTGAACTGACATATCACAGACGTTCTACATTAATTAAGTATGCTGTCATCGCCAGAAATATTTAATCGAAAATAATTATGAAAAAAATATGTCTCTACGCGGCCATTTCTACAGGCGCCAGGGTGAGCTAGCTTAGCATCGAGATAGGTTAGGTCCATAAAAATACGTACGATTGGCTTTGTCAATTGGTTTGGTATTAAATGTCAAGTTGACCAAAGAAGTGACGTTTAACCGCAGATTAAGTCCTTATTGTTATATGATGTTCTTCCTCCCTATCCCTCACCCTGTTAACTCTAAATCTTTACGTCGTTTAGTTTTCACATTCATCGCCATTTTATGTGACTTCATTTGTCTTATGAACATCCTAGTTAAGTATGTAGTTCATTTCATGTTAGCAACTTAACAGTAAATTTATTTGCATTTTTGTTCGGTATTTTTCTATATAAAACTAATTTGCTACTGGCAAGTTTTCCCGTTTTTTTTTTCATTTACTTTATTATGTTAAACGCCAAATCAGACGTCAAAACTGTCTTTGGCAAAGGCCCCTGAGGCTGCCACTTCACTATCAACCTGTATGGTCATAAGTCAAATACTACCGTAAACAACTCCTTGCCTCCGACTCATTTATTTTCAGATTGGGAATATGGCGGTGGTGCGCTTAATGGATACATTTTGCTCATGTCCCTTGGTGATATCAGTGGCCCTAAGCCAGTGGCCCGTTGCACCCCTATATTTTTGTAAAGCGGAAATGAATGCTCTCAAACGTTTTGGAATATAACTTAATAGCGGATTTCCTTGTACCACACTGTTCGCAAACAGAGCCGACACTGTGTGGAAGCAAGGGATAATTTATGGGAGAGGTCTCAAGATGGGCGCAAAATGGTGTTTAGCAGCTGTCGACAAGCAAAAAGTTGTATGAAATTTTGCTATGTACATTGCGAAGTGTATTTGCATTTCTCGTATAATTCCTTCCTCCCATTTTGTTTGTAAATACTTGCTAAACTGGTTCCTGTACAAGATCTAAGATTCCACCCAAATAGGTTATATTAGTAGGTATCATATCCAAATAATTTGGATGCGAGCCCGGCCGCCACCCATTCACATTGTTTTTAATTTTTCATACATTCGCCGGTACGCCGGCCGGCAAACACACACCTGTCACAATTGCGTGAGATTATGTTATTACCAATGTGTCTACAATCAATAATAGTACATTACTTACCAAGGGCTGTAAAAGAAAAAAAGCCCAAAATCGCAGGTATTTATGACCCGAGCCGCAGGCGAGGGTTGTAAATATGCGATAGAGGGCTTTCTTTTTTACTGCCCGAGGTGAGTACACAATTTTACGTCTTCACCTGGCTACAATGCGAGTTTTACCGTACGCGCAGAGTGCGGTAAAACTCACATTATGGCCAGGTGTGACGTAAAGAAATATGTCGCTGTGACGTAACACTTTATTTAGTCAGGTTATATGTTTCGGCGTCGGCCCGGGCTCGGAATCGTATAATGAGAATAACCCTTAATACCGTCAAAATTGTGATTGAGTACTAATATTATTATACGCGAGCCTACCTGTAGGGCTCGAAACATCGGGTTGAATGAATAGGTAAATACATATAGTACGCTGAATAATCCTTTAAAATTTATTTAGTTAATGTGCATAGATTTTTATATTTTTCCACATACCTACATATATTTCTCCTTTTAGTATTTCGCAAATGTAAATCTTTGCTAACTTCAATGCTTTTCAATATTGTATAAATCGGACGAAGGCTCAGCATCATATACTTGTCCGGAATTGATGGATTTCTATGCGTGTACGCACTCAGCAATGCAAGTCCATCAAATGAAACGGCTCCGATAAGCATCGCCGGTCGCGGTGATGTATGTTGGACATCAGGACGTAAACGGCTGAACTAATGGTCAGTGAACACCAGCTCCCATGTTAAGTACTTAAATATTTAACACACAAGTCTAGAGATGATGTAAACAAGGTATATAAGAACGATAATGTTCTCCTCGGTGAACCACTAGGTCTTATGTAGTGTACCGTATAACGAGGCAGTTAATTTAAAAGAACTTTAGGCATTACCACAGACATGATTATACTAATTGATATCTAAATAACACTAAAGTTCCAAACCATTCTCAAAACAGGAATTACAAAAGTGCACTTTAATGTACTGCGTAGGTAAATAATCGTGATATCCGATTCAATTACATTTGAACAATCGCCAATTACATTATCAAAATCGTATTTACTTCGTTCTCATGCTGTATTAGGTAAATACATACAATAAGGTTAACTAAACGTATTGTGGAGCCGCGTAATCTCGCCATCGTCTCGGAAACTGTGTCGCCGGAGGCGGCGTGTCTTTTAGTAAATCACATGGTTCATGTATCGGTTGTAGGGTTGTTTGGCAAGTCAACGCAAATTCGTTTTATTATACGTCCATAATATGAAGATTGTAATTAAAAACTTGTCGGTAGCTCGGTTAGCGAATTCTGTTGATAAAAGTAATTAGCAATTATTTTGCAAGTTCTCAGAACCACAATGGGCTTTCTATAATATACGCACAATATGCACATTGTTCCATTTGGTACTTAAGTACGAGTATTCATTGATACTCCTACAACTGTACACTAATGTCCTTATTCATAAATGTGCATCAAAGATATTCTAGCTAAAGTGCCGTTAAAATCCTTTTGTCTTTATCTGTCACTTCGACATTAGTGTTTGTGGGAAAGGGACAAATCAAACTCAATTTAAGTGGCAGAGGTTTGTTACACTTTACGGAAAAGAGGGTATAACTTGTTGTTCCACTGGCGACTTCAAATTTCATGTTGAATATCGATTTGGCAACCCTACAGCAATTTGAACATAGTTGTTCTCCGTATGCGCCGCGAGCCAATCACTTGTTACGCACTGAACAAGTTCCATGCCATGTGCTTCTTAACTCACCTGGAATAACTAAAATTCCCAGGATTAACAATAGATCAGATCAGCTATACTCAACCTGCGGCCCTTGGAGCATTGCGAGTGGCCCGCCGTCCATCGTGCGATCTCAGTATAAAAACTATCCAAAATTACCTCCCTAGCTAAAACGTCTTTGCGGGCCTCGTAGAAAAAAGGTTGAGTATGCGGATAAGTTGCATCTACCGAGGGCTATACTGAGTGTCTAAAAGAACAACGCATTTTGGATGGCTATTCGCATAATTAATAAACTGCCAAATGACGTGAAAGAGTGCCATCCACAAAAAAGTTTTTCAAAGGTTTTTCTCTAAGTGCCTCTACTCCATCAATGAATATTTATATAACTATCTAGACTATATTTCTTTTTAATATATTTTATTTTATTTTAACTGGATGCAATTATTAATTGTGAATGTATTGAAATGTAATGAATGAAACAATCATATTGACATTTTAACTTGTTATTAATCCTATTATTTATGTACATAAATATTTTCATGCCTAACATGGCAGAACATTTAAGCACCTTACATGTAATTTAAATATAAGATCAATGTAGGTATCACTGTGTTCTTGCAAATTAAAATCTTGAATCTTGAATCGCTGGACCACATTGTTAAAAGGCAGATTGATTTGAGTTTGTTAACGAGTGCAGCTTATATAATCATTCTTGTGTTGTGTTTGATATGTTCGCATTGTTCAACGGGTAAATAGTGACAATATTCGCACACTGGACTATTATCAAAGCAGTGCTATAAGTCTTCCAGATAAACGGCAACTTGTATGTGTTCTAGATTATACTCTAACGCATTGCGTCCACTGAACGTAACAAGCAACAAATGCCGAAGGCTTATCAGTGTTATTAACTGCTAGACCACTAAATCGGTCAACCAAATCAATCTTCTTACAATGCATTATCATATTATTAACTGTATAATGTCGTAAATTGTGATAAAGCTAATTTGTTTTCGCGTAAGGAAAGCGCAATTTGCATCATAGATTATTATGATTGGGTCCGTCGATTCACATGAAAACCACAGCCTAAATCTGCATCACTAACACCTGTGCATATTAAAGACGATATTATGTCACTTCTAATCATGAATTCATGTTAATTTTAATTAATTATATTAATTATCAAATTAATTAATCTTCAATGCGTTTAATGGCAGTGTCGGGTTACATAAACTTAAATACACGCTTGTCAAGATCGTGGAAACTCATTGATCTAAATTGCACGAGAAATGAATAACAGCTCTGTTACTGTTATTCTTTCTTCAATCATAAGTTTACTCTAAAATAACTCGTCAATAGAGTAAAACATAACTACCTCACTTTATACTTTAATTTATCTTATAAATGACCTTGATTAATTTTTGGACCCGGAGAGACAAATCTTGGATAAATGTACCTATTCAGTTCAGGCATATCCTAGCTTTAGACAGCCGTTTGCGGGACAGGTTCAGCTCGTGTCAACGTCTGAAAGCCTATGGTGGTAACATCTAGCTAAGATAAAAACACGATAATGTAAGTACCCTATTCGTTCAAGAAAATTATTTGTGAGAAAGCAATAAATGTGATCATCACAGACTGACTAGTTATAATGATGGATCAGTAACAGAACGTAGACGTGGTGCAACTTTAACAATAGTTCAATGCTGTCCAAATAACTTAACGACAGTCATTTGCACGACACATGCTAATTTCCTCCGCTATCCTTTCACCAATGCTGCCATAACGAAAACGTACCGTCATATTTCACCGAAAATGGCCATATTTCACCGAAACATCGTGCTCTATAGCCGTCGTTAACGCGTAGAAAGTGAGGCCTACTTCTTGACCATTCAAAAGCTACACGAATACACGTATCTGATCGAGAGCCTATAAACGCGTTACGTTAGTACTAGGCTACACCATAACGTACATAAAATGCAGATCAATAATCTCCTCATGAATGCCGGTACCTACTAGCAAATAAAACATGTAGAGTTTGAATAAATAAGATCTTGTCTGCTGAAGACGTTTTTATAATATAATACAGAGAAATCTCTTCTTTTTTAGATCGAACGTACTAATTTGTCAGTTTTAGTAGTAGTTCCTCGACTAAAACGTTAAATAACCAATGTAAAATAGACATTGGCATCACAAACTGTACAATTATTCTCATTAGCATAGACTAAGTACTTATTCTAAAGCCAAGCCTTAATACTGTTACATCTCCTTGCCCATACTCGAAAGCCGTGGCCAGTAATTTTACAACTACTTATCCCTAGTAAATGTAAACTAGCCCTTGTAATGGCTGTTTAGGGACACGGACAGCCTAGTTCCAGTCGATATCAAAATGGAGTACGCACGCTCGTTGAAACAGATTAGCATTAATCTTTCGTGCATTGTTTCCTCATTGCGTTAGCGAGGAGAGTTTACTGAATGGGTTTGTGTAATGTACGGCGACTTCAAGTTTATAAAGAGGTGCAACTTTTAATACATTTGTAGTATTTTTATTATTAACGTAGTGGTGATTTCTCATAGAAGTAAAGGACTATATAGAAAAGCGGATGTATAGAACCAATCTTTTCCAGGTGCTACCGCAAATAAAGTGAAGAAAAGACTCCTAAAAAGAATTCAATATATCGGCCTTTGCCCCCTTGAGAGCAGTGTAAAAAATGTTTAGTTGGTAAATATGTTCTATACACAATTAGAAGCTAGATAAGTAATGCATGCAACATTGCAAGAAGCTGAAGACAATAGTGAAAATTTGTAAACAGTGGACAAGCACCAGCAATAAATAGCACATGACATAAATATGTGGCCTACTATTAAGATAATCCATAAACAGTGCTCTCTCCGTCCGTACCAACAATACACGAGAAAGCTGATCGAAAAGAAACAGATAAAACCATAGATGGTGTGTTAAATAATTTAAGAATACTAGGTAATATATAATCACGTAACAGTTGACGGTGATTTCCGCATAATGTCACATTGCAACAGATGATGATAAGCACATCTAACAGATATTAAATCACAGATTAAATATTAACTACGTACGTCCAGCTGACTAAATAACACGTTTTATGATCTTGATTTTTTTAAGCATATATAATTCGTTTGACTTATCCTCAATATGTATTAGACTCCGAGTCGAGTTGCTTAAGACCGTCACAGCGACAGCTGCGAACCAAACCTCAAAGTTGCCGAAATCAGTAGTCGTCTGTTTCATAACAAACAGAGCTAATTCTCTCTTTTAAAAGGTTTCACAACAATATCTGTGAATCAAAACGCCTACAAAGATTCATCCGCGGCAACGGTAAATGCGATTCGTTAATGGATAAGGAAAGTAAGAGTATTTAGTTTGACAGCGCCGCCATCTTAGATTTGGTGCCAAAGGTCACGCGCAGGTTTCTCCACAAACAAACACTGGGTGATTCTGCACACGATGCTCACAGTCCGTGCACAAGTACAGTCATATCCGCATACCGCAAACCATGATGGAATATTCTAATATTTTTACTCAGAGCAATGAGCCACCTAAATCCTTACCAAAGCCCTTTTAATTATGAAAGATCAACAAGGGGTCGTTACCATGCACCTATTCGATTTCAATTATTTACATGAAAGTGCTTAAATAAGAAAAGAGGTACATACGAGACGAGTCTTTAATTAACTTCGCTGTACAGTGTAATTGTTGTCCGAATATAGACGTACATTACTGATATTGAATGCAGTGATTTTATAATACAACCTAATACCTACTTTAAATAGATACCAAATACCCACAGAAAAACCTTCTAATAAATGTGCTAAGTGAGTTCCAGTATTAATAGTCCGATATCATATAAAACTGATCTCTATTCTCACTATTTTCTAAAAATGTACGCAAAACAATCAGAGTTCTACTGAAGAATTCACGCTCCAAATAAGCCATGTCATACTACACCAGTAAGCCAAGAGGAAATGCACATGAGTTCACGGGCGTTGACCCGACAAGCCAGCCACCGTGACGCGGCCCAATTACTCCCATCCACGCTGACGATAGCGCGGACTGCCCTTCAAGGCTGCCCAGAGGAATGTCAGCCGATTATCAAAACGATAATCAAATCTAACAGGGAGTGTCCACATTCTATCTTAACGGACATCACATTGATTGTTACATTGTTTAACTTAATTCAATTAAAACATTCCACACATTTTATAACTGCGCAGGTCCGTTGAGATTGTAAATTGTTCGTCTAAATAAGGATATCTATAGAAATACCACGACAATTTCATACTTTAATTCGCAAAACCTCAGTAGGTATGTCAAGTGTCGAATTTCTGTTAACTTATAACTGAACTGGTCCTTGCCGTAAGAATCAAATATCGCTTACTTAAACAATGTACGCTGAAATGTCATACTGGGGATTAATTACATTTTGCATATACATACATTCATTGAATTTACTTAGCAATTGTTATCGAAAACTTGCCGCCATGCATATGTACAAAAATATAAGCGTCAAATTGGATAATAGCTTGTGAATTGTGAAGATGTAAAAGCCATAAATAATAAAAGAAGAACCGGGATCCGGAATATATCACCAATACTCCTATAATAGATACATCAAGTGAACTGTCCAAGATATTATCGGAGTAAAGCAAGCGTGGCATGCATGTCAACGCGCCTGGGCACGTGCGACGCATGCGCGATTGACAAGATTATGCGGCATTAGACGAATATGCAGCGAAGCTGTTTAGTGCAATGTCTAGGTCGGTTCGTCAAGAATAACACAGGCTTATGTTAGACCAGGTGACGCGAGCTGCCGCTCTCTTATTCCCCCATACACTTGACTGTATGTAGAAGTTGACCGGGTATTAGGTTACCCACACCAAACATATTTATTTCTGCTAAACTGAAGACTTACAGATGGTACGAAAAATTTGGCTATAAACTACAAAATTGAAGGCTCACCTCATTCGGTTCTCATTACAAAAGATTTTCTCACCCAATAATTGTTGAATAGCAACTAGCGAGGGTTACATGTCTCACCTGCAAATAATAAAGAAAAAAAGAACTGTAATTCCTCTTCCCATACTTTATTTATCTACGAAGAAATTTGTAAGTCATGATCTAAGCCAATACCTAATTCGTATCGAACCACTGCTAAACGCTGGGCACAGTTATATTTATCTGACGCGTAAAATGCAGACGGTATTTACGCCGCAGCGGAAGGTACATGCATCACACCACGACCACGTCGGCTCTTTTGTTCGAGATAAAGCCACGCTATTACCGGCATTTTGCGCCGTCGCGTACGGCTAGAGGCATGGCTTATCTAGCGGAGTGTGTTGCTGAAAACCAGTAAGAGTATCGATGATACCGACACTCAATACTAAACTACCAATAAATAACTGATAGATAAAGTAAGCAAAACAATGTAGTAGGTTCAAATTGATTACCTGATTACCAATAAGGAAACAGACAAAAATATTGCAGTACGTAACGAATTCAAAACGCAATCTGAACATTCAAAACCCATGAATCACATTGTTAACTCCAGACTAGTAAAAGGATACTTTACTTACAAATAAGATTTTAAATGTAGGCAAGATAATCTTGGATTTTTTTGCATACTTGGAAGATTCTAATAAGTAATAAGAATAACATTAGGTGAATCAGCTAAGGGCGCTAAACCAGCAACACAGACCAATAACCTCGCTGTATCACAACAGCAGCCAGGCGGAAGTGATAAACTTACCAGCCGTGAGGCGATCAGATTATTGGCGTCACTACGATATATTGGCAGAGAATGGAGAGCAAGCGGCAGCGGTGAATAATCGAGTTACCTGTGCTGCCACGCTAATTTAATACCTTTGTAAACATGTAGTTTTTAACCATGGAATATAATTGAATATTGATTTTAAATCGACTTTGTAATAAGTAGTAACATCTGCTAACGAAATGTATAAATTTCGAATTAAAGGAAAAATTAAAACGGAGCATTAAAACTTATAAAAGGACTATTACAACTGAAACATAGACTAACCGAAACGATTTCGCAAATATGTCTCAACTGTTTTTTAGATCCTTAATAGAATTACCGAAACCATCGATTTAACTTGGGTACAAAAAGGAAAACTAATAAGATTTTAGTTATGAAGATAAAAGTAATTACATTTTCCATTAAAAAGAACTATGTTAAGAAACACTTTCATGATACATTTATTGTTTATCTTTTACAGGTTCTCGCACACAAGTAGTACTTTACGTAAGTAAGGAACGTTCACAGAAGCAATGTTGCATTAAATTTTACTAGCCCTATAATATTGAATACTATAAAGACGTAATGTCTGTGAGGACATAGCTTAGTTTGTACGTAAGGGGTAATCTCCGGAAATAGTCATCCGATTTCAAAAACTCTTTTAGCAGTATTGTTAACTGACCTTCAGGATGGTCATCCATACCAATATTATAATTGCGAATGTGTTTGTTTGTTTGTATGTTTGTCCGTCTTTCACGGCAAAACGGAGCGACGAGAGATAGTTGAAGGGATGGAGAGTAACATAGGATAGTTTTTATCCCCGTAATCATCCCCTAAAGGGGGTGACATAGGGGGGTAAAAGTTTGTATGGAGCTACGATATAAACGAGTTCCAGTAACGTTTCCAACGCGCGTTAGGACAGTCCAACTGTCATTTTTTCATAGAACAATTGACATTTAGATCTACCTAACGATCGTACAATGCGTTACATGATTGACCCGCAGGATACCAACGCAAGCGGTCAATTGACCAGAGAAAAACATTTAGGTTTATTCGCCAAATTGCGCCTATTCAGGAAACTACGATTTCTATCGTAGATAAAATATACATAAATATTAGGGGACAATCTTACACAAATAGACCTAGTCCCATAGTAAGCTCATTAAGGCTTGTGTTATGGGTACTAGACGACGATATATATAATAGATATAAATACTTAAATACATAGAAAACTTCCATGACTCAGAAACAAATATTCATGCTCATCACACAAGTATTTGCCCTTACCGGGATTCGAACCCAGGACCTTCAGCATCGTAGGCAGCGTCACTACCCACTAGGCTAACCGGTCGCGAAATATATATAAAGTATTTAACTTTAGGTAAGCTGGCAAACTGCCAAGAACCAAAACAAACGCTGCTAATATGGTAGGTATGGAAGAATATCAAGGAAAATTATATACAAAGTGACGACAGTGGTCTGTATATTCTAAAAGGTGGACTAGGTGGAGGGTCACTTTTATACGTTGCCTTGCCACATCAGAAAATACCGTAGTATGGCTTATTTTATGAAGATATTTGTTACGAAAATTATGCAAGTACATTTAGGTACTAATAATCTGATTTATTTGGCGCAATAACAGTACTTACTTATTGCTGTGACCAATATGCGTTCATGCAACAGTGCAAAAACACTTAAAACACTGTTCTTATTTATACTTGCAAATTTAAGTACCTACGTATCCAAAAGTTACTGTTGCGAAAATCTTTAAAGGTTGCAGTAACTTTCGAGCTGCCTACTTCATTGCACAACCGATATTTACGTCGACTATGTGACACTCCATCATTAACTTTATTGGACAGAATTCGTCAATCCATACTATTTATGGCCTTTAAGTTCGACAGTTTTAAGTTTCTCTTTCTCAACACAAAAGAAAGGACTTTCACCATTATTTTTGATGATTCCATTTTTATCGTTTACCATCAAGCTATTAATTGTTAAAAGGTCTGATACAATCAAACCGGTGATTTATTTTGTCACGCCCATGTTTCTGCCTTCTATTGTATTATTCGTGATTTGAATACCGTAGTTTGATCAACAATAAAAGTAAGAGTGAAGATATACTAAAGGTTTATTATCATCTCATTTAACTAACATATAAATATACCGGTAAATCATAATAATGATTAACTAGCTGACCCATTAAATAGTACTTATAAAAAAATAAGAAGAAAAAAAACCTTGGATTATAAGTTATTCTTCTATACGGCGTGAAGACAAATCCAGCAAATCAAACATCATAAAAATCGGTTCAGCCGTTCTTGAGTTATAAATGGTGTAACTAACACGATTTTGTTTTATATACGTATACATTGGATGAGATTAGCACAGGACCGAGGAGAGTGGCGTAATAAAGAAGAGGCCTATACTCAACAGTGGGTGGATACGGGCTGAATATATAGATAGATAGATATGTATATAGATATAGTTAGATAGATAAATAATAAGTTGCACAAACACAAATTAGCATAAATCTAGTCAAATAAGCTTGTCTTGACTTTTCCAATAAGTATTGAAACTTAATTATAACAGTTTTTTCGTACTATTTTTTCGCACATCTGCCGTTCACAGTGATACATTAGCCGCGGCAACGATTTAAATGGCATTTACCTGCTGCGTTCCGTTACACGCGTGGGAGATCTAAACAAAGGCATTGCTTCTATTCAAACATACTCATATGAATGAGTCCGTTTATTAGCATACTATTGGGTTTAAAGCATTTTACAAATTACATTTTATGACGTTTTATTTATTTATATTCATTAAAATAGAATACATCACAGCATATATGAAACACGGGCGGACCTACTTGATAAACCAAGCGATTTTAGACAGTCCCATCCTTACCGACTCCAAACGCTAAGAAAGTCTATGCATGTTATCTTTCGCATATTGTACCGCATAACCGACAACAAAATCGAAAGTCATACATCGGCGATTCTAAACGGCTTTTTACATTTCTATATGGCTTGTAAAATGGGAATGCTACAGTAATGTAGCGTAAAACTATACGTAGCACGAAACTCATTGTTCCGGTGTTAGATTGATGACACTAGTACAAAGGGCAACACAAGCTACGAACCCGTTAATGGTGCGTTTACATGTTAAGAATAAGAGTGAGAATAACTAAGGCAAGGTATGTTTCCGACTGCACATCGCGTGCTGACAATGTGAGAAGCCGTGGGAGAAATAGTTTATGGAACATGGGAAACAAGGTTTTGAAGACTGACTTTAGGCAAACAACATACTCGTATTGTTAGTTTGATTTTGGCTATTAACTTCGTTACGTATTGGCAAGAAACTATACTAAGATAAATATTGAAATCCGACATGGGTCTTATATACAACGTGTTAATAAAATAACGCAAAACCTGAAAACAGTTTGTTCAGAATCGAGAGTAGAATGCGAAAAAAATAAAAAATAAAATTTTTGACGCGATTTATTTTTTACATTTGTATGGAGCAGGTCGCCCCAGTCGGCCAACACTCCATACAAATGTAAAAAATAAATCTTGTCAAATTTTTTTTTTTTTTTTTCGCATTCTATGCTCGATTCTGAACAAACTGTTTTCAGGTTTTGCGTTATTTTATTAACACGTTGTATATATTGCCTTGAAATGAAGAATACGAAAATTAGTATTTACTCGTACATCATATAAATAGAAGGATAAAAAATACCATAAGTTAAAACCAAACCCAACAAAGTCGAAATTCCCCGAAACAAGAAGACAAAAAAAAGAGGAAATCAAGAACAAAAACGACAACCCAGGAGCCACTAATGGCCATAACTGCCAGATCGCAAACAAAACGGGCCGAGATAAAAATGAGACAAAAAGCTTAGCCGTGGAACTGGTTAGAGGCGTATGGCGTTACGGAGATACAATCCGCATCCGGAGTAGCTTGTGACGCGTGTATCGGGTATCCTGGTCGAAACGGGACACTGACGGTAATTAGGATCCATTAAACTAAACATAACTCCAGGCTTCTTACATTAAAGAAGAAGAAATTCATCCTAATTCTCCTTAATTCATGTAGTTAACTAATTTGACCTCCAGACTAAACTAGTAAACGAGATTCACTAAAGATACCATAATACAACATTTCGTAAATCTTTGTCCTAAAGGCTCAAGGCAATACAACCCATCTAACCCAATGAAGATGTTAGATAACAAGCTGCCCCGAAACTAAATTTCGTCCACAATTCCCACGCCCTAGTCCAGCAAAAAACACAAAGTTTCAACCCAGTAATAAGAAAAAGTATCGTGCGGCGTTCGTCACAAACCCACACTAACTATATCTAAACCATAGTACAAATCAAGGCGTATTTTTAAAAATCGTGACGGATACGGAACTCTTGGGTGCGCCTATGCCATAACCGGTTTTTTTAGATACCTACAAAAAATCCACGCAGATGGGGTCCATCGCCGGGAGCCATCCCACCGCGTCCGCGCAATAATGATAGGGATCTAAGCAATTACTTTGGTATTAAATAATGCGCCCACAAAACGGGCGTGGTTCGTTGAGAAAGCCGAGGCATTCCAAATGATGTCATCTTCTTTCATTAGAGAAACGCGGTCAATAACAGGTGTTTTGCATGGCACGTTGGGCGGGCTAAGATTTATGAAGAACATCCTATATTCTATATATTACACAACTTAATCCTTACCTATCTCAAACGATATGATACAGAGAAAGAATATAATGGAAAAATAAACCATCTTCGTCTATAGCCCCCGACAGGATTCGAACCTGCGACCTTTCTATTAACGCTAGACTGCTAAAAATAACACGAAAACAAAAATACTACATTAAATAATTTGTTTCGTTATAAGGGTAACCTACCTATCTTATTTAAATTATTGGGAGAATTCAATCTTGAAAGGTGTTTCAAATTTATAACACAATCGTGAATATACTGGAGTTTAAAAAATCTAGTTGCGGTTAGTAAAGAACCCTACCATAGAGTAATTGAATTTCATATGCATATATATCGACGACCCTTTTATCGACGAAGAACTAGAATTTTAAAAGTAATATTTACTGTTTGAGTTGTCTCAGATCTGGAACCTCAAATTTATCATGATCGTTGACCTCAAATTATATGGAAAACATCCAAACCAAATTAGAGAATCTTGAACGCAAGTCCAATCAATTTAATTAGAGATGCTCTTCAAGTTATATTAGTTTTACGAGTCTAAAATGATGTCGGAAACTGTAGATGATATAACTGTTATAGCTATTTAAAAAGAACTTGGTTAACACTTATATACCATAACGATCAGAAATGGAAACTAAATTGATGAGAAGTAATAAAAATAAGCACTTTAAATTATTTTGGTTTACCAAATATATTCTAGCACATCAAAATAAAAATAAAAACAAATTCAAGAATACGCACTTTACGGTTGTACGACCAAGCTTTGAGGTTAAAGGTATAATAATATTAATATATTATAATATTATTAGTATATTAATCACTCAATTCGAATATTACCAGAAAAACATCTGCGCAAATTGCGCAATACTAAAGAAGAATCCCCTGAAGCAATTAACTATGTCAACAATACTTATTGGAATATTTTATGGATAACAGCACTTAGGTTACATCACACATTTATAGCACGTTAATGTTTACAGCTTCATAACACTTGATACGCGTATCGTGGTGTAGTAAGTATGCAATTATTGAGGGAAGATCATGTCGTAATACTTATTCATTCTGAAGACTTGTTTGTCGACGAAGCAAGTTTAGCAGGTGGCTTCAAGAAAGATTGTTTGTGTTTCAACCGTCTGAATCGACGGAATCTCATCGAAATTTTGAGCTTGATCATATTTTCTGACCTGAATATAATTATATTGTGCGACAATGTCATCATTAATAGCAAGATAAGTGACTGGCCCCTGGTTTCTAAGTTCATCAGCATGAATGTTCTGGTAACTCGCTGTAAGCCATTGTCCCGGCTAACGGGTGAACTGTAGGAGATCCAAAGAGCATTCAACTGCAAAATTATTTAATTTGAAAGCAATGACGCGCTCCGACGCTTCTAGCAATTAGTTAGTGCTAATCGCTTTGTTTCGAAATTTTTATGGGCTGCTACGTCTTTGTAATTGAATGCTGCTGGTCCAAGTATTTATTTGTAATTAGGTTGCAAAACTATTGCTTATTTCTGAGAATTGCACCGTTTCTGAGAAATACGTTTATGTCAGAAGCATGTCAGTGCATATTTTTTTCCTGTGATCCAAGGATAGGACTTTTTGAGCACTACACTTTAATAATTTACTTTAAAAACAATGTTTTAACCGACTTCAATTCAGTACTCTGCCAATACACGTGAACATTTCTACATTTCCTTTGCACTTTACCACATGAACATTCATTATTACAGAAAAAAACCACTTCGCTGTATGTGGGCCGATAATATTTGAGAAGTTCCGTCGATTCATCAAGAAAGGTGATTGTGAGACCATTGGAACTTCATCATCATTGCTATTTCAACAGAATCATATCAGAATTTGTGACGTACTTTTATAGTTTTAAGTACATCATTCGGGAGTTCCAGGAGACATCTGTTGTCTTCATCACCAGTTCCACTTCACCACATTTGAGATTTCCGGGTGTAAATTACTACATGGATGCTTATATTCATATTCATATTCATATTCATTTAATCCATTATTATCATGTTCATCAGCACATTGGTCTTACATTTTAGTCATAGTAGGTACATGATACCCTGCTAGGGCATACAATATAGGACATATTATACTACTTAATAACTAAATAAAAATTACAATTAAGTACAATAATTATCATGCAGCACTAGGTTAACTAAATTTAAATACAAGAGCAATTTAAAAGGTTGTTTGGTCATGTTAACATAGTTACTTGATGTCAAATAATTATTAATAAATTCATTATAATTCAGTATATTATGTCATGTTAGCTAAAGATTGGTCCTCAAAAAATTCATCTACGGTATAATAACATGTCTCGATAAGTATCTTCCTTAATTTATTTTTAAATAATTTAATGTCACTTAATTGTTTAACAGTTTCGGGGATTTTATTCATTATTTGGACACATCAATAGAAGGGACCATTTTTAACTATGGCAAGCTTGCTAGGCGGTAAGACAATTTGCTTTTTTCGTCTACTCTCAGGTTTGAATATTTCCGTTCCGTGAGTCTATATTTGAGGAGTTCCTGCAACTCCTCGTGAATCCCATCATCCAACTTGAATTATAAAAGAACGGGTCCAACCAAACAAAATAACCAAAAAAAAAGACCGGGTTGCACTCCGGGAGTGCCGGCAGAAGTGAAAACTCAATAACATTGTAACAGTTTTTCGATCAGGTCACGTGACATCTTACGGTGTCACCCTAAAAATGAATTTGACGCAAATTTATAAACAATTATCAATTATTCAGGCGGACGGCCCGCGGGCGCGTTGGGTGCGACGGGCCCAACGCGCCGCCGCGGCGCATCGGTGCCGGGGCCCGGCGCGCCGACGGGCGGCGGCAAACACAATACCAATTTGTTTTTGCCATTGGCAAATATTTTTCAAAGCTTTATCTCTTTAGGAATAACGTCTAAATTCGAACTATTCGAATTTGCAAGAACAGCAGATGGCGGTGCACGGTGGCGACCAAAACATCACTTTGTTTTTGCCGTTGGTAAATATTTTTCTAAGCTTTATCTCTTTAGGCCCAAATTCGAACTATTCGAATTTTCTCAATAGCAAAACGGTAAAGGACGCGTTGGTATTATTACAAATTTATTTGCAGAATATGCTATTGCAAAAAGTGTTTAACGGCTTTATACTCTTACGAATAGCGTTCAGTTTTGAATCAAGTCGAATCGGCTAGCAGCAAAAAGTGACCTCCTTCACATCTGACGTCACAAAACTCTGTCGCGTATTTAACAATTTTTCCCCATCACAAAAAGTGCTCTTCGCCGCTAAAGAAGTTTTCACTTCAAAAATCGTACGAATCGGCGCATAAATGACGGGAGTTCTGAGGTAACAAACATAAAAAAAAATCTAAAATACAACCGAATTGAGAACCTCCTCCTTTTTTTCAAGCCGGTTAATAACGCTGGGTTTACATGCTTGACAAGCCTCACGGGAAGCCTGCGGGACACGCTCGGGTAGATACACGTTGGAAGGAGCACCGCATATCCACGTCCTCCAAGCTCGCACTGAACCGAAGTTAGTCCTTATGCGATCTAGGGTGTGCTGTACGTCACCTTAAAAACCTATCGGGAAGAACGAGGAAAGATGAGGATAGGGAAGATAACAACTTTAAACAATAAATATTGTAATTATGCTCGCTGCAACAAAGACGACAAATTGACAGTCGCAGGGTGCAACATGCAAACGTAGACGATAAAAGATCGATCACACGCGCCGGAGCGTGTGATGAATATCAAATTCACACACAATTGTTTACATTACATGCCTAAAGTATTCCAGGCTTGCGTTTTTTTTAAACAAAGAAAAATGTCTTATAAGTTGTAGTTATAAATAATATGTACGTATATATGTGGAGTGTGGTGTAAGTGGAATTTGGAGTTTATTTTATTTTTCTGTGATGATGATGGTGCTTGTAGTATGGTACCTCTAAAGGTGGTAAAGAGGTAAATATCGCCATTTTATCTGGACTATAGAAGATTTTTTTATAGTCTGTATTCCCACGCGTATCTCACTCGCCCTCTTTGCCTTCACAACGTACA
The DNA here is from genome assembly GCA_947578815.1 of Epinotia ramella. Taxonomy (NCBI): domain Eukaryota; kingdom Metazoa; phylum Arthropoda; class Insecta; order Lepidoptera; family Tortricidae; genus Epinotia; species Epinotia ramella. Next base: position 17,970,548 of record OX388202.1, on the reverse strand, counting down.
AAATCAACAAGTGAAATTGAAAAGATTTTTCAAAAAACCCTGCTTTTTTGAATTGTATAGCCTATGTCACTCCCACGATTAAGAGGAATCCAACGACACCTCATATGTCGAAATCCGTCAAACGGTTTAGGCTGCAGGGCGTGCCAAAGAATAAGGTCACATACATACATACGCTCGAAAAACATAGGTAACCCTCCTTCGGCAGTCGGGTAAAAGAGTCAGCCTACACAACGAAACACAATGTCTCCAAGCAACTATATCAACATATCTTAACTCACGTTGTATAACGCAGTATATTTATTTGTATTATCGGTGATAACATCTACTCTACACGGGGACATTACCTTTACTGGTTATAAAAAAGGCGCCTCAGAAGTTCGACGAATTATACACTTAATTCTTGTAGCAATAAAAGTGAATTGAGGCTAGCATATAGCCCAGTCCTCTGAAAAACTGGCAACGAATTACAACTGTATTCAGTCATAGTTAGAGTTCATTTTCATATGTTGGTTGGTATAACAAACAAAAGGCGATTGGCTATAGTTCCGAGGAAACAGGAGGGGGCACGACACGGCGCGCGGACGCATTCAAAGAAGCCGCAAGATAGATCTTTTGTCAAAGACCGCGCAAAGGAAGTTTGATTTCGTTGAGGACTTGCTTTTTTACTTTTTTATGTCCTGATACAGGGATAAATCAGCTGTTGATATTGGCAAAAACCTACGCCCATTCTATACACAATATGGGAATGATAATGGTGATATATTCCTGGTATACCTCATTAGGGCCATAAGGCCCATAAGGCTCACAGAAGAGTTATCCAATTAATTTACATTCACACCAATACCAGTTGAGCCAGCCTCTTTCTTTTCTTTGCATGTTGCACCCTGACTGTCAATTTGTCGTCTTTGTTGCAGCTAGCATCATTATAATATGGAAATAGGTATTCTTTTTTTTTTCATTCTGTAGTGTATTATTGGGTATTTGACGACCGGTTAGTCTAGTGGGTAGTGACGCTGCCTACGAAGCTGAAGGTCCTGGGTTCGAATCCCGGTAAGGACAAATATTTGTGTGATGAGCATGAATATTTGTTTGTGAGTCATGGATGTTTTCTATGTATTTAAGTATTTCTATCTATTAAATATATCGTCGTCTAGTACCCATAACACAAGCCTTATTGAGCTTACTATGGGACTAGGTCGATTTGTGTAAGATTGTCGCCTAATATTTATTTATTGGGTGGTCGTTTATAAGGTTCATTAAATCCCTCAAAATTTTCGTTAAAACACTAGTTTGCGTAACAAACACTATTTTTATAAAGCTGGGTCTACGCTAGGCGAGCCGAGCACGAGCCGAGCACAATTCGTCTAGTGTGGACCGACTTACAAGCCTCGAACGCGACTTGACGCCGCGAACAGAACGGCTCCGTGCTCGGCTCGTGCTCGGCTCGCCTAGCGTAGCCGCACCTTTAGATCACTAATAAAACATATTCATAGATAAGGCCTCTTAAAATAAGCGTTCATCGATGATTTCATTATGCATCATCATCATCACACATGACGCCACATAAAGGCACGTCTGAATCACGAGGTTTCCCATTTGTTTTTTTTACCTTGGCTTGAAATACAATAGACAGATGACGGCGACATTTTGCAAAATAATTGGGATGTATTGAGACTGAGACTTCATCCGCGATACATTTTGAATGGTGACCTGAGTACAATACAAAACGGTTCGCTTTGTTGAGTCGATGCTATAGAGATCCCAAAGTGCTTGCGTTGATGTCTAATCTATGAAAGCTTCGAATGGTTTTGACAAATGGTTTCAGTTGTACTAAAAACGTACAATATTCTAATATAATGTTTTGTGCATGCTTATGTAGATTGAATTCAATATCTTATAAGATATATAGATACATACATATTTTGTTATAAATTAATAAATGTTCCAAATACGAAATAGCAACCAATTATATCGGGGAGCCATCGTTTAGAAATCAATTTATCGTCACACTCACTGTCTTGAGGTCTCTAAAAATGTTTTTTTTTTGCTTGTTAGCTTTATCTCGAAACATTATCCTACTCTTCTTTTTCTTCAAAAAGCATTCACTCGCGCTGGTCGGAATCGAATCACTGAATAAATACAAAGCTTTATAAAGTATAATTACACGTACGGGTAATAGCATGCTATGGACATTGTTAACAAGTTTATTCCCCTTTGTATCGTTAGAGTACTGGCCGAGAAGAATTCACGATGAAGTAGATTTCCATTGTACTGAGATACCTAAACTAAAACATAACCTAAACAATACCTAACTTTTAATATGCTAATGACCGTAATATTGAATCATAAATGAAATGGAGTATACATCGTAACGGGTTAAATCAGCTAATGAATAAGGCAAGTTTAAATTATTTAGTACTAGAAGGTTGGACAATTTGCTAACCCAAGACCTGTAATGTACCCTTTTTCTGCAAATAAATCTTTATCTTATCTTATGGAGTTTGTAAGGAAAGTCTGCACGTAACAATGACTCCTTTTTCCTGATAATTTGCCAATTTGAAATAGTTGTTAATAATAATGACCTTTTTAATCTTTCTTTCATCTTCATTTCATCTTTCTTCATAGAGATTCATAGTCGGCATACGACACCATACCGACGTAATGGTACAAGTTAAGCGGGATATTCGCGTGGTACACAGTGTGTGTGAACACAAGTGGCACACACCAACACGAACAATAATGCGACTGGGGATGGGAACAGGAAAGCTCTTGCCTGTTACTGATGGCCACACATTAATTAAGCTACTAAGCAGGCCTCGCCTAGATCGTTCCCACCACACAGGTAGGAACAATACGAACGAAAAATCTCGTACATTGCGAGACCACATACAGTGTACAAAATACGAGTAACTACTTTCCTTCTGTCATTCTTACAAAATATAGAGCAATGCGCAAAGCGATACAAGATATGTCGTTATGAGATACATCAGTTAAAAATAAACTATACGTTATAATAGTATATTTGTATGTTAGTAGGAAATAAAATAGCGAGCAACCCACAGGGATTTTTTGTATATCAAGTTATCTACCTTGACTATATATCTGTGAAACTCGTATGTTTACTTCACAGTAAAACCACTAATTTCTGAAAGTGAAAATAGAGATTTTATTAAGACAACACTAATAGAGCCCCACCCACATGAATCGTATCCAGGATACGATTGATACGATGTTTATGGTAATTATAATAATTATGATTGTCTGCGTATTTTTTTTAGTACATCTGTAGATTAGAACAAAAAAGAATAGGGCTGTCGACTGATAGACAAATCAACAACTTTTTATGAAACGTTTAAAACGCTCTGTTAGGATGAAGTAACAAAACAAAAAACAAAAAATATAAAGTAGTCATATGATTTGGGATGGTGAAACAGCGTTTTTTTATATCGCTATGTATATAATTATATTTCAGCGAAAATAAGTTGAAGCGTGATATTTTCCGAGTATTTTGGTGAGTTTTGTTTATTGGTAATGTAAGAATAATTTGTTTTTTACAGTTGACAACTACCGTATTGAGTTTAGCCTTTAGAATATTAACTTTTCCTCGGATTATGTTCTTATTCCAGATTGGTCGAATGGGATGAAACAGATAAAAAGCGCAACCGACGCTAATAAAACAATCGACGTCACAGAATCAGGAAGAAGTCATTTATGTTGCTCCTCGTAGAAAAACATAAAACAAGTTGATGTACCAATCGAGATACGGGGCACATTAAGATGGAATCGAAGCGGGATAGCTCGATACTATCCTATTAAGGTAAAACCGAGATGGACGACATTGACTCACGTTCAATAAAGCTATTTATAAAGATTCTAAGTGACAGCCGTGTTAGTTATTTTACGGCGGATGCAGGAGAATAAAATGTACAGTCAGCCAAAAATGTGGTCTACCACCCTACGGTCGAGGTTCATTTGAACGTCATGAAACAACAAGGTCGATTTCCCCTTGTAGTAATATTATGACGGTGACTATTGCTCTCTTTATCATTTATTATATGTATTTACGTCATGCCATGTGTCAAGTTTGAATTATCGCAGCTAACAACAACTCACATTCAGACACATTTAGAAATCTAGAAATCTCACTATTATTGAAGCCCTCGTTATGATGTGCTATAATATTAGCTCGTCGGCTCTTCATAAATTGCGAGGCATTGCAGCAGTAGCAAATCAAGAAATTAGAATAATATAAAATAACACTTGTGTTGAATATTACGTTGACAAAAATACTTGTTTTAATTTAAGGGAAGTTTATATAACATTATTGCAAAATAATAGCCTTTGGTAATCATATAGGTATAGGTATATTATTTTTATAACTGGGAATCTTCACTGAATAGCGATATTTTCCATACAACTCCCGATCAGCAAATCCAGTTGGTATAAAAAATCAATAACTCACAAACACCCGCGTATTTCCATAAACATTACTGTTCTTACATCACCTTTGCATTACTTTGCTCTGCTGAGACCATTAGGTAACCGAAGTAGTTATTGTGTCAGCAGTAACTTGAATAGCCATTTTAGACTAATACAATACAAACAAACTGTCATAATAGATGATAATTTACTTGCCTCATTCTGTATTTGGTACTTAATTCGGATTATATGTTACCTTAATTGGGCGAGCAACGGTAACAGTTACGTTAATGATGATTGACGAAGAAATGTTAATAGGGGTTAAAGTTCGACCCAAAGCTCGTACGGTGATGATGCACATTAATATTATTCGAATAATTTATTGGCCAACTATTCAATAAAGAAGATATACATTACGGGATAAATTCAAAAAGTGACTAACACAAAGCTATACGGAACAAGTCGACATCAAAGATATTGGATAAATTTCCACCTTATTACGATGGAATAAGAAACAAAACTGTATACATGTTCGTATCCATGACACCAACTGCACAAACACGAGGCCTTTAACTATTTTATGAAGCGGTTAGTATGGACGTGACGTGGACCTTCATATCTGTATTACTTTAATGAAATGATAGGTATGAATGTGGTCGACTTTTTATAAAACTGTCATGGGAATTGGAATCTTCTACCTTGGACGCTAGTTGCTTTCTGAATGCACTACTTTAAGAGGAAACACTAAGGGCGAGATAATTGAGAAATAGGTATCCTCCCTCCGCAGAGCGCGATAGAGACAACTGCAGCTTGGACCAAACATACGTATTAAAAGTACATAAAATCAACGTTTCGTAGTCCCCTGATTTCTTCTCCAAAACTTGACCTATTTAAGAAAGAAAGGCTTTGGCCGTGTTTCTATGTTTTCCCTCTTTTTAATAATCTAGTCAAAATTGTTTTTTGGATGTTTAAACACAGCGGAAATTCTGGCATATTTTTTAGGTTTACGAAGGTCTCTTCTCTGTCTCTCTCTCTTAGTAATCTCTTTTAGGAATAAATTTATGAAAATAAGGGAAACATAGGAACATGTCAATAGTAGCCAGCCATAGATTTATGGAAAAATATTATTCCACTGCCATTATCCAGGGAGAAAACAGGGGACTACGTTTCTATGGAAAAACGGCCCTTGTGTTTCCACTTAAGGCAATTCGGCCAACGCAAATCAACAATATGATATTTACATGTAGGTAGCTATTACGTTCCAGTATCCCAACAGTATCTTTCATTTGGGGGGTACATGCCATAATCGCCACGCTTGGCATGCGGGTTGGCGATCGCAGTATTTCCACCGCACTCCAGGGACGCTGCTGCCCATCCCCCGGTGGTCTTGGTCGTAGTTTTAGGACGTACCCGGGTCCCGGGGGGAGATATAGCCCTCCGAATCGCTAAACTTAAGTGGCAGTGGGCGGGGCACATAGCACGTAGAACCGATGGCCGTTGGGGCGGAAAGGTTCTCGAGTGGCGACCACGTACCGGAAGGCGCAGCGTGGGTAGGCCCCCCGCAAGGTGGACTGATGACCTGGTAAAGGTTGCTGGAGTTCGCTGGATGCGGGTGGCGCAGGACCGGTCACTTTGGCACTCTTTGGGGGAGGCCTATGTCCAGCAGTGGACGTCTTTCGGCTGATATGATGATGATGATGATCCCAACAGTCGGAGACCCAAGTTCGAGTCTGATTAGCGCACCGAAGTTGCCGTACAAACTTAGTTTAGAAAGGATATTTGATGATTCAAATCCTAGGTGGGGAATAAAAATCATTATCATATCTATAGGTAAAAGAGCGGTCGGTAACAGGTGGCCACAAATTATTAAAATGTGCGGCCCGCGTCAATTTTGTTAGCCAGTACTGTCACATTTTTCGATCGGTAAAGGACCATGGGCAACAACTTTGTATGGAACTTTGCCCCAAAACCAACACAGCTAAGAGTTAGGTCGTTAAATAGGTCTTTAAATCTACTTCATTTCGTTCTATAGGCACCAAGTTGAATTCCATTGCAGAATCGAGATATTCATATTATATGTTAGTCGGCGTGAATACGATCTATCAGAAAACGGGTTACTCAGAGAATACCGGTCATTAATCATTAGGATACCGAAGTGTGTATAAAAATATATATTTTGTAGCTAATTATTGGTTTTTAACGGTTTTATATGAGTAATAAAACATGATATTCCAGAAAAAATAACAAGTTAACCCCACGAATGTAGTTCACGCCATATTCGGTAAGAATACCTTGGTTATTAATATATTTTGTTTTAACTACCCACCAGAATGATTATATCTACAGAATTTTCATAGGAATTTTCATTTCACACGAGTATTTACGCTGACAAACAAATGAATATCTCAGTTCTGCAATGGAATTCGATTTAGTGCCTATAGAATGAAATAAAGTAGATAGTAGATTTAAATGGCTCAACTCTCATGTTTGTTGGTTTTGGGGCAATTTTGACGCATGGTCCTTTGGACATTTTTTTTTTTTTACTTTAATGTCTTTAATAAATCAGTATCTTTAAATTTACAAGATTTGCTTTCCTTAGCCACTATCGGAAACCTTGGTAGGTTTATATAATAGCTGGCGAGCGACATAAAAAGGGGATTGTTTTTAAATTTAACCACGGTTAAAAAAAAGTTAGATCATATGATATTCGACATGACCTAGTAACTAAACTTTAAATTCTGGCTTTCCGACATATCCGTAATTTTTCTTACCAAATAAAAATAAATATGACACACTCAATGGAAGAGCCTTGTTTAACGAATATACCAAATAAACCAATAGCGTAATTATTTCCCAGACAGTGCTGTGACAGACGAACAGACCGAGTTGCACCATAACGGTTTCTTTTGTACCGTTTTGGTACGCAACCCTCAGGGAGGAGATTGGTAAGTAGTTTTCAAATTTCGTTAATAATGATTTGCCAATATAATACGAATAGGTGAAATCAAAGCAAGTGGGCGAGGTGGGAATTGGCTCATTTATTCACAGATAGCAAATAAAATTATTATTACTTTCCTTATTCCCAAAGCATCGATTATATAAGTGTAGCGAATTCTCACGGTCAGACAGTCGCTTATTTGGTTACGTGATTTCTATATTCGTCATGGCTTATCTAATTTTATAAAAACGCCAAAGGTGCATTTAGAAGCCGATCGGACGTGTGATTAACATTTTATAAACTGAGATAAATGACTGGTTATCTTTGCCTCATGTTTTCATGTAGCAGATACGTGGTTCTACAAATAACAATTATTCAATCTAGGCTACTCGGGGAGAGGAAAATGGGAAGTATTTGACAAACTACCAACCGACAAATACTTGTCTATAATTAATTGAGTTCGGCACGATTGGAATATCGATTTATTCCAACACTCATGTCAGGTTTCAATAACACATCAACATCTAACAATGACAATGACTGACAACAAGGACGTACAATCACTGCTAGAACAAAGCGGATGCTGAATTATTTTGCCTTTATACAAGCTAATCTAATTGTTCACAAATAAAAACAGACCAGTGAATCGAATTCTATAAAACAATGAAACTGCAAACAACGTCGAATTGAAGACATTCTTCGGTGCAAAAATAATAGGCTCCAGGAGAATAATTATGACCAATTATTGGACGGACACCAAACACAGTCGCAACTGAGACGCCGGTGATGTCAGATATCCGATCCCTTTCCTCAATAGAATTAAACATTAATAAGAAAATCGAATGTGACAGTCAGATAAAACAAAAAAATCATAAGGCATCAAAGCAGGTGGCTAGACATTTCGAACAAGTCTTATTGAGTAAAAGTGCGTCCTCACTCCGCTTTTTGTCCTCGCTCTGCGTAAAGGTCGACAACTATCTATCAGCACCTATCTCGCTTTTGTCTGAGCATACCGCGCCGTGCCGCTATTGAAAAACGATCGATTCTCACTTTAAGAAACACCCGCGGCTGTTTACTTGGAACTAAATTGACTGAGATTTAATATTCCGCGACTTTGCAAACAATGGTGGTTGATTCAAGGAGGAATTAAAAGAATTATTGAAGCTTGTTAACCGAACTTAACAAGAATGAGAACTATTTTTGTACAAGGTCGTACAAACTTGTTGCACTAGGGCTCGATTTGACTATTTATAAAGTGAAATAGAGACTTAATTACAGGATTAAACGAACTTACCTGAAGTGAAGTTCTATCCTGATTATATTATATACATGATTTTCATATTGAATGCTCGTAAATCAAACCATTCTTTCACTTTCTTGCTTCTTTGTTTTTGTTTACCCATTTGGGAACCTGAAATGATCTTGAAAAACTAAAATTTCACTCAAAACTATTTTTTCTCCCCTGATACGACATTCTGTCTTCGCCGCGAAAACACTCAATGAATGACATCTGGTAGTGTTCTAGGGCTGTGTATTTTGTTTTTTATGTAGTTTTTAGACTATGAATTCGCGACATTAAGGCAAGACCACACGCTACTACAAGTAATACTACGAACTGAATAAGAGATATAATCTGAGATTAAACGTCATAAATGTATGAACTTATCTTCGAATTAACTGCGAACTTGGCCGATCTTCCTCTATTAATTGGCACTATAAAACATAGACGTTTACGCGTTACAGTAATAAACAACGCAACGTGGATGTTACATGATCCTATTTAAACGGGAACTTGACAGACGCACAATTTATCGTGTTTGCAACAAATTACATTGCATTGGTGTGAGAAAACAGCATATAAGTAGGTACCCGTATCCGCAAATTACTTTTACAGCTATAAGCTATACAGTTTAACAAGGCGACGACGTAATAATCAAAAGAGTAGAACCATAGGTAATGTGCAAAACTATAAGAAAAGCCTTAAATAATAAGGTTGCTTTGCCATCAACATCAACGTTTATGGTTTAGAAACAATGGGTTGGTGCAGTGCTAGTCATTTTATGGAGATAATAAATAGCTTTATAATAACTTCAACAATATTAATTTTCTGCGTGCGACACGACTAGCTGCTCTTCTCATCTGTAGAAAACTAACTTGGCGTCTGATTCTATGAAATTAAATTAGCTTCCTAGGTAATTTACTGCTGAGAATAAATCGCTAGGCATAGCAAAGTTTTGCAAGTGAATAAAATGAAATTTTTGCTTAAAACCAATGGCAAGTCAACGCATTAGATACCACACCAAGAAACTTAATATAGATTAGAGAGATAGAGATTCAGTACCTAAGTGACACGGTTTACGTATTTCATATATAAGTTGACGTAAAGTTGGTCGAACCACCTACGTGAAATATTTATATTATGACCCTATAAGTCGAAAATAATTTAGCTGACTACTAGTCCGGCCATTGTTTGTGTGTTGTACTAAAGCTGATTACGTCAGTCGAATTACATGGTCTTTTAAGTCACGCGAAGTAGCAAATATCGGTGACACCGTTACATTTTCACATTGCAACTCAGACTGCAAATTCTTCGAATGCCTATACACACTTTGTTTAAAAATACATTTTGTCAGTACCTACTAAAGAGTTTAATGAACGCTTGAGTATTGCATTCTGGTTTTGTTTCGAATTTATACTCCAAGATTATATTACCTTATTAAAATTTAATTGATTTCACTTTGTGTATTTTTCGTGTTTTCAACGGCATTCGATAGTGGTTAAACTCCATCTGAGGCTCTAGTATAAGTTTTACCGAAACAAAACGTTACGACCGCGTTCGCGTTTAGCTGTCAAATCCCATACAAATTGAGGGTAAAACGCAAACGCGATCGTAAAGTTTTGTTTCGGTAAAATTTATACTAGAGCCTCTGATGCCAAAGAAAACGAAGGACCACTTTACTGTGAGCTGCAAAAATGGTATCACTAATAACAGGGCTTGCCGCCTTCTCAGGTTGGAAAATTAATAACGGTCCTTGTTCTGCATACATTCCTTAGAATGCTTTATAGTTACTCGTAGTTGCGTCACAAACTGAAATGATATCACTACTGACATTTGTTAAGAGCATTGTCGACCTCGTCAGTAAGGCAAGCCTCTCCTACGAACAGTTCCACTTCCACGCCATGTTCACTAAACGTAAGATTTATCGAGCACAATCGAACCCAGAAGTTAGGTCGTGCTGTTCAATTCAGAGACATTACCATTATTCTAGCTTATGAACCTATGTTCATACTACACTATGGTAATTTATGCTTTGTTAAGCCTAATGTCTCCAAGGTAGAATAACATGACAAATAGTAAACATTAAGTTGAACTACAATCTATTTGATAGAGATGGTATTTTTGGTAGAACACTTTACTGAACGCATGATTTCTGCATGAAGACATGTTTTCCTGTCAAAGTTGTGTACTGGCCTGTGCAGAATTTGTTAAGCTTTATTGTTGCCTTACATCATAATTTCATCGAAGTATTCGCACAAAACTCGAATTTCTAACGAGCGGCCGTTCCCCAAGGCCAAGAGCGGTCTCGCGGCGAGATAAGTCTATATCTGCGTATCTTTCCAATGAGAACACTTAGAAAGAGACGCATAGTCAATCTCGCCGCGAGACAGCTCGCGCGCCTTCTTGTGCTAACCGTGCTGGATCGAGGACTTTTGGGAGTCGAAAACAAGGTCTCCAACGAACATTCGTACTTCATCACCCTCCACACAATTAACAATTGACTAAGTTGCACATAGTGAAAAGTTGTTTCTATACATTATTATGGTTTCAACCACAATCGAAACTGTGTTCCCTACTTTGCCAAGTACATACAACTGAGTTCTAACTGGTTAGCGAATCGAGAACTGTACTGAAGATAGGAACGCGGATCCGTTACAAGTACCTATCTATTGAAACTTAGGTAAGAAACTAATTGGTATTGGTACTGATCAATTCGTTCCAGATTATCTTATACGGCCATTTCAGTCTTATTTGTTGGATTGGGCATACTTTTTCTATGATAAAGTTTTTATCATATTGACCATAAAGAATGAATGAAGAAACTTTAGGAATTTAGTTAGGTTAGGTTAATAGATATAGATATAAATATATCTGTATAAAGTGGATATCGACAGCTTGTTTCGTTCGATTATCCAGTTTCAGTAAACGCCAAACAAACCGATTTGATTATTTCAAGCTCGTGCATAGAGTCCACAAATAATTATATGTTCTTTCATTGAGATCGCCGTGTTAGACATTCGTAATTTCGTACGTTTGCAAAAGAATGTATGAATTTAGCATGGAATAAAAAAACATTAAAGTACGAATAATTCTAATAGGCTCCTGTCTTTTTTTTTATTTTCGCGTAAACCTACTACTATATTCTCAAAACTTGTAAAGGGCGCAAACTCCGGATACATTTAGAAGATATTTGTACCAAGGCCACGCTGAATTCGCATAGCTGTCACATTGGATAAATTAAGCCCCTCGTCCCACTTACAAAGGCTGTTGCATTCGGCCTTAGCTGCATTCCTTAACAGGTTCGAGCAGTTTAACAGTTTAGGCCTCAGATCTAACAAAGCGATTGCGACAACACATGATCACGCTAATTCAAATTCCGTCAATCCTTTGAAGTTGGCCTTTTAAAGTCAATCCCTTTCCTTTACCATTCAATGAATAGACTTATCGCGTAAATAACACGTTACTTACAATTTAAGTATAATTTAAGCTGAATTGGGTGGAGTACTTGCTGTGGTTACCTCAATTTAACCGTGTTTGTCGCAAGATAAGCAGTTCACTTAGGAAATTTACGCCTCCAGGAGCAGTTACGTTATGTAGTTATTTGTAAAGCCCCCGTGTGGTGTCGGGTTAGAATCGACTAAGGGAACAGGGTTAAAGTGTGTTGTGGGCGATAGGCTAGCAACCTGTCACTGCGATATCAGATTTTGTCGATCTTTTATACCCTGCACATTTATGCTAAAAGTGGTACTGGAACACAGGTTTCATGTGCTCTGTCCTTTTAGGGATAAAGGCGTGAATGTAAAACTAACAATAACAATGTATGTTGTAAAGCTATCTTAGATGTTTTAAGAGTATAACAAAAGCTACTAAATCTACAAGACATCAAACTCTTCACCCGTCTACGATCAAGAAGTGTATTTTGTTAATAAAAATTCCCACCGGGTACTTCAACAAGCTTAAATAGATTTGTTATGTCTCTTTGCTTTTAGAAATAAACTTTTAAGTTTTTACATTTGAATACTACCACAAAATACAGTTTCAGTTCAGCTATAGGATTTCTTGGATAGTTGGAGACAATAAACGATATCTTAACTATCACTCCGGAGCCATGAAGAAAAATTGTGGAATGGAAAAGACACATGTGCCACGGGATTTTGTACCTTATATTTACTTGAACAATTTAGATAACCCTCATATATTTTTATCGAAGCTTCTTGCCATATATACGAAAAGGGTTAGTTCTTTTTCTTTGACTCGGCATTTCGATGTTATCTAGAGCCCGGTTACCGACATAAATGGAGATTTGTGGGCTCGGCTGCCCTCTGATATTAATCGTATGAAATATTATGCTAGACTTTTGCGTAGAACTTACTTTTTTAATGCTGTTAATATGAACTCTATGGGCGTACCGCGTCTTTCTGTTTAACTCTACTGCCTACCTTCTGGTTTCAGTATTAACCGAATAATCAGACTTAGTCGGGGTTTATCGTATTGTTGCCCGACTGTCTCATAAGGAGGGTTACGTTTTTCGAGCGTATAATGTGTTTATATGTGGACAAGAATAATTATATTTTACCTATAGTCCTTGAACGGCTTGGTGGATTTTGAGAAATGAGGTTTTGTTATATTCATCTTGGCAGCGCGAGTGACACTGGGCTTACCTACTCGTAATAAAGTTGTATAATATACCTAAAAAAACGGACTTTAATCTAAAATTTCCGCTTTGATTTTTTAATTTCAGGGTCTACACTCTACATCTTAAACAGCTTTATGGATTTTGACATATGAGGTGTTTCTCAATTCAGCATAGTCCTAAACACACATAATAGGTATTTGTAAGAGCGGAAGTAGGTAAATATTTTAATTTCACATGTTTACATTGGGTTGTCGCTGTTGTCGGGCTGACACGGCGATTTACAGTTATAAAGTAATATGCGTTTCTTATGTCAATGCCGAATTTAGAATGACGACGGTATAACGACTCAATGTGAAATGTTAATTAAATAAGAGCATCTGCAATAAACCGCTTGATTTCGATTGAATACTGATATTAATGATCAATTAATTGATAGTAAAATCTAAAATTACCTCCATAAAACAAGAGTCTATACAATGTTGGAATGTAATAATACAAATCAAGCGAACACAACCTTTAACTTTTTCCCAAAAAAACATGCATTATCTTTCCCGTCATTGCTCAAACGATGCGTGACTAATGTAGCACTGTTAGAAACGTATCTAATCACCCACATTGTTATTTAGCACGAAACCTATTAGCTGGTAAGGTTAAGGAATTAGTGCAAGGGCATCTTTTCAAGAGACCACACAACACAATGTTCAGTAGGTATTTAAAATACAAAAGCTCATGTACGTTCGATGCGAGAAAATGCGGGACAATTAATTATTTTGTGGGGGATACACCCCGCCTGTTCTTGCCATTGCAACCTAAATATTGACCCTTCAAGCAATGGGCTACATCAAAATTGTGGGTGTTCATTACTTCCACGGTTTCAAAGTGGTTTCATACGTTTTACTTGTGAGATCGAACAACAGTATATTCGTTTTCTTTGTAAGAAACGTTGTTACGATAGCCCGCTAATAGTATCAATCAACACACAATATGCCCAAAATTTTAAAAAAAAAAATTTATGAACACGGGGGCAGTAAATAATGAATCACATACAGGATTTTAGTTAACTCTATGTAAGAAACTCGTCTCAAAACAAATAAGAATTTTGTAATAAGCAGTGATCGCAACTTTGTTGCAGCGCAGTTTTGTTAACGGAATTGGTACAGACAATATCAATCAAAATAGTTAATTAAGGTTAATATTAACGTTATTAACGCTAATTAAGCATTAGGATTGAAATTGTTTATACCAATTCGGTTAACAACACTACGCTGCACCAAAAATGCTACAGAAGTTACGATCACTGGTAATAAGTATAGCAAAGCAACTGAAATCTCAAAGGTAGCGACGAGGAGCGCGTTAGGTTATCACGGTTAACCAAACAGCGTGCCAGAATCGACTTTTTAAATATATGTAAAACAAAATCCCAAACCTAAAAAGTCTAACTCCAACAAGTAGTGGTGTATTCCACTTTCATATATACATGAAAATCGTGAAGGTAGAACTAATTTGATGTGAGATAGCTATTTCAACATTCCACGGAAATACAAGACAAAACTACACCATCAACCGAAAAAAGCATCGCGAGACGCCGAACAGGTTTCCGTATTTAAAGTTGGTTATACACATATTTGCTCAGAAAAAATACCTACCTACTAGTTAAGTATAGTAAAATATATACGCTGTTAGCGGTTTTAAATATGCAATTACACGCTATTCTGCGAACACAGCTGCCTGGCAGCCAGTTAAAAAGGTCGAATTTGAAATAATTAACGTGTATTGGTGTTTACAGGTGTTTCGTATAACGTATATCGTTGTTGCAGATAGTAGTCAGATATAACTGCACGGCTAAAGATATTATACAAAAGCCTTTGGGACCTTAGGTATTTTTGTTTTTGTAGGTATTTGTGCAATTGTGTATTATATCGCCATAATAATGATAATGGATTTATATTAATACTTTCAATGATATAGTAAACTAGCTTCTGTCCGCCACTCCATCCGCGTCGAACGTAGGTTTATATCGTAGCTCCATACAATTAATCACCTCCCATTTCACTTCTTAGGATATGATTTCCGGGATAAAAACTATCCTATGTCCTTCCCCGGATTCTAAACTATCTCCATACCAATTTTCATCTCAATCTGTTCAGCGGTTTAAGCGTGAAAAGGTAACAGACAAACAGACAATTACATGCGCATTTATAATCTAGGTACATATTAGTATGGATTTAGATAACTATATTAAGTATTAAGCCAATAATATAGTATAAATGGAATAACGCTTTAGTTTCAGTAACCTAAAATAGTACCCGTACCAAACTACATTTTACACATTATTTACTTAGGTAAGTACTCCTTTTTATACATATTATATTTTAGTACATTTTCTAAGTAACTAAGGTAAACGACCTAATGTGTGACACCGCAATGCCTAACAGTTGACAAGCGAGTGTCACGCACTGGGACGGTTACCTTATACATACCTAGATAGATGTAAAAATTAGGTATAAGTTAGATTACTGCATAACATGCATGTTGTTTTACAATTGTGCATGGATGTTGCTTTACAATTGTCTCTCATTATAGGGTGAGATATATTTTATTAATAACTAGCTTCCGCCCGCGACTTCTTCTGCGCGAACCCGGGATAAAAACTATCCTATATTTTAGTCTAGGCTATAAACTATCTTCATGCGAAATCTCACCTAAATCGGTATTTTCTAAGTAACTAAGGTAAACGACCTAATGTGTGACACCGCAATGCCTAACAGTTGACAAGCGAGTGTCACGCACTGGGACGGTTACCTTATACATACCTAGATAGATGTAAAAATTAGGTATAAGTTAGATTACTGCATAACATGCATGTTGTTTTACAATTGTGCATGGATGTTGCTTTACAATTGTCTCTCATTATAGGGTGAGATATATTTTATTAATAACTAGCTTCCGCCCGCGACTTCTTCTGCGCGAACCCGGGATAAAAACTATCCTATATTTTAGTCTAGGCTATAAACTATCTTCATGCGAAATCTCATCTAAATCGGTTGAGCAGTTTAAGCGTGATTGAGTACCTAACAACATCTAAACTTTCGCATTTACAATATTACTAGCTTCTGCCCGCGACTCCGTCGGCGTGGAACTCGTTTATATCGTAGCTCCATACAAACTTTCACCCCCCATTTTAGGGAAGTTGGGGGTTAGAAAGAGACAAAAAGTAGCATATGTCACTCCATCCCTTCAACTATCTCCACTTAAAAAATCACGTAAATTCGTCGCTCGGTTTTGCCGTGAAAGACGGACAAACAAACAAACACACACTTTCGCATTTATAATATTAGTATGGATTAAAGTACTTAGGATGGGCCCATTTATTTATCATATCGAGATCATTGACATTGCAAATATTGAAACAGGTCCGGAACGAAGATAATGAGAATTAAATCCTACTAATATTATACCTACATGCGAAAGTTTGGATGTTTGTTACTAAATCACGCAAAAATGGCAGAATGGATTAAGACGAAATTTACTTTTTATTTCAGTAAAAGGCCAACAAAACAAGGTCAACGCGAACGAAGTCGCGGGCAAAAGCTTGCATTAGTTATAATACGCGATATAATTAGATTAATTAGTCTCGTATACTAACAATCATCAGCCAGGTTCTTTCCAAATACGGTAGGTACTTAGGTACTTACTTATTATTTCAAATGTCTACTCAACACCTTATTATGCCATGACACCTCACCTGGTTCTCACGAAGTGATGACAGCTGTATGCTTAACAAAGTTCCTTAACACGTTCCAAATTCCAAGAAAGACTTCATTTAATTTTAACCGCTTTTCTCAAGGTACCTAGTGTTTTAGAGGGAGACCTAGGAGGTACGGCGCTGCGGAATATCATGTCATCTCGCTCAATTTAGAACGTCAGCTCGCACGTCAAAATTCTGACCTATAGGTTACACGGTATTCAATTACGGTGGTAATTCCAAGATCTTTGTCCAATATGCATTCTTCTTCGTCGTTTCACTCTTGACTCTTGACAGAGTGGTCGTGGTCATCATTTCAGGTGTTGGCAAGCTTCACAACACGCCGCCATTCCTCTCTGACAGTCGCCTTCCTTCGTGTAGTGATGCATCTACTGCAGCTTTTATCTGGTCTGTCCATCTCATTGGTGACCTGCCTCGCGGTCTGGTGCCCTCGACCTTTCCCTAGATCACGAGTCGCTCGATAGCTACGGCTTTTTCCCATTGGGTGGCCCATAAGGCCCCCAATGAGGCCATACCTAAACAAATCTGTTACTGGCCACCTATAGCAGGCCAAACAGGGACACAAAAAAAAAAGATAGCTACGTCTCCTCGACGACATACGTGCCCGAAAAACGTTAGGATGCGAGACTCCACTGATGACGCTACTTGATGCCGAGTTCCTTCAGTATGGAATATGCATTGCGTCTCACTAACTCTTTATGCAAAATGTGAGATGCAAATACAAATTGGACAAAGATCTTGGACCAGTGGAATCCCACCCTTAGTTATCTTGAGATTATTTGATTTGGCCTGATTGCATCAAACTAGTCCATTCAAAAAGCAACTCTACCGTCCTAGGTACAAGATTCCAATATCAATAAGAGTTTTATAAAAAGTCGAGCACATTAAATCTCAACCGTACAACAAGGCGCGGCGCGCTTGCTTGCTATCATCGTGGTATGAAGAAAAAATGTGGAACACTGGTAAAGCATTGCGCGTAATAAATAAGTGCTTTCAGTAGGGTCATTGCACCTGGCTCCCGTTTCACCGCCTTGACAATTGTCACCCGACAGTGACAATTCGACGTACATTGCTCTGAGCGCAATTAACACATGCAAGTTTGCGGGTTACCGAAGTATTTATATTGCATTTTATCTATGACTTTACGAGTTACGAGCACGGCAAAATTCTGTATTTTTTTTAATAATCCTAAATCCCCTTCGTTGAGAGCCGTTGGTCCATGTAAAGTACCTGCGTAGGTACCTACAGCCGTGTTCGTGTACAGTACTTATTTACATAATCAGGTAAGTGGGTAAACGACACGACGATTCTCACGATGAATAACCAACTTTTTATTGCATCTTTACTTAAGTTTTTCGAAGAACTGATGTACTGATTTGTAATTTGTATGGACAGCGAAAGATGGCATGGGCAAATGGGTAACTATTAGGTACCTACTTACCTACTTACAGTAATAAAGTAGGAGATAATAATAATAACCATAACTTGGGGTCTGAACATCAGAGGCGGAGCACCCAAACAAGCCGATTCCCTTCCACCAGCTTACCTAAAATTTATTTTTCGTAAGCCTAGTTAGGTAGGTATACACCTGGGCTATATTTCACTCAGAAGCTGCTGTGTAAACCATTATATATATCATTGGTGTAAACAAGAAAAACTGATGACGCGTTCACTATAGCACACCAACATGTAGGTACCTACAGGGTTAAATTAGATGAGTACTCCTAAATATATATATCTATCATCAAATAACCTGGATGCTGCTCAAGTTACTAGTTAAGTTCACGGGCGCAATTCCCATAAATTGATAGTGTAGGTACCAACCACGTTTACACAATATTTAAGGATTACTTCTACTACCCGGCGAACAAACATCACGTCCTACACCCACACATTACATTCCGTCTTGTAAAACGTAAAATTGAACACTTGTCTACTTACATAGTCCACTTACGGAGCAGCTGTAATAGGATTCTAATAAGTCGCGCCCCACACAGGCATCAGCTTTGTCAATAAAAGTAAACTTTACCTAAACAGTTTAAATGGTTTCCTCACGTAGCGGTCCACCTGCGGTACCGGGTTCGAGCGGAGGCTGCGGCGTCCCCCTTGGAATGTGACACCTGTGACCACAACCACACTCACGTTACAACACAACGATCACAAAACAGTCCGCAAAGCCCGCTCCAGCACTTCAAACGCACTCGAAAACCCAAAAGTTCATTTACAACAACGTTCCAAATCGTTTTCGATAAAAAAAAAGTTTCGCGCGTTCACAGATAAAACAACAAGCGACACAACACACAACGGCGGACGAACTCAAACTGACGTACGGCGGAGTAGTAGAGGGGCGAGCGAACGGGGATGCGATAGTAGCGACACCACACCTGTCGACGCGAGGGCGTGCAACTCAAAACTCAAGTCGCACCGACCGCACCGTCGAGCAATGAAGCGAGCCACACTACAACATTCATTTCTAGGATTACGCAACGCGGTAAAGTTTAACCGGGTGCGGGCAGGAAGAAAATGTCGACGCGATTATGCGTTAACAATGCACTGGCTGCTAATTGAAATTCCTTGCTGAAGTTGTCAAGCAGCAATGAAGTACTATCTCGCAGTCAGATATTTAATTATGAACTGAAAATTATTACAAAGTTTACAAAAAGTGAAAAGATTATTGTTATAAACGTGGATCTTTGTAACTGTACATAAACATTTTTTTTTGGTATACCTGATGAAAAAGTATACTATTAAATTAAGGTAGGTACTTAATTTAATAATATTACCTTTCATCAATCTACTAAAAACCATTTAAACTTTATAATCGAACGAGGGAGCTAAGCGAACGAAATTGTATGCTTCAGCTTGGGCCGGAAATCGTTTGTATTTCCGGATGTCCTGCTTTCCCGCTGTTATCCTCAACAGGTCACATTTCTCAACGGATTCTCGTGAAATTTTGTGAGCAAGTTCGTCAATAAGGTATTATAATATGCATACAGTTTCTTTTTGGCCAGTCACTTTATCGATATTCAAAAACAATAACATTTTTTTTATTAAGACATGCTTGCGAGTTGTACAGCTCACCAACCCTTTAGTTATAGAAGTAGGAACTCATCTTTTATGTTTCCAAAGATACAGCCATGTCACAGACAGACAGACAGCCAGCGGAGATCTAGTAATTGTGTCCCGTAGGCCTTTACCCATGTATCCCTTTGGGTACGAAATCCTAAAAATGCTAATTAATTTTATTTTTTAAGTAGTGTCGCAGTGACGGTGTCCCAAAAGTCAACGTCAAGCCGCAATCGGATGACAGCCTAAGCCATAACAGTTATAAAAAAATTAAAAAAATCATATTTACAAAAAACCTAGTTTTTATTTTCTTATGCCGTATTACACAAAAAACAACAAGCATCTCACGCTTCAATTCACGCATAAATAAATAAATAAATAAATAAAATATTTGTTTCCGAGTCTTGGATGTTTTCTTTGTATTTAAGTATTTTCGTCTCGTACCCTATCGTGCAAAGAGGAGGAAAGCGAGTAGGAAAGCGGACTCTGGCAAAGGCCGGGATAACGCTAGGTAGAAGAAGAAGACCCTATATACAAGCCTTATTGGGCTTATTATGGAACTAGGTCGATCTGTGTAAGACTGTACCCTTATATTTATTTACTAGCGACCCGCCCCGGCTTCGCATGGGCACTATAATATACATATAAACCTTCCTCTTGAATCACTCTATCTATTAAAAAAACCGCATCAAAATGTGTTGCGTAGTTTCAAAGATCTAAGCATACATAAGGACAGACAGCGGGAAGCAACTTTGTTATATACTATGTTGTGATAGTGATGTAGTGATGATAGTGCTTCTTAGTAGCTTCAATAAGAAGTGTTTACCATTTTGAAATTTGGACTAAATTAACCGTCTTTTGAAGCTACTTGCCAAATTATTACCTACATTTTTTTATACTCGGTACACTAGTAGTTGGTTTAACTTGGTCTAACTATTTTAATTACGTGTTTGGGAAAAAAGTTAAATTTTATTTAAAACGGAGGCGATTATGTTTTAACTTTAGTAGTTAATTTACAGGGCCAGCATGGGGACTACTGCCCGTTCCCTCATCCTTGGGAGGCAGTGGGACGTATACCTATAGTAGTGTTGGGTAACTCACTCGTGAGGCACCTCATTTGTCATACTCATTTAATTAAATGGTCGCATCGCTTCACGCTTCAAAAATGTTAATACTTCATTCCTCACTCCTCACTCGCTCGTTCATCACCTCGCGATTCATTTATCCCTCAGATCTCAAATTTTCTGCTATGCTATGAACTAAGTTACTGTTTTGATTCATCTGATCTGATTGAGCATTCAAAAATGAAAACATATTGTATGTACCTAGTCGAGGAAGGTAAGTAAGAATATAGAACATGAAAGTAATTGGGGCTCTATTGCACACTACATTTTAAAAACCTAGTTTACTGCCGATAGATGCTAATAATTATTTGCTGGTAAGTACCTCATCTCATTTGAAATAGGAGATTCTACCACGTCATTTTTGGAAATGACGTGCTCATACAAACTCATTTTAATTTCATGTCCTACCCAACACTAGGCTTATTTATTATTATTATTATTTGATTTACAGAAAGGTTATTCACGGTTACCTACTAATAAAACTATTGAAGAAAAGTTAAGATATGTAGCCGTAGTACTTAAATAAAACATCATTACAGCGTGGCAATTTTTGAAGTGAAAACTTCTTTAGCGGCGCTGAGCACTTTTTGGGACGGGGAAAAATTGTTAAATACGCGACAGAGTTTTGTAACGTCAGATGTGAAGCAGGTCACTTTTTGCTGCTAGCCGATTCAACTTAATTCAAAACTGAACGCTATTCGTAAGACTATAAAGCCGTTAAACACTTTTTGCAATAGCATATTCTGCAAATAAATTTGTAATAATACCAACGCCTCCTTCGTCGTTTTGCTATTGAGAAAATTCAAATAGTTCGTATTTGGGCGTTATTCCTAAAGAGATAAAGCTTAGAAAAATATTTACCAACGGTAAAAAAAATGATATTTTGGTCGCCACCGCCGTCTGCTGTGCAAATTCGAATAGTTCGAATTTAGACGTTATTCCTAAAGAGATAAAGCTTTGAAAAATATTTGGCAATGGCAAAAACAAATTGGTATTGTGTTTGCCGCCGCCCCGTCGGCGCGCCGAGCCGGCGGCCCCCGTCGCACCCAACGCGCCCGCGGGCCGTCCGCCTAAATAATTGATAATTGTTTATAAATTTGCGTCAAATTCATTTTTAGGGTGACACCGTAAGATGTCACGTGACCTGATCGAAAAACTGTTACAATGTTATTGAGTTTTCACTTCTGCCGGCACTCCCGGAGTGCAACCCGGTCTTTTTTTTTTAATGCCTGATATTTTTTTAAACATGACTTGGATTTTTTTTTCAATGTTTTTGTTGATGAACTGTTATGATTTGAGCTTGACCCGTTTTCGGCTTGACGTTGACTTTTGGGACACTGTATAATAAGATTAATAAGTGACAGACTCGATTTTTTTATTTCATATAGATCAGTATTTTCTTTCTGCACGATTCATTTGTATGTTGTTATTTTTATTTTTAACCGACTTCAAAAAAAGGCGGAGGTTCTCAATTCGGTTATATATATTTTTCTTTTTTTTTTTTTTTCAATGTTCTGAGGTAACATCAGAACTCCGTCATTGATGGATGAGCCGATTCAATTTTTTTTTATTTTGTTTGTAAGTATATGCTTCCAGGTGGGTCCCATTTTTTTCAAAATTCAGTTGGATGATGGGATCTATGAGGAATTGAGGGAACTCCTCAATTATATTAGGCACGCGTGTAGTGATTTTGGTATTTTCTATTATAACTAGTGTATTTACACACGGAAATCATAAATTTGGTGGAGTGGAATTGATGATGATGACCACAGACGACTTATGGAATTCCTCAATTATGTACTTGAAAGTTTTTGTACTTTCAAGTACATATACGTATATCACTGATTCTGATAAGATTCCGTTGAAATAGCAACTAATGAAGTGCCAAAGGTGATCCTTGTGGATTCGACGGAATTCCTCAAATATTATCGGCCTATATACAGCGATTCGGTTTTTTTCTCTAATAATCAACGCATTTGCTCTCGGAAATCAGTTCATGTGGTAAATTGGAAAAGAAATGTGGAAATATTCTCGTGCCTTGGCGGAGTACTAAATTGAAGTTGGTTAAAACTTTGTTTTTAAAGTAATTTTTTTTTTCTTATTTTCAAAAGGGTTCATACACATATTATAATTTACTTGCCAAACCGACAAAACAGGCGAGACCACGATCATTTATTACAAGTCTATGTACGAGTATAATGCATCTAAGTTACTTACTACCTACTTAAACACCAATATAACCTGATATTGGTGTTCAAACTAACTAGAAATTGGAACCATAAAATTAAGGTGTTTTTTCTCATAAGCTCTTTTTAGCTTTGCTTTAAGTAATGACAGTCTCACAAAAAAGGCCGTCAGCTCAAATAATCTGACTAAACCATGGTGTTAATTTTCTGTAGCATGCTTAATCATCTCTGTTTTTCTTTTTCTTGATGTAATTAACGGATAACTATTATTGGCCTCCTATTTTGTAAGGAAACATATGTAAACTGTATATTTACGGCTGTTGTTATCCTAAGTACCAATAAATAAATAAATAAATAAAACATTTTTTTGTCTCGTTTCTTAACTCGTTAAATTCATTATAAATGGTCTTGATCAGGAACTCATGTGTTCGTCTGCCATAATAATTGTGTACAAAATTTTGTATATATTTCCTTAGTATATAATTATTCGTTTTATATTTACTTTGCTTCAGCACTATAAATAAAATAATCTTCTACTGCTGTCAAATAATTAATAGGAGCTCTCCCTTTGAATTTACGTTCAGCTGGACAAATAGCAATATCAGTTTTTTATGCTTTGATTTCAACGAGAATGTTTCTATAAAACATATCATGTGAAAAATGAAAATGAAACTCATACGCACTAAGCGTTAAAATAACTGTGCCACCACCGTATACAAAGGCTAAACTAAAACTAAATAAACGTAACAAGGCAGAACAGCACTTTTAAGAATATCATTTCGTAAATCAAACTTACTACTACCTACAGAACAACTAAATACTTCTACGTACTACTGCTGTTACTACTTAGATGATCTAGTCTTGCTTGGTGGTAGTTATAGGCATATCGCATTTAGGGCACGGATTGTACTTTGGTATTTTATATCAATACAGTGTACCTTCGAACCATATCTAAATTCTTCTATTTCATCCACAAACGTTTCGTAGATTGTCTTGTTTCGCAGATTTTTCGCAAAATACTTCGAATGTCAATCATGATTTTTGAAAACCTCTAAATGCCAAACAGTTCGGTTAGGTTTGTTTAAAAATAAATGAAGTATCCTGCGAAGTGGAACAAAGGTAAACTGTAGTACCTCTATAATAATTATACACCATTGTAATTTTTTTTGTCTACATGCGCGAAGCTTTTTTTCGGGAATAATTAGGAATCAGAGCTTCATTGAATTAAACAAGAAATAATTTTATAATGTATTTAATTGTGTTACGACGTGCCTTAGTGAATAATTTACTGTGTAGGTATTCCTATTGCTTTGTTAGGACAGGATGAACTTAACGTTAATTTTAATAGAAAATATTGCACTTCTACGGTACTTTACAGGTGTATGGCACATACTATAATACAAAATATACAGGATTACAGACTAAGAAGAATTATTCTAATATCACTTTGTTTAATGATATATATGGTGGCGAAGATGTGTTATTGCAGCGGCTATCAGCAACAGAAGATGTCTCAAAACGCCTGAAACAAAATAATAAAATGCAATCAATTAAAAAGAAGGCATTGCAATGGAGCTGACAAACATAATTGAATATGAAAAGTGTAGCCAAGATCGTATGCGATTTAAGACGGTTTGAAACATTACTGCACAAACTTGTCACGATGATTTTTTTGTCTTTTTTTCTGAAGAGGCCTGGTTTTATAAAAATCCATTAGATAGATAGATTTAATATTTCCTTAAGAAAATAACATGTTATTTTACATTAAAAATATGATGGAGTCACTAAAGGATTGGGGATCTATAATAGTATGAAAATTAAAAAAAAAAATGACACGTGAAAGACAACAAGAAAATAAATAATACAATAAAAGTGTATAGGTTCATAATTACGATATCCTAAGCAATATCAAGTGGCATAATAAATAACTAAGTAATTTTGTTAGTTATCAATAGGTACAATTTCAAAATATAAATTACAACGGTAAAATGTCAAAATAGTACAGAAACAAAAATAAAACAAATAATAACCTACTTAATGATAATTTTATCATTAATATCATTATACATTTTATAATTTGTATTCGTTACGTTCCATCACGAAATGTCACATTTAAATATAGGAACACAGTTTTCTTTTTTTAATAAGAATTTGGCTTACAGAATGCTTTTTTACCTGCATTTTGGAATATAAATGATACCTTGCCGTTGACTTTTTTAAGAGTAGATGGTTGTTAAAAATTCCGAATAGTTCGATTTATTTCATAAATTTTTGGACCACATAATGCATCATGTAAAAGTAAACCATTTTCAAGATTATTCACTGTAAATCTTTTCCTTGAAAATGTTAGCTCAATCATTACTTAGGTATGTATTAACAAAGTCTTTTGACCTACTTACATGACAAAACAACTCAGTCCATTGGTAATTAATTCAGTGATCGGTTATTTGGATTCTCCCTCGCGAGATATCAAGTAGAAAAGTTAATATGGATACGACAGTTTTCCGCGATACCGAACAAACCGTACAAAAATAAAACAATTTAAATTATCTCTAAGGATTTTTTTACTCTTACATGCCAACCAGTTGATACAAAAACTTCTATTCTTTTCCTAATCTCTACACTTTATTTTAAGCAAAATATATTATTAGCTTATATATCTATCATGATGGAAAAAATACTTCAAAATCTTGACATTGACATTTCATATTAGGCATTTGTATAATATTAGGTCACAGGTTATCGTATAAGTGCAAATACATAGATCTTATAGCTCAAAGGCGATCCAATAAATAAGTATCCACGTTAAGTTCGCGCACTATGATTTATGGTTCAATTTTCATTTCATCGACTTGTTTCTGAGATTATCTTTTACGACAACTGTGGCTTACTCTAATTGAACTTTTGATTCGCGTATGATTGGAATATTCTCGGGGAGTACTAGACCGTAAGGCAGTGTTACATACTAGTGGGCATGCCGCGAAAACCTAATTCTTTCCCTAAGGATGAAACTATTCTAAGTTGGATCGAGCCCCACGTTGACTTGATGTATGAAGCCCGGATTCCCGGGGCATATCCATACTAACATAATGATTGAGGTCGTTCACCCCATGTCGAATCCAAAAAACCGATCACTGGTAATTATCAATCCTTTTTGAAAGCTACACAACTAAATATGTTTATTAAATAATATGCTTGCCAAGTGTCGTATGGGCTTCAAAGGTTTCAAATAATATTTATGATATTCAATCTACTTACGCGCCGAATCCGATGCGGTGTCGTGTATTGGTGCCCGATATTCATCGGTGATCTCTAAAAACTGATAGATGGCTTTAAATCCAGCTCCGTCTAATCTGTCATTCGAACGGAACGTTACTTTGAAGAAATTCTTCTCTGACTCCACGTGGAATTCTTTCATCTGCCCACAATATCTACCATATCTATTGTCTTCAGTCATTTGGTTCGAGAATTCAACGTAATCGCTCGCTGATACAGCTTCACACCTGCAAATAAAAGTACGTAAGTTATAGATTAAGTTTTTAATATAATTAATAACATTAATAATATAACGGTATTGTTATAATTTATTTAAATCTTTATCAGGTACGCGTTAGTAGTTTACTGTTTGTAGGAGTTAAGTAGAAGTTCCAAAAGACAGATTGGAAAAGACCACAGAACCAAAAAACTTGTTTCTAGAAATTGTAGTCAAAAAATATTAAACCATGCCCCCATTAACTAACGTCTCCACGCTAATACAACGCAAATACCAACTGGAATTGGAATGGTGGATTTTTCATTGCCAATGTTTGCCATCCCAATAGTTCAGTTGATTGATACTTAATGAGCCTGATATCCAAGTGAAAAAACGTGATTAAGTTGCTCAAATTAAGGTGAGTCGGGGCAAGAGTAACATTGGAGGAAGAGGGTCAAAAGCTTCTCCAGCTAATTCTTTTGAATTGAGCGCCTTTTTGTACCGTCGGTAAAACAGACTAGGCGCCTGTCTGTTTTACCGACGGTACAAAAAGGCGCTCAATTCAAAAAAATTAGCTGGAGAAGCTTTTGACCCTCTTCCCCCGATGTTACTCTTGCCCCGACTCACCTTACAGAAAGAATTTCCAGGGCATAGTATTCCTGGAGAATTTCTAAAGAATCTGAACATTGATTCTACACAACATCTGCAACGACGATGGTCGATGTGGGACCAATCACACAGTACTTATGTTACCTTATTCACTATTTATTAACAGTCACGTGGCGTGAAACAAAGTGATTTTACCTGTAAATAAGTGAACATAAGTATCTGTTACATTTTAGCGTTGTTTTTTTTTAACTGAAGAGCTAACCCGCATGGCATTGTACACTAACTTAGAATCAAGCATATTATGTGTATTTTGCAAACACTTACGGCAGCACTCCCTCAACGTCGAAGTTCGTAAAATGCAAATGCACCTTCTCTGTGTCTCCACCGTGGAAGAAATACGTGCATTCGGTATCCCGGGGATACGGTCCTGGCGAATTCGGCGAAGCAAACGTGCCGTTGCGGGACTCGCTACTGTTGTATACGAAGGCGCAAGGAAACTCCTTTAGCTGTCTTCCCGTGCTTATACCAAAATCTGAAAGAGTTTAAAAGGATTGCTTTAGTGTGCCTCCTAACAGCCAGCTTACATTCAGTGTGGTCTTGTCCCTTCATGCCGAAAGCGGATTACAAACTTACGTAAAGAACAAAAAATTTAAATGAAAAATTATTTAGTTTATGCAGGGAAGATTTAAACACTTATACATTTTGTAAAATAATGTATGTTCATACGAAAAAGAGTTATGGATGCAAAGTAAATCCCCCGTTGATAGTTTTTTAGCCAGGCGTTACTTAGGACTCTATTGAAACTTTTTTTTTGAACTTACTTGACTGCTAAAGTTAGATTATTTTTGTTACTCACTTTCTACAAATGAATACGAGATTTTAAATCCTCTTGAGTATCTAGATGAGTGAGTACCCCTGAACTCCAGCATTAGTTTTGGTCCATTGGACATGATCGGCGTGGGCAGATCAGTGCCGCAGAAGGTGTCCACCTTCTCTAGTCGTCCATCAACACTGACGAATGCTTGTAAGGAATCCACATTAGAACACCTGGAATTCGAAATAACGTGTTCGTAAGGATAAATAAAAATGTAAGTAGGTACATAATTCCGGGGCAGTTAGAGCCTTATCACACTTGCGATTTGCGAGCGTGTTTTCTATACAATTATCAGTCGCGGCGAACACGCTGCGTGATCGCCTTCATACAAAATACGCTTGGAAATCGCAAGTGTGATAAGGCTCTTAGTTCGGCATACCTAATCAGGGGATTTGTTAACAGGAAAGCTGCACATAGTACTATTATTTATTCTGTGGCAATAAATATTTTTTTCTCAAAATAGGTAGATAGAGTAGGTATAGGTAGGTTGTAAATATTGTGGATTTACTCTTTCATTGTAATTACAAATTAGTAAGTACTAAATATATACACTGAAATCAAATGAAATTAAATTTATTACGTATAAGGAATCCAGGTTACAGCTTACCTGAACTCTACTTTTGCAGGCGTACACGCTTATTTTAATAATGAATAAAGTTACTTTCAATTAAAATGTCAACAATTTTACTTAGTGCCATAAAATTATAACGTCAAAAGATGAAATGGTATCGTATTTGTACTCACTCCAAAGCTCCGTCGGCAGACTTATGCAAATAGAAATCTTGAAATATTAATCTAACTCGCTCTTTGCCACGTCCAAAGAACTCATAATGGCAATGAGTGTTTGGAGGGTACGGTGACGGGTAGTGGGGAGATGTGAAGGTGCCATGTTTTGTCCCGTCGCTGTTGAACTCCTGATGGCACGATGAAGCTGAAACAATAAAAAATATAGTCATTAAAACAACGAGTTTTTTTAAACGTCTTAGAGCCGAAGCCTACTTAAAGTATCCAAAACGTACTAATCATTGGTGAAAATAAAGTATTAGTTAAGTTTTTAGTAATAAAAGATAGGTAATTAAGTTTGAAAAATTCTGTATGGCGCGCGGTGCGAAGTTCATTCACCCGGTTAGAGTTCGTATCTATCCACAAAAGATAGCGGCTAGCGGTCACTGCGGTCACTCGGCTGGATGATTAAAATTAATATTAATACAAAAAAAAAATTAAAATACATTGAAAAAAAAAAGCAAAAAAAGTTCTTTGTAATGTATACATTAACTGGGCTTCGGCTCTGGGACGGTTAAAAAAGCACCCTGTAATAGTAGATTACTGCAGAGGCCGTGAAGTAAGGGATTGCTGGACGAGATTGGGGTAGACGGCCGAGTCGTAGACGAGGCCGAATACAACGAGTCCAGCAATCCCTGTTCCGGCCGAGGATTGTATAGTACTTTTCTCAAACGATGTGAGGAAATATTAAAATTAAAATAAATACTAGGTAATCAATTCAATAATAGGTAATTTGCGCCTTTTTTATTTTTTAAACATGCCATTTGAAGAAGCCGTTCGAGCACCATGTTTAACCGCACATAAAGTATAGTACCATATTTTTTTTTTTTTTTATGAAGCAAGTATGCTTACAGTGTCTAGTGGTGGTTGGCAGTATGTAAATTTTCCTTTGTCAGTTTAATATTAGTAAGCAAATTTAAAAAGTTAGAGTAGCGGACAATAATGGTTTTACTTAGGGTTTTCATACATTACTTCTTGGCGTAAGGCCAAGAAGTAATGTAGGGAGCCATTAACAAGAAACTTCACGTCTTCATTTCGTGATATTAACGCGTGCATTTCCGAGCATGTTTGAGAAAATAATTGTATCCGAACAAACTGGTCATACTGACCTTAATTGTCTATATTACGCACCCGGACGTAATGTTATGTAAAATTTGAAAATTGGCCAAACCAATCCACGTCAATATAATATACTCATTTTAGTTTCGAAATGTAAATACTTATAATCCCACAAAAATATCGGTAAACTTTGTGAGGAGCGATACCGAACCGAAATTACAAACTCAAGTCATAAAATCCCTATGCTGTTAGCGTCGGGCTTCATTGTATCCTCGTTTGTAATCTCGTACATAAAAACCTAATACCGTTGATGCATAATATACTTTTAGCATGGAATCGCGAGGCCGTTTAATTTGTATTAAAATAGGGCAATGATAACTGCTTGCCAAGTCACAAAATTTTATTTAGCTAGCATGTCTGAGACTTGGTACTACGAAATATCTCACAACTTTTTACGGTGGAAGAGTTTCGAGACTTGGCTTCTTTTTTAAATAGAATGTTTTTTATGGGATTTATTTTTATGATTATACTATAGAGCTCTACCTATATGGGATGTGTATCCATGGTGATATATTTTTTTTATTATCTGTATTCTGGCTAAAAAGAAATTGAAATGCGTTCAGTTCATTAGTAAATGTAAGGCATCCTTATAGCTGTATATTACATTAAACCACTACTATTACAACACACTAAAATTGTTGAGTAATGAAATAGGTAACAGTCGAACAGCACTGCTCTCACGCGACGGCGCGCGAGCTCTCGATTTTTCACGCACTATCCGTCTCTCTCTTATTAGAACACTTAGAACAAGAGGTATAGTGCGAGAAAAATCGAGAGTATGTCGCGGCCGTCCCATGATAGACGTGCTGAACAGAAACTGAAGAAATATAATAAAACTGAAACCGCAACACGCATGCGCCTTAAATGTGTGTCACATTGTAGTGTTATTACTATTATAAAAGAGAAATGGCAACCTCGAGGGCCTTTGGTCTGGCAAAGTAAGCGTATAAATTAACTACGAAGTAATGAATTAAACCATTTATAAAAACAAATCTAGACGTGACTCTCGCCAAGGTGGCCACTAAAACCCATTGTAGTGTTTGGACCGACACCGAAACCGAATTGACATTTATTTTTATTTAAAAGTCAGTGTCAGTCGTGTGACGTATGTCAGTCGATCGGAGTTGTCAATACAATATCTCACATTTAAACAAGTTCTTGTGTTTATTGAAACAAATTCCATGTTTTCGTTATATATGTAAAACAAATAATCAAGTAATCATGGCGGACTTTACGCCGTTTTACGTAGATCGTGCAAAAGGTGGCCGCGCTTCGTGTAAGGGTTGCAAAGGAAACTGTCCTAGTGGAGAAATTCGCATGGCGAAAGTCGTCGCTAGTCCGTATGGTGAGAATCAACAAATGAAATCATGGCACCATGTCGACTGTTTAATGAATGCTTTGATAAAACAGCGGCCTGCTACTAAAAGGATAGACTCCATTGATGACATAGGCAACTGGGCTGCTATGAGCAAAGAGGATCAAGAGTTTATCCTTAAAAAAATCAATGAAATGGAAAAAGTGTATGCTGAGAAAAATAGCGGCAAATACACTGCTAAAGTGTTAAAAAATGAGTCAACACCAAAACCAGAAACTGCAAGCACAAGTCCTAAGAACTTGGGAAATCAGACCGAAATCAAAACAGAAGATAATAATTTTTCTATGTTTTCGCAATTGTGCAAAAAGATATCAAAGGTTGACGCTTATACGGAAAAAACTGCAGTTGTGAATAACTATTTCAGAAAAGGGTCTGACGGGAACATGTTTCAAGGTGATCTGGCATTGTGGTGTAAACTGCTACTGCCTCAAGCCTCTAAGCGGGTTTACAACCTTAAGAGTAAGCAACTAGTTAAGTTATTCTCGAGAATATTCAACACTGATCAAGATGACATGTTGACTCATCTGGAAAATGGTGATGTGGCTGTAACTATTACATCTTTCTTTACTAAATGTAAAAAAATTGAGCCAGCCACCGAAAGTACCTTGACCATTCAAGATGTGGAAGAATTTTTAGCAGGGCTTTCAAAGTTGACAAAAGAAGATGAACAGATTTATCACTTTAAAATGATTGTTAAAAAATGCACTTCAGAAGACCTTAAAATGATTATTCGCCTAATAAAGGGTGATTTGCGAATTAACGCCGGTCCAAAACATATTTTGGAAGGTGTTCATCCCGATGCATATAACGTGTTCCAAACCTCTAGAGACCTTGGGATGGTTATTGACCGAATTTTGTCAGAAAGCAGCGGGATAAAACACAAAGATGTTATACAGAAAGGTGTCAGCGCTAAACTCACTTTGTTGACTCCAGTGTTGCCTATGCTTGCTGAAGCTTGCAAATCCATAGAAATGGCAATGAAAAAGTGTCCTAACGGAATGTTCTCTGAAATTAAATATGATGGGGAAAGAGTGCAAGTACACAAAAAAGACAATGAATTCAAATATTTCTCTAGAGCCTTAAAACCTGTGATGCCACATAAAGTTAGCCATTTTAAAGACTACCTTCCTCAAGCATTTCCCAAAGGGGTTGATTTGATTTTAGATGCGGAAGTTTTGATGGTGGATGTGAACACTGGTAAACCATTACCTTTTGGCACATTGGGTATACACAAACAATCAGAATTCAAAGATGCTCAGGTGTGTTTATTTGTATTTGACTGTCTCTACTACAACGGAAAAGTTCTGATTGATCTACCTATAAGGAAACGAAGACAGATATTACATGAAAACATGGTGGAGGTCACCAATCATGTCATGTTCTCAGAGCAGCAGTTAATTGAAAAGCCAGCTGATTTAGCCAAAATGATTGCTGAGGTTTGTATTCATTTTGATTACTTACATGCAGGCTGCACCTTTCAAAGCACATGTTTAATGAATTATGAAATTTACTCAAACAACCAGT
This sequence comes from Epinotia ramella, assembly GCA_947578815.1. Lineage (NCBI taxonomy): Eukaryota > Metazoa > Arthropoda > Insecta > Lepidoptera > Tortricidae > Epinotia > Epinotia ramella. The sequence continues at coordinate 17,937,378 of OX388202.1, read as the reverse complement.
CATTTATTCAATATAACATGGTGATTTAGGCCAAATTATTAACCTTCCAATGGTATGTTAAAAAAAGATTCATAAAAGAAAAGCTAATTTAGTACGTAATATACGAGTGTAAACATTTTGAATGGGTCAGCAACGTGCATATGACACCTCTGGTATGTAAGTGTCCATAGGCTATGGTGACCGCTTACCATCAGGTGGGTTATACCACCATAAGTTTGTTTGCCACTGACATGATAAAAAAGAAAATGTTAGCTAATGTTTGTCTTTACATGTAACAAATCAAATCAATAATAAGTGTGGTTAGTGTTAGTTGTCTTTTGTACCTACTACAATCACCATATTTTCATTATTCATAAATTTTATCATTCAGTAATTTGTTAAGAGTCCGCAGTAAGCTCGGACGAATTTCACCTTCCCATACAAACGGAGTTTCGTTTTCATTTTAAAACTATGTGTTGGATTGTGACGAAACTTTGCAAATACAATGATATGAGGTATATCTACATATATCTGTAGTTAGTTTATATGGTTCCAGTTTATAAAACAAACAAAATACAGGAAAAAACAAGTTTTGTATGAAAAACTTAAATTTACTGTATTTTTTTACTATGGTATCTGAAGCTACATAAACGAATTACAGACCTGGATATACCTCATGTCATTGTACATGCAAAGTTTCGTTACAATCCAACACGTAGTTTTAACATGAGAGCGTAACTACGTTTGTATGGGGAATCGAGCTTACTGGGGACTCTTAATTTGCATAAATTCACAACACTTGCACTGCCCAGAACCGCAAGTTAGGTTGTCTGATTCTAGAGAACATGCTACTGGCTACCTAGATGCATAGCACTATGAAACGCTTGACAGTAAATGTGTTAATAAATATTAAAACTGATACATTTTCAGGTTCTGCAACTTGGTTTGGAGGGACTAGTACTTAAAGATTTGGAATCTACATACGAACCGGGCAAGCGGCACTGGCTTAAGGTTAAGAAAGACTACTTGTTCGGAGGAGCCATGGCTGACACTGCCGATCTGGTTGTTCTGGGAGCTTGGTTTGGTATGTCTGTTCATGGACTATAGTCCGACCGTTTCACTGAGTCCTCGACTGAGCGGCGCGCGGGGGGTATAACGGGGGAGTGGACGTCGTGCGGGAGGCGAAGCCCGGCGTGCGCTCCGTTATACCCCCCGCGAGGACCTAGTGAAGCGGTCGGACTTTGTAGACGGCTTCATAACGCGTGTCTGTGTAATTACATTACTACAGATGCCGGGAAGTGGTTGCCGGCCGAGTACATATAGACGGCCGAGCGTAACGAGGTCGGATAGTTATGAGGCTGGCAACCCCTTTTCACGCCAAGGTATGTATAATGCTTTTCTCAAACATGCAATGAAATAAATTAAAAAGCTCGAAGAAATCAAACTTTAATTTTCATGGCTGATCGCCGTGATCCTGTGCCACAAATTGTGGATTGGAAATTAAAAAAGATCATCTTGCAGGCCTAGCCTCCAATTTTCTATGAAATGCCATTACGGGTCTCTCGTTTCGCTGCGTCCGAAACGTGACACTTCGAAGCCCATTAGTCAATATTTGATTGCATGTTTGAGAGAAATAATTTGAACAGTGATTTTAAATCGTGGCCGAAGGGTCTTTCCTCTACGCGCCTCGCCTCGCGTCAAATTCAACAAAATGGACGATTGACATTTTGTAGTTTTTATTGCGATTAGTAACAATTTCGTTTAAAAAGTTCCTTGCTCCTCGCAAATGTGATGAAAAACATTGTGTGCGACACGTACGGTAAGAATGTCACAAACCCTAGTCATCAAGCCCGATGCCGAAGGCGGCCTTTGGCATCGGGCTTCTAATAGACCCTCGTTCGTAAAGCATATCTTACCGTACTTGTGGCATCATGTACATACATACTATTGTATGTGGTACAGTCAGCGTCATATAGTTAGTAGCAGCCAGAGTAGCCAAATATTTCGTAACACACCCTTATTCTTATAGTAATAAAGACGTGTACCGAAATATTTGGCTACCTTCGCTGCTACTAACTATATGACGCTGACTGTACAGTACCTATGGTGTCAAGACCCTAAATATAAGTAAGCTAATGTTTAAAGGGAATTAAATACGTATTTATTTAATACACATCTCATCGGTTTATCAGTGCTTCCGTACCTCACTCTCAACACAACAATACATGTACTCCAGGAAAAACTCGGTTTTGAAAAACATTAATTTATAATAGCGTTTTTTTGTTGATTTCATTATAAAATGTTATTCTAAGATGCTTTATTCAAGAATCCGATAAACTTTCCACCCGGAAGTAATCATGTAGATTTAAATGAAGCATGCATTGGCTTTTTTTGTATGATTTATCTTGAATGTTATATTATAGAGCAAATGTAAATGAACCAAAATAAAGACAGAAATATATATTAATATTTTTTCTGACTTTTCAGAAGCTAGTTACTTAATTTATAATTTATTTGATGTCTGAAATTTTGTCAGATTCTGTCGCTGGGTAACTATTTAATTGATAATATGTCCGTTACAAAAAAAATAAGGAATTATTTCCAAAATTGTAATTATTTCCATACAAGTTGTCAGTTTATTGACTGGATTAATGTAAGTTTAGCATCATCTCACTTTCAAATAGTTACCATATTCCACAGGTTATCTGTGCCATATTCAGATGACGAAATTATAAAAAAAGTGTGAGTGACATGGTATAAATTTTCTAATGGTATATTTTAGTTTTGTATATGAGGTGGATAGGGATGAGAAAAGTTCAAGGTTTTCATTTATTTTACTGTAATCATATACACCCATTTGACGACCGGTTAGCCTAGTGGGTAGTGACGCTGCCTACGAAGCTGAAGGTCCTGGGTTCGAATCCCGGTAAGGACAAATATTTGTTTCATGAGCATCATGTTCCCAAATCATGGATATTTTCTATGTATTTAAGTATTTATTTATCTATAAAAGTATGGGTAGTGGTAGTACCCATAGTAGAAGGTTTGCTTAGTTTGTGACTCGGTCGATTTTTGTAAGATAGTCCCCAAATATTTATTATTATTATTTAAAATAAAATATATTACTTCCAGGCACTGGCAAAAAAGGTGGTATGATGTCCGTATTCCTCATGGGTTGTTTGGACATCCGCCGCAACAAATGGCTGACGGTCACTAAAGTCCACACCGGACACGACGACAGCACCCTAGAACGGCTTCAAAAGGAGCTCGGCCCCCTCATGTTGAAGATTTCCCAGGACAGCACCAGAATACCGTCCTGGTTAGATTGCAACAAGGGCTTGGTGCCTGATTTTGTGGCTAAAGACCCGAAGGAGCAGCCTGTGTGGGAAATCACTGGTTTGTAGTTTTTTTAACCGACTTCAAAAAAAAGGAGAAGTTCTCAATTCAGTTGTAGGTATTTTTTTTTTTTGTTTTTTTTTTTTTTTTTTTCAATGTTTGTTACCTCAGAACTCCGTCATTGATGAGCCGATTCATAATTTTTTTTTTGTTGGTAAGTATATGCTTCCAGGCGGGTCCCATTTTTTTCATAAATTCAGTTGCATGATGGGATCCATGAGGAATTGAGGGAACTCCTCAATTATATTAGGCACACATGTAGTGATTTTGGTATTTTCTATTATAACTCGTGTATTTACACCCGGAAATCATAAATTTGGTGGAGTGGAATTGATGATGAAGACCACAGATGACTTATGGAATTCCTCAATTATGTACTTAAAAGTACAAAAGTATATCACAGATTCTGATAAGATTCCGTTGAAATAGCAAGTAATGAAGTGCCAAAGGTGATCCTTGTGGATTCGACGGAATTCATCAAATATTATCGGCCCACATACAGCGATTCGGTTTTTTTCTCTAATAATCAACGCATTTGCTCTCGGAAATCAGTTCATGTGGTAAATTGGAAAATACTTGTGGAAATGTTCTTGTGGCTTGGTGGAGTACTAAATTGAAGTCCATTAAAACTTTGTTTTTAAAGTAAATTATTAATTATTAGGAGTCTTTGAATGGAAGGTTTTTAGGCTCCCGTACTTGAAGAGTGCCAACGAGATTACTAAGCCTACGAACATCGTCTGTCTATGGGTCCGTTCGATCGGTTAGGTCCTATTTACCGTACCTGATTATTATGATTCAAAAGATAAAAGGTTCTGATACAAGAAATGTGTTTTGGTGAGGCGTGTGTCGGTCATGATATCTCCAGGGAAACAACTTAACGGATGTAGGATGGTACAACATAAACTAAAATTACGTGGAAAATTAACACGAGTTATTACGGTCATATAGTTACGAGGCACAGAACACTGAGATTCTTATTTGTCGTGAGTACATAGATTAATGTGAAACCCGCAATAACTATTACCAAAACTTTTTAATTTTCGTTGATTTACATAGCTTTTGTTAAAGTAAAAAAGATATACTGAATGCCTACTGAATGAAATTCTGAGCGCAGATCTGACTCGCGCTTGATTTAATTTAATTGTTCTACTTATAACTTACACGCCAATACCGTTAATTATGTCTAATTTCGCTTCCACAGGTACCGAGTTCACAAAAGCAAATATTCACACCGCCGACGGAATATCGGTTAGATTTCCAAGAGTCACGAAAATAAGAGATGACAAGGATTGGAAAACAGCAACTAACTTAGATGAGCTCAAGAATTTATATAAAACATCCAAAGAAAAGACAGACGTAACGCTTTTAAACAAACTAGCTGCTACTGCGAACGAATCCTACGAACCGCCAAAGAAAAAACTCAAAGGAAGTCCTAAATCTAAAGTCACCACACTAGATACGTTTTTAAAGAAAGATAAACCAAAAAAAAAGGAAGATTCCAACAGTTCGAATTCATCAGATACGATAAGTGATACCAGTAACACGAGTGAGAGAGACATTAAAACAATTAAATATCAATTGCTACCAGAAAATCCCTTGCCGGATGTTTTCAAATCAAAGAGATTGGGGTTTTACCCAGACTTTATCAGCATATCTGAAAAGAAGAGAACACATTTCGAAAGGCACTGGATCGCATATGGAGGAACAGTTGTCAAATCAATGCGTGCAACGGACGTTGATTTCGTAGTTCACGATGAAAATTATATAGAATTCAAAAAAATGCTAAAACTGAGGAAAAAACTAGTGTCTAGTGCGAGGCACGTGACTAAGGATTGGTTGGTGAAATGTATCAACGATGTGGCGTTATGTGATACGGCAAAATTTGCAGTAGTTGTTGAGCCTTAAAGGTTATAGTCCGCAAGACAATGAAATAATGTTGACGCTTCTTAAACTTTATTTAATAATATACAGTGTTTATTGCTCTGCTAACATTTCCTTTCATTTCAAATTCAACGTAGGCCCTGCCTATTATCTCGCCCGTTTCTATCTAAATTCTCTCCAAGCGCCGTGTTGGTTTTTCATTGAATAAACATTGATATTTTATAGAGCGCTCCTGCCGCTGGACAAGGCAATTTCGCGAGAAATACCATGCCTTATAAAATAAATGATGAGCTTATACAGGAATTCACCCTTTCTTTATAGTAGAAAATATTTGCACTAATACTACTACCTATAGATACCAACAGATTGATGTAGGAACTTATATACCTACCTAAGTCTTGATCTGAAGCTAGACTAATAGTATCGATCTCTTTCTATTTAGTACAGCGCGAGAGACAAATAATGGTGCGGCACGCGAAAACCGGCGTGTCGCACGTTAGGCATGATAGATTACCTGCGCGAAGTCGCGTGTGTGACGTTTGCCGTAAATTTTATGATAGGCGCAAGCGGTATTTGGGATTCCGTACCAAAATATGAAAAAAACGAAACGCATGGAATTTCCGATCTGTTCTTGCACCTGTTTGAAATAAATAAAATAAATATTAGGGGACAATCTTACACAAATCGACCTAGTCCCAAACTAAGCAAAGCTTGTACTATGGGTACTAGACGACGATAAACATACTTATATAGATAAATAAATACTTAAATACATAGAAAACATCCATGACCCAGGAACAAATATTCGTGCTCATCACACAAATAAATGCCCTTACCGGGATTCGAACCCAGGACCTCTTGCTTCGTAGGCAGGGTCACTACCAACTAGGCTAAAGCGGTCGTCAAAACCAATGAATATATAATTATATTCATTGGTCAATTTTTGACGGAGTATTAGAACATTTACGATTGTTTTCATATAACTGTTTAAAATAGATGCAATTTAGGAACTTTAAAAGAGTTAGTGGAATGGAACGCAAAACAAATCTAATCTGTGCTTTATGCCCTAAGGTTGCCAGTAATGCAAAATTATTATTTAATACATATTTCATGATATTTCCCAATAACGTCTTATTGTGTTTTTATTATGTATTTATTTATAAATAAAATAAGAATTTAAAATCAGATCTCATCTTAATAATACTAATACAAATTTTAGAAATAGCTCCATCTGTCGAGCTACGTTAACACTAAAACATGTAAGTTTTAATGTATGAGATCTGTTAAGTACTGAGTGAAATGCCCCTGACTATAATGTACTAGCTGTACCTGCAAGTTCGTTCGCATGGTAATGTGGTGGGAGTTCTAATTTAACCTATCAAGTAAAACGGTGAACAAACCTATTTTAGCTAAAATGCCGTTCAAATTCGTTTGTCTTTCTGATATTTAAATGAGTAAGAAAGGGACAAAACTCGTCTTATTTAACACAGGTATTTTAAGTATTATGAATAAGGGGGTAAAAGTTTAGTAGATGTTTGTGGCAATAGATCCAACAGGTAGGACACAGGCTGCAGCATATAATGTTTATGGATCTTCTTCTCTACATATTTTGAACACTGTTTTAGTTTACACTCGTAGAAAAAGTATTGTATCTGTCGGCGGCCGATCGTAAAATCCGCCAGATCACGAAATTCCTAGGCATATCGTGAAACGGCGCCATTTCATGATTTGGCTAAAGGACATCCGCCATATCGTTCAAAACTTAACGTTTAACGATTTGTCTAATGACGTTTAGGCAGATCATGAAATTCCTAGGCATATCATGAAACGCCGGCATTTCATGATTTGGCCAAGCCAGTGACGTTTAGGCTGATCATGAAATTCCTAGGCATATCATGAAACGCCGGCATATCGTTCAATACTCACCGTTATACGTAAGTAGGGTGTCCAAAATTGAATTAGGTAAATTAAAAAAAATAAGAAGTGCGGACTGATAATCTCCAGCGAGTCGACGCCACCCCGCTGCGCGGGGTGTCTATTTCTGGTCTGAGGGACACAAGTGAACCCTAACCTAACCGACCTAAGACAGAGTTCGCTTATGACAAACCATTTTTGTCCGCCCTGATTATTAGCCCCCAACAAAAACGGCCGCCATCGCATGTGCAGCGCCATCAGTGGCCAAGAAAGAAACTATTTTACGATGTGCCCGGTATAGAGCTAGGAATAGGAATATCGACGAATGCGTTGCTCTAATCGATTTGCCGTATTGTTTATCAGGCACATCGTGATAAGCCTAGCCGACTTTTAGGCATATCATGAAATGGCGCTGTTTCACGATATGCCTAGGAATTTCGTGATCTGGCGTATTTAACGATCTGCCGCCGACATATACAATAGTTACATAATTAGCTCTTAAAATCTCGTACCTTACTTAGGCCACTCGGCAAGCCTCGTGACCTAAACATGGCACTCGACTTTAAGAGCTGTCATTATTCATTATGAAACGATTGTACAAAATACTATTTTATCGTCCGCTATATTGCAGTGGTACTAACTTCATAAGCATTCGAAATAAAAAGTTTTCATTTATGATTTAACATTTGTTATAAATTATTTATTAAAATAATAATAAACAGTTCGGATTCGGTTTGGTTCGGATGGCAAGTGCTAACAAATTGAAAAAAAAACAAACCATAAACAAGAGGTATCATATTTCTGATTTCCCACCAAAATACAGTTCAAAATGAAAAGACGAAAGATGATAATAAACTATAACTATTCAGATTTTATTCGTGTTTGTGAAGAATTAAGTGTACATTCCTTTTAAAATGGTCAAAGGAATTCATAAATGCACTTCTGAAGAAATTGCGTGAGTAGCAAAATAACGAATAGAAAACTTGCTGCCTGAAAAGTCTAAACAATTTATTTAACATTTGTCGTAGAAAAAGTATTAATGTATGCAACGGTGTATAACTGGTCTAAAAACGCCCACGACACTCGCGTTTTAAGACCCTTCTTATACAACAGTTGCATAAAATATAATAGCACTTGACTGTAACACACTACAGCTACCAGCTGTAGTAGCCGTAGTAGGTACAGGTAAGGTCGCCTGAAACGGGTTGGCGGCTCAGCACAGCGTTGTCATATTATTATTTATTCTAGCGTGAATATATGCACTACGCGCCTCAAACTTTCCTGTCAAGTAATCTGATCCGGTACCTACCTGACGTGTGCTGCAGTCATAAGAAAATGATTTACCTATATCACTCTACATTATTAATCTCTTCGCAGCTTCAAAAAATGCTAGGCATCCGTAGGCGCAATGCGTTCTATTTGGCAGCAACATTAGAACTTTGCCTACACGTGATATCCTGCATTGCAGGCACGTACTTCGGGTACCCACACATACACAAAACTGTATCTATAAAAACTCCAGGGACCACGTTGATTCCGGTCCAAACTCCTAACCAACTCGGCAGTCCATTCCGTAGTTATTATGACCGATGAGTGTGATTTATCGTTTTACTCTAGACCGCCTCGTTTATTATTTAGAGAGCATCGATATCGTGGGTACATCACAACAGCTTTTACAGCTGCGGGCCAACATTGGTGTAGTTTTCGATCAAAAACTTTTAACATTGGAAATTGTGTTAGGTACCTACCTAAGTTAAGTACGTACCAACTTCGTGGCTTACCTACACTGATTCGTAAAATTAATGACCGTCATGATCGATCACAGTACCTATATATAGTCAACTGAATACTGGTTATCAGTTAGCTAGGCTGCGTGCAGGTTTGCATATTTAACCTACAAATATTGAAGTACCTACTTGATATTAGAACAAACGGCGCGTAAATTCTAATGAGCCGATTTGACTTCCATTGCATATCTGAGAAGATTGTTAGGATCTATATCACACCGTATCGTAACTAACTACTTACTGGCTCAGCAACGCTATATTTTGAATAACATTAAACATTAACGTTGCCTCGAATGCCATATCTGTCCATTTTTAACCCCCGACGCAAAGAGAGGGGTGTTATAAGTTTAAAGTGTGTGTATCTGTGTATCTGTGTGTCTGTATATCTGTGTATCTGTATGTGGTATCGTAGCTCCCAAACGGATGGAGCGATTTGAATGTGGTTTTTATTGTGTCATAGATAATTTTATCCCAAGTGTTCTTAGCTATGCTATGTTTAGCCGTTTTTGAGATATTGAACTTTGAAATGAAAATGTCGGGGGTTTTTCAACTTTTCTAATTTCCAAAGGTTGTTATGGCTAACCATGTCAAACGCTTTCGTAAGATCTAGAAACAGAACAGCTACTGATCTTATTATTTAAACAGTCGGTTTTATATGATATCAAACTTTAACATATTAATAATAAAATAATAATAAATAAGTAATAAATAAATAATAAAATCATCAATTCTGCTGTACAATTATCCTCTCGAAAATTTGAGATCGTCTCTCATCATCATCTCAATACTCATTTTTAATAAAATATAAAATAATGTGTTGTGTATAAAATGAATGTTTACGAAAAATTAAATTATTTGGAACTTTAAATGAATAAAAAATATCAAACTTTTTAGATATGGTCAGGTTGCATCTGACGCGTTCAATAGTATTTTGCATAGTCTATTGCAGGGATGTTCCGGATGCGATATTTTGGACATCCGCGGATGTGGAGGCGGATGCGGATGCAGATTTTTGGGGTCAGATACTAAAAACGTAAATAAACAACGTCCGTTTTATGATATCACGCAATCATCAAACACGTTGAGAATAAATTACAATATAGCGAACTAATCAAAAACGCGTCTGCTCTTGGTCACAGAAACGAAAAAAAGTTTTTTTGAGTAATGACGAAAATACATTAATCGCGCGCAGTAAGCGCCGCTTGGGCTCCTTTCTTGTCGTAAATGGCACTACATCCGCATCCGCAAAAACTCCGCATCGATTTTCGCGGATGCGGAGGCGGATGCAAATGTTGAATTTCATGTTGAATTTCATGCATTGACGACCGGTTAGTCTAGTGGGTAGTGACGCTGCCTACGAAGCTGAAGGTCCTGGGTTCGAATCCCGGTAAGGGCAAATATTTGTGTGATGAGCATGAATATTTGTTTCTGAGTCATGGATGTTTTCTATGTATTTAAGTATTTCTATCTATTATATATATCGTCGTCTAGTACCCATAACACAAGCCTTATTGAGCTTACTATGGGACTAGGTCGATTTGTGTAAGATTGTCCCTTAATATTTATTATTTATTTATTATGCGGAACATCCGCGGTTGCGGATGCGGATGCGAATGTCTGCAACATCCCTGGTCTATTGCATTCGAGTGTGCCTGCAAGAAGTTTGAGGAATGTGTTCCCAGTCTATACTAGTATATTTTTAACTCACAAAGCGTAATTGGAGTAGGGGAGAATTTCATTGCTGGGTTGAGCAATTCCTTGGGGCGAATGTTCACTTCGCACGGTAGTTTTCCAGTGTGCAGACACGCGACTTAAAGAGACGGGCATTGTTATCTACAAAAATCGAGAATTCGTATCTTTCTACTAAATAGGTCCAAGAAATTGTACCTACTTTCATTATTATTTCTCATTTAGTATTGCACTGTAATAAGGTGAATAAATATTGTATTTCGGCTTTGCGTACTTTATGTTGATTTTTATACCGACTCTATATAATAATAATAATAATAATAAAGCCTCTTTATTCCAAACTTTCTTACAATTTCTTATACTAGTATTGCTTTTATGTGCTCTATGTTATTAAATTGTTTGCTTACATTGTTAATATTATTACATTACACTTAACTAATTATATTATTGAATTACACTATTTGATTGCGTCTACAATTGAGCATGCATTAAGTTGAGTTGTTTCATGCAAATTAATTAAAATAAAATAAATATTTAGTTTTGTTTGGATGCCCATTTCTGAGCGTAGGTCCGCCGTAGCGTCCTTGGCGATCAGTAGCATTTCTTTGCCAGTTTTTGCCTGAAACTTGCACTATGTCGTCGCTCCAGCGGCGCCTCTGTCTCCCTCTCCACCGACCGACTCTACATATCTAAGATTAAATCCTTATTCCTAATAGTTTGAATCGGGGGCTATTCCAAGTAGAAATCTTACCACACTTTTTTATTTATATATAGAGCATCATGCGACAACCCTTATACATACATGTATATTGAAGTAGGTAATAGTAAAATAATGTAGAGTACCTAACTTTACATCACCCTTTTCATCATCATCATTTTAAGACCCTACCTATATACTTATTATGTCAAAGAGAATTGATTCCACAGTCAAACTGATCGATTTAGTTTTGTGGAGCAATGTACGTTACTATTAATGTCTAATTATAGTTTTTAATAAACACATAAATAATAATACGCGCTTTATCCGCACCGCGAACTATACGTTTTTTTCGTATACAAACACATGGTACAATATATTCATAATTCCGCACACCCCGCTGTGGAGGTTGTGAACTAGTCGCGATTTCGGACTGCGAACGAGCGAGAAATGTACCTATCTCAGTATTTCGTAGTGCGGACAAAGTGATCTAGACTAGTTGGAATATCCTAAATCAGGCTTTATCCGTTTTATTACTGTGTGACTGTATGTACTCGTACTTGAAACATGTCTTTGGTCGCGTGCGGCGTCGGTGTTAAAGTGCACCTCTTAGACCTGGCACGAACGCCGCCCATAACCGCTGAGAACACCTTCAGGCCGCGGATCGCGCGTTCCGTTTTAAATTTTCAACAGCACCGCTCCGAGCCGCAAGTACACGTACCTACTTGTATGTGCAAACAAATTAATTATTAAGCTTTGCGAGCCCCGCTTTCCTCTCGCAAATGAACTAAGCCTACAAGAGCGTTTGCATATTTCGGATAAATTACCCACTGGTGTCGTTACATGGGGAGTTGAACTCTATTGTAGATGGAATAGCAATTGAATTGTAATACTATCGAGTTGCATTCGGTAGCTGTACCCAAATCAATGCAAATTATGGTCAGTTTAGTGGATTCATTTGAACAACCGTAGCTGATGAAATAGCCGATTTGCGTTTGTGTTAGCCGAGTCTAAGTGACTTCATTTATTGTCACTAAGGCCGGATTTTACGAAATTGAAGACCGACCTTTTGACACTATCAACTTAGACGAACGTATGTTTGACCCGACTGGTGCTGAAAGAGGGTTATTTTCTTCGAGGGTACTAAACCTAAAGTATGAAACCTAAAGTTTGGTCAAGCGGGCCTTGAATTAAAGCCAAAATTACATAGGTACCTAATCGACTTCATTTTCGATTAAACTCCGTCTTTGTTCGGTTAAATCAAGAATGAGTCTGTTAAATCAAGGTTAACTAATAATGACATCTTAGCAATTATTATTTAGAATTCCATTTCACTTAGTAGGTATAATTCCATTATTTTAAAAAGGCTACGGCAAAACAAAACGTAAGTAAAAAGTGCCTATTTTGAACTCCACACATGTGCAATTAGTTCAACTTCCAAAGCACTCAACTGGAGTACCTCTTGTGGGTAGACTAGATTTCCCCCGGAAAACCGTATTTTGTAACGTGTTAAAAAATCCATGTTGCCACGAGCTGAACATCTTCGTTCTTCAGGGCGGGTATGATTCTCTATCATTGCCTTATTGAAATGGATTGTAATTGGATCTTGAAGTAGCCTTAGATTATGTTTACTACAATATGATGGCGTTGGGGACTACATATCTCACGGCTAATGTGTATCTGTCTCCGAATTTATCTGCATTTTCCACTTCGTTTCATGTCATATATAACGTTTGTTGTTTTTATGAAAAGAAAATTTGAGACCTCATCACCACCACCTTGCAATCCGAGATTCTTAATAATTACCTGTGCGTAATTGGAGTTTAGACTTTGGCATGGATAAACTGGAGGCCGCAGTGTCAGACACACTGATACAGTCTCGAGCGAGACACGTGGACACAAAGTCAGTTACATAGAGTATAGACACACGGACACAAAGTCACCCACACTCGGCACTTCTGTAAAAAATATCCTTACTCATAATAATTCATAATACTCTTTTGGATCTTTGATATCGTATCAGGAATATCAGCGTATACATATTACTTACGTCCGTAATTATTATACATTCGTTCGCGTGTAAAAACAACACATTAAAAACACACATATAATGCGTGTTTGAAGTTTACTTTGTAAATAATTTATTCGGTGTTCTCCGCGTGGAGGTTGTTAACCAAATTTACAATTGCTTATGCGACGGCATGTTAAAGTTACCACAATTAGAAATTATTTAAAGCACGATCTCGCTTTAAAAACTTGGATGAAGCAAGGATATAATTTCAATCACAGGGTAAAAAGGCTTATGTTAATGTATTTTAATCCGAAACTTATTTACAATTGTAACGTTATTTTAATCAAGTTAATCACTTACAATTTTGTAATACAAGATAGTCTTTAGTTTTTTCTGTGGTTTAATACAGATTGCATTGGACTATCTGAATCAAGTTTAAATCCATTTATAGAGTGGCTATTTGCCCCCAAACGTTAGTTATGGTTTGTCCTGACATCGTAAAATCAAGTAGTTTCAACGTGTTACCGCAAAAATAGGTCAGCCAATATCAAACAATGTCGAGCTGACGCATTGGGTCACTAAAAACCTCGCGCTGACTTCAAAGCTCACTCCACACAGTCGTTTCTAAGTCTAGTATACTAGAGTTAGGAAGTATCGAAGTGAAAATTCTATTAGGTCTTGCTTTAAAATTTCAACGTTATTGCTTCGAAGCAACGTACAAAGTACTCCTCCAGCCAACCTCTATACGTGGCCAAAGGCAAATATCCTGGCTCGACTCAATCTAAAATTTATAAGAGATTCCGTGCCACGTCTTATGTATGCGATAAACCAATTTTTTAAACAACAGTGCCACTGTGAAGGGGGATATGGAAGTGGCGCAAGCCAAGTGTGAAATATACATAAGTACATTGGTGTTTGTACGAGTATGTACGAAGGTCAAGCGAGCACTTTCTAGGCGGTAACAAGAGAAACCTAAGAGTGCCTTTAAATATTCAGACAATTTCAGCGTTCTAACTTTTTACTTGACTGTTACTAGAAAAGAAGACAATTTGTGCGATCGTTTTTTTTATTCGCCTTGTAGTATTCTCGTGTAGTACCTAGGTACCATTATAACTCTACCCCTAATGTTTTGTTAAGTCTAGAAACTACTCACGGGGCGTATGTTGGAGAGTAGATGTAACAAAGGATGTGGTTCTACACGCTCCTGGCCGGTTTTCTTATTATATTTATATTTCGAACCTCATTTACTTGCCATTTGATACCGTTTTATATATTTTTGGGATGTTGATTATTCGACTCATTAAACATTTCACTTTCTTCGAGCTCCAAAATATATCGTCTTAGAGCCTAACACCGGGTTTTTTAAACACGAACTTTAAATCGACAGAAACGGGTCATACGCAGTGTTTAAAACAAAATTCATAGTTAAGATCTTACGTGCATATAAATAATGTTTTTATCGTATAATATAATAATATACAAGAGAAAAATTAGGCATTATAGCCCTTAACTTTGGTAATGTCCACAGGAAAGACGCGAACTTAAATCTGTGTGTGACCGAAAAGCGTGTCAACGATGCGTTCTACAACATGGTGTGCATAGGCCCTAAAATCGGTTACTTTCAACCATCGGTTAACGATCTACTATAACACCAGTATGTAGGATGGACCTTCGAGGTGCACTTGTATATATTTTATCCCGTGTTATCGACTGCGTTCTTTGTAGGTATCAGGCGGGCAGGCCGCGCGGGTAGCTTGTATAAAATGAACAAGACATCTCCAACAACAATCAACTGGGCAAACTTTTTGTAATAGTCTTATCCTGCAACCATTTAGTAAATTGGTAGTTGAAGTCGTTTACACTGTTGTAAACCTAGGTCTGTACCTAGCATTGCATAAACCACTGCAGATAAATCTATCAGAGTTATCGGATTGAAGCATAATGCATTTCCCGCCATTTATCTTCGAGAAGGCATCCCGGCCTTCAATTCCTCGTTTGGCGGAGCGCACCGAGGATGCCTTAGAGCTCAGGTGTGGTAGCGTTTTGATGCGCTTCGTTTCCGACCATTCTGAAGTTACTGTGAATTGTAGATTTATTTAGAGCACGAATATGGTAGAGCAAATTCGAGAGTGAAGTAAAATATTACTTACTACTTTTGTGAATTGCTGGTTTCACCATAAATTCTTCCAAATTGTAAATATGCATCGGAATAGGTGGAATCACCCAACTGAAATTGAATCAGGGACTTGAGGGACTGAATCAAAATACCGGCCGGTATTTCATTTATCTCACCTCAGCTGAACCAGCCCAAACAAGAATATCAAAAATAATGGTAGCTCAAATTTGTATCAGTGAGATTTTTACAAGATTTTATTTAACTTTACCTGTTCGTTTGTTAGTTTGTTAGTGTGGGACAAATCTTGGAACTGAATTTTGAATTAAACCAGTTAACCTCAACCGATTGATCTGAACAAAATGTATAGTTTGGATGACAATTCAATATTATGGTACCATCGAGCTGATATGATGATGGAGACAGAAGGTGGACATGCAAAATCAGTACTTAACCGACGTAGCCCTGTTGAGTTCGGGCTCGGTAGGATCGTCGCAATGAGTAGTTGATGACGGTATATAGAAAAGTACAGTTGCGGATAAAAGTTTGTAACAAAAATGAAATTTTTGAGAGAAACTTTTAAATATGAACACAATATATTCCCTCGTTATTAAATAATGAACTATTTATTCCCATCACTCCCCCGTTCCTCTTAATATTTTGTATAAAGCTCTCATTATTTATCGTCAATGCCATCAACTAAAATCGACATATCTACAGATATATTTTTCTATAACTTTGGTCTCTATGCTATCTCTTCTCTGCCTCTATTGATTCGCGTGTTGTCAGCGATAGTCGGCCGTGCCCGGCGCAGTTTGCAAGGTCAAGGCAATCTGTGAATAGGCAGTCTATTAAAAAGACATACTTTTTCAGAAACATTATGTCGTTTCAATAAAGTTTAAAAGTAACTTTAACCGGTTAGCTGTGATAAAAACTTTGCAATAATTATATATACCCTTCACCCTAGCTTTCTGATGAAGAAAAAAACATCGTGCGTGACGAGACAAGATCTGTGGTGAAATTGGAAGTAGGTAGGTATGTGAATTGTGAAGTCCGAATTCCGCACTGAGCCAGCCTGAGGTGATTTGGCACATTTCCTCTATCAGTCATATGGATGCCTGTAAATAGCGGACGAATATAGCCTGATAATGAGGCATATTTTTCAGCGTTTTATTTATCTACTCAGCAACTTACGAGTAAGCTTGATATTAAAATGAACATTTTTTTACGCTCGAGTAATGGGTTAATGGCGTATCTTTATAAGCATAGCGATACTGTGACTATACTATATCCTACAGGGTTATTTGTAATTCAACGTATTCCTGAAAAGGGGTTATTGGATTCCTGGTAAGGTTGATTGCAACTTTTTGGATCACATAATGGGTTATGGAAAAAAATACCATTTTCGAGATGATTATATTCAACTCTTTAAATTATCTATTCTTAAAATATGCACATGCAAAAGCAATATACAAATTCTATTGAAAATTACTGTTATGGAGATGTTAGAGGTGTACAAGTTGATAAAAAAAACCCTTCACCTTGTCTTCAAGTCTTTAAATAAGTAACGTGATGGCAGAGTATAGGTACTATTTTGCCGATAACTTACTTACTTTAAAAGATATTTGAATTTTAGTTTATTTTACGGGAATTATCGATTTTCATAACTCTCTAGGGAGTTATGAGCTTGTATGTGATCTGATTGGTTTAAGCAAATCTAGTTGGCCGCGCGCCACTAGAATTCTGCTCCGTGATTGGTTAAAATAAATCTAGTTGGCCACGCGCCGCAAGAATACTATACTGTACTGCTCTGTGATTGGTTGAAATTTTGAAGCTGCGCGCTCCACTCGCACTGATCTAGAAGTAAAGTTGTCAATTTCGTCAATTTTTGATTGGTGCGGTTATATGAAACATAGATTTTTCCGTCGTTTGAAGTTATTACTTCCTCGCAAATGTAATGGAAAACATTGTGTATCTCTTATAGACTCTTCTGATTTCTATAGACAGATAGACTCTTGTTCGCGATATTCCACTTACGCCCCTCTTTAAACAATGTACTATTTATGGATTGCTACCTTTCAAATAACGCGGGATTACTGGAGATTAAGTGTCGATACTGAGATTTCATATATTTTTTCTTATTCCATTTTTTTAATGAAGTGTCTCTTCAGTGTTTCATTTATAAAATTATTGTTCTTAGTACTTATAATCATTTATATTTGATTAATATACAGGACCTCCTTAAATTGTCGATTATTTGATGCCATTAGGTACGTCACATTCACTGCCAGTACAAGAATCGCTACGCGCTACGCTCGTAGCCGATCCCGTGGTTTTGCTAAGTAGCGGAAAGCGACTACGACGTAGACGCCCGCTGGGCGGGTTCCTGCCAGTGAAAGTGCGGATTGTGCCGTCTTGTACTGTCTCACGTGTCGAACCCAATTGAATTGTGTTTTCTTGTAAGCGAGTAAAAGAAAGAAAAAGATTTTAAGTATAGGATTTTTTAAATTAATTTTAAAATTGGCATGCCATTTTAAAGGAAAATAATTAAAAAACTTATATACTTTTGCATAATACATTATGTTGTCCAAAAAATTGCACTGAACCTATTATACACAGCATAGCCCCCTAGTAGGGATACGTTAAATTACAAGTAGTCGTGTACTTGGTTAAGGTAAGGCAAGTCCCCCCTTACTCACGCGATGAAATTTGTGAAGTGCGTAACTAGGCTAGGCACAGGCACTTGGTTTTTGGTGTAGCCCAAACGCGCTAATTCTATGTTCGGGTCGGGAGTTAGGTCTGAAATAGATGGACAGATGAACAGGGAGTCTTACAGAAAATAGTTTTTTTGAAGTGAAAACTTCTTTAGCGGCGCTGAGCACTTTTTGGGATGGGGAAAAATTGTTAAATACGCGACAGAGTTTTGTGACGTCAGATGTGAAGGAGGTCACTTTTTGCTGCTAGCCGATTCGACTTCATTCAAAGCTGAACGCTATTCGTAAGAGTATAAAGCCGTTCAACACTTTTTGCAATAGCATATTCTGCAAATAAATTTGTAATAATACCAACGCGTACTTCACCGTTTTGCTATTGAGAAAATTCGAATAGTACGAATTTGGGCGTTATTCCTAAAGAGATAAAGCTTAGAAAAATATTTACCAACGGCAAAAACCAATTGATATTTTGATCGCCACCGTGCACCGCCATCTGCTGTTCTTGCAAATTCGAATAGTTCGAATTTAGACGTTATTCCTAAAGAGATAAAGCTTTGAAAAATATTTGGCAACGGCAAAAACAAATTGGTATTGTGTTTGCCGCCGCCCGTCGGTGCGCCGGACCCGGCACCGTTGCGCCGCGGCGGCGCGTTGGGCCCGTCGCACCCAACGCGCCCGCCAATATAATTGATAATTGTTTACAAATTTGCGTCAAATTCATTTTTAGGGTGACACCGTAAGATGTCACGTGACCTGATCGAAAAACTGTTACAATGTTATTGAGTTTTCACTTCTGCCGGCACTCCCGCAGTGCAACCCGGTCTTTTTTTTTTATAAATGACTGTCCAGTCATATACCCTAGTCTCACCTGATGGTAAGCGACGACAGAGCCTAAGATGAAGCTCATTTGGTTCAGTAATAGCATATTCACTCTCATTTTGAAGGCACGCCTAGTGAAAACTGAAAAGGAATAAGAACTAAGTATGTAGATCATTTTAGCGTGGTGTATTTGACGTATCTACTAGTTCTGTTGACACATCATTATGATTTACAATTAGAAAATCAACTTATCTTTAGTTGAACATTTATTTCTATAAGACTCATGTAAACTTGCGAAATAAACATACGGCAATGTCGTGCTATAACTGCGGCCTAACTTACCGTACAAGGGTACGACTCTATAAGATTTTTTTGGTAATGTTAAATTGAAAACCATAAGTTACGTAACTACGACTCCAATTTTTTTAAAATACTGACTCTTTAGGTTTTCGTTGCGTGATAATCTGTCATTTATATTAACGAAATTAATTATTCAAAACCATGGAATGGCAATGAGTTTATATACAGTTCCTTACGCTATTAATAGAACTTGGT
This sequence comes from Epinotia ramella, assembly GCA_947578815.1. Taxonomy (NCBI): domain Eukaryota; kingdom Metazoa; phylum Arthropoda; class Insecta; order Lepidoptera; family Tortricidae; genus Epinotia; species Epinotia ramella. Next base: position 17,917,823 of record OX388202.1, on the reverse strand, counting down.
TAAATAAATATATCCCATACATTATTCATTTTGTTATACATATTGCTATAATTGCTATACACGCATTTTTTCAAAGACTATTTTAGTCATCATTGACAACCGTCAAGTCTCACTGTTGAAACCAGACTAAACGCAAAAGAGCCGCCCGAGTCGATCATGCGGTTCTTTTGGACGACCATGTTTTTCAGCTGATTGTGTCTTTAGCTGTCTTACTTATACTAAATCAATGCTTCAAGTGACAGTTTATCGTAGCAATTAGGGTGACCATGAGACTTAGTAAATTTAAATCATTTTTTTCATTAACGAATTAACAAATAACGTTTACATATTTTTGCGTGTTGTCACGTCTACATGTTTAAACTAAAGTTAAATAGTAAGAAACAAATATTTGTGTTTACGACTTAGGGTTCGCCCTGTATAAGATTCTATTGGATTGGTTTATTCGTCCGGGCCCGAAAGGGTAAATTTAACCGTACACGTTTCTTCCGCGGCGGTTTAATGGTGGGTATTCCCCACGCACGACACACGTACGCAGTCGTGACGCTTTGAACCAAAGAGAGCCCTCCCTATCTTGTTCCGTAGTTTGAGAACAACGCAAACCTCTGTTGTCTGACGCCAAAGATAAACCACCGCCTATAAAGGTAAAACTTTTAAAAGAGTTTTATTGTCGTTCCTTTTTGCGTCAGCCGTTTGGAATAAACGGTAACCTATTTTCCAAGCACTTTAGAACATTAAATAGAAATGCAATAATGTTGACTAAAGGTGCCGAGGTTAAAACATTTTAAATTAAGTAGTTATTTGTTATGCACGTCTGTTGTTCGACTTATTAAGCTTGAGTGCAATGTATTGAATCCAGACCATGAGAGATTTAAATAATAAATAATAATTAGCACTTCTTCTTTGTCCGGCCTATAAAAGTTTTTAGGTAGATAAGTAAGTAAGGCGCTTTGAGACCGGTTTTCTTACCCTTCCAATGCGGAGAACGTCTAAGCTTGCCGCATTTGCCTCAGTGTCAAAGTAACGACCGGTTAGCCTAGTGGGTAGTGACGCTGCCTACGAAGCTAAAGGTCTTGGGTTCGAATCCCGGTAAGGGCAAATATTCGTGTGATGAGCATGAATATTTGTTTCTGAGCCATGAAAGTTTTCTATGTATTTAAGTATTTATATATATTATATATATCGTCGTCTAGTACCCATAACACAAGCCTTAATGAGCTTACTATGGGAATAGGTCGATTTGTGTAAGATTGTCCCCTAATATTTATTTATTTATTTAACAGGCCATGAATGATGGTAACCTCTGTGCTCGGCAAGCAAATCTTTTGCGTCATGCTGCAATTTCGTTTGTAGGTAAATCTTTAATATCTGCAGTGCACAGAGCGTTTTCGCAGTTGTTACAGCAGGGTCGTCACAGCGGGCTTACTTATTCATGACCGGTGTCCCCAACCAACAGTTAATTATGACGGGGGCGTGCCTCACCGAGCGCAACTTTCAAATTGGATTACCCGCCCTGTCGCTCGCGTACGCTAGTTCATATCCTACCTATACCTGCACAATATTTGTATCCCAATCAATCAATTATAGCCTTTATATCCAACGCATAGAGGGTACCTATTTAATTACTTTCATATAAAAATCGTTCATTGAACAATTATCAAGCCTCAGAAACTAACTCAAAAGCAGCTTCCTGCATAGGATAGGGGCTGTAGCGTACTCAACTACGAAATTAAATATTCTGTTTAGCTCACGCTTGGCGACACGGGGGAGTGAAGTGGGTATACATTCGCATGTGCTTGACTTGCTCGTGTAGTCAAATACACATTAAATCCATATTAATATTATGAGCGTTAATGTGTCGTATATTTTCACGACTAAAAGGTGTAATGAGATTGAAATGGGTGAGTCCTGCCTGACTGTGGGCAGGGCGAAGACCGGTTAGGTCTATTTTGGATGGTGTCCCCTTATTTCACCTACAAACGTTTCACCGAATGCATTGTTTCACCGAATTTTCATTTCATCGAATTTCTGTTACTCAGAGACCGTTGTCTTTTTAGGTACAGCTAAAATGTCATTCTGTAGAACCCGTTAGGTTAGGTTATTTTGTTTTATAACAATCCTGAAAAGAATACTGATTCTCAAAAAAAACGTTGAAATGAAAATTCTGCGAAACATATACAGTGTGTCTCTGACTTAGGGGCTTTAAATGCAAATGTCCATTACGGTCCTGAAACTGAACCACTTTTGTTCCGCAACTTTGTAAAATAACTATTATTTCTATCATTTATTCGCGTTTGAACTTTAACTGTACCATCAATGTATTGCAAACACGGCCTCATTATTTGACATCCATGACACTGACAAGTATGAAAACTAACTAATGGATGATGTACATTGAACATTTTATTTTATTTGTTTGTACTAAGATTTAAACTTAGGCCAAGTTCTAACCTGAAGTAACTGCTACAGAACTTTACTCTGAGATCATTGATTCTGTTAATCTACCAATTAAATGGTCGCTAGCAACTTGAAATTGACTACCAACTTTAGAAAATTTTGCTGGTGGAAGTTTTCAAGCTTATCTCTCATACAAAAGAGAAATTAAGAGTTCGGGTATCGTAGATGTTACAAAAATAGGTTCTAGATTACTATACATTATGAAAGACAATTTTTTTTATTTTTTATACCAAACACTTGAATTTGGTAGGACAGTATAAACACATTAGTAATTTCCTTATCGATTACTCGATATTGGATTCCCTATTTGTGTACTTGCACACTGATATTATAGGAGAGCGTCGAACTTGCGAGGCCTGATCGTAGGCATACTAGGTTACAAAATACTCCTCCTGGTTTTTACACCCGGGTAGGACACAATGACAATAGTTATTTATGCTACAAGTGTGGAAAGTAGGTGATTTCCGACGAGTGTCATTTTTATACATGAGCGAGTGAAGCGATTACAACTTTTTACTTTACTTTTACTTTTTTACTTTTTTTCCTTGTGTGAGGAAATATATTAAATGTTGAAATGCCGGTTTAAAATAGATAGGTTAAAATTGAAGAACCTAGGTAGATTGTCAGGACCTACTTATTACCTGGAACTGCATTTAACAACTTGTCCTCATCTTTTGCTGTCAATCTTATTCACTTAAAAGTTAAAACCATTGTATTGTGGTTTTGAAACACAATTAATTTTGAGTAAGTAACTCAATGTATTAAACAACAAAAAGACGCTGTACCGTCGAAGTTCTAAGAAACATCAACAACACTATTGAAACGCAAATCATTAGTATTATTATTGATTACTCACTTACACTCGTCATTTTTAATATATTTACATAAAATAACTCCAAAGTAAACAACAATCATCACAACAATGGCGGGCTTTTTAGTTTTAAATACATGCGCGGTCAACATATGCGCATTGCGCATGTGCAAGTCGCAATACTGTCGTATCGCAAAAGGCATAAGAAAGATATGCGTTCCGCCAAACATATTGAGTAAATATTTAAAATTACTTAATTTATTGACCAAATTCAAAATTCATAAAGATAAATAAATAATTTTATACATTATTAGTATTTATGTACCTTTTATATGAAAGTAAACGTGTAAATGAAATATTTGTACAACTTTTCTCGAGTAATAAAAACTCTTTGCGCCGGGCTGACGACGGACATACAATTAAAAAAAAATTGAAAAGTAAAAAGCACTAGTGCGAAAAAGTGGCACGTTCCGCACGATTTGGGTGCTTGGAAAACGCTCTTTTCGAGCACATGCATTGTAATAGTTATTTACGATACAAGTGCCGAAAATAGGAAATTCGCAACAAGTGATAAATTAAAACACGACCGAAGGGAGTTCTTTAAAGTTTTGACATATGCACGAAAAGTGCTCTTTTGCCGCACTAGTGCGGGAAAGTAGCACCATATGTACTGTAAAATTAGTTGAAGCGCGTTACGCAACGTAACTTGCGGTGCATGAACAATTTAACTTCGCTGCAACGACTTTGCAGCAGCAACGACTTTTGCATTGGGTCTGGACTACAGGTATATCGCAGTCGAAAAGACCGAAGTAGGCGCGCTAGGCCGGACCCTAGACCCTTTTTCACACTTAAAGTTCCGCCCTTTCCGCGAAAATTTCATCATGATATGAGATGTACTTAAAATGTGTTTACTTATTTTATCCTGTCCGCTCAACTACAGATATCGCCTAAGCGTTGCAGTGATTCCTGAGTTACTAAACTTAATCACCTTGTAAATTGGCATGCAATTCCCTAGCACCATTTGGAGGGACGCCAAATCATTATTGACTTCCTTTCTGCCACCGAAAACTCAAGACCGCGATCGCTATCACAGCTGCTTGCCAGCTTTCAGCCCTCTGGACATCAGTCTTGGCGTTGCAGTTGCATTTAAAAAAACAGTTACTAGAAAAACGTTTTTAAACTATAAGGACATTTCCCAGAATAGACTAACTTTTTCGGTGAAGACAGACAACTACAGTTAATAACTTTTGGTAAATCTTCATATTATTGTCATTACTTTTACAAATGCTCAAATATGGTCATCCCACCAGCCGATATATCTAATAGGTAGGTACCATAGATGATAGGTATGCGTCTTATGGTTGAGCAATGGGTGGACACCGCAAATGGCACTTAAATCTCCGTCATACTTTCCTTTTCATTGTATTTTTAACCGACTTAAAAAAAGGAGGAGGTTCTCAATTCGGTTGCATTTTTTTTTTTTTTCAATGTTTGTTACCTCAGAACTCCTTCATTTATGAGTCGATTCGTAATTTTTTTTTGTTTGTATGTATATGCTTCCAGGTGGGTCCCATTTTTTTTTAAAATTCAGTTGGTTTATGGGATCCATGAAGAATTGAGGGAACTTGAGGCATTAGGCACGCGTGTAGTGATTTTGGTATTTTCTATTTTAACTCGTGTATTTACACCCGAAAATCATAAATTTGGTGGAGTGGAATTGATGATAAAGACCACAGATGACTTATGGAATTCCTCAATTAAGTATGTACTTAGAAGTACAAAAGTACGTCACAGATTCTGATAAGATTCCGTTGAAATAGCAACTAGTGAAGTGCCAAAGGTGATCCTTGTGGAATCGACGGAAGTCCTCAAATATTATCGGCCCATATACAGCGATTGGGTTTTTTTCTCTAATAATCAACGCATTTGCGGTCGGAAATCGTTCATGTGGTAAATTGGAAAAGAAATCTGGAAATGTTCTCGTGGCTTGGCGGAGTACTAAATTGAAGTCGTTTAAAACTTTGTTTTTATAGTAGATTATTTTGTTTGTCTTTTAAAGTTTGTTCCAGTACCATGGCGTGCGTTGTATCCATCAGTTTCGCTCTCAGGTAATCTTTCCCTCGCTATTCCACTTCACCGAACTGGTTTCATGTCCAATTCGTTGTTCGAGTCGCTCGCCTCTGGAACGGTCTACCCATTAAAATCCGACAGTCTCCGACCAGATACGTGTTGAAAGATCTTTACGCAAGTTGTTTGCTAGCAGAGCCGTAGGTTCTTAGTGTTTCCGCTCTATATTTTCGTCTGTATATATATGTAGGTACTTATTTATATTTTTGTATTTATTTTATCTGTGTATTTTTATTTATTTGTCTATTGTTGTTATTTATTATATATCCACTGTGTGCTTATCTTTTTTTTGTCTGCTTCGCCCAAAGGTTGACTGGTTGAGAATGCTTACGGCATTACGTCCGCTTTTTGTACGATAAGTTGTTCTTTTGTGCAATAAAGATTAAATAAATTAATAAATACTTTTTTGGCAACAAGTGGGACTTTTCGTTCAAAATCAGCTCAGCTCCCGGGCTGGTATTCTGGAGGCAAGTAGTCCGAAAGACGAATTAGTGTTTCTGCCTCTTCTTTCGGCTCTGACGACATGGAGTGACGATACGTACGGGTTATAAGTTTAGTAGGTATAAAAAGTTTTTATACATACATACATGACATCGATGTTATGATGGTTTAATTTGTATGAATAACTGCCACTGTTAGACGTGTTACCCAGTAATACAGAAACAAGACTAAAAGTACCTACATTAACAAATGTACTTACATCTTTGAGCATACATAACTGGAGTAGCCTTTCAGTAACTTACCCCTCTGTTGAAAACCTTGCACAATGTGCAAAAAATCATACAAAGACAATTTCACAATCGATCATTCACAAAATCGCCTCGCGAGATAACACTGACCATAAAAATGTCCGCATGTGCTGTTAGTCCATGTATGTAATAAACGTTCAACCACGTCAAGCTTAGAAAAAGATGGTATAATATTCAATTTGCAAGTAATTCTAATTTTTTTTATATAATAATATTTAAATGAAAATATTTTCATGACACGCCAAATTAAACGATTAGGTATGTAATCGATTTACAATTATTTTTGGATACGTCATGCATGACACTCCCCACGAGACTCTGTTTTCATGCTTTGTAAGAAACAACTTAATGGTATTTGAAAAAGAGTATATAATAATATTAGCATTGATTAATCAAAATTAGTTAAAACTTCGCTCTTGTGAAAATTAACCTAATTTCAAAGGGAATACTGTTAATAATAATATTTGCAAGGATTATCTAAAATGATAGATCAGTGACCCGAGACGATGACATCAATAATTATCGATAGTAAGTATGATTCACTAAGAACCTGCAAAATTGCCAAGTGGACACAATTTATTGGAAAAAGCGATTATCAAGCGGGTTCTACTGTAATATAAAACTACTCGCTACTTTATATGTACATATTTAGTTAATTTAAAGAAAAAGTGGTCATAAAGATAAATAAAAATCTTCATATTTAGCGATATTGTATTTTACAGCTTAACAATTATATCAATATACAATTGAGTTTCAATATCCTATTAAGATGCCCATAATAATTGATACTAAAGTTGTATACGTTGTGCAAATATCGATAGAATTTTAATGTCGACCTTATTTAATAACCCGAACCTCGCCCTACTGGTTAAGCCGATCTCACTGCCATTTACGTAGAGAAACACAAGGGCCGTTTTTCCATAGAAACCTAGTCCCCAGTTTTCTCCCTGGATAATGACAGTAGAGCAATAATTTTTTCCCATAAATCTAATGGCTACTAATAAAAAAAGAGATATTAACCTTCAAAAACCTAAAAATAATGCCAGATTTTCCGCTGTGTTGAAACACCCAGAAAACAATTTTGACTAGATAATTAAAATAAAGGAACACTGGAACACGACTAAAGCCTTTCTTTGATTTTTAATAAAAAAATAGTTAATTTTTCGTTAAAAAAAAACAGGGGACAACATAACGTTGACTTTATGTACTTTTAATAGGTATTTTCGGTCCAAGCTGCAGTTATCTCTATCGCGCTCTGAGGGAGGAGGCTTGAGGTTGGCGCGACAGCAATACATTTTACAAATACCTATTTCTCAATTATCTCGCCCTTGGTGTTTCCTCTTAAACCATGTTTCTACGAAGTATTTCCATGTGTAATATGTTTGTGCGCATCAAAATGAGAATGTGTTTTCCTTTTTCTAAATGTATGCGTGTGTAAATAAACCGATAGTTTTTGCATTAGTGAGTATCTAATCTTTTGGGTGTGTTTCTTCACCCCCCCCGCAAAATTCGGCAGACTTTTAGGTACAGTCGAGGTCATAAATATGTTTACACTTTTGCACCTTATTACAAGGCAATAAGGTGCAAAAGTGTAAACGTATTTATGACCTCGACCGTACTCAAATACGACATATAAGGCTACTCCAGTTATGTATGCTCTAAGACTTATATGTATCTACTAGACTAACTGCAATATTGTTATTGGCCCAGCGCTGCAAATAATCTCAACCGTCGAGACAAAATAAAATTGGCCGCTCTAATGGGCCTCACGTCTGGCTCATAATTCAACAAAATCTAATTTCCAGAATGTTCTGCTTCAATTCTACAATTGGCACAAACGAGGTTGGAAACTGAAGTTTGGCTCAAGTTCCGTGCAGCAGAGACTATGACGATTCCGCGAACAAACTTACCTAATTGCGGTTTTTGGGGTGAATCCGTAGAGAAATTTCTCTTGCACACGAAATATGACTTTGTTAGGGCATTCAAATAAACTGATGAGGCGTTATTACCGTGTGAGAATGCAAACAAAATGCTCGCTGTGGCTTATACAAGTCCAAATACAAATATTTATTCGTAACAATTGTTATAATATAAGTTATAAGTCATACAGAGGATACCTAACTAGCATGTAAGTAGTAATGTACATAGGCAATTATAATTACAATTATGTAATTTAGATTAGATTAATTGAGATTAGGAGTGAGGCGGGCACTGGATTCCCTTGTAGAGGCTGCGCAAGGAGTGGACAAGGCTAGACTGAACGCGGTTTCTACTCCGGAGTCTGGGGCATGGCTGCATGCGCTTCCCTCTCCACACTTGGGAACTCTCCTTGACGACGACTCAATGCGGGTGGCGGTGGCGTTCCGCCTGGGCTGCGATGTTTGCGAACCTCATTTATGCATCTGCGGCGCCAGGGTGGAGAGTAACGGGCACCACGCTTTGAGTTGCTGTCGTTGTGCGGGGAGATTCTCTCGTCACCACGCTCTCAACGACATCATCCGGAGGGCCTTTAGTCTCGGCCAATATTCCTTGCGTACTTGAGCCTTCAGGCCTAAGCCGGTCGGATGGTAAGAGGCCGGATGGTTTGACCCTGGTGCCGTGGCAGAAGGGTAGATGCTTGCTGTGGGACACCACTTGTGTTAGCACTTTCGCTGCCTCGCACCTTGGTCGCACCATCGGGGCAGCAGGAGCTGCTGCCGAGGCGGCTGCGCTCAGAAAGCGGGACAAATACTCCACATTGGTGAATTATTCCTTTGTCCCTCTTGCGGTGGAGACGATGGGTTGCTGGTGCTCAGAGGCCAGAACATTCTTGGCGGAAGTGGGGCGTCCTTTGCGACTGAGAGGGCATGACTCCCGTTCCGGGTCATTCCTGGTGCAAAGGTTGTCGATCGCAATTTAACGCGGCAATGCGGCGAGTCTGATGGGTACATTTGCGCCAGGAATGACACAGGGCGGGTTATTTGACTAAGTGTATTTTCATTGACATGTAAACTTTCCGTTTAAATTAGAATTTTAATAAAAAGTTTAACATACAACCATATGTACAAAATATTTAGATTAGTAATTTTTAGAAAAATAAGTATTATTATATTTTGAATTTACATCTGCGTAAACACTCATTTTTTATGTTCATTTTTTTATCTTAAGTATTTTAAGTTACAATGATGTAACTTTCACAATGTGAGCGGTAGGTTGAAGAACTCTTCATAGGCATTCGTCCTGCGCATAGCTAAGAAGCCAAATAATGAAATGTAAGTATGTATTATGTAATACATTCGTATTTATATGTTTAAAATCGGGGAAATATGGTTGTTATCGAATAATATCTAAGTGTGAACTTAATTCTGAGTGAGACGCCGATAATGGAGTTTCATTAATCAAATAGTCCTGGAGTTTGCCAGGAAAACGTCAAATACCATAGTACTGCAAGTTTAGTTAATTAACGCCGTTAATGATACTGCAATGTATTTTCCCATTTAATTCACATTATGAGCGACAAATGTTATAAATTACAAACGTTCCATTTGATTACTTTTCTACTTGGAGCGGAATGAAAAGCTGGGAACAAAAGTTTCTTCGGCAAACGTTCTTGCTATCCTTTTGTAAATAGGTATAGAACTCGAGGTATTGAGGCAGCTGCGAAATTCAACGAAATAAAACCCATGTTGACTTTTTATACCCTTCCTTAACAGGTATTAAAGTTGTAATTAGGGTAAGATAATTTGTTAAAGAGTCAAGCGTAAACTGAACGAATAACTTGTATTTGCTAATTAAAGTTAACCTACACTGACCGTTCAATTCCTGTAAAAAATTGATTTACGATTCACTCGGGAAATAAAAACATTTCCAGATCCGTTTTGCTGCAAAGTTTTTCTCGATGTAGAAATTTATCTCGGAGCCGAGCTTCGCATACAGAGCGAACGTAGAAAATGAAACAATAATGGAAATTCGATATGGCCGAGGCTAGGGGTAATGAACAATCAGGTACATTTTCTTCATAAATGGTCCGTTGTTGTATTTTGGCTCATAATTAATGGATACATACCGAATACACTAAAGAGCAATTAAAGGGTGAAAATCGAATAAAAAGTGTTTTCATTGCTCCTGACAATTTGACTAACTATTATATTTATATAATATAATAAGTATATATTTAAATAACTACAATGTTATCTTGACGTTAGTCAATTTAATGAAACTATATGGATGAGGCTCGAGGTAACGAACAATTTCATTTTCTTCATACCTAAATGATTACTTGTTGTGTGTTGTTACATGATGAAAACAATGAAAAAATACTCGTATTTACCCTCAACTTATAAAAAATACTACAATGTTTCCTTAACATAAGCCGATTTGTCAAGCCTTGATTCCTAGAGCGTAAGCCGCTTTCAATATCTCAGGGCACGTAGGCCTTTTGTTTGCAAATCTAAACATCTCAGGTTCAAACGAGCGTAAGCTAGATTTGTGTATTTATCCAGTCCTGCCTTTGGTTGTGCTTTGGTCCTCTCGTAAGACGCAATAGGAATAAATTATGAGCAAGTGACGTCGGCTATTTCGACTCTAACCACAAATATCGATCAATAGTTTGGTATTTTGTATGTGAATGCGATACTAAACTTATCGAACGACGGAGCGATGCGAACGAAGTTCTATTCGAACGAGGGAAGGAACCGAACGAAGTTCTATTCGAACGAGGGAGGGAACCGAACGAAGTTCTATGCTTCAGCTTGGGCCGAAAATCGTTTTGTATGTCCAGATGCCCGGATGAGCTTTCTTTTTACAGCTGTTCTCCTCTACAGCTCGCATTTCTCAATCGATTCTCGTGAAATTTTGTAAGCAGGCTCGTTAATTATATATATTACTAGCTGCTGCCTGCGACTCCGTCCGCGTGGAACTCGTTTATATCGTAGCTCCATACAAACTTTCACCCTCCACTTCATCCCCTTGGGGGATCATTTCCGGGACTAAACTATCTCTATACCAAATTTCATCCAAATCGGTTCAGCGGTTTAAGCGTGAAGAGGTAACAGACAGACAGACAGACAGACACACTTTCGCATTTATAATATTATGGATTTTTGTCGAGACACTTTTTCGAAATAAAAAATTGGCAGGCTCGTGACTTCTTCAGCTCACAGACCCATTAGCAACCCTGTGAAAACTCGGGGCACATTCTAGGGATTTGACATCGATAAAAAAGATGTCGTTATATAATAATTAATGAAACATGTGCTCATTGAAAATTCTCGATTACTATACAAAGGTTCGATATCACACCTGGTATCAAGCCTCTTAAGATAATAAATGTAGGTATTTAGATGTCATTTCAAACAAAATTACAATCAATGCCATTCATATGCTAGAGTAAGAAGAATATGTGAGGTAATATTCCGCTACGATTGTTACGAAGTCCAAAATAATCATGCCGCCTAAGAAAAAGTCACGCCCAAGTGAATATTCTATTAACTCGTGGATGTATTACTATTTATGTACTTTTAGCAATAAATGAAGATGGAATAATATATAATTATATAAAATTATTAGAATAAAACATTTAGTGCCAATGTGGAAATACTGACCTGGTTTAAAAATAAAACAAATTCTTCGAAAAAACACCTTTTTAGAATTTAAGAAGCAGTATACAAAGCGATTTTGTATAAATATAGTTATTTTGTAGAACATTTAGATGTTGACAGTAACATCGATATATTTAATTGTCCACAAAATATTGTGCTACGTCACTTTAGTATAAGTGCCCCGAGATATCCCAGGTTTGGCCATTAGCATTTATTTAGATGATAAAAGCATGCATGGAGAAAGCATGGATAGTATGGATGTTTTTGGAGTTACCTTTTCTGTCCGTCTGTTACCTTTTCACGCTTAAACCACTGAACCGATTAAGATGAAACTTGGTATGGAGATAGTTTAAGACCCTGGGGAATGACACATGGTAGTTTTTTTCCGGAAATCATCCAGAAAGCGGGTGAAATAGGGGCGAAAGTTTGTATGGAGCTACGATAGAAACGAGTTCCACGCGGTCGAAGTGGCGGGAGAAGCTAGTAATATATCCATACTAATATTAATAATGCGAAAGTAAGTCTGTCTGTCTGCTGTCTGTTACCTATTCACGGTTAAACCACTGTACCGATTGAGATGACATTTCGTATGGAGATAGTTTAAGTCCTTGGGAAGGACATAGGGACGTCTTTACTCTGGAAATAATTCCTTAAGTTGGTGAAATGGGAAAGAAAAGTTTGTATGGATCTATGGTATATTTTGTTATGACATAATAATAAACAATACATTAAACAAAATTCATTGTTGCTGGTTATTCATAAAAATAGCCCGATCTTATACTTAGACCTCTTTTTACCATCAGATTTCAAGAATCATTAATTATTTTATTTTATTTTCAAAACAGTGATTCAGTTTGTTGATATTTAAATAGCAAGTAAACAACTCTCAATTGATATGATACCAAAAAACTATTATAATGGAAAAATAAACCATCAGAAACTTTTTTAATTACTTACGATTTTCAATTTCAATAAAAAAGGAAAATAATCGAGCTCCCATTAGGGCCGAAAGAAGTAAAGTGCATTATACCTACTACCTCAACATAAATTACTGAACAATGTAGGTCCTAGGCCGTAAATTGCGTAATGATTCTACGACTTTACTCCATAAGGGTCGTTTTGCTGGTGGAAGCAAAGCGCGGACGGAAAACCACCGTTAGGAACTAAAACATTTCACAAGTCAAGGAAACAATAAGTATCAAACCATTTGACAGAACATTCCTTGCGCGGTTGGCACCTGTCAACAGCAAGCTGCCATTATTCCTACCAAATGTTTCATTTCGACAAAGGTGCCTATTATCAATAAAATATCCAATTTTCAAGCAGAAGCAACATCATAATTAACAGGGGTTTGGGACTCCATTTCATGCATAACTAAACAAAAGGCTGCGACCCCAAAATGGAGCCTGCGTGAACTATGGACTAAACTAAAACTTTAAACTAGAAACGACAGACAGATATAACCATGACTTAGTCGAGGTAGTAGATGTATGTAAATGTTTTATTTTTGGAAAAACGATATTGCCTTTCAGACGAATCGTTTCTGTCAATAAATGGACCTTACCTAACAGCCAGCACATCTATGACATACTTAACGTACATTTATCAAATACATTGATTACGATCTCCGTTTCCGTCTCTAAATCAGAATTTCACCTTTCCACAGATGTCCTTTATTGTAAACCGTGTCGCGACGTAGTTCAATTACTTTAAAACACAAGAACTGCTGAACCGTATAGTATATTATAAGGGAGACCGAGCTTTGATCGGCATTTTTCGTATTTTTCTGGAGAAAAAGAGTCTTCTCAGTACAAGGGTTCCTGGCCTACACCGTAGTCGATTTCCGCTACATACGAGGAAAACCATGGGATCGGTTACGAGCGTAGCGCGTAGCGATTCTTGGCAGTGAATGTGTTGGGTTATAAATAATACGGAGATGACGCTGTCATAGGGATCAAGATTAGCCGCTAAACGTAAATAAACGTATAGATAAATCGTTTTTCGATCCCTAAACTCGTAAATAGTCTAATTCATCAAAATCGTGAAATATTGCTCGTTTCATAGTGGTACGTATTGGATACAGAATACTTTAAGTCAGAGTAAGGCTGTGCATCCACCAGCCATGTGCTAACCTGCGTTTCTATACAAGAATGTAACACTTAGCTGTGAAGAATGCGAGACGTCAATATAAAAACACAGTTTAGCACATCAGTGGTGGACGCGCAGCCTTAACGGCTCTGCTAATCTATAATAGGTCTATGAAATTAATGTAATTATCTTGGTTTAAGACGTTTTAAGTAGATAGCTTTACTGATCGATTACACCACTTAAATGGCCTGTGCATGCATCGTACCTAACCTACTAACCGGACTTGTAAAATGCTATACTTTTAGCATTGATAAAAAATATGAATATGAATATGAATATTCACAAGAGCTGGCGCGTAATGTCTATGAAATTAATGACAGTTTCATATATTTTCCGCGCCAGCTCTCGTGAATCGACCTGTACATATTATACTATACACGGTGGAATTTAATCGGTGAACAGGAACCCATTTTTCTAATTCAGTAATCGATGGCGGTCACGTTTATGTAGTACTTAAGTGGAACCAAGTTTTTTTTTTATCATAACTAATTTTTAAGTTGAAATTAAATTTTAATTAAAATTTATTGTCACCCTACTAATGGTTTAGTCTGAAAAGTTTAACACCTCTTTTCAAACTATCAGCAATAGAAACTTAAAACATAAATGAGCAATAAGCTGTCAATTTGTCATTGTCAAATTCATAACAAACGTCTGATCTGTCTAGTTTCCCGCCAAAGCCAGCAAGCACTTGACGTATGTACACTTACGAGTAACTTCCCTTCAATAAAAGTAGGCTGTCCATTTATTCAGTCAGTGTACATTTTACCAATGTTAATTAAGTGTGATTAATTAGATTGTGAGCTATATTGCACGAGATGTCACGTATTGGTTTCTGTGTAGATTGATAATTAAGATTTTTGGATTCCTGATCACCGATTAAATTCCACCGTGTATATGCCAGCAAAAATGTGTAGTAGATAGTTGCAGCTAAAGACGTCACGCGCCCATGCAGAAGTCTGCCTCAGCCGTATACGGCTACGGTCATACCTTCCACCGATCGATGTAAAACTAATCTCGCAGGCTCGACCTGCTCCAAATTTTCATTTTCAAATAGAACTATAAGCCTAAATAACACACTTTTTTGCGTAGGCATTATCAACGGACTCCCTACTAAAGGGCCACGGTTCTCTCGTTACAGCTGTCTTTGTGTTAAACAATACTCTTTAGTACGATATTGTTCAAGCCGTGACTTTCACTAACCTTTGTAACCTCTTATTTTGGGGTTACCACCAGCCACCCAGATCGGTTGGCATAAGACTCTAATTAAATATAAAAATTACCTCAGGGCGCCTTGCTACCGGTTACTATTCAAAAGAAACACACATATGCAATGTAACAAATTATTTATTTATTTAACACACGTTAAATGTTTCAAGAAATGGATACGCCTTAGGTACACTAACCTTGTCCAAACAGTTTTATACAAACACTATATCACTGATTCTTCAGCTGCAGTAAGGAAGCCGATGTCCTTGGGGGCTTCAAGGTGAGAAGCTCAAATCATCAATGCCACGTAAGCTCTGGACATGTGCAACTGTCTTGCACCACCGAAGACCAGGGAATTTAGTGTAAGCGCCGGATGTACCGTAAACTAAGGACCCCTAATAACAAAATTACACCTAGGTTAAACGTGGTTCCGAGATTAGGTTTTGACAAACAGTCAAATACGAACAAAAGCGAATAACGGTAATACTCACATTATCGGGATTTTCTTCACTCAATAATTAACTTTTAAATTGCCATTATTTTAAATAAGTTTTATTAAAATTAAGGCGGCATGTGAGCCTTAAAACTCATGATTTAAATTTATTAAACTTTGCGATCTTCGCCATCTTTCTAGAAGCTTCGCTGCGAGCTTTAGCTAAATCAGAGTGGGTGCGACCGTTCGCTTTGGGAGCTGCGGTCAAAGAGAGACACCAGCGCACTCGTACTTGCCCATGTCGTGTTTAAAATCTGAACTAACGTCACATGTGACGTATGTCCTGTTTAATGTGTGAGAGTATTGAATTATCGACGTAGGCTGCTAATGATGAGAAATAACGCGCGAGATAACTACCAGATGGCGTTAGGATGCACTTATCGATCTACAATAACAACTAAACAGAATTCTTTAAAACAACAAAAATAGTTGTTACACCTTTACCAGATTTTGCTGTAGTGTACAGTCGAGTTCATAAATATATGTACACTTTTTTACCTAATCGAACGCGTTTGCATACTAATTGTTAGCGGCCGCATTCGAGTTGGTAAAAAAGTGTACATATATTTATGAACTTGACTGTACAAACAAGAGATGCTAAAAGATACGTATATAAATTTGAATTATAGGACTATTTGTTAAGGGCATTGGGTAACCTTGTATGAGAAAAAATGTCGTTTTTATTTTTTGCAGCGGCCAAGGATGTTTTTTTAATAATCGTTTAGTTAGAGGACCTCTTAATACGCATATATATCCTACTAATATTATAAATGCGAAAGTTTAGATGTTTGGATGTTTGGATGTTTGTTACTCAATCACGCTTAAACGGCTTAACCGATTTGGATGAAATGTTGCACGAAGATAGTTTATAGCTTGGATTAAAATATAGGATAGTTTTTATCCTGGGTCCACGCAGACGAAGTCGCGGGCGGAAGCTAGTATAAAAATAAACGCGTTAAACAATATCGGAGCCGAGATGTTTTAAGTTTGAAGTTTTGTCTATAACTTTTCAACATGACCTGTGAAAATATATATTGCAAATATCTCGGCTCCGATACATTTTAGTGTATTAAATTTCATAACAAAATATGTATGTTTTGAGTAGATCTATCATAATTCATAACCTACAACTTTTACGAATGGCCGCACATCTAAAAAAATGACAACATTTTTACCCAAACCCCTCTGCGTTAATTTTTAAATGCAAACAATGCTGTGGCATCCCAGCTTCCAAACGAATAAACTCATTTGAGTGCAGTTTTTTTCATCAAAATTTTTGTCCATTTTGTCGTGGGTGTTTTAAATTATTGATATTGTAGTTATTAACGAAAATGTGTTACGCAATGCACGGTGAAACTAGAGCACTAAATTGCGATTGACTGCAGCATTCAATGTAGATGAGGGTGGTGGTTTGGTAAAGGAAACTCCCAAAAAGAGTTTCTTGAGCGTCTAGTCAAATTGGGCATGTCGGTCGCTTCTAGCGGTTTATTTCTTTCTACTCACACCCTCCAACTATAAACAAGCGTGGGATTTGTGGCACTTACAATGGCCCATTAGTCTAACTTCTAAATAGATTGTCACCTAACAGATAAACCTTATACGAATATTTATTTGCACATCAGAAGTGTTTTTGCACGAGAAAGTTGTTGAAATAATCGTTTCACGCTGTGTTTAAAACACTGTAGATTACACTTTCGCCTAACTCATTAACGTGGAGTGCTAATGGATTTTATTCCAAGATCTAGATTTGTTTTTGTTCGTAATGAAGTGAACGCGCTTGCAAATTTGATCTTTTTGTATTT
This sequence comes from Epinotia ramella, assembly GCA_947578815.1. NCBI lineage: Eukaryota > Metazoa > Arthropoda > Insecta > Lepidoptera > Tortricidae > Epinotia > Epinotia ramella. The sequence goes on along the minus strand of OX388202.1, from coordinate 17,900,454 downwards.
TCCCCGTTCCTGTGTAAGTGAAAAAATGTTTTTATTTCTCAAAAATCAAAAGCGAATAGGATACTTGAACGTCGGATATTTAATAGCCTACCATGTATTTATTTTAATGTGACATTTCTAATTATAATTTTAATTTTATATATGATAATAATATAAACATTGACTGCAAATTTGATAAATTATTTAACATACTGACATATTATATGAATATTCATTTTCCCATTAAACGGTTAAATAATAAATCGAACATTCCATGGGCAACTGACGAACTGCTTGGATATATGCAAAAGTATAGAGATCTCCATGAAATAAGACGTCAATATCCACACAACCGTCTTATATCGGATTGCATTCAGCATTATTCTCAACTCATAAAATCCGAGACACTACGAGCTCGACAGTCGTACATTGAGAATAGGCTCAAGGAAAGTAATCCTTCCAAGGAAATATGGCGTGTTAAAAAAGAAGAGATAGGATCGAAAACAATGTCTCAAAATATCTCTTTGAAAAAACAAGATTCAAACGACTACATATCCTCCGAATCAGTTCCAGGTGCATTTAATACACATTTCGTGAATATCACTGCTAAGTGCTACAGAGCGATGAGTCACGATCCAAACAGTACGTCAGTAGGCACCGGGGTGGCTCCGATATCCCAACATTCACACTTCCTATAGTTGAATGGATAAAACTATTAATAATTCTAATAAATGCTATGTTTCAAAATGGAGTATACTCTAGTGCGCTAAAAAGTACTCGAGTCTGTCCGGTGTACAAAGGAAAGGGCGACAGGGATGATGTAACAAATTACAGACCTATAACGATTGTACCTACCATTTCGAAATTGGTAGAGTCCATTCTTTCATCTTCTCCACCACAACGGCGGCACTTAACATCATTGTTGTGTTGTGACTGGTCTGGATGATAGGTACAAACTGGCTGGTATACTGTGTGACTTATCGAAAGCATTCAATGTTATAAATCACAAATTGCTCATGACAACGTTATGGTATTGTCAATTCCGCCCACAAGTTGTCTGATTGCAAACAGGTACTGAAAATTTCTAGCAACGGCAAAATACTCACTTCTGATACTGGTTCTATACACTTGGGTATTCCGCAAGGATTAGCAATTGGCAATACGTTATTTTTATTATTTGTGAATGATCTTCCATCAGAAATCACGAGTGCCCTTTCTGTATTATTCGCAGATGACACAACTGTCGTAGTTAGCGCAAGGACTCATGAGCAGCTTGCTGAAAGGATCCGCGAGGCATATTGCCAACTGCAGACGTGGTTTTCCTCAAATGGCTTGCTTTTGAATCTCGCTAAATCGAATATCATGCTTTTCTCAGGTCGTAACTCCGCAGCATCCCTGTGCATTGCTGATGGTCCGTTACATAATGATGTAACGAGTGCATATTTCTGGGCTTTACGCTTGATTCGAACCTTAACTGGAAGGGCCATGTTAACCAGCTGTGTGTGTGGTAGACTGAGCAGTGCTGTATTTGCTCTAAAAAAGCTAAACCCGCTAATATCCAATAAGTCCGTTACAGTTCGTATATTTTTCACATTTCCACTCTTTAATATCCCACGGTATAGTGATATGAGGCAATTCTACGGATGCTAAGCGAGTATTCATACTACAAAAACGCGCTATTCGAATACTGGCTGGAGTAAAGCACATACATCCGTGTAAGAAACTTTTTTAAAGTAACGGTCTCATGACGCATTACTCATTGTACATATATATGAGGTATTGATGTTCGTGAGAAATAATTTGCCGATGTTCTAGCGCTTTGAGGTCACGGGCAAACAACTCCGATCAACAGGGAGACTCTGAACGGTCCCGCGTCGCATGGCACTTTCATGTAGGAATCCTCGAGTGATAGGCCCAGCCTATTACGAACGACTACCCGTCGAATTGCGAACAGAGTCACCTGACGACACATTCGAACGCCAACTGAGAAACTTTTTATTGAAAAACGCATTATATTCAGTAAAGGTATTTATGGACATTAAACATTAATAATATCACTATTATTGACATTTGAAATTATATCGTTACTTGTATTGTTTGAATTTTTAGTTTTTAAGGTATAAGTAGTTTGTTATCTGGTGATCTATAAGTGATATTATCTTAGTCATTTATTTACATTTGCCTATTAATTAATTGTGACTATAATTTGAACCAAATGTAACTTGACATTTTATTACAATTCTTATTCTCTTTGACGATCATAATATAAATTCATGTAGATTAAGCTGGCTTTAATTTATTCTGTAATTGTATATTATGAAATAAATAAATCTAAATCTAATCTAAATCTATTAGCTTAATTCTTCTCTGTTTAAAAATATTTCCTTTGAACTTATCATTACATCAGATTTATCAGTGTAAGAGTTGTGTTATGCCACAAACGTAATAAATAATTATACAGCTATATAATATCTAATTCGCTTTATCTAACTACATACCTATATAATGAGAACCGTGCAAGTGCACGTTAATGCCGTAAAACGTAGGTAAAGTTACATTATTTATAAATAGTAAATTCACAATTGCGTAGATTTTGAAATTAACACTTTCAAAATAGTAATGATTGTGCGCATTTAATGCTAAGCTGATTAAGTAACGCTAGTAAATCTCATTAGGCATTACGTCACAAAGCACTAGTTAGGTAGGCTTTGACAAGCGATTAATTATTTAGCCCTTGTCCGGAGTTCGGATGCGGCTTTCAAACCGCATTGGAAATTTATTTATATTAGGCAACTAGTTTTACACAATTGGAGCGATGAATTGTGTCAGTACAGTGTTTTAGAGAGGAGCCGAGTTCATGTCGAGTGCAGCCTTACTGGCGAAGCACCTCCGCCTTACAGTCAACCAACAACCCCACTACTTGTTCTTTAGGTATGTAGTGTGTTGGGTTGCTGATGAGCTGATGACTGAAGGATTTTGTACTGAGAATTAAAAAAACTTGGATCTTACTGGTTCTGTACGACGACAAAAATCATTCGATTGTAACTGGTTACGAACCTGCGATTACGTACGCGGGAAGAACCACTAAACTGTCTAAAGACGAATATTGTCAAAGACAAATTGGAGTGTTCAGATATATTTGATCCAGGCCTTGGACGGTACAGATAACAATGGTCTCAAATGTACATGGTAGGAATCAAACAAATCAATCTGCATCCGAAACAGTGTCGCAACCCAGTCTTCATTACCCTAACGAAGCATCTTCCGGTACACAAGCGAACTAACGTAATTATTTTAGTGAGGGCCCCTCGGAGCGGCGCGATGCGACGGTAATTAAACTCTAATGAAATATGCTATAACAGGGTCAGCTCTAAAATAATAAATAACAGTCTACGTCTTTGTCATCATTATTTAAGGCCGCCGGAAAACGTTTCTTTGGAGAAATGTCTCTAGAATTTAGTGAATTTTACTGCTCAATTTGTCACAATTATTTCAGTATCGGGATGGCTAGGCCGGGCTGGGCTTGGCACTAACTGCAGGCTGTTCGGGAAAAAGTTCCGCAACTTAGTTAATTTGGCTGTGTAAGTTTTTAGTAAAAATGTGTAGGCTAGATACCTATTCTTGTTAGAAAGAGAACAGTGTTGTGTAGCTTATTATGAACTATTGTATTCATCATGGAGAGTGTTGTACATCCATTGTGTGAAATTTGATTTCTAATCAAAATATTTTTAGCGCGTTCATTATAATTTGTAATTTTACTAAATTAATGGGAAATAAGAAGGCTTAGCAAATGAAATCCTATCTGTGTTATATTGGGAGTTGACAAAAAAGATAGCGTGCCGGGACAACGCACAAAGAGACGGCATTCAGATGCCTCCAGCTTCAAAGGGAACATCGAGATATGACACAACCCCGTGCGTCTCATACATACATACTTAAGCATTAGGTACATGTTTTCCATGTGGCGAAACGTAGCAGCTCTTACTTCTCTAGTATACGAAATTCCTATTTTGTTTCAAACATTTATGTGTGACAAACATTACATACAGAAAATACTAGAAAGAATAAAATAAAACGGTTTTGTCACGAAATGTTTTACAGACAGCAGCTGTTTTAGTTTTGGATATCTCTATAATAAAAGTTTAGGTAGGTGTACTTAATACACCTACTAAAACTTTTTATTATATCTACTCAAGTGTTTACGGAAGGGATACGATATAACAAAGACCCGTATTATTAACCTATGTAGAAACTTAACCCTTAAATGCATAATGATGTATATATGCATCGTATATTGTATATGTTTTTTTAAATACTATGATTTTTTTCTTTATTTTTCCCTCAATCTATACAACCATGACACATCTATTTCAATTTATTAAAAAGTTATACAAAAAATCATGCATTTAAGGGTTAAAGCCCCTTGGTCCTTCACAATTATAAGAGATTGAAGCCGGCACAGATAAGTTAGGAAACTTTGTTCAGCTGTAGTCATAGATGCTAAATAAATTAAAGAGGAAAAAAAAAGCGGCCAAGTGCGTGTCGGACCACGCACAACGAAGGGTTCCGTGCCTATTAAAAAGGTCGTATCACTACCCAAATCTTATGGCACTTACGTCCTTTTCTTTAAGAAAGGCACTTTTCTAGAAATATCTCGTAAACCTTTGAACCGATCTTGTTCAAAACAATTTTTGCTGAAAGAATTGAATATGTCCATGTTTTTTTTTCATATTTTTGAAATACACGGATCAAAAATTAGAGGGGGGGGCCCCTCTAATTTTTGATCCGGACACAATTTTATTGACTTTCGGGGTTTATTATCTCCGACTCTATTCACTTAAACAAAAAAACTGCTGAGAAACCTTATATTTATTTGGAATGGCCTATCGGTTGATGCGCCACACCTGGGCTTGCATTGAACATTTTTTTTTTTTTATTTCAGTTTCACATATATGGAGTGCACCCATAAAAAAAAAATGTGTTTTAATTACAAAACTATGTAGCGGCTAACAAAATACACCTATCCTTAAAACTTCATTCAAATACTCCTTATAGTTTTCGAGTAAAGTGCCTGTGTGAATATTTATTTATCTATATAAGTATGTTTATCGTCGTCTAGTACCCATAGTACAAGCTTTGCTTAGTTTGGGACTAGGTCGATTTGTGTAAGATTGTCCCTTAATATTTTATTTTTATTTACATACGGACGGACAGACAGACAGACAGACAAACATGATGAATCCCTAAGGGTTCCGTTTTTTGCCATTTGGCTACGGAACCCTAAAAATGGACGGGTCACAGTCATCTTAACACATTCACTACCAAGAATCGCTACGCGCTACGCTCGTAGCCGATCCCGTGGTTTTTCTCGTATGTAGCGGAAAGCGACTATCGAGTAAGTGCTCGCGAGGCGGGGTCCTGGTAACGAAAGTGTTAAGAGACCCAAAAGACAAGTGGTGAAAGAGGTCACAGTCTGGTATCCCAGAGAAAGAAAGAGAAGGAAAGGAAGACCCCACAAAAAATGGGAAGATGCCCTAAGGACCATAGCACGGCCAACATGGAGAAGAGCTGCGAGGGACAAAGAGAAATGGAGAGTTATAGGGGAGGCCTATGCCGTTGGGCAAAACAACTCACAAGCACAAATGCAGAAACATACATACTTACTATACCAAAACTGTAAAAGTTGGAATAAAGGCTATCTTTATCTATATCTTTAAGGCGATTCTCCCACTGCACCGCGTCCCGCCGCGGTGCGCGGAGCGGCAGATTATTTACACGCGCACTGCCGCGTCGGCAGTGTGTTGTACTAGGCGTGTTTTCTATATAAATTGAGGTTCTTGCATACAATGGTAAAATCTGCCACTCCGCGCACCGCGGCGGGACGTGGTGCGTACCTACATAGGTTGGTGAAGCTATAATGACGAAGACGAATTTTTAAAGCGAATTTGCAAGTCGGTTCAGAATACAATAGAAATATTTTGAAGAGATCCATAAATATGATTCAGTTCGCACTGTCCATAAATCTTTTCATTGAAGATGCGAACAATAAGAGTTAATGTTGAAACATCCGCTTGATGATCTGAACCTTATCTGTGTGAACTTAGCAAACCGACTTGTTAAACTAGAATCCGCTAATTAGCAAAAGGATCTGCTAATGTCATCGCTAATTGTGGATGCAAGCACTCCGCTTAAGTTTCGTCGCCTTTACAGATAGGGAAACTTGGTTTTGACTTACCACTGAACTCTCTCTGAATCTTGGATGCTCAGTAACATGTAATGCTATAACTACCTATTTGAAAGCTGTAGACCAAAAGCTATTAAGCAAAAAAGATGTAAGTGTGAACTACTTTGTTCCAGCGCTAAAATGTATTTTTTTGAAACGGTCGCTTCCATGCTTTGATTAACAATCTCTCGCGGTTGAAACTAACCAAACATATACATTGATGGGTGTAATTGTGTAACACGCAGGCTAGGAATAATTTTGTGAAAACAAGCAAAACTCTTCCATGACAAATCCCCGCACAACATATGTAATAGAAATATTCTTGCTGCGGGTTTGAAAACAAAATATAAATGGCGAAATTCTGCGGATTCTGTTTGGAGTGCCGATATGGGATACGATATAACAAAGATCCGTATTAATAACCTATGTAGAAACTTAAAGCCCCTTGGTCCTTCACAATTATAAGAGACTAGCTTCTGGCCGCGACTCCGTCCGCGTGGAACTCGTTTATATCGTAGCACCATACAAACTTTAATCCCCAATTTCACCCCCTCCGGGGATGGTTTCCGGGATAAAAACTATTTTATGTCCTTCCCCGGGATCCAAACTATCTTCATACCAAATTTCATCTCAATCGGTTCAGCGGTTTAAGCGTGAAGAGGTAACAGACAGACAGACAGACACACTCTACATTTATAATATTAGTATGGATTGAAGCCGGCACTGATAAGTAGGAAACTTTGTTCAGCTGTTACTATGTTTAAAATGTATTTTACTCTCCCAAAAGGCTGTATTATTGTACCTGGTGATTGATGGCTATTTTTAACTTCACTAGGATAATATAAGACTCGATGAAAATGATACAGTATCTACAATATCTACATAAACCATTAATGAATCCATACAAATGGCATTTTACAGGTATGAATGTGAAATTTACAGTTACGAGTAAGCAGTTCATTTTGTTACTTTCTTTAGTTCAACCTTACCTTACCTTTAGTGACTGTGCCAATGACAACACCATGGGCACATACTATACAATTTAACACAAATATTCTTTATTGCTCACCAGAAATAGTAGATAAAAGAAAAATAGACAACAGGCAGTCTTATCGCTTAAAAAGCGATCTCTTCCAGACAACCTCTGAGACGATGCAAAAAAAGATATTATTTGAGTAGGTGAAAACAGAAAAACAGAATATAAACAACTTAACTATAAGAAAGACCATACATTTACATAAATATATATATATATATATATATATAAACCTACATACAATAACTAAATGTCATAGAAACAGTATCACTTACAGTCGAAAACAAACAGCACACACCAAGTAGGAATGACTAGTTACGGAAGAGAAAAATTGTAATCATTAAGTCTTGTTTTAAAAATAGGAAGAAACTTAGCACGTTTAATTTCAATAGGCAAATAATTCCACAATCGAATAGTTCGGAAAGTAAAAAAAATGTTGTAAAATGTAGAGTTTGATGGGGGAACACTCAGAAGCATTTTCTGATCAGACCTAGCAGAAGAAATAAATTTAAAGCGTTACTTGAGGTAGCGAGGAGTTGCAGGGTTAAAAAGAATTCCATAAAGGTGGGCGAGAATGTGAGAGCTACGTCTGGATCGGATAGGAAGCCACTTGAGTTGAGAACGAAAACTGGATACGTGGTCATATTTGCGTAACCCAAATATGAACCTGATACATTCGTATTGAATACGCTCAAGCTTGTTAAGTTACTATTTAATTGAATGACTTTTAAAAAATTATTAGTACTTACTGGAACTCTTACAAAATATTAAGACGAAGCAACACTGTTGAAAATTCAAGTTAATTTATGAACGTATGCTCAGCGAGCAAAAGTTCTAATGTTGATAGCAATAAAACTTTGCTTTTACCAGGTTGTTGGCACAGTATGATGCGCAACTTCATACTTAACTATTGAGCGCAATTACGTTAAGTATCCCGGATAACTTTACAACCTTCACTCAAGGAACTCCGATATGAAGCTTACGTATTATAATCTCGAAATGATATTAAAACTTCATCTAGTTCTAAAATTTCAATCATCTTGAAGTACTCTGCTGAGATTAAATGATAAATGTCATCTGAAATACTAAACTAGATTCAACAAGATAAAGCGCATCAGATATCCGTTATTTTCTTCATCATCATCATCATCATCATATCAGCCGAAAGACGTCCACTGCTGGACATATGCCTCCCCCAAAGAGTGCCAAAGTGACCGGTCCTGCGCCACCCGCATCCAGCGGACTCCCGCAACCTTTACCAGGTCATCAGTCCACCTTGCGGGGGGCCTACCCACGCCGCGCCTTCCGGTACGTGGTCGCCACTCGAGAACCTTATTGTTCTCCTTGTTATTTTCTTGACACATACTAAATTGCGTGTCAGTGTGTGAGATTTTCTTCCCAAAAATTATAGCGCTAATTTGTATTTATCATTTTCCTACGGCAACATGAAATGTTCATTACATCGAATGTTCGTCATTACTCGGGAATTCGTCCTGTGGGGACAAGCCGTTAAAAGGGCGGGAATGTAAATCTACATATACCTAATAATCTCAGGAGACGGCATACGTTAGTGTTGTTTATGTGTAGCAATTTTACGGCTGTGGCACATGCTAACCTTAAAACCTGTATTCAAAGTTAGGGTATTAATAGAACATACGTACTTAAACTTTACAAAGTTATATTGCAGCAAAGAAAAGTATGCAAAATATTTCAGAGATATTTCTTTACATTTACCTGCAATTCATAACTCCCCAAGCAAGATCCCCTAAAGCAACAGTAATTTCAGTAGGTACATATTCCAAATAAAAAGTTAGAGCTTATATTTACAAGTATGAATTTGACATATACCGTTATACTGAAACAAAAGGAATAGCGGTGGTTTAGCTCTTCTGGCACCGCAAATGATATCCCCATTTTTTTAATCAAAATGCTTGCATGCTGCAGTTAAGATTTGTTGTTTTTATATGAAATGACTCATTTGCCTGCAAATTAAGGTGTAAGGTAAAAGTAAGGCGACTTCCTGATTTGTCGGCTATCAGTAAAGCTGTCAGCCGTCAGTCGAGTTAAGCGGCCTTTAGCCCTGGCGAAATGCAATGCACTAACTGTACTCACACTCACTGATTAGAGTGAGATGGTTTATCTCCCCTCCGCCAGTTAGTGCACTGCATTTAGCCAGGTCTAAAGGCCGCTTTAGTATCAATTCTAGCGTGCCTAAATTTAAAGGAGTGCTTCATGACAGGCGCGGGGTGCGAGGAAGCGGCGCGGTCCTACTGAGACAACTACTGCAAAAAACGTACATTTTCGTAGTAGTAAAATGAAGCCCCGCTTCGGCGCGTGATTTTACTACTGCGAAAATGTAATACGACAGAATACCAAGTGAGGAGATCTGTGCAACATAAGTAAGTTCACGTCAAAGAGTGGCCTAAGGAAGGTAGCGTTAATTACGCGGCTTGTTAATTCTGCGTTCTTAGCCTCCGATGCAACTGGAAGTTATACGAGTAGGTATAACGTGTGTTTGCCTTTTAAATGCGTACCTATACCGGCGCCTCGGGAGGATTCCAAATAATCTTAAACGCGTGTTTCTGAGGCCTTATTAATAAAATCGGCCCTAAGGAGTAAATAAAATCGTATAAAGACAGCTGAGATTGGGTCACTTTTTATTTTATTTCCATACCATTACAAATTGGTGACCAGTTATATATATGAAAAAAAAAAGACCGGGTTGCACTCCGGGAGTGCCGGCAGAAGTGAAAACTCAATAACATTGTAACAGTTTTTCGATCAGGTCACGTGACATCTTACGGTGTCACCCTAAAAATTAATTTGACGCAAATTTATAAACAATTATCAATTATTTAGGCGGACGGGCCGCGGGTGCGTTGGGTGCGACGGGCCGCCGGCTCGCGGGCGGCGGCAAACACAATACCAATTTATTTTTGCCATTGCCAAATATTTTTCAAAGCTTTATCTCTTTAGGAATAACGTCTAAATTAGAACTATTCGAATTTGAAAGAACAGCAGACGGTGGTGGCGACCAAAATATAAATTTGTTTTTGCCGTTGGTAAATATTTTTCTAAGCTTTATCTCTTTATCCCTAAAGAGATAAAGCTTAGAAACGCCCAAATTCGAACTATTCGAATTTTCTCAATAGCAAAACGGTGAAGGACGCGTTCGTTAAAATTACAAATTTATTTGCAGAATATGCTATTGCAAAAAGTGTTTAACGGCTTTATACTCTTACGAATAGCGTTCAGTTTTGAATGAAGTCGAATCGGCTAGCAGCAAAAAGTGACCTCCTTTACATCTGACGTCACAAAACTCTGTCGCGTATTTAACAATTTTTCCCCATCCCAAAAAGTGCTCAGCGCCGCTAAAGAAGTTTTCACTTCAATAAAAAAACGTGCGCCGAACTCAGCTTACTTTATATCACACTAGCTTCTGCCCGCTACTCCGTCCGCGTGGAACTCGTTTATATCGCAGCTCCATACAAAATTTCACCCCCCTATTTCACTATCCATAAAAACTATCCTTCCCCGGGATCTTCATACCAAATTTCATCTCAATCGGTTCAGCGGTTTAAGCGTGAAGAGGTAACAGACAGACACATGGATTTTAGGCCTCAGGAAAACACCTTCAAAATTATTTGGAAGGCTCCCAAAGCACGTGGTATAGGCTCTCATGCCTATGTACCGGATGTAATGAATTAATTAGATTAGCTCTGATTTATTGTATTAGGGTTATTATTTTTAATGCTTTTTTTTTAATTCAAATTAATTAACAATAAATCCTACATTTGAATACTTTAATTGAACGAACGAGCGAAGCGAACGAAGTTCCCAATTTCAGCTTGGGCAAAATGCTCTCGTATGTTCGGTTGTCCAGATATCCGGATGTTCTCCTCTACAGGTTGCATTTCTCAACCGATCCTCGTGAAATTTTGTGAGCGGGTTTGACAATTATATGGAATTGTTTTGTTGATTCAGTCGCTCATAGAGCCCCTAGTCTTTTTTTATGTAATAAAACGGCATTCAAATTTAATACTAGCTACGTCTCGTTTTTGGGAAAAATCGATAACTTTTTTCTTAATACTACGACGGTGGCAAACAAGCGTACGGCCCGCCTGATTATAAGCGGACACCGCAGCCTATAGACGCATGCAACTCCAAAGGAGTAACATGGGCGTTGCCGACCCTTGATATGTTTGAGGATTCGCCGTGTTGACAGCTGAAGGAACAAATTCCCTCGCTCTTAACACAACGCATCCTCGGGAGCTCTGGCGACCTTGCTCACCTCCAGGAACACAACGCTACTACAGAGAAAGAAGTAGTGTTATTATAGCTGTGGTCTTCTGCAAGGCGGAGATACTTCTTATTTAAGTCTTAAACTCTCTGTCCTATTTCACCGTACTGGTTTCCTCTCAAATTCCTTCGCTGTTCAGGCTATTCGTCTGTGGAATGATCTCCCTCTTACCGTCAGGCAAGCTCAGAGCAAGTTCACCTTTAAATGCAAGTTGCGTAAGCATCTCTTATTAACCATTAAACATTGATGATCCTCATGATATCTTTGTTCGGGTACATTTAATTGTATGTATTTATGTAAGTATAAGTAAGTTTATATTGTATGCATTATATATGTATGTATATTAATTAAATTAATTGATTTGTGTTTCCATTCGAGTCTCTGTACTTAGGATCCTGCACCACTAAAGTTTCTGTTTAGCCCAATGGTTGACTGGTAGAGAATGCCTTAAGGCATTAAGTCCGCCAATTGTACTTCTATTTTTATATTTGTGCAATAAAGTTTAAATAAAAAAAAAAAAAAATACTTCCCCAGTTGGGCTGCTCCAAATTCGAGCGGGATGACATTTCGCTGTGCCCTACCTCACCTGTATTACTCTGGATTTTCACCCACGACGACAAACAAAGATCAGTCTCTCAGTTGTTACTTATGAAAAATAGACGGGTCAACTCAAACATTTTCTGTATAAGGACATGTCGTATGATATCGCCTCTAAGGGTCGTTTTTACCCTCATCTTCATCGATATCTCGCCGACACGTCAGTCATCGCAGACCATGACACGAGCAGCCGGTGTCAATACTCCGAGTCGATGTCGGAAATAGAGGTGATTGAATAAAAACGAAGTTAGGCCCATTGAAAACTAATTTCTATTGTGAACAATAAATGCTTTCAGCTGCATAAACTTAGCTCAGCTATAAATGAACGACGGACTCATTCAGCTAGGCTTGCAAAGTCTGTCACGGCACTATTTATCAAACAGATATCAATAAGATAAGGTTTTAAGGGAAAAACAAAAATGTGTTTGCACTTTTCCGAGTCAATCCTATATTGCAAAGGTTGTCGCGATTCAACGCGGCATTGCGACTAGTGTGATGGGCACTTTTGCACCCGGAATGACACGGGGCGGGCTATTTGACTAAGTGTGATTTTAATGACACATATTGCTTTTTAATGTTTTGTATAGTTATATACGAGTCGGGCGCCAATGTTCCGGTCGTAGTATTTGTGTATATAGTGCGTTTCTTAGTGATCGCGAGGAAGTGAGAAATATAGGTCAATTTAGCTTGATATATTGATATCATAATCTACCTCTTTCCATATTATATAAGAATGTTAACTTACATATTCTGCTTTGTGTATCTAGGATACCAGAGAGAACGAAGGTATAATTTTACTTATTTCGACCATTTTTCAACCTACTAATTTGCTTTACTTCAAATCGTATGACGATTAACGCACGATTTTGTTAATATTATAAGGAATAAGGTATATTTACCAGACTCACAAGTCGTGAACAGAAGTCGAGAGAGTATGTTTCTTACTGTTTTAACTTTAGTTTAAACATGTTGACGTGACAACAGGCAAAAATATGTAAAAATTTTGTTAATCCGTTAATACAAACATTTTTTTTTAATGTACTGAGTCTCATGGTCACCCTAATTGTTACATTAAGCTGTCACTTTAAGCTTCGGACCAAGTGACTCCAGGCGTAATCGCAAGTAATCACCTTATATGATATTTGCTATATAATTCCTGCAGGCGTCCAATGTATCACTGTTCCATAGGAACTTCTACCTCGAGTTTCACACCCTTAGGGGATAATTTTCGGAATAAATAATCACCTTTGTCCTTTTCCGGGACTATAAGGCTAAAGCCACCTTAAATGTCATCTAAATCGGTTCAGCAGTTGAAGCGTGAAATGATAGACAGATACTTTTGAATTGAATATTAAACAGGCAATAACACATTTCGCCCACGTATGTCGTTCAACGAACGATAATTACAGTCATAAGTAAATGGGGTGTAGACTCGAAACTTATTATTACTGCAAAAGAAAGAAGGCAAAAAAATATGGCTAGTGACGAAAATCCCATTCAGATATCTCAAAGAATTACGAAGCTACAACCGTTTTAATATTGCTTGTTAGAGAAAGAAAACGCAAACAGTGTGTGACGTCACATTACAGGATGCTGCTGAGGGGCCGCATCGACGGCGGCGCCGAACACGATGGGCACGGCAAATTGCCGTCTTCTAGTGACGTCACAATCTTCCAGCGTCATCGTTTCGTATGAAGTTTCGTTTTGCGAAAAAGGGACAGAACATACCCCTTCTTAAAACTTTGGACACTTATAACTTCGTGATTATTTAACCTTTTGCGTTGATTTTCTCTCCATTTGACTACATTTTTAATCCTTTTTCGAGAAAATATGACATTATTGATTATTTTATTTAGTGTTTAACTGTATATATTTTTATGTGCCGACATTTGTAAAATATAACATGTCGGGATCCTAAACGAAACATTTTTCAACAGGAAAATAAATAGTAGCGAGCTACACAATGTGATTTGTCATAGCGGAAAATATTATTCTTTTTATTCGCCAATGCCTGGGAGCACGATTTATAAATCTCTCTATTAATAGGACATTGTTTTATGTTCAATAATAGTACGAGTTAATAATTAAAACGAATGCTTCGTCGCAAATTATCGGCCATCGGCGTTGTACGCTCTTCAATTTTGAATTCTATTCCCCAAGCTTAAGTTCTATAATGTAAACATATTTATATTGATGGCTACGTTCGGTTCGTGTTGCGGTCGCACCGGCTGTAGGGTCAACTAGTCTTCGACTGTTTCACAAATCTACAAGAGCGACCAAAAAACACCCCATTTGTAGTTGTTTCCTCTCAATTTCGCTGTTATCTTCCTGATATTATACATGCAAAAGTTTCGATGTTTGGATGTTTAGATGTTTGTTACTCAATCGGGCTTAAACGGCTCAACCGATTTGCATGAGATTTTGCACGAAGACAGTTAATAGCCTGGATTAAAACATAGGATAGTTTTTATCTCGGGTGCACGCAGACGAAGCTAGCTTTGAATATTTCACCAATATACCACCAATCCACCAGTCACTCGACTGTGGCAGCAAAGCATAAAGAAAATCTTACTGTATAACCTACCCATATGATGTTGGTATATGTATATATTTAAGTTAAATTAATACATTTTGGGGGTTGGGGTTTTAGACGGTATTCCAAGGTTTTTACCGCGGTTAGTCCGTCATAACCGTGCTGGTTCTCCGACCAGGCGGGTTGCGCGTAAATGCATTTTTTCTGTCACCCAACGTTGAAAAAGAGAAAAAAAGCGAGGTGGTGCCCAAGCCATCATTAGTTTTAATATTTGTTACCTTATGCTTCGAGGTGGGTCCCATTGCTACCTAAATCTGCAATTTATTATTCACGCACACACTGATACGGAACCCGTAAAGTTGGTGAAGTGGAATGGAACTGATGATAAAGACGTCGGATAATAAAATGTATCCCATTGAGCGCCAATCGCAACACACATGCGTCAGACCGCTACGGGCACTTTTCGCTACGAAGTTGAAGCTACTACGGACTACGGCGTAGCGCTACGAGCGTAGCGAGGCGGTGAATGGTTTTATGGAATTCCTCAATGATGTTATGACGGGATTCCATTGGCGTAGCTGCTAACGAGGTAGTAATAGTACATTACGTAACGGAGGTGAATTCGTGAATGGCCCAGATCGCCGGTGTTTGTGGCCCGAACCGAAGGTGAGGGCCATAAATATGCAATCTGGGGCTTTACGAATTACCGCCGGGGTGAGTACACAATTTTACGTCTTCACCTGGCCACAATGCGAGGTTTACCGTACGCGCAGCGTGCGGTAATACTCGCATTATGGCCAGGTGTGACGTAAAGGTAATTCTGGTATCATTGTGTGTGTATATGTGAGCCGATAATATTAAGAACTTAACTTTAAAGGCCAAAATAATATATTTCATACGATTAAATAAATAAATATTAAGAACAACTTCAAAATAATAAAATTGTCAACAAAAACTTAAATTTGACAGTATTGCATTCAGAGTAACAAGAATGATTAGGAAGTCTGAAATGTTATCATTAATATCACTTTTATTATAGTACAAAACATGAAATGTTTCAAAAGCTGGATTCACAATAAATAATAACTACATAGGTAGCCAACAAAATACTGAATAAAATTACACCAGTATATTTAGAGATGATCAAAATAATCTACGGCTAAATAGTCGATAAGTATCAATGTTATGAAACACATATGTTTTTAACTCGTAACCTTTAATTGGTTAATAATTTTAAACTCGACTGTAATTAGCGTACGTCGTTGGAAACTGTATTCTGATTAATCATGTAAACCTCATTATGAATACCAATTAGGTTTGGAAGCTTTAACAAAACGATTTACAGAATGTACCGGTGTAATTTGCATTCAACGAGTAAAAATATTATAACGCAACTAAGTTTTAAGTACTTTTATATTATTTTTGAAACAAATTACCATATTTTGAAATAACAAACTTCGGGATGTTTTTTAGTCTTAAAACAACTTACCTATGAAGCGGCTGGCACTCTTAGCCATAGTCTCGTTCACCTGACAGCAGACGGCGATTGAGATAAAACTTAAAAACAATCCATGGTAAGTTTTGTAGATCATCGCTCACTTCTCTTTCCTTTAATATTCAGCGCCGAAAACCTAGCCGAAGATCATTTCGGAGATTTCCATTCACTAGGCCACTCGTTGAATAACGTTCAGCATTTAAATAAGGAAGTAAGATCACATTCAGTGGGCCGTGTCAATCCCGGCCTTGTGCTCGAGTGCTCTCGGCGCAACACATGAGGGCCGACTGGAGCGACCCGCTAGCAACCCACCTCACTAAACCGGGAGAAATGGACCGACTGCGCAGTAAGTACAGACTTAGCGCTGAATTTATGTTTCAAATTTTTTTAACAACGTTGATACTGGAATTTTGTCTGCTGCTACGTTTGTTCAGCCAGTTGGAAATTCTTTAAAATGAAATTGAATATTTGAAAATGTTCCCTTTGTTGGCTTGGGGCGTAGAGAAAACAGTCACCGGGTGCCTTTGAAACGTAAAATAACAATAGCAGAACCAACCAGCATATGCCTAGTGCTTTATAGTTAGTACAAATAAAAGGCTTTCTCTTTGATCATGCGGTTTTTAAGCAACGGTCGGTTAAATGGAAACCCGAATATAAATAACATTGAAAGATACAATAAACCGAACTAGCAGTAGCACTATCTTTTATTTGATAACAATAATTTGGTTTTCATCGATTTTTGACAAGTTTTGAATCGTATCTCCTACTTTTGCACTACAGATAGAATTATAAATCAAACGGCTGTCGGTTCTTCAATCTTTTATCTCCATTTTGGTCCACCGGATTTTGAAACAAATTAATACTTAATTATTTATGATTTTTTTACACATTGTCTAAAAAAACACTTATTTCGTATCTCTATTGACGTGAAAGATCTAACATATACGAAGTCTACATATTTGGGTTCGTCTGTAACGTCTCTAAAAACTGGTCCAGGGTTTTCATTTTAAACCAATTAACATAAAAGTTATGGCCATAAAACCAGTTTTTGGCCTAAAATTGTTCAACTTTGATGCCAAATATCTCGAAAACAATGAACTTTGAAGTAAATTTGGGATACTATATTGCTTAAAGCCGTTGTTGTTAATATAATAAGCTACAAAAAACATTAGAAAACTAAGGCATTCAGATTGAAGGTCATTGGCGTATGGGAGCCCCTTAAGGAAAATTTATATTAATACCAGACTCTTTTTAACTCTCTTTTTAAGTTGTTCTCTTTTATACATTTAACACTCCTGAGATTTATCGTGGCATCGCATGGAGGGTTCCGTATAAACTTGTACGTATAGTAAACGGCCGTATTTTTCGTTTACTTCAAAGACAAACTTGGAAAAAGTCAACACGTTCTTGTGGAAAAAAACGACCGGGTTGCACTCCGGGAGTGCCGGCAGAAGTGAAAACTCGATGACATTGTAACAGTTTTTCGATCAGGTCACGACCGTGTCCGTCGCACGAATTTGCAATCTGTCGAATCTTACGGTCACGTGACCTGTTGCGAGTATCTCTCGAATCTCACAGTCACGTGACATCTTACGACGACGAGTGACGAGTTTAACAACAACGTTTCGTCGCGCCGATAAATAAATAATAAGTACATGCAGGCTGGCCGTCTTAGACGGTCTATTAGGGTTGCAGCGCGCTGTTACGGAGCGCACGCGTTCGTGCTGTTCATCGTTATTCGCCTCGTCAATTTGCCTAAAGCAAAAAAAACTCGTTACAAATACCACCCAATCTCTTTTTACCAGACTGCCTCTGAAGGAGGGTTATGTTTTTCGAGGGTATGTATACTATGTATGTATGTATAATATACTGTGAACAAGAAAATTATATTTCTGACATATGAGGTCTCTTTGGATTCCTAATAATCGTGTGACATTGGCTACTATAATACATGGAAAAAGCAGTTGGGTTTAAAAAAAACTTTTGATATTGTTTTATGCAAAGCACGGGCTACTGTATTATATTTACTTAAAATTGTCGTGGCAGCAGCATTTTTCTTAGTTAGCCTGATTCATTAAAGCAAACATTTTGTTTTTTATTTTATAGCTTCACGATTTTATTTAACTCACAACGTTTGTCACTGACCAGATTTGTCATTTATCAGATAGCTGCGGTTTTGAAATTGTATAATTTCGACGCCATGAAAGTATTCTTAGCGTAGGTATTTAAAATAATTTATGACATATTTGAATAATTTTGTTATCTATTTATTTAAATTGTATTGCGCAATACAAAGAAGTACAAATGGTGGACTTAAAGCCTTTACATTTTCACAGCCAGGAACCCGCCTAGCGGGCGCCTACGCCGTAGGCGCTTTCCGCAACTTAGTGGGAAAACCATAGGATCGGCTACGAGTGTTGCGCGTAGCGATTCTTGGTAGTGACTGTGTGACTTGCTTAGGGGAGTTTTGGTGTTAAATAGTAAAAAAATATATATGTGGAAACCTTTTAAGTAACTCTTACATATTATTAAACTGCTTGAGAAAATGCCTTTAGTGACATAAAAAGATGTTACCGACATTTCACAATACTTATATTGCAAGTAGGAGAAGAGCATTTCCACACATTTAATTTCGAGGACCTGTCGGAAATGACATCAACCTAGCGAGGGGAGCGCAACGAGAGTTGAAAGCAATATCACACTGAGTCTAAAACTGGGAGTCAATACAATTTAAATTTAGAGAAGTACCATGGAATTCAAAAACACGAGCATTCCCAAGGCTAAATATGTTAATACGTACATAAATATCTGATCAAAACAGGCGATCAAAGATAGAATACAATACAAAAACTCTTTATTTCTCACCTCACACAGACAAACCATGTACAAAAGGAAACACAGAGATACATGGACATTGAGGTAAAACAACAAGCGATATTATAAAGAGCGATCGCTTCCAGACAACCGTTGGGTACGGTAGTGGAGAAATGAATAATAAAACAAAGTAGTAGGTGGTGTAGAAACCAATATAAATACGCATACTTAAACCAGATTAAAATATACAAACGTACACAAATACATAAATTAATAGATAATTGATTGCAAATGTCTATTTATATATATTATACCAGTGTGTAACCGCCATACGATAAATAAATAGATAAATCAATGCCCTTTTATGGTAAGAATCAAGAGTATCAGTTATAAAATGAAAAGAAACGGAAAACGACAAATCAACGATTTGAGCTTCAGGTTAGAAGTAAAGAGTAGGGAGAGAAAAATAACGTTTCAAATATGTAAGTATAGTAACACAGAATATTTCATATCTATACTTTATAATGAACCAGAAATTCATAAAAGTTTGTGCAAAGATCTTTCTTAAATACATTTAAAAAATAAAAGCATGTCTACCTGTAGACTCTCTTCAACTTCATTTAATCGGCATGAATGACGTGATAAATAATCCATTACAGCCTAACTCTACCTATATATTATACTAAATTCCCGCGTATCACAGAGAAACCAGGGAGCTGCGGAGTATAGCCTTTGTCTGTCGAGAAGCTCCATTCCATAAACAGGCGAAAGAAATCATATTAGTAGTTTCAGCGATTATCCACTGAATAATAATACTACAATCTCACAGACATTTCCCCTTTCTATATAGCACAAGTCGACAGAATTTTAGCTGACACTTTTATGGATTTAGGACAAAGGGTACATAATCATTCGTTCTAAGGCAAGCTTTGGTATCTAGACATGCGCTCAAAGAAATTCAGGGCTCACACAAAGTTGCAAATTGTGTTAACAAGGTTTTGGGATTCCGTCAATGTACGAGCCAATGCTAGGTCCCTAGTTCAATCGGGTTACGTTTGGCATAAATTAGAAGTCATGTACCTACTGTGGATTGTACAGTTGAAAGAGTTGCCACGGGTACTAGAAAGAGTAAAAAATTGTCTTGTCAGAAAGACTGCACGCAATGAATGTAATCCATTTCCAATTAAATTTACAGTAATTGTTTAAAAACACCGTCTCGAAATGAATTCCAGCGGCTGTCAATCCCAAAGTTGCCGGCAGTATTGCTCTATGTTACGGGCGACATTGATGGCCGGGAATTTACCAATATTCTGCCGTTGGCGAGAGCAGAGAGGCATTACTAAATTGACCTCAACGTAAAAGAGAAACCAGTTAACCAAAGGCTACAACTTATGAGTATCCTAACTATGAAGAGGCGTGACTCGATTTGTTAGACAAGTTTGGCACAAAATGAGTTATGTATGACGCGGCACTGGTTCATAATTTTGTTTAGTGTACACGTAGAATGATAAAGTGGAAGTTTCTTGGTAGTTTAGTTAGTTACGCCCCTAATTGCGACCAGTGGTTTTGCCCTCTTGACCTACAGCTTTGAAAAAGGCGGGCGGCACAGCTTACATAGTCAGAGTTAGATGGAGATTATTTTAGTAAGGGCATATTTATTGTTCTAAATATTGAAATCGTAGTGTTGCTAAATGGATAGTAAGATCATCAAATTATTGTAATAACGAATAAATTAAGAAATATACTAAAGCAAAAAAAAGAAAATTTTTTAATCGTCGAGTAAATTTGTAACTACTTACTAATAGAATTCTCACACTTTCATAGAAACAAAATTGTACAACAACTATGGACCAAAACGCAGTATTTCGCGACCGAAACTGCAATTTATTTGATTTTCTATACTACGATTAGACAAATAGCAGATTTTGACGTCATACTTTTATGTTTGGACTGCCGCCAGCGAGGTCAATCTTTGACTCAAATTTTTGAGTACCTATGTTCTTCAATTGTAGTGTCCTATACAAACATTTGTTCCTCTCCAAAAACTAGTTAAAATGGCATCGTAAAAAAATCTTAGATTGTCGCGCACACGCGCGCACACACACTTTATTTCTAATGATACAAAACAACGTTTTGTTATACATGTAGGAGCGGGGTGGGGCTTCCTGATACAGGTATTACTTAAAAGGGGGTCCCAATTACCTGTTACCATGTGTATTTATTGGAAATAAATATTTTGTCTTTTCTTCATTTTCATGTATCAGAGCACATACGAAAATAAACTTTTCATACACGCCTAAAAGTAAAAAAACCTTTCAGCTATAAAATAATGTTATGAAAATATATAATTCTATTACATAGTTTCGACCTAACCTAACCTAACCAAATTTTTATATGCACTTTTGTCGATTTCTAGTCTTATTTGTTGTTTAGTTCTTTTTTGCGCCGAACTGGAACCGATGTCAAGAATTAATGTTGCATTGTAACACAATATTAGTACATTATCTGGACAACCAATCCCAAACTTTTGACAGTCAAAAATGGCTCGCATATGGTACAGTAATTTTCGCTGCAAGCTTATTCAAGCCAAGGTATGTTTATCAAAGCAAACTTAAATAACCTACCTATAGTTAGATACGGGCTGCTGAATGTATGTTAGGGAGATAAATGTATCTAAATAACAAAGGTAAAAACCAGTAAAGGTTGCACGACATTTGTGCTTCGCACGCAACACGCGGCCTCACTCTCCCGAATGCGTCCTTTTCCGCTACGAGCTGTTATGCTCTTGACGCCGGGTTTCAATATAAAAAAGCGAAATCGGAGTTCTTACTAAATATTATTTACCCGAGGTGAAAAATGAGATAAGGCAGTATAAATAGCAGCAGCTAGCTCCATTAAATTTCAAAACTATCAAATATCGATGTGATATAATAATAACAACGAATTTTATCGACAATTTTGTTTAACCAAGTTTATGAATAGGGTCATTAGGGTTTAGTATATTACAATCACGGCTCTATTCAGAGATATGATCAGAAAATATAGATCCCCTATAAGTATTTTTAGTTGACAATATTAATCTATCATTATATATTTTTACAGTACGAAGTATTGCGTCATAAAACAGTGATCATTTCGTGACACCACGAAAACCACTATACCGTTGTGTAGAATAATATGTAGAATATCTCAGTTTCAGTCTACGTAGGTAGGATAGTGACGTTCGTCTTCACGAGTACGTTTTAATTGCAATTAGTATGCTGAAGGTAGGAATTAGACGGTTTCCATATTGTTAGGACTACTATGGATGGTAATAAGCTTTTCTTGGAAGTACAATTAGTAGTAAGAACACAAGTAGGAACAAAACTTGATACTCAGTTGTCTTTATATAAAGTAACTAACATAAATCAGAACACACCACACTTGAACTGAATGGAGCCAGGGATATTATGTGTACCTACAAATTTAACTAAGAAATAATAGTTATTTACGATACAAGTGCCGAAAATAGGAAATTCGCAACGAGTGGAGATAAATTAAAACACGACCGACGGGGGACGAGTTGCGAATTACCTATTGGCACGTGTATCGTACAACGTTTTACTGTACATATGGCTCTTTAAAGTTTCGACATATGCACGAAAAGTGATCTTTTCCGCACTAGTGCGGGAAAGTAGCACCATATGTACTGTAAACGATTTTTTGATTCTGATTCTGATTGGAATATTTCTTACAATATTTCTGAATACATAAATTGTTTTGTCATGTCCTTTGTTTTGTTTAAATAGATAGTAGGTACCTAGATTTCAGTTCCTATTATTTGACCGTCTAAATTCTATGAAACACCATTTTAGATTTGGAAATAGTTCCCACAGCAATATTTAATTTGTGATTCTGTTCTCTTTATGATTTAGTTCCTCAGTCACACTTCTTTGTGCCATCATTCCCGACCCGCGACACAAATGAGCATTATGTTCGTTCATAAAAAACAACGTAAAACTTCCCGCGGAAGACAAAGCCCGACAAGGATTACGCCGCTCTCGTTACAGAAAATACGTTCGAAATTTCTGGCGTTACATTTTTTTATTCCACAGACCATACTAATGTCAATGAAGGAGTCTTACACTGATTGGATTCTTTGTTGCTGTGAAATGTTGCTTGTTTTTTTAAAGTTATATTATGTATACCTAATATTTTACCTCAAATATACTTTCGTGACAGCAATGTAAAAATATTGCAATATTTCGTTTGTGTGTAAAAAGTTTATAAATTATTTTTACATGAAAACGATTTCATTTAATCAATAAATAAATATTTGCGGACACAAAAAAAGACTAGTCCAAACTAAACAAAGCTAGTAGGTGCACTGTAATAAAGACGTGTAGGTACCGAAATATTTGGCTACCTTGGCTGCTACTAAATATATGACGCTGACTGTACTATGAGTACCAGACGATGATAAACAAACTTTTTTTTTATACAACGAACGGTGGCAAACAAGTGTACGGCCCGCCTGATGGTAAGCGGACACCGCAGCCTATAGACGCATGCAACTCCAAAGGAATAACATGGGCGTTGCCGACCCTTGATATGTTTGAGGTTTCGCCGTGTTGACAGCTGGAACAAATTCCCTCGCTCTCAACACAACGCATCCTCGGGAGCTCAGGTGACCTTGCTACCTATAGAGCAAGTAGTAGTGTTATTATGGCTGTGGTCTTCTGCAAGGCGGAGGTACTTCCCCAGTTGGGCTGCTCCAAATTCGAGCGGGATGACATTTCGCTGGAGACGTAACCAAACAAAACCGCAACGAGCAACAAAAAATTGTTGATTGGCCCATTTATTTATCTATATAAGTTTGGTGCTACCTCACCTCATTGTTGCTCGTTGCGGTTTTGTTTGGTTACGTCTCCTGGGTGGGTCACTCTTTAAAATAATGCTTTTATGGGGTATAAATCCACTAAACAAGTGTTTTTATTACTTATAGCGGTAAACCCATTCCATGGTAGGCCACCTCCTTAGCATGATAGGAGTCCAATTTATAGTATTTTTTTCTAAAAAACTCTGTCACTCTTGTCTAATAAATTGCCCTTACCGGATTCGAACACAGGACCTCTAGCTTCGTAGGGTCACTACCAACTAGGCTAATCGTTTATTACGTGTTTGGAGTTAGAGGCTCTAACTCCAAACACACTTTAGAAAAAAATACTATAAATTTAGAGCAAATGTTTTTTGATGAAAGTTATAAATTATTGGTTGCCATAAAATATTGTTACTTGTTTGCCGACATTGTAGCCACTGTTTACAAAGAGAAATAGCCTACCTATACAAAACCTTCCTGAAGTTTGAGATAAGCCGATTCAGCGGTAGAATTTATGAATCCCAGCGTTGCCAGCGACTAAAATATGTCTAATTAATGAAACCCCAAAAGCGTCTAAGTACAACAAAATAATAGCTGATCACGTCCAGTTACTCATTATGTCAATATCAATACTCAATAAATAAAAAATACCTTCATAATTACGCTAAAAAATGGCATGTAAAATACTGAATTTGATAAATAAATCTCTGAATATAGAGTCCGAATAACTTAATCAATATTTAATCTCACGTTATTTCGGTGTCACGATATTTTAAGCGGCTGAGTTATATGGGTTTTGTTGGAGCTGACTGTACGTCCGCCCTCTCAATTTGCACGCAAATCCAAGACGGTTTCTACCTCTATATGGAACAGATTCACCTTTGACTACGATGGCTTTTGATTATTGCATATTCTGATCGATGCAGTGCGTCAACAGCGCTCGACGGTACTGATATTGTGTGACTAAGGCCGGTTGTAAACGTGGCTGTTTTTAATTATATTTACAGAAACTACAACTATTTCATATTGCTACGCACAAATATAGAAAACTAATAAATAGAATGTGTATTAAATAAGCCTTATAAGTAGCATGTGTATTATTTGACACCGTAACAAGTTCAAGCTCTACGCCCACTAAGCGGGACAATACTTGCTACGGGCTACGGCGTAGCGCAAATTGATAAATCGCTCGTCACCCATGACAGAACTACCTTCAATAAGTAGCTTGAGTATAATTATTGTAAGTTACTTACAGCCTACTAAGCGGGAAAGTACTTGCTACTGTGAAAATTAATTGCCATTTAGAACTAACTACAGTATATATTTCTGTATTTGCAGAGTATATGATACGTTATAAAATACATTAGTAAATCTATACGTGGTGGCTTCAACGACTTTCATTTTCTAATCCGCATTATGAACAGTGTTCTTGTAGTTTTGTAGAATACGGCTCCTGACTGTTTGTCCGCCCTCAGAATACAACTGAAAAAAACCGAATATAAAAGGAAAAGGTTCATAGTGCGACCAGGAAACTGAAAGCCTTTGAAATGTTTGAATTTCCCATGCAGGTATTAAACATATTGAAATACTATATGTACCTACGGGTTTATGAATTATTATTTAAGATTGGAATGATTGTCAAAATCGATCTCTACTGTTAATCAACACAATGGGCATTTTGAAGTGAACTGAACCGTGTCCGCGACGCCTAGCTCCGCATCGATGCCTACTGCCAAGATAGGTGGGGGCAGCATGGCACTGGCAGACATCGCCGGCGATCTCAATTATTTAACCTGCCGGTGCCCCAAATACCAGATTGTCTACCGATCGTAGTTGGCATTCAATCAACATAGTAGCACCAATTATTTTGCTAAAAGCGAGCAATCTATAATAACATTGCGGTCATCATTATTAAGCTTTTCTGTTTAGCCCTGCGGATGACTGGTAGAGTATGCCTTAAGGCATAAGTTCGTAATTTGTACTTTTTGTCTGTGCCATAAAGCTTAAATTAATTAATCATTACTCGTTAGCATTACAATAACAATGTGGCCATTGTAATCTACCAGTATGTATGTAACTATGTACACATACAGGATGTCCAGTAAATAATGGATAACCTTCTAACCACCAATAGGCCACTTTAGGCTGGTCCAGAAAAGCCACTTTAGGGTTTGGTAAAAGTTCCCTGGTGTTCGAGATTTTCACACTTTTCATAATTTTAAGTTTTCGGTTCCTTATTTGACTGTTATCATCGTGGTAACGAGAAATGTTTTTTTTTTTTTTTTTTTTTTTTTTTTTTTTTTTTTTTTTTTTTTTTTTTTGATTTTCTTTTTTGGACTAGTCTAAGGTTGAGTTAAGGTCTATTGACTGGACACCATGTATATGACCAACTAGTCGTAATAATGAATCTTAATTTTTTAAGATATATCTACATATATTAGTCTTCCATCAGCTTGACAAGGTACTTTATAACCCTGACTTAGTGACGCAATGCATGATGCCATGTTATAGTCAATAATTGTCGCCTGTCAGGCTTTATATTATACAACATACTATACCTGCATTTTATCCCAGAATGTAGCAACGAAGACTCTGAGTTTGTTTATATTAACTATCACTAATGTTAACGTCAAAGAAAAATCTGTATCGAACTTTGTTAAGGACCTAATATCTTGTAAATATTGTTATGCGCGATTAATGTTTGTGATTTTCAGACTCCTACTCCGCCGCTGTAATCCACACGTAAGAGGAACATCAACGAGAACGTCCATCCATTTGGCGCAGAGATAGATGACGCGCCAGTGAAACTATAACCGTGAATGTAGTCTAAATATTCCAACCATCAATTTGTCACTGAAACGAACAGCGCAGCGCGTTGCCTCGGCAAATGCCCAGCTAGTGAGCGGGCGCGTCTATTACTAACCGACAAACCAGTCTATCCACCTGGTTGGACGGTTAGTATTTTTTTTTCGTAACTAACAATCTGCCTAGTTGGTTGGTTAGTCATATGAACTTTTATTACGAACCGACCACCTTCTTATAAACTAATTATTGGTTTGTCGGTTGGTAATTAAAATATACCAAGGCAGGTCGGTGTAGGAACGACGACGAGCAAAGCGAGGAGGAGTGTTAGGAAGAACTGTGACCCTACAGCGCGCGAGCCGAGCGAGCGAAGCGAGCGTGCCGCGGTAGCGGCCGGCGAAGCGCCAGAACCGGACATTTTATTACTACCTAATAGTAACATATTAAATAAGTCTGAAAATCATTTTCAATCATTCACTTTTTCTGCAATTCACCCACCATCAAGGTTGAGAAAAAATGGTATTAGTTAAAAGGTAGTCTGTCAAGAATATTTTTTTATTAACAAACCAACCAGATAGTCAGTTAAGAACAAAAATTAACCGCCAACCAACTAGGTGGTCAGTTAAGAAAAAAAATAACAGCCAACCAACTAGGTTGTTGGTTACGAAAAAAAAATACTAACCGTCCAACCAGGTGGATAGACTGGTTTGTCGGTTAGTAATAGACGAGCGGGCGGAGCTTCGCGGACAGCTACAGTCCGTTCGCGCCTAGAAAATAGAGATTCATCGCTGATATTCGGCTAAGCTACTTTCCTTGATCAATTAGGTAGGTCATTGTACATTAAAACGCCGTGTTCATATTCATATTGACTTGTACGGTCGGCTCTATTATCAATGAAAAAAAATTATAACTCACATGTTTGTTATAAAACAAATGGATATAATTCATAGCGGAGAAAGACAAGTAATTTATAATATTTTAACGTAAAATTACCTTTTAGGAGTATTGTGTCAAAAAAGATTTAATTAAGAGTTGTAAGTTTTCACCTAATTAGGAATACGCCTTAACAGTACAGTTGCATTGATGAGTCACTATTTTTTAAACGTGAATGGACTATGGTATTTTATAAAAATCACATTTAATAATATTATAGTTTCCCAGAGTATGCGTACTCTAACCTCCTTATTCATAAAACTTAACCACCGTCTTTTACCTAAAATGTGTTTTTTCCCTTTCTCACAAACACAATTGTCAAAATGACAGATAGGTAAAAAACTAATTTAGGTTTGATGAACGTTCACGATCATGAATCATCTATCCTCCTAGCGTTATTCCCGGTAATGCCCTTAAAGGAGCCCGGGGTCCGCTTTGACACCTAATCCCAAGATTTGGGATTCGATCCCACGACCGCCGCTTGACAGCCGCATGCCTGAACCACTAGGCTACCGTAGCTCTTCATGATCATGAATAAAAGCATAAAT
Source organism: Epinotia ramella (assembly GCA_947578815.1). NCBI lineage: Eukaryota > Metazoa > Arthropoda > Insecta > Lepidoptera > Tortricidae > Epinotia > Epinotia ramella. The sequence goes on along the minus strand of OX388202.1, from coordinate 17,872,336 downwards.
ATGTACCTTAATGTTAAGCATGGTATATAAATATAACTGCCGAAGTTCTATTTACATATAAACTTAACACAAAGTAAAGCGTTAAAAATGAACTTACAGAAAAATGAACCAAACCCAGTGTCTAAAAATAATAAGTAGAAAATGTAAATCTCGCAGCTCGCTTCATTCCAGACGCTACCGTGCACAAGCACAGGCTAGTTTTCCCTGTCGCACTGTTATACTGTGATCATTACTCAAGACTTTAATAATGTTGAGTATTACTTATTGCTATTTTTTTGTTTTACTAGCATTTACGAGTACCACTCAGAGAGGTAATCTCAAATGCGCATGCTTGAATTTTGTTAAATGGTTTGAAAATTAAATAAAGAAGGACGAAGTGCTTTTAAAACCTTTATTATGTCATCTTATTTTTTTATCGTGTGATCCTGTGAAAGTGAAAATGAGAGTAAACTAATTTCATTCAATGAAATGACTGAACACTAACTAACACTATTATGTACATATGAAGGTAAAGTCACTCAATTTACCCCGCGTCACTCAACTCAAGCGAACGTTTGCTCCGATGAATGCGAACTCCGACTGTACACAAGTTTGCCGAGTGCACAGCTGAATTAAGCACAGTTGCGTTGGCGAGCAAACATTGCTTCTTTAACTTTGGCCGCGTTTTGAACAAACCAGTGCCCATAATGTGTACAAACAAAGCCACAGTTGTTTTCTGCGTAGGGATGTCACGCGTGTTCTGATCAAAATATATACTTACTTAACAAATAATTATCAATTTATCAATACAAGTTCATCATTTAGTTAGTGAACACTAGCTTAATATTTTTTTAATACGTTATTTCTGCAAATTGCAGGTATTTTATTAAGATTTGTCGTGCTACGTTATTCAATTTACTAGTACGAGTACTACGCACGGCGAAACGATTGCACCCTTGAAGTATGCGACGGGAATTTTTCTTTAATTACCTCTACAAATCCGTACAGATCACACTTGCACCTTGAACAAAATTCTTCAACATGTTATTCTTCAATAAGTTCTGGAAGTGTTCAGAAGCACCAGGTCACAATGTTGGACATCAATTTATATTCTACGAGTGTATGTAAGTATTTTCTTCCGACGACTGGTTAACCAGCCGACGTCCGGTTAGCCCAGTGGGTAGTGACGCTGCCTACGAAGCTGAATGTCCTGGGTTCCAATTCCCGTCAGGACAAATATTTGTGTGATGAGCATGGATATTTATTTTTGACTCTTGGGTGTTTACTATGTAAGTATTTATATCCGCTGTGTATATCTATTAAATATATCGTCGTATAGTATACATATAAACCATAACACAAGCCACACTTGTGAAATTACTGTGTACTAAGTAGTAGTTCGATTTGTGTAAGATGTATGTCTTCTAATATTTGTAAATTTTTAACCGACTTCAAAAAAAAGGAGGAGGTTCTCAATTCGGTTGTATTTTGAACTCCGTCATTGATGAGCCGATTCGAAAAAAAATTTTTTTGTTTGTAAGTATTTGCTTCCAGATGGGTCCCATTTTTTTCAAAATTCAGTTGGATGATGGGATCCATGAGGAATTGAGGGAACTCCTCAATTATATTAAGCACGCGTGTAGTGATTTTGGTATTTTCTATTATAACTAGTGTAACGGAACACGGAAATCATAAATTTGGTGGAGTGGAATTGATGATGAAGACCACAGATGACTTATGGAATTCCTCAATTATGTACTTAAAAGTACAAAAGTATATCACAGATTCTGATAAGATTCCGTTGAAATAGCAACTAATGAAGTGCCAAAGGTGATCCTTGTGGATGCGACGGAATTCCTCAAATATTATCGGCCCACATACAGCGATTCGGTTTATTTCTCTAATAATCAACGCATTTGCTCTCGGAAATCAGTTCATGTGGTAAATTGGAAAAGAAATGTGGAAATATTCTCGTGCCTTGGCGGAGTACTAAATTAATGGAAGTCGGTAAAACTTTGTTTTTAACGTAAATTATAATTGGAATTAATCGGTACAGCCACCTATTTAAATAAGACATTTCTGGGAATTAGGTGAACACGAACGACGTTAGCGGAAAATATATGCAGATATGCTCATTTCTAAATTAGATGGCGGTCAAACGTATTATTTTAAAATGTATACTTTACAACCCTAACGCAATGTATACTGACCCAAAGTGTACCTGGTTCAAGTGGGCACAAATATGACGCTTCAGGTTACTTCTATAAAGGTTGTTTTTGGTTGGAACGCTTTATTACGATCCGTACTGTGTTTGAAATAGCAGAGTACTCGGTCCAGGGAGTTGTTACTTGTACCTATTGGGTGCCTGAGTTAATAGAACAGCAGCCATATGAATTCCTTAACGTGCACCCACATCTAAAGATTTCCCTCCAAAATAGTTGAACGAATTTTAACTGGAAATAATAAATGCACTGTGAAAGTTCTCTACTTGAAGTTACCTTTATTGAGTATGTAGCAACTACACTCGCGGTCAAAGAAACCGGGTCAGTACGAAAATCTGTAATATCTCCTAAAATAATAAAGCTAGGGACATGAATTAAACTGCATATTGTAGATAATTTTATACTGAATTAAATAACATCAAATGGTGGAATCGTAATTCTTTTGTTTAATAAAATTAACACTAACGCCTGTTTCAGGTCTCTAAGTGTAGCTGGGGCGGGGTTTCGAGCTCTTACACGCCTCCCAAGCTCGTCCCATACATGCTCAATCGGATTTAAGTCCGGACTCCTCGAGGGCCAGTTCATACAGTTGATACCAACCTCCAAAAAATAATCTCTGACAATTTGAGCTGTGTGTGGCCTGGCGTTGTCATGCATAAACATAGAATTTCCACCCATATTAATTAAGTATGGGCCGACATGCTCATTAAGAATCTCTTCTACATATCTTGCACTCGTTAATGATCCATTTTCTATTAAAACTAACTCCGAGCGACTCTCTGAAGAGATTCCAGCCCAAACCATGACTGACCCACCGCCGAACGCCACTTTTTCCTCAAAACATGCTGGAATAAAACGTTCACCAGGCCGTCTGTAAACTCTTTGCCGCCCGTCATTTGCATAGAGCATAAATCTGGATTCATCGGAAAACAAAATTCTTGCCCAATCTTCGTCACCCCAGTATCTGTGATCGCGGGCATAAAGTCGTCTTGCTGTTCGATGTATTCTTTCAAGTTTTGGGCCATTGGCCGGCCTATGTGGGGTCAAATTTGCTTCTTTGAGCCGCCGCCTGACAGTCCGCTCGCTGATGCCGTCCCTTCGGGTCTCTAAAAGCTGATTTTTCACTTCAACTGCTGTGAGGTGCCGATTTCGGAGCATGGTTGTAACAATAAATCGATCTTCTCTAGCTGTAGTACATCTTGTTTTGCCGGTTCCTGGTCTTCTAAGGTTCTGCCCAGTTTGTAGGTAACGTTGGAGGACTCGCTGCACTGTAGAAAGTGACACACCTGTTCTTCTCGCTGTATACCTCTGACTTCTTCCTTCTTCTAACATAGTGATTATACGAGTACATTCATCTCGTGTTAGCGGCATGATAGACATTCAAGAATGACCACAAAATAAAACAATGACAGCCTTTTATCATAGTTCTTTGACAGATTGAAAACAATTGCTTAAAAACAAGCAAAAGTAAAACGAACGCAATTTCAAATAAGTACCTAATTGGTCTTTTTTTTCAATTAAACCTTTTTCCAGACGTACGTAGAACATTGAAGGTTGGATTTAGAAGGATATTAAATTCTCTATAAAACAGAGTTAGTTTCATGCAGATACGACCTGCGATTTACAAAATATTGAGGTTTTCGTCACTGACCCGGTTTCTTTGACCGCGAGTGTATAAATTTAGGGAATAAAAAGGTGAAAAAACAGAAGAATAATATTATGAACACAACATCGATGTACGCGGCAGGTTCGATATTTAAGGAGTTCAAAACGATTGGCTCTATTCTCGTAGGTATTTACTGCAGTTATCGATTACCGTGCCTTGAACCGTCAGGTATTCTTGTCAATATCAAACTTACTCGTACCTTCCCGGTATCTATTTGACGACATAAATGTAAAAAACTAACCGTGTTTTTTTTATTTACATTACATAGGATGAATGGAATTCAACATGTCAACATTCTAAAACGAACTCCGGAAAAATCTTAGCGGACATCAATTCGACTATATTTTCCACATTTCTGTATGTTTCTCGTGCATTGCCATGCGCTAACTTTTGCACTACACCCAACAAAAACACGGGATATCATTTTCACACTTGTCGATTAAAGTTATGAGAAAATTATAGTGTACACTTTGCCATTGCCACCGAAAGACGAGTGCGCGGCACTGATTGCTCGGCGGCTAGTTTTTGCTAGTTAAAAGCTGCCGGCTTTCATGCGGCGCCCTTTCCATATTTTATTACTTCGCTCGCAGTTTCCGCGTTTCTGTTGATTTGATTGTTCAGAGTGAATTTTTCATACATAGTACCGATTGTGTTTGTTCGAGTAAAGTGGTAATTTAATACTGGGTGGATTTTCTAAGTGAGCCCCTTAATAATTAATCATACGCAAATAGTTACGTGCCTAGAGCAACACAGGAATTGATGAAACACCACCGTCATTAAGTAATTTAGTCCACTTCAGAGCTGAATGCGGAATGATTTAGACCTTACACGACTTATGGCGATACACTAAATCGGTTAAAGTGTGTAATGCTTACTGCTTTATTAGATTACAGCATAAGGTTTAAGTTCCAAGTACAATCCAATAGCATTTAAATTTGCTTTCATTCTCGCGGCCACATCGCTTGTTAGAACAACAACAACCATCTCCAGTTATTATGGCATACACTGTCAAAGTGTACTTCATGTTTTCAAGCAACTATTTATTTATTTTATTTATTTATTCATTTAAATCAGGCAACAAGGCCCATTTACAAACACCTTATATAAGTATTGTAACAATGAAAAAGATCTTGGAAATATCTTTACAAACCGTCGAGTTTATTATTAAGTTGTTTCAACAAGTTTAATTAGCAAGCAAAATAGTACGAAAAGCCAATTATCACTATTCAGTTTAATTATAATGAAAGAAACGGAGAAATAATGAGTATTTTTTTTACTAAATAAGTCAGTAACACCCGCAAAGATATTGGCAAAATATTGATAACTAGAAGAACCGACAAAACGTGAGCGTAATCCCTCTTGAATTTCGTTTCGTGCTGATATAATTTCTCTCCCAGCACGTCTATCATGGGACGGCCCCGACATACTCTCGATTTTTCTCGCACTATACCTCTTGTTCTAAGTGTTCTAATACGAGAGAGACGGATAGTGCGACAAAAATCGAGAGAGCTCGCGCGCCGTCGCGTGATAGCCGTGCTGGTAAGGTGAAAATATCTACATATCTTTGGCGTCGCCTGTGCAGTGTACATACTGAAACGGTTATGAAAATTAAACAATGAAAACACTTTTCAAATATGTAGAACCATCTTCATGCCAAACAAACATTATATATGACTTTCAAGAAAACTATGCAATTTCCTCTAAAGCAGCCAGGGGTCGCGTAAATTGCGAGACATTTGCATTTTGCAGGGAACGTTGTGACAGGAGCATTCTTGTGACTGGCATTTCTCAGGGGCATTTAAGATGACGCGAAGGTCGAAACTGCATTGGCACTTGTTTTATTTCGATTTTAGCACTGAAATTGATATGGGTAGTTTTCTAGTGTTAAAATTCATAACATGCGTGTCTCTAAGATAGAAAACATAAAATTATCACAATATAAATAGTAAATTACAAAAAAATATAGAAATCTTAAAAAAGCTCATTCATAGATTCGATATTTTTTTAGTCCAAAGTTAATTTAAATAAAAATCTTGCCAACAGCATTCTGATGTTTTAATGAAAAAAGATATCAACTATGCGCCTATTACCTCAAAGGTGTTTCAAACATCAATGAGTAAACGCCTTTACTCATTCTGTGAAAAATGCGATGTATTTGACGACTGTCAGAACGGCTTTCGTAATAAATAACCGATCCTTACTACCTACAAATTTATACAGGTGTTACTAAACCCCCTAAATAACAAAGAATATGCAGTTGCAACCCTCCTAGACATTTCTAAAGCCTACGAACGCGTACAATGTAATCGACTGTTGGATAAATTATACGACATAGTATAAAATTGGTTTGCTTCCTACCTAAAAAATCGTAGGTAAGCAATATGTTGAAATCCAACACCAAGATCATAACACGGGTCTAATAACTAACGTAAAATCAGACGAGCAAATTATGACACACTCTAGATACCCTACGCCAGGGAAGTGTAATTAGTTGTTTGTTATTTATAATTATAATTTATATAAACGAACTCCCTAAAGTCAGACAAAACATCCGTGTCATTTGCAGATGACGTCTCAATCCTTACAACTCCAAACGTCATGGCAGTTAAAATATATAACCACCTTAAAAACGTCATTAAAACTCAAGCAAATGACAAACCATTTAATAAAATGATGAAAGACTTCCTAACAATTAAATGCTACTACGACTGAAAGGACTTTTTTGATGATAATGTTACAGACACCTTCTAAGTAATTTATTATAATTAATACAATGACATTTACTTGCATACTTACCTAAATTTATAAAATCTACATAACTAATTTTTAAGTTGAAATTAAATTTTGATTAAAATTTATTGTCACCCTACTAATGGTTTAGTCTAAAAAGTTTAATACCTCTTTTCAAACTATCAGCCCTAGAAACTTAAAACATAAATGAGCAATAAGCTGTCAATTTGTCATTGTCAAATTCATAACAAATTGCTTCAAATCGTCTGATCTGTCTAGTTTCCCGCCAAAGCCAGCAAGCACTTGACGTATGTACACTTACGAGTAACTTCCCTTCAATAAAAGTAGGGTGTCCATTTATTCAGTCAGTGTACATTTTACCGATGTTAATTAAGTGTGATTAATTAGATTGTGAGCTATATTGCACGAGATCTCACGTATTGGTTTCTGTGTAGATTGATAATTAAGATTTTTGGATTCCTGATCACCGATGAAATTCCACGGTGTATATATCGTCGCATAAGTACCTACTCGTATAATACAACCCTTATTGGGCTTACTGTAGGACTAGTTTGATTTGTGTAAAATTGTCCCCTAATATTTATTTATTTAATGGTTTGTCTATACTAATACAAAGGAAAAGTCCGTTTGCCTGCGTTCTTTGCAATACACGGGCGAAGCTGTGCAGGCATCTAGTATGTCACACGAAATTTCAGCGGTCGTGGTCATCGGGACCGGGTATTACCTAGACTCCGTACAATTAGGTACATCAGTTTCTATGATTTAAAATTCTGTAAGTAATTCGGTATAGAAATTAACAGTACGGTTGTGATGCAGCACCCTGCCCTCCCGTCGCCATGCCAAGAAAATGGTCGAAGAATATTTAAGTGTCGTTTCAGTTACGCTAACTGCATAAAACTGGAATATGTCAACATCAAAATCATGCAACTAGAATGTTTTTCGGTCGCGCATTCCGACAAAGTACATTAGCTTCGTATAACACTAGCTCTGCACATGTTGAAGTGCGGGCGAAACACATTGAAATCAAATTGGAATGCGAATCGTTGCCCTCAATTAGACCCCAGGACGCCAACCACAAGTGAACTGCAGTCAGTCAGCAGGTTCAATACAATTTGCATTCGGAAAGCAATTCCGCGGTCAGATTTAAAACAAACCGTCCGTGCGACCGTAAGAGTTGCAGTGTAAGCAATAAACTCAGTTACAGTGTGAGTTTTGTATGTCCAGAAATCCTTGGCCCGAGTGCGGCACCGTGAGGGGGGCCAATTTGGATCGTCACTTTCTATTGCAATGTGATTGCAATGTGTCGCGCGCGCCGAGCTAACTTGTCTGAACGTGGTCTGAAAAAATGCAGCACACATTGATATCACATTTCCATGTGAAGTGTCGAACTGAATTGGCCGCCTCGTTGCAACTGCAGCCAGTTTACGTATTTATACTCAGCTGGGATGTTTTATTTGCCTGCCGCTGCCGTAACAAGATGCATTTAACACAGCTCGCTGTGAAATATCAAGTTCGATTTAAATTTATTTATTATTAAGGTTTCAACGAGTACTGCTATTTACGGTCTGGTGGATATTGCTATTACCGACTGACCAGAGATTGACCGTAGTATCATTTATCTGGAGACCAACATGGCTAAGAACACTCGGGATAAAATTATCTATGACACAAAAAAAACCGCATTCAAATCGGTCCATCCGTTTAGGAGCTACGATACCACAGACAGATACACAGATACACAGACACGTTAAACTTATAACACCCCTCACTCACTAGACTATGTAATCAACGACCCTACTCACAAAATTTCACGTGACTCGGTTGAGAAATGCGACCTGAGGCTCTAGTATAAGTTTTACCGAAACAAAACTTTACGATCGCGTTTGCGTTTTACCCTCAAGTTGTATGAGATTTGACAGCTAAACCTCCACAGCCACAGAGACTCTAGTATAAGTTTTACCGAAACAAAACGTTACGACCGCGTTCGCGTTTTACCCTCAATTTGTATGGGATTTGACAGCTAAACGCAAACGCGGTCGTAACGTTTTGTTCCGGTATACTAGAGCCTCTGTAGAGGAGAACAGCGGGAAAGCGGGACATCCGGACCTCCAGATATATTATCTGTATATCTGGACATACAAAAGGTTCTCAGCCCAATCTGAAGCATAGAAATTCATTCGCTTCGCTCCCTCGTTCGATAATATAATATCATAAAGAGGAAAAGTCTGTGAGATTGTAGCTTTGTCCGCCTGTAAATTTTATGCAAGGGGGTAATTTCTTCAGAATTCATCGGATTTCAAAGAAAACATTCACCAGTATATAAAGAATAGACCTGAGCTGCGGGGTGGTTATAGTATGGGCTATATTTTATCCAGCGGATTTCATTACACTCTTTGTAATAAGTGCGCGGAGAATGAATGTGATAATTCGAGACAGTTGGCTGCCAGGAGTTCACTACGCATACGCACGTACTTACTTGGATTTAGGTCAATCAACTTTTTGTTGTCCCTAGTTTGGTCGTCATTATCAGTTACCACAACATGTGTAAATGTGATAAAATCTATAAGTTCTTATAGCCAGATAAACAGTCTATTTGAATATAGGTATATATTCCGTCTCGCAAAAAAACGTATTCTAGCAGAAAACATCGTTATCTAAACAGTCACTATTTTCATATAAATAGGGGGGACATTACGTCCGCTGGGCAAATGAATATTTTTAATACAGGTGTCATGTAGTTTCACGATTAATTGAGGAAGGAATGCAACCAAAATTAACAACAGCAGACATCATATTTTCTTGTAAATAAAATAGTATAAACGGAGATGACAACCAAAATTTGATGTATATGTATTAATCCTACAACAATCTGAGATTCAGAATATAATTTATTCGGATGCTGCTCGAACTTCAAAGTATGTCTATTTAATTTGTGGCTATCGACCTCTAAACAAACATTGTGGCTAGATTCTCCGTCATAATAGACACAGTGTTTGCATTCTATTGTATTGGCTGTAACAATAGCGCAGTCCGGATGGCAATGGAATATCGCTGTATCGGCGCAGAACTTTGCACTCGAACCACTCAATATTAAAAATGTATCTATTGGTTAAACATTGCTGCTATCAGAATATAATTATGTGTATCTATAGGTAATGACGGTATGTGCCATTATGTAATTTTTCAACATTTGTATTGTGACACGTTATTCAGACGCAAATGTAAATCCGAGGAATGGCCAAATTAAATATGTATTAGGTATAAAGAGCGTTTGCTAAGCAGCAGCCAAATCGTTTTGGGTATATTTTAAGTACTGTCGGCAATAAAAGCTTGTACCAAAAACTAAATTTTTGACAGAAGCTTTTTTTACCTCCGTCGTTAGCCCGACGCAAACCGTTTTTATTACTTGAGAATTTATTTTTAAATTTTTCGATTAGGTGCACTTTTTCTTTAAAAAATAAAACCTACATAAATACTCGTACTTATCATTTATGAAAAGTCTTATTAACCATTTTAAATTTAGAATTTCATCAATAACTGAATAAATTAATTTATTGCTATTTAGTAGCTGCATATATCGCAGGGAAATGGCCAAAACAGAGATTTGAACAAATCTCTAAGGGATATGATCAAATCACGCAGGATGTTCAAATAGCGAATACATTATACAGAGTCGCTTCAAGGTAAAAAAATACTTAAATTATATAGTAACTACAAACCAATATCCAAATTCCTCACCCATTGGGCTGCGTTAACATCAGGGGAGAGCAAATTCAGAGTCCCCAGTGAATTTCCGGTTTGGGCAGTCATTTATGAATGGGAATGGTGCCGATTAAATAGGATTCGCACTGAGCGTGTACTATGCGGGGATTACATGTACAAGTGTGGACTCACCAGCGTGCGACTGTGGTGCGCCCGTGCAGACCATACATCTTCATCATCATCATCATCATATCAGCCGAAAGACGTCCACTGCTGGACATAGGCCTCCGCCAAATAGTGCCAAAGCGACCGGTCCTGCGCCACCCGCATCCAGCGGAGTCCCGCAACCTTTACCAGGTCATCGGTCCACCTTGTCAGGGGCCTACGCCGCGCCTTCCGGTACGTGGTCGCCACTCGAGAACCTTTCCGCCCCAACGGCCATCGGTTCTACGTGCTGTGTGCTCCGCCCACTGCCACTTAACTTTAGCGATCTTCTCCTGCGGACAGCCTCATTTCTGATGCGATCACGCAGAGAAACTCCCGACATGGTCCTCTCTATTACCTTTGGGTGACTTTGAGCCTTCTTATGAGGCCCATAGTAAGCGACCACGTTTCAGTGCTATATGTCATCACTGGCAACACACACTGGTCAAAGACTCTCTTCTTGAGACACTGCGGAATATTGGACGAAAAGATGTCCCGTAGCTTCCCGAACGCTGCCCAGCCGAGTCGGATTCGACGATTGACCTCTTTCTCGAAGTTCGACCTACCTAACTGGATAGTCTGTCCTAGGTATACATAATCGTCTCCAACTTCGAGCGTAAAGTGTCCGATTGTAATGGGAGTTGGTACTACATGGGCATTTGACATGATCTTCGTCTTATCCATGTTCATTCTTAGACCAACTCGCTCGGAAGCTTTACTGCTACATCTTATAATTAATAATTTTGACGACCGGTTAGTCTAGTGGGTAGTGACGCTGCCTACGAAGCTGAAGGTCCTGGGTTCGAATCCCGGTAAGGGCAAATATTTGTGTGATGAGCATGAATATTTGTCTCTGAGTCATGGATGTTTTCTATGTATTTAAGTATTTCTATCTATTAAATATATCGTCGTCTAGTACCCATAACACAAGCCTTATTGAGCTTACTATGGGACTAGGTCGATTTGTGTAAGATTGTCCCCTAATTTTTTTTTTTTTTTTTTTTTTTTTTTTTTTTTTTTTTTTTTTTAATATTTAAGTATTCACTTCATAAGTCTTACTGAACGCATATTTACTTTATACCTTTTGAGATACGACATGGCAACTATTTGTACATGCGCAGTAGTACAGATTACGTTGAGCGCGCAAGTATTAAAAACAAAAAAGCCAGCCATTGCTGTTTACTTTGGCGTTGTTCTGTGTGTTAAAAATGTCGTGTGAAAGTGATTAATCAATAATAATAATTTATTATCGCGTTCCAATAGTTTCAGTTTGTTTATTAGAACTACGACGACGACGGTACAGTGTCTTTTTGTTGTGGAACATAATTGATTTACTTAAACTTAATTGTGTTTCAAAACCATAAAACAATGGTTTTAAGTGAGCAAGCATGACAGCAAAAGATGTGGAGAAGTTGTTAAATGCAACACCAGATAATAAAGTACATGACAACCTAAGATAAATTCAATTTTAACCTATCTATTTTGACCTGACATTTCAATATCTATTTTATTTCCTCGTATGTACAAGGCATAATAAAACGTATGATACACGCGCGTAAATTTCAAATCAACTACTTTTCACACTTGTTGCATAAATAACTATTATAGCGCATTTTCATTGATGGTTAAGTCGCTCGATATGCATCGCATGCGGGTGGGTGCTCCCCACACACCGGATAGCGACTAACACAAGTCATTAGTCGATAGCACAGTCATTATACCTACCGTGATCGGGTGTTGCTCGCAAGCGGTTAGCGACCAGTGAAACCAATCGGTCAATTAAAAGTGTGCAAGAACGCTAAGGAAGGAGGTCATGCCTAAGAAACATAATTACTACCAAGAGAACTCCCGCCCGCCGAATATGACATGCGTTTTGGGAATCATTGTTTAACCATTTTCGATAGATAACCACTGAATGTTGGGGGTTTTTGAAATCTCCAGTACTAATGCAGGCACTCAACCAGTGAAAATTGTTGCGGGCCCAATGGCATGCGTTTTCAGAATCCCCGAACCTCGCCTGCAATGTAAATGCGCCTTTTAGTTTTGTCAGCTTAATTACATAACGTGCATAAAATGTACACTGTCGGCAACTCGTGTATTGTGTGCAATATCATATTGTCCCTAGGCGCCATGACCTAGCCGAAAATGAGTTTTCTAAGGACCTGCGATAGTCACCAAACTTTTCCCAATGGATGGTAGATTGTTGGAAATGGGCATGTTTGAAATAGGAATGCGTTTAGAGACGAAGTAAGTAATATAATATAAATCTGCTGGCCATTCGTTTCGCGGAGGAAAGATTGCGAGCGAGAGGTTGCTCTGTTATTGAAGGAAATAAGTTTAATGTGGTACTTCTACCCACTCAAATCTCTAGGACAGTCGCCACCAGCCTTGTGTCTAAGATCTCTTAAACGCCCTAGAGCACGAGATTTCCGGTTTCTCTGAGGTCATAAGCTAAGTGCTTTGGCTCCGCCACATACAGAGCCAGCAACCCCGATGACCTTCTTTTGTCGCAATTTTACTGTAAAAGGGTAGACTTATTCAGCATCTCAAATAAAATACACAAATAATAATACTTAATCACTTACTTGTTGCACTGACTTCCGGCCCTAGGGACTCGAACACCTTGCCAAAACTTAGTTTCAGCAAACGATCCGAATCTGCAACAAAGATGAATTCAGGTGGTTATGGCACGGCAGGATACAGCGCCATCTAGCAGTGCATATCGGAAATCGTAAAACGAGAAACAGCGTTACAGCCGAGTAAGCTAACACCGCAATCATTTTCAGTTGCATTTAGTTCAAGCCATTTTCAATAGATGGCGCTTTGCGCAATATCTTGTAAACAGAAGCGCCCCTGACTAAAATCTCATAACAATGTAAGTAAAGTTAATAATTAATTCTATCTTGAGGAGTTATGTAATAATTTTAGTCTCGATTTACTTAAGTTGCGTTCTAAGCGAGGTTGAGTCATTGGCCTTGGTGAGTACCTACTAATATTTTGTAGAATTTGTAGATAAAACTAGGGAGCTATTTCCAGTGCTTCTCAAATAAGCACAAGGGGCCGTCTGGACCCTAGCCAAAATTTCTATTCATACCTTGCTGGCTCTGCTCGCAAATTTAACCGGATCGGTCGCATTTATTACAAGACGCTTCCAACGAATTGGAATGGAAATTGAATAAAAATGCAAGAATCTTAAGCATATTTTGGCTAAGCACAAAAAATATGGTAAAAATTTGTATTGGTACTAATTCTTAGTAGAAGGCGCGCTTTTTATTTTCGGTGGGGGGCGTAAAGGCCTGAGAAGTTTTATTCGGCCTAATAGGTTATGAGAAAAAGGTGACTATTGACTTGCTAAACCAAAGATTACTTCAATGGTTAAGAAAACGAAGACTTGCCGCTTCGGTATACTTACCGCACAATCGTACGTCGCCTTTGCCCATAATAGTTCCCATTTAATTATATTATTACCTACACCACCATTTATTATTACCTACTGTTTTACGAGCGTACATTAAATGTCTTACAATTTTTTGACGCTGACGCATTGTTATAATTTTTTATGAGTTTGAAGTGGCCAGTGTAGTTATTTAGTAGGTACCATTGAGGTTTGCAACTGAAGTATTCAACACGTTATGTTTGAGGCATGTTTGAGGGTGAATATTCAGCGTTTATACGGCGTATTTTTTCACCATTATTGTGTCAGCAAATATTGTCAAAATGAATGATCATTAGAATATTTTTTTAGTTAAAAAACGTATAACAATATAATAGGCGTTAAGTTTTATTTGATCAAAATTCTGGCGTTTTGTCATAATTTTACGGCGACAATTTGAGCATTTGAAACCGCCGGAGATTCACCGTTTAGTTTAATGTATTAGGTTATGTTATTTATAATATATTTTGTAGTGGTCCGTACCAAAATTGGCAAAACTGGAAACTTATGGCATTACCACAATTTAATTCCGACGGTCGGTTTTTACTCCAGGAAAAATACGGGATTAATTTTTAATAGCGTTTTAGTTTAGTTCATTTTAAAACGTTATATTAAGATGCTTTATTCAAGAATCGTCGTAGTTAGGTAGATCTAAATGTAAAATTTTGTGTGGAAAATTTACTGTCCTAACGCGTGTTCAAAACGTTATGTGTTTACCCCTCTGGACTACATAGCTATTCAAGTACGCATGCTCATAATATATCAGCTGCCATACCGGCTGCTGTAGAGTCCGGTGGTGGCTGAAAGTGGAAGGTGGCAGCGAAGCCCTGGCCTGGATTTGCCGAGTTGGCGGTGAACTGCAGTAGCAGGGACGGCCCCGTCGAGAGGACCTCATATCCTGAAACATTAGGTACATGAAAATAATTGGCAGGTGATCATTGAAGGTTGTGTACGTGATCACTTGTCAAATAATTTTCTGAATGCTTGATTTTTAACGAGAAGAATAAATAAATAATTACAGACAATCATATACAAATCGACTTAGTCCTAAACAAAGCAAAGCTATGGATACTATTTAGATGACGATAAACATATTATATAGGGTCAGTTCGGGTAAGTACGCCACCAGGGTAAGTGCTGATATTGATTTAAATGACTGAATGATGAATGAAGCGCACTTACTCGAACTGACCTTAGATAAAATAAATACTTAAATACGAGAAGAATGAGAAGATACATTTTTTTTATATTTTTTGCATGTTTACGAAACCAATAAATCTACATACATAAATGGCTATAATTGGTTTTTTTTTTACGGTCGACATTTGACAGTTGTCATCCCCGTACAATAAACGTCAATGATGACATATGATGACATAAATTGTACTGGGATAACAGCTGCCAAATATTGGATGTAAGCATTTTCACTATGGAGTAGTTTGCACCAAATATGGACATTTAAGCGCCCGCTCACGGATCAGAACGTTGGTGTAAAACGGCTTAGCCATGTTTTGTTATTTAATTGTATATGCATGGTTCCAATTTGAATTAGCTAATCATGTTTTATCCGGCCTATAGCATAATAGTTGGAATCATCAAATTGTAATTTCTTTAGGGGCAATGCTAACGGAGCAGCCTCATAATCCTGCACGACTGTCCTACAAGCTACCTATAAGATAGTGCGAGGCAGGGAGATGAATTTACTTGGATATCGCAATCTTATTGATGCATCCATACAGTCCCACAGCACTGCTATGCTTCGGTTAGGGAAACGTGCAAGAACCCACTGATAGTACTTAGTTCAGGGGGGTTGATCACCCCGATTCAAACTAAGTATTATGCGGGTGGACTGATGACCTGGTACTGGATCGCGGGAGTCCGCTGGAAGCGGGTGGCGCAGGAACAGTCACTTTGGCACTCATTGGGGGAGGCCTATGTACAGCAGGGGACGGCTTTCGGCTGATATGATGATGATGATTATGCGGGTCAACTTACGCGTGGTTTGCGTTCAGATCTAATCGTGTTTAACGTTAATTGCCGCAAACAAGACATTCAGTTCGGTGGCATCATTGACAAAACCAGGTAGTAGGTACGGAATGGGCGTTCAGTAGGTGCTCTATCTGAGACATACCTTACGAATTCCAATTTGTTATCAGTATGTTTTCCGCACTCGCTTGCACGTGCACTGAATTAAATTGCCATGTAGAGCGCGCGCGTTACATCTACCTTATGAAATCAAATCAGAATGCGAAATTTATGTCTCAGTTTGACCCTAAGTCACTACTCATTCAGAAGGCCGCGGCCCGTTACCGCGATAAACTAGCACAATTTCCTAACAATCAATAAGTGTTTGTACTTTTACAACTGGCATTATCGTATCGCGTACATATCGCATAGGTACTTACATTTTTACCTCAACCTTGCGTGCATAGTCTACAAACTTACGAAATGTGTATGCAAAGTACCAATATTATAAGTTGCACAAATTATGAAGGGTCGTATGTCTTGATCTGGAATACTATGCGAGATTAATCATAAACTTTGAACCAATTAACTGGTTAATTAACCAGATTGTTTGGCAGCCATAATATGACATGACAAGATGAAAAATACGCAAGCTATAAGTAGTCAAAATTCATAAAGATCTGTGTGAACTGATTCTCAAGAATTAATTTATTCAGGAATGGTTTCCAACGTTATCTTGAATGTATTCAAAATCAGCAAACATGACAATATTTCAGATTTCCTTAACAACTTTTTTATCCGATATAAATGACCTCGACTGCACGGATAATGCGATTCACAGCACTGGCACAGGGTGTATAATCGAAATTGAGCAGTGAGGGAAAATCGGAAGCTAAAAGAGATACGGAAAGTTGTTCTTAGACTCACGAGGCTGATTTCTGAAAATCTAAAAGATGCCAGATTAAAAAAGAGCCTCAGATACGCCACCGGGAATGGATAGCGGTTGGTTTTATGTCGGAAATTAATATCGCTGATTGTACCGAGCAATTGTTGCTATACCCATATTATATTCACAGAAGGTCGGCGTCACTAGTCAGCAAGGATAGGACAAACGCCCGTCATTTTGAAAACTTAACCCTGTTCTGTACAGTAGAGACTTCCTTATACTAATAAAAAAAATTAGGTACTAAATAAGAATAAGAATAGTTTATTCGTGACAAATTTGGAAAAAATTGTGGTCATTCTTTTCCATTGGCGAAAGTGATTTATCGCCTTAATCATCGTCATTTGAATAATTTGTCACTGGAAACATATAAATTATGGTACTTAAAATAAATTTATAAAACATTACTTTTGTCCTTTGTTTTGTATTGTCACGAACAAACTATTCTTATTCTTATTTAGTACCTAATTTTTTTATTAATATAAGGAAGTCTCTACTGTACAGAACAGGGTTATGTTTTCAAAATGACGGGCGTTTGTCCTATCCTTGCTAGTCAGTTAAGCCTTGGCCACGACTTTGGTCTTAAGCGACCTGCGGCAGCGGTTTTTCTAATTCATTGCGCGTGATCCCAACTAACCACAGTGCGTTGCGCGTTTTGACCGCGCAATGAACAGATAAAACGCTGCCGCAGGTCGCTTAAGACCAAAGTCGAGGCCAAGGCGTTATATACCTGTGAGTTCGTTACACAGCATTGCAATAGCAGGAGCGTTGGCGTCCTTCCCATCGAAGATCTTGATGATGTCCGCGCGCCGAAGGCAACTGTGAAAATAACACATGATTTTGGAAAAAGTCTACTAAAAGTTTTAAAATCCATAATGTTTTCTGTGATAAAGTAAAATAAAATACGATGTAAGTATTTAACTTAAAATTAAAAAGCATTAAACTCCACAACTGTAAATTCAAGTTCATACAGGACGCCCGTTGTTAAAAATTCTACAACTACTTACATAATACTCCTTAAGTTAACGTCACTGGTATTAGGTATGTATTCCACATGTTGATGAAAGCTTAAAATTTTTCGTGGATGTAGTGGCTATTAGGCAAACCTCCTGAGACCCACGCTTTTGTGCCTTTTTTTTTTTTTAATTTTTGATAAAGACAAAAACAATGAAGATCATTACAAAGCCCATCTAGGCAAAACCTTGGAGAGGTTTGTGTGCCGATGGGGTGCTTTGAATTAGGAACTTTTTGACATTCAGTAAAAGTTCAAAGCCCATTTTGAAATTTGTACGAAATTCTGTATGCGGGGCGGGGTCTTAGGTTAACCTCCTAAGACCCCGTCCCGCTTACAACATTTAATTTTAATAACAATATTTAATTTTCTATATAAATGCCCTTTGTGGTAAACATTCACCTGCGTATTCATAATGAAATTACAGAGTGAGCAAATTTTACCTAGGCTTTATTGCAGCTTTCCAAATCTACATAATACTAGGTAAATCGCCAATAACTGGCAACCGCTCAATAACTGGCCACCAAATACTAAAAATGAATTCTATTCACCTATAATAGAATAAGTTTTGTATAAGGTGTTAATTACTGGCCAGCCTTCAATAACTGGCCATGTTCTACTGAATAAAATTCTGTTTGTAGGGGAACAAAATACATTTTTAGTATGAGCCCCCTCATATATACCCAGTTCCTCATATTGCCATGCAGTTATTGAAAAGAAGCCAGTTATTTGAAGGGTGGCCACCCTTGGCGATTTATCCTATTGTGAACATTATTGATTCTCTCTAGATTTCCTCTCTTTACAATAATAACAGTATTGTGTTTCCAGTGCGCAGTGAACCGCCTCCCCGTGACGCTAGGTTAATTTAGTTAGGAGTTTCGCCGTCTCCGGGACGGCCCTGAGTAAATTCCTATGCTGAGATGTCCCAGTTTAGTAATAGTGGGCAAGTATGCCGTCCACCGCCTATCACACGGTCTTAACTCATCTCCTTCTTTCTCCTGACTATTGTCCCAATTTATTTCGGGTCAGCCCTCCAAGTATTTTTGCGCTATTTCGTGCGAATGTGGGGTTTCTCTTTGCGTGTGTCAGTATCTCCCAGGCATTGTAAATTTTTTGTAGCCAGGCCATTTGTGGTCGTCCACTGTTTCTTCTATATTTAGTACTCGTTTGGTCATATGGTAAATCTCACGGTCTTAACTCATGATCTTAAAAAAAAATGAAAATTTACCAAGGCGAAAGACAGTTTATTTATTTGTTTTTACCCATTTCTGTCTTATCGTGAGACTTTGCATACGGATTACGGATAAATAGTAATTCTTAATCTACCTAAAAAGCTTTCTGTCCAACTTATTTTGTTACACCTTATATTCCTTTTTAGGGTCCCGTACCTCAAAAGGGGAAAACGGAACTCTTAAAGGATCACTTTGATGTCCGCCTGTCTGTCTTTGTAGATCCTTTATCTCGGGAACGCGTGGAGGTCGAGTTGGAATAGGGAACATTACTGCAATGTTCTGCCGCCAGAGTGCAGCACTAGCACAAACCGTAAACCAGTAGAGGATGATAAGGACTCACACACCCATGCACAATTGATTGTCAAATGAGTGACAAGGATGCATGCATAGACAATAATACCGCAAGTGGGAACGAGACAGAATGCCTTGTCTGCTAGTGCCGCCCCCTACGCGTAATGTTCCCTATTAAAACGATATTCTCAAGTCTACAGTACCTTGAAACTGTAAAAAATTAAACTTCTAAATGAACGGCCTTTTATGCCGCAAAAAATATACATACTACACTCAGGAGAATCAAAATTTATAGGGAAGGTACTTTCCGTTGACCTAGAACTACAAAATTTGGCAAGTAATATACAGCCAGAGCATCGGAATTCGGAAGTAGCTACGCAAAAGAACTCGCTCAAAATGATCTACGCAGTCCTTATCATCTTGACATTATGGTCGTGTGTAGGTTATTAGGACTTGGGCCGCGTAGATACTTTTGTTGCTGTACTACAAAAACAGGGAAAAATCTAAAAACTATACATTTGTAATTAAGTACGGAACCCTTGGTGTGCGAGTCCGACTCACACTTGTCTGTTTTATTTTAGTTTCAACTCACTCGTTTGTTTTCATATTGCAAACTGAATTTAAATCACTTTAAAGCGTGGCATTCATTTGGGACGTAAGTTGGTATACGCACATCTCGATAATGGATTAGACTCGCAGATGAAAAATATAAGTAACTCCCCTATGGCATGTAGTTTGGACTGTTCAAATAGGCATTTGTTTTGTTTTTGATGATAAACATTATGTACGTACGTAATGTCAATGTCTATTCGAATAGCTAACAACTAACTACATACGAGAGTAGCCTTTGACTCATTGAGCTAGAAAAAGGTTCAACCCTATGGCTTTAGGCCTTGGCTTTATTTAAATCTTTTCATTCAGCAGCTGATCAGTCTGTTCAGAACATTACGCCTGGCAAGAAGTAAATAATCCTTTTATGAACGCTACCACTTCTTTGTTGAAATCAAATTCCTGTTCAGACAGAACAGTGTAAGCAGAGGTCTCTAAAACAGACGTGATTCGGGATTTGACTATACATAAATATTTGCGTAGCAAGAGAGATCCACGTAGCTATGATATTTGCCTAAGTTATTTGTATACCTATTCATATTTTGAATATGGGTCATTCGAAAGCAAACGAAGCTTGACAAGTTTATATGCAGCCAATCATAGCCTGAATAATTTATTGTAGCGACTGTCTTTGATCTGTTTATGAAGTAGTAAATAAACCCTCTCTACGTTTTTTACCTCGTTGGCGTAATTATACGAATAAATTAGGTAATAAATGAGTTTGGGGTTATAAAAGGGGGGAGGGAATCAAGTTCTCGCGTTTTCACGGTCGGTTACCGTCCTGATACCACGAAATTGCGCAACACACCGCAGTTATAGTGTTTTTGATAAGTTTATATTGATAAATATGTATGTTAGTCCTTAAGGTATTTGTAATATAGGCCTTTGTTGCGTAATTTATATAAATAAAAAAACTGACAATTATTTAAGAAACATACCAATAGCAATGTAGGAGGGCCAATATGTACATACTCGTAGGTATATGATTTTTAGAAAGAATCTTCTTTGTGGACATAATTGGAAACGGAAACAGTAATACACGTAATATTATAATTTGTCTCATTTGATTTTACATAAAGTTAACCACCCGTGCACGCAATTTATTGTAAAACTCATTACCAGAACGTGGTGAGTGCATTATTATTAATAATGAGTTCATAATTCAGTGGTAGGCGTATACTAGGCACTCTTTCGGAAACAAGAGCGTGACAAATATTAAACCAAATCCAGTGCAATATATTAAGCCATGATAAAATTCAGCGGCATTTATTGCATTAGAGTTTTTTATATTAATACTGGATATTTAAGTTTTCTGACTACTTAAATAGTAGATAGATTAGAGAAATATTATAAAATAGAATAAGCGTAAAATTTATTAATGACAACAATAAGTAGGTACATGGAGTGCGATCAGCATACAAAATCAGTAAAATAAATACCTACTAGAAGTGCCACGAAACGGTTCCATCTCAACGGAGAAACGTATTTACTCCTAATCAAATACAATGGAGGAAATATCTATATGCAAGTATACGCAGAGAAGTCTTGGTGCGTGATTCAGGACTCGCACTTGTCCGACTTCTTAAACGTTGGTGGAAATAAATACCAATAAAACTATTGTGAACTTGCTTTGTACCAATGTTCTAATATCAATATAATGAACAAGTTGCGTCATATTTTAGTTATTTTTTCCGATGGGAGTAACTGTATATTTTATTCTTCTAAAGTTATCTACATACGTCTAGACCGAGAAATCAGAGCGAGCTCTTTCCACCACGTGTCACTTTGATGCCCAGAACGTCTTGGCAAACCGAAAAGCCACAAACAAAGCGAAGAGTGAAAATGATAGGAAGAATGATTTACAGGTTGGAAAAGCTCATTACGAGAAAACGTCTTTTATCGTGAAGCAAGCTCGCTGGGTATTCTTGATTTTTTTTTACAGTAACAACACACTTATATAATAGGCGTAGACACAAAATGTATTATTACTTAAAAAGAAGGAAGGCAAAAAAGTATGCCTAATGACGAATTTCCCATTAAAATATCTCAAAATATTATGAAGTTAGAACCTTTTTAATGTTGCTTGTTAGAGAGAGAAAACGCTAGCAGATCGTGACATCACGATCCCGAGCGTCAAAGTAAATGGCAATTGTTTCATATGAAGGTGCGTTTTGCGGAAAAGGCACAGAACATATCTACGCCCTTCTTAAAACTTTGGACACTTATGACCGTGTGATTATTTCACCTCTTGCGTCGCTTTTTTCACCATTTGACTACATTCTTAGTCGTTTTGTAAGAAAGTACATCATAATTGATTATTTTATTTGGTGCCTACACCCCTATTGTGCTTATTAAATGTGTCTAAGACACTAATCGATACTATAATACAAACAGGCAAATTTTGTGACTTTGTTAGTGTAGAAACTCCGAAACTAACTCATTCAATTTCAAACTTTTCCGCCGTATACACTCGGATGGGTTTTCGAGGCGTGATGGGGGCAATTTTTTTAAACCCCAACGAAAACGCAGGGTACATCGTAGCTCTTTAACGGATGATCCGATTTCAGCGCAATTTTGAACTATTGTCTGCCGAGGTGGTTCTTAGCTATGCTTGTGGTGTAGCGGGGTTTCTTTTTATGTTGGTACATCCTACGGCTCCACCTGGGCTTTGTGACTGCCAATACATATATATATATATATCATCATCATCATCATCTCCCTGCCCTTATCCCACTTATGTAGGGTCGGCACAACATGTTTTCTTCTTCCATTCATCTCTATTATTCGTTATTTCAGCGCTTACTCCTTTCTTCCTCATGTCCTCTCTCACACAATCCATCCATCGCTTTCTTGGCCTACCTATCGCTCTTCGTCCTTCGACATTCATCCCTAACATAGTTTTACCAATATGACGTTCATCCCTCCTCATTACATGCCCGTACCACGCTAACCTACTGCTCCTCATTTTGTCCGTCACAGGTGCTACTTTCAAACTTCCTCTTATGTACTCATTTCTAATCCGATCTTTCCTCGTCACTCCACACATCCATCTCAACATTCTCATCTCGGCTGCGTGCATTCTTCTTTCATCCGTCACTTTCGTTGCCCAGCACTCTGATCCATACATTACGACAGGTCTTATGATCATTTTATAGATTTTCCCCTTAAGTTTAAGGGGCATTCGTGGATCACAAGCTGTTCCAGAGACCTGTCGCCATTTCATCCATCCCGCATTTATTCTATTTTTCACGTCACGGTCTATATTACCGTCATTTTGGATTAATGACCCGAGGTACCGGAAGTCTGAGCAGACTGGTAGGGATACACCATCCAAGGCAATATGGGAAAAACTGGATAAGCCGCTGAAATCGCAGAACAAGTGCTCAGTTTTGGTTCTACTGATTTTTAATCCTACGTTCTCCAGTCTTTCTTGCCATTTTCTCAGTCTGCTCTGGACCTCAAGAGCATTATCCCCGACAAGAACAACGTCGTCGGCAAACAGCATGCACCAGGGTGCTTCCTCCTGTATGTCTGATGTTAGAGCATCCACAACTAGGAGGAACAAATACGGGCTTAAAGCCGACCCCTGGTGCAAACCTACAGCCACGTTGAAATTGCCAGTTACTCCAGCTTCGGACCGGACGTGAGTACTAGCTCTATCATACATCGCCTGAACAATTCGAACATACTTCTCTGGCACCCCTTTCCCTTTCATAGCCCACCACAGAACCTTACGGGGGACCCTATCGTATGCTTTTTCCAGATCTATGAACACCATATGCAAGTCCTTTTGTGCAAGTCGGTATTTTTCGCAAAGTTGGCGGAGTGCAAATATGGCGTCCATAGTTCCCCGGGCCGGCATAAACCCAAATTGGTTCTGTGTTACCTCACTTTCTTCTCTCATTCGTTTCGCTATCACTTTCTCCCATATCTTCATACTATGTGACATGAGCTTTATTCCCCGATAGTTGTTGCAATCCTGTACGTCACCTTTTTTCTGAAGATGGGCACCAGTGAACTGTTGCACCATTCGTCAGGGATTACCTCTTCTTGCAACAACTTATTAAAGAACAAAGTCAGCCACTTCCATCCATCCGCTCTTAAAAACTTCCATACTTCCGCTGGTATACCATCTGGCCCAACTGCTTTTCCATTTTTCATACTCTGCACTGCCATCTTCACTTCCTCTATACTTACCTCTTTCACCAGGCCTATATTACCTTGTACGTTTTCTACCACTCCGCTCCATTTATTCTCTTCGTTCATTAATTTATTAAAGTAACTCTTCCAGCGTCCTTTTATTCCCTCATCATCCGTCAAAATCTTTCCCGCTTCGTCTTTTACACATTTCATATGATTTACATCTCTTGCATTCATCTCTCTCTCTTTTGTTATTCTAAAAAGATCTTTTTGGCCTCGTGGGCTCTCCAGAAATTCGTACAACTTATCTTGCACCTTGGCCCTTGCCATTGCGACTGCTTTCTTAGCTTTCTTTTTACTGTTTTGATATTCTGATCTTTTTATTTCCTTTTCTCTGTCATTTCCGTCTTCCACCCTTTTCCATTCTTTGAAAGCATTCTTTTTTCCTTTTAAAATCGCCTGTACTTCCTCATTCCACCACCATGTATCTCTATCTATCTTCTTTTTCCCTTTCGTTTCCCCAAAGACATCCTTCGCTACACTTCGTACCCACGTTGCCATCTCATTCCAGCACTCATTTGCCCCCATCTCCGCCATATCTCTCATTTCTATCATCTTACCAACCACTCTTTCCCTGAATTCTGCAGCTAATTCCCTATCATCCAGTCTGTACCATTTCGTTTTAGCTGGGGGATTCGGGCTCTTCTTCATACGCTGAACTTTAATAGCTAAATCCAGAAGCAGTAGCCTATGCTGGGGAGCAAGGCTCTCACTGGGTATCACCTTGCAGTCCTTAGCCGATTTTAGCCTGTTTCTTCTTAAAAGAATGTAGTCAATTTGAGTAGAGTGTGGACCACTACGGTATGTGACAAGATGTTGTTCCCGTTTTTGATAGAAAGTGTTTGCTATGGCAAGGTCAAAAGCTAAGGCTGCTTCCAGTAGAGCTTCACCGTCTTGGTTCCTGACTCCGTAACCTCGGCCCCCATGCACTCTTTCATACCCATCATTCATCCTTCCCACATGCCCATTAAAGTCCCCCCCAATATATATATCCTCACATTCCGGTATTCCCATTATTACCGCATCCAAATCCTCCCAAAACTTTTCTTTTATACTGTCATCACAGCCAGTTTGCGGCGCATACACACTAACTACATTAAAAACCGTGTCTTCTATCAACAGTTTTACTACAATGACTCTATCATTCACTCTCTTTACATCCGTCACCTTGTTTTTGAGCTCTTTATCTAACACTATACCCACGCCATTCCTCCTCCCATCGCTGCCACAAAAATAAAACTTATAACCCGCCCCAATTTCTCTTGCTTTCTGTCCCTTCCACTTCGTCTCCTGCAAACACGCTACATTTATCCGTCTTCTTTCTAAAACATCCGCTAACTCTCGTCCTCTTCCAGTCATCGTACCTATATTCCAGCTCGCAATCCTCAGTCTTACTTCCCGGACTAGCTTCTTACGCTGCCCCCGTCCCTGGTGCAGCAACCCTTGTCCATTTCCCACTGACGCCGGGTGCTGCGTCTGCGCGTCGCCTGCGGGGTACGCCCTAACATTATCGTATACACTATCAACTCTCAAACTCATGTTGTAAAAGGATTTGGCATGGTTTATTTTACGACCGGCCGCCTGCCTGACATCAACCCTCCTTGGGAATTCTTGGCTGAGAAGAAGGATAGGTGGAAAGGATTTTCGGGAAGATGGATGTAGGATCTGGGGTTAGGGATACTAGTGCCACGGAGTACAGGGAGGGGAGGGGGTGTGACACTAGTAGCTAGAGCAGTCCGGGGTCGCGTACCCGTAGCGGTTCCAGCCAGTTATCGGATAGATATCTAGTGGTTCCACCCTCTGAATCTATAATAATATTAAAAATAGGAAACGTCTGTGAGATTGTAGCTTTGTAAGTTTATTATAGGTTATATTTTATTCCGCGGGTTTGCCAAGAAGTTTACGAAGCCGCGCTAGTATAGAATAAACTTACCTATCGATTTAAACATTTTATGTGTGCTGCAGCTTAATAATCGAAAAATATACCTGATATAAATTGTTCCCGTAATCACATTACTTCCAGAACTGTGCACCCTCTCGAATACCATAAAAGTTAATTTCCGTCATTTTTCCTGTCAATATTGAATTTCCCGCTTAATGCATAACGCTGCATAATCGCAGCTCCGCTCGTTACATTGTAAGTTAGTGGGCGGAACGATTTTTACGAGCGATTTTACGAGTTTTATGAGTACGTCGTTGCGCGGTGTTCGTCGAGTGACATTCAATACTTTAGAACCGATTACGATAATACGGGTTGTTCTCATTGTCAGCCGTGACGGGTAATGGCGATCAGGAAAACTAACAGCATCGCGGGGTGCCAGGAAATTGGTTGTTGGATCGACTGGTGACAGATGACGGTACATTAAAGAATGTAACAAAAAGACCCGAAAAATCGCATCTCGATCGAGTCGTGATCTGTCATATCAGGAAATAAGGATCCTTTTCCAGGAGTGGTTACTAAGAGGAAAAGGTCATTGAGCACATACATTTAAGGCATATTTTTACAACTCTATGCAGGTATTGCTTTGTAGGCAAAGGAAGCGCAGTACCGGGTTAAGCTTATTTCAAAAGGTACGACTCGGTCATTTAGACATATACGCACCTAATATCACCTTTTTGAAGAGATACTTCTTCGAAAACCACTTTCACGCGTTCTTTGGGCCTGAAATAAAATGATATAGATTTTATATGACACTCGTGCACTTGATCATAGTGCCAAAGAAGAAGAAATAATTTGCAGACCTGCCATTGAAGTGGTAGGAGCAGCGTACGTTGTTTGGGTATATGGACGGGTAGTGAGGGCTGTAGAGACGGCCGTGCGTCGGCCGGCTGCCCGAGCGGCCGAAATGGTAGTCGCATTCCGTGCCCGGGAGGTGCATGCCGTCCGTCTCGAACAGACCTGGAGACAAAAATACACATTATTATTATTATTTATTTGTTTATTTTACTAACCCTATATACTAGCTTCATTGATTATCTTAGCAGATTTCTATGAAAACCTAGCTTACTACATCTTTAGTGCACGCGCAGTAACATGATTAGCTACAAGATTAGCTGCGCCCATTTTCAGATTTACGAATCCATACTAATATTGTTCCTTACTAATATTATTAATGCGAAAGTATGTCCGTCTGTCTGTCTGTTACCTCTTCATGCTGAAACCGCTGCACCGATTTAGATGAAATTTGGTATAGAGATAGTTTGAGTCCCAGGGCATTTATGACAGTTTTTATCCTCTAAGATACTTCCATTGCCCACTCTGTATGTATTTGAAATATGTCTGTTTGTGAAAACCCATATAAACAGCTATAAAATCATTCATACCCTCCAATCCAAGGACAGCTTCTAGTCAACATGGGTTTAATCTAATATTTTTGTACGACTAGATACTTTTAATAAAATGAAAAATTATATGACCAAAAAAAATATTTGTGGAAATGTATTTTTAAAATAATAATAATAATTTAATATAAAAAAAAAATAACGAGTCTATAGTTAACTTTGTTTTTAATTAACATCCACTTTCTAGTGCTGATATTAAATAATACTATTTCCTAAGTTGCCAACAATGCATTTAGCATGAAAACTTTTATATTATTATGAAACTGAGTGAGTGCAAACCAATGCCTGTTAAGTTGGTAGCAATGTATTTTGTTGTAAAGTTGTGTTTACCCGAAATATATGGTATTGGTGACTTTAAAGCACAAGCTGCTGTTATAGGGAATAGAGTAGCTGGTACACCTGTGGACTTTTCTTCAGGCCTTTATGCATGTTGTTATATTTTAAGTGTTCATGAATCATGAACATGCGAATTAAAAACACAGGAGTTCAACAAATACATAATGAGGGACGTTAACGTTTTCATATGAAATTCAACGAAATATCCCTACTGTATCTGAGTAGCAGACAATATATTTCAATTTCCCAGCCGTCACAGATACTTACACGAGCAAAAATGAAGCACCTACATTTATCTCCCGCCTAACTTCCCTAAGTAATCTTTATACACTGAACTGTAAGTAACTTTTACCGCCATTTGGGCTATAAAGCCTGTTTTAGTATATAAAATAATGGGCATTCAGTTGTTTCAGCGTTAATTGACCTAAATGGGACGGTTCGCCCTTCCATTTCTATAAAGCTTAGTGGAAACATCTTAGTAGGGGATGTTAATATTTACGATGGATGGTTTTTAAGTCTTTGTGTTATAACAATTCCAATCAACATTTTCCTAAACAATTTGAATAATATTTCATCAATTCTAAGACTTGAAATAAGTATTAAGTACCTATGTAAGTTATGGTTAAACAAAGTAACTCATTCCTTATTCTAAAAGTCGAAAATAAGGGATGGCGTACACAATTTAATATTCAGTAAGGCGTGGCAGCCCTCGGATGAGCCCTCTAGTGACATGTCTAATCCTGCACTATATTGGAAACCTTTCTTCAAGTGAAGTGATTTAATGGAGTGTATATTTTTTTACTTGTTCACATTCGATAAAATCTTGCGAACATGCGTTTTTACTCAAAAACGAATGGTCAATTGATCGGATAATGTGAATCTGCTTTGCTATTCGTCTTACCCCTAATAATACTCCGAAATTCTTAATATATAATTATGCGTACGAGTAGTATATAGAAAAGAGCAAAAGTGTATGTTAGTAAAACAGAATCGGCCAAGTACGTGTCGGGCCACGCGCAGTGTAGGGTCCGTAGTTGCTTTTCTTTCTTAGTTACATCGACACGGTCGGCCGAATTTGTACGAAACTTGCCTTTCTAAGTCCGTTTTAAGCTGGTCGACTACTACTCGGTAACTAGTTATGCCTTAGCTGTGATAGTTTTCCTTTTAAATTCATTATATGTACTACTGCCACGATTTTTTTCACATTCCCAGTAGCAGCCATTTAGCCGACAGGGGTGACGACGACACATGACTCGAACAAAAATTTGGGCTTTAAAGCCCAATATCTCGCAAACGAATCACTACTACTACGGAACCCTACAAATGATGCAGTTCCAAACGTATAGAAGTAAACCCGTTCAATTAGCCTTATGGCTGTGGTATGAAAATACAAAAAATTAAGAAGTAAATTCTACATAATTCCTCGGCATAACTCTTGACCGCTTTTGTAATTGGAAAAGCCATATTGAAAATCTACGCTCTAAATTGGATGGCTTTATATACGTGCTTTATCGTATACGAAATGTGGTTTCAGAAACGGCTGCTCGCTAGGCATATCGTGGGTATGTATCATCAGTTTCAAGATACGGTATTATACTATGGGGCAATTCAGTAGATGCAGACATTATATTTAAAACGCAAAAAAATGTATACGGGTCCTATCGGGAGCAGGTTACTTGGATCACATGTTTTAAACCAGGTCTATAGAATCCAAAAGGGGTGCATATAGACATAAATTATACTTGCCCAACAAGACTAATTTTTCACTTAGTAGGAAAAATGTACAATGCATGGCAATAAAAATATTTAACATTTTTACAGACGATTTGAAGGCTCTGCCAATCAATTTATTTAGGAAGACATTATTTGACCATTTAATCAGAAACAGTTATTATTCAATTGAAGAGTTCATGAAAAAATGCAAGTTATAAGAATTACAGGAATAATGACAATGAATAATGAAACTATATAAATATAGGTAGTAATTAATGTTAATTTATTATGAAATAATAATTATTGAGATAAATAGTATAATGATGTAATGTTATAAAATGGCAATAGTACCTAATCTATGATGAAATAATTATTATTGAGATAAATGGTATAGTTAATGATGTAATGTAATAAAATAGAAATAGTACCAAATCTAATGTGAATTTGAAAATATAGTAATATTTAGGTAATATCAAATGGATTACGAATAGACCTTAATAACTATGGTTAAATCGTTACCACCCAGATCCTGATTGTATTTCATTATTTTTAATAATTTAGTTAATTACGTAGTGATTGAAGTTAAAAGTACTTAAGCTAAGTCTTGCACGCCCCTGTTTATACTTTTTGTTTGAAAACTACATGCATGACACCTTATTCAAATATTTGTACACCATGTCATGGTAAAACAAGATTGGCTATATAATTTATGTAACATCACTGTGTACTCTTGTTTATACGAATAAAATGTGGGACTTCTGATTTCTGAAAGTTTCGGGTACAGTTTGTATTGGGATTGGCACACTTGAACCTTGAACAAAATTCTTCAACATGTTATTCTTCAATAAGTTCTGGAAGCGTTCAGAAGCACCAGGTCACAATGTTGGACATCAATTTATATTCTAAGAGTGTATGTAAGTATTTTCTTCCGACGACCGGTTAACCAGCCGACGACCGGTTAGTCTAGTGGGTAGTGACGCTGCCTACGAAGCTGAAGGTCCTGGGTTCGAATCCTGGTAAGGGCAAATATTTGTGTGATGAGCATGAATATTTGTTTCTGAGTCATGGATGTTTTCTATGTATTTAAGTATTTCTATCTATTAAATATATCGTCGTCTAGTACCCATAACACAAGCCTTTATTGAGCTTACTATGGGACTGATTTTTTTTTATATTTGTGTAAGATTGTCCCCTAATATTTATTATTATTAATTTATACAAAGTGCACCCGAAATTTTTGCTTTTGAGTGTATATATACCTATATTATAATCGCTTACAGTCATTGTCGGTTCGAGTAGTAAGCCTTGGATCGTATGATGCAGTCAGTTTGGTCAATCTCTAAAACGCACCATTTTGTTTGAAGGTTAGGTGCCGCTTTGCGAACTGTCAGGAAAAGCAATTGAATAAAGATTAAGACTGTGACGCATAATATTGTCTTCGAATCCCAAGATTATTACTAAATAACTACAACTTGGAAAAGTTGAAAAACCCGCGACATTTTCATTTCAAAGGCCAATATCTATAAAACGGCTGAACAGATTTTCATGAAACATGGCTACGAACACTCGGGATACAATTATCTATAACACATAAAAAACAGCATTCAAATCGGTCCATCCATTTGGGACCTACGATAGATACACAGATACACAGACACACAGATACACAGACACGTTAAACTTATAACACCCCTCTCTTTGCGTCGGGGGTTAAAAATAAACCGATACCGATTATATCAATATTATGCCTATGTAACAAAAATCATTTTTAATGTTTTTTAGTTTTTAATTTATCTATTAATCTTACAAAATATATTATGCGTAAATCGTAGGTACTCATAAGTTGAATACGGTATTTTTATTTTAGAGTGATATAAACATGTAATATTATATAAATAGGTAGGTACCTATAGAAAATATACCTTCTCTTTCACGAAATCGTTGTTAACGAGATCTCTGGCATCGAACAACGCAAAGCCTAGGAGAGTGCTTTCAACTCAGAGCGTGCTCAATACCGTGAGAGTTGATAACCGTTCCATAGTGTTTTTAAGGATAGTAGGTTTAATACTTGTACGTACACTTTAGAATACATTTTTTCATCACACTTCCTCGTAAAGAACTTAATAACGCGAGGGCATACAGAGCTACAATAGACTCGTTACTTCCGTTGTTTTTTCTCAAATTGTATTTGTCACTCAGGTATCAAATATAAATAAAACATGGAGGTTTTAATTTAACACAAAATCAAATACGATATTTGAAAATCTATTTATAAATAAATCTAAAAGTATAAACACTAATAAACCATGTTCAACAAAATTATTTAATTACTAGCTTTTGCCTTCGACTTCATCCGTGTGGAAATCATTTAACGATTGTGATGCACCCTCGTTCGTAAAAAAAAAATGTAAGTATTTTTTGATTTCAGATTGTTTTGTGTTGAGGTTGGGTAGGTATTTATGAAAACCTTGTTCACTTATTGATAATAACAATAAACGAAAACACTGCTGTTGAAAATGCCTCAAGAGATTGAAGTTCCAACAAAACTCCGCTCGAAATGAAATAGTTTTTCAATAAAGCTCGGAGTTTTGAGCGGCGCCGCTGGAGTTTTTCATTACTTTTTCAATATGGTCCCTAGGCATTGACAAAAATATTAAATAAAGACTTATTGCAGAGGAGTTGATTCCTCTCCAAAATAACGAAGCATTAACAATAATGACGGTGCCATTTTAAACTATGTATGAATAACGAGCACATATTTAGATTCATACTCGCGCAATATTTTATTTTATCAAAAGGTAACTTTCGTATATGCTGAGTTAAAAAATAAGGGTCTCGGTCTCGCAGACATAGCAAAAAAAAAAAAAAACTATATGTTAACAGGATCCTAAACAAACACGGAGTAAAGGGTATTTATTACCTACCCTACGGATTTATTCCCTTAATATTAAGGACGACCAAAATAGCAAATCCTGATTAGGTCACTATACTCTAGGTGAACTTATGTTTTCTTTAAAGCAGGAAGATTAATATCGATGAAAAACGCTTCATATTAAACAATAAAGAAGGACGATGCTCGGTCCCGAAGGTAATGAAACGCAAACACACCTGTGTTCCGCTCAGAGACACTTCGACTTGTTTGCCTCGATGCGCTAGGGGCTTAAGACGTAATGTATTTCGATAGAAGCAACAATTCCCGGCACAACGTGTCTAGGTTGAATTAAAGTTTCATGTTGAACACTATCATTAATGTCTACAGCGCACTTCAATTCGACCTTCATAATGTGTCGCTGGTTAGCACAGATGGTTTTTCACAAATATGTATACCGCAATTTTCTTCCGCCAGGATTGTTTTACAATCCGTTGCAATCACAAAACTTTCGTATCCGTAGGTAGAAAGAATGTTAATGTTTTCCAATAAGACTATACCTGCCTATTTTCTGTTTAAACGTCGCAGAAGGTTTCATTGCTTAAAATTGTATCTATATTTTATGAAGAAAATCCAAAACAAAAATAAAAAGATCCTTCCCGACCTAAGCCTAGTTAACATTTATTCCGAATTTCAAATTAACTGCAGAAGTAGTTCCTTTGAATTGTTACAGACGGACAGATTCGCACCATAAGGGTTCTTTTTTTACCTTTTCCTAAAAACGCGGACCTAGAAACGGAGATACAGCTAACTAATGTAATTTTCCGTACCTACGCTCTATAAGATAAAGAAAATGCAATTAGACGCAAAATCGACATGTAGCTTCACGTTCCGGTGCTGCGGAGTTTTTTTTAATCAAACGTCTGCTAGCGAGTTAATTAAGAGGAAACCTAAGGGCGAGATAATTGAGAAATAGGTATTTGTAAAATGTATTGCTGTCGCGCGATAGAGACAACTGCAGTTTGGACCGAAAATACTTATTAAAAGTACATAAAACCAACGTTTCGTAGTCCCCTGATTTCTTCTCCAAAACTTGACCTATTTAACTATTTTGTTTATTAAAAATCAAAGAAAGGTTATGGCCGTGTTCCTATGTTTTCCTTTTTTTTAATAATCTAGCTAAAATTGTTTTCTGGATGTTTGAACACAGCGGAAAATCTGGCATTTTTCTAAGGTTTTTGAAAGTTTATATCTCTTTTAAGTATAAAGGGTATAGCCGTGTTTGTATGGCGAAACTGCCTTTGACGAGAAAATGGTTTTCCTTTTGCTCGGATAATTATCTTTATATACGTTGTATTTTCACCAAATATCAGCCCCAAAATCGTCGATTTTTGAGATAATAAATAAAAAGGAAAATCGTTTTTATTTAATATCTACTAAAGTAGTGGCCCGATTTTTTTGATATTTGTATGTATCATGCAGATAATGGAGTAATTTTTATAAAAAAAATACTATGAAATTATATATTTAAGTCAAACAAAAAGGATTTTTAATATTTCAAAAAAAAAAAATATATTTGCAAGGTGGTGACACCTACCAATATTCGATATTTTATAACCATTTAATACTCTACCACATATATTTTTTTCAGAAAATATCACTTGGATCAACAAGTTGAAAAAAGCGAATTTGTAACATCTCATGCCTTCGTAAGTAAATACATAGCTTTCCCTTTCTGCGTAAGTAGGTTTCAATAATAGTCCTAGCGGTATACCCCGAAATCCAGTAAAAAGCTGCAAATGGTGTTAAAAGCATGAACATTGGAACGATTGATCTTTAGATCTTTCCACATCAAAGAACGATTCAGTTATGTCAAGTCGACCAGATCATCCCTAAATCTTCTTCTCACTGTCCCGTCCTCCTCTTCAAGATTCTATAACTGCTCGTTTACATTCAAAGCCATTCGACTCTGGAATTCTCTGCCCGTGGACTTGAGGCGTGCTAAATCTGTCGCTACTTTCAAAGCTGACGTAAAGGAGCACTATCTGTCTCTGCCATGATTCCCCGTAGTTACTATTTTTCTTTATTTATTTCTTTTCCGTCTCTATGGTTAACACTATATGTATTTGTATGTATATTTATATATATAATTTATGTATTTAGGAATTTATGTGTGTTTATTTGTATGCTTTATGTGTGTTTATTGATGTAAATGTGTATGTTGTAAGTTCGGTTACTTCCAATTTTGCCACCTACCTATTTTGTAATTTTTTGTTCCTATTTCTCCGCTACCTAAAGGTTGCCTGGAAGAGATCGCTCTTTAGCGATAAGACCGCCTGTTGTTAACATCTATGTTTTTATAAGTTGTTATGTCTATTTGTTTCATGTTTTAAGGTGTGCAATAAAGAGTATTTGTATTGTATTGTATATCGTCGTCTAAGTACTCATAGTAAAAGCTTTGCCTAGTTTGGGCCACGGTCGATTTGTCTAAGATTGTCCCCAAATATTATTATTTTTTAGTATTTTTTGAGATCCTTGATGCTAAAATAAGGTATTTAACATCATGCTCATATTTGACATGTGTATTTGTGCAAGTAATCTCTGAGACATCACTTTAGCTCTCAAATTAATAACTTGCTTGAATGGTCTTTCGTCGGGGATGCGGTCAGCGGTGGACGCCTTGCTTCTCAAGCGGAGCTTCTGACGCTGATTGCATTATTGACGACTGACCAAACTACCGAACATCGTCGCTTTATAAGCAAACTTGACACTGGCGAAATCATCTTAACTTAGATGGAAGCCATTTTTTTTTTAAATTGAACTTGCTTGAATGAGAGGCAACCGGATGGCTCGCGGTATTTGAGCTCCCGGAGCGTTGTGGAACCTCCCTGTGCAACTCGAACTGACCCAACTTGGACAGGGCGATCGGCTCCGTTGGCCTGTCATCGTATCCGATCGGCTCCGTTCGCCTATCGTCGTATTCGATCGGATCCTTTCCGATCCGATGCGATGCGAGTCGTTTGGTGGAAACTATGCTTAGAAGGACCGATCACACAAGTTGTGTTTACAATTACATACCTACAAAATTATATTTGGTAGTCAAAGACGAATACGTTTAATATAGTGTTCTAAAAATATAAACAAGCTTTCAGTAAAAACGTATTGTTTCTGTATAGCACATGTGGGTCATTCTTGAGAATTGCATTATTCATCTCATTCCCTCGGCGTTTTTTATTTTAAGAAATTTCTACTAAGTTACAATAAAATCAAATCAAGTATTTAATAATAAACATATTTATCGAATAGGAATCACTTTGGGTCAATTAGGTACGGAAATATACCAATTCAAAGTTTAGCTATCGAGGGAATGAGAAAAAATGACTGGGGAATGATAAAAAGTACGAGGGAATGAGAAAAATAACGGGGGAATGATAAAAACTACGAGGGAATGATAAAATTGACGAGGGAATGATAATCTTTGGTATTAGATCAGATGTTTTATTAAATAATACAAAATATTAGTTTGAATAAAGAAAAAAATCACAGTTTTATCTTAATAATCTTATAGACTAAGTACCATAATTTGAGACTTCAGTCTTAACCATTCATTGACATTGTAGGTATAGGTGTAGATAATATAGACACCAGTTCTACAATATAAAAACGTTTATTACGCGTTTAATTAAAACGAAATCGCGTGAACATTTAGGTATGTTTTCGAGGGACCTGCGCGCAGCCTCTCGGCGTCGTATCTCAGTTTCGACTGATCGTCCTGGGAAAACCGAGCGCGCACGATATCGCTCGAGTTGCTAATCCCGTTATCCGATAACGCGGACGGCGGCCGGGCAGCAGCGCGCAGGCATACATAATATTTATTTAAAACTAATAACTTAAAAAGTAAAAACCAAATATGTTATTGCTACATCAGCCCCTTCGGAGACCTTTAGGTCGATTACAAGTAACTAGGAAAGTGTACAACGCGACCAGAACGAGTCCTGCGTTCGACCTTCGCCGGTTCCCGCGTCGTAAGAGATTGATTAGACGTCAAAGTCGAAGGAAGGTTGCAATCGTCTAAAATATACGCGGGTTTAAGGCGATCGATGGAGACATTATTTTCCTTACCCTTGATTACGACTCTAAAAAACTTGTCACTTCTCTCGACCACCGGATATGGTCCTGTATAAGTGGGCTGCAGGGGTTTTCGAACGGCATCATTGCGTAAAAAGACATGAGACGACGTTGCCAAGTCTCTGTGGACGAACACGTTTCGCTTTCCGTGGCGAACAGCAGGTGTGGGCTGCAACTTGCGCATCTTAAGCTGCAGGCGAGCAAGGAAGTCCGTGTAGTCGGCTGTGGTGTCTTGACCTGGGGATTCGAAGAAATCTCCAGGCAAGCGTAATTGCTCACCATACACGTATTCCGCGGTGGAAGCGGTCAAATCGTTTTTCCATGCCGTTCTGATTCCCAAGAGAACCAGAGGCAGGACTTCGACCCAATCCTCACTCGCGTGGCACTTTATGGCAGCCTTCATCTGTCGGTGGAAGCGCTCCACCATGCCATTCGCCGCCGGATGGTAGGCTGTCGTCTGAATGTGCTCCGCACCAATCATCCTTGACAGCCGTCGAAAAGTCTCGGAGATGAACTGACGTCCCCTGTCGGTAGTTATTCTCTTGGGGCATCCAAATCGCGACACCCATCCAGAGAAAAATGCGTGAGTGACGGTTTCTGCTCTAATGTCAGAAATTGGCATCACTTCAGGCCATCGCGTAAAACGGTCCACTGCAGTCAGGCAATATTGAAAACCATGTGAGATAGGTAGTGGGCCAACTAAATCAATATGAACGTGTGCAAAACGCTGTGTTTCGGTAGCAAAAGACATCACTGGTGAGTGTACATGCCGCGATACCTTACATCGCTGACAGTGCTGGCAAGCTCTGGACCATTGACGACAGTCTCTCTTTACACCAGGCCAAACATACCGCAGGGTAAGAAGCTTCATGGTAGCTTTAGCACTGGGATGACTTAGTCCGTGAATCGAGTCGAAAGCTTGCCGGCGGAAGTCTGGAGTTAGATATGGACGAGCTGTTGATCCGTATGTGTCACAAAAAACAGCTACATCACCCGACGGTCCAGGAACGACTAACCTCTTAAGCTGCAAGGATGACCCTGTCTTTAACATCTGCTGCAACTCAGTGTCTGATTCTTGTGAAGAAGCTAGAGCGTTGTAATCGATTGCCTTGCTACTGATTGCATCAACCGGACGAGAAAGAGCGTCGGCGACCACGTTTTCTTGGCCAGCTATATGCCGAATATCAGTAGTGAATTGTCCTATAAAATCCAAGTACCGAAATTGGCGAGGAGAACACTTATCTAAGGGCTTGCTGAATGCGTACACAATCGGTTTGTGGTCGGTATACACTATGAATGGCTTCAGCTCCAGCATATGGCGGAAGTACCTAACACCCTCGTAAATTGCAAGCAGCTCACGGTCGTAAGGGCTGTACTTGCGCTGAGCTGGGTTCAACTTACGCGAGAAAAAGCCTAACGGTTCCCACGTGTTATCCGCTCGTTGTTGTACCACCGCCCCGATTGCTGTATCCGAAGCGTCCGTAACCAGAGCGACATCGGCATTTAGACGAGGATGAACAAGAAGTGTAGCCTCACCCAGGCTTGCCTTAGTATATTCGAAGGCAGCATTGTGATCGGCAGTCCATTCGATCTTTGCGGAGCTCTTGCAATGGTGTCCAGTTAACAAACCATTTAGCGGTGCTTGTTTCTGAGCGGCGTGCGGCAGGAAACGCCGATAAAAATTTAACATGCCCAAGAAACGTCTGAGCTCTTTAATGTTGGTAGGGCGAGGGAAATCCATGATAGCTTTCACCTTCTCAGGTAATGGTGTTGTACCTGTGCTGGAAATGTTGTGACCCAAGAACGTAACCTCGGGCTCACCGAACACACATTTCCCGGTATTTATCAGGACCCCATGCTCACGCAGCCGCTCGAATACCTGCCTGAGATGACTTTCGTGCTCGCTCGCAGAAGAAGATGCCACGAGAATGTCATCTAAATATGGGAAACAGAATTCCAGGTCACCTAGGATCTCGTCAATGAAACGCTGGAATGTCTGCGCCGCATTTCGAAGACCGAATCCCATGAAGCCAAAATCAAACAGGCCGAAGGGCGTTGTGATGGCAGCCTTAGGGATGTCATCCTTAAATATCGGGATCTGGTTGTAAGCACGAACTAGGTCAAGTGTGCTAAAAACTTGACAACCGTGTAGGTTATGAGAGAAATCTGCGAGATGCCTAACAGGGTACCTATCTGGTATGGTGCGGGCGTTCAACGCGCGGTAGTCGCCACATGGTCGCCATCCGTTATTTTTCTTGGGGACCATGTGCAGGGGCGAAGACCACGGGCTATCAGATCGACAAGCTATACCTGAACGCACCATGTCGTCAAACTCCTGTTTGGCTATCCTCAACCGCTCTGCGTCCAACCGCCTAGGACGACAGTACACCGGAGGGCCAGGGGTGGTGCGGATATAGTGAAGCGTGTTATGCTTCACCTCACGCTCTGTCGGGTCACCAGCCGGCCTCGTGATTTCGGGAAACTGCTGTAACAATCCATGGTAAGGCGATGTACCTGTAATCGACTTAATATGGCATAAAGAGCATGAAGAGGCTGAATAAGCAGGAGCAGTAAGCGTGGTACAATTATCTATAAGGCGCTTATTTCTTACATCTATTAGCAGATTGTAAAATGCTAGAAAATCTACTCCGATTATAGGCTTTGTAACATCAGCTACAACAAAACGCCAATTAAAAGCGCGGCGCAAGCCAAAATCAAGCGTTAAACTTAAAGAGCCAAAAGTAGCAATAGGAGTTCCGTTAGCGGCAAATAATTGATATTTATCTTTATTTCGCCGCTGATGGCGCACTGAATTTAAAGGGTAAACACAAAGGTCCGAACCGCTGTCAACTAAAAATGTCACTCGTGTGCTTTTATCCGTCACAAAAAGGCGACCCGGAGACTCCTGACAATCACTTGCCGCCATCAGTGACCGCCGCTGGCATTTCCCTCCGTCCAGTTGCACGGTGCGCGACACTTGCTAGCGCGCGGGCCAAATCTATCGTGATACCAGCACCGTCCGCTGTTGTGGGAGCGGCTTCTCGAACGAGAGCCGTGACGTGCCCTGGAGTGCGAGCGTGACCTTGGTCGACCACGAAAAGTCCCGGTCGATAAGGCAGCTACTTGCCGTGCAAGTTCCTCTATACGACGGCTGAGCCTCTCCTCCATCGTGCTTGATGCAGAAGATGATGACGAAATAGGAAGACCCGTTCTGGAAGCCTCTGCGACGTGCGGCGTGTTTATAACAATATCGTTAACCTTGTCAGCTAACGCAGCAACCTTGTCTAAACTAGCGTCTGACATTGTAGCGATGACAGCTTGTACATGTGTCGGCAAGCGTTTTGCCCACATACTGCGCAGAAAGTCGTCCGATAAATCGGTACCGGCCAGGTCACGAAGATGTCGTAAAAACTGCGAGGGCTTACGATCACCGAGTTCAGCTTGAGACACTAACTCTTCTACACGCCTATCTTTGGACACTGACAAACGAAAAATCAGTTCTGTTTTCAGCTTCTCATATTTTTCTATTGCCGGCGGCTTGGTAATAATGTCCTTGACCTCGGCTGCATATCGGTGTTCGAGGTTACTAACGACATGATAAAACTTGGTCGAGTCAGTAACAATATTCGCCAAATTAAACTGTCCTTCTAACTGGGCGAACCACAAAGCCGGTTCTTCTGCCCAAAATGGCGGAATTTTCACACCCACTGCACTAATAGCCGATTGTGACGTGCTCGGTGACGTAATTGTACCAGGCGTGGCACTACCGATAGTAACATTAGGGTCCGGCGCCATAGTCTTTTAGTCCGCACTTAACTTAGTGATCAAAGTTCACGCGCTCGCTATAACACTGCACTGCACTCAGTTCATATGTCGGAAAGTCACCAATTTGTAGGTATAGGTGTAGATAATATAGACACCAGTTCTACAATATAAAAACGTTTATTACGCGTTTAATTAAAACGAAATCGCGTGAACATTTAGGTATGTTTTCGAGGGACCTGCGCGCAGCCTCTCGGCGTCGTATCTCAGTTTCGACTGATCGTCCTGGGAAAACCGAGCGCGCACGATATCGCTCGAGTTGCTAA
Organism: Epinotia ramella; assembly: GCA_947578815.1. Taxonomy (NCBI): domain Eukaryota; kingdom Metazoa; phylum Arthropoda; class Insecta; order Lepidoptera; family Tortricidae; genus Epinotia; species Epinotia ramella. The sequence goes on along the minus strand of OX388202.1, from coordinate 17,831,651 downwards.
TCCCGTTATCCGATAACGCGGACGGCGGCCGGGCAGCAGCGCGCAGGCATACATAATATTTATTTAAAACTAATAACTTAAAAAGTAAAAACCAAATATGTTATTGCTACAACATTAATTCTTCGCATTACTTGCAACAATCATCATTATCCTAGCGTTTTTCCCGGTAGTGCCCTACACGAGCCCGGGGTCCGCTTTACAAAAATACTTCTACAAATATATATTTTTCTTTTGCTTATCACAATCTAACAGGGAAGTAATTTTAATAACATCTAACTCACTTAAATTCTCAAACTTCTGAAAATGATTATCATTAGGTATACGCTTCGTATCAAAGACTAAAATAGGTACTTTATGTTTTTTTCTCAAATACTTGATTTAATATTTGAGATCCCATAAAATTGCATGCATGATTAGAAACAAGTGAAACAACACACAATAATAGGTCCAGTTCAACAAATATAACACAAAAATCGTTTTGCTGGACATTTGTTTTCAAGCAATTCTTTTTTTATAAGTTACATTTGTTGATAAAAATCAGACTATTAGTTAGTTACCTAAGTATTAACATCTTTTTGGTTTGATTCCTAAAGAAACTAAAATTCACAACTTTTACTTATAGCATTAATATAATATTTTTGTATTACTAATAATACCTTTTTTTACTATAGTCGCAACATTTTTTTATATACTACGTAATCATAAATATCACTTGAGATCACAAATAAAACATATTTGTAACATTTATATAAATATCAGACTCTTCATTCGTTATTAACGTTTTTTTAGTAACAATTTAATAATAAATGTATATTTTCTAAATTCTAAAGTAACCTAAATTGACAACCATGCTTATACTTAGTATTGATTTCAAGACCTTCTATTTAACAGAAAATGTAATGTTACGTTCATGATATTATAAATAAATTGTTGAATAAATGAGTCGACCATAATATGTTATAAGTACGGTACTTAGGGTTTGGCCTGTAATAGGAGCAATAAATAAAACGGTGGATTACGAGTACTAACCCAATCAGCAATCAGTTCTAAGTGGTTTAACAAAAATCAAACAAGAAAACACTATTAATCACTATGACATATATATTCTATGGAGTCATCCTCTAAATTTATTGTTCCTATTACAGGCCACAGCCGGTACATATGATAAAATATTATAATTTTCAAGAAACTTCAGAAATCTATCATTACCCCGTTCAGAAAACCGGGGGAATGAGAGTCGAGGGAATGAGAAATCGAGGGAATGAGAGTCGAGGGAATGAGAAACCGAGGGAATGAGAGTCGGGGGAATAAGAAAAAGTATGTTTCTTGTCGATTATGCCGAAACTGTTATTAACATAAGAGTAACTATTAAATCAACACATGCAATCATTCATGTGTTATTCTCTACACTAAATATTGTATGCCAATTGCAGGAAATAGATTTTATACGTAAATATAGGGTAATGATAATCGTAGTGAACCAAAGTTAGGGGATGATATATCTACCTTCATTGCTCCGAGCTCCAGCGACGAGACGCGTCCTCTCTCCGCGGCGTCGGTAGCGCTACAGACGAGGGTGAGACACGGCCGAGATTACGCGTCACAAGACGTTGCAGTAAGGATGTACGCGTTGTTTAGTCAGGCATTAGGGAAATAATAGGTTAGCTCTGGACAAACCTTTGATATAGATTCCTATAAAAACTATGATAAATATGGGAACCATATTTTTATTTTTAAATCATTAACTTATATTCTAACGATTTAACTCGATACAATATTTGATTTTGATCCATAACTAGTTGTTTTCAGAGTAGATTGTTCACAAAATGGCGAATGGACGCACCGGGGGAATGATAATTTAGGTGTTTGACATTTTTTTATGGCTAATTCTACTTACCTTTAACAAAAAGTAAATCCTGCCCCAGTTAGATTAAGTGTTGAACTACTGTACAAAAATGTGTAAAGTCAATTATTTTATTTTTTCGGGTACTTTTTCCCTCTGGACGCTGAAAATTGACCCTCTCAAGAATCACCCATGTCTTCGTGAGCAGGTGGCCCATATACCTAATACCTATTCCATCGTGCCCTCTGCCAACGTGCAATTCCAGCCAGACCCTTACCTCTTAGGAAGATCGCACAAGGCCTCTCTTTGCAGCGATTCAGTCGCGCGTTTCGTGAATGCACGACTGCATCGTGGCATGTGGCCCCTTATCGTATTTGCAACGCGCGACAGAAGCGATGCAGTAGCGATACAAATGCGCGACTGTCGCGATGCAGTCGCGCTGTTTGAATTAAAAAAGTCTCATTTTGCCTAGAATGCTGGCGGTATCGGGTTCGACCGTTCCCCGGGCATTTATATGTGTGCTGAATACGAATATTTGTGTCTTGGATATTTTCTCTGAATTTCTTTAGGCACCTATATAAGTATGTATATCGTCGTCTATATATTCGTGTCCCGTGTGGTGTCGGATCCCTTCCTCCCAGTCGGTGTCGCAAGATAACTAAAACGTGCACTATTCTGGCAAACTATAGTACACTAGCGTGACACTGACACTATTAAATGGCTTAATAGAGAAATAATGCGTCACGCATATTGTTATTTTACTTTGTAATTTTAAAAGGGGCTCGTAGTACTTTATTTTTCTGAGTGAAATGAGCTACCTTTAAACAATTTTCCTCATTAAAAACCAAGGCACCTTCATACTTGCAGATTTTCCTATAATTTGTGATTTGCAAAGATATCGCGCTGTTTGTTCGTCAAACAAACACACATCTGTGAAGTTTTATGTCAATCCTCTTAAAATAATGACGCGTGAATCCAAGTTTACTTACTTAGTATAAAGTCGCGTTTTACGCTCAGGCGTAATTTCGTGCGACATTAGGTATATGCTTGTGCGTAAACAGGCCATTTTACGGGAAGTTGTACACACGACTTTTTTTTTTAATTTTGATATAATCGGGTTTTTTCTACTCGGAATCGAGAGCACTTTCGAACCTAATGGGACAAGAAAATTGTCCAAAATGTTACATATCATTTTCGGTTTTCCATTCCGTTACCATCATACAAGCTTAGTATGGAAACGGCAACGGAATGGAACATAACATCTTAGACATTTTTTTTAAATGCAATAATAAATGAAATAAATTATATATATATATACACGATACGGTAGCCTAGTGGTTCAGGCATGCGGCTGTCAAGCGGCGGTCGTGGGCTCGAATCCCGGCTCGTACCAATGAGTTTTTCGGCACTTATGTACGGAATATTTACCGTTAGCTTTTCGGTGAAGGAAAACATCGTGAAATAACCGGTCTAATCCCAATAAGGTCTAGTTTTCCCTCTGGGTTGGAAGGTCAGATGGCAGTCGCTTTTGTAAAACTTGTGCCTATGCCAAATCTTGGCATTAGGTGTCAAAGCGGACCCCGGGCTCCTTTAGGGGCATTACCGGGAATAACGCTAGGAGTATGATGATATATATATATATATATATATATATATATATATATATATATATCCATACTAATATTATAAATGCGAAAGTGTGTCTGTCTGTTTGTCTGTCTGTTACCTCAAACCGCTGAACCGATTAAGATGAAATTTTGTATAGAGATAGTTTGAGTCGCGGGGAATGACATAGGATAGTTTTTATTCCGGAAAGGGCCTGAAAATGTGTATGGAGCTACGATATACCCGAGTCCCACGCGGACGGAGTGACTCCGTCGGCAGAAGCTAGTATTAACTATATAAATAAGTTTGACTTCAAACAAACATATCAACCTTCAATCCTGCTTCTCCACATTATTTGTCTGAACGTTTTACTTATATGGCTGATGGCAGTAATCACCGCCTGCGGTCTCACGCTAACCTCACCCTTGCATTACCGTCTAATAAGACGCGCGCTTATTCTAAGTCTTTCACGGTGCGTGCTGTGAAGTTGTGGAATGGCTTGCCGTTGTCCTTTAGACAGTCTCAGTCTGTGGCATTACTCAAAGAAAAGTTGAAAAAGTTGTGGCTCTCCAACGACTTGTGATTTAATAGGATACTGTTTGTATATTGTGTAAAAATGTTTATTTGTATATATAGGTATATATATATTTATATATATATATATAGTTATAGTATGTGTATACTATTTATTTTTATTTGTACTTATATGTAGTATATATATGTATTTAGATTAATTTACTGTAGCGTCAAGGTAAATACGTCTGTACTCGTGTAAGTTTGTCTATCTTGTTGTTCCTGATCTCAACTCAATTGCTCAAAGGTTAACTGGAAGAGATCCCTTACAGGGATAAATTCGCCTTTGTACCGAATTAACTTTTTTTTGTCTGTATTTTTACCTGTGTCTTGTGTACAATAAAGTATTTACATACATACATACATCAACCGTTATTTCATGACAAATAAAGTAATGATAGGTACTTATACTCGTATTATCAAATAAGGTTACAAATATGAATTTGAACCTAATTTATGAGACGAGAACACAATGCGTGTCATCGATTTTATAACATTTATTAAGTGGGGGGGTTTTTATACGTGATTACACGTATAGCCGAGTATTAACTGAGAGCGCCCGGCTATTACGATTCGCATCGCTCTAACTCCAAATGGAGCCCTGGTTTAATACTTAACGGGAAAAAAGTATACAAATCGTTTATTTGCTCAATACAGTTCAAAGATATACATGAAAGATATTTATCATCCTAAAAAAGGTTCGTTGATAAACTGGATGCCTAATTACCGAGGTTCTGGAACTAGGACTAACCAGTGTCGAGGGATGGTGCATATAATCTTTGTGTTTTTTTTTTTGTATTTTTTTTTCTACGTGTTTCGGTTTTAATTACCCTAACCCTGGTTTGTAAGTATGAATGTATCTAACTAACAAATTATGGATCTTATGGTCTGAAAATAAAGATTTATTGATTGATAGTAACAATATTTCAGTTCAGTGTTTCCAGCTCGCATGCAGGCGTGCTAATTATTTGGTTTTTAATTAAGAATATCACAAAATTAATTAATAATACAAGCTAATACAAAGAGGCACTGAATGAGCCAATTTGTGGGACACCGTTTGAGTACTAGAAATTAGTGCATAGTTATTGGGTATTTCCACGTGTTATCACCAAGATAACACTAGTGAAACACTCCTAACAAACCTACTTAAGGATCTCTTTAAGTAGGTATGTTAGGAGCCCCGATGCGAGTAAATCTCGCCCCCGTGAGTCCTTCCATCTTTTTATGATCACGCAGGAGAAAACGAGACGCAAGACTTTTTCGGGAATGGCTTTTTTGGACAAAATTCGACGAATACTTTGTGACGTTTTACATATGCAAGACTTTAGATGAGGCAAAATACCATCATTTCAACATGTTTGTGTCGATTAGTTAAAATTGTTTGTGTTGATTATTCATTGAGTAGGCTGATGTAAACAAGGAAAAATAAGATCCAACTTTAGATTATTTTTCTATAGAGGAAGTTATAAGCATCATGTTTCGGTTAAATCAAACGGAAAAGAAATTCGGGTAAAGAATCATATGAAAATCAGTCTTCATTGTTCCCTAATTTGGCCAGAACGGCCTTTTCGGCCAAAGAACGCGATATTTCCCAATGCCCGGCCTTAATATTCTAAACTCTCGCGCTTTGCACACATTCTTTGAAATATACCATTTTACGGATATACTCGTAAATATAAAACGAAAACGAACGAAATATTTTTTTACGTTTATTAATGAATCATGATCTATCGACACGGGGTGCACTGGCCGTGGTCTCAGTTGACTGATGTCTCAACAAGTTCTACCCTCAGTTTTTACAGACTTGTGTGGGGGTTGTGTACCCCATGGTTGATCTGAGACGTCAATCATCTCGTGTCAGTCACTAGTGAAAGTACTACTAAGGACAAATGTAATTTTGGTTGATTTCAATCGAACACGGTATTGCAAACAGACTCCTTTAGACTTTGTCCTGACATATCCATATTGGATGCAAAATAAATGTTAACATCCTATTCTGCACTGCTACTTGCTGGACAAACAACACTTTGCTAAGTAACGATAATGTGTTGTTTGCTTACCTCGACCTTCTTTGGTAATCAGATGGAAGTATTAAAGAGGTGAAACGATTATGTTTGAGACAGTCTTTAATGGCATCTTGCGAAGAACTAGGAAATACCGAACATGTTTTTTAAAATAGTTATTTTTTGTGCCGCTATTGCGTGCTTTTTAGATGTGAGTAATGTTCTGTTTATATTCATGAAACCAAGTCTAAGAAAGCGTATTAAAAATATACATTAGTTCGAACGCCTACTGTTTATTATATTTTATTTTGTTATTTTAAATATTTTGTGAAGTGTTGGTTAGCCAGATTAGACTTTTTTACCCTTGCTTTTATATTTCTGTTATTAGGTTAATCAAATATGTGAGCACTATGACGCATTTTTCAATTCAATAAATAAGCTTTATTTTACACTAATTTTGTAGAAGAAAGTGTGTCGTACTTTCTTAACTCGCCAGAGAATTTTTATGTACTCAACGTGACACGTTACTTTTATCTACGATACAGGGCGTTACCGGCGAGTGAGCATTTTAAAAGTAAGGTAAAATTTCTTTAACTTAACCATGATGTTAATTCAATAAAATCACTAAAATACCGTCTTCATAAATTATATAACAATTTTTAATTTTTGCCAGCAATATGTAGGTACGTAAAGCAAAGTCAATTCACGAGTATCTGTAAATGATAGCTGTTCGTACTTTGTTTATTACGACGTCGCCAACATGTCTGTTTAGTTCAAATTTCGTAAATTTAATTGTGCAGCAATTTTACTTAATTATGATTTGCTAATACATATAAACAACTGCTAATGGAACATAAAGTCAGATATCAGTTTTAATAAATGCCCGCGAGCCGGTAACACACTGTATAAGTTACAGTGTTGTTTTTTTATATGTACTCGTATGTATATTGTATTTTACTGAGTAACAAATAGTTACAATGCCAATTATATGATAATTTAAAAGTTTTTGTCCATGATTGCAGTCCGCTATCCTGGTGCGAGGAGAGCTTACCAGTCCGTCTGCGTCTCCGCCGAACGTTCTGGATTCATTCCAGAAGCACATGCTGCAATTCCAGAACTGTCTAGACCAGGCCATCGCTAAAACTGTGGATGAGGTTAACGTGAAGCAAGTTCAACCAGTGTTTCAAGTGGTGGGAGACCAGTTGAACAGGTTTTCTAAGGCGGTAAGATTTCTTTTAACTTTGACTAAACAATAAATATGAAACATTTAGTCGGCCATTTGTTAGTCAAGTTGGGAAGGTGACCCTGATTATGAAGCTTGCCACCTGGGTTCGAATAAACGACATTGATTTTTTAAAATTTCATTTGAATAAATTATAACCAATCCGTAGTATTCATACTATGTAAACTAAATGCGAAAGTAAATATGTCGGAATATCTGTGACTTATCTTTTTAAAACTTATCTTTTTAAAACTATAACCATAATTTTGCTTTAATAAAATTTGGTATTGAGATAGTTTGAGTCCCAGGAAAAGACATAGGATAGTTGTTATGATGAAATGGGCGGCGGAAGTCTGTATGGAAATACTATACAAACGACTTCCACGCAGACGAAGACCCGGGCAAAAGCTAGCATTATTATAATGCTCAAAGAAATAAAAGACCAAACGTTAGATCTCCTTAATTTCGCCATGTTAAACTACCGCGTTCTTAAAGGTAAGTACGTTTTAAAGGATGAATCATCATCATCATATCAGCCGAAAGACATCCACTGCTGGACATAGGCCTCTCCCAAAGAGTACCACAATGACCGGTCTTTAAATCAATGATTCCCAATTATTGGTATACCCGTAATATCATTATTCCGACGTAACCATTCCGTGGATAATCTGTTCGTGTTTTGTCAAATCGGTTCTATTATATTTGACATATTATTTTTTATACGGAGCAAACATGTTTTACTAATTCAATCTTCCCAATGCTGTTTTTTTCATCTCTATTGATATGAATTAGTCATCACGCTTTGCAAATTATACTTATATGATACATTATATTATGTAAGTACGAGTATTATCATTTTAAAGAAAGTTGTAGTTGACTTTCTCTTGAAATTTTAATAAAATCAGGCTATTTCTACTCAGAATCGAAAATACTTTCGAATGTTATACGAGTAAAAAGTGTCAGATTTTTTTATTCCATTCCGTTACCGTTTCCATACTCAGCTTGTATAGTGGTAACGGAACGGAAAACCGGAAATTATATGTAACATTTTGGACAATTTTCTTCTCCTATTAGGTTCGAAATTGTCCTCGATTCTGAGTAACAAGCCAAAGCTCTGACTGTAGCGGTAAAATATTTTCGGACAACTGAAAAGATGAACTGATTTGGATATAGATCAAATTGTAAATGAAAAAAAAGGAACGAAACAATTCGTTCCTTTTTTTTCGCTTTTTTTTACAAATATTCGGAGAAACCTAAAAATCAATCAATCAATCGGTTGATTGATTGATTGAATGGTCAATTTTAGTGATTGCGATAGGTTACCGATCGTTTTTTATCCTGGGTCCACGCAGATGAAGTCGCCGGCGGAAGCTAGTATGCAATAAAGAGTATTTTTATTGTATTGTATCACAAGTGGAAACGAGATACAATGTAATGTTTTTACAAAACTCAGTCAGGTCTAAATTAACAATGTCAAATCAATAATTTTTTATAGAATATCTTAACAAAGTTACGGGATATTCTTACTCTGGCTTTTCTTATAAGTAATTTGATATGAAGTTTTTTATAATCAATTTCTTTTTATATTTACGAAGAAAGCCCATATCTGTAAATAATGTTTGCCCAAATCCACTATACATTTTTTTATGTTGTCCATGCGGCATTTATATAAGTCTTGACTATCAGAGTCAATACCAGCAGTCAACGGCAGCGGCACGTTCAAAATGTAGGTACAAAATTACTGAATATACTTGTAGTTACGTAGTGTCTGTGAACCATCATCATCATCATATCAGCCGAAAGACGTCCACTGCTGGACATAGGCCTCCCCCAAAGAGTTCCAAAGTGACCGGTCCTGCGCCACCCGCATCCAGCGGACTCCCGCAACCAGTTCATCAGTCCACCTTGTGGGGGGCCTACCCACGCCGCGCCTTATCCGGTACGTGGTCGCCACTCGAGGACCTTTCCGCCCCAACGGCCATCGGTTCTACGTGCTATGTGCCCCGCCCACTGCCACTTAAATTTAGCGATTCGGAGGTCTATATCGGTTACCTTGGTTCTGCTGCGGATAGCCTCATTTCTGATGCGATCACTCAGAGAAACTCCCAACATGGCCCTCTCCATTGCCCTTTGGGTGACTTTCAGTTTCAGTGCCATGTGTCATCACTGACAACACACACTGGCCAAAGACTCTCGTCTTGAGACACTGCGGAATATTGGATGAAAAGATGTGCCGTAGCTTCACGAACGCTGCCCAGCCGAGTCGGATGAACCATGACCTGTGAACCATGCTCCTATATGTTTTTTAATAGGTGTAACTAATACTAACTAAATCTTATAGTACACCGATATAATGGTCCCGACGAATACGTGTTGATCCTCCGGTACTAGGCTTGTGTCCTAAAATTTTTTTACGATGTTATTCTAACCAGTTTTTAGAGTAACAAATGTTTGTACCTATGGGAGCAACTTCAATTAAAGAAATTAAATGCCCAAAAGTGTGATTATAAGATGGACCTCGCTGGCAGCAGCCGAAATAATTCAAGAACATGAATTCCCAAAAATGTGATTAAAAGACGGATCTCGCTGGCGCCAGCCGAAACGATTCAAACTAATTGACATAAAAGTATGACGTCACAGTTTGCTCTTTGTACTAATCGTTGTATGGAAAATCAAGTAGGTAATTTCTGTTTCGGTCACGAAATACTGCGTTTAGGTCCAGTTGTGATACAATTTTGTTTCTATAAAAGCGTCCAGATTCTGTTGCTAGCTTTAAATTTACTCTTGGACAATAAAAGAAATGCATTTTTTTCTTAACTTTATAGATATAATCTTTTTATGATTTTGAATATATTTGTACTTTATACTTTATTACAATTATATGATGGTTTACTATCAATTTAGCAACACTACGTTATACATTTTAACATGAGGAAACTACCCTATTATGGCTGGGCTTGGCTTAAGACGCTGCTGTCAACACCAAAATGCCCTTGAGGATTTTGGATAGCGCGCACACTGTCTATTTGTAACGGAGTAAACGAGAGCGAGTGTTACTGAAGATAATATTACATAAATATTGAAATAAAAAAAGGGTGGATTATTTGTGAAATATGACTCGTTAGCGGTTTAGGTATGAATATGTTGACTTCATGTTTTTAATTGCAGACCCATACGTCAAAAAAATAACGACTTAGAACCGTTTAATGTGATTTTAAGACCAATCTTTGCAATTATTTTCTATCGAGCCGATTTCGTCCAATTATGTATCGAGCCCATACACGGTCTTTCAAATATGGCGAATATTAACATATATTTTATTTGATGTGCTAGGACAAATAGTTTTTCTTAAAAAGCTGCTTAAATAACATCAATTTCACCAAATTAGGTCTTGTCAGCCTCTTAAATCTCTCAATATACATCTGTAACGAACTGTACCATGCCATACGAATAAATAAATAAATGTAAGTAAATAACCTAATACATAACCATTATATTGTTACAGTTTGAGGACTTGACAGCCACGAAGCCGCCGGTATGAGTGGTACTGACAAACATCATGTTTGCAGAAACTCTTACGTATCGTTCATTTAAGAAGTTACTTATTGTATTAAGTTTTTAAATTAATGAATGATTGGTGATATTAAACATTATAAATTTATATTTTTTGTTTGATTTTAAGTGTTCTGTATATACACACCGTGGGCGCGAATGACCTGAAATACTTTAACCAACGATTCCTGTGCTTAATAAAAAAAAAAATATCGGCCAAGTGCGTGTCGGTCCACGCGCAGTGTAGGGTTCCGTTCCGTAGTTGCCTGTCTTTCGTAGTTACATCGATACGCGCGCGCCAACTAAATGGTTGCGTCGGCCGAATTTGTACGAAAGTTGGCCTTTCTAAGTACACTTTAAGTTGTTCGACTATTACTCGGTAACTAGTTATGCCTACTTCGCCGTGATAGTTTTCCTTTTAAAGGAAACCCATAATATTTTTGAACAAGCTATCCAACGATACCCCACACTATGGGTTTACCGAGAAAAAACAATTACATCCCCACTTTAGGTGTAGGGGAGCTACCCCAAAAAATATTTATTTTTAAGATTTTATTCTTCTGTTTTGTCGGCGTTATTGATTTATATACCCATGCCGAATGACAGTTTTCTAGTAGTAATGGTAGTAACGGACGGACATACGGACGGACAGACGGACGGACGGACGGCAGACGGACATGGCGAAACTAAGGGTTCCTTGTTGACTACGGAACCCTAAAAATCTCATAATACCGCAAGGAATCGATGGTTACTATTGGTCGGGTCAATGGGGCCCACGGTGTATTAGAATGAGCAATTAATTCATATTCCGAACAAATAAATTATGAAATTCACAAAGTTCTCAGAATCGAAGTCGTTTGGGTGTTCCCGATAACCTTTAATCCCTGACGTACTCGTAAACACGTGGAAAACAGTATCGACGTCGATGTGAGTCAAGAACATATTCGGATTAAAATCATGAACAAAAGCTGAGCGTCTTTCCTGTATATTCAGAGCAATGACGCGTAATTCAATGACGGAGAGGCAACCGGATGGCTCGCGGTATTTGAGCTCCCGAAGTAATGTGGAACCGCCCTGTGCAACCCGAAATGAGCCAACTGTGACTGGTTCGGATATAAGAGGGGGGTGGTAAAAAAAAAAAACTTATCGCGAGGCAACCGGATGAAACGCGGTATCAAAGCATTTTTTGGTGGTCATTATATTTAACCCTTTTGTCTTTGGATTGAAGCGTGGAGACTAACTTTTATGCTTCTAACTATTACTTAAAAAAACAGGTGTAAATGTTTATATTACTGAGACAAAAGGTGGTCAAGCTATAATTTGATTAGCATTGTACTAAACTCAGTAGGTATTAGCTGAAGTAATGATGCATAATATTTATTTGTCGTTGGCGGTAGAGGTCCGTTAACTGTGCCGCTTGTGTAAACAAAACGCATACATGTATGCATGTACCAGCCATTCCATTAAGTGACTGATAATAGGCACCTTTGAACTCATTGCTTTCCTGGAGCGCACAAAGACATAGATGAATTAACCAGATGTCTAATACTTTTGTAAACAGGTTCTATAAGTTTTTGTTCTTGAAATTAACATATCTTACGAATCTCACAAAAAAGATAAGTGTGTTAAGATCTCTGAACTCTGCATAGGAGAGTGGGGTGCATTCGTACAACGGGAGCATTCGTACAGTAGTGATATCTAAGCTATACAGCACACTGGCGTGTTCATGTTTGTGTGCGTAACCCACTCGGACGCATAGGCTACGCACGGAGCGGCGGGGCAGTGCGGCTCACGGCTTCGACACAACAGGCCCGTTCATGTTTTCGCTCCACGTAAGTAATTTTAGGATTCACTTCAAAACGTGTTTAAATGTTATTAGTTTTACTCTAGTTATAAAAGTGATTCAATTTAGTTGGTGGAATGGTATTGAGGTCTTAAATGCACGCAGTTGTTTTCTGATAACTATAACGGGTATTTTTATTTTAAATTAAATCGTTGTATTTTTGGTTTGGGGTACCTTCGTGCAGTTAGCAGTGGGGTAGATTCGTACTGTACGAATCCTCCCCACACTAACTTGCATAGCATTAAACATTTTTTTTATCGAATATATTATTATTACAGAATCAAAATGCCGCGAAAGTATGTGAAAAAGAGGAGTCGAGAAAAGGGAATCAGCAAGGAAAGTAGAGAATATATACAGATACTCCGGAGAAAATAAGACTAGAAGAAATAGAGAAAGCAAAACAGTTGAAGAAGCAAGAGCAAGAGATAAAACAAAAGGCTACGGAGATGAAGCGAGCATTAAATTTAGTATCCGCCAACACCAATCCAAAAAGATAGAAGAAAACTGTAAGGACAACTAAATCAAAGAGGCAAAAGAAAATTTTCAAGCCTGTCAGTGAGGACGAGTCTGATTCTGAGGATGAAACTAATATCAGTTTAAGAGAAAGTTCTTGTTCTCCCATCGAAGAAGCGTCCGAGCAATTGGATGTTCAAGATGAAACTCCAGTTATGTCTATGAACATTAACCAAGGATGTTTCGTGCTAGTCAAATTTGCTAAAAAAAATACTGTTATATATTATGTTGGGCAAGTGCTTATAAAGTACAGTCCTATTGAATACATAGTTTCATTTATGCGGAAGAAGCCGAAATTTGTTTTTCCCACCACCAAGGATGAGGGGAGTGTCAATATAACAGATGTGGTACATATACTGACACCATCAAAATCTGCTTTGACAGCGAGAACGTCCCACATTTATAGCTTCGAGAAAGACTTATCTATGTATGCTGTCGGATAGTACGTGTATTAATACTTAAGACTAAGGCTTGTTGCTGTAATGGTAGAGTTTATTATTTTGATTCATTAGGTACCTACTTATTATATTAATAAGAGAAAAGTTATGATACGTTTTTGTTACCAAGACTAAGTAGTCATTTTTAGTACTGAGGTACGTTTTTTGTTACTAAGAGTAAGTAGTTATTTGTAGTACCTACTGAGGTACACAAAATAATAAATGATAATTGTTCCTAAAAAAAGGCTGATTCTGTGTTAATTGTGATCTCAATAAATGATAATATTACATTGAATAGTGGTTATTCCTCTCATTGTACGAAGGTACCCCACTATGTACGCAAGCTCCCTACGCTATGTACGAACCTACCCCACGTGTGGGGTAGGTTCGTACGTTTTTCTCATTTTAGTAAAGTTGTCGTAGCATCGCCATGCTTTCTTATATCGAAACAACACATCATTCATCTTAAAGGCTGATAAGTGCGGTATGTGACAGCATTAAAGTTATTTTTAAATAATGGATAGTTTTTGTTTTATGTGGCTTAAAGTAAAAAGTGTACGAATCCTACCCACTCTCCCCTAATGGTGGTAATGATTTTAATCTTAATAGTTATTACGTACAGTCAGAATCGTATAGTTAGTAGCAGCCAGAATAGCCGAATATATGGTAACACATTCTTACAGTAATAAAGACGTGTACCGAAATATTTCTAGCTACTTTGGCTGCTACTAACTATATGACGCTGACTGTACACACATATTCATCATAGTCGAATTTGTTACATGATTTTATTTAAAATTGCTTTCCAATACGGAAAGTCCCGCCGAAATACCGCCACGCCGAGGCAATTATTTTTAGATTTAAGTATACGAGGTTTGCACCGCACGACGCTACGTGTTTGTCTACACAAATAAAGCCGAAGAAGTTTAATAAAGTACTAACTCCGTATCAAATTAATTGGTTAAGAGGAAACACTAATTTCTTCTCCAAAACTTGCCCTATTTAACTACTTTTTTTTATTAGAAATCAAAGAAAGGCTTTTTGGTAGTCAAAATTGTTTTCTGGATGTTTGAAAACAGCGGAAAATCTGGCATTTTTTTTAGGTTTTTGAAGGTTAATATCTCTTTTAAAAATAAATTTATGAAAAAAAGGAAAACATAGGAACATGTCAATAGTAGCCTTAGAATTATGGAAAAAAAAAATGCTCTACTGCCATTATCCAGGGAGAAAACAGGGGACTACGTTTGTATGGAAAAACAGCCGTTGTGTTTCCTCAATACAGTTTTAATGGTAACCAGGGGACCGATTTTTGACTTTCGAGCGCTCGACTCTTTCACTTAAAAACTGTCAAAAATCATGAAATGCTATTTTGAAATAGCTATATAAAATTGAAAAACGAGTGGTATTGACCACTCGTAATAAATTATATTGGTAGAAAGTAAGTGCCTGCCATTTTGACACTACAAACGTATTTACTTTTATTTGATTTTCGAGCGCTCGAAAGTCAAAAATCGGTCCCCTGTTCCGGTCCCTGCATAGTGGTGTCTTCTGGACCTATCACTACTCTTATGCATGTCATTGATTGTCATTGATCTATGATCAAAATTACCGTTTTGCTGTTTATAGCGGCCAGTACGTTTCTCGGTATCGTTTAGTGAAGTCGACAACAACAAACAGCAAACACAATGCAGAAATTCCTGATTATAGTGCTGGCTGTCTGCCTCATCAGCGTAAGTCAAAATTATACGCTCATTTATGACTCCAAGTAAAAAATCTATTACGAAAACACAGTCAAATCTGTTTATTTATATTATTTGCTTATTATTGTAATTATGTAGAGCTTATGTGTCCCAAGGTTGGGCAAGTGGAAGAAGAGGGGGGCTTCCTTTCTTCTTCCTTTGGGCCTTGGTCTGGCCAGTCCTTTAAAAAGGAGTCCAACTCATCTCGCCATCATCGACAAGGTCTGCCGCGTCTCCTTTTCGAATTCTGAGGTTTCCACTTCGTGGTGCTCTTTGCCCATAACTCACCGGGCATGCGGCAGACTTGACCAGCCCAGTACCACTTTAACTTGAACGCTTTCTGAATCTACTATTTGAGTTTGTGAGCGCAGCGTGATGTTCCGGATACGGTCTATTAGCTTCACACCCAATACGCTTGCTGCGCTCCATGCGCGTTCGCAAACCCGAATTTGAACTTCTGAGCTTATGTCAAAGACCACCGAAGAAGAGGTCTGTGCAGCGTAGGTGAGAACTGGAAGTATGCACATGTCCCTGAGCCTACGTTTCAATTGACCGTTATTCCTTATAAAAGTATTGGTTTTGTTGTTCTAGCTAACGTTCATTATATCTTGTGAACGTAATTAATGTGAAATTATATATATTGTTGTTATATCTCTTGGGACGCACCCAGCAAAACTTACTTTTCCGAATGAAAGGTGTGAAAATAGTATTTTAGACACGAAATTACTACATACCTATTCAATTAATTATAAGTTAAATGTATAGTACTTTTAATGTATTTAAAGATAACTTTCGAACACAATATTTGATTTAAAAATGAGTGACAGATAAAATGTAAGAAAAAAACCATTACGCCCATGGGTACTATAGACTGCTGTAGCCTAGTGTGCCTGCGTGTTATGAAACAACAAGTAGGTATACTACATAAACTTTTGCCCCTTGTTTGTCTATAACTATGAAGATGTCCCACCGTCATTGCCATTAAAATTCACGATAATATCGCATCACTCATCAATTTCGTCTCATTTTTCATATATGTTCGCGGTTGAGGATGATCTAATCTTATTTAGTTGGAGAAAATATGCCTAGGTCTTGCCTATCCAATGCACGTGTAATCTCTTCATAATGTCTCTGCCTACGAGGTCCCGGGTTTGAATCCCGGTACCCGGTAATATCATATTTGTTCCTGGATCATTGATGTTTTCTATGTATTTAAGTATTTATTTATCTATATAAGTATGTATATCGTCGTCTAGTACCCATAGTACAAGCTTTGCTTTGTTTCGAACTAGGTCGATTTGTGTAAAGGTACTGGTACACATGCTGCTTAGTAGCATGCTTGTTTGAGCATACTCAATTACATTTACACATGCTATTTGCTCGAAACTAGCATGCTTTCGTGCTACTAAAGAGCGTGTGTAACAATACCTTTAGATTGTCCCCAAATATTTATTAATTATTTTTATTTTATTTATTTTGGATTACAAAATGTTATAGGTTCACGCATTCGTGAAACGCGAGGCTCCAGTAGCCGCCGATAACACCAACTACCTCGAGAACATACAGAAGCAGTTCGGAGACCTGAGCAAGCAGGTGAACGACAAACTCAAGGAGACCTTCAATCCGGACGAGCTGAAGAAGGGCTTTAACGATGCCTTAAGCAACATCAATAAAGCGGTACGTTATATTATTGATATTTTTAGTACAGTTATCTCTCAGTGTTCATTATGAGTGACACCTACAATATCGATTACAGTTAAATGTATTTTTTCTGTGGAACTTTATAATTCTGTAGTCAATAATTTTACTTTTTAAATTTCCAGTTTGAAGACCTCAAGACGAAATCAGAAGCCCAAAAAAAAGAGTGATAACCAATAGAGAAAATAAAAGTTGGGTAGTCCAGAGGGGTGATCACGTAACGTTTCCAACGCGCGTTAGGACAAACTAACTGTATTTTTTTCTAAATAAAATTTTACTATTAGATCTACCTAACGTTACGTACAATGCGTTACGGGATCCACCTGCAGAAATAATGTAATAGAACTAGAGAGAAAAATGATATCAAAATGTACGTTAATAAAAAGATTTCGAACTATACTGTATTGGGTTTTTTTAGGTAAGCCTATGTATTTTTTACAGAGACCCATAATATATTCTACAAATGTACCGAGCCAATATTAGAGGTAGAAGATTAAGTTCGTAATACGTAGGTAGTACTAGTACTACTTACAACTTCAGTTGTCTTCAAATTACAAAACATAGCTTTTTAGGGTTCGTAGTCAACTAGGAACTTTTCTAGTTTCGTCGTCCGTCTGTCCGTCTGTCCGTCCGTCGGTCTGCGGCTTAGCTCTGTGACCCAGAAAGCTGTAATTCAGCATGGGTATATAAAATGGTAGATACTTTCGTACAGATATGGTACTTGTTTAAAACAAAACCGATCTTTGACACCTAGAAAACTCCAATTAAGTCTAGTTAAGATTATTGTGTGTTACGTGACACTGATGATGATCAAACCAGCTCTGCGGCTACGTGCGATCACAATAGCCTCACTGTCTAGTGGTGTCAACCACGTCCGGTATAACTATTTCATAAGTCTTCTGGACCTATCACTACTCTTATACGTGTCGTTGATTGTCATTGATCTTTGACCGCAATTATCGTTCTACTGTTCATAGCCGCCAGTACCTTTTTCGGATTCGTTAAGTGAAGTCAACAGCAACAAACAGCCAACGCAATGCAGAAAACCCTGGTTATAGTGCTGGCTGTCTGCCTCATCAGCGTAAGTTAAAATGTCACGCTTATTTATGCCGTCAAGTAAAACCAGAAAAAGAACCCATCTGTACTTCTATACATAAACACAGTTAAATTTTTATATTTCGATCAGAATCGATTACTTTGGATTAAGCTCTTGCTTAATATGTGCCCCAACTAACGTTTCTTGTTACAAAGGTGTCTCTAATTGAGGATATTACGAAGGCACTATTCAAATTCAATTACTGGTTGCTTCTTACCGAATTCAAATGAAGCAAAGTTTGAAGCGACGAACGTTAACAAATGTTATATATTATACGTAAATAGCTATACATGACTCTAATTCAAACTCAATTAACACATTTACTGCTAAGAACCGCTACGCGCTACACTTGTTACCGATCCCGTGGTTTTCCTCATATGTAGCGGAAAGTCGGCGCCCGCTAGGAGGGTTCCTGGCAGTGAAAGTGTTAAGGTTACTTTCGATGTAGAATTTTCGAAACGAGACCAGTGTAATGATTAAGCGTGTCATTCAATGTGCTATTCATAGGTTTTTATCTTTTCTATCAGATTTTTCTTTTGGGTTAAAGCTTTTGTTCCCGACTAGGTACAATTGTGTTACAGTTGGAAGGATGCAAAATACATTTTAAACTAAATTTGTTTTTTTTTTCTTTATTGTATTATTTATGTATATTATTCTATTAATCATAAGTAAAATTTCTTTTGTAGTCTTAATTTATGTTAAGATAATTTACGAACACTATATTTTATAAGATTGTTACATTGTGATACAAGCGAGGTATGAATGTTGATAACTAAATCAGAGGCGGAATTGTTCATAAAATGAAAATGTTACAGTCTCCTCAGTTATTTCCTTAGTTATTGATGGCAACAGATTTTACTCACATATTGTACGACGACTACAATTTTCAGTGGCGTCAATTCTCAAGTCAATTGATCACTTTTTTATAACCTCGAGTCAACATTTTTAATAATAACCAAACACGCATCAACAATGTTTACAAATATTTGTGAAATTACCTATAATGGAGCGCAACTTGTTTTTTTCGTGAAGGTCGCGCAGTGCCCGCGCAGGTAGCGAGATTTAGATGAAATCTCTAAACAGCCAATGCAAAATAAAATAAATATTATATTCGTATTCAATACAAATTCATGTAAAATGTTATAAAAAGTTATAGTTTTACTAAATGAAATGTTTGTATATCATATCCAAGAAGAAATAATCAATTAATTCACAAAATGGATTTAATTTGTTTTATCGATATTTGCAGAGACCCTGTACTACCCGGTTAATTTAAGAATGCGCCGTGTGCCGCCGCTGCAAGGTGCCAACGTTACTTATTCGGGGTATAACCATAAAACACGAGTGCCGTAATGTAAATAAAACACGCGTGTTTAATACCCAGGATCATGAGCCTAAAATCGACGTATAATAGGCACGTTACGAGAAAATGTGTTAAAAAATCTATTTGGTTCTTATGAACTTACTTACTTACTTATGTAACGAATGAGTAACAAACGGAGTGACGAACGAACGTGAGAAAAAACGATTACGTCCACAGGCGTACTAGATACTTTTGTAGCTTATTATGCCTGCGTGTTTTGAAACATTAAGTATACTACATAAACTTTTGTCACTTATCGGTCTATCCATCTATCTGTGAAGATCGCCCTTTTCCATTAAAATTCACGAACTTATATTGCGTCGCTTAAATTCGTAACATTTTTCTTGAGTATGGTCGCAACAGTGCTCTATATTTTTTCAAATTTAGTTTTTGACAATTTTTTGGTCTTGTCCATCCAATGCATATGTAATCTCTTCATAATTTCTCTGCCTACGAGGTCCCGGGTTTGGATCCCGGTACGGGCATTTATTTGTGTGATGAGCATGAATATTTGTTCCTGAATCATTGATGTTTTCTATGTATATACGTATTTATTTATGTATATAAGCTTGTATATCGTCGTCTAGTACAAGCTTTGCTTAGTTTGGGACTAGGTCGATTTGTGTAAGATTGTCCCCAAATATTTATTTATTATTATAAAACAAAATGTTATAGGTTCATGCATTCGTGAAACGCGAGGCTCCGGCAGCCGCCGATATCACCAACTACGCCGAGGACATACAGAACCAGTTAAGAGATCTGACCAAGCAGCTCAATCCGGACGAGCTGAAGAAGGGCTTAAACGATGCCTTAAACGACATCAGTAAAGCGGTACGTTATATTATTGATATTTTATAGTAGTGTATCTCAGTGTTCATTATGAGTGTTACACCCAATGATGTCATATAAAAAAGAGGTAGATAGGTTATAAGCCCTCCAAAAGTGGGACACTAAAACTCGGTCAATTGTATGACCTTGCCTCAGTGTCGCGTCGTCAATGGTACGTATAAACGTCTCAGCTGTCAGATTTAGTGGCCATTTTTAAACACGGAATTTCATATAGACAACGTACTCTATAATATACTACCTCATTTTTATATTACATCATTGGTTACACCTACAACATCGATTACAGTTAAATATATTTTTTCTGTGGATTTTTATAATTCTGTAGTCAATAATTTTACTTTTTAAATTTCCAGTTTGAAGACCTCAAGACAAAATCAGAAGCCAAAAAAAATGAGTGATGTATATAATACAGGAAATAAAAGTTGGGTAGTCCAGAGGGGTAATAACGTAACGTCACAGAATAGATAATAGTACAAGTAGTAACGTTTCCAACGCGCGTTACAAACCGTCATTTTTTCTAAATAAAAATTTACATTTAGTATCCATCAATACGGAGAAGGCCTGGGAGGAGATCAATAAATTAGTACGTTATCTTATCGTTTTTTTTTATAATGGTTACCTCTCAGTGTTCATACATAATGAATGTTCACGCCTACAACGTCCATCACAGTTAAAAGTGAAATCCTACTTTCATTTCGCGAAAAAGGGATGGCAATGGCCAATGGCATCTTAACCGTCTGTAAATAATTAATTATTAGTAATTAACATCGTTAACTTCATTGCCAGATATTAGGAATGTTTTTTTTCTGGTGTCACTTTATCATTTATTAATCAAACATTTTATTTTTTTCATTTCCAGCTTGAAGAGGCTTAATAAGGTCTAAAAGAACAGTAGAACAAGTCGAGAAAAGAATTGGTTAGTTCAGAAATAGTAATAGACCTACTTACAGAGAAACGTGATTAAAAAAGTTTTTTTAGGTCAACCTATGTATTTTTTAATAGAAAACCATGCATAATCCTACGAAATGTGGGTCTTATGACCGAGCCAATTTATTTAATCATTTACATAATAGACTTACAGTAGTGGTACCAAAGCGCCTACAATGTTAGGACATAAAATAACATAAATATATGACAGTTACACAAACAAATAAAAAGTAGCACTAACTAAATGTGCTGCACATAGCACTTATTTTAGTTAGCAGGCTCTGCCAATTGTCTGCAAACACGTCGGCATCCTGCCTCAGCACCAGCTCATTAAGCAGCGCCGACGCCCGAACGCCAGGCGCGTTACTCGCGTGACGCGTGCGCGGCCCCGCCGTCGCCCGCGTGGTAAACAGCGGGCGGCGGCGGCGCCCCGCGCGTCCGTACTGCTCTGGGACGAATAGATGAATGCCTTCCAATGCCACTGGATTGTCAATTTGCCCCCTGAGTAGAAGACAGTAGTGGACTGCGAGGTGCAGTTTACGTCTGAAATGGAGAGTCTCCAGCCCGACCATACCGGCTACAAAAAGAGACGGATATAAAAAAAGGATAATATCCGTACTGCTTCTTGTACAGGTGACGTGCAAACTTCCGCTGAACCCGCTCGAGTAAGATTTTGTAATTTGCATCGATCGGATCCCATATAACAGAGCTGTACTCCAACTTGCTACGTACGTATGCATTGTACAAGACGATAGGTACAGCCGTGCTAGTAAATTGTGGCGCAGTGCGTATTACGAATCCCAACATTTTAGATAGAACTAATGTGGCTATGGAAATCCAATCTCGTATCTACCTCAACGCCAAGATCGCGAATAGTTTGGACGCGGTCAACAGGATCACCACCAAGTAGGTATGTATAGGCTAGAGGGCATTTGCTTCGACTAAGAGATATTACTTTGCACTTTTTCCTATTAAAAAACAGACGATTCGCTTGACTCCATCTCGCCACGGCATCAATATCCTGCTGCAATACACCACAGTCAGAAACAGAGTTAACAGCATGGAACAACTTGAGATCGTCAGCAAACAGTAAGCACTCGACACTGCTAACAACCGAAGGAAGGTCATTGATCATCACCAGAAATAGAGTAGGTCCAAGCGTACTTACTCCAGATCTGGTGAAATATTCATCCGATTGGTAGCCCGACAGTTGCACATATTGTCTGCGATCTCTCAAATAACTACCGAATAACTTTAATAAATGTGGCGAGAAACCAAACGCTGACAACTTGCTGAGAAGAATATCATTATCCACGAGGTCGAATGCCTTCTGGAAGTCGAAGTAGGCAGCGTCCACTTGACGGGATTGGTCCATATGGATAAGAGTGTAATCAACAAAGTTGCCGATGTTAGTGGCGGTGGACCTACCCCTACGAAAACCGTGTTGCTCCTCCGATAACCGACTCGATATAAGAGGCGTAATATATCCATTGATAACTCCTTCGAAAATCTTACCAAAAACCGACAGAACTGCGATAGGTCGGAAGGTGGTTATATCTGTGGATTTGGCTTCCTTAGGCACCGGCGTAACTCTGGATACCTTCCACTGGGTCGGATAAACTCCTTGACCAAGGGCAAGATTAAAGACAAAAAGTAGAGGCTGCCTTAGCTTCGAAAAGCAGTCCTTAATCAGGAATGCAGGAATGCCGTCGGGACCAGGTGCAGCAGTGGCTTTTAGTTTTCTAACGATAAATACTATGCAAATTTATGCAAGCAGGGTCTTTTTCCCCTGCTGCATCGCTAGCAGCCCTGTCCACATCCAGTATGGGGGGGCTCACGTGGAATACCGAACTAAAGTGTTCTGCAAAAGCTTGCACAGCATCAGGCTCCGCCAGGCGCACACCGCCAGTAGTGTAGCAGTTCGGACGCCAATTGCTGCGTCTATCCTTGACGTGCCTCCAAAAGGCAGCTGGGTCGTAACTTATTGCTTCCTCTGTTCTACGGAGGTACTGTTTATGCGCAGATGCCATTATTTTTTTTACTAGGGCTCGATAATACCGGAACAACTCTTTGTTAAACACCCCTTTCTTTTATACATACATGACCAGATTGAAATGCTTTAGTTTAATATATTTAATAATTTCCACTGTGAACCAAACGGGGTACTCATAACGCTGCTGAAAACTACTTGCCGGATAATTATGAACACGAACGTTTCGATTTAGTACGGAAAGCAAATTGTTGTACAAGATATCAGCTGCACTGTCGACATCTACTTGATTATATAAGTGTGACCAATCAATGTCGGCGATCTCTGTGTAGACAGAAGACACAAGTCTGCTTTTTTAAAGTTCCAAAGAGGGCTTTGAAGGTCACGCGCAGATATAGTTGGACTCGAGTCTCCACTTACAGTGAAATGGTGCTCCTCATTACTAAACAGTAGACTAATACTAAGTGGCGGATGGTAGGCATCCGCAGGAACCAACGCGTCTCCAGAGCATTGTACGTAAGTTTCTGCATCCCTCATATTAGTTAAAACTAGGTCCAGGATGCCTCCGTGCCCATTTATTACAGAGTTGTGTTGCCTAAGATTACAAAAACTAGTAAAGGAGTCGAAATGACTTTGTACACTTGAATTAAAGGATTTGAGGTTGAAATCACCTAACAGAATATTTTTAGATTCAATCCTCTAAAAATATTCTGTTAGGTGATTTCAACCTCAAATCCTTTAATTCAAGTGTACAAAGTCATTTCGACTCCTTTACTAGTTTTTGTAATCTTAGGCAACACAACTCTGTAATAAATGGGCACGGAGGCATCCTGGACCTAGTTTTAACTAATATGAGGGATGCAGAAACTTACGTACAATGCTCTGGAGACGCGTTGGTTCCTGCGGATGCCTACCATCCGCCACTTAGTATTAGTCTACTGTTTAGTAATGAGGAGCACCATTTCACTGTAAGTGGAGACTCGAGTCCAACTATATCTGCGCGTGACCTTCAAAGCCCTCTTTGGAACTTTAAAAAAGCAGACACATAGCATTTTCAATGCAATCTAAAACACTAAGATACTGCTCCGTACTATAGTTCGGTGGTAAGTAGACAACACCTAAAACAAATTTAATGTCTCTCTTTACAATACTAACAAATAAGATTTCCTTGTCATCAGTTAAACCATCAATATTATCAATTACTTGAACATTGAAAACATCTCTTACAGCTATCAAAACGCCCACCCACTCCCAATATTAGAGGTACAGGCTTTAAGTACGCAAGTACCTACTAAGTTTTACCTACTTACAACTTTGGTTGTCGTCTAATTACAAAGCATCGTTTTTATTTAAAACGAATCGTCATAAATCACATCATCCCTGCTAGATTCCCTTACTGAACTTGTATGTTAATATTGATTTCACTTCTCATGCTCAGAAAGTGCGTCATATTAGGCTTAGCAAGCGGGGTTAAAGTAGTACATTTAGCCCCTAGGGAAAATATGCATACATATCTATGATTTAATTTATAGTATAGTCAGTCAGTGGTTTTAACAGCTTACCACGCTTATGTAACATCGACTCTTAGGTACGGCATCATTTTTTGGGCAAACTCAGTAGAAAGAGAAATGGCGTTTAAAGCGCAAAAAAGATGTATTAGATCGTTATGTGGTATTCATCAACTCGGCTCTTGTAATCCATATTTTCAAAAATTACGCATTTTGACTCTCCCATGCTTATATATATTTGAAGTGATAATGTTTATGAGGTTTGGTTTACTAATGTTTCGGCGAAAATTATTTGGCAAATGTTTAACTCCCAAACTATTTTTCCCATATTTTTATTTGGTCGAAGTTTTATTTCCCAACTCAACGTTTCACACTGATATAATTTCCCAACGAATGATTTGATAAATTATTGTTAGGCAAATTATTACCTGGGTTTTTTTTAATACGTCATTTATGTATTCGTCAAATGTATTGATTGGCATAACATACTTTTAGCACTGATATCATTTCGCAACTATTGATTTGATAAATTATTACCTGGGATTTTTTTAAGATTATTATATTATATTATAAGATTTTTTTATGTATTCGTCAAACGATGGAACTACGAACTAGAATGCCATAGTTTTATCTATGCGGACTGATAATCTCCAGCGAGTCGACGCCACCCCGCTGCGCGGGGTGTCTATTTCTGGTCTGAGGGACACAAGTGAACCCTAACCTAACCGACCTAAGACAGTCCGCTTATGACAAGCCATTTTTGTCTGCCCTGATAATCCGCGTCCAGAATAGTGCTCCGCGCCTCAGTATTTCTATGACCTTTGAAGCGCTCTAAATGGGGCCATATTTTTGGTTGCCCAAACGTCATTTGACGATTTGTTATTTGCCTAAGCAAATCTTTTGCTTCATAATAATTTGCCACATAAAAGTTTGTCGAAGTGAAATTTAGCAATATAAAAAATTTGCTAAATGAGAAAACTGCGAAGTTAAGTTATGCCAACAATTGGTTTGCCAAATGAAAATTCTGCGAAAAGTTGGTTGCCATGTGAAATTCTGCGAAACATATTTCGCCGAAAAGGCAGAACCCCGACGTAACCTGCACTTATATCCAAGTGTTAGGAGTACACGTCTAAGGAATAAAATAAGTGGAATGTCCTTCAAAACAGCTTTATTTCGGAAAAATTTACTCGGAATGGCCCCTACAATTTATAACAAAGTTCCGAAAGATATAATAGATATAGATAGTATTGCTGATTTTAAAAACAAATTATTTAAGATTCTCGTAAGGAAAGCCTACTATACTGTTAATGAATTTCCGACAGATGGTCATTAATGGAATTGAGCGAGAACAAGCTGGGCTCCATTAATAGCAGTGTTTTACCTAAAAATAAAACACTTATTAAGCGGAATACCTTATTCGAAGCCTAAACTATATATTTGAGAGAGGCAACACTGTTTGCTGTGACGTGACGGCTGCTGATTGGTCGATACCCTACTCCTTTTCCCCCTCCACCTGTTTCCCTTTTATGCCACCAGGGGGGGGCGCCGCAACGGCTGGAGCTGGAGAGCGCCCAATCCTCATTGGATCTCAAATTAATTAATTAAACATAAATAGCAATGATCCACGTATTAAGTAACAACAACGTGGTTATCTACTAGTGAAGTGCATAAATAGTGATATAAACATCATTTGTTCACATGTTTACAATTGATAATCAAGGTGGATCATTGCGTAATCTACCGCCAGGCAGGCATAAAAGTTTAGGCTTCGAATAAGGTATTCCGCTTCATAAGTGTTTTATTTTTAGGTAAAACAATGCTATTAAGCTTCAGTACCGTTATTTGAAGCCTAAACTATATATTTGAGAACTGTTTGTTATCGCCTGGTGGCCAGACGCCAATGTGAATACGTTATTTTGTGTAACGTATACAAGTGATCTGATTACAAGTGAGTGACAAGAAGGATATTTATGGGATATTCAGTAGGTAATGATGGGTATATAGATAAACACAGGTAGACAATACTATTTGTTTATTTGAAATAAACTAGACTTATGCATACATATCTACCTACATGTCAAGAATCACTTGGGATCTATAATGGAACCTGGAGGTAAATTAACAATTACATTGGTAATGTTGTTGTTGATACAAGAAAGAACTGTAATCAAGTAAGTATACTACAAACCTACCTAAAGTGATACTACACGTGATAATCAACTGGAAGATAAAATTCAGTTAAAAATAGTTATCTATTGAAAATAAATCTCAATCAACAGAATGTGTACAAGTTTTAATTCAATTTCCTGTCCTATATATTTAAGCTATACGTAAGTGTTATAATTAAATTTAAAATAGATTTGAAATCAATTATCAACAGGAGCAAAGCTATTTGTTACCGACGAGGCAGGTGCCAATTTTTTAATTTCTCTACAATAAAAATGTACAAATGTGTTCTGTGAGCGCCAGTTACCGCGAGCTAGGATTTCATCTAACGGGAAATCTTGTACCCAATTTTTAGATGCTACTGCTGGGCGCACGCTTCCTGGACTAGCCCTGATGTCTGCATCCAGCAGTACCT
Organism: Epinotia ramella; assembly: GCA_947578815.1. Lineage (NCBI taxonomy): Eukaryota > Metazoa > Arthropoda > Insecta > Lepidoptera > Tortricidae > Epinotia > Epinotia ramella. The sequence goes on along the minus strand of OX388202.1, from coordinate 17,804,309 downwards.
TTTTTATCCAGTTTGCGATAACTGTACGCGAAGCGGCCTTAGGAGGTCCACATGCTGTTAAGAACAGATTATTAGACTTACAAATTCTACGTCTTTCAGCTGACAGAGAAATTACTTTTTTTAATCCAAAATACAGGGTCTAAATTCTTACAGTCATTATTCTGAAATAAACGCCATCATGACTGTCGATTTGAAGCAGTCTGTCTTTGATCCAAAGATCGGCCAAAACGTAATGGAATTTACGGAAATAACGCAATCATTGTCATTTATTGATAGTAAAGTAAGGTCATGGACTCTGCGCCCAGAACACAATAAAAGCAAAATTGAGGCTCGACATAGACATTCATAAAGGCTATTTTCATTCATTGTACCATTTTTCAACCAGTTTATTAGAGTATCCGTATCCCAAATAGGGACTTTGTTTACTTTTGGAGCTTTAATGGAAATCGCCTTTAAGACATGTTTAACAAGCGTATGAGAAGCTAGATTAACCTGCATATTCGGGTCTGTTAAGGTAGCAATTGCAGACTTATATACTAAAATTGTAGAATAAGAGAGACTTTATTTTTGATGTAAATCTATTAAGAATTTTGCAAAATCTGCTGCTGAGGGCTTGCAAGCATCTACTTTATTATATAGTGCCCATGAACACCATCTATCCCAAGCAGGTTTGTAAGTTTTTAAAGAGGATTCTCGCCAGCTGGAACGTAATAGGTTCTTTTGTTCCTGGGACCAATTTTTTATGCTCTCCGTCCACCCCCACATTTCCATACTTCTAAGGTCATCTCTTGGACTTGAGGCGGGGGCCGGCCCGTAACTGTGTCTATCAATACTTGATCCAGCGCAAATATTGTGAACGGAGGGGCTATGGATCGGTTCTTGAGGTCGGGCCTCCAAAAAACTTCTGGCCACCGGGGGGCTACAATCAAGTACATAGGCTGTTCCGAAAGTTGTTAGCTGCTCCGGCTTTACTCATGTGATTACAATATTATTTATACCATTGTGAGGGATATTTCAATGCTAATTATGGCCATGATTTTTTTATAAATTAATGCTATTCGTTTTTTATTATATATTTTTAACTGAAAGCTGTTTTGTATGGAGTTACGGATTGCTTAGAAAAAACGGCAATTTTAGGCACAATTAAATGAATTTCTTATTGAAATCTTAGACAATCGAACTTAAATTTACCCGGGACTAATTATTCTGTTTCTTTTGCAATTTCCAATGTATAAATCAATAAATAATGTTATAAGTGTATAAACATTTTTTTTACATATCAGAAATTTTTACTTTTAACGAAAGTCTCATTCTTGACACCTAATAAAACATAATAATGTTTACTCAATCAACAAGATTTATACGTAAAAAAACCGTCGAGATTCGTTATTAGCAGCACCTAAAAAAACTTATTGTTTTTTAACAAATACTGTTTATAAAATGACAGCACATATGGAGTCTCAATTACTGATTTTCATGACTGATGGTTAGGCTTCGACGCTTCGAAGTAAAAAATAAATAAAATAAAAACTAAGCGTTTACTAAAAATATATTTACAGCACTTCAATAAGTACTTAAATATCCCTCATAATGGTATAAATAATATTGTAATCGCTTGAGTAGAGTCGGAGCAGCTAACAACTTTCAGAACAGCCCACGTATATCCCTACGGCTGTATTCAAGTGAGCCAACACTTGAGGTATCAGAAATGGTGGCGGGAATAGCCAGGCTAGGTGATAGTGCCAGGTTCGACTGAATGCGTTGTGAAATTGGGCTTGGCGATCTGTCGCGTCTAGTGATACATAACAGGGGACTACATGTGCTGTTGCCGACGCGAATAGGTCTACTATAGGTGTGCCCCACTTTGAGAATATCTTCTGTGTTATTGTGGGCAGGAGATGCCATTCGGGGGTGGCTGATAGGCGAGAGAGGCGATCTGCCTCGCAGTTGAACTTCCCGGGAAGGTAGTAAATTTGAAAATGGATGCTGTACTGATCTACCAGATGAAATATCTTGTAACAGAGGTTCATTAAGGCAGGTGACCGAGTTCCTCCCTCGTTCCTCAGAAAGGCGACCACCGATTTGTTGTCGCTTTGTATCATCAGTGATGAATTCGCGAGGTAGTGACAGCGATCTATTAGGGCGTACAAGACTGCCAGCATTTCTCTCTGATTCGAGTGGAGACTGGCTTCGTCCTGTGTCCATTTCCCCCACAATTTCATGTTGTCCACTTGGGCTCCCCACGCTAGTAATGACGCGTCGGTTACCAGGTAATGACAAATTGGGGGATAGTGGATCATGGAGCCGTTGCTGATATTGTTTAGCCACCAAGACAGTTCGAGCAGCGCCTCCTGCGGTACAGGGAACCGACGGTGGATGGGCTGGTATAGAAGGCTCTGACAAAACTTTAAAAGAGCTCTGTGGTACAAGCGGCCCCGCGGCACTGGAAAACTGGCAAAGTTTAGGGAGCCCACTATACTTTGAACCTCTTTCAGGCACGCCGAGTTGCGTTTTAAAAGAAGTTTTATTTTCTCTATTAAGCCTGAGCACTTCTTTTCCGGCAAGAATTTTTTGTTGGTGTGAGCGTCCCAACAAATTCCCAGGTATTCTATGACCTTCCGAGGGGTTAGAATGGATTTGGAATAATTGACCTGCCAGCCCAAATTTTTTAACAAATCTACAGCTTCTAGGGCTTGTTTTGCTAAGGTCTGTGGGTTTTGATTTGCGAGGAGGAAATCTTCTAAATAAACTAAAAGTCGAAACCCCTTTTCCCTTAGAATTTGGGCAACCCAATTGGTCAGAGAAGCAAACATCTTTGGGGCACAAGCAAGACCCATCGGGAGACAGGTCATCTGCAACAACTGACCGTTGAAAATTAATCTCAGGAAACGTTTGTGATTCGCTGCGACAGGTATATGGAAATAAGCATCTGAAAGGTCTATTTTTACAAGCCAGTCTGAAGGAACATTGGAATTCGATGCATGTTTACCAATAAGAAACAAGTTTAGTCTTTTCAAATTGAAAATTGGGCGGAGCAAGCCGTCGCTTTTGGGGGTCAGGAACATTGGGGAGATAAAGCTGGGACAGTGATCTGCAGGTTCTAGAACTCCCATCTTTAGTAGTTTCCGAATCGCTTCCCGCATTTCGCTCGAGTATGGAGTTTGAAAATTCAAGTTTGGCATGGACAGCGGGGGTCGCATGTAAAATGGGATTCGGAAGCCTTGAATCAGTTTTATTAGGGACTGAGGAGCATTTAATGATACCCATTTTTCTACAAAGTTCCTTAGCTGCCCCGCTCGAAAACTGTGCGAGTCAGAATTTTCTCTTTTGATGATAGTCCCTGGCGGGATGTTCTGGCCAGCCTGCCTACCTTGGCTGCGGGCACCTTGCTGATAGAAATAGGGACCCTGAGGTCTTGGCCAAGCAGCCCGTTGGCGAGGAAACTTTCCCTGGGCACTAGCATTTGGTCTAGCTGGGCGAAACGAATCGCGCCAACTGTTAGGCAGCAAATTATAATTGCCTTGCGCAGGCAAAGGTAAGAAGGCTCTAGGCATGTTCATTAATATGTTAGATGGGTCATAAGTACCCTGCGCGGGTACTTTATGAGCATAGCTCGATTGGTTTAAGCCTGCTTGCGCAGCAGGTTTGTTTTGAGTAGGCGGTCGGACCGGCCAAAAGGATTTGGATACTCCCCCCTGTTTTTCAATGGCTGATGCTAAGGGCTCTTTTTGAAAAAGAAATTGTGGACTTGGGGGGATCTTTCTTAAGGATTCTTTAAAGAATTTGTCCTTAACTGGGCGGAGAATACTATCACGCCTCTGTTGTATAAGGTCAGCGCGGTGACCACATGCCAATTGCAATGCGTCATTGGAGATCTTCTGGAAACTACCTTCCATAAAAAGCTCTTTAACCTTACTTTGCAATGTCTGAGGGGATAGATCCGTGGTGGTACGAGACCATGATATTAACGCATCGAAAGCAGTTTCAGCCGCCTCACCTTGTTTAATTAATGCTTGCGTAATAGCTGCAAAGCCACGCTCAATAATGCTCAAGTTCGAAAATTTATCGAAAGGCTTTAACTCGTCATTGGTCTCAAGATCAACAAAGGCTGGCTGTGAGCAGTAAAGCTTCTGTACCTCAGAATATCGAACGCTTGACCAATCAATTGAATCAAAATGTTGAACAGACATTATAAGGTCGACGTGAGCGGGCAAGGACTTTGGGACTGACGGTTCTTTTAATGTTGTGTTAAACGCAAACTTTAACGTTGACACGTTGTCGTTAGCAACCGGGACTTGAGTTTCCTCGGCCTCATATAACTCGCCGCTCACGTTGCCCTCAATCTCATCCTCCAAATTAGCAGAGGGGGTTATAGCACCCATAGATTGTAACAAATTACCAATACAATTTTGGATTTCGCTAACCTGGTTAGTTAATTGTTCTATAGCATAGCTATGTCGCTGCCGCTTGTGTTTGGGTCCGGACTTTGACTTCATTTTCCTTTTCCGACGATTCGGTTGAGGTGGCGGCCCCACAGGCAGCGCAGCCTGCGATGATGGTCCCGGAGTCGGCTCCCATGGCGCTAACGGAGTGGGCATCGTATTTTCCTTCGAATCGGACGACGGGCTAGTAGACGAGGTACTAGACGTATCCGACATGATAATTTCGTAAACTATATGTAAAATAAACTAGAGTTTATAACAATCTTTCGAACGGTAAAACCGTTAAATATTCAAAATCAGAATTTGTCAACCGTACGTCTCGACAAACAAGACGCCAATGAGGATAGGGCGCTCTCCAGCTCCAGCCGTTGCGGCGCCCCCCCCTGGTGGCATAAAAGGGAAACAGGTGGAGGGGGAAAAGGAGTAGGGTATCGACCAATCAGCAGCCGTCACGTCACAGCAAACAGTGTTGCCTCTCTCAAATATATAGTTTAGGCTTCGAATAACGGTACTGAAGCTTAATAGCTTAAAAATTTGTATGCCTAACGGTCCAACATGGTGATTCGACTCGATGTATTTTTAGATCTTTGCACCTGTGGTGAACAAATAAATCTATTATTCTTATTCTTAAGACCAATCGAAACAGTTCACCCTATTACATCCACCAATCACAATTCTTTAAAAAAATATTTGTATTTGCTATCAACTAAACAGAATACAGCTAGTTTTCAAATCGACCAATCAGGAAACAGAATTAATTTCAAACATTACGTGCTTTTTATTCCCTAATTCACAATCATTAAAATAAGTGCGCACACGTCGTAGCGACGCGACTCCGTGTGCGCACTTCCATACTAACCCATAGACTTGATGTGAGAGACAAAATAGTCGCGGAGACAAAAGTTGCTCGTGCGCGGATACCCTGACCGTCTATAGCCGCGTCCAAACGTTCAAGCGTGGTTGACTGCAGACCAGACATGGCATAAGCTATGAAGATTGAGCGGGATAGATTGCTGTCTATCTCGTTCTATCGTATGCCCCGTATGCTGTTCACCGCGCTCGGCCGTTTGGACGCGGCTATTATACGGTCCGAGGCATTCATTCGTGGTTTCAATATTTTGCATCTGTATCAAAGCAGTTTATTAAAAAAACAATGACGCCAAATTGAACAATCGTGGTATTTATTATTGATTGTACATGGATAATCTTTGTTTTTACTATTTTCTCGCAGTGGAAGTGAAAAGTTGAGTGGAGAACCTCGGGTCTAAATGCCATATTACCCCTCGAACTATTTCCCCTCACTTCGTTCGGGAAAATAATCATCTAAGGGTAATATGGCCATATTATTTTAGGCTCTTGTCATAGAATCTACTATTAAATATGGCTGCCCCAAACAAAAAATGTACATAATTTTGTTGTTGCTTCCACTGCATTTTGGCAAAAGTTCTGAAAGAGAAACGATACACTTCGGATTTATAGTATCACATATGAGTAGAAAGGGGCCAAACCAGAATGTAACCGGGTTGCTTCGTGCATACAAAAGTGGCAAATACGCGGTTAGACTTTCGATTATTTCCTCCTTCAAAATATTATTTTTAAGAATCTCTTTTGTGTGAATAAGTCTAGACTGACTGAAAATACTGTCGTGACGAAAACGCTTACGCAAATCGGAATTATGAAATAATCATATGAATAAATTATTGATATATATATTCTGAGTATCTAATATTACGAAAATATCGAGACCGTATAAAAGTTAAATCCATTATAATATTTGTTTAATATTTTACTACCTTATGCCGGAAATAAAAGACTATCATCCCTTTGGACGGAATTCAGCAGAAAGAATAACAAATTCATAACTTATTTAATATGCTACTAAGTTAATAGCGTCTTAAAATGCTATTAGGTTTATATGATAATCATAAAAATTTAATTGAGTGTTGGTAGCAGTTAAATGGAATTGATATTAATAATTTCTACATGGAAAACTCCTGTGAGTTTCAACCAAAATGGTAAAATATTTAGGTACGTTATTATAAATCGTCTGAGGGCTAACGACAAGCACAGGTTAGTAAACGAGTTACATTATACATTTAAATATGAAAAATCTATTCGACCACTTAACTACCACTTATAAGAGGGTATTTTTACCTATACATAGATGAACACGAAATGTCAGATAAATCTGACGTCCAAGTTGCTTGCTTCATAGAATATTCCCTCTCGTTGTCGCCTTGTGGACTGCAGGTAGCTTTAATATGCATGACGCAAGCTGCCCGATAAGTCGCAAAGCCTGACCTGATCCTATTTGAGCGTCTCAGAGCGTCTCTGAGCATCCGAACATCTCAAGACGGCGAAGCTTACGGCCCTATCTTTTGTCTGTTTTGGCGAGTCTTTACGAAAGTTATATTTACTCGTACGGGGTTCAGGAAGGGACATGGTAAAAGGATTAGAATTTCAACACTTATTTGAAAGTTCGGGGGGCAAAATCTTTTACGGGCATTACAGTATTTGTGGGTGGCGTTTTTGTAATAACTATTGTAGGTAACTATCATTAAGATATAATGAATTACCACCGTTTGTCAATAGTACGTAAACTAATTTACCTTTACCATTTGAGTAATTATGTATCCTTTACCGTACAACCTGAGGGGTAATCACGTAATGTTTCGAACGCGCATTAGGAAAATTTTACTGTTATTTTCTACATAAAAATTGACATGTAATGATCGACCAGCTGAACAAGCGAAGCGTAGAAAAAGAAAATTATACCTGTTACTTATTATTGTATTATTATTGTACTAGCGACCCGCCCCGACTTCGCACGGGTACTATATTATACATATAAACCTTCCTTTTGAAGCACTATCTATTAAAAAAAACCGAATCAAAATCCGTTGCTGAGTTTGAAAGATCCAAGCATACATAGGGACAGACAGCGGGAAGCGACTTTCTTTTATACTATGTAGTGATTTTACACGTTACCGATATAGCTTATGTCTCATCTAAATCGTTTCATTATAACGTTATTGCGTGATTGAGTAGCAAACATCTAAGCATCTAAGCACTTTCATATGTATCATATTCATATTATAATAGGATTATTTTATGTATCTAGTTATCATACGCAGTCATTAGGTTTCTTATCTACTAACAACAAATGAATACCTAATTGTAAGAAATCCTATCAACGAGTTTTGTTTACTTGACTTTTAAATGATATCTCCAAGTCGAAGGTCGCGATAAGAGTGCAATAACTGCTAACAACTATTACTCGGTAATTTAATTAGTAATGCCTACTTATCTGTGACAGTTTTCCTTTTAAATTCATACGCAAACAAATCACCGAGTTCAAAAACGTTTTTAAGAGACCCGTAATATTTTGAAACAAATTATCCAACGATACCCCACACCATGGGTTTAACGAGAAAAAAAAAATCCCACCTATACTACACCAAAAAAAAAATTTTTTTAATTTTTTTTTTTCTACTATTTTGTCGGCGCGATTATGTTATATACCCATCCCGAATTACAGTTTCTGTAGTAAGGGTTACTGAGCTAAGCCGCAGACGGACAGACGGACATGGCCAAACAATAAGGGTTCCTTGTTGACTACGGGACTCTAAAAATGAAGTTTGGAGGTATTTAAAAATCTTTTGATTTCACTTGTTTATTGGTTATGTTGTTATCTATTTGTAGGAAGCAAACAAAACAAATTTTAACGCTTTACTAAGCTTACTTTGAAGGTATCTGGTCCTGAATTAGCTCATGGTGCTGAGTAAGGTCGCCAGAGCTCCTGAGGATATGCCTTATGTCGAGAGCAGAGGCAGGTCCTACACATTTCTCTAGTTGTCAACACAACGGATCCTCAAATCTTAGTTTTTACTATTTTCTCGCAGTCGAAGTGAAAAGTAGAGTGTAGAACTCTGGTCTAAATGCCATATTACCCCTCGAACTATTCCCCCTAACTTCAATCGAGAAAATAATCATCTCGGGGTATTACAGCGCGTTTTGTGTCTTCTGGTGCCGCAAGCGTCTATAGGCGACAGTGTCTGTTTACTATCAGACTGGCTGTATGACACAGCCACCGTCGCGTCATTAGTGAATAAGTCAGTTCAATATGACAATAGATTTTCAGTCTTACGCATTTTGCGGTGAGGTGTCAGACCCGTCTCAGTAAGTTGCTGTCATTCAAGACAGTATACCTACATTCATGAACCTATAATACTCTGGACAGGCTGTACGTAATGCCACAGTGATGGACGGAAAGGCTCCTATGCAGCTAAATTAAGAACTGGTCTTAAAATGGCTGATGACTTGCCATAAACAACCTACTTAATTTGGACGGGTAATGGTTTATGGTGCCACAACTTCATACTGAATGAATGATATTTCGCTTTCTGTCACACTTATCGAGATTTGTATGCTACCAGCTCGCTCGCACGTAGTATTATTATTACCATAGCCTGTCCAGAGTATTATAAGTTCATTACCTACATTATTTGCGCGCCTATATTATAAATAAGCGCGTCCTAAGACGTACATTTAGAAGGAGCGTTAGGAAAACTCAACATTTTTGTTTGGGAAAATGATTGTTCAGTTTGCCTGACGCTCGTTCTAAAAGTTACGCAATTGCCCCTCTGATTGGCGCGAGATGCTTGAAAGCGGGTCAATAAGGATGCTGTACTGTGCGCACAATATAATACTACTGAGCAAATATAATACCGACCGTATACCAACAAATAAGGAAATCTGCGTGTCATTAGTAAGCTGAATGCGGAAGCGGCCTTGCCCGTAAGAATTACAGTAATACATAATTGAAGGGCCGTATACGTGGGCAATATACTTTGAGCCTTAAAAGATTAAATCCTCCTCATCTCATTCATGCGCGCTGTATTAGTACATTGTGCCGATAGTACGGTATGATATGATTTACTAACGACTCTTCGACACTTCGGCGTCGGGCTTCTAATAGACTCAGAAGCCCGACGCCAAAGGGGGCTTTGATGACTCGAGTTTGTAACATTCTTACCGTTCGTGTCGCACACAATATTTGTCAACACATTTGCTCGTTATGCACCTCTTATTATGTCGCTTTTAGGCTCAGAGTCCTTGGGGCCTAGACAAGGTTACAATCGACAAGCACTAACGCTAACGCTAACGAATAAAATGTATGGGAATGACAGATGCTAACGAAGTGTTTCGTCGGCATCTGTCATTCCCATACATTTTATTCGTTAGCGTTAGCGTTAGCGCTTGTCGATTGTAACCTTGTCTCCGGCCCCTGGGTATTAAACACGCGTGTTTTATAACATTACGACACTCGTGTGGTATGGTTATATCCCGATTAAGTCACGTTGGCACCTTGCAGCAAGATGTATGCATGAACACAGTGCATTCTTAAATTAACCGGGTTGTACAGAATGCTTTTTTTTAATTCTCTGCAATGGATTCTTACTCGACGATAAAACTTCACGAAAAAAAATAGTTGCGCGCCATTATAAGTAATTAATTTCACAAATATTTGTTAACATTGCTTGGTGCGAGTTAGGCTATTATTAAAAATGTTTACTTGTTGGTGAATAGAAAAGTGATAAATAGAATTGACGCCACTGGAAATTCTTGTCAATGTACAATATGTGAGTAATAACTACAACTTAGAAAAGTTGAAAAACTTCCAATATCTCAAAAAAGGCTGAACTAATTTTCATGAACCCATAGCTTAGAACACTCGGGATAAAATTATCTATATCAGAAAAAAAAAACCACATTCGAATCGGTCTATCCGTTTGGGAGCTATGATACCACAGACAGATACACAGATACACAGACACGTTAAACTTATAACACCCCTCTCTTTGCGTCGGGGGTTAAAAACTGCAACAGGTTTTTCAATCAATAACTAAAGAAAATAACTGAGGGGCCTATACTAATGAAAAGGATTTTTTCCTCCCAAATGTGTTGCAAAACGTCGTGTGAAACGCGTGAGCTTTGATAATTACATCCTCGGCTCTCCTATCACAATTCCGCCTCTGATTTCATTATCAACATACCTCACTCGTATCACAATGTCCTATTTCATCACATTTGCGTTTTAACAAATACATTTTTTTAACAAAACTACTAAATGTCAGTCGTCAATTTTAATTTACGTTTTTTAATTTAAAAATACGTTTTCATACATCGTATTTGAGTTAAAACTTCCTTGCTATACTGACTCATGAGTGACAGATACAATTCAGGAAAAAATAATTACGCCCCTCGCCGTAATAGGTCATTGTAGCTATGTATGCCTCTGCATTAAATAATTGTCAAAATCTGGCTGCAGTAGTTATTCGGGGCTTACGAACGCATGTTTGTAGAATTGGTTTGTAAGCTCACATAGTGTATACGATCTAGGGTCCCATTAAACCTTACGTATTGAATTGTAATCAGTTCTGTATTTGTCACGCGAACACGTTCTGTAATTTTGAAACTGAATCACAATCAATAGGGTATTATACCAAAGTCAAATAGGCTTCTTTTTTATGAAACGTTAAAACGCTCCATTATATAGAATGGCTATGAAATTTGTAGGGATTACTTACTTGGTTGTGAGCTGGACGATATTAGAAAGATCGTGTGTCACTTCTGGATAAGATTAGCTCAGGATAGGGACGGGTGGCATACTTGAAGAGTGGCCTATGCTCATCAGTGGGGAGTTATGGGCTGAAAATGATGATGATGATGACTTGGTTGTGACGTCACAATCAAACAACGTCCTTATTGTTACTTTTAATGAGTTTGAAAATCAAACATATTTATGAAAGATTGATACTTTGAGGGTATTTTCGTAATGTTTATCTGTTGCTAATAAATAAACAATTTATTTTCACTGTTCTCAAATACCAATATTACCAAATCCAAATATTAGCAGGCTTTGGAGTATTTTTAGCACGGTATGAATAAAGGGAGCTATGGAGTCGTTGTAAGCATTAAAATTAAATTTATACTCATACTCATTCTCATTCATTTCATTCATAAAATAAATAATAACTATGAAAAAATACACCACCATCTTCATTGACGAATAACAGATAAGATGCAGGTACTACAATAAATCCATAGAACAATCAATATCCATAGAAGACGTAGCTATAGGAATGAGTTCTTCAAAATCTCCACATGGTATGACGTGTACGTTGTTCATTTCGTCAGTCCAGTTGTAAAATGTTTAAATAATAGACACTTTTTTATTTTTTAAGTCTTACCGTGCTAAAAATACTCCGAAGCCTGATTATTAGGTATAGGTGTGATCGAGCGGAAAAATGTTCTGCAATAATAAGAAGGGTGCGCTTGAAAGCAAGCGAGCGCGAGTGATACAAAATCTATTCCAATTCAAAACCAAAGTCGAATGGAGCCGTTGGTTAACGAGGCGGGCGATCCGTGCGGTATGCTTTGCCAATTACGCTTCATTCACATGTTGGCACGCGAGCGCCTTTACCCTACTGCCGATGACGCAGGAAGGGTGATGTTTTTCGGTTGTATGTTGGTGCCGTGGCGTGAATGATAAATGTACAATGCGTTTATAAAACATGCCCACGTTATTTTTAAAAATGCAAGTAATTTTAAAACTGCATTACTATCAAGACATGCCCTTTTATTATATTTCACTACGCTATATGGTTGTTTAGGCGCTCACGAAGAGATTTCGATTTATTTAATTCGAGATAAAAATGACTATATATATATATTCGCATATAATGTCAAAATGATAAGAATATTCAAAATTTAAATACAGAAAGTGGAAATGGTATCTCCGATTACGGATTGTCATTTAACAACAGGTACCGTAAGGCGCGGCGTGGGTAGGCCCCCGACAAGGTGGACTGATGACCTGGTAAAGGTTGCGGGAGTCCGCTGGATGCGGGTGGCGCAGGGCCGGTCGCTTTGGCACTCTTTGGGGGAGGCCTATGTCCAGCAGTGGACGTCTTTCGGCTGATATGATGATGATGATGATGATTTAACAACTAATGGATAATTAATTTTAAACAAAAATAAACAAGGTCGATTTACGTATTACGATTTCAAAGAGATATACCATATAAATACCTACTCGTAAATAAATCTAAAAATAAGTACTTTAATAGTAGTTTATGCAACTGATACATAATCAGAGGCCTTAAAATACGAGTGTGGTTTTATGAAACGAGCGTTAGCGAGTTTCATAATAGGATCACACGAGTGTTTTAAGGCTAAATTATGTACAGTTGCATACACTACTTTATCTACACACATATCATAAGTACTCAAAGATGGGTTCAGAAGCCGTAGGAAAATGACCTGCATTGCTACTATAGTGCTACCTGTAAAATATCTTTGTTGCAATCGTGGCTGCATTTACGATATCCGGCGGAGTGTGCATATCGTTCTCGGAGTCACTACTACTCATATTTTCAACTAAAATGTGAATTACAAACAACTTTTCACAATACTACTTTCGTAACAGCAAAAACCAACAAAGAAATGACAAAAGTAATGGCGGCAATTTGATCCTACGTCAAGACGAATGTTTTTTTAAATCATAGACAAACGAATGATGTCCCTATTCTCATGTCACTCTTGATCAAATGTCGTGCGGTTTATATTAAAAAACATACTGAATTAACGTTTCGCATCGATAACTGTTTTAATATCTATGGATACTAGAATAGAGACCCACTTGAGTTTTGACAGCTGTTCCAAATTTAAACTCATAACCTTACAAAAATCTGTACTGTAATAACATTACAGTACAGATTTTACCTACTACCACAGACAAGAAAGTTCTCATAGTAAAATTGGTTGTAATAATGCTGGTCATTTCCTACGGTTTCTGAACGCATTTTAGAGCACTAATTATATGTGCGTAGATAAACATTATTTCCAGGAACTCGTGAACAGAGTAGGTACAGAGGGTTATCCAACAAATTATTAATAATAAGGCCATCATGATTCAGTTACTACAAAGTTAACGCCGAATGGACTTAAACGGCAATTTGTTTACTTTAATCCGGTTCCCGAGTGCTGAGTACTACTTGTCGTCTTCGTTGTTCGGTTTTAAAGGGAAAGTATTGATATTAGCTTGAGCTAATAATATTTATGTTAGCTTCGTCAAACGTCCTACTACAAAAACATATTTAAAAGTCGTAATCTCCCAAAGTTACATTACGAGAATTGTAAAATACAAATGGTTGTAAAATAAACATCAAACACATGAGGTCAGCATTACAATAGTTATTTGTTATACAAGGGTGCAGTTGTATTTTAACCGCGAGTGTGGAATTGAAACACAATCTAGCGAATGGATTCTAGGATCTAGGACCGAATTGATACCGACGGAAGTACGCATGACGGTGCAGTGTGGGAGCAGCCTTTGTCGTATATCATCCGGATGGAAAAACAACAATAAAACGAAGAAAGCTTCACAAGTGCTGTTCCGTCTTCCAGGCCGAATGCGTAGCGATAGAAACTGCTTTGGTGGTGCATCCAACTCGAAATAACTAACGCCATAATCTTCTCCGACTTCATGTCAGCACTGTAAGAAATAGCCAATAGGAGCAGCACCAAATTTACTATCAATAATATTCATCACTTTATTCAAAACATTCAAATAAATGGAACCATAGAATTCTGCTGGATCACCAGCTGGAATACCAGGAAACAAGGAGGCGCGGACAAAGAAGTCAAAATTGCAGCCTCCCTTCATAAAGCACCCGACTTTAAACTATACCCTATATCCTATTAAAAAAGACTGTAAAACTCATACCATGGAACCAAGCAGAAACTTCTACCAAACATCTACCACTGGATCACACCTGAAAACTGGCTACCGACTTTGCAGCATATTCAAGATTTACGAAACAAGACCATTATCCCATTCCATCTCACCCACATTCTCACAGGACATGGCTACCACAAATCCTACCTATACCGCTTCAAGATAACCACCGATGACCTTTGCCCGTGCGATGCAAGCACCTCACAAACCGTCGACCACCTTTTAAAAGACTGCCCGAAATTCACAAACCCGAGATTTAACCACGAAATCACCTGTCATAATCTCCATATAGCACCATATAACCTGCAGGAAATCATTCGTAAAGAAACTACAATAGCTTCTTTTTGCAAACTCTCCACCTAACCTCCATAGTTAATAACCTGAAAAAGTTTTCACCCATCATCCATTACGACCATACTCATCATTCATACACTGAATCACTTATTCCATTAGATATCATTTACCGTACAGTAATCGCGGATTCAGTCGCCTGTATCCTTCGCGGGGACTGCTTTCTGATAAAATTTACAAAGCTATATCTTCTGAAGCTGATTGTCATAGTCTACAACAAGATCTTGATAGTTTTTGCGAATATTGTTCAAATAATTATCTATACCTAAATCTAGACAAATGTTTTGTGATAAGTTTTTCCCGTAAGCAAAATATAATCAATTTTACCTATCTTATTGCTGGGAAGCAGATAACTCGCGTTAGTTCTATTAGAGACCTAGGTATTACTATGGACTCGCAGCTTAATTTCAATAATCATATCGACAAAATTTGTAACAGGGCCTATAAAAGTCTAGGTATGACACTAAGGATGGGCAAACCCTTTAGGCGCCCCTGCACCCTTAAGATATTATTCTATTCTTACGTCAGGAGTATTCTTGAGTTCGGGTCTGTGATCTGGTCTCCTCAATACCATGTCCATATTAATCGCCTTGAAAGAATACAAAATGTTTTCTTGAGGTCACTATGTTACAGGACCGGTACACCTCTGGAATCGTCGGCTAAGTCAGCCAAATATTTTAGCATGAATTCCCTCTGTAATAGAAGACTTTATTTGGACACAATTTTCTTCTTCAAGATTCTAAAAAACGAAATTAATTGCCCAAATTTGCTGCAAAATATAATGTTTCATGTACCGCATCGCTCCTTACGTCCACGTAATTTGTTTTATGTGAGTTCCGCACGTACTAATTATTCAAGACATACCTTTTCCAAACGAGTTTTAAAAAACTACAATGAGTATTTCTGTGACATCGATCCATTTATGCACTCTCTTGATGTTTTAAAAGAACGTACGAGATCTAAATTGATATTGATAAAAAATACTTAGTGTTCTACCTACTTATTTTCCTACTCGCTAAGACGCTTTTGTATATTTTACTTAATGTTTGTATTTATGAACCTCCAGGTCTGTTTTTATATATATAAGCAACTAACCTCTATCTTTTTATGTATGACTGTATGTGTTCTGAACAATAATAAAAAAAAAAAAAAATTAAAGAGACAAAAAAAACTTGATTTATATTACTATACGTAAAATACATTCAAGTAGTTTACATATTAGTAATATCTTTGGTATCTAGAAATTGTGGGTTGTAGGTATCACTTCTCATTATCTCGATTTACCTTTGAACAAGTAAGAAAAAATAGGCAAAACTCCTTTTATAAAGTCGTGTCAGGTCCTAATTTTGTTAGTGTTCATTCGACTGAGGAAGCTGAAAATACTAAACGGAAAGCCTAGTGTAAGTGTAGCGTAGTGTAAGTAAGTGTACCTATTCCCATTAACACATTCACTGCCAAGAATTGTTACGCGCTACGCTCGTAGCCGACCCCGTGGTTTTCCCACTAAGAAGCGGAAAGCGACTGCGGCGTATCAGGTCTCAGCAGGTATGGCAGTGAAAGTGTTAAGACGCTGCGATGGTTCTTGTAAACCTCACCCCCGTGCAATAGACAAAATGTATTCCTATTTGCTTATATGAGACTTTAGATGAGGCATAATGCAGTAATTTTAACTTGTCTACATCATATATGTATTAGTGTATGCGTTGAGTTGAGTGAGATAAATAGGATAACAGCGTGGACTTTTTCATATTAAGCTATCGAGAAAAAGTTAAGCTATTGACAAACAACACAGCCTTTGAAAAATCTCATAACTTTCTATTGCATGCTGTTACAGAGCTCGAAGCTCAAGCTGTGACAGTTTCAGGCGTGAAAAAGTAGCATAAGAATCAAGCAAGCTAGGTGACAGAGTCTCCCCACCCAAATATTTACCTACCGCATCCAGTCACGGAATAGTCTCTGTATGCAAATCTGATTGACTACGCTTTCTTTCTTTATGGAGGGGATTGTAACGCTCCCAGGAGCCAACATCTATCTATATGATAATCGAACAATCATACCGCACTATTTGTATGAAAATTCCAAAGTGCATTGACTGAATCGTTGGGATGTTTAGGGTAGCTGCTGCATTTTGTTTACAAAGTGTGCATGCAGTATTAGAGGTTTAATATTTTAACAAATGAACTACGTACCTAATGATAAAATCGTAACTTACATACAACTTTAACGTATTGATGCGTATTGTTATTATATAAATTTATATATATTATACTAGCTGTACCTGCGACTTCGTTTGCATGGTAATGTGGTGGGAGTTAACGTATTTCTTCTCTTGGACATAGGACACATGCAGTTCTAATTTAGCCTATCGAGTAAAACGTTGAATAAATCTATTTTAGCTGAAATGCCGTTAAAATTCGTTTGTCTTTATCTGTCACTCTGTTATTTAAATTAGTAACAAAGGGACAAAACTCGTTTTATTTAACAGAGGTATTTTAAGTTTTATGAATAAGGGGGTAAAAGTTTAGTATAGATCTTCTTCTCTACTTAATTAAATTTGTATTGCAGGCTTCATGGTAAAAGTATTTTCCTGTATGTTGCCCAATTTCTGTGTCTCTATATTGGCTGAATGTCAACTTGAAGGCGCGAAGTACGAAGTTATAATACCGCCTTAATACTGACGCGCTTGATAATTAATGTTTATAAAAAGTCCGTTTTGTTCTGATTTAATACATACTGTTTATTGCTGATAAATATAATTACTGACAAACCATCACGGCTATCACAAGACGGCGCGCAAGCTCTCTCGATTTTTCTCGAACTATCTGTCTCTCTCTTATTAGACAACTTAGAAAGAGACGTATAGTGCGAGAAAAATCGAGTGAGCTCGCGCGCCGTCTTGTAATCACCTTGCAGTATCGTGACAAATACTCAGCGTGTAATCTTGCAGAAACTCAAATAGACTTTATGGCTGAACGCGAGACCAGCGCTATGCCATGCCAATAAAAAAAAAGGAAGAACTTTTGACGTTTGACGTTATTTTGTTGAAATTTGTTGATACATTTATTGAAATTACGCCTCAGTACGAATTTAGCGCATATACGTTTCCATATCAGGATCGATTATTTTTTTATGCTTTAGAATTTAATATGCGTATTGTGAAGGTCTATCACAACACCGGATCGAAATTATTACTGTCGGATAGTTATGGCAAGGCCGCCATTTTGACGTCACTGACAGATGACAGATATGGTGGCTACGATTTGAAGCAGAAGAAATGAATAATTGAACGAGGTTAAATGTTTCCGAAAATTAATTAATCGTCGCAGTCGAATAAAAACTATTCTAAACGGAAGCTAGATTAATATTGTACTTGTAAAAAAAGTTTCATGTATTTCCGTTCATGGGAAGCTGAGATCATTCCGGACAACTCAATGCTTAGTTTGATACTGGCTGATTCTTTTTTTAATTTAGAGATTTATTATAAGTGAGAGATAAAAAGGAAAAGTCTACGAGACTTAAGGGGCCGGTGTTGTTTTGGAGCCCTGAAGTGACTTACTCCCACTTCTGGAGAGGGTACGTTTATTCAACCAAATTCTTGCTAGGTGTCTTGGGTTTTAATTCGTTCTAGGTCATGCCCTTCTCATCACAAGCAGCAATGTCTTGTGTGGTGAGTATGAACGTGTTGAGTCAGTAGCCCAATTTGTGCGTCGGTTCGGTCCCTCTTGGACCAGATTTAATTTCCAGTCTTGTGATCCTGTCAGCTAGCGGTACCAATACCGCGAACAGTGTCCTGCAGAAATATAGGTACGACGCATAATTGACTGGCGTCTCATCAAATAAGTGCTTATTTTATTCAAAAATATTTTCGTAAGCTATGTGACTGTTTGTTGCCTAAATAAAAAAATAATAATAATAAGCATTTTTAGCTTCATTGAAAAATGCATGAGAGCGCTGTATACCTACCCTACCTCCAGCAAT
Organism: Epinotia ramella; assembly: GCA_947578815.1. Classification (NCBI taxonomy): domain Eukaryota; kingdom Metazoa; phylum Arthropoda; class Insecta; order Lepidoptera; family Tortricidae; genus Epinotia; species Epinotia ramella. The sequence continues at coordinate 17,785,736 of OX388202.1, read as the reverse complement.
ACCAGACTTTCATCAGCTGTAAGAACTATATTTATGTACTCACGCTTATCTATAAAACTGAAGGTCCCAATGAATCCGGTTGCGTTGTTCTGTCGCGGCCCGGTGTGGAACTCGAGTACGAGCGCCGGCCCCGGCGAGTAGAGCGCCGCCGGGGCGTCGGCGCGACCGCCGCACAGCGCGCGGGCCCAGGCGGAGCGCTCGCTCACCGCGCCGGGCGGACCCGGCCCCTGGACCTCCCAGTACACTTTCAGGTAGTCGCCGCGGACGCAGCTGAAACAAACAGTTTTGGTTAAAAAATCGTTTTTGGGGCAAGTATGTACTGGTAGTGCAGTGAATCTCTGTAAGAACGTGATAAATGATAGTCAAATTATATCATGCAAAAACCGTTTCAATAGTGCCCCGCTCCAGTCAAAATACAGGTCCTAAAAGACTTTTAAAATGAGGTTCATATCACGGACATGGTAACATAATGTTAAGCTAAAGTGACGTCAAAACTTTAGCGGCATGGTTCTAAAAAGGTGATAGTGATAAATTAGAACCTTCCTCCTGTAAAGGATTTTAAAACGCCTTAGCGAGCATTAAAACAGCGTGGCATTAGTGTCACTTTACGATGGTTTATTGAAAGGCGGCTACCGCGCTGGGATGTTTTACTGTCTCAATTTTACGAAATAATGTCTCGAACGATGTTTTATGACACTTAATATTTTCAAAGGCACAAGCTCTGTGAAAATACGTTTAATATCATCGTGCAACTATCAGGAAATAGATTGAAAAATTATATGGGGGAAATCCTACAACAACTTTGTTAAAAATGTTGAGGCCATTTTGCCATTGATATCTATATATGTATATCACTTGATGTTTGGGCTTGTTTTGTTTTTATGGCATAGGAAAGCGTACAATTGCTTAGCTAGCTTTAAAGCTCGATTTTGGTTGTGGTATTCCTGTTGCCCAGGAAAGGACCGCTACAAATGAGAAAATATCATGTATACATAGTACTTGGACTGGGTTTTATATCAAAACCCCGAGCATGTGATTGTTTAGCTGCCATTATAAGTGTTATTATTATTAGTCACATAATTATGATCGCTTGTTGTTACCTACATACTACATACGCTTTCTGCGTAGCTACTGGATATTATGATCTTAGGTAGGTATAGTTACTTATATTTTAATCTGAAATATAAAAAGATTCCGCTTTTCACGTTTATAGAGGCATAGCTACAGTTAAGCGTGATAAAGTATTTTTTTTAGTAAGATTAGGTAATCTACTTATACGGCGTTTCCCCTTATACACTCAAGAGCCAAAGTTGTGGCTACAGTTTTTACTCAAATTCTATACACAGTGCGCCCGAAATATTTGCTCTTGAGTGTATTAGGCCCGGTTTTATGAAAACGAGCCATACCAAATGTCAGATCCAATTTTAGTACCTAACTCAGTACATTTTTTTATATTACTGACCGGAATAAGATATTATACGAATCTTCATTAAATAATGCCATAAAAACAAAACTAGCGGTTATTGACTATTACAGGAAAGATGAATTTCGTTTTTTAGGCCCTGGACTGTAATTTGCATATTACAGCATATTATTTTACTGAATTCAACGATATAACGAAGATAACGGCGCTATAACTCTAACATGATTATTATTATTTGTTCATCACCGTCTAAGATGTTTTCATTGTACCCGCGCATTGGATGTATGGCGTCGTAATTTAACGTTCATCTTATTCTACCATGCTGTCATACTTATTATAATATTATATGATTTTATGGCGACAAATCAAATCAGTGACAGGAAACTGATTTACATAATACGGAGCACGCATCAGAGGGAATCAAGCAGGGACAAAATGATGCACATTTGTCTCTCTCAAATGATAGTTAACTTCTCATTATCATCAATAATTCACGCGAACACTGAATATGAAATTACACAAGCACACCACCGTCGATTCTGGCTTACATTTTGTCGTCTAGCCAATAATTTAAATGATAAATTAAACGAGTTTAATATATTTTCTATTGTAACGGTAGCTTTGTACCTGTACCTGGGTAATTTATGAATAGCTTCGAAAGCTCTGTGTTGCTCTTGAGAATAGTAAGTTGCAAATTATACTTACCGTATTTTACTAGTCGAAAGTTCGAAAAACATGTCATGACACACCATTATCTACATATGTTATGTCGTTATTTAGTAAGTTAGTTAGTTTAAAATATATATATATAATATATATAATCGAATTTAAACTTTCGTGAGACATGTTGAAATAATACTAACAATTACACGGTTCAACTCACGTATTCTATGTCACTACGTAACACAACACACACGGGTTCTGTGATACAAGCGACACCGCCGCGAAAACACTCATCCTGAAGAAGAACTCCCAAAGAGTTCGAAACATGTCGCCCGTAGTGACATAGAATACGTGAGTTGAACCGTGTAATTGTTAGTATTATATATATCTATATATATAAACGTAAAAGTCCTGACTGACTGACTCATCAACGCCCAGCCCAAACCGTTGAACTTAGAAAGCTGATTTTTTCACAATAGGTGCTTTACATAACGTAAGTACCCACTAAGAAGCGATTTTTGAAAATTTCAGCCCTAAAGGGGTTAAATAGGGGTGCAAAGTTTGTATGGGGAAAACTTTAGTTTTTGAGCTAGAGACTTCAAACTTTGTAGAAAGATTACTTATTAGAATACAAATAAAGTAATTTCAGCGTTTTGGAAAATTCTACCCCTAAAGGGGTTAATAAGGTGTTGAAAGTCTGTATGGGATTGGAGTAAAACTTTAAGTGAGAGACTTGCCACTTTGTGTATGGACTCCTTATTACAATACAAGAAAAGTAATTTTAGGATTTGGAAAAGCCCACCCCTAAGTAGGTTAAATAGGGGTGAAAAGTTTGTATGGGGGAAACTCTTTTTGTGACCTACAAAATTAAAACTTATCAGAATCCAAAAAAAGTCATTGTGTTTTGGAAAAATACAACCCATAAGGGGGTTAATATATTTTTTGTACCTTTAGTTATTTGTATGTACGGAGTGCCCCCCTCAATTATTTTTTTACAATTAACTTACAAAAATTAGTAGTGGCACACAAAACAAAATAAAAATTAGGTACCGTAAAACGGGGTGAGTAGGTTTCGCGGGGAGAGGTGGTGGCTTATGAATGGGGTGATAAGGTTTGAGAGGGGGGTGAGTAGGAATTTTAAGGCTACTGCTACAAAATGAATGTATTCCAATTTAAAATGGAGCTATAGTAATAACGCATAATAAAAAAAATCTATCCAACAATCTTCAAAAATCACCTTTGTATGAAAAACCATCTCACCCCAAATACGAGGCAAGTGAGGTGGGTTTTCCTTTTTATCTTCAAACTTATGAAATGGAACTACCCAAAATATAATAAAAACTAAAATACAAGCGTCCGAACCACTTATTATATACACCATTCAGTTTTCATATGTAAAAATAAAATGTTATCGAGGTTTGAAATTCTGTTTTCACCCAACTCACTCCATTTTACGGTAGTTTTTAGTGACAATTTACATTTACCAAACATCATTTTTAAAATGTCATCTTTGGTTTGTTTATATTCTAAAATACCTAAAACCATTTAAATACTTAGATTCCAAATTGAAATACGAATCACTTGCTCCGCCGCCGTAGGGTATATAAGCCGCGCGCCTAGGCAAGGGTTTCCCACACACTCACGGACCCGGACGACGAAATCACAGCGTCCATCGAAAGATGGAACGCTGCGCTTTCGGCGTCCATCACATCGCGTACACTTCGGCATTCCCGCCGGCGGGGACGTCCACCGCGAGATCGCGACAACACAGACACATACAGTCCCTATTCGTCCCGGTACCGCCGCATACCGGGTAGAGTCAGTCCGACCCAGGTCGGGCCTAGCTGAGTTTCTTGCTGGACTCTTCTCAGCTAGGCTAGGTTTTAGCGAACCAGCGATAAAACTCCCAGTAGTTCGACACCACTCACACCCCAGATTCGGTTGATACCGTTCAACCAATCTCACTGGAGCGCAAACTCGTAGAGTATTCCAGTGTATAAACTTTCCCGCGTGGTCGTGCCGGAGGCTCCCCCTGGATTTTCCCCAGGCTGCCCTCCAACCATGCAATTCGACCGCTATATTGGGTCCGTCCTATTATAGCCACAGTCAGGTTCAAAAAAAAAAAAAAAAAAAGGGTTTCCATTATAAATGTGACCGTTGTGTCGGTAACACGTTAAGCGCAGCAGCCTGTCGTTAATTATAATTGATTGTTACTACCAAGGAAAAGCAACGTTATTTGAGAACTTTGTGTCTCAGCACAATTATTAATTTGTCAAATTCAAAATCATTCTCAAACTGTACTTAGATTTAAATGCTACTTAAATATAATACGTTTCAAGTCACCTAATAAATTAACTTAACTTATCGCAACAAAATTTTTTTTCTTATCTCCGGCTGAATTTCACCAATACCAAAACAATGACTATTGAGTTGTTGGATATTGATGGGACTGTGTTGGCTCACACTGTAGTACCTATAATTGGAGATGGAGCCTGTCTATTTCGCGCCATCTCCTACCTACTGTATGATACGCAGGTGATGGCCAGGGAAGTGCGCGAGGAAATTGTTAGTCACGTGGTGGCCAACTGGGAGGAGTTTGCCGTTATGTCTCATAACAGTGACGGTGATAATTACTCCAGTTCCGCTGAATACTGCGTTGAAATGTCGCGCCCGTTTACTTACGGTAGTCTATGCGAGTTGGTAGCGGCAGGACAACTGTTCCCATGGGTTTTCGAAGTTTACCGCAACAATCAGCTGTATATGAGAGTTGGTACTGCTGGTAATCAGGTGGGCCGACTACGATTTTCAAGTGATTTGTCTAGCGGTCATTTTGATGTATATATTCGTAGTGAATCCCCCTCCTCTTCACTTCTCCCTGTGGTTGCCAAGAAGATTACCACGAGAAGGTGTGAAGTGGCTATTACCCCACCACCCAATTTAGAATTGGAATGTGATTCATCACACTCTGACTCTGTGACTCTTACCGCTACCAACAAAGTTTATAAAAAACGCCGTACCAGGTTCACGAATGCTACACGGAGCAAACAACTCAAAACTGCTGCAAAAAAGTACCAAAAAATTAACCCTGATGTGAACCGAGAAACGTCCGCTAGGTACCAGCAAGCTCACCCCGAGGTGAACCGAGAAACGTCCGCTAGGTATCAGCAAATTCACCCTCAAGAGCATAGAGCGACGCAGTCTCAATATGAGCAAAATAATCCTGGCGTACGGGTAGAAAGAAGAAGGCGTAACTGGAAAAGTAAGGCTCTCAGTGGAATGGCATATGACATGGAGACAGAGTATGAAACCGACAGCACCGTGGCCTTGGGTGCTATGAACAACAAGTGCCAATGGTGTAACGCTCTGAAGTGGAAAGAAGAGGCACCCGGCATGTGTTGTAGTGCTGGCAAGGTGCAACTTCCACCTTTTGAGCCACTGCCCGAGCCTGTATATAGCTTGCTTATGGACTTGCACCCTGAACATGAACATTTCATGAAATGCGTCCGTAAGTATAATAGCTGTTTCCAGATGACTTCGTTTGGAGCAAAACAAGTAATAAAAGATGGTTTCATGCAAACGTTCAAAGTTCAGGGTCAAGTATATCATTTGGTTGGAAGTTTGCTACCAGCACCTCAAAAGGAGCCACAATACTTACAAATATACTTTGTCGGGGAAGATGAAAGAGAAGTGGACTTGAGGTGTAGCAACTTTTCTGACGTCAAACCTGGCTTTTTGCTGGCTGTTTTTTGGCTTCTTGCAACTGCAGCGGATGCTACATACGTATAATGGCTATATAAAAGATCTAAAAGTTGCCCTAGACAAAGTGCCTGCAACAGCTAAAACATTTAAAGTAGTCATTAATGCTGAGAGGAAGCCGCCAGACTCCCACCGGGGTTGTTTCAATGCTCCTACATCAAATGAGGTGGCCTTGGTAATGGTTGGACAGCAATTTGAAAAGCGTGATATTATCCTTGAGAGCCACGACAACTCATTGCAGCGCATTAGTGAAATCCATCGATCTTACGATGCCCTACAGTATCCACTAATGTTTTGTCGTGGGGAGGATGGATATTCCATTTCTATACCTCAACGTGATCCCGTTACAAAATTACCTCTTAAAAAGACAGTCTCCTCTGCAGATTATTATTCATTCCGCTTAATGATAAGACAAGGAGAAGATAATCACCTACTGTATTTCCGTTCCCTTTTTAGTCAGTTTTTGGTAGATATGTACGCATAAGTGCCCTTTTAAACAATGACTACCAGTTACTTAGAGGTATTCTTCTGCGTGAGTTTATAAGGAGCTACGATATAAACAAGTTCCACGCGGACGAAGTCGCGGGCAGAAGCTAGTATATATATATATTCAAAGAAATAAAAATGAGAAACTGTTATAAAAGGGTAGTGCAGGCTTGCACGGATACCGAAGATTATGCTAAAGTACAACTAACGGAGGGTTGCACCAAACCGTCTGTAATCGTAATCAGTGTTCGTTAAATTGTGAATGTACTGAAATGTTGACAAGTTTGTATGGGATGACAGCTGCCGGCGCTATATTTAACGTTGATCGGTCTGTACCTAATACCCACCCTAAGTTATGTTGTAAAGCTACACATTTTTTTATAAAAAACTGTTAAAGTTAACTATATGTTCGCGTTTTACCCAATCACTGCGGGCGACGCTCCATGGAGGTGACAGGCCATTTTTAAGCAGCGTCCTTACGCAACTCAATCGGACAGGTGACAAGTTTCCTACGTCTGAGAGATAGAGTTCTCTTAAGGGCATGGCTTTGGGGAGCGAATTGGCGCTATTGGATTAAGTTTCTTAGTGGTAAAAGAAAGTTACGTACAATAGTTAGTGGCTGGAGTAGCATTAGATGAAAATGGACGGTACGAACTACAGGTAGAAGCGAACAGGTTTTTAAATTCGCATCGTATTAAAATAAAGATTGGCTTGCCTAACGATTCGAGATTTTCGGTAGATAATGGCTCGCATTTGTGCGTAACGTGTGCCGTAGTTTGCCCACATGTTTAGGTTGTCAGGAAATGCTATAGATTTGTATATCACAGTAGTTTAAATTGAAGTGGCATTATCTACATAATATGTCATTCCATAATTCTACGAGTGGTTTTTTCAAAGTAAACAAAGAATATCTACTAACTTTTCCATTAATGTAAATTCCGTAAAAACGCGACTGATGCGATTAAAATCAAACATGAGCTACGAGTACAAGGGTCTCTAAAATACAACGGACTTTAACGCCATATTATGCTAAATATGTTCGACTCTCACTTTCTCAACCCCTCTTTTGCACTAAAAATAAGCGCACAAACTCCAAAAACAATCTGATACCTTCTAAAAATACGAAACAAAATAAGTATTTTGGTATCCCGTGTCGCATCCATTTGACCTACTTGCCCACTCCACGTAGTTACGCTCTATTACATAAATACCTTTTACGTCTATACTTTGGCCCTATTCTTACTGTCAGTAAGTATTATATATATGGAAGATAAAGTACTTTACACCAAAATGACTGAATATAAATATCATTAAGTAACTCATTTTATATTAAGTACCTACCTGAGCAACCGAGCTCCGCTTGGCTGAAAATGTAGGATAACATGTTCGTTTACTAATACAGGATAACTTGCGCTCAGCCTCCTTCTTAGTCCTGGATTTTATCGGATACTAGCTGCGCAGGCAGACGCCTGGTCCATTGCAAAGCAGGCAGGTAAACACGCAGGATAAAGTATATCCTATGTCCAACCGGAAAGAACATTCTACCATAGGTTAAACATGAAAATCGGAAACGGATTGAAATCAGATCGGTGGTTCGGGATATTACTTCCTACATAAAAACTTACAAACATACAAAGCTACGATATCACAGAGTTTTTCTCTTTGTTGGTATAGATATTATGTTGGTATAGGTATTTAAGTTTGGGGCAAACACTCCTAGCGTCAGCTGACGGTTGTCGTTTGTCTCTGCATTGTCGGAGATTGACAGTTTTCAAGTTGTTAGTTATGGTTATTATTGTCTTCTCCGGAGAATTTACTACTTTGTTAATGTGGTCATCAGACAGATTTTCTCACCTTATTGGAAATAAAAACTACCTTGGCAGTACTCGTGTCTTTATTCAAACGTGTAAATTCATAACTTCATAAGAAATGGGGGTTGATTGTAGATAATATTTATAGGTACCATACGTTACGCATTACTTCAGTTTTAATGTCAGCCTGTATTCGGATCAATTGAGTAAAGCGGATATGACTACAGTACTGTTTCGCCTACATTGTTTCTTTCGAAATCCCATTCGATAATAATATTCTTGAAATCAGGATGTTTGTCACGAAGAAACCGGGTAGATTTATCAATAGTAAACAGTTCGTAGTTCAACGTAAACAGCGTTCGTTACACCAAACATGTTGAGCCCTCGATTACAAAGTGACGCTCGACGTTCGACTATTTGCAATGCGACGCAGTGCGAATCGCAAATCACGGTTCTGGCCGTGCCGATTAAGTGTCAATCGTTTATCGCATGCGATTAAATCTGTAAATTCTCACAGATGTTTATATGGTTGCTCGCTACAAGAGCGCAAGCGTTAAGAGGAAACACTAAGGGCGAGATAATTGAGAAATAAGTATTTGTAAAATGTATTGCGGTTGCGCCAACCTCAAGCGTCCCCCCCGCAGAGTGCGATAGAGACAACTGCAGTTTGGACCGAAAATACTTATTAAAAGTACATAAAATCATCGTTTCGTAGCCCCTGATTTATTTTCCAAAACTTGTCCTATTTAACTATTTTTTTATAAAAAATCAAAGTAAGGCTTAGATTTCGATTTAGATTTATTTATTACAAGATAAAAATTACAATATAAATTTGCATAAATGTCAAGATTACAAGAATTTCTACCATGTTCGTCAATTTTAATAATAAAGACTTAATGAGTCAACTGTAAATACAAAATATTATATTATTCTATCTCCCGAAAAGGATCGTCATTCATTACACACAATAACATAATATTTTCTATACTGTTTATATGTCAAAACTAAATATTTAATAAGGATTGTCACGTTTAAAAACAGGAATAAGCCCCGCCTGTGGCTTTGGCCGTGTTCCTATGTTTTCCTTTTTTTTAATAATCTAGTCAAGATTGTTTTCTGGATGTTTGAACACAGCGGAAAATCTGGCATCTTTTTTAAGTTTTTCAAGTTTAATATCTATTTTAAGAATAAATTTATGAAAAAAAGGAAAACATAGGAACATGTCAATAGTAGCCATAGATTTATGGGAAAAATATTGCTCTACTGCCATTATCCAGGGAGAAAACAGGGGACTACGTTTCTATGGAAAAACGGCCTTACGGATCCTCCTCCTTCCTCTTAAGAAACAAATCAGGCAAATACCTACATCGTTCATTCAAGAACAATCTTTCGCAGTTTCTGAAATTAATCAACTTTGGACTTGTACTAGTATCTGACTACTTCAGTATACTTGATATTATTTGAGTTCGCCGAATTGCATCTAAGTAGGTCTGTCCGCGGTATAAGATTCCAAATACAGTTTCATAAAAAGTCGGTCTTACTAAATAATCTGAACCATAACGTGGTTGAATTTGTGTTTATGACGTTCTTCGCACCAGTCATTGCCTTTCCAGGCATCAAAAATATCCATAAATGGATTTCCTACAGTATGACATAGAATTGCACAGTTGCTTTGGCTTTTGAATAGCGTCCGTTGACGTTTTCATTGTGAAGCGTTTGTTTGTAAACTGCTCATGTTTATGCAATCCCACATCCAGTGGAAGTTCCTTAAAATTGTTCGAGTTAACGCAATGTTTCCGCGTATCACCAAAAAAACATTCTCGCTAGTAGGCGAGTGTATTTATTTCCACGGTAGATGTTTATGATAGATACCTACATTCTTAAGCGGAACTTTTATAAATGCTCAGTTTACTCTGATAACCTTATTTAGGAAACACATTCTACGACTACTACAACTTTACTGTCGACCACCCGGGTAAACAAATATAATAATAATAAATAGCTTTATTTCGGACCATTTTTTTTTATACATTCATATGTTGTTAGTATAACTTAACCTAGGTATATTAGTATACAGCCTCGAAATACACAGTGATTAATTACTTATATATCTAAATTTCGCGATTGCCTTGATTTGACCGATCCAGTGCGCCAACATAGGGCAGTCGTACCTGTCAGCAATGACATTCAGAATGCTGTTGGAACTTTCCCTTAATCGGCTCAGCATCGAGACGATTTTCTTGCGCATAATCGCTTGAAAACCGTCCGTGCGGGCCTCAGCGAACATAAGCGAGGCGCTACACCACCGAGGTAGTCCCATCAGCACTCTGAATGCATTGTTATATTGCACGCGCAGGGCATTATAGGCTCTTTTGGTATATTTCACCCACAAGCTGCTCGAGTAGAAGGACTGGCTAAAGGCCTTAAATAGCGTGATTTTCACTTCAGTGGAGCATCGAGCAAACCTGCGGGCCAGCATATTTGACCTTACTGCTAATGCCCTGCGCTCACGTTCAATGTCAAGGTCATCTCTCTGATCGTGAGTTATAATGTGACCCAAATATTTAAATTTATCCACAACAGCCAGCGGGGTACCCTGCAGTACAACATTGGGTATAAGGGTTCTTTTGTTCCTTGCTGGCCTAAACACCATAACCTCACTCTTTCTGGGGTTATACTGCAGTCCATGTTCCCCCGCATAAGCTTCACACACCGCTAGCAGCTTCCTCAGGGCACTGATCCACGGACTCAGCAGCACCATGTCATCGGCATAACTTATGTTGTTTACACTGACACCATCTATATAACAGCCCGCATGCATGCTGCTGAGTCCGACCAATAGCTCGTTCACATAGAGATTGAACGGCCTGGGAGAGGTGAGCCCTCCCTGCCTAACCCCACACTCAAGCTTATACTCTGAGAACAGCCTATCAGCCCATCTCACCTGGTTTACCTGATTTTGGTACCAGTGTTTAAGAATAGCCACCACCTCCGCCGGAGTGCCTGTTTCCTCTAGCTTTCTCCACAAGATGTCATATTCCACTCTGTCGAAAGCTTTTGACAAGTCGAGGAAACATGCATATACCGGCGTTTTCCTTCGCGTATAATACCCAACCGTATGCTTGAGACATAAGATGGCACTTTCTGTGGATAGACCGGTTCTGAAGCCGAATTGTGTATCCTGTATCTTTAGGTGCCTTTCCAGTATTGAGTCCAGCATACGGTCGAGTATTTTCGCAGCTGTTGTAGCAAGTGAGATGGGCCGATAGTTATCCCGGTTTGACAGGTCACCCGTTTTATTTTTCGCTATCGGTACCACCAGAGTCCTCATGAAAGCTTCCGGCAGATAAGAGTGGCTCAGACACAAGCTAAGAAACATGGCCAGTACCCGGGGCAAGTGAACACCAGCAAATTTGAAATGCTCTATGCTGAGACTGTCATGCCCCTGGGACTTCCCTCTTTTCATTTTATTTGTTGCTGTGGCAACCTCCTTAGCTGTAAAGGTAGTCCCGGACCTAACAGACTCTCCACCCCGCCCCTGCCCCGCATCACGGCCAGCGATCAGAGATTTGACCCTGAAATGGTCCTTGAACACTTCTGCAATCTCAACCGTGTCACACTTATCCCCCACGCTCACAGGCAGGCCAGACTTCACATCCATTTTCCTCGTACCTTTCCAAAACTGTTTAAAATCCCCATCTTTGTGGGCCAAGGCTAACCTATCCATCTTTAATTGATCTTGCCTATCCTGGCACCACTTCAATTTGGACTTAAACAGCTTTTTGCTGTCGTACATTAAGCTATACCATCGTCCCCGCGATGGTTTACCCATTAACACCCATTGTTGAAAATGAAGCCTGGCCTCACATATTTATTCCAGCGGGCCACATAACCGCCCTTACGGCGTTTACGACATGCGTACGACATAACGGCTGCCTGTGTACATAAGTATCCTAATTACCTCGTTATACATACTATTTAAAACGAGAAAGTGCTCACGGTCGTTACATGTCTCACTATGATTACAACAGGTACTTAAGCTTTGCGGGAAGTCCATGCCTCTCAGCCCACTATTACATAGTTCGCGATACTCTTCTATCTGCTCTTCAGTACGCACCCCCCAGATTACTTTATTATTTAATGTTATAGGCGGTACATACACAGGAGTTAACATATTCATACTGCACTCTATAAGCATAGGAAAATGGTCAGACCAATATATACATCGTACATGATTGAAACATTGTTTATGGTTTCCCACGCGCATTTAGTTACTAGACAATGGTCCAACCATCTCCTACACCCATGCACATCACTAACATATGTGTAAGTATCGGAGTTAACACCTAACATTTCGACATCCGCACAGCACCACTGATTATCCGCACAGAAATTCATCAGTTCATTAAAAAACAATTCATTTATATGAGCGTTAAAATCCCCTAAAGCATAGACTGCTTGCACGTCACCGTTTTCGACAATGGTAGTGTTCATCACACTTAGGCACTCCGTAAATAAGGGCAGGTTCTCTTGCGAGTTTGTAGGCATATAAATACACATTACTAAGAGTATATTGTTATTAGACCTCACCCTTATCGCCGCCACTCGGTCACTACCACAGTCAACAACTGACACCGACTGGAACGCACTCTTACGCCATAATATTCCCACTCCACCATATGGCCTGCCTTTGACAATTCCCTCTAATGCATCCATCGCTGATTTGCCCGTCCAACCAAACTCAGCATCTACCGTACCCAGCAGAGGCAAATCAAAAGGAAAAAGCCATGTTTCCGATAAGGCCACAACATCCATATAAGTGGGTACTTTCCTTTTTCAATAGAAATATCATCCTCTGGGTAGAGGAAGTTACTTAAATAATATATCATAAGCAAAATGCTAGGGAAAAATTATACCAGGATTCACACGTCATTAAGTTATAAATAATACGTAAGTATTCAGGTTTCGTATTTTTATCCGCACAGTTAACGTACGGGGAGGTTCTGTCGTTGTAAGTGATAGATAACAATGCCAAACTCCATCTGTCCCCACGATATAATAATATCGTAACCCAATCTCGAAATGGCATATCTAAAAGAAATATCTCTCGAATCGATTTCGAGAAGTCGTGAAAGGGTAGCCGCCCAGCCCATATACGTTGACAAATAAATAGAAATGTATACAAAGCTGTAATAGCGGTCAATTTATGATGGATCGTGGAACGCTTTTCTAGTTTCAACAGAGATAAAATCTTTGCATATCGACTGATTAATAAACCACTTAATGTGTCCAGCCAAAATGACAGCCTATAATAGACGTGACCATCAGGGTAAATGCGTAGGTTTCAAACAAGATTAACCGTTATTTTTTGAAGATGTCAATAAGAGTTGCTGTCGTGTTCTAACACTTATTCAAAGCGTAAAGTTATAGACTGCCGTAACGTGCCATATTCATAAACGTCCTATAAGCCTGTTTTAACTAAAATAGCGTTAAAATTCGTTTGTCCTTATCTGTCACTTTGACATTTGTGTTCGTAAGAAAGGGACAAATCACATTTTATTTAGCAGAGGCATTTTAAGTTTTATGAATAAGGGGGTTAGTCTTTACCCAACTATCCAAAATTTCTAGCCGATCATTATGTTAATGCCAACTTGCTTTACATAATGGCGTAGCTTATTAACATTTCTGTCGTCGCTATTGCTGTCGCGTAAGCCAATGCATAATTAATGGACAATAAAGCTAGCCGCTGCAATTCCTGCTATACTATTCACAACTGGTTTCACTCTACCACGCCACTCATCCCTAAAATATCTTGACGCCGGGATTAATAATAAGAACATGTAATCGGAGGTCTAGCTGACACTGGATCGCCTGTGGTGCGGTCAGGTGAAATCTTGTGAATAAAAGCCCTGGTGCAATGCCGCGCCCATGTCTAATAGCCATTATAAAGGTACTGGAGGTCAATTTGGTTCGGCACTTCGTATCACAATATGAATTGATTTTCGCACGCGAGCTAACGAGAGCTAAAAGGGCAAACTGTCTCAGTACTTCAATTGCAGTGTTTTTTTGCTTGTCATAACGTGTTTTAAAAACAATAACGCAAACTCTAAATGCCATGAGCACAGGTTGTGCCTATAGTTGTTGCTGCTGGTACCTAAATATAGTTGTCTACCTCCTAAAAATATCTAAATAATGAGGGTTAGAATAAAATATATCGATCCATGTAAGACGATGCCTTCGAAATTGCAGACTCTGTTACAGATAATTCTTCACGGAAAAAAATAAAGATAAATAATCAATATTTGTCGTAGCTACTAGCCTAACTACCAATAATCCCAAATAAACAAACGCACAGTTAATGCACAATTTAATAACGCGCTTTCCACTCAACAAGCACTGCAGAACAACGATAAGAATAGAAATGGAACTTTAACTGAAATAATAAATGTATTTACCGAGAGTAAAGGATCTGAAAGTAGCAAAGCGTGCAGCGCTGGGGCTCAATATTGCCCATAAGTTTCGCATTCCAAATTAATTTCAATATGTTTTGCGCGCTCACTTTCACATGGGCTGAGCTAACGTGATAGAACGAGCGCGCGTAACATTTTGACATTGGGTGCGAAATGTACTCGTATGTCTCAGATTGAACCTCCCCCGCTCCAATAGCGTTTGAGATGTGAGTGCGTGATGCAAACTGCAAATAGACTGGTTTCTATAATTTTATTATATCTAGGGGACTGGCAGTGCCCCCGACAAGTCGAGTAGTGTTAAATGTTTCGTTATTGCAATATATTGGATACTTATTGAACGAGCCAACAAAGCTTTTCGTTTCAGATTGAGCCAAAATTACTTCATACGTCCGGATGTCCAGATGTCCGCTGTCCGGCAGTTCTTCTGTACAGGTCGCATTCCTCAGCTAATTCTCGTGAAATTTTGTGAGCGGGTTATTAGTAATATCCATAGTTTTTTTGTCGATTCAGTTATTAAAAAAAAAAACTAAATATATATAAACAGTCTCGAGTTCTATAGCTCCCAGAGACACTAGTTTATTTTGTGTTGTATATCGTTTTAATATAATATTGGCATCTGATATATCATGGTGACCTAATTAATCAAAACATTCAGATTATATTTTGTTGAAAGACCGAGAGAAGCGTAGGAAGCTCTCCGTTTCAGCTTGGGCCAACATTGTTTCGTATGTCCAGATTGTTAGGTGTGGATTGAAGGAAACTGGCTAACTTACAAGAGATTGATTGAGAACGATATGATACAGAGATAAAGAATATAATGGACAAAATAAACCATCTTCGTCTGTTAAAAATGTTGTTTCGTTATAAAGGTAGATTGTTTATTTAATAAGAACAGCTAACTTCTAATGCAAGCGTACATGGTCAATGCGTCCATCTTGGATCAGTGGGAAAAGTGACAGCGCACCTCTCTGAGGGCGTGGCTTCGTATCCCACTTCTGACACCATGTTAGGAGTGGATTGAAAGAAACACCGGCTAACTTACAACTGATTGTTTATTTAATACAATATACAATTTGTTGTAAGTCTAATACAAGCGTAAATGGTCAATGCGCATCTTGGATCAGTGGGAAAAGTAACAACGCATTAGGGATGGGGCAAAAACTAGTGATGTACCAAACACAGATGTCCGGCTGTCCATTGTCCCGCTGGCGCTGTTCTCTTCTACAGCTCGCATTTCTCAACCGATTTTCGTGACATTTTGTGAGCAGGATCGATAATTAAATAATTATGTGGATTTTTTGTAGATTCTGTTTTTGGAAAATTAAAAACTTTTTTTTTTTTGAAAATACACAGTTGTTTTGTACCTATATCATTTTAATGTAATGTAAGTTTAGTATATGATATGTTATGCCGAACCAAATTCATCAAAACATCCCATTTGTTAATAAATAGAATTATGATTAAGTACCTATTGCAATAGGTGGCAGTTTGTCTTATAATTGCATATACCAATATATTTAATTTGGTATATATGTCGGCGGCCGATCGTAAAATCCGCCAGATCACGAAATTCCTAGGCATATCGTGAAACGCCGCCATTTCATGATTTGGCTAAAGGACATCCGCCATATCGTTCAAAACTTAACGTTTAACGATTTGTCTAATGACGTTTAGGCAGATCATGAAATTCCTAGGCATATCATGAAACGCCGGCATTTCATGATTTGGCCAAGCCAGTGACGTTTAGGCTGTCATGAAATTCCTAGGCATATCATGAAACGCCGGCATATCGTTCAATACTCACCGTTATACGTAAGTAGGGTGTCCAAAATTGAATTAGGTAAATTAAAAAAAATAAGAAGTGCGGACTGATAATCTCCAGCGAGTCGACGCCACCCCGCTGCGCGGGGTGTCTATTTCTGGTCTGAGGGACACAAGTGAACCCTAACCTAACCGACCTAAGACTGAGTTCGCTTATGACAAACCATTTTTGTCCGCCCTGATTATTAGCCCCCAACAAAAACGGCCGCCATCGCATGTGCAGCGCCACCAGTGGCAAAGAAAGAAACTATTTTACGATGTGCCCGGTATAGAGCTAGGAATATCGACGAATGCGTTGCTCTAATCGATCTGCCGTATTGTTTATCAGGCACATCGTGATAAGCCTAGCCGACTTTTAGGCATATCATGAAATGGCGCCGTTTCACGATATGCCTAGGAATTTCGTGATCTGGCGTATTTAACGATCTGCCGCCGACATATATATGCAAACAGAATAGAGTAACACACACGTGTATCTACGTGTTTATTATTTACTAATGGCCAGTACCTACGTTACTCACACGTGGCCATCCCACGGATCTATCCTATATACTGGTGAATATTTTTTTTTAATCAGATGAGTTATTTCGGAGATTATCGACTGCGCTTACAAAGCTACTACATTTCACAGATATACTATATTTTTCTTGGATTATATTTAGTGGATCAAAATGGTGTCGGATTGGTGGCCGCCTCCAGATAAAAGGAGCAGTTCGATGGGTTGACGATATTAGGAAGATCGTCACTCCTGACCCCGAATCATCGTCGGCCTTATCACACGATAAGTGACAAGATAGAGCGTCCGTCACTGGCTGTCACCGTTCGCTAGAACGAGACGGACGCTCTATCATGTCACTTATTGCGTGATACGGCCGACCACGATAGGGGGCCAGGATAAGACTAGCTCGGCACGTCTATCATGCGACGGCCGCGACATACTCTCGATTCTTCTAGCACTATATCTCTTGTTCTAAGTGTTCTAGTAAGAAAGAGACGGATAGTGCGAGAAAAATCGAGAGAACTCGCGCGCCGTCACATGATAGCGGTGCTGGATTGGAATGGGTGGCATTACTCGAAGAGAGGCCTCAGCAGTGGGCGGCTACAAGCTGAACATTACGACGATGATGAAGTATCGGTAAGTAGATAATGTAATAGTGCCTACATTTTCTATCAATATTGGTTTGTGAAAGGTTTCGACTATGGGTAGATTATCTGGCTTTAAAGTTATTATGTAGATTTGTATCCATTGGTATCAGATACGGGATTAAAAGCGGTTTAGAAATCCTCGAAAATTGTTTCAATTGACCCTGATTCCGGGTCAATTGAAACAATGAATGGGGTCTATTGAAACACCTAGAAATAAAATACTTATTTATTGTAATAATCATTTATATTCCTTTTTTTGGTCATGATTAAATCACACAATCTCAATCTTTGATTTAAACACTGTAAGTGGTAGTTTCTACCATTAACTTAACGAAAAAAACTAGCATTTATTGCTATGAATTTACTTACATTTTCATATGGCACTTATTGCCTTATTATTTAGAATATGTAGATATCTATAAGTAATGAGATCAACTATTACTAATCTACAAATATAATCAACATTTTATAAAGATAGAAAACTATTATTATACATCTTAACTAGGGTTAAGGCGGTTGATACAATGAACACTTTGTAAAATCAGTCAGTCACAATTGTGACACAAATAATTAAGATCTCTATGTGCCCACCGCACATCTAACACTATTTTTACCGTTCATTTAACAAAAAAAAACCTAGCACTTATTGCCTTAACTTAACATAACATTCATATGGCATTTATTGTCTTAGAGTATGTTAATATAACCAACATTCAATAAACAGAGATCAACGATTATAATAGATCTTAAAAAATCAAGTCTTGGTAAAATCAGACCAGACCCACCAAATAAAACCAGTCTTCTCCTGCAATCTCATTCTCATCCCAAGATCGAGGCCTTGTCAAGTTGTACGATTTTTAAGTTCGTATGCCAGTTTCTTTACCTCTTTTTTGGGGAGACCGAAGTATATATCAGCACATCTCATTAAATATTTCGATAACTCCTTTTCTTGGGCTGCAGAGAACACTTTGTTGCGAGGAGAATAACCCATCTTCACGGATTCTGAGGACTCTTCATTGCAACTGTCCCGTTTTTTCTTGTATCTGAACAATGATGTTAAATTAACTTCATACTTTTCGGCAGCTTGTCTAAGTGGTATTCCCTTGGATTTGATTTCTTCATAAGCTTTTTTAAATAAATCTATATCACACACCCCTCGATTCGTAGTTTTTGGACGGTTTCGCGGCATCTAAAAACAAAAAGAAAATGTTACTGCAAAAAAATGCTTAAAACCATATTATACAAGGTGACCCGGTAAATTTTGTTTCAATTGACCCAGCAACGTCTTGGTGAATATTTAAAATCATAGAAAAAAAACGGTACACGGTACGTACACATAAACCACTAAAAACTCAACAGGAATAACCATACAAACAAAAGGTTAAATAGTATTTTAGTACTACCAATGGATATTGATTAATAAACAAAACAAAAACATCAAAAATACTTACTTTTTGTGCCGAAAAAGCAATACACTCGCTTAATAACGTCCGACGGTCACAGAGCCGCGGCTAGCACTGCTCGACCGGTTCTGACACGAACGCCGATCCCTTCCCCCTCAGGGACCGCCCCGCGATCGCCTTTCGTTTCGGAGTTATTGAACTTGTTTCTATTGACCCGTGTTTCAATTGACCCCAGTCTCCCCTAGGTACAAATCAAATCCAATACCTCATCAGTAACTAACAAATACCTTTTGCCATCGATTTTTTGAACTAAGCCACATGTAGGTAGACCATTTGTATAGGTACCGCAGTACCGTACCACCTTAATCCGTGCAGCCGTTTATGCCTGATTATAATATTATTATTAGCAGTATACTCTCCGTTCTAAAAAAATACTTCAGTAAACACATTTATGATAATAAAAGAATTTGGTTGAAAAGTTGCTTGATTACAAAGTCTGTAATTGTAAATCTCCCAAAGTAAAAAGTTTAAAGTTGTACTAATACACAAGTTTGTTGCGTAACAAATGTACAACTTCTCGATGTAAATTTAATTGTCTTTGTTTGTTCATAAACAAATATTCTAGAAGGAGTAAATATAATGCCAATGTAAGTACATACCTATTCATAGGTATTTATTTGAGTAGAGAGTGAGGAAATCTGTGTAGGCCATAGCAAACGTAAAAAGCATAATTAAACAAAATATTTCGTTTTAAATAGAATCAACGTTTGAAGTTTACGTTTTAGTTCGATTTTACTTACAGTGTGAGTTTTATGTTTAACATACGTGATTATTGTTACAAAGTTCTGTTAAGTACGATCATAATTCTTGTAAACTAGGGCAGTTTATTCTCATATTCGAACTTGTCAGATATCAAGTTCTAAAGCCAGGTTAAGTTGCGTTCAAACAGACACCGCTACTGCACATAGTGAACAAATAAATCCAAGAATCCTTTATAGAATCAGCAGAACAGTAAAAGCCAACGAGATTTACAAACGAGAGGTTTTAGTGTCCAAGCTTCTGGTGCTTCGCAGTTAAGCAGACGACAAACGATGCAACTGGGAAATCTGCGCGTTGAAAGCAACCTGAATGAACGTCCGCTGGGTAAGAAGCGATTCATTCCGAGTTACCTTTAGCGATAGATTGCAGTATTTTTAGAAAATTAGCGACTTTAATGCAGTTTTGGTTTAAATTCAGCTGCTAAATTTTCATGTGTTGTCAAAATGCATTTGGTGTGTAAGACCACCAAAACCTACAAAACGAAATGATCGGATCAGAATAATAGCGTTTTTGAATACCCCCCTGGTATACCTGACGGGACGAAATAAAACCGCCGGATGCCATATAAAGTGTATGGCCGCCAGCATTATTTTTACGTGCATTGAAGTTTACTGTTAATGAAGGTACTACTCAAACCCATTTTAGCCATGCACCAAATTCTGATTCGAGGTCTGGCATTCGGCGACACTCATTCACTCGTGGGTCTGTAGGTTTTGCGTCGCGTCGTGAAATTTATTATGGATATAGACCATCCTACTGCACTAACTTGCAATAATATATCTATTTGATAAACTAAACGACAAGAAATGAATAAACTAAGTGGTAGGCAGTATTATTTTGTACTTTTGTCTTAATAATAATAATAGTAACACGCTTAGTCTGTTCATCCGGCTCTTAAAATGGCAAAAATTAAACTCAAACAACGGCACACGACCGCTAATCCGTTTAATTATTAACCTCTATAGGTACATATAAGGGTAAATATTTAAAACGTATCCTGTTAATCCGCTCAGTAGCTTGTCTGAGTTAAGGAGTTAAGCCGGGGAAGTTAAAAATAAATTGTATTATGGAGCATCCGATGGCGCCATCTATCTTACTTTAGGAGCTTTAGGCGGGAAGCTATTTAGTTTTTACGGTTTCATGGCAACACAGGCATTCTTAAAAGTCAATTTACGTTTAATGGAGTTTTGGGCGTTACGTTCAACGGCGTTAATTATGTATTACCTTAACCTTATATCAACTGTACTATTATAATTAAACACTCGTGTAAGGAATATAATAACCAACTGGTTTATGAAACTAGTTTTTTGAATGCACCTCTTCGTAACTTTACTTAGATACCTTTAGTTAAATATTTCATTATCATTTGTCTCCTCTTAAACACCTAATTACCCTTATGGTCCTAACTGATATATAAGTTAGAGAAGTCAAGATTTTCTTTGAACTACATATATACGGCACTTACATACACTTAGTATATATAAATCTAAATCTGCAAAATGACAGTATACATTTCGCGTCTTCTTCGACGATTCTGTTTTGGTCTGGAATCTGTTTTTAGTATTCCGTACTAAAAATGGTCCGGCGGCACATTTATGCGATCACTCGGTATCTGTCCGTCTGTCAAAGCCAGTTTATTCATGATTGTAATGAAAATACATGACAAATAAAAAATAGACTGGGGCGACCTGCTCCATGCAAAAGTAAAAACAAAAATAACGTCACAAAAAAATCTTTTAGTTTTTTCTTATCAGAACTCGGATACCTGTTATGCCCTTGATAGGTTCACACCCCATTTTTGGTACACTTTGTATATAAATTAAAAATATAGATATATCAGTTAAATTATAAAGTCCAATCAACGGGGGGTTGATTAATGGTGACGGCGTAAAATAAAATATGTAAGTGTATTAAAAGAACCGAGTTGAGTGGCGGAATAGAGGTGAGGACTTTGGCCAGATGTGGAACAAACCGAAGGCAATTGATTTTTTATTTTTTGTTTGAAGTTGAAGGTTGAAGGTCCTTAGGTCTAAGCAGATTAAACTTAAAAGATAATTATATTAAATGCATATTATATGGCCTGTGTATTTTATGTCACAGATCTATTAAACTCCTTTCAATATAAATTAGACTACAAGAATATTCCGCCCTGTGTGATTGATCTTCAATCGAATCAGTGCATGGTCTCGTGGGACGGCTACATCAATCACCCTGACCATCTATCGGCAACGCCTTCGTTTGACACTTTAGTTTTTTATCCCGACATGGCTAAAGAACAGGATATTGCCAACCCACATTATTTTTCGCAAAAGTAGTGCGAGTCACGGAGCGCGCGTGATTCTTGCAACAGAGTCCCAATGATGTTGCGTCCTTCGATAAAAGATAATGAAGGTTGATCTATATTTGAACTTACAGTGGACGACAAAACAACCGTCTATGCAGCGCTTTGTGCAACGTAAGATGCGTAGTCCATATGGCATCGATTTCGCTGTGCAACGCGGCGTGATATTTTGCGCGCTGCGATGCGATCACATCGTGCTGCCTGCGCGCTGCAAAGACGATAATCGTTGCGTGTGGACCAGACCTACTACAAGGTTAACAACTGGGCGAGCGAGAGAAAACTTTCAAACAGTTTGCTTTACAAATCATTTGAGTAATCCATGTAGTGTATTACCTAGATTATCCGCATTTAATCCGACCGACTTCAAAGTTGTCTTAATATTACACTGAAATATATTACGTGACTGCGAGCAAATGAGAGATTAACTGGGACATTTAATTTTATTAGTCTAATTATATCTGTCACGCGGCATTCCTCGTCCCATGCTGTACGACCACGTCTTTAATGTAATTGCTAAGAGATAAGCTTCATAATTTACCTCTTGCTGACAAAATTAAACATTAGTGCTCATTATTTTTTTATTGTAAAAATAACTCGTAGTAAAAAACTCGTACCAAAATACCATATATTGACACTGGTACCTACATTAAGTTTGACATGACCAATTCAATTAGGTACCTACTCAGTAAACAAATTAGTAACGTACCCTCTGTCGTGACGCGACCAAATTGAAAATGTTGCTAGCCCCTGAGTGTGTCATAGAAACTTTTTTATGGCAGTTGGGAACAGCGCTAAAATTTTGCCGTCAAATGGCAAAACAGACAATACATGTGTCCATTACTGTTTCTATCGTCTACTAATATTAAAAGAATATTAATATTATTATATTTGCACTACACATGTGTATCAAAAGGGTTTCAGTCAAAATTTAACACTCTACACTAAATGTCACTTAATCTCTGTTACCTGCCTAAACTCACTTTGGGCGGGTAATTGTTTGTTTGCCGCAAATGTATTCTATTGTATTGTAAAAAAATATTTGGGGATAATCTTACACAAATCCACCTAGTCCCAAACTAAGCAAAGCTTGTACTATGGGTACTAGCCGAGTTTAATAGATACTTAAATGAATACATAGATATATAAGAAACATTCATGACTCAGGAACAAATATTCATGTTTATCACACAAATAATTACCTTTACCAGGATTCGCACCCAGGCCCTCTACAGGGACACGACTAGGCTAATATGGTCGTCATTATTATTGTCATTATTAAAACGGGCAGTACAAAGAATATCACAATACATCGCTCCACAAAAATAAACTAGGTTAGTCTGAGATACCAAAGAATACTCAATAGAACTCTTTGAACATACTTAACAAAATGAGGGTACTTATACATGCAAATAAATGCGAGTAAAAAACCACCCGCAGAGTAACACCCCGTTCACACTGCGTCCGTTTCCGTGTCCGGGAGGCATCCGTCTCTTTCGCACTCGGGCGAAACATCGCAAGCGAGAAAAAGAGGGATGCCTCCCGGACACGGAAACGGACGCAGTGTGAACGGGGTGTAACGGTACCGTGCACTCACACGCTCAAGAGGACTAAGCATTTAAATGTGTGTTCATTAATTAACGGACTGCTTGCCTCGTGTGTGCTTCTGACAGTGCATTTACTGCGCCACGGAGAAACATTTATCATTCGCATTACGTTATACGACCCGACTTACTATTATGACACCAAAATTTCCTTTCTTTAAAGACTTGAAAGTGTTGTTAACATTTGTGGAATACAGACTTAAAAAATGATTAATGTTTATTTTATTTTATTGTGCGTGGTCCGTCATGCTCACAGATATAGATATACACTAGATAACTTAAACACCTCAATCTGTATGAAAACCGACCGTGTCACTTTTTTCTACCTACTTTGACGTCACACGGGCGAATTAGTGATCTGAATTCCCCGTTGTCCGCGGAAAATCGATTCTGCAATAAGGTATTTTCTTAATATTCACGGACAACCGGCTACCATAACAGACGCGCGCGGAATGTAAGTCGGAGTGCCAACTCGGAGTCCGAATTCTGACACGCGAAGTACATGCATTTGCGTGATCTATGTATATCTATATCTGTGGTCATGCTCATGGTCGGTTTTTAGTGTTGTTGTAGTAACAAAATTGGTGCAACGGAACATTTATGCGACCTCTTGATGTCTGTCCGTCTGCCTCAGGCATTTATTTTGGTTCATCCCCACTTAACCTAATATCGTTAGTGCTAATTTCATTACACCTACCAACGTTCGATATAATTTTCATTAGCCCTAATATTCGGATAACTAATCTTATATGGCATAATTATTTGCTGGGCCTAATTTCATATCTCCTAATCTTTCCTAATACTTAATATCACGTGTGCTAATATATTAAAAACTAATAATTATTTTTCCTAATGACTACTAAGTCTAATGATTAATGTGCCTAATGATTACTATGTTCAATGTTTTGTTTAGTGGCAAAATTCGGGTTACTGATTTTAGAGACATTGATAATAAGGTGTAGTCATTATTAGGCATTGCAATATTAGGCCTAGGAAAAAATCGGTTAAATAAAATTAGTCTTAGTGAGAAGTCGGTCATGAGAAATTAGACATTATGAAAATTCGGGATACTGACATTAGGGCTAATGAATAATTAGGAACAATGAAAATTCGGGTTTGTGATTTTAGGGTTAACGACATTAGGTCTAGTGAAATTAGGTATGAAATTATTAGGGCTAACGGAGGGGAACCATTTATTTTACTTGTACCTTGAGCTAGCCGTTTTTATAAAAGCAAACCGAGTTTCCATAAGAATTTCGGAAACTCGGTAATATATTTTTACTTATTTTTTACAAATCCTTTTCTCGTAATGAAATTTGTGCTGTCTCTCAATCTGAATATTTTATTGGTTAGAATGAAACTATAATGCACATGTACAATTTTGAATGAGTGTCGCCGAATGCCAACCTTGAATCAGAACTTTGTGCATGCCTAAAATGGCTTTGAGTACCTTTAGACTTGTAGACTTCAATGCACGTAAAAAGAACGCTGGCGGCCACACACTTATATGGCATCCGGCGGTTTTTTTTGTCGTGCCGCCAGGTATACCAAAGTGTACTTAAAAACGGCACACCAGTAATAGGTCAACGAGTCGTTTGTGGTCGATGTGAAATGCTATTATACTGATCCGATCGTTTCGTTTTTGATACCTGCTTTACATAGAACCTTTCAAACATTGATTAATATTAATGACTTCCTCGTGGAACTAATTTGAGTGGATAATGGATCTTTTGTATCTAATGAAAAAGTAATTTGTGGGGGCCCTCACCAGCGGGCCAATTATGATGGTGAAAAGTAGAGGAGTTTTACAATTAATTAATCATCGTATACAAATCACTAGGAGGGGAATAATTGAGCTGTAGGCTTGTATACAAGAGACTGCCTGGAATTAGAATATATTAGTCATGTGCATGTATTGAATGCATACGTATATTAGTAGGTTTTGCAGTAAATGGACGGAAACCAATGTTAATGACCACGAATTTATAGTATATTGCTTCCGCCAGGAGATTCCAATGAAAGTCTCATTTCAATGTTTCGACATCGCCATGCTATTTTCGTGGTGATATCGACTGTCGAATTGCCAAATAATATATTTTCATAAAATCATGTTATCAATAACGATTAAATTTGAATTGAATTGAAGAATCAAATAGACAAAAAGGCTTTAACCTGGTGGGTACAACTATGAAATCAACAACAGGCGTCATCATATGCACACCCACGACAATAGAGTAATCCACGACGGGCTTCGTCATTAACCTTAACTACTAAATAAACAGGACTGGCCCGTCGAATTTAGTTGACGACACTAAATAAACAAGCCTACAATTTTATTTACGTCACAAAAATATACGCTACTTCACAAGATTTATTTAAGAGCAAAATGTCAAGGATAAATCCAACTAAATCCAGTCAGTAACATAGGAAAAGGTTAGGTCGAAAAGTGTTCGATTAAAGTTCGACAGCTTTAGCCGATTAAATGAAAGTACATAAATCTTAGAAAGATCCGAACTCTTAAATTATTTTTAAAGAAATATGCCATTTTAAAAATGGTATACCTACAAAAATATGGGCGTCACCGGTGCGGTGCTTCGGTCCGACATATTACGAATGCAGTACGAGTATATGATTGTTAGCCAAACCCACAATCTTTTATGATCTACTACCTTCCGCCCGCGACTTCGTTTGCGTCGACCCAGGATAAAACATATTTTATATTTTAATCCAGGTTACAAACTATCTTGGTGCACTTGGTGGTGTGGTTGAGCGGTTTAAGGGTGGTTGAGTAACAAACATCCAAACATTCGCAATTATAATATTAGTAGGATCAGTCAGTCAGGTGACAATAGTCTAGTTGGTGAAATAGGGACCTGTTAGTATGAAGCTTGTAGGAAAATAGTGACGAACATCTTTAAATTATCCAAATAAGTTAAAATTTAATGTTACTTTCGTCAGTTTTATTTGTTGGTTATGGAAAAATAATATTTTTTTACTATTGGTGACTACCGTATTCTTTATTTAATAACAACTTCTTTACTAGTATAGTATATAAATATAAATAGTTCAGGCATAGAGTCTCAAAGATATTCATGAGTTCATTTTCAATTTTGTATATACCTTTTTTGCACAAGGCTAATGAAGCTGTTACATAAGGTAAAGCACATGATACAGCGTCACCTCACTTTAAAATTTGGACCCACCATTCCTTGTATTGGGACCTTATTTCTTGCAAAGTAAATAAAATAAAAACGGCCAAGTGCGAGTCGGACTCGCGCACGAAGGGTTCCGTACCATTATCTATAAAAACAGTTAAAAAAAAAGTTTGTTGTATGGGAGCCCCCCTTAAATATTTATTTTATTTTGTTTTTAGTATTTGTTGTTATAGCGGCAACAGAAACACATCGTCTGTGGAAATTTCAACTGTCTAGCTATCGCGGTTCTTGAGATACAGCCTGGTGACAGACAGACGGAAAGACAGCGAAGTCTTAGTAATAGGGTCCCGTTTTTACCCTTTGGGTACGGAACCCTAAAAACGACCGGGTTGCACTCCGGGAGTGCCAGCAGAAGTGAAAACTCAATGACATTGTAACAGTTTTTCGATCAGGTAACGTCTCCGTCTTACGAATTTTCAATTTGTCAAATCTTACAGTCACGTGACATCTTACGGTCACGTGACCTGTGGCGAGTTCAACAATTTTTCCCCACCACAAAAAGTGCACAGCGACGCTAAAGAAGTTTTCACTTCAAAAAAACGGTTTGCAGACTTTTCCGTATACTTGTACGACATTGCTTCTTGGCTTTCATGAGGTAAGGTTTTTGATTCTTTTGACAGTGTCAATATTTGCTGCAATATGCGGCACATTAGCTTTTGATTGCGTTAACTTGGAATTTTGTATTTTTTCCAGCTGCCCAATGTCCTCTACATTTAGTCAAGAAGTGTAGCACCGCACTGCTCGCCCTCGGCAGGGCATTCATCCTCACACCCTGGAACCTAAATGGTCGCGTACCGTACGGTTTCAGAGAAATTTCCTCCCTCGGACGCTCCGGTTGTGGAATGAGCCCCCCCTGCCGAGGTTTTCCCGAGGGACTATAGTATGGGGTTCTTCAAAAAAGGAGTGTATACATTCTTAAAGGGTCGGCAACGCGCATGTAACACCCCTGGAGTTGCAAGCATGCGTAGGCAACGATAACCACTTACCATTAGGTGGGCCGTAAGCTTGTTTGCCACCAACGCGGTATAAAAAAAAACGCCCCTCCACGCGTTCCGGAGATAAAGAGTCTTGACAGACGGACAAGTAGACACCGAATCGATCTTAAGGCTTCGTTTGAGGTACAGCACCGTAAAAATATTAAAACATGTAATTCTAACATGCTTAGGAGGGGTGGGGTTAATAACAACACAATATTACATTTAGTATTAACCATACAAATATCTTGACAGACGGACAGACAGACAGATAGACATACAACCAAGTGATCCTATAAGAGATCTTTTTAGTTTTGAGCTACGGAACCCTAAAAATCACCGTTTTTATTTAATTCAGTGGTAATTGCTTCATGAACAATTGATAAACTCAAAGTAAAACGTTCATTTCAATGTACTTATTCCTTAGACAATATAATAATGTTAAACGGTACGATACAGAGAACAAATATAATGGAAAAATAAACCATCATCGCCTGAAGCCCAGGACAAGACCATTCTTTTTCCCGTTTTTTTCCGTCTTTTTTTCGCTTACGCATCCCCCCAGCCTGGGTAAGCTGTAATGGTATGTGGGACTGACCCTGGCCTGTACCGGCAATACAGAGGGCACAAGTTTGGGTCTTGTCCTGGGCTTCAGGCGATGATGGTTTGTTTTTGATGGTATCATATCGTTTAAAATTTGATCGTGTTCCACGTTAAATTGACTCGAAACAAAAATATGTAATAAAATCATTTGTTTCGTTATGAGGTTGTCATATAATAATGTGGTACTTTGAATGTACCTAATTGTGTAATAAGTATTTTAGAAGGGTGATTTAATGACTTTCTTAATAGTTTACAAATACCGCCAGTTTATGCACGCTCTATTTAAATTCACCAAGTGATAATGACTGGTCCATAAATTATACGATAGGTACCTGCAATGAGCTCACTTAATAGTTAGTACGATCCAACTTCACTGCTTGCATTCGAGTTTCTAAATCTAAGTGGTGCTAGGCTGTAAGTTAAACTTTCACCGCTCCGCTATGCACAATAAAGCCAAAAGACTTTCATCATTTATTCCATTATACCTACACAGTTCGAATTGTTTTTTGCAATTCTTTTTGACTTTGTGCAATTTTGTTCAGATAATCTTACCTTATTTTAAAAAATTATGACTCTGTTTCTTTTCTAGGTATATTAAACTGAAATAAACTGAAGAAAAAAAAAGTTTATCTTAACATATACATATATATCTAGGCATCCAAAGGTTAACAACAAACAAAGAAATTTCTTAAAACTGTTACCCTGAGGACTAACTGAAACCGTTTTTTTTTCATACACCGTTTTTTTCATACACCGTTTGTTTTAATACACCGTTTTTTTCATAAACCGTTTTTTTTCATAAGTACAAAAGGTACGAGTAGCCTATGTCTCACGCGCATAATTTCGAATCGTGTGACACTTCATTTATCAAAATCGGTTTAGTATCGCAAACGCTAGTAAGTAAACGCTCCGGTGGAACACACGTTAATACAAACGCAGCATGATTTTTTTCTTATACATCTCTCTATCGCCAGGTATTACAAAACCTAGCTAAAATTGCGGTTTTACCGTTCAGAAATTCATTGACACTAATATCAGAAAAAGGTGACAATTAGTAAAGTTCTTTGATGTTACTAATATATTAAGTATATCTAGATAAAAATCTTCTTACTATTTTTTATGTAAGTAACGTGGGTTATGGTACTAACGCCAAAATGACAATATAAGTACGTTTGCATAAATTTGTACTAATATTATAAAATGTGAAAATGCAATTTTTTGCATTGTGTTTTAAAAGAAAAACATTGTAGTATTATTAACTATTTTAATTTTCATTATAAATTGTTTGCTTATACAAGTTATAAAACTGAAGCGTTTGTTAGTAGCGATACACCAATCGCGTTTTGCCTCGGCAGAACCAAATCTCATTAGAATATTTTACTTGGAGCAATTATCCGCATGGCTGTTCATCATATCATCATCATATCAGCCAAAAGACGTCCACTGCTGGACATTGGCCTCCCCCAAAGAGTACCAAAGTGATCGGTCGAATGGCTGTTAATAAATAATTTGTAACTAGGAGTAAAAGGGAAAATGACGTCAATTTTATCCTATCATGACTTGATTCTGATAGGCATATCACGAAAAAAGAGCTCGCTCGCTTTTAAAGCAGGGAATCGCAACAAATGTGAACGAAACTCAAGAATACGCGTCACAAGATATAAAAGGCTGTTTATTGTATTCAGTATTTCACCGCATGTTTGCTTTTGGCACGGTCATCTAAACAAAAACAATGGGATTATTTATAAAATGTCGCTACCCAAAAATGTTACAGCAAAATCTCAACGCTGTACTGCCAAAAACTCGCCAAGCACCCAGTTTCCTGCTTCACGACAATAAACTGTGAAACGTCATTTTTAAGAGTGGTTCAACTTAGATTCTTATAGGGCGCGGTCCATCCGTAGACTAAAGGTACCCTCTTTGCGTTAATGAAGGAATTCCGTTTTTATTATGCTGAAGTGCTGCCTGTCGCATCCATCTTGCTTTAGAATCTTTCTCCAGCAAAAAAACGGAGGAACAAAACGTTATTTGACAATAGATTTTAACAAATTCCATATAATATTTTTTTGGGTCCCTGCGGCGCAACATTTCTAAATATGTAACGAATAAATTTAGTTCTATCTATCTACATACTGAACTGTTATCTTAATTTGAAACACAACCATTCTAATCCTTGGGAACAAAAGCCACCCCGTTGCTGTTTAATTTGCCAGCTTCGATTTGTTAGAATCAGGCTCTTTCAGTGCATTGATATGCAGTATTCGCAGCAGTGCAATATAGTGCAAATGTACACGGATTTGATTTAGTATTTGCTGTTGTCTTTCTAGGTATAGGTTCGTACCTATACCTACCGTACCGTACCGTACTCGTGTACGTGAGGTAGCTATGTAAGCATTAAGTATGTGCTATGAATAATCAAACTGTCTGATGTTGTTGACTAGTATAATTGTACTGGGAAGAGTAAAGCGATTGTTTACTACCACAGCGTTGCATAAATAATGGATCTTGTTGTTAATCATAGCTACAGAGTTAAGTACACACTTACACGCTAGTTTTGTTTAAGGCTACATTCCGAAGGTATCGGATCTGTGGATTTTCCACAATCTTTTGACAAAAATGCAATATTATTTTTGAGTGATCAGTTGGGCAAGGGACTTTTGGAAGCTTTTTTGGTTTGGCTTTTGGCTTTTCTTTTTGAATTTATGGAGTCACTTTATTATAATTACTTTAAAAACAAAGTTTAAATCGACTTCAATTCCGTACTTCGCCAGGGCACATAAATGAACATTTCCACATTTTCTTTCCACTTTACCACATGAACTGCGTTCCGAGGGCAAATGCGTTGATAATTACAGAAAAAACCTAAGTCGCTATATGTGGGCCGATAATATTTGAGGAGTTCCGTCGACGTCGATTCCTCGACGATCTCAGAATCACCTTTGTATTAGTTGCTACTTTAACGAAATCATATAAGAAAACGTACTGATCATCAGTCCCATTTCACCAAACTTGCGATTTCCGGGGGCTAATAGACGAGTTATAATAGAAAATACCAAAATCACTACACACGTGCCTATAAAATTTGTGGGTTGCCCTCAATTTCACTGGAATCCCATTATCAGATACAGACTTGGTGACAATGGGACCACCTCGGGCGTATATTCTAAAAAATAAAAAATAATTTGGTAATCGGCCGGTAATATAATACATACATAAAAAACCGGACAAGTGCGAGTCGGACTCGCACGCCGAGGGTTCCATACAAAATTACAAATGTATAGTTTTCAGATTGTTCCCTATATTTATAGTATAAGACGATGTTACTTGCCAAATTTCATAGATCTACATAGGTCGATGGAAAGTTCCCTATAACTTGCGTATATGCTTTTAATTTCAACTCGATATCTCCACGTGTTCCCGAGATAATGGGTCTTGACAGACAAACAGACGGACAACAAAGTGATCCTATATGGGTTCTTTTTTTTCTTTTGAGGTACGGAACCCTAAAAATTAAAATAGAACAAACAGTGGAACATAAAACCTTCTCCTTTTTTTCAAGTCAGTTAAAAAAACATATAATTTTCATAGCAGTCTACAAAAAAAAAAGGATATATTAGATTAGTATTAATGTAATGCTTACTATACTCGTATTTCGGTTTACAAACGTATAGAATCTACGGTTCACCCATAAAATCATTTTAGTATTAAACAACAAGAGTTTAGATATAACGGGTTTTGCCGTTATATCTAAACCCATAACACAAGCCTTATTGAGCTTACTATGGGACTAGGTCGATTTGTGTAAGATTGTCCCCTAATATTTATTTACATATTTATGTATCTCCGAGAAGAAAATAGTTCGAGTATTCGTACTAAATAATGTTTCAGTCAACTTAAAAATTGCATTCCATGAATTCAGGCTCGTGGATATTAATATTCCGACACCCTTGATGTCAAGTAACCACCCGAGCGTTAGTCGGTTTTGATTAACCGTATTCCATTACCGGTTGAAATCGTAATATCCGGAAATGACTGTATCCACAGCGCACCTTAATAGATTTAGTGTGTTGCGACTTGCGAAGCTTAGTGAAGATGTAATATCATTTCAGAGAATTGGATCTCGAGATGTGATTGCGCGACGCAATATTTCACTTGCTCTAAGATAATTATTGGATTTCCTATTTTTACAAGCTTTTATTTAACTTGCCCTGTTAGTATGGGACAAATCTTGCGAGTTAAATTTGACCCACTTCCCGGTGACCGATTGAGCTGAAATTTTGGGTATAAGTATAGTTTGGATGACAATTCAATATTATGGTACCATCGATCTGATCTGATGATGGAGACAGAAGGTGGCCATGGGAATTCAGTACCCCGTTGCCCGTTGAGTTTGGGCTCATAAGAGTCGTCTCAATGAGTAGTTGATGATGGTATACAGAAAAGTACAGTCGGCAATAAAAGCTTGCACCAAAAATGAAATTTTTGACAGAAACGTATTATTCATAAAGTTAAGTAAAGTCACCAAATTTTTTTGTTAATTATAAATCTCTTATACAATTATTTCAATACTAACCACACATTATGTATAACCGTAGAATGGTATAAAGTTTGGTCCTAGCTTTAAATTAAACGATACTGGCTGTTACGATAAATTTGAAAGCTAAAGGCTCTTAAACACAGCCGATAAAACTAACAGTCGTAAAACACAAATTAGGGGCCCACGTCCGCTCGTAGCACTAACTTAGTTGAAAACGAGCGTGTGTGAATGCCCTAAAGTTATAGCCTAAAAAGTGGCAATGCAGGTTCAAAATACACAATATCGGTTATGTTCCATATAATCGTTGCGCTGTAGATATTTCTTATGAAACTAAACATACAAGTCCCATGGTAGTAAGGTTTTTCTATGGTTACTTTTACAAAATATTGATTTAAATGCTTTTCATGAATTTACAGATACATCGCAAGTTCGTTTACATTTTGGGATATTGGCATAGGTGATATCACCTAAAGTAGAATAAGTTAGCAAACACTCCGCCGACAAGAGCCTCGCTCTTAAATAAGAAGAAGATTAAGAAGATGTACCTTACACTTACAGTGAGAAAAGTGATAAAATATTCAGAGACTTAGATGACTACAATTTTAACCAAGTACACGGAGTTTCTAGCGCTTTACCAAGACACAATAATACCAGACACCTTACTAAACATCACAACCGAAATCGATATCCACATAGGATTCGTTTATTTGATTACTCTCTTGAGGAAAAGCTTTGTAATTGGGCAATCAATTTCCGATGAGGGCTCGCATTAGACACAAGTTCTGCACGTCACTTGAAAACTCCCGAGAACTGATTTGATTTTCCCCTTGAACTGCGGGCCAAATTTCTTTGCCTCAATAACTCTATTGCGAGAAACTATTTAAGTTAAGACTTTTAGCTATGTAGTTGGTATGACTTATGTAAACCTATTTCATATAGATCTTTATGTACCATCGTGGGTTTGCTACATGCTTTGGAGATTCGAAAGTAATCGTTAAATCTTAACTGATAACATGATAATTACCACATCTTCTGTTTTTTTTTTCATTATGAGCTCCAGGCACCACCATAAAAAATCAAAGTATATATTTTGATTTCATTACAATTCAGTAGGTAAATGCTTTTTGAAATAACTGTGAAATAAGTGTAAGGAATCGAAAACCGATGGCCGTTAGGGAGGAAAGGTTCTCGAGGGGCGTCCACGTACCGGAACACGCAGCTCACAGCGTGGGCAGACACGGCACAAGGTGAACTGATGACCTGGTAAAGGTCGCGGGAGGCCGTTGGATGCGGGTGACGCAGGACCGGTCACTTTGGCACTCTTCGGGGGAGGCCTTTGTCCAGCAGTGGATGTCTTTCGGCTGATATGATTGATCAGAATCCGCCCAAATAACAAATAGCCTTATACCAAATATGAGTACCGGTTTTTATAAGGCTTAAGGCAATTAACGAATTAGGAGCGAGGATTCGTAAATATGAGTGACAATTATATGAAATAAATAAATTTAAACAATACAAATACCTGCAGGTTTGTAAAGTTTTTAATAGTTACACAAACTGACAAAGCATTTGCAACAGCCATGCAATTAAGTAATGAAGTTGAGTGAGGTGTCGATAGTACAATAGCGAATACCGCAACACGAAGCTGCCGAGCGTGCTTATGCCTTATCCATTTGGTTGCGTTCCAAGATACCTTTGTCAAATTACCGACGTCGCTTGGCACTATCATTTTAGTGCGGGAACTGCGCTGAAATTTGCTCGTCGCGGGTATTACAGGGTTCTAATGCTGTTTGAACAGACTATTCGAATCGAATAACTGCGTAGCTTACACTAATAGTTCAATTCTACGTTAAGCCAGTTATTAACGAAAACCGACAGTTTAATGACTAAGCTGTCATATCAGTCGGTGCATTTACCATCTTGAATTTACAAGAACAACCATCCGAGCAAAGGAAATCTACGGTTTAGATAGAAATACATTTGGAGTTTTCCATACACTCACAAACGTTCTGAAATCGAATGTATAAGAAAACCCTTGCTTCGCAAAATACCCCAAATTAAAAAAAAATGTTTTGTCTCTGTTTGTTAATCCGAGAAACTGAGTTTTCGTATTTTCCTTTGTTACAAATCCGTGCCAAACATTTGAATCTGTTGTTTTTACATCTCAAAGATATAATATAACTGTTTTTGAAGTGAAAACTTCTTTAGCGGCGCTGAGCACTTTTTGGGATGGGGAAAAATTGTTAAATACGCGACAGATTTTTGTGACGTCAGATGTGAAGGAGGTCACAAACTTTTATATTTTGGTGCTAGCCGATTCGACTTCATTCAAAACTGAACGCTATTCATAAGAGTATAAAGCCGTTAAACACTTTTTGCAATAGCATATTCTGCAAATTATGTATTATTATTATCTCCGATTGAAATTCACGGGACGAAACCCGGTCATTTGGAAGGCGTGCGTGGGGATATAGATCCAACACGTAGAGGCCCTTTGGAGACGAAGTTTAATGTTATGTAATACACCTGCTAGAACCCATTCACGGGTACATCGGTAGATACCCGTGAACCGGTTCCAACAGGCGTTGGGGCTATTGTAGGTAAAATGGATAGAGAACTGGGTCTATTTATTATTATTATTATTATTGTGAGCCTGTAGTGTCCCACTGCTGGGCAAAGGCCTCCCCCCACTTTTTCCAGTGCTCTCGATTCTGAGCAGTCTCTGGGCATTCTTTTAAAAAGCAAATAAATTTGTAATTTTGTTCACGCGTCCTTCACCGTTTTGCTATCGAGCAAATTCGAATAGTTCGAATTTGGACGTTATTCCTAAAGAGATAAAGCTTTGAAAAATATTTACCAACGGCAAAAACAAATTGATATTTTGTTCACCGCCGCCGTCTGCTGTTCTTGCAAATTCGAATAGTTCGAATTTGGACGTTATTCCTAAAGAGATAAAGCTTTGAAAAATATTTGGCAATGGCAAAAACAAATTGGTATTTTGTTCGCCGCCGGCGGCGGGCGAGCCGGCCCGTCGCACCCAACGCGCCCGCGGCCCGTCCGCCTAAATAATTGATAATTGTTTATAAATTTGCGCCAAATTAATTTTTAGGGTGACACCGTAAGATGTCACGTGACCTGATCGAAAAACTGTTACAATGTTATTGAGTTTTCACTTCTGCCGGCATTCCCGGAGTGCAACCCGGTTTTTTTTTTTAATGCGGATGTATAGAAGAGTACAAAATAAAAGCATTTTCAAACCATAATTTGCATGTTTTGAAGAACTTCCACAAAAAAATATGCTCCAGCACTAGCATTTCAGAGGTGCAACAAGCAAAAATCCGAGGCACTGTGGCCAGCAGTAACGAAGCATTCCGATGCACCCATCGACGTCGACGCTCGCCCGCCGTTGGCATTCTCCGAGAGCTACCTTACTATTCACCAAACATTTTGTCACGACTGAAACCTCATCCCTAATTTGAGTCGACCCCGAGGTTCGTACCAAGTAAATCTAATCTGTTCACACTTATACCGGTCGGCCTGTGACAATGCCGTTGGTAAGCGATGTGAATATCGGCTCTGACTGCATTACCGTTGCACTGCTCGCATACAACCTCTGTTTACATATGCAGATATTTCTGAGATATTTTTGCTATTTTACTAGTACATGAGTTTTTCTAAAAGCGAACCGGGAGCAGGGACGCTATTCTACTCGGTTCATTCGCATGTCTAAATTCACGATACTTCAGTGATATCAACTATTTAACTGAATTGCGATAAGTCTAATTGTCTCCGTCTGTCCATGATTCATTATCTTATCTTATTTATCTAGATGAGGGCCCTTTCGGATACAATTCGACACAATGGAATCTTTTGTGCATTTGCCCTCTCTTTTATGCCTTGGGAGTAGCTTGCTCCATCATTTCCACAAAACGGATGATGCAGCTCAGCGTATTCATTATCTTAGATATACTAAGATTAATAGATTTATTATTTGTTTATTTCTGAAACACAGGGTATCCTAGCTCAGGCACGTGTTATTTGCCTCTAATTAAGCTCCTAGTCTATAGTAAAACTGATGTACATTATGTTTTTGTCAATAAAATATTATTATTATTATTATTTATACAAGGAGAACCAACAGCTATAAACACACAGATATAGTTAGATGTATTAAGCGATCAGTTCAGTCAGTCAGTCAGTCAGTTCTGCACCGCCGCCCGCGACCGACGATGCCCGCATGCTATGTTCGTAAATGTATGATGAGCGCAGTCTCGCTCAGCCGCCCTATGCGACGTCCAGACGTGGCGTACCAAGGAGGTACTTTGCGGACGGCGGCCGGCATTCAATCGGAGCATATCGACAGCCACAGGCCAAGACGTTTTACTTCAAAAAAATTAAGTTGCTTGAGGAATTGCTTGGTGATACCTATCAATGTTGCACTCAAGCAAATCTTATATTAAATTGAAATACTTAAAGTATTTTGTTGGACATCAGTCAAAATATTATTATGTTCCTTATTTATTCCGATATAAAAATATACTTTTTTAATTTATTTCCCATTTTGCTTATATGTAACGCCAGAATTTCGTCAATGTCCTCATCATCTTACAATAAAAGTAAAAGTAAAGTAAAGTAAAAGTAACTTTATTACACAAATAATGAAAATACAGTTCAAAACAAAAGGTAAAGGCAGGTAAAGTGCATAAGAATTTATAATGCAAAACTGACCTAGGTTCCCGCACTAGGCTAGACCTGTATCGCAGAAAACCAGGTTCCTATTTGGTGTCGTGCTTATATTTATATACACGATGATTCTTAATCCGTGATCAGGAGTCGAAAAATATTGATAAACAGACAAAACGGATGAGGTCACATGCAATGAAATCACTGTTTAGTTAATTAAACATTCTACTACAAACTAACACTAATGTCCACTGAATGTTTGGTCACCCTACCGTCAAACACACATACGTCAAATTTTCGCAAACTATCGTTAGGGTGACAACGATTTTGAATTATAAAGTAATTCATTATTCAGATTTATTCAGAAAAAAAATAACGTTTGTTCTAAGTAACTTCGAGTTAATCGTGTTTGCTATCAATTACAGAATTAGAAACCCCTGACCACGAATTAAGAATCATCGTGTATAAGTACGTTAAGTAATTGACATGAAAATCAAAACAGAATGAATATAATAACGTTGACAATATACAAAAATAAAGCTTATACTTTAGTGAGAAAGTGAAAACATAAAAAAATACGATTTAAGCAAACCGTAGCCTTAAATCGCCACCGCGGCGGACGGCGGACCGTGACGTCACGACGGACGACTGACACACAGGCCTCATCGGGTGCCTGGTCTGGTTGTCTGCCAGTGCTACACACACACCACCGCAAAAACAGCACCTTGTGATTATTTCCCTGGATAACTAAAAACTCAGTGCTCATTTAAAAAATACCTAGTTATGGTAAGGCCCTTACCAAAAACATGTAACATGAAGTAAACAACATCAAAGGATCGGATGTTTTAACGAAAACCTCAGGATAGAAGGGAAACAACAATCCGTAACAAAAGCACATGTCTTCAAAACTTTAATATAATAATTATGCGATTTAAGTAATTTACGACTTTCAATTTGAAGAATGTGATTTAAGCTTATTCCAGCTCAAAACAAGGAAGCCACATTAGATAGGTTCCTATTTGGAAATTCTGATCATTAAATCCCTAAAAATTGTGTTTAAAAATTATATAGAGTTTTAATAAGATAACAATTTTAGCGTTTTCGGCAAAGAACAAAGCAAGTATACATATTGTCATTTCTTCGCTTTTACACATCGGGACAATGATCGTAGCAGCTACCTCATTTGCAGTGTTGAGTGGTTTACGATTAAGAATATTCTTGCGCAAACTGGCTTCCGTCAGTACTGATTTTAAATTTCCAAAAAACATATTTTGTAGTGAAAACTTTTTTAGCGGCGCTGAGCACTTTTTGGGATGGGGAAAAATTGTTAAATACGCGACAGATTTTTGTGACGTCAGATGTGATCTTTCACCACATAAGAAGGAGCCGGAGCCGGGCGGGAGTCTGTTTGTCTGTTTGTCTGTGCGTTTGTGCACGCTAATCTCAGAAACGGCTGAACCGATTTGAATGCGGTTTTCAGTATTATGTTATGCTAGACTTCCCTTAACATTTAATGTTTATTTTATTCAAATCGGTTATTAAATAAAAAAGTTATGTCAATTTAAGTTACGTAGTATAAGCATCGCATAAACTGCTAGTAATACTCATAGTTACTAAATACTAAATAATCAATACATATAATAAAATATAATATTGAATAATAGGTAAAACAAATACTGAGCTGAATTGGCTGAAACTAACCTGCCACATACCTCCTGGTCACAAACTTTTATATTTTACTGCTAGCCGATTCGACTTCATTCAAAACTGAACGCAATTCGTAAGAGTACAAAGCCGTTAAACACTTTTTGCAATAGCATATTCTGCAAATAAATTTGTATTTTGTTCACGCGTCCTTCACCGTTTTGCTATTGAGCAAATTCGAATAGTTCGAATTTGGACGTTATTCCTAAAGAGACAAAACTTTGAAAAATATTTACCAACGGCAAAAACAAATTGATATTTTGTTCACCGCCGCCGTCCGCTGTTCTTCTAAATTCGAATAGTTCGAATTTGGACGTTATTCCTAAAGAGATAAAGCTTTGAAAAATATTTGGCAATGGCAAAAACGAATGGGTATTATGTTCGCCGCCGGCGGCGGGCGAGCCGGCCCGTCGCACCCAACGCGCCCGCGGCCCGTCCGCCTAAATAATTGATAATTGTTTATAAATTTGCGCCAAATTCATTTTTAGGGTGACATCGTAAGATGTCACGTGACCTGATCGAAAAACTGTTACAATGTTATTGAGTTTTCACTTCTGCCGGCACTCCCGTAGTGCAACCCGGTCTTTTTTTCCTATTGGGTTGCTCTATCTATATGACAAGACGTTGTATCAGCTATTTGTGTCTACACTTTAGGTAGCTGTTTACCTGCTTATTATTTTTATTACAAATATATGTAATGATGTAGATATCTTTCACTTAAATTTTTATACATTTAATGTGAATATTATTTTAAAAGCGAATGAATGTTGTGTTTGGTTAGTATTGAAATGTAAATTTTGTATTCTCTATATTTTGAACTAAGTATGTTACTTACGCAACTCTGTAATTTACATTTTGTTACCTTGCCTTCGTTTATAAAAAAAAAACCTATCACTGTTTGTTACGTAGATATTTATATAAGTAAAGGAATAATTGCAAGTCAATTTTTTTTTTTTTCACTTTTATTGCTGACTGTACTTTTTTGCACAGACAATCAATCGTTGAAAGGGGTCCAAATGACTCCAAAAACGACGGCTTTATAGTGCGTAATGTAGGAGTAGCTATAGCTATAGACACCTTCTGTCTCCATCACCAGACCAGGTCGGGCGTTGTGTTGTCGTCTAACTTATTAAAATTTCAAAAGTTGATTGCGTGCTGGTGAATGAATCATCATATCAAGCTAACATTAGGGACTGAGGCCACAGACGCCTTAAGATTAGCTGGATGAGATCTTTTATGGGCTATTCGCCTTTGTGCGTTTATGTCTTGCATTTCTTAAGGCGATTCTCCCACTGCACCGCGTCCCGCCGCGGTGCGCGGAGCGGCAGATTTTTTACACGCGCATTCACGCGCATTGCCGCGTCGGCAGTGTGTTGTACTAGGCGTGATTTCTATATAAATTGAGATTCTTGCATACAATGGTAAAATCTGTCTCACGTACTGACAAAATACGAGAAAAAATAATTAAGTTCTGTCATAATGACAAATGATTTTATTGGGAGTTTACACGCAAAATCTACCTTATTGACTTGTTTGTTCGTATATTTTAACATGATAACATGATTTCATCCCTACGAATACTACGAATTAGTAGGGATGAAATTTATCATCGAAAATCATAATTCATAACTGACCGTAAATGTAATATAATTATTGGGAGAGAAAGAAGAAATGATAAAATATCTTTGCGTCATAAATATTATCTATTTTACGTGTTTTCTTTGGCACGTAGTAAGCGTTCATTTTCTCTCTGTTTTTTTAACGGCATTGGTTTTGTACGCATGCAAGTATGAATATGTCATAAAAACGTTTTTTATAATTCTGATTTGAGTATAAAAATCCAAGAAGAAAGTGATCTCAATTCAAAACTTTGTGTCTCGTTCGTCACATAAAATCAGTCTGCAAGACCGAGCAAAAAATTGGAACCGTTATGAAAATGAAACGAGGAAACTAATTTCCAGAACGTCGTACGGAAGAAAGCTGCGGTAAATAAATTCAATACGCATATTCGTATTACTGTATGAAAACCGCAAAAGGCCTACCCTTATAAATTGCGGAAAATATGAGAAGACCCGATAATAAAGTCATGGATACATTATAGCCTATTGAAATCAATGAGAGCTTTATTGGAAATTCACTAAATTGAAGGTCTTTTAGGCAATGCCTGCGTGAGATTGGTTTATGAAAAGCCCTGATCCTTTTTCCTGTATTCCTTGTAGCGTAAGTAAGTACCTACTTACATTTCAAACATAAAATAATCATAATATTAATCTGATCAGGTTGATGACAGTTAGGTAAAAATCATAACAAATTATTTAAAAAATATTACAAAACCGTGTGATAATAATATCACCTCATGGTTATGTACAAAACCAGAGGCTCTAGTATAAGTTTTACCGAAAAAAAACTTTACGATAGCGTTTGCGTTTTACCCTCAATTTGTATGGGATTTGACAGCTAAACGCGAACGCGGTCGTAACGTTTTGTTTCGGTAAAACTTTTACTAGAGCCTCAGAAACACTGGCGTAGATACGAGTATTGTATTCGTGATATGGAATGGAGGCAGGCACATTCAGATTAGAATAGGAAAAGATAGCCAAACGTTTATATATGAACGCCCAGTGTTCTGCTACAATTCGTATTCTATTAA
Organism: Epinotia ramella; assembly: GCA_947578815.1. Taxonomy (NCBI): domain Eukaryota; kingdom Metazoa; phylum Arthropoda; class Insecta; order Lepidoptera; family Tortricidae; genus Epinotia; species Epinotia ramella. The sequence continues at coordinate 17,743,630 of OX388202.1, read as the reverse complement.
GATAATACTTTGGCTAGATTTATTTTTAGTAGCGTGGTGTAGTTTGATTATTCAACGATAATAGGAAGATAACAAAAGTCTGTATTATTAATAATAAGGTGGAGTTACGCAATTTAGTACGATGGTGTAACATATATGGTTAGTACGAGTATTAAATAGTCAGGTTATACACTGTTCTTTTCAATACAATTGCGAATATCTTCTTTTGAAAATTATGAGACTTAAAGTTAAATTTGCGTAGGTAATAAACGTTGTGTCAAAATTTCACTTTTTTTTTAATACAACGACGGTGGCAAACAAGCGTACGGACCGCCTACGCGGACACCGCAGCCTATAGACGCATGCAATTCCAAAGGAGTAACATGGCCGTTGCCGACCCTTGATATATTTGAGGATTCGCTGTGTTGAGAGCTGAAGGAACAAATTCCCTCGCTCTCAACACAACGCATCCTCGGGAGCTCTGGCGACCTTGCTCACCTCCAGGAACACAACACTACTACAGAGCAAGTAGTAGTGTTATTATGGCTGTGGTCTTCTACAAGGCGGAGGTACTTCCCCAGTTGGGCTGCTCCAAATTCGAGCGTGATGACATTTCGCTGTGCCCTACCTCACCTCGCTGCACTTGAAGTCGAACCACGCATTAGGTCACCAGCAGGTCGATCAGCAGGTGGAAAAATTCCAGATGGATTGTTCTAACGCGCGTTCAAAACGTTACGTACCCCTCAGTAGTTCCTAGGCATTTCTCACTTTGGGACTGCACAAAGTCGAGTCGTTCCAAAAGTATACATTCGCCAGATAATACTTTGTAAAAACAAAGTGTAGCTGGGGAATGTATACTTTGTAAAAGCTGACAATGGTGAAGCAAATTAAATTGGAACCCAGCCCCAACTCTGCGGTTTTTGTTCAAGGTCACCAGTTTCATCACTCTGCCCGTCTTGTCGCTCATGTGTTTTTCCCGAGAGGTTATTGAGACAGAAACGAATGCGTCCTGACCGTACTTATTGCTACTATCATAATACAATTTGAACCTTTACTGCTGTGATGTCCTAGCAACTGAACCCTCTTTGGGAACTAGTGGAAAAAATGAGCAAGGGCTACAAAGTCCAGCATATTTGACAAACGTAGTTTTGAATACTTAAACAGAGAATATTGATTACTCAGCGTCATACATAAGAGTTTATCCTGTCTGACCCTCTTTATATATTATATTACTACATACATATTATGTAAACCTACACTTTGTTTAATAAGACTAAGTAAGACTTTTATTAAATTATAACTTTTAATAGGGAACTCGTAATAACGATTTGATCATGAAATGAATGCGTGTAATAAAATCAAAAAAATCGGTGAAGTGCGAGTTTGACTCGCACACCGAGGGTTCCACGGACACTTTCATACAAAATACCCGTCTTTTACCGCCCATTCATTCCAATAAAACCTTAACAACAACGCATAGTGGTAGTTAACGTCATGGAAAACACAGAACACAAAGAACTCGCTATATATATATGATGGTTTTTCAGCGATCATTATTTATCACATGAACCGATTTTATTATTCGAAGAAATTAATTTTTATATTATTTGAAGGGAGGTACTATCAGAATAATTTAGTGTTTGAAGAAAAAATACATGGGTAAGGCCGTTATTTCTTGTTCCTGATTAAGCAGTTTAAATCGTCTACATTTTAATCAATTCCAGTGTGTTACGAATTTTAGTAATCCATTAATATGGCTAATTGGCGTAACACACTGGAAGTGATTAAAATGTAGACGATTTAAACTGCTTAATCAGGAACAAGAAATAACGGCCTTACCCACATAGGGGTATTAAATTATAAACTTAGTTCAGAAGTGATTTTTAATGACATATTTTTTTTATATTATTCCTTAAATATGTATAATACTCGTAATGTTAAACTTGTGTAATAAAATCATAATTTTCGCTTGGTAAACTTTGGAGATGGAACTTTCGGGGGGATGGTATACTTTTCAACATTTTCCTGCATAAATCTAAATTTATTGACTGTAAAAAAAAATACTAGGCTTTGTATTTTTGCTACTTCAAAATCTATAAGCTGGCTAAAGGCAATCAATACTTTTTATTGATTACGCTAGATTGAAATCGCAATTGAGGGTAAATGATTTAACAATTTGAAAGTAACTTGGTTCCCAGCCTAATTGTGAAACAATTTATAGAAGTCGGTACCTTTCATTTCATATTAAGCGTAAACGTTTATAAGTGACTGGGCAACGTATTATTATATTTATATTAAGTATTTACTTTTCAAAAGTTCAATGGAAAAAGAATACTTAAGTGTTAATTGGCAGTTTAAGACGCTAACATCCATCCAGGCATTTTGTAAACGACAGACAGTGTACAGTGACGTAACGTTCAATTTTGTTTATCGCGAGAACGCATCGCAGTTGACACGAAAGACGGGTCAGCACATCGCATCCAACCGGTTACAGACTGATTGGTTGTGGAATGTGGACGACGTGCTTTCAGACAGACTGTCTGAGCCACTCGCTACATGGTAATCTACTTACCAAGCTTATCTGTTAACCTATACGTATTGCCACAAATCTTGATCCCTGTGACAGCTGTCATCTCGGTACAATTTATAACCTTAAAACATACATTTGTACGGAGACGACAGCCGTCACAGGGATCAAGATTCGCTGCTATACGTATTATGTGTTTGAAAACTGTCAACGCCACTCCGCGAAAAAATTTTGGCATTGTTTTCAAGAAGAGTGTCCAAACGTATTGTAGCGTTATTTTTCTTGGGTGTTAGTAGAATAAATAACTAAAGTTTTAAGCTATAAATAACTTTGTAATATCGAGAAAAGGTATAAGAGGACTCTATGGACACAATTTATTCAAAAAGTGAAGCGTCCTAGGCAAGTCAGTGACAAACGATATCCTATTTTATCTATAGATATGCCCCATCCTATAAACGAAAACGAATATAATTGCGACTCAGGCGCAGCGGTTAGTAATCACAAACGTCCATGCAGTGCAGTACAACGGGACTTTACTTTTACCGACTTTGTGACACCGGTTGTACGGACCACTTGTACAGCCCCCCTATTCTTTAACTTGTTTTAAGCTCACCTCAACGCTCACCCTCAAATATATCTTGACACCGCGATGCGTAGTAACTAAGCGTAGAAAGAGGTCTAGTTTCGTGACGGGTGACCGGCGGGGTTAGCCGCATTAGTGCGTAGCGAATAACAGCCCAGTTCTGGCGAAGTTTGTGACTACCTTACGCAAATCTTTTTAATTATTATTTACTTGGCATTTGCTTGCGACTTCGTCCGCGTAAACTCCCTTATCAAGTTTTATCTCTTTGGGGTATAATTTTCGGGATAAATTGTATCGTATGTTTTATTCCAGGTTAGCAACTGCCAAATTGTTGCCAAAGCCAAGTTGTATAATATATATTATAATCCTTTAACGGGAACAAAGACATCCGAATTCTCATGGAACCCTATCGCTTAGAAATAAAGTCCATTCATGGTGGGAATATATTTCCCTCTGCCTTATAAAAAGATAAAGTTCAGCTGTTTTCGTGTCATTGAGTCACATCCAAACTTTAGCATTTATAATATCAGCAATATCGCTATCTGTATATTTTGTATTAAGCCTTTGTACGTAGACGTCAAAGATAAGTATGTGTACTTTATCGAATAAGATATCGACCGTTTAGTGCCTCGATTAACACTCAATTTCTTTGCATAGCCCCAAAACTGACTGACTGGGTTTTTTTTTAAAGATCGCTTCAATAAGTCTGACACGGTTAGCGAAGCACATTGAAATATAATTAGAACGTGAAATGTATGTGTTCTTACCTTACCACCAACAAAGTCAAGCCATTATAATAATATTAAATGTTCCTAAAGGGCACTGTACATTTTAACAGCTCCTTTATACGCAATTAATGCGACCATCACATACCCATGTAAGTAATAAACTTTTGGTTGTTCATTAGCATATCGTTACAGTCGTCGTGTTAGCTCTAGAATATCCAAGATCTACGTCTGATATTGAGATAGAGCATTGCAAGTGGTTATTACTTCAAATGCGCCACTATGGCTTAATTGATTTTGACGTTTGGTCATCGCAAATATAACGTATTGGTATTCGTATATGAGTACATGAAACATAATAGACGTAATTTATGTTATGCCGGAGAGGAACCCGGCTATAACCGACACGGATTAATTGATTAGGCGGGCTGCCATGTTGCATAATAAATCCACGTGGAAGAAATTATCGGGGCTTACCTAGCGACCGTCGAATAATTCTCACATTATTGTATTATTAATGTCGCGGCTCATGCGGCGGTGTATTGTGTCCCTTATTACGCGAGAGGATGCTCATTTGTTATTCAGTTTGCGTGTATTGTGATTGAGATCTAGGTACATTACAAGGTGTATCTATTACAAATCCATGAAGTTATTAAGCACGAACAGATCATTTGTAGCTTATGTAAGTATAATTAGTGCACCGATGGCATACAAGTACAAAATATAAACCAATATTTGTTTTACAGAATAGAATAGAGTATTCGCTAACGAGTATTACATCGAAGTTTTTGTCAACGGGCTTTTTCTCATACAAATTTTAATAGATACTTATTTAGTAAATATATTATTATAATGCGATATAATAATTCAGTGTTAAATTCAGTTTTAACCTTGTTTTAACTATTTCCTCATTGCTGTACGGTTTTTTGAATCTGTCACTTATTTACATATTTAACACTTCATTTCATTTCATTATAAACGCGTCTTATTATCAAAGCATTGCTCAAAAGCAATTTCCTACTTTCTACGTAATACATTTTTCACTTCTCATGGTTGCAAAGTTCGCCTTTATGTCGTAATGACTGAATCTTGAGGAAGACCATGGAGGACTTAAGTACGATGCTCGATGACCTCAGTAAAGCTTCCGAGGGAGTTGGTCTAAGAATGAACATGGATAAGACGAAGATCATGTCAAATGCCCATGTAGTACCAACTCCCATTACAATCGGACACTTTACGCTCGAAGTTGTAGACGATTATGTATACCTAGGACAAACTATCCAGTTAGGTAGGTCTAACTTCGAGAAAGAGGTCAATCGTCGAATCCGACTCGGCTGGGCAGCGTTCGGGAAGCTACGGCACATCTTTTCGTCCAATATTCCGCAGTGTCTCAAGACGAGAGTCTTTGACCAGTGTGTGTTGCCAGTGATGACATATGGTACTGAAACGTGGTCGCTTACTATGGGCCTCATAAGAAGGCTCAAAGTCACCCAAAGGGCTATGGAGAGGGCTATGTTGGGAGTTTCTCTGCGGGATCGCATCAGAAATGAGGCTATCCGCAGTAGAACCAAGGTAACAGATATAGCCCTCCGAATCGCTAAACTTAAGTGGCAGTGGGCGGGGCACATAGCACGTAGAACCGATGGCCGTTGGGGCGGAAAGGTTCTCGAGTGGCGACCACGTACCGGAAGGCGCAGCATGGGTAGGCCCCCCGCAAGGTGGACTGATGACCTGGTAAAGGTTGCTGGAGTTCGCTGGATGCGGGTGGCGCAGGACCGGTCACTTTGGCACTCTTTGGGGGAGGCCTATGTCCAGCAGTGGACGTCTTTCGGCTGATATGGTGGTGGTGGACTGAATCTTTCTAATCGTAATGTACCACATTACGAACAGTACGTCAACTACGGAAATTTATTTATTTATTTGGATAGCAAACTGAAAAAAGTGAGAATGAGATAAGGTTTGGCACCTGCAATAAGTACAAATGCAAATAAGTCCAATTTTTTCAACAACATTTTGCGTTTAAACATTTATCCTAATTAATTAATTATATTATACTAGCCGAGATATAGAATTTGTAGAGCGTGGCTTGCGTGGTGGATGCTTGGCACTACTTGTGATCTGATATCTTTTTAACGCTGATAGCTATATGAGCTCCCTAAGGGTGAGTCTTGGCAATCACTTTACATGTAATGTTTTTAGTGGGATAAATATATCCAGCACTGGACGTCTTTCAGCTGATATGATGATGATGATGCTGATCGATTGTTTAACGTTTCGTACGTATATTACGAGTAGGTAAATTCGTAATTTTTGTGCGGAAATAACAGTTGAGTCGTCCTAACGCTGGTTCGAAATGTTACATAACTCCCGCTCTGTATTCAATTTATTTGCTCAACGGATCGCGTTTGTTCCTGTATAGCCTGTTCTGTCTTTATTTTTTACTTTTTTCTTTGTACAATAAAGGGTTAACGAAATTCTATTTTTTTTTTATCGGGGTTGGGAATTCCTCCTTAATGTGAGAAATGCTTTTTTTCGTATTGCTTTTTACATCTTCAGGACTTAACCCGTGGTAAAGTATTTTTAACTTCTATCATTGTTAAGTGTTCATTAATACGAGTAGGTATTGTTATTGTTTTATGTCTGTAACCTAATATCCTATTACGTTCCCCTCTGAAATATGCATCAGACTAATTTCACTTGCAATCTCGTAGTGGTTGCATAAGATTAATGTTTCATTAGGGTTTGCTCTAATACCTTAATGTCTTTACAAGATGGTGCTTCTGAGAGCGCTCGAATATTTGAATATAATGAAATGGGTCAATTACTTTTTATATTTCTGAAACATAAAATATGTTATTTTATTATAAAATGTCTAAATATCTCGGAAGCTTTTGTTTAAAATTGTGTTTTTATATTTTTACCAAACGACATGCTACTGTAAAAGTCAGATTTCCTTTGAACTCGTTTTCACTTTTGTATAGTTTATACTGTAGGTAATGTAGCTAATATTCCAATTAAAACTTTATAACTAGAAAAAGCACATTTTGTCAGATCCTTCTAAAAGTTTAGTTCAGTTCCACACACACATTAATATAAAAATGAAAAATGTAAATTATAAGGGGACAATCTTACACAAATCGACCTAGTCCCATAGTAAGCTCAGTAAGGCTTGTGTTATGGGTACTAGACGACGATATATATATATAATAGATATAAATACTTAAAAACATAGAAAACATCCATGACTCAGAAACAAATATTGGTTCATGCTCATCACACAAATATTTGTCCTTACCGGGATTCGAACCCAGGACCTTCAGTTTCTTAGGCAGCGTCACTACCCACTAGGCTAACCGGTCGTCAAACAGTAAGATATAAGAGTTAAGTTAATGCATGAACTACAAATATTTAACAAACAATTTAATCGAGACACACTTCAGTAAAATAAACAAATGCAAATCGTATTATTATGAGCCTTACGTTTACTTTATCTGTAACTAGGAATGTATTTTTGTACCAAATGTCCTCAAATATTGCCAGGTGATTTTTACCCACTTTAATTAGTTGTATCCATTTGAACCTTCACAATATGGGCAAGGATGAAATAGACTACTAGACTAGGTATACAAAAGATGGTATTATGATTTATGATCTAACGATGAAGTTACAATGGCTAGTATAAAACCCTCTTAATGCGCTGGGATTTTCCCAAAAAATATTTCTTCTGTTAAAAAAATAGTGTTTATAAATATTAAACTTTTTTTATCTCATCTACTTAGAGTATAACAGCTTTTCAACCGCGACGATGTCTCTCCAGGGAATTGTGTGACCTTACTAAATGGATTCGGAACAAAAGGACGATGAAAATAACTATTAGAGGATTCAGGGAGTGTCCCATTGGTACCGCTATGGGCGGCCAAAGCTAACATTTAGGATTCTACTTTTAAAACTTGAATTTATTTAGTTTGCATGGAGAATTGGGAAACTAAATTTTGAGAAGATTTTGGGTCATAAATATGTATACCTAAAAAAGCTAAGCAAATACGCTATGTTAATAATATCCAGTCGTGAGATTTCCAAAAAAGTTTACAATAATAACAAGTGAAATTAAAAGATTTTTCAAAAAACCCAACTGCTTTTTCAAATTTTATAGCCTATGTCACTCCCACGATTAAGAGGAATCCAACGACACCTCATATGTCGAAATCCGTCGAACGGTTTAGGGCTGCAGGGCGTACCAAAGAATAAGGTCACATACATACGCTCGAAAAACATAACCCTCCTCTCCTTCAGCAGTCGGGTAAAAAAGCTTCCTTCCTTTTTTGTTTGACATTTATTTGTGCTCCACAAAACTACGTCACTTTTGTAGATTATCGGTACCTAGTTAATTACAGTGCTGTCAGAATGTATTGTACTTTTGGACCACGAACATAATATTCTAATTTTGTTTTAAATATTAGTGGAAAATGTTGTTGTTGTTTATGATTATGAGTTTATAACCGATAAGCTGACAAAACGACACCGAAAGAGACTCACTTTGTGTTTAGTGCGTCCCTGCCCCACTGATTGCCATATAAAGGAAACATATATACGTATATTTATATAGATACCATAGGCGAATACCATACCATAGGGTAATAATATATATTAGAAAAGTACACACTACGACAAAGTGCGTCTCTTTCGGCTCGCGTTATCAGTCACAGTAAGGCTTGAATCACACTGAAGTGGCCTGCGGTAACAGTCATTCGTTTTGTCAGTCAATTTAAAATCAAGTTTACTTTTGACCGCCTCGTCAGGGCACTCCAGTGTAATTCAGGCTTAAGAACTCCTGAGGGGTAATCACGTAACGCGCGTTAGGTAGATCCAACTGCCATTTTAGATCTACCTAACGCACGTACAATGCGTTACGTGATTGACCTGCTTTTATACATTGTATCTCCTAGCTCCAATGGTCGCATGAGACATCTATTCTGACGCGTAGTGACAGTGTTTTTTTTCATGGCCGTTACAAAGAGTGCCAGTGACACAAACGCGTATTCGGGTGCGTTCAAGTATCCCTATACAACTTTGTAGCTTCTTAATGAACCCGTGTACCCGGTCTGATTATATCAATACATGTATGTAAAAAGAAGTATCTACTTGCTTATGTGAACATTGGACGAATTGTCACAGTTAAGGATGACTCACGCTAGAGCAGGCCTTACACTCAGAGAAACATTTAAAAAAAACCCAAAAGCTTTTTTCAAATATTATATAAGCTATATAATATTTGAAAAAAGCTTTCGGGTTTTTTTTTAATGTTTCTCTGACGAGTCTTATGACACTCACACAATTCTGAAAAATCCAACGATACCTGATATATATCAAATACTATCAAGCTTGGACTATAGTCCGTGAAATATAATTTTCTTGTCCACATACATGCATACGCTCGAATAACGTAACCCTCCTTCTGGGGCAGTTGCGGAAAAACAGCCATTAATCCATGAAAAACGTAAAAAAATAATAATTAAATCCACTTATATGTAGGTACTCATGTGAAATGCGCCTGAATTGTTCTAATAAGTCAATCTGCTACAACGCAAAAAGCCCTGCCAAATGCTTGTCAAATAAGTTCAATGAGCGGCCGGCCCCAACCCCAACAGTCCTGGGAAACCTTCTGATTTATAATTTTGTCTGAACTCCGAAGATTCTTTCGATAATTAAGGCTGACTGACAAGCGGATTTCTTAAATTTAGTACTTTTTCTATTTGTTATTGATTTTCGTGAGTAAGTTGTAAGTCATGTTAATTGAACTTTATTTTATTCTTATCAACCACAACAATCTTGGCTGCCGAGGATTCTTTTCTCAACAAAGACATTTTTTTTTTTATTATGTCGATGATTCGCAAAACACAGACTAATGAGATGGGACGTATAAGGATTTCAAATGATACTGTTGTGTACATTTTTGAATTTAGTTATCTTTTGTAATTCATTACCCTGTACACGGTGCCCCGGGGGATTCCAAATAGCTGCGTAGTTACCTTGTCAAATGTATAAAATAAAATAATTATTGTACCTATAGAAGTAGATAAATAGTTCTTATAGATAAATATTATAAATATTATAAATAGAAGAGAGTAGAGACTGCTCGATCCCACAGTCAAACTGTGCAAACGGTTTTGCGGGATCCTGTACTTGTTTATGTTGTATTATTGTTTCTTTCTTTTTAAATAAATAAATAATAATAATAATAAATAGTTGACACAGTTTTCAAATGTGACGATAACCATTTCTAATAATTGGAATAATCATTTCTAATTAGTTTTAATGATAATACCTTTCTAAGAATACCATCAACAGATATTATACTCATGTGTATTCACTGCCTCTTCGTCTTTCCATAATACAGCAAACACAATCCAGATAAACCAGATCCAAGTACAATACTCGTAAACATGTTTTATAGGCTTATGAAGAAAGTATCGACAGGGACAATGACTCCTTCAGTAATGGTCATTGGGTAGTATATGGAAAACCATTGCTCAAATCCTAAACACTTTTAAATAACGATCAACTATCTAATCAATCATAAGATTCATTATAATTAGGTAGACCCTCCCTACTGTAATGTCAGCAAGGCGTCCAATATGCATCCCAATGACAAAAATATTAAATTGCCTACTAAAAAAATATTTAGTTACTAGACTACTTCGTTAGATTTGAAAGCTTGGTAGGTACCTTTAGTTTTAGTTACGTAGTACTGACGTAGATTCACAGTAGGGATATTTAGTTTATCGGTCGGCTTCAATGTTACTGTCGAAATTTTCCGAGTGCAATCAAACATTTACTGATTAACAACACCAATGTATAATGAAACGTTAGTTATTTTTATGCAAAATTACCAATGAACTTTGCATAAAAACGCTATACAAACTTTATCCACTGATTTCCTTTTATTTCATCTCAAAGACTCGGATTTACATAGCCTCGTTATTATGTGTTCAAACTTTCTGTAATTTATGACTTGGAAGTTCCAGGTCCTTGTTAAGGGAGTGAAAAAGAAGAACATTGCAAAAACCTGAAATGTTAACGCTTAAATAGTCTTTCAGGTTTTTAATGCATAATTCTTATATAGGCACATCAAACTCGCATTGCAAAAATGGTTCAAACCCATTTTTATAAAAAGGTTTTTAAAATTACAGCTTGTATAAAAACAAGCGTTGTTTTGTGTACTTTTAAGTTAGTTAATAGTATAAGAAAAACACCGCAGCACAAAGAAAAAGGTAAGTCCATTCGAACCGTGAAATCACAAAAATACATAAAAACCTTCACGTCGATTTGCCTTATTATGATACCTCCCATTTTTAGCCAACAAACAACCTGATCATGTAACAATGATTTGCTCGGGGAAAATCAGTCAACCTTAACAAAACTTCCCCAAACGAATATATTTCACTCGAATTACCCCGGCATTCGATAGAAGCCCTAAATAGGAACATACATTTTGCGCCCACGTGTTAAGAAGCCGGGAGTGATATGACAAATAATGCATGCGAGAGAACTTGTTAACATCTTATATAATTGTTTGTTCAGTCATGATACAAATAAAATAACCAACAAAATACATAAAATATGCTTACCATCATTCATAAAACTTAAAATGCCCCTGATAAAATGTGTGTTCGAATTTAAACTTTCGTGAGACATGTTGAAATAATGTTAATGTCGCCCGTAGTGACATTTAATACGTGAGTTGAAACATGTAATTATTAGCATTAAAATGTGTGTTGTCCCTTTCGTACGAACACAAAAATGTCAAAGCGGCAAATAAAGTCAAAACGGTACTTTCGCCTAAAAAGGATTCTTTTGTGATAATTTTCTTGCTCTCGTCTCGTCGACATGCAGCAATCGGTTATGAATGTTAACTTGAGGCCTTGTGCAGAATGCCTCGTTTGACTGACACGTGTGCTTTTCATAGTCATTTATTTAATGAGTAGTCCTGTTGTATTCTTATTTTCAATCTCCGGGGTAGAGTTCACTCACACACTCACAAGTCGTATTTTTCCATGAAACAACAATCTTAAAAAGATAAAGAATAAAGATATATGTATCTAAGAGAAAAACCAATTATGCTTCTAAAATTTGTAAAATATAATTTTTACATACTTTCCTGAAACTTGGCGTCTTAATTTCGTTTGTCCAAAAGCTTTCTTTCAACGGCAAACTTTAGCCAAAACAATCTCACTAATACCCTTTCGACATCGATTTCAGGGAGGTACGAAGATCAAGATTGTTTCCGCAACTTTTATGTTAAAGGAAATATTCTGAGTTGGCTATTAATATTTATTTTCTAAAGTATTTAAGTACAAGATGCTGACTAACATTAACTAAATTAAAACTAAGTTAAATCTAAAAAACGCCCTCGAGGCATTGTATCGAGGTTGCTGGCGGCATTTCCTTCCTGGATTGCAATGCTGATGCGTTGCGCGAGAAAGCCGCCAGCTCTTCGGTCACCAGTTACCGTTCTGTCAACCAGACGTTTCGCGATTTCCGCAAATAACTTTTGCGCACTGGGACCCCACGGACCGAGGGTCTCGACACCAAATTGTACAAAGTTGTACTCTCTGCCGAGGCCTCTATATTTAATTCGTTTCCTATTTTATTTCTAATTTAATTTGTTATATATTTATATAAAGAATGATATGAACACAAGGTCATTAATGTATTCCTTTTAAAGGCTCCGCGGTGGTGTCTATTGTGTGTGAGCGTGTTGTGGATGTTATTATGAGTAACGTTTCGAGACGCCTCCGACCCAGGGGTGCCGTAAATACTACCGGAAAAAATGAAACCTGTTTTCACTTGACGCTCTTTCAGCGTTAGCGTCAGTGTGCGAGACACGTGAAAGTTACAAAATTTACGCGTTAGCAAAATTATATACATTCGTGTTTGAAATGAATGGATATTATCTTACATTTCCTTAAATAAATAAATCAATCAGCCTTTAAATACGTCACACTGCTGGGCACAGGCCTCCTCTCATGGATAAGTATTTCCCACGCTGGCCCAGTGAGGTTTGGATACTTCACATTTAAATTTCTTCGCAGGTGTATGCAGGTTTCCTCATGATGTTTTTCCTTCATCGAAAAGCTAACGGTAAATATCAAATAACATTCCGGACATAAGTTCCGAAATACTCATTGGTACGAACCCACGACCGCCGTTTGACAGCCGCATGCCTGAACCACTAGGCTTACATGTCTTTCTTTACCAGATAAAAATGTGGTATTGACGTTTCTCGGAATAACTTGTGCAGCCTGGCAGCGGGTGAACGAATAAAAGAGAATACGTCATTATAATACTACTAAGTGTCATTCGTTCTACATGATTTAAGTAAACTATGCAATTATTATTAACAATTTTCCACTCATATATTATTAATTTTGATAATATATTTATCAAGAGAAGTTTACAATAATAATAATAGTAGCTATATGTGTTCAGAGACTAATACAGCTTTAGTCAACTGCCAACACCATTGAACTGGAGTATCAAATGGCGTATAAGTACGTATTATTTGCTACTAATTATAGGGTATTGACGGTTGACATAAATCGTCGTTCCCTGAAGTAACAAACAAATTGATGAATACTAAACCAAGTCCGCGTCAGTTCTACGATTGGGTCACGTCAACTGATATTCCACCTGTGGTGACTTTTAGTGCTCGCGCCTCACGCTGTTGACATCAGGCTGTTGTAGAAAAATTACGTTTTAAAAGGGTTTGTTGGTTATACGTGCGATTCAGGGTTTACCTAGACTGTTGAAATATTTTATAAGGATGCTTATTTTCGCCTCAGCGCTTGTGAATTCCGTACAACAGTTTATTATTGCAAAACTGCAATCATAAAACCATCTATAAAATATACTCAAAATATTAATTACTTTGTCAGTGAGGATAAAAAAGATCCGCTTTACATCTATACTTTTCAGACTAATTAATTTAACGCATAATCAACGTTGTTATCTAATGTGAAATAATATTTAGTATTCGTAAACACGAATGCTGTGCCTCAAAGTAACCGTGACACGTTACCTTATCGATCCGTCATTTAGAGGTAATTTATTTGGCAAACCTTGGTATTCTTTTAGTAGCGAAATGAGTCGCGTTCATGTTCTCACGTTACCAGCAATTTATTGTTGTTGACATTTCTCCGCCAAAACTAAAAGCCTTATTGGGGATTGTCTGGAAATAATAGCTTTTGCTCCCCTCCCTTTATCTCTGTGTGCCATTCGTAAAATTGTGTTTGATTATTGTTGTGGCGTATTAGGTTCCATAAACGGGATTTGGAAGAATAAATAAAAGCAAGTTCTGTCGGTAAATATTGCATAGGCACCAATTCTTTATTACACGTGTAGTAATATCGTTTAATTTTCGTTGCTTTGACATAGTTTGGTTGATAAATAATATGCAGAAAATACGAAAGAGTAAATTTTGGAAACCGGCCGAAATTGCATACTTACGTCTACTTTTATGTAGGTAATAGAATAATATAAGTATGGAGTATCATGCCGACTATTACATGTAATTAAAAGCCGTTAAAAGCCGTTAAATGCACATTCGGGTCCTAAATGTGCACTTTGAGATAAAAGCACCGAGTTTTTATTATTAACTAGCTTCCGCCCGCGACTTCGTCTGCGTGGACCCGGGATAAAAACTATCCTATATTTTAATCCAGGCTATAAACTATGTTCGTGCAAAATTTCATCGAAATCGGTTAAGCCGTTTAAGCGTGATTGAGTTACAAACTTCCAAACATCTAAACATCCAAATATCCAAACATATAAACATCTAAACTTTCGCATTTATAATATTAGTAGGATAGGAAACCTGAAATGCTCATGCTTAGCTTCCGAACTTATTCTTGCATTCTACTATTCTACTTACTAACTACAGCCTGAACTTCCTGTTTTTTGTCATATTTGAAGTTTGAGTCAAAGAAACACAGCGCAGGAAGCACTGCGAATATTCATAAACTTGAAAAAAGGTTGTTTGCCCGAGGTCCCACACAATTGGTGTTTGCGTGGTCATCCTAAATACATAATATTTAATGGTAGATTATATTTCGACGCAAACAGAAAGCCGAGAATGGTCGCGATAAGCGTTGCGTAACGTCGGTATGTTAGAAATATTTTTATCTCTGTCATTAGTCGTGATTAACGACGCCAGAGAAGGCGAGCATCGTCACGGTATTAATGGGTCCGGCATTGTGGCCGACGATTTCTCTAAATCACACGCATTGTGGCACTGGACTCTGCCGAAAAACCATTTATGATACATTTGGGCTAAATTGTACTAATAATCGTATAATTTTATGACACAACACAGACTGATAGGATCCATTATTACTTGCACACGAAATAATTTGATAACTATGCAATATGTTCGTTGAATTAATCACAAATAAGGAGGTTTTGCAAGTGCAAGTTCTAAAGGAAGTTTCATAAACTCTCTTATGGCTTTTATCATCCTTTAAACACAATGGCATGTTACACTTAGCTACGTGTAAAGCACATTCATCTTCATTACTGCGACAGCATCTCTTTCAACCCTAAGGCTTTATCGTAAATCATACGGTAACTTTTATACAAACAAAAGATCATTTTTAATTAAATGTCTATGTAAGATAGTATGTTTCTCACATACATAATATTCCGTAAGCCCACTCCCAATATACTTACGTCTCATGACAACATGATAAAATGCATGGCAGCAGATCGAGAAAGTTGTTACTAAGCTAAAGTGGCCACCTTTGGCACCGTCTGTCAAGTACTTCCGGCCATTTCAGGACTGACAGACTTAGGTTTACTCTCTTTACGATTAAAGTGCTAAATTATGCCACATGTCTCGTACTGTTGTCACATGACGTAAATATACCTACCCATACAATTTTTTACCGGAAGTGAAAGATTTTCAATTTTTCGGCCAATAAAAAAAATTAAAATTTCTTCCTCAGCACTACTTTCTGGACCTGCTGCCATGGATTTTATCATGTTTTCATGAGACGTAGGTATACTGGGAGTGGGCTTACGGCCTTTACCTAGCTTCCGCCCACGTGCTCGTCTGCGTGGACCTGGAATAAAAAATATTTTATATTTAAACTCAGGCTATCTTCGTGCAAAATTTCACCCAAATCGGTTAATAAGCCGTTTAAGTGTGATTGAGTAACCAACTTCCAAACATCTAAACATTCGCATTTTCATATTAGTAGGATATGGCACTGTCCCGGGTGGCATATCGGGTTGGAATAGCATCACTCCTTTTCTTCCCGTCGGTGTCTAAGAGTCGACTCTAATCAAATAGTCGCCTACGGGAATAGGGTTGAAGTGTGTTGTGGGCGAGTATAAAAGCAATATCATATTTTCCCATGTAAACCTACAATTGCTAGACATTTAATTATGCGTGATTTGCTATCTGCCTACCCTATGTGGGAATACGGGGGGTGGTTTATGCACGTGTGTATGTGACTAATGTTGGTAACAAAACGAAGGAAACATTAACTAATTTCCTTCTAATAGTTCCTCAGAGAGTGCAGCTAACAAAATAATTCTCAGTATTATACGACGCGGAAAAGGATTACGACAAAGTCTCTCGACTGTTATCCTCACGAGACCCGATAGTCCGGTGATAAGAATCACACGCGAGTCTCATAACATAACGATTCAACACAAGAAGACAAGTATCTATTCTCGTAGACAGCAAGATAGCTTCAAGTTCCTGGAAACAACATGGTAATCTCTTGATGGAAATACTATAAATGTGAAAAATGGTATTAAAAACAATCTGCTTACTAAATACAATATTTTTAATGAAAAGAAAATGTATACATACACATTTTGTATATATTCAATTGCACTCAGCTTGTATAATGTAGACTCTGGACTAATAATACATCGTGCCGCTAAAATCGAATTGTAATTGAATTATTATAAATCAAATATATCGTCCTGTAACTCGTGTACCCATGAAGCGAGCCTTATTGAGCTTACTATATAGATAAGGACCGTATCGAAAATTATGGAAACAAGTTTGTAAGGGTAAAAAAAAGAGGTTGCAATATTTAGAATTTTCTTTCATATGTCAATGTGACAGGTATATATTCAATTATTGGAATTTAATATAAAAAATAACACAATTCTTCTAATTTCCAAGATGAAGGGTTTATCAGATAAAAAACGACTTTCAATTGTGACCAAATACTGCAAGGGATCGGGTATGTCTATGAGAAAGATAGCTGCAGAGGAAGCAGTTAGCCTGAAAGCGGTTTATAATACCATCAAACGATTCGGCACGAATCATACTTTAAAAGATTTGCCTGGTCGTGGCAGAAAACGCGGCCCTTTGCGTCCTAATTTGGACAAGAAGATATGCGAACAGTTTTCCCGGAAAAAAGACATATCCATTCGGGATTGTGCGAAAAAATGCCATACTACTATAGGCATGGTCCAGCGTGCCAAGGAGCGGAACTTGTTGGTAACATATAAAAAGCAAAAACAACCGAAACGCAGCAAAACCCAAGAGTCTTCCGTCAAAACTAGGGCTCGGAAGTTATAAGACCAAAATTTAAGTAAAAATTACCAATGCATCATCATGGACGATGAAACTTATGTCAAACTTGACTACAAAACATTGCCTGGGCCGCAGTTTTATACAGTAGAGAGAGGAGCAAAGGTCCCTAAAGAAGACAAAGCTATTTTTTGCGAAAAGTTTGGCCAAAAAGTGATGGTTTGGCAAGCTATTTGTCAATGCGGCATGAAAACGTCTCCGTTCTTCGTAAAGGGCAATTTAAATTCCGATATTTACAGGAAGGAATGCCTTCAAAAGCGAGTGCTGCCACTCATTCGCAAGCACAGTGGCCGTGCATTGTTCTGGCCTGATTTAGCTGCGTGTCACTATGCTCGCCATGTACTGGACTGGTATAGAGAGAATAACGTTGAATTTGTTGCGAAAATGCATAATCCCCCGAATTGCCCTGAAATTAGACCAATCGAGAGATTTTGGGCTCTGATGAAGGCAAGGTTAAGAAAACATGCCAAACCAACTGATAACATCGAGCAATTCAAAAAAGACTGGATTCGTACCCAAAAATCCTTCAGTACAGTTGCTGTCCAGAAGTTAATGAAGAATATTAAAAGTAAAGTCAGAAAACTAGCAAAGGGAGGCAATAAATAAAAAAATTGACACTATTATTACATCGTTTGAAGATTTAAGAATCGCATTATTTTAGTTTTTTTTTTTGTAATAAAGGTTTTTACGCACATTACACCATAATACTTGTTTCCATAATTTTCGATACGGTCCTTAGGGCTTACTAGATCTGTATAAGATTGCCCCCTAAAATTAATTTCAATATATAATAAATAATAATAAATAAATAAATATTAGGGGACAATCTTACACAAATCGACCTAGTCCCATAGTAAGCTCAATAAGGCTTGTGTTATGGGTACTAGACGACGATATATTTAATAGATATTAATACTTAAATACATAGAATACATCCATGACTCAGAAACAAATATTCATGCTCATCACACAAATATTTGCCCTTACCGGGATTCGAACCCAGGACCTTCAGCTTCGTAGGCAGCGTCACTACCCACTAGACTAACCGGTCGTCATATATACGGTCGGTATATATAATACGTATTTATTCAAATATCAAAAATTAGCCCACACGAGAGTAATGTAAAAATTGTCTGCGCTTGCAATATAAAATTAACATTTTGTCAGCACTTGAATTTGTCAAAAAAGAATACTTACACTATTGTCAAAATTCTGTGTAGAAAATGAGTGTACCTAATACATGTGAAAAAATCAGTGGCAAAGTGTGAGTGTAGTAATATTATAAGCTACACGCACATTTATTTGCTCGCAGGTATTTTTATATGTTGCAGATTTTTTTAAATTCTGTTCATCATTGACGGTTTTTTTATACTTATATGCCTTTGCGTATTATCGTATACAAATAGGTTCAATTTGGATATATTACAATATATTACACATTAATAACAGACTGCCCGCCGCGTATAATGAAGCGGTAAATAGCAGCTTCCTCCGAAAATACACTGGGACGTTTCATCTGTCCTATAATGTCACATATTAAAAATGAAAGTGAAAGTGAAATGAAAAATATAGTTTAAACAATGCCGAAAATGGAATCCATTTTCTCTAGTAGTCTCGGTTGTATTTTACAAAATCGTTCTCACAACTCGGACGGTCAAATATTTTTAGCCGTGCCGAGGTAAGCTTTATCCGCTTTCTAGTACAGAGCAGTATTTATACAGGTCACACCAGGGAGCCCAGACTATAAGCTGTGATATATCTCCTCCGAACTGCACTGAATGGGGTTAAGCGATCTCGGAATGGCGGAAAAGCGGTGTTCAGTTTAGAAATTAGAAAAACCAATTATTTAGAAAGGTATTGCAGACGCCGCCAAGCTTTTCAATTTTTAATGTTATTGCCAATTTGGTTCAAAAGCAAACGTATTGCCGTATCCACAATAGCCATCGAATAAATGACTTCCAAACGGTTTGTTTAGGTACCGTGGAGCAAGTAATAAATTACAAAGTAATAAACCGATCCGAACAAGAATTTGGACCCAAGTCAAAAGTTAGTCTGCCCTTGTCAGTCTTAACTGCTTAGTCTCTATCGAAGACCCGATGCCATAAATAATGTAACAAAAGAGATATAAATATAAACATCGATCATAACGGCTGTAGGAATCGACGGCAGTAATGGAAACAACAGATATATTTCTCTTTGGAACCGAACGGGGCCCGTCAAGCACAATGCTTTATGAAAAACTGAAGACGAGTTGCTATCTTCCGGTCAGGAGAGAGAAAAACGCAATTTCGTATTCAAGATCACGAAGACGACAAAAACATCGCCGTCTCGATTCGCACTAAGTCTTCTACAGAACGACCCTTAGCGTAATTGGAGGAATGTAATGTAATCCATCTCTACGTCAATACAATACAATCCTTCTAATGTACGAGGGGCGTCTGAAAAGTTCTAAGCCTAAGGTATTTCGAGGTTATATATGCGTTTATGATACTGGCCACTAGAAAGGCCATTTAAAAACCAATTATTAAAAAATAACATGTCATGTTTTTATCATTCTGTTTCGAGATATTCAACGGAAAAGTACATCATGTGTGAATTACCAACGAATATTACGAAAATTGAGCACCGTGCTGTAATTAAATTCCTTACAAAAAGTGACAAATCACCGCAGTGTATTTTTGAGGAAATGGCTATTATTTACGGTGATTCTGGGCCTTCTTATGCCACGGTCAAAAAGTGGAGTCGCTTATTTAAACTCGGACGGGAATCGATCGAAGACGACCCCCGCTCAGGGCGGCCAATATCGGTAGTGACCGAAGAAAACGTGGCAAAAGTCAAAAAGCTGGTATTAGAAGATAGAAGAATGAAGGTTTGGCAAATAGCTGAAGTCTTAGGTATTAGTAAAGAAAGAGTCGGAGAAATTTTACATGAACATTTGTACATGAGTAAAGTCAGTGCTCGTTGGGTACCGAAAATGCTAACGGCCTTCGATAAAGTACGTCGTGTGGAAACTTCTCGGGCGTTTTTAGAATTGTGCGAAGATGATTTAGATGAAGTTTGTTCCCGAATAGTAACTGTTGATGAAACATGGATCAGACAGTATGATCCGGAGTGTAAGTCTGAGTCGATGCAGTGGATTGAAAAGGGTGAAAGGCCGCCGAAGAAATTTAAAGTGCAAAAGTCGGCCTCTAAGTTAATGGCTACGGTATTTTGGGACTGTGATGGCATTCTTTTAATCGATTATTTAGAAAAAGGCTCTACGATAAACGGAACTTATTATGCAAATCTAATAAGACAGGTGCGACAAGCCATAGTTGAGAAAAGGCGGGGTAAACTAAGGAAAGGCATTTTGGTTTTGCAAGACAACGCACCCGTTCACACCGCTAATGTTGCGAGGCGTGCTCTGAAGGAAGTTGGTTTTGAGGAAATTGACCACCCACCCTACAGCCCAGATCTAGCCCCAAGCGATTATTTTCTATTCAATAATTTGAAGAAAGAGTTGAGGGGAAAGCGATTTAGAAGTGACGAAGAGATGAAGGCGGCGGTACAGGAGCATTTTGAAGGGCAAAATAAAGATTATTTTTTGAATGGCCTAAAAGCACTGTATAAAAAATGTAAAAAATGCATTGATTTAGGAGGAGACTATATTGAAAAATAAACACAAGTTCATTTTTGTAAATTGTTTTTTTCTATCTTAGGCTTAGAACTTTTCAGACGCCCCTCGTAAGACGGAATAAATCGCTACTGAATCTCATAAAGATGAATGTTTGTCTTACCATCGGAGAAGTACCAATTTCTAATATCCACATACATTTTCTACCGCATGCGGAGGCACGATCCGACGTTTATTAAAATGAAGGTTATTTAGAATGGCATACCCTTTCCTGAATAGATACGTTGGTCGATTACTTTTACTCTTGGGTTTTATTCTAGGATCACTAAGACGATAAAATTTAACTAAAACATATCGGTAATGGTGCCATCGTTCCTGCTTAAGTGTAACCAAATGATTGCGAGAGCGAGAAGCGTTTATAAACAGTATTTATTTTATAAACGCGCTTTATGAAATGGAAACATGATTAACATGATTACACGCAGAGGGCGTACAACGAACTTCGTGTCCAATACAATAACGCGTTCCGGGTGCTGATGGGGCTGCCGCGATGGTGTAGTGCGTCCGGCATGTTTGCCGAGGCGAGGACGGATGGCTTCGCGGCTGTGATGAGGAAGAGGTGCGCCTCGCTTCTGTCTCGTTTGCGCGGCAGCCCCAACAGCATCCTGAGCGTGTTCGCTTATCGCTGGGACAGTCCTATGTTGGCCCGCTGGACGTCCATGCATATGTAGATAAAGGCGCGCGCACAAGTTTTCTAGACCCTAAGTTGTAGCATTATTGTTAACTAACACTCACTTAGTTCTTAAGTTAATTATCTTTTACTAACAAATGTGTATGGAAATAAATGTTTTATTATTATTATTATTAAAGCTCATTTATACAAATTGGCTATAAAAAGAGATTATTTAAAATGTTTATATTTTTTCAGTATAGTCGGAGAACACCTAAATGGAAATGTAAATCGAGTCCAACCCTTTTGTTAACGATAATGAGTAGGGAAACGGCATCGTCCCAAAACGGAATGTCATGCCACCAATTAGGGAGGAGCTGCCCGGCCCCGCTCACGTCGAACTATGCGGAGCATTCGAACAGACATTTGTTACCGATGTCACGGGTCTAATTGAAGTGGTCAGTTAGCTGCGACAGTAGCTGTAGGCAGAACGACCTCCGAGCGATTGTTACTTGCACAATTACGTTAAATGACACGACAGTGACTTTCTGCGCACGAGTATGCTCAAATAATAGGTTCGATTAAGCGAATATATGCAGCGATACAATAAAACTCGTACAAGTGCGCCTGCGAGCGACACGCAGATTGGATAATAATACCCAATCGGTGTCATATAGTTTGATTGGTTGCAAAGTAACAAGCACTGTTAACTGTACTGTTACATTATACAGTACTCGATTAAGGACCCTGTCTTGGTTCGACATTATTCGACCTCAAAGATGTGACTGACCTGTTTCATTATGTTTTAATATGTCTGAAACTCACGGAAGTTTTAAGTATTTTATTGATGATTCAAAATATGAAACTATAGATAATTATGTTTGATTCTCTCTTGCAAATTTACATTAGGCGTATAGATATAATATGGATAAAAAAAAATGTTATCATAAAAAAAAACGCTTAAAAGATAAAATTGAAGGTGGGGTTGATTCAGGAGTTCTTGCGAACAAAGTATGGACCAAAAGCTAGTAAATAATATAACGGATAACTCGCTTTTTACAATGTGTTATATCAACAAAGTATAAATTATTTAATTGCTAAAGTAGGTTCTGTATACTATATATATATATATATATACCCTATCAAACGCCGACAGCAAACAGGAAAAGAATTGTAAAGATCAAAGGCATCAGAAGCTGTCTAGTTTATGCCAAAAGCGGCAGATTCAATATGAAACGTCATTTGCGTTCTTTAATAGCCTGCTTTGTTGTCTTAGGCACCTTTGGACTGTACTCACTAATAGGTATATAATGTTTTATTCGACAATAGCCTTCACCTCAAAAACATACTTTTTTATTGTTTGCCAAGAGACAACCTTTTGATTCCCTTGCAAGTGTCAAAATATGCGGCAATATGCGGCATCGAAGGCCATATCTTTTATTTGCGCTCACAGATCACTTAACCTATGGTCTGTGTTTGCGCTACACGCGTTAGCTGACAGTATGTCGAAGGCGGGCCATCCGTAGGCTTAACAACACTTAATAGACAGTACTGTCGACGAACGTTAACCTTATTCCATATGACTAATCGTCATGCCATTTTAAGAAAAACTATTTAACAACGCACCAGCCAACGCATAAACAATTAGTATTGTTATGTTTGAAAAGCACATAATGATCAAAATAAGTAAAACTAGTACTTACAATGAATGATGGGATGGGGATTCTCTTTGATATTCTAGAACTAGATAACTGAAGAAACCTAGACGAATTTGTCAGTTACTAATGTACAGTCGACGTTATAGATATCTCACACTTGCACTTTATTCCATTGAAAAAAGTTCCTACAGACTGCAGGTTGATTTTAATTTCAAAATCATATATTTACGCATTCCCAAAAAAAATGGGTTTGACAGAAGGACAATGAAGCGATGAGAAGTTCTTTTTTCGTTTTAGAAACATAACGCTAAAAAGAATTAGGCGATGGCCCAAAGACCAGGTTAACAAATCATTTCATTTAAGTAATAAGTACGATTATTTATAATATAAGTAGATTATATTAGATTAGATTTCTTTATTTCATAATATAAAAATACAATACAAATTACTCTTGGTCAATTTACACGACTTGATATTATGATCGTCAAATAAAAATAAACCTTGAATAAAAATTAGGTACATGTTATCAATGTCAAAATTACATGTTTTTTTTTTTACTAAAATAAGGCATCCCAAAATAAGTTCGTCAAAAAAGTAAAATATATTATTAAACAATAAAAATAAAACAATGTTATGTTATTATTTATGTTATTCATGCACTAGGCACATTAAAGATAAAACCGTTTAATTAAATGGGTTGATAAATGATAAGTGGTAATTGTTTATGAAAAAACTATTTCAAATCATTCTATGAGTGTTTTGACGTTATAGACATGAATTGTTCGAGGTATGCACATTACCGTGTTCCCGAGTCAGAATTAATAAGATAACATCTCTGTTATGCCGAGAAAATCAAGAGTTTTATACTAGAATAATTAAAGCTTTTCATAGCAGCTTAATAAATATTACCCCACATAGAACGGTACTTTGAGCGACAAATCAAATCGAGTTTTCAAAGATATGTTTTTACTCAGTAGCGTAGTTGAAAAAACAATCATACGGAACAGAGTTTAAGTAAAAATATACATTGTAACTTTACAAAATTACTCTTCTGACGTCACCGCGAGTTATTATACTAATTGCTAATGTAAAACGTCTGTCCGCAATAAAATCTACGAGCCTAATCTACCGATCTAAATCTGTAGCAAAGAGACATTTTATTTTATCTTATAAATTGCGATTTCCGGATGCCCAAGGAACGTTTAACTCCGCCGCAATTTCTCAGTGCACCAACTACACTGCATTTAAATTTATCGAAAGCGATGTAGCTGATTAAAACTCTACTAACATTTTTGGATATCAACTAGGAGGGGAAACATTTTGATGCAGTTTCGAAATTGCGTTCTTTGAAGTGTTCGGCTGTGGTCGAGGACTACAAATAGTAATCAGGTGGCCAATCTGGCACTAACACTTTGCATTCCAATATGATTTCTTTTTCGTTTCCACGCGCGTCGAGCAGTAGCAATAGAACAAGTGCGGGCAACACATTTATACCAAATTGAAATGCGACATGTCAGTGTCAGATTGGCTTTAAAATGTGCTACAAACAGATTGTGACTCTAAAATTATCTCTTTATTTTGGTACAAACAGTAATTACAAAGAATTACATTTTATGCATAGCATTACATTAAAATTTAATGTCGACAAAAAAGTACCGAAAAATATGGTAGATACGTTGCAACGGATCTGGGGTATGTAAAGTAAACGACAAAAACAAAAAAAGTAGGATTTGGGTGGAACTACATCAGGGACGTGATATCTAGCATAATATAATAATAATAATATTATTTATAACATATTGAATTTGGTAAAATAATGGCACGGAAACCAATTTTTGCAAGATTTATTCTAGCTCGTCTCTTAATAGGTTTTCCAGTTTTCACCAACACAGCTACCCGTATGTTGGCTAAACCTGGTCTAATGATAAAGCCGTGAATCATTTGGGCATATCTATCGCTTTAGGTATTTATCTACACTAATCTACACTAATATTAAAAAGAGGAAAGATTTGATTGTTTGTTTGTGTGTTTGTATTGAATAAGCTCCGAAACTACTGTACCGATTTGAAAAATTATTTTACCATTAGAAGCCGAATATATCCCTGATGAACATAGGCTACTTTTTATCGCGGGAAAATGCTTCATTCCTACGGGAAAACGGGTAATCCGTGCGAAGCCGGGCCGGGCTGCATAGTCTGTTTATAAAAACAAAACATTTAATTCCCTCGTGCATGGATATTTGGGGAATCATGATGTAAGTCGGATCTCCCATCATGAATATTTTGTATGTACAGTTTTATGTAATCTATTCCATATCCTACATTAGCGTGCATTAGGATTAACCATTAGGAACCTACCACAACCCTGCACGTGTCCCCTGGGTGGTGCTAAATTAACGACAACACTCACACAGATGAATATTCGCCTATTCTACAGATAGCCATACGATTAAATAAGTATTAGCGCGCAAATCCTGCTCAGTGAAAAAGGCCAGCGGGCGTAGCAGCCATTTTATCACTTATCGCTGTGGATAAGACATCTGTCACGTTTTCTGTGAGTGCGAGAGTGACGGATGTCGTATAGATAACGATAAGTGATAAACTGGCAACCATGTACAACCGCTGTCAAAATGTACTCTCTGTAATGCCTCCACTTGCTTTGATTATTTTCTATTTATCCGCCGCGGTATCAAAACCTCACGTATATAGAAAGAGTCTCCCTCAAAACTTTTGTGTCCCTCAAAACTGTATGCTATTTTACCGGTATATTTTTGAAAATATGCTTTCCTGATTCATCAGATCGTTTCGTTATTCGATTCAAACTCATTACGCACACTCGCAGTCTTGAGTAACTGCTGACTTCATTATAAAAAGAAAACCAATTGCATAGGTAATCCCGGTCTGAATTGATGAATTAGTAATACCTACACAGTAACCATTTAATATTTTTTTAATCTTTTAAAAGGTTTTTTGTAATCAGCACGGCATCTATCACTGTTTCTTTACTTCTAAGAAAGCCTTTAATTGCAAATAACAAGGTAAGTGTGTTTAAAAGCAAATGCTGAGTTGTATATAAAATACTAGTTACCCAAAATCAAGTCCAAAAATCATACCTTATGTAAAAGAAAATAGTAACTAAGCGGTAGATTTGCGTGCTTATTTTTGGTTTGGTTTCTCTTTTTACTAATATCGTATACATAGTATTCTTGTCTCTGAATAAGTTAACTCAATCAACGAGTGTTGGTTCTTGTTGAACTCGTCCACTGTTACGCTACACCGCACCCAACTGCGAAGAAACTAGATTGCGTATCAAACTATAAACCTATACGTTCTCTCTATTCCATGTTGAGATTGACGCCTTTGCTGTGGTAGCCATTATAGCTCCATGCGTCCTCCCACCCAATCGGAGGTAATCATTCATGGCTAATCCAAGCTCGGGGTAAACCAGAGCTAACGTTCGATAAGCTTTATATCACGAAAGGGGTTCATATATTGACTTAACTAATAGTTTAAGTATTCATGCAAAGTCACGCCGTCCATATTCCGGTAAGCATACAGCTTTTCCTTCTTCCGAACATTTACCCCTCGCATGCTTTCCGCGTCACATGCTTGCCAATTACAAGCGGAAATCTGACAATATTTGGTTTCTCTTGTCAATTATAAAAATAAGAAGTAGATTAATACTTACTTTCTTATGGTATAAGTTAATATCAACACCAACGCAGGATTATTGATGATTTGTAATAAAATTTCAATGTTTTGCTACTCATTTTGAACCTAGTTTTATAATTTTAATGTTAATTATTTCCTTACAAGTAAGCAATTACTCGCAATTTTATTTGAATGTGCAACGTAGAAAATAAAAAGTAATACTACAAGTAGTAAAAGGTACTCTTGATTTTTTATAATAAGTACTAGGTACTTATATTAGATTTAAGTGCTGCTGAGATTTTCTGCGAAGACATGAAAATAAACACTCGTAATGAGGGTAATAATTAAGGCGTAGGGATGTGACCGCCGTATCGCCCACCAGTTTAGTGGTACAATCAGTCAACGTTAGGCAGCTTGTGGCGGGCTGTTAGGGAGAGTAGAAAGTCTACGTACTCGAATCTGAGTGCTGCTGGGGGTGTCCTGTGATCAGGTTGAGCCGACCAGTTGGATAGTTGGAAAGAACTTCCCGACCTGGCTTCCCATAACGAATGACAAGAGCTGATGCTTGAGGGTAGACGTGGACACCTAAGTGGCGAGTGGCTAATGTGGCTATACGTTTGAAGTGCAGTGCCACCTCTCTACCCCCTCAGCTCTATGACCAGGGTTACCCTAAGGCCAGTTTTAATAGCGCTATTCCGTTTTAAGTTGATTACATTAATTGAAATAAGTATACTAACAGTTTGAACTTTTTTTAATACATTCAAGCAGCAACTCAAAATTTTGCATGATTTACTGGTAAACTAAACAATGGAATGTTTCATGGGCTATACTGGACATAACATCCGCATTAATTGGTTCTTAATATATGTATGATTAAGTTTTATACCAGTTAATAGTGTTCACACGGATGCATGGGAAATTAAACTACCTATTCGTTATCTGGGAACACTCGGTTGCGACACCTGCGCCCGAGATTCACGCTTGACGGAAAACACAATATCTACATAGCTACTTATTGCACCAGTTTATGCCATTTTGCATGATTAAATCGGTATCATTTAACCAGTTCCTATTAACTGCTAAAGCCACTTTTATAACATCGTAAAGAAAATATAAAACTTCCATCTCTTTCTAACACCATGATAGAAAGAGACGCACGGTTTACTTTGCCTATATTATTTGCCAAGCCCGACCACGACAAATTCACAAGTATTTCATGATATACAAAATGCTTTAAACTGCTGTAAATAACATGCCCATATTTTCAGAGAGTTACTGATGCCAGGAATCGCTGGAAGTCAATATACTGTTATTAAGGGGCTCCTAGCTCCCAATGACCTTAGACCTATAACCGACGGTTTTTTCGTGTTTCTTATGGCTTATCGTATTAACGACAACGAGGTTTATCGAAATAGTATTTAGAAGTGCATAAATAACATACTAATATCGAAAATAGAGCTTTTTTGGACAATGTTTGAATAAATCATAAATATTTATATATATTATTTTCAAAAAAACTCTCGTGCATATGTAGATAAAGGATTGAAGAACCGATAAGTGTTTGTGCCATAAATATATCTATAGTTTTTACGGAGGAATATCAACTCAAAACTCGTCAAAACTAGCGCGTGGAGCCCCTTAAGTGAGCATATATTCCGAACAAACAGGGGGCCCAACACCAACAATTTACGGCCCTCAATCGCCAAGCAAGTGGAAACGTGTAAACGGGGCACGAACAAGTCGTCGACCTGGAAATCTTACAACGGTTTCGGACCAAAGATTAATTAGTCGGGGTAAACATCTCGACTAATCTCGTAATCAGCGTGCAACTGACTGAAATAAATAAATTATCTTCGTGGGCGAAAATGCCATCTAAATCTCCACAAATTTACTTCTTGTAATAATTTCTCCAGTGCGCTGCTCAGTCGTGGGAAATCGTGCATTTGGGCGGGCGTTTGAAGAAATACGAGAAATCGAAGAAATAGGATAGTTTCGGGCTTCGGAAAATGGAAGAGCAAAACAACGAAGCGAAACAAGAAGTAAGTTTGTCTTGTTTCATGCACTGGTTTTGTCTTTGTTCCTGTTGTCTGTGCTTTTAAAGTTTATATATATTTAATAATATAGCATTTTTTATTCAACTTAATTTAATTTCAGTGTATCAAACTATTATTAATGTCGAGTCGATTAACCTTGAAAATACGAATGTTTAGCTAATTTTGCAACTTGTTCTGATATTTCTACCTGTAAATTATAATTATATCCTATTAACGCAGATAAACCTCTGCTATTTAAATCATTTGGATTACATCAATTCCAAGTTTTTAACTAAAATTCTCTCTCGTACCCGTTATCTGCTAAATTACCGCCTGCAAAAGAGAAATTAAGTTCTAAAAGTTAAAACGTTTTACAGCTTGAAAATAGAGTGCTTCAACGTTTTACGGATTGCCAGCAGTGATATAATAACTTGATTATGTTTTTAAGAACAAGCCTAAAGGCGAACGGCGCCGCAGTCGTCCCGACGACTTACAGGACGAAATAAAGAAATTCAAAGAGAACCTCCTCCAGTCCGCGGCGACAGGCACTGAGTAAGTTGCAGGATAATAAAACTAGCTCGAAATGAGACAGACATTACAAGGAACTGAAATTTATTAACTGCTTTCTGTGAATGCAGGAAACTTGGAAGATGGAAGTTTCCCTCTTACAATTAGGAACATACTATTATATGGCGTTTGGTTCAGTCTTCATCACACATTTTAAATACTATAAAACGAGCTAAGTACCACACAAAAAGTAAATCAGGATAGTGTAACTTATATGCTCTACCCAGATTAGTTATTTTTTGGCGTGTTTCTTAACCGATATTGTTTTTTTATTATATAACGCTTTTCTGTACCGAAAGGCGCGGCATGGGTAGGCCTCCACAAGGTAGAAGTGCCCTTGTGGCCTATTTGCAGAATAAATAATTGATTTGATTTGATTTGATTTGAGAATGATGACCTGGTAAAGGATGCGGGAGTCTGCTGGATGCGGGTGGCGCAGGAGTCACTTTGGCACTCTTTGGGGGAGGCCTATGTCCAGCAGTGGACGTCTTTCGGCATGATGATGATGAACGCTTTTCTGGACTCATAACAAAATGACAAAGTATATCATAACAAATACAACATATTAAAATAATTCCTAGACTTAAGAATGAAAATAGTATCAATAATAGTTGTAGTAAATATTTTATTGAAAAAACGAGGAAACATTGTTAAGTAATGATTGTATTTATTAATGGAAAGCGTGCCCGGGCGCCCTATATAAACGTTCAACGTAAAGGATATTCTTAATTTCCGCCCGGGCCACGGCTTCGCAATGGCGCCATTTTCATTTTGTTGTAAAATGATTTTATTGAGAGCTTATTGAAATAGAGTCAGAATATAAGAATGCTTTAGGGGTTCCTACCTCAACTTAATCACCTCATTTTTACAAGCTTTTATTTAACTTGACCAGCTGTTCGTTTGTTAGTATGTTAATGTCGGACAAATCTTGAAACTGAATATTGAATTAGTTGACCTCAACCGATTGAGCTGAAATTTTGTGTATAAGTATGGTTTGGATAACAAAACAATATTATGGTAGGTGACCATGGGAATTAAGTACTTAACCGACGTAAACCCGTTGAGTTTGGGCTCGTTAGAATCGTCTCAATGAGCAGTTGATGACGGTATACAGAAAAGTAAAAGCTTGTACCTAAATTAAAATTTGAACATAAGCTTATAGATGTATCTCTTTTAGATTTGACATGGCAAGTAAAACCTACAAGCCTACTACGTTACTAATTAATTTTGAGACTATCTCGCTCATGGAAAGAGGGCTCACCCGTAAAGAGTAGGTATCGTGACATAAGGGGATACACTAAATCGCTTGCACCAAGAAGCTTGCATTTTGAAATGTCAAAAATGTATTTCGATCGAATGCACGCTGAGATAGATGAAACTATTTAAAAGTTTGCAAAAATTCTCAACGTGATTTTACGTATACGCTTTACGCATTAAGCGGTGTTGGCAGAAACAGCATGAGAGTTTAGATAGTTAGAAAAAATATTATAACTTTATATATATATTACAATTACGAGCCGAAAGATGTTCACTGCTGGACATAGGCCCTCTCTGCCATATGTTTCGTACCTAATTGTGAGGTGCTTTAGTTGTATCTCCCACCAGGTCCATACTGTCGGGCGGGGACACGCTGTCGCCGCCGCCGCGATCCCGCTCCGCGTCCAAAGCACGGGAATCCCTTTGTGTGCCGCCCAACGTCCTCGCCGAGATGGACGAGACAAAGTTGTTTGAGCTTAAGGAGGTTTGCACATTTGTATTACTTGTGATACGACCGCGATGCAGATAGGTCATATACCGACTAATAAACAAAACATATGAGGGACATATATTTTAAAAAGATAAAGAAGGATACAGGCGTTTAATTTTCACGCACAATCATGATAATTGCGATGTAGTTTTGGCCCGTTTTTTAAATCTATAATGAGATAATAAACTTTATTATTTACGAGTACTTTATCGCAAAAATATATAAATAATCTTTCTACTGCAGGAATGTAAATTGATGTTAATGTGATACTGAAATTATTCATTGAATACTGTTTTGAAAGAATGATACCTCGCCGATATTTTACGCCGGTTTTTCTCGTGGCATAGGTTTTCTTTCCGAACCGGTGATAGTTTATCGACATTCATAGGTGCGTGTAATATACCAAAATTCAAGAAAAAAATACTTTGACTCTTTGAATTTTTTTTTTATTCGTTTGTGTTTAAACTGTTTGTTGCCTTAGTGCCTAATTTAAGAAATACTTTAAGACAGGTAACACTAATATTAGTAATAAAACATTATGAAGCTGCTACAAAATCTATTAAAACCCACAATTGATCTTTAATAAAATGAGTTTGCAGTTTTTCTGCATAAAGCTACGTCTACGAGAACACGTTACTTAATTTTTCACGGTTTTGCACATAAGGCTCTTGATTTCCATGTTAACTGTGTTAAAACGTTAATACAGCTCTTTGTAGCTGCAGTTAACCTTTTTAGCTGCTGCACTTTAATTTTCTTTCCGAAGCTTTCTAAAGTTATTTTGATAAAGTTCATTAAAATGTGATGACATTGCCAAACTATGCAAGCCTCCGCATGATATTATAAACTTGGGGTTGGTTTCAATGCAATAAACATTCTTAAAAGAGTCTCATAAGACTAAACACAGGTATTGCATATAATTTACATTTGATGCGCATCCTGGTTCTAATAAGTTAAGAACTGATTCTGATATGCCTTGTCAATTATTAATCTTGATATACGCTAGGACGGGGGACAAGCATATAGCCTGCCTGGTGACAACCTATGCCCGTTAGCGACCCTGTATTTATTTGGGGATTCGATGTACATACAGCTATAGACAAATGCAGCGTTATCTTAAAACAGTGATCTGGGGACCTCTGGCAATTTTGCTCACCACCAGGAACCATCACATAGGTACTTGTAGGCAAGTAGTGGTATCATTATGGCAACGGTCTTTTGTAGGGTGAAGGTAATTCCCCAGTTGGGCTGCTCTGAATATGAGCGAGATGGCATTCCGCTGTGCTCTACTTCTATTGTATAGCTTACCTACCATAGTTAGTAGCTATCTATTTAATAGCCACCCATATAGTTAGCTATGTAGTTAGCAATAAACTCCGGATCCCCATAGGGATTAAGTTCTGTACTTAAGTAATTACTCCCTCGCACTATGATCGGTATAATCTTCCGCTAATACCAGTAATGCAATTCTCACAGGCATTCCTATTGTTTGATTTGGACGGCGATGGCTGCATCGACCACAACGACCTGCGAGGCACTCTCGTTAGCCTGGGGGAGCATGTAGAGGACAAAGATGTACGCAACATGTTATCTGAGGTTAGTGTATTTTAATGAATGAAAACGCAACGGTCGTATCTAAATTAGTAGGTAGTTCGTTACTGAATTTGTAAACCTTTAAACTTCCTTTAAAGACTGAAATTTAGTACTCTTTTTACGCCAATAATAATAAGTAAGTATAAAATATAAAATTGACATTGAAATTGTAAGAAACATGATACAATTAATTTTTTCTAAAAATCTGACTCTAAAATCAACTGCAACTCTTGTTCCATTTGATAATATTTTTATTTTTATCGGCATTATATCGTTACGAGGTTATGCTCTGTGGGATGGACACGGATGATGGCTAGAAATAAGGAACTTTTAAACTTCACACGATAATGACGTCGTTTACGTTTGGATTAGTCCCCGTTCCAATTATTAATGAACTTTTCTCTAACTTGCAATTAAATGTTGACGTGTCTTACTTCAAATTAGGTTCGGAAATACTACGTATCCGGTGCGATAAGTGAAGATGATATGTAAAGGAATTTCATACAACCTTACACACCTAGGCCTGTAAAGCAACCTTCTTTTGTTTTTGAACGGGGGGGCGCGGCGGGGGGCGCGGGCCAGCTGCCAGCGCGGCGGCGGCGGTGCAGGCGGTGCACTTCAGAAACGTATTATTTATAAAACAAATTGACTACTCTTTTTTTTATTTCATTGCAAGTTTGAGAAAAGCACTACACACATCTCGGCGAGAAACGGGGTTGCCGGCCGCGTATCCCTATCCGGCCTCGCTCCGCTCGGCCTATATCTACTTGGCATGCAACCCTTCGTTTCCCGGTCTCTATAGTAATGTACTATTACTGGTTTGTCTATAACAGTTTGTCTCAAATTAATATTTTTTGGCTGTTTAATTACGATATACCATACAAACACTCTTTATTGCTTACCGTGCGCTTGCACTAATTCTCTTAATTCAGGTACCTAACAGAAAGGGTAAACACCAGAACTATAGTTCTGTGGGGTAACCTTACGACGTTTCTTTAAGTTTTTAAGTTACGTTAAATGAACTTAGTTCGAAAACGGTTTACTTAATTTGTATAACCCCAATGATTCAGTTTACCACAATATCATTTACCAGACATTCTATAGTCCGTTTTACACTTCCGAACTGTCTCATTTGACAACCCATTTTCATAATTTCGATGTTGCATTAAGTCCAGTAACGTTTTACATAATTTTGTTATACCGCTAAACTTGCTGAAATCTTATTACAGAATTCTCTTATTTTCCCCAGGTAGGTTCGTTCCTTACCTTGTGTTCCTCAGATCGGAAAGTAGGAGCCCCGCGAAGCGGGGCTCCGTCGACTTGCTGGTTGTGTAACATGATATCAAAATTGATTTGATATCATGTTACACTTATGGACAGTAATCAAACAAACATTGCCTTTAGGAAATATCTGGGTAGTGACATTACGGAGTTTTAGACCTAAGGACATAAAAAAATATCTGGCTAACGTATATGCGGAATCATAATCATCGGGATTTGAAATCAACTGGGAAATAAAACAGCAACGGTGAAAAAATCGGTAAACAGAAAACATATAAATGAAGCTCGGACAAACGAAACAATAGGAAATGAAAATAATCTATTCGTACCTTTTCGGAACTTTGATTATCGGGATTACATTTTTCGAGGTTGTGATAGGTAACCATTGGAATTAACTTATTTACAGCCAATATTGATAATATCAAAATGATTCGAAACGAGGTGTGCACTTCTAATTGAAGCATTGTTAGACTAAATCCCCTTGCCACCTAAGCGCACGTCAAGACGCGTCAGCAGGGTGCTTGAATTTCGCCTGCACTTTTATTTCAGGTGTCGGAAAACCTAAAGCCGGCTCAGTGTTTAGTTTGAGGTCGGTGCAGCCACAAATGAAAAATACGAGTATATCCATGAAGCTAGAGATAATATAATTATGTTTCATTTATTAAGATGTATTTTGGATATATTTTTCATATACATATATTCTACTCTCTAGGTGGTTCTGATTATCAATGTCTATCTCTAGAGGCTATTTACAAAATCAATTCAAGACCAGATAACAAAATACCTATTCGATCTAATCATACAAATATTTGCCCTTCCCGAATTGAAAATCCGACACCAACAACAGCATCATAGCCAAAATCTTACAACCGCATATCAAATCATTCATCATATCATTATTTGCGTCACACAATAGCAATTATCAGGCTAAATTAGCTAATCTGGGGACACGGTAGTGCCCCCGCCAAGATGAGTCAAGCGAAGCGCAACGCAAGGGCACTACCTACCTTTTCTCGAAGCGGTTCGTCGTTTTTTTAAACCCTCGTAACTTGGGTTTGGATTATACCAGATAAACAAAATTCTCGGGATTTGATGTCAATAGTGGACTTATTAAACATATAAAGTTTCAGTAACATAGCTCTTATACTTAAGATTTTGACACTGACTCACTGACTGATGTTGATCATCAAAACCTCTAGGGTACTTCCCGAAGTCCTAGAAAGCTGGGTGTGTAAGCTAGTATTAGTACACAATCAACAAAAAAATTTAAAAAAAATTGAACTTCTACCCCCCAACCCCTTAAACTAGGGGATGGCAAAAGTGCCAGTGGAAGTCTCATACTCGTACAAAGGTACGAGTATGAGACTTCCGCAATTTTTGATGCTAGGGGTCTGAAAATTTATATAGAGTCCCTGTTGTAGTGTATTTACAAATATGTGTTGATGTGGGTACATTTTGGAAATAATAAATCAGTCTATATCCAGCCATCTTTGTGTTTACTTCATGGTGGCAGCGGTGGGATCCGAACCCACGCCTCCGAAGAGACTGGTGCCTCAAACCAGGCAGCGGCGGCCGGCGTCGCGCGGCCCTCGTCACGGGACGGGCTCCGCAGCCGCGTTCGTACTTCATAACGGATGCGACAGGCAAGCGTTACAGAAGGAACAGGCGGCATTTGATCAAAGTAGAACCCGGGGCAACATCTCCCTCATCATCTCACCGCGAGATAATGAACGATGATGATGCAGAGCACTCCACCGATGGTAGTGTCTACGACGATGTGGATGAGTCACTTGACAGTGCTTCTGACATCGCAGATCAGAGTATTCAACTCCCGACCGACCGTCAGGCTATTGTTCCAGGGCCTATAGATAACACTAATCAGCGCATTCCGAGAGCAGCGGCACTCGAGGCTAAAAAGAAGCTTAAACAATAGTGTTAGGTGTGGTGTATACATTATAATGTAACTATAGGCTAAAGGAGTGTTTTCTTTTTGCTAACGTAAATAAGTTTAATAATAAACGTTATTCGTATGTGCATTGTGCACTAAGTAGGTATGTATGAATGAATCTACATTCATACTCAACTATTATTTCATTGCTATAAACTATTGCTATTTACGAAACTTACGACTACTTTGCCATTGGTTCGCTACTGTAGCTGTAGGTATTTCATTACTGTGTATGTAAGTAGAAATGATTTGAGACGAACATTAAAAAAAAAAAATACATATATCTATTAATTTAATCATAAATCGACCCTACGTTCTCAACGAGAGGGTTCCTACTTCAAGGACAATGTTACTGAGTTATGTTCGTTACAAGCAATTTCGACCATACCTATAAATAATTATGTATTTAGTTAAGGAACATAATAAATAAGTATACAAATATTTGCATGATGGGGATGATAGGTATTGAATGTCGTACGGTTACTACCTACTTAAATTTAGATGCTTGCCGGCACTCGTGTCGAAGGAATAAGATTCAAAATTGTATGTGTATATTAACCGTACCGACCGCACGATTAAGTTACTATGTTTAGTTGTACTTTAGCGTAAACAATTCATGAGAAGGGAGATGTAGTGTATTTACAAATATGTGTTGATGTGGGTACATTTTGGAAATAATAAATCAGTCTATATCCAGCCATCTTTGTGTTTACTTCACCTGTATCCCCCTTGTTATAAATAATAAAATACGTATTTCAAGATTTTTAGTAAATCACCCCCCACTCTTTAAATTAGGAGATGGAAGTTTGTATGGGTTTTCCCATTCGCTTCTTTAGAAATTACCTTACAAAAAGGAATGAGATCCCACCAAAAACATTACAATACATGTAAAGTGATGCCAAGACTCCATAGCTCATACAGCTTTCAGCGTGAAAAAGATATCAGATCGCAATTAGTGCCAAACTTCCTACTCCACAGTCCACACGGCGTAACTCTACCACTACCAGCCACGCTTTACAAATTCTATATCTTGGCTAAAAAGTATAGACCCGTCACTAATTAATATCATCATGAATTTATTCGGCGTGAAACTCTATGCGGCGACCGGGATGTGCCCAACAAAGCTATACTTTTTATCCAAGATGTAGAATTTGTAGAGCGTGGCTGGTAGTGGTAGAGTTACGCCGTGTGGAGTAGGAAGCTTGGCGCTAATTGCGATCTGATATCTTTTTCACGCTGAAAGCTGTATGACCTATGGAGTCTTGGCATCACTTTACATGTAATGTTTTTGGTGGGATCTTATATTATAATTTAGATTTGTGATTGTACTGAGATCTCTCAGCATGGAGGCAAAATACAGTTTTTGTTGTTGCTATCAGTAAATATAAAAAAAAGACCGAGTTGCACTCCGGGAGTGCCGGCAGAAGTGAAAACTCAATAACATTGTAACAGTTTTTCGATCAGGTCACGTGACATCTTACGGTGTCACCCTAAAAATGAATTTTGAATGAATGTTCTGCGCCAAGAACAGCGGACGGCGGTGGCGAACAAAATACCAATTTGTTTTTGACATTGCCAAATATTTTCCAAAACTTTATCTCTTTAGGAATAACGTCCAAATTCGATCTATTCGAATTTGCAAGAACAGCGGATGGCGGCGGCGAACAAAATACCAATTTGTTTTTGCCGTTGCCAAATATTTTTCAAAGCTTTGTCTCTTTAGGAATAACGTCCAAATTCGAACTATTCGAATTTGCTCAAGAGCAAAACGGTGAAGGACGCGTGGACAAAATTACAAATTCATTCGCAGAATATGCTATTGCAAAAAGTGTTTAACGGCTTTATACTCTTACGAATAGCGTTCAGTTTTGAATGAAGTCGAATCGGCTGGCAGCAAAAAGTGAGCTCCTTCACATCTGACGTCACAAAAATCTGTCGCGTATTTAGCAATTTTTCTCCATCCCAAAAAGTGCTCAGCGCCGCTAAAGAAGTTTTCACTTCAAAAATTGCGCTTAGCTGTGATTAGGACTCAAAACACCGCTGACGTTGATTGCGTCGTATGATTGTATTGGCATCCATTATTTTAAAGCGCTCATATACGAGTAGCTCGCATAAGGCTACCGGGAGATGAATTACTTTTAACCGACATTTAATTTTTTGTTCCTGAAAACCTATTTTATTTATAATCCTGCCGAAGAATCAAACTGTCATGTGTTTCGAAACAAGCGCACGAAACGTATAGCGTATACCTACATATATATGTACATCAGTCGTCGGATTGACCGTCGCTTGAAATTCCTTGCAGGCACCTAACCCTCTCGATTTCGACGGGTTCGTCAATCTCCTCGGGTACAGAACCCTGGCACTGGACTCTGAAGAAACGTTGGTGACGGCTCTCTCGCGCTGGGACAGAAACAACTCGGGATACATTTCAGAAGAAAGGTAAATACACATCACTTCAAAATGAGTGACGACTTTCTACACATACTCGGTATTAGTAATTTATATCATTCGTTAAATAACAAATGCACATTTCAATTAAGCAACTGTAAACTACCAAGATGATTGTAACAAGAAAGTACCTATAGTTCATTCAGAAATTCTATTTGCAATCAAATTGAAATACAGAATTTGCAAGTAGGGCACGTGAATATGCCGGGAATGAACATGGCCTGAATGAATAATAAGTTTACGAATTGCAGCCTTCAAAGAGACTCGTTTGTTTAAAAAATAATGAACCTGCACGCCTTATTTGAATTTCTTTGATGACATTTTGTCTTCATACAGACGAATTATTCCAGACATTTTCAAAGTATGCCTCCCACAGGCCCCACACACAGTGGCAGTGGCAGTGTACACGTTCTATAAATAACAAAATTAATTAGACTGTTGTTACTGTTTGCTATATTCTTGTTGAAAGACTTTTCCAATATTTATGAAAAAGTAAATAAATATATATATACGTATTTCAATCTTATTTCGATTTTAACACGCGTCGGATTAGATAAGTCCTCTTTGAACAAAACTTTACATATTACCAGTGACGTGACCGCTCATGACTCAGTCGTCATATCACAAGCCCCAAGAAATTATGTCTGCAATAAAATATCTGTCTACACGTTTTTAAACCTTTTTGTTTACCAGCTTACATGTTAATTAAGTGCATTGTAAAATTTTATTTATTTTGCTTTTTGTCTTTTAATTATTCAGAGCGTCAATAATATGCTTGAGACCTAAGATTTATTTACGATGCCATTCGAACCAGTTTTTGGTGAGGAACAAATGTTTGTATGGGAGCAACTAAAATTAAAGAACATAAATACCCAAAAAAAAAAACTTAAAGATGGATCTCTCTGGCCGCAGCCGAAATGCTTCATACTAATTGACGTAAAAGTATGACGTCACACTTTGCAATTTGTACTAATCGTTGTATAGAAAATCAAGTTAATACTGTTTCTGTCGCGAAATACTGCGTTTGGGTCCATAGTTGTCATACAATGTTGTTTCTATAAAAGCGTAATAATGATTCTATTGGTAGCATTAAATTTACTCTTGGACCATAAAAAAAAACACATTTTTCTAAACTTTCAAGGTCTTTTCTATCTTTCTATGATTTGAATTATATTTTTTAATTTATACCTTATTACAATAATTTGCTTGTTTACTATCCATTCAGCAACACTACGTTATCAATTTTAAAATGATGCAATTACCAATCTATTCAGGCATTATTCAGGCCTCAAACATAAAATTCTATTCAACCATCCCCAGGGTAATTAATAAGTAGGTACTTAGTATCAACTTAGACAAGAACTATGAGAATAGGCGAACTTATCTAATCTCTACGGCATTGAGGCTTCAGAACAACTTCGAAGTTCGACTGGAATTAATCATATGGGGCTTCGTATAGCTACGCTTTGTGTTTCTACTAGAAATCAATGATTTTAATTATTTTATAAAGCAACTACACATGGGAAAAAAAGCTAAAAACAAAAATCCATAAAGAAAAGTGATTGAATTAACATAATTCTCACATTTAAAGTCTAGGAAACTAACTATGATAAGTCTAGCTAACCCCAGTTAAAGTCAATTGAATGCGCGTTATTATAATTTGAAATATTATTAGTCAGACTCTAGAAACTGAATTTTGTCGGTAGCCTATTAACAATCAGAAATTATATAGAAATAAACGCTAACGTAGGATTCGTACTTGGCGTTATTATTCTATCAGAGAATTTAATAAAAATCCCGGTAAAGGCGCATAATCGTTTAATAGACGCAAAACCCCTGGCGTGCGGATCGTTCTGGTCTGCCCCTGGAGATCCATAAACAAAACGGATCAAGATTAAATTACATTTCCGCATGTAGAATATATTAAATTAAGGAAACCGAAAGAAATGATTTAAGAGACATGTGTCTGTGTGCACTCTTACTCGTAAATATCGTAGCGATGTTATATTTTTACCAAAATATTTTCACAGTAAGTACTTGTATGATTTAAAAAATCATAATCACGAAATCATTCTCCAAATAATGTTGACCTGTAGGTAAGCTGTGTTGTGTAGATACTGATAAGTTTTGAGTACAAGCCTGTCTATTCGTTATTGATTACCATTGTTCCACCTGTCATCGTCATATCAACTTGATGGTACCAAATTGTTGTTGGTATTGTCATCTATATTATACTAATTTGCAAAGTTTCATAACTGTGTGGCTAATGGAGTGAAATTCGCCTGGAAAGATCTGCTTACGCAAATACCATGATCACACTGCAGAGCAAAACCAACGGGTACACTTTGTATTTGATTGCAAAGTGTACCAATAATGTATCTGCGCCAAGTCGAGCAAAACAGCGGCACGGCCGTACCATCCTTTTCTCGAAGCAGTTCAGGCCCTTTTCGACCCCCCTATGACTTCGTTGTGGATAAAACTAGAAGCCTGAATTTTTAGTAACCAAGCACGCATTGTATTAACACGATATATTTCAAATTTCATTCAATTTGAACTAGTGGTTTCAGAATTATAAATAGTCAAATTTTCTTAATTTTGTCACTCACTGTCTCATTGATCAACAAAAGTCTAAGGCACTTCTAGCAGACATGGAAGCTTCAAATTTAGAATACAATTAGTGTTTAGTGTATAATCAAGGGAACACTAAAAAAATTGCAATTTCAGTCCAGTTTTCTAGATACACCAACTTCGTAAATAACTTTGTAATCCCATATATTTTTAATCACACAATACTACATAGTTTTAGGTATGCAAAAATCCATAAATGCAGTAAAGTTGTGTGATTGCCAAGTTGCAGAATTTTATTTAGCTAGCAAATAAAGATTAATAAGAATGCCTGAGGATTGGCTCTACGAAATATCTCACCAGTTTTTACGGTGGAATAGTTTCGAGACTTGGCTTTTTTTTTGACATGGAATGTTTTTTATGGGATTATTCTTGGGTGTACTATCGGCTGCAATAATGCATGGACACCTTACGGCTCAGTTTCGCTTGCATCGTTTGACGTCTGCTGCTCACATAGTTGCACGTGGTGCGCAATAATTAAACTAGATGGCGTTGTTGGCGCTACTATTTAGACATACCGCAGAAAATAAGCACATTACTAGGCACATTAAATACCTATAAATTGACACCTGTTTGTTATCACCAGAAATATTCTCATATTAGTATAACTATTAACAAGGCTGGTAAATGCTAATTTATAATAGCTGTATTTAAGTGCGATACCACTGGTATTTGAATGCTATATTTCCACCATTACCTATAATGTTGAGATAGCTCAATGGATTAAGACATGTTCTCTAGGCTCAGCGGCCTAGAACTGTCGAGGTTCGAATCCCAGGTAATGGGAGGTTTATGTTTTTGTATCTTTTTATATTTGTTCTATTCCTATAGATGAAAGTGCTTTATATACAAATATTAGTCATAAAGAAAATTATATATTCATAACTTAAATAATTAAAACAGCATTTTATGTTTCAATATGTTTATTTTGTTCACTACAGTTCTGTTAAAGCAATTTTATAATACTACATAATAATAGTTACCTAGCAACTTTGTAACATTTTTATTGAGGTAATAGCTTAAGTTTCATTTCCATAATTGGAAAAAGATTGAAGCTTCACCCCAATAAATATAATATTGACAATATTAACTTACAACCGGGTTATCTAACATTCAAATCAGCAGAACGCATTAAGGTGTTAATTGCCATAGTATATCTATACCTATATGTGAGCGTTCAAACCATGAATTATTGTGTTATTGATTTGAAAATAATCATAATAATTTTATTTGGTCTTTCACCGTTACTTACACTTGTTTGATCTTATGAAATATCACATTTTAAATAGTAAAGGAATATAAAAAAGAAAGCAAACGGCATATTAATACCTATTACCTACTGAAACAATATATATATTTTTAATTTATTTAGGATAACCCGGTTTATAGAATATATAAATCTTAACGTAATCCGTACTCTTTGACCGACAGCATCTGCACTTTTTCTATATTAGGAACTACGCGACCATTATGACGGCGCGTATTATTATAACACTATAAACTTAAATGGCCCTGTTGACTGGATTTAATTCACTTCACTTTTTCACTCTTCACTTCAGACAGCCATATCATAGGCCAAATTACAACCTTGTTTTCTGGCCTTCCGTTAGCAGCAACACTGTTAATAGAAGTTTTTGTTAATAGTATTAGTGAATTAGCCACTTTCTAACATGTTATCGAGGTTATATGTAGCTTAAGTTTCATTTCCGAAAATCGGAAAAAGATTGAAGCTTTACCCCAATAAAAATAAAACCTATTGACAATTTTATTAATAATTTCAGACCGGGTTATGATAACATATATATATCAGGCGAACGCATTCTGGTGTTAGCCAAATCTATAAGTAAGCTTTTAAGTAAGTAAATAAACCCGCCATTTGTGTTAATGACATTTAAAATAATAATAAAATACGGGACAATCTTACAGTTCACTAAGGCTTTTATTATTGATACTAGACGACCATATATTTCATAGATTATAATGGTAGGATTCCACGGTTATCTATGTCACTCGATCTCGTTAATTAACATGATTATGTTGTTTAATAATAATTTTCCTTAACTTAACACATCTATTACTAATAGTATCTATAGGGTTAAAAAAGCATGATGAAAACAATATCCTACTCATATGTTACTTTTGTCACTTGTTTATATATAACCCGGTCTGTCTTTCTTCAAACCTTACATGTTCACAGTTAGGTATACCACCAGATTCCATGTTAGGCACTACGTGATCACTGAACGTGAACTTATATTGTCCTTTTGAATAGATTTAAACACTTCTCACTTCTCGTCACTAAACATGACATTTAGTCCAGTGTCCAAATTGTATCAAATTGCTGTTTTATGTGCTTCTCTGTAAGCAAGGGTTTAACAGCATGCCCATGATAGTATAAACCCTCCTCTTTATGGAGACACCTCGAACAGTCCACACTTGTGTGCAACAAATC
Organism: Epinotia ramella; assembly: GCA_947578815.1. Taxonomy (NCBI): domain Eukaryota; kingdom Metazoa; phylum Arthropoda; class Insecta; order Lepidoptera; family Tortricidae; genus Epinotia; species Epinotia ramella. The sequence continues at coordinate 17,699,922 of OX388202.1, read as the reverse complement.
AACGAAATGCCTTGTCGATTCAAAATCATTTTCTTTGTAGTCCATTACCATGGCTGGTGGCCGTTCTTTGTCGGTGTAGCAGAGACGTTTCCTTTTGCTCAACCTTTTTTTAGCTGCAACAATATTATACGTAAATAAATCATCAGAAAAATGTATGATAGTTAAGTAGTAGTTACTTATAGTAGATAATTATATCACAAACATGTAAAAATAACGACTTACGTTTAGATCAGTTTCTGTAGCTTCTTTATATATCGCAAATATTTGCGACCTTTTAACTAGATCAATATTACATAGAAAACTAGTTTTAATATTCATGATATCCAAAAAAAATATGAATAACACAGCTGAAGTAGGTCTACGAACGAACATGTAACATCTTTGTGATAAAAACGAATAAGTATGGTAGTTTTGAATCATTCGTCTACCCTCATCGATTATTATACTAATCATAGTCGTAATGGATTAATATCTGAGCAGCAAAATAAACTTATGATGAATTTCGACTGCCTAGTCAATTGAACCGATGGTCGAGTGGCTAACGAGGCAAGTAACTGTCGACCTAGCTTTAGAGTCGCGGGTTCAAATCCCGCACCCAACGAAAAAAATGTTGGGAAAGAAGTGTTTTTGGAATTGTTTGGATATTCACTAGTAGTGAATCGGAAACATCGCAAGAAAAATAAATGCACAAAGGTAGCACATAAATAGAAAGCACATTCCAAATTGCGTCATAATACCGCCATTATCGATCGATAATGCGTTGGCAAGATTACTTGACAGTATAATATAGGAAAAATAATAACCCAAGAAAAATATAATTATATCCAAGATGAGGAATTAGTTTTTGTTTCCATCTGTGTTAACAGCGCCATCTAGTGAAACTATGCCGATCCTCTGAGGTTTACATTTACATCTATAATGATATTACACGTCGTGCACATAGATGGCGTTAGCAAGCGCGTCAAGGGAAACAGTTTGCGACTTGACCATGCACTTATGCTGTCTAGTGTACCTAGTACAGGTAAAGTTCAAGTGAGGTTTGTACAAGGAGGACGTAGTACAAGAATTTTTTGTTTCTTACTCAAGTTTTAAACATGAAACTCAATTTATTAAGGATTCGGATACCTTTTCTTTCATACCAAATTCCCGCTTAGCTGAAACAACATTACGTATTTATTTAAATAAAACGGAAAACTGACCGCTTTTTTATTTTATTCTGTTACCCCGAAGATTACACAGAAGGTTGATCCACCGGTGTAATAAATATTTTAAACATTATTAAAACCTCGAGTAGTATTCCTCAAGTCACCCTCCAAAGGTTTATTAAAATTTTCGGTGTAATCTGAATTTTACGGCGCTACCGGATAGGATTTCATATAATTCAGGAATTTGACGAGGAGACGGATATGAAAACATTTGTTGGTCGTATACACGCTCGTAAAATAAATTCGGCATGTCTTACATCTGACGAACAACGCTTTTGATGAAGCCACACACACTTAATCCTGAGATTTCCGTTCACGCATGACAGTAAAAAAATATGAATCTCTTGAAATAATTCGAGTACTTAATCATTTATTGTTTTTTTGATACTAATAATTCCATTTACACATCTACTTTTAATTGTTCGTTGTTGTAGTTGCAGTGGGATGATGAACTCGTACGGGTTTAAAAAGGGAATATTACGTACATATACATATAAAAGTTTTCTTCTAGGATTCGACATGATCTAATGACGTGGGGCGACCGATTCACGGAGAAGGAAGCCGATTATGCGCTAGACGACGCCCCCACCACTCAAGTCGATGGCAATACTATGATCGACTACGTTCGCTTCTGCAGTCAACTGTGCGGCTTGAGAAAAGCCCCTAAAAGGGAGGCAGTGTAAACCATTATCGACGATTAAACGAACCAATTTGTCATTCAAATTAATTGCCTTTCCTTTAAAGGTTAATACCGCCAAACAATATATAGAAATTATAGACGAACAAATGTCGATTAATCTTCGCGAAATCATTTCAAGGGTTTCGGATCGAATTACGTGCTTAATGGATCCAGTTATATAGCAGAAAGTTCAAGCTTCACAGATCGGGGTATTTAAAATCCCCTTTCTAGTATCTAATTGAGAAGTTCCTTCAAGTAAGTTATAACAGACTGCCACGAGATGTCCAAACTCCTTTTAAACATAGCTTTAAGATTCTAATAATTTAAGGCATCAATATTAATAAGACGTTTTAATGTAACGTTTATGTGGACCTTCGGCTTTAGTATGTATATTTTTTAATGAATCAAACAGCTCATTGTTTTTCTTAATATATTAGGTACGAGCCATGGCCGTATACATAAACGTATACCAACATACCTATTTGAGCTAAAATACCGTTCAAATTCGTTTGTCTAAGATCTGCCACTTTGACCAGCCTTTGGAAACTCGCTTATAATAAAAAAATGTACGGGGACGAAGTCCCATTGCAGCCAACCTAACAAAACACAAAATACATGGACCTAATATATACTCTAATACAGAATATAATATATTGGCAATATTTTCTTTACGTTGGTAGTAGACACAAGAGAATCTTAAAACAATGTATGAAGTTCCGCCTCTTAAAACGTAGTGGTTAATGGTTATATTCTCTTTGACTTTGACATTTGTGTTCGTATGACAGGGACAAAACACATTTTATTTAACAAAGGAATTTTAAGTTTTATGAATAAAGGGGTAAAGGTAGTTTATAATTATTTCAAGGAAACATTCCTCTAGGTCTGGATTTTCGATTTAAGTCATCATCATCAGCATAAGCCGAAAGACGTCTTCGCGGCCATAGGCCTCACCTAAGAGCGCCATAATGACTGGTTCTGTTCTGCGCATCCCGCGACTTTTACCAGGCACCTTTAAGTAGCCCGGGCATTAGACTACAGCTACGGTATTCCCTGCCTGTCGTACAAGACGACTAAAAGGGGTCCTCGGGGTGGTACACGGTTCAGCTGGGGGCTGCAATCCTTAAAAAAAAAGGTAGGGCCCACAGAGGCATGACGCTAGGGCGGCACTGGTGCGTTCCGTAGGAGATCCCAGAGCTGTCCGAAATGCGTCGAGGAGGACCACCGGGGGGTTTTTAGTCGGTACGAGTCCGACATAACCTCCGAGGATCCTAAAGGATTTTCCTCCCACTCAAAAAAAAAAAGGTACCTTTAAGTACCACCTAATTAACTGGGTATACTCTTACTCTCTTATCTGCCATACTAGTCAAAGACGATAATTTTGTTTACCAGAATTTCATGTGTCATAACGGTTATTTACCATAATTACATAAGACAGAATGGTTATTTTCCTTAATATCATATGCCATAATTTGATTTACCATAAACTTCATAATCCAACTCATTTGCCATAGGTACCTTTCAAAAGCCATATTACATGTAAAATCAAAATTTGGTACAGGGGGGTTTTACTAAATTAGGGCAGCTGAAAAAGAGGGGCACAATTCTACTCTAAGGCAGGTCCGTGTAGGTACGACGACGAGCGAAGCGAGCAAGAGTGTTAGGTAGAACTGCGACCGTACGTACAGTTCGCCAGCACCGAACATTCACAACATTCTAACGGCTCGCAGAAATGTAGTTATTATGCGAATATTCTGTCTAGTAAACTTATTGCATTTAAGATTATGGCAAATAAAGTTTTTGGCATATGAATTATTCTGGCATACAACATTATGGAAAATAACAATATGTCAAATGAATATTATGGAAAACGAAACATTCGGGCAAATGAAATTCAGGCAGGTGAAGTTCGGGCAAATGATTATTATAGTATATGAATGTCGGGCAAACAATAGACAACCAATTAACTGATTTTGTGTAAATCTAAAGTGGTTGAGTGTGTATATCAATTGTTTGGTATTTTTTACGGTTCCGTAGTCAACAAGGAACCCTTATAGTTTAGGCCCCCGGCTTAGCTCAGTAACCATTACTACTAGAAAACTGTAATTCGGCATGGGTATAAATATAAATCAATCACGCCGACCAAACAGAACAATAAAATCTTGAAAAAAAATTTTTTGGGGTAGTGTAGGGGAGGCTCTACAACTAAAGTGGGGATGTAATTATTTTTTCTCGTTAAACCCATAGTGTGGGGTATTGTTGGATAGCTTGTTCAAAAATAGAATGAGATTTTTAAAACGGTTTTCAAATTAGTGATTCGTTTGCGAGATATTGGGCTTTTAAGGCCAAATTTTTTTTCGAGTCATGTGTACAAATTATGATTTTTAAATATTAGAGAGAAATTATCAAACATTTTTGTTTAAATGAACAACCGCACCATTCCTATTGATTAACGGAATAATAAAATAATATATGTAGCTCCCCGTGCGGTTCTGTCCGCGTATTATAGATAATATACTAGTTTTAAATTCGGATGAGTTGAGATGAGAGGAACTTAACCTCTCCTTCTTCCTCCTAGCCCTTACCTCTCCATAATAAAATTAATATAACGATGAGATGTTTCTCTTAAAATCGTACTGATTACTTTTACATCGTGAGTAGGAACTCACTTAAGAGCTCGAGGATCTCGTGTGGCGCGGCGAGGAAGCTATAGCTCTATAGCTTCCCAAGCAGTCCAGGCACGGCGGGTAGGCGCGCGCTGAGTACTCACTCAAGATGCTCCTTGTAGATGTCGAAGTCAGTGAAGACGAGCTCGACGATCTCGTGCGGCGCGGCGAGGAAGGTGTAGAGCAAGCAGTCGAGGCGCGGCGGGTAGGCGCGCGGGTAGTCCGGGCTGCTGAAGGTGCCGCGCTCCTTGCCCAGAGTCGACGTGAAGTGGATGCAAGAGCAGCCTGATGACAAACGCACATATATTAATAACACAACAATATTTTTTGATCGCTGTGGTATATGGATATACAGGGTGCCCCTGAAGGTATTAAAATTACCCCCGTAGGAACTCAGGAACACACGGTTTTGAAACAATTATTTGGAATTCTCCCGGGGCACAGTGTTTTATCTTATATGACCCAGATGTGCCCCATTATCTTAATCCTAAATTTACATTTATAACTGCGAGACCAACTGTGAACTCCGCACCTCCCGTAAACTTGTCCTCACTGTCCCTCATCACCGCCCCCATTCCATGTTCAGTTCGTTCACTATGCAGGCTTCTTGTCTATGAAATGCTCTCCCCTTTAGCATACGACAGGCTCAGAGTAAATATTCATTCAAGCGCAAGTTGCGCGAGCATCTACTTGAAAATTCTGGAGATGAAAAATAAATAAAATATATTTGTATTATATGATAATTATGTAATATTAAATTATAATATGGATATATATTATATTACATTCATAGGAATTACCAGTATAACATACTCGTACCAGTAATTTTTCCGCTTACTTTATTTCTGTGTTGTTCTCATACCCCGTTCCAGCTATGCTTATTTTCTGTTTAGCCTAAAGGTTGACTGGTAGAGAATGCCTTATGGCATTAAGTTCGCCTTTGTAATTGTAACTTGTTACTGAGCAATAAAGTTTAAATAAAAAAATAAGACCATGTGATTCTATTTATAATTTGCACATTTTACAGAATATGCAAATTATAAAAAACAAAACTTTACATAATGTAAGTCGTCTTCTCTTCACAAATTTTGTGGTGCCCAACAGGGTCCACAATTAAGTTTTATTCTCATAACTTAGCAACTAAAACTTAAGTTTACCTTATACCTTGTAGGTAAACTAACATTGTGGAATGCAATAAATGATACTTAGAGTATTGAGTATGGCCATTTGGTTTAAATTATCCCAAATACTATTAGCAGCTGGAGCTTTTGTCTGTTTGGTAAGAGGAATTTGGTGGTGATTATACGAACAGCATATATGTAAATAATAATTTACTTTAAAAACAAAGTTTTAACCGACTTCAGTTTAGTACTCCGCCAAGGCACGAGAATATTTCAACTTTTCTTTTCCAATTTACCACATGAACTGATTTCCGAGAGCAAATGCGTTGATTATTAGAGAAAAAACCCGAATCCCTGTATTTGGGCCGATAATATTTGAGCAATTCCGTCGAATCCACAAGCATCACCTTTGCCACTTCATTATTTGCTATTTCAAGGGAATCTTATCAGAATCTGTGATATACTTTTGTACTTTTAAGTACATAATTGAGGAATTCCAAATTTATGATTTCCGTGTGTAAATACACTAGTTATAATAGAACATACGAAAATCACTACACGCGTGCCTAATATAATTGAGGAGTTCCCTCAATTCCTCATGGATCCCATCATCCACCTGAATTTTGAACAAAATGGGACCCACCTGGAAGCATATACTTACAAACAAAAAAAAAAATTTCGAATCGGCTCATCAATGACGGAGTTCTGAGGTAACAAACATTGAAAAAAAAAAAAAAAAAAAATACAACCGAATTGAGAACCTCCTGTTTTTTGAAGTCGGTTAAAAAAACGAAATGCTCCCAACCTGAACACACCAACATAATATACTTACACCACATACAGTGGCGCGTGCCTAAAAGTGCTAGTTTTTTGTCATCTTTGCGCGTAAAACATTACTCACATTTGTATGCATTAGGATGCGATATGGGAACGAGAGTAACTACTTTCTTTTTTACCGTGATGACAGAAATGCGTCCATCAAAGGCCCTCTGGAAGCGTAGTAGATACTGCGCCAAATGCTTTTTCAAGGTGAGATTTTTTTCACGCTCAAAATCAAATGTTTTTTTTTTTTTACCCAAAACCAGACGGGTAATCCACTAAGGAGTTCAGTGGGTCGATCACGTAACGTTTTGAACGCACGCTAGGTAGATCCAACTGTCATTTTTCCATATAAAAAATTACATTTAGATCTACCTAACGTACGTACAATGCGTTACGTGATCGACCCACTGAACTCCTTAGGGCCAAAACAGACGGTGAAACAGTGAAAAGGTTTGAAACGCAGTAAACCGGTTTCAAAATGGTCTCGTCATGTGTGTCAAAAGAGTCTATGGCATAAACTCAAATGAAACTCAAAAGTAACTAGAAGTTGCAGTTTCGTTGCCGTTGCGTTTCACTGTCTGTTTTGGGCCTTACTCAACAACCAATATTATCCATATATCAATATTATTCTTACTTAAACAATACCATTATAAAATTAAACCGAAGTTTACTGTAAAAGTGGTACAACAATCAAACCGCGTCAGACTAGAGGTATTGTTCACCAAACGCGAAACATCCCTTATCATAAACGCACAGAATTTCATTAACATGTTTGATTGTCCGGTAGTTGTACAGTTTGGCTACAATTTGCTCCAACTATTCTAATTTGGCCTAAACGTTTCTCATCTTCATTAGTTTGTCGAGTAAATGGGTAAATTATAGTACTAGTGTACCCGCAACATCAATTAATTCCTAGCAAATAATAACGCACTCCAAAATTGAACAGTGGTTAAATCATTTTAGATTTAAGACAGAATCCTGTTTAAGTAACCGACACGTTAAGACTACTTTTTAGTAATTAGTTAGGATTTTTAATTTTTTTTCAACACATTGCTCGTAACGTACTTCTTATTGTGTCGCTTTTAGGCTCATAATCCTGGATATTAAACACGCGTGTGTTATAACATTACGATACTTGTGTGTTATGGTTATATCCCGATTAAGTTACGTTGGCACCTTGCAGCAAGATGTATGAATGCACACGGTGCATTCTTAAATTAACCGGGTTGTACAGAATGTATACAGCTTTTTTTAAAATTCTCGGCAAATGGATTCTTACTCGACTAAACAAATTAAATCCTTTTTGTTAATTAATTGACTATTTATTTTTGGATATGATACAGAAACGTTTCATTCAGTAAAACACTCACTCACTCACTCTGTATTCACTTTTGATAACATTTTACATGAATTAATCAAGATAACATTTTAAATCAATTATATTTATCTCATTTTGTATTGGCTGTTTAGAGATTTCATCTAATGCGCGCGCACTGCAACTTCACGAAAAAAAAAACTGTTGCGCGCCATTATAGGTTATTTCACAGATATTTTGTAAACATTGTTAATGCGTGTTTGGTTATTAACAACAATGTTGACTCGTGGTGACTAGAAAAGTGATAATAAGAATGGGCGCCACTGGAAATTCTTGGCGATATATACAACATGTGAGTAATAACCTGTTGCCATAAATAAGTCAAGAAAACAACTTGGCAGGCCTATAAAATTTTCATCTTATGAAAAGGTTTTTTTCCTCGCAATATGTGTTGAAAAACGTCGTATGAAACGCGTGAGCTTTGATAATTACATCCTCGGCTCTCTTATCACCAGGCTTAGGACTTTTCGTAGCATACCGTGGTTCTAAAATCTTTGGAGTCGACATGTGTAAAAATTTCGAAGTCAAAGTCAAAGTCAAAAAGTATGATGTCTTATTAACTATAAAGATTTATACATACTGTCACATCGTTACTGAGTGCATTTTAATCGAACGTAATTAATGTTATCACAAACCTATATAATGATACTAATTACTGATCACATGTGATGCTACAATATTATTTATCTAGTTATACATCCTCTTTAATGCCCGTGTTTAGTGAGTAGTGCAAATTACATCGCAATTTAAAATTAAACAATATTGACATAATCAGTTGACACTTTTGATACGAGACCGTCAAATAGGTTTTTGATTTTATCTAAAATGAATAATATTCCTACTTCCGAGATTAAATACTGGATAGAGCCATTTAAGGAATTAAAATATAATGAAGAAAAATATAGTATTCATTGTTCCTTATGTGATGTATATTTTACAGCGACAAAAAAATGTTTGTTGTGAACCATATCAATAGCATATCTCATCAAAAGAGAATATAGAAGCATGATATGTTTCAAAAAGTCCTAAGCCTTTAATATAACTTCATACTTTGAAGTTCACTTCGAAAATTTCACATTCGGCGACTCCATGGATTTTAGAACCACGGTATGCTACCAAATGTCCTAAGCCTACTTATCACGCTCACCTGGCGGCTCGCGTGTGATTCCGCCTCTGAAGTAATTATCAACATACCTCACTTGTATCACAATGTACTATTAAGTAATTAGAGGATTTTAAATTATTATTTTTATTTAAAACAATGCATTTGTGAGACCAGACACGGGGGCATTATTACCCTCGTACTTTTTGACAATGGACATTATGACAGCGGGGCTTTCTGACCTTTGGCCATACATGCCCCCGGAGGAATTAGATAACTACTTGTGTCACTTCACTTGTTTCATTGTAGTAACGTATGCATCTAAGGGTTAATTTGACTTTTTTGTCTACGAGTACATACAATCAGTTTAATCTATGTGGTTCCTTTCCTTTTTAATATTTTTGTTGCCCTCTTTAATATTTATAATGAATCAACTTTCTTCTGCTGCTATTGTTACGTCTCCTGGATCACTTTTGAGAATATATGGCTATAAATCCGCTAAGTGTATGTTTAGTTGACATATTTTATCCCATTCTATGTCATCTTTGAAGCATGTTATATTTTCTAAGAAACTCTGTCATGTTGTCTCTTGGTTATGGGAATAAAATCAACATGAAATAGTTGATTGACCAAATATCTCCCGCAAATAGTGATGAATTCAAATGCCGGGTTGACTTATATGCAACATATTCTCTGCATACCCGCCGAAGCACAACTACGCAAGCAACACTTTATTAAGCTTCAATTCAGTATTAAGGCTCGTCATAACCTCTATTAGGAGTTCTCGATTACCGGCCAAATACGGAGGTTAATCGATCACTGGCAATCAATCGGGTATTGGTGTAACATTGATTGAGCACTCAATATGATGCCATTATATTAGAGAATAGTTAGCAGTCAAACCAACATTATTTGCTTTGGTTAATATTGTGAACACAGTAATTAATTAAATAAAATTTAAATTCCTTTAGGTGTACTAGTCTACCTACTTAAATTGCAACGGTGTCGTGTTAACTACGTCATCATCCTAGACCTTTACGCTTATTTCAAACGTTAAAAGCTTGTGGAGTGACAGTTTGATTTACGATTAATTTAGATCAAACCGGAGTACGGTAATCATTCGTCCGAATGTGGAACTATCCGGAAATTGGGCCGCCTGTCCCGGCCAACTTGGTACGACTGCAAGATAACTCAATTCAACGGGAACTTGACCAGAAATTAATATTGGAATTAAATATGTTGCCCAATTTCGTATAAAGTACCTGCTCTCTCTATAACGAACCAAATTATTAAATATCACTCTTGCAACGAATTCGGCGTTGCATTCGCACGGAACTCACTAATCATTCTATGTAGTTACATATTATCCGGTCACAAATGGACTGTGATAACAGAATTCAATGTTTATATGAATATATGCTATCATTGGATAAGAAACCAGAAACTACTTAGTATAATTTATCATATTTAGTTTGTGATCAAGATCATATTTATCACATTATTATTTAATTTAATACGGAGAATGGATCTTCAACACAATGTTTTTTTCATAATCGCATACGGACCACTATTCTGAGAAGATAAAATGCTTGTATGGGGGACTAACTAGAATTACAGCACATAAAGACAAAAATGAGATTCGAAGGCGGAAATCGCAGGCAAAAGTCGAAACGGCTCGTACTAATTGAGATAGTAGTAGTAAAACTCTTTATTGTACACGATAATGTACATTAGGAAAGTGCAAGTACACAAATGATGACTACTAAATAATACCGTACTAACCGTTGAATGGAAAATCAAGTAAATTGTTGTTTTGGTCGTGAAATACTGCGTTTAGGTACGTAGTATTTCACTCGGTATTTTCTATCTATAGTTTTCATATATTTTTTTTAATGAAGTGAATGAATCCTAACTGGTAGCTGGTAGCTTAAAATTTGCCCTTGGAAATATGCATATTTTTTGAAACTTTCTAGTCACATTTCTTTTTATGATTACAATTACTGTTTTGTAATTTACACTTTATTATAATTATTTGATTGTTTACTATCGATATCGCAACATCTCGTTATAAAGTTGTAATATGAGAACACTATACCCAATTAACTAATGAATTCCAAATTGATAAATGTTTAAGTCTCTAATAATGATATAGTTATATTATTGCGATGTTTAAAGATCAACTGGAAAGGTCAGTACTCTATATTAGATGTCGCTTTGAAGATATCGTCGAGACTTGAAGATGTCGCAACAATAGAGTAGGTAAAGCCTTGCGTTTAACAGACCTACCTTTATCTAATTCATTCAAACTAATATGAATGGATGTTCATTTTAAAGTGGAGTTTAAAGTAAAGCTTTAAAACAGATATTCTAAAAGATGACGGAAAACACATGCTAGAGAAAATTATTGAAATGCTTAGTTTTTTTTTTATAATAGGAAGCCTGATTAGCATTTTTTACCCCATTATATTCTGAAAGCATGAAATAATTCTTTTAATTACTAATTTCACTTTTTGACGACCAGTTTTAGCCCCGTGCATCGAGTTTTACTTACGATCATATAATGTGAAATTTATAGCAATACCGTATATCTACCTACTTAATACCTAATTGTTTTTTTTTCTTCTCAGTTTCAAAATATATTTAAAATGCCACGATAAATATAATGTCAGCAGTGGCAATATAATTGAGAAGCTCCCAACTAAAACACTACGGAATTGAGTAGATAGGTTTCTATAAATCCACGGCGCTCATAGAAACTTCGAGTAAATTGCATTCTGGTCCCAAACACACTGAACTTGCGATCTTACATTTAACTCAAACTGTGGCCCTAATTGAAACTATTTCACTAACATTTGGAAGGCTTCCTTTTGACGACGTCTAGCAAGTTTACCAAGTAAATATTGTTGAATAAGCCTTTAATTTTGGTATAAATGGAAATAGATATAAATTGACATCACAGCTGATATGATATGATAAAATACGGAAAATGTACGAAATCACCTCACATGCGGGATAGCTACTTTTTTATGTTTATAGGAGGCAAACGAGCAGACGGATCACCGCCGCCCATGGACACCTGCTTTCACAATGGTGAAAGCAGGTGTCAAAAGAAGAACTTATCGTACAAAAGGCGGGCTTAATATTGTAAGCGTGCTCTTACAGTCAACCTGTGGGCAAAGCAGACTGATTGATTGATGTATATTATAAAGATACTAAATTTATAATCACTACATTACGTTTAATTATGTAGTTACCATTAGTATTATTATTACGTTATTATTTATTTTTCAACGTTGTTTTCGTTTTTCAGGGAGCCTGAGGTGCGTTTTTGTTGTTGCATCGCACGGCTCTCATTGGAATATGTTTTTCGCGCTAACTTCCTTAGTCCGAGCATGCAAAAGTGACATGACAATGAACTGAATCTCTATTCTGATAATAAGTTTGCCCAGTAATATACTTATCCAAAACGATTTAATTTACAAAACTGTTCTTCATCTAATTAAAGCACTTATCAAAAGAATACCATACATTTTTTTATTTGCCGTAATTAGGCTAGACTAGCTGCATTTGATTCTGTGCCAAATTGTCATTCTTGACTTTCAACTTAATTCAAGCGATCTTTGTAATAATCGTTCGTATGCCAGCACAATTTTAATGATTACTAATGTATTTACTTTATTTTGTGCACAAAAGTAAACGTCGTAAAAAGGCGGTCTTAATGCGATATGGAATTTTAAACTTTGGAAACTTGTAACTTTCTAATTGTTTAATCTCTTTTAGCTCCATTTGACTATATGTTTAATCCCTTTAGAGGAAATTCAACAATTATCGACTATTTTATTTGGTGTCAAGATTTCTATTGGTACGAACTCTTCTAAAAATACAAAGAGAATAAGTAAATGAAATATTAGCTCCTAGAGTTGACAGTGTTATAGACAGTAGGAAACATTATCGTACTTGAAATTTGAATTATTTGGTCCGGTCATTGATTTAGAATAGACACTTACTCAGTGCCCGATGGCAAGCTGCGTCAAGATTAGGTAGATATTATGTCGGTCTCAATCAAATTTCTCCAAAACGGTTATCACAGGATTAGTATCTTAGCAGTCCTTGGATACACTTCTCCATAATAGCACCCTTAAAATATTGAGTGCTTCAAACCAAGTTCTAGATTTTTATCTGGTCATAGTTTTGATACCGATTGTAATTAAGAAGCTTTTCTATTATAATTACAAACAAGTCTGTCAAAATGGTAACTCTACGCAAATTTATGTTTACCTCGCCCGTTTCTACTTCATAAATAATTTTATAAATACGCATCATAGCTACCTATAACACAGTTATCATGCTTGTTATTATTATATAAGGTAACGTGTACACTGATACTTATTCATGTAATGCGATAGTTCGTTATCTAAATGAGCACATTTACTTGACTTTTACCGACCCTCTTTATCTAATGATGTTTACGCAATCTCAAATGATATACCCGATGTTAAATTACTGACATTTGCTAGTTCTCTTCTGTAGCCAAAAGATGAAGATCTTACTTTTGTTACTAGTGTTGCTCCTGTCACATAAAGGGGAATGCAGGACTGCATCAAGTGAGGTGGATATACAATCTGGAGTAGTTACTGGTACCGTGGAGAAGAGAGCGCCGCTGCAATTAGCGTGTACATTTAGGACGGTCAAGAGCGGGGAGCCATATCCCTCAGTGATTGTGAAATGGCAGAACCAAGCACAGAGATTCACTTGGAATGAAGAAGGTGATGTGAAGTTTGACAAAAACTACAAGCTGGAGATTGTCTCTCATAGTTATCCGCCCTCAGGCGGGCTCTCAGGAAGCTCTGGGACGAAGACTCCTAGTGATCCATTTGCTAATGTCCTAGTCGTGCCCGATACTTACACCTGGGATGACATCGTATCATGGTTCCAGAAAGATTGCTCCAAGCCCTACTAAATTTCATGCTTGTTATTATGAGTTATCTGAGCAGTTTTAAATTGTTTCAAGGTCCCTCCTTATGGTCTCGGTTGGGAATTGTGAATTATTGCAGTTATAACTTTACTCCAATGTTTCCGTGAGATTTTATGACATACCGCGGTGTTATTACAGCTATTACAATAAATTTGAAACGTTCGTTTATGCTTTTATATGGCTTTATTCTAATACCTCGCAAGTAAAATACATACCTACAGATTGACGATGATGGTTGACATTATACCTCTAAAATTAGTTTAGTATACTAGCACAGTCAGTAGATATTTTATGGTTTCTTTTAAATCAGAATAAATGCTGTGTGCTAAATCTTGCCTAGGATCGTATCCGAGCAACCCATTGACTAGACCTTGACAGGAGGGGCATCCCACTAGATGGCTTAACCCAAAATAAAATAGACATTATGAAAATAGTAACATAGGTAAGAAGGCTAGCTAACTATAAATGCACATGCAAACAACCGATAACTATAATCTTCACACGCAGACACTTTGGAGCGGATTATGGTTGTCTAATTCTCGGCATTTAGTTAGCCAACTTCATCGAAGTTCAGCACAGTTTATAATCGCTTGTCGCCAACACTACCTACAGATTTGTTCGCAAAGCGTTTTATTTACTATTTTAACTTTAATCCTATTATGAATGGCAAAAAGTTGGAGTTTCCATGGATAGTGGCCCAAAAGGTTATTATATTTACTTTGCTATGTCTACCTATTTGCATAGGACTGTTTCCTTAGGCCTGCTAGTCGATCACGTAACGCATTGTACGCGCGTCAGGTAGAGATCTAAATATCACTTTTTGTATGGGAAAATGACAGTTGGACTCTCTTAACGCTCGTTCGAAATGTTACGTGTTTACCCACTTGAAATCTCTTCAAAATAGGTAAAACTGGTTAAAAGTTTTATGGAACGGACGGAATTGTTAATTGTCAATCAAAAACGATGAAAAATAATCATCTACACTATATATTTATTAGTAGGATGTACGTACACCATCTTTACTTTGTTTTACCTTTATAAATCACGTTTAATTTGTCAATTAATTTAGTTCACACATAATGGTTACAGTATCTTTGTTTTAAAATGAAATGTTTCAATACCTACTGTATTTAGACTGATAGAAAATTCAGCATTTTTGTATGAACCGCCAAAAACGCTCTGCTGTTATGAAATTTGTAAAGAGGCTAGCATAGTGACTATGCTAGCATACTGTAAAATGTATCGTTATGTATTGAAACATCTTTTTAATTCCATTACTAAGATGAAGCTCGATTTATTCGGAGTATTTTCGTAAATAATATAAATTACAATTTATTTTTACTGTTTGGAAATACAGTATTAATTATTATATATCTACATACTTGGGTCATTGTCAGTCAGTAAAACAAAAATCATCTTTTCGGTGGGCAATAGTTAAGGGCTTATGTTTATATGTAATATGTTTTTATCGCATAGAATTATAGAAGAGGCGACGCCGTTTATGCGGATTCAGAGTTCAACCAAAAATTAGGCTTTAAAGCCCTTACTTTGGCAATGTCCACCAAAAAGACGCGCACCTAAATCTGACAATGACCCACTTACTGTAAGCAATAACTCCAAAAGTGAGGCATATGTTAATTTTTATTATTCTTGGAACTTACATCTTGACATTCAAGTTTTCACACGCAACCTACTACTTCACGTCTACCGAAATAGAAAATGTAACGAGCTTCTATAATACCTGCGCCAGACAATGTTCCAGCCAACAAAGCAACACTTTCTTAGTTTCTGCATAAGATATGATCCAAGAGTAATCTAAACATTTACCCTATATTACCAGGGCAAGTATGCAGTTAATCTGGTCTCAAGTGGAGCACCTATTTGCCAGCTGCCGATAACGGTGTATATCCACCATAGATGTGCGATGCTGTGTTTTCATGTATTTACCACCTAGCTGGCAAGCAGGCGAGACGTTAAGTATTTTAAAAAATCGTGGTTCTTCTCTGGTGGGTAGTCACCCTAAAGTTAGGATCACATGCGAAATGTCTAATGTATTTCTTACTAGCTGCCGCCGCGGCTCTGCCTTTTACCTCTTTATTATCAGTACATATTAGTACAGATAAATAATGTTTGTAAAAACCAGACCTTTTATACTTTGAACTAAATGCATATTACGTACTTATGTACTCAAAGTACCGTTAGTACAGATGCCACGTTCAAATATCTAGTGAAATACGTGTCGATAGCTATGACGTAGACGTAAACCACGAACAAAGCTCAGTGATATTTAAAATCTGAAGTTTGCCTTGTATTTTTTTAATAAAACGATCTTGTTGTTGTACGAGTAGGTTGGTTATGGGTTATCTGAAACAGATAGTAAATATTTAATACAACTATGCTTACAGTTACAAACTTAAAAGTGATAACAAATTATAGATAAGCGGCCATATCTTAAAGTAGTGAAACGGATAGACTACAAAGAACGCAAGAAAAATTACACATTGAGTTGAGTAATGTTGGTTCTTATTAAGTTTAATACATAATTATTGTACCTACCTAGTAGGAAAGCCTGGAAAATTATACTCTTAATTGTATGAATATTACTAAAAAGGCCAGACTAGCCCAGTCACGTAATGTTTTGAACTTGGGTTAGTTAGATCCTACTATATTTTTTCCATATAAAAATTGTCATTTAGATCTGCTTAAGGGGCTACCCGAGGTTTTTATCGATTTTTAACAAGTTTTGAATTGTATATCCTACTTTTGCACTACAGATAGAATTATAAGTCAAACGGCTATCGGTTCCTCAATCTTTTATCTCCATTTTTGTCTACCGGGTTTTGAAAGAATTGAATACTTAATTTTGTATGATTTTTTTAAACATTGTCTAAAAAAACACTTATTTCGTACAATCTCTATTGACGTGAAAGATCTAACATATACGAAATCTACATATTTGGGTTTGTCTATGACGTCTCTAAAAATGTGTCAAGGGTTTTCATTTTAAACTAATTAACACAAAAGTTATGGTCAGAAAACCAGTTTTTTGGCCTAAAATTGTTCAACTTTGATGCCATATATCTCGAAAACAATGAACTTTGAAGTAAATATGGGATACTATATTGCTTAAAGCCGTTGTTGTAAATATAATAAGCTACAAAAAACATTAGAAAACTAAGGGATTCAGATCGAAGGTCATTGACGTATGGGTGCCCCTTAACGTACGTACAATGTGTTACGTGATCGACCTGCTGGTCAGAAGTACCCGAAACCACCGCACTGTATGGATGTCATCGAAGCGAAGGAAAGTAAGCACAGTACTAATTGGCGTTTTTTTGTCTCTGCCTACCCCTTTATTAAACGGATGTGAGTATATGTATTTAATGTAAGAATACATGACATTTCACTACGTACGGTGAAAAGTTAGCAATGCCACAATTTTTTATAACAAAATATGAATGGGTTGCAAATTACGAAACCTCATAATAAGTAGTTTTCTTATAACTCCTTTATTACTAAAACATTAAAAGACAAAAATCCTATTAAACTGATACAAGCCGAATTGTATTCTTATTCTAATAAATATAATAGAGCGTTTTTGGCTATTTATCTCCTATACACAGACCACACAGAAAATATTTTCCTTATAACCGGAATCGTTGACCTATCCTTAAACCGAACTAAATTACGGGTAATTCTCATTAGCAGAATAATACGTCGCGCTATCGCGTTGCGCTCTCAGCTTTCTGCGTAAATTGTCCTGGGAATCCGCAACTCTAATGATCTTACAACAGACCGCCAAATTCACTCATCGCTAGGGCGGTTAAATGTGAAATGACTGGAACATTTGCCTTGTAACATACGTTACTGTGGCTTTAAGCCTCATGTTGAATGTTTAAGCAGGTGATTATCTAGGAAGTGTAAATGCAGCATGCATAATAATATCATACGTTAATTAATTCGATTAAAGGGTATAATAGCCCTGTATGCATGGGGCATCGGCCCAAGATGCTAAATTGGTTGCTGTTTTGCCGATTTTATTGTCCAGATGCAATTTCACCCAAATATGAATCCTAAAATGCTACAAGTTGCCGAGGAATAAAAATGGTTTTTATTTTATTATATCTAAACTACCTAACCGATTTTTTTGTAACTTATAAACATGATGTAAGTAGTTAAGATGCTTTCTTAAATAAAAATAAGTCCTACACGAATTTTTAAATAGGTACCTACTTCAATTCAATTTAAATAATTTAATTAAAAAAAAAAACTATAATTTTTTTTTTTTCAAAATCATTTACTTGGATCACAGTGAAAATAAAACAAACTTATGATATTATGCCTTGCATTTATTGGACTTAATATGGCTAAAACGTTACTTTTCTACTAAAATCTACTAAAAATAACATAAGCTGAGAGCATTGTCAATAAGAATTATCAATTTTCCAGACATAGTACGAACTGTGAACCACAAATATTTCGTCAACGTTTAAACTTATCTTTTTTTAAATATATTTCATAGGTAGCGACACCCACCAACTTTGGATCTACCTAACGCGCGATCAAAACGTGATTCTTCTGGCCTTTTTAGTAATATTCATACAATTTAGAAATTTGTGTAACTTCCCAGTCACTAGGTAGGTACAATAATTATGTATTAAACCCAATAAAAATCATCATTACTTAACTCAGTGTGTAATTTTTCTTGCCTTCTATGTAGTCTATACTTTTCACCACTTTAGGATATGGCCGCTTATATAATTTGTTATCACTTTTAAGTTCGTAACTGTAAACATAGTTGCATTAAATATTTACGATCTGCTTCAGATAACCCATATAACCAACCTACACGTACATCGAAAGGATAAATATTAATCGTTTTATTTAAAAAAAGGCAAACTTCAGATTATAAATGTTACAGTTAAATATAATGTAGGACCTATAAACCCAAAAAAAATGAATAAAAATTCAATAAAATATAAAATTTCTAGGTACATTACATACGACAACCCAAAGTTGTGGAGCAGGACATAATTTCGGGTATTTCATCATAGATGGTACTAAAATAAAGGTAGGTCTGAAATAGGTAAACATTTATTTCATAAAGCTAGAAGTCTTTCAATAACTAACCTCGCGGGTAACGTGTAAGCGAGAGTCTTCCATAAAAATAGAAATGTAGTCTTGTATGGTATTGGAGATATGGCGGTGTACGAATGCTCCCGGTATACGAATGATCCACACTTTCCCCTAAGACATCCAATTGAACCTATAATTATTTGACCAATCAACGTCATTGAATGAATTGTCAACCCTGAAAGTTAAGTTACAGACCGTCCTCAAACTTCTACAGTAACAGTTTAAGAGGTTACAAAGGACTTGAAGGTACGTAAATAATTAGTGTAAGAAAACCGTGCTATAGTGGAATTCGTGTTCCTTCGGCTATTGTCTGAGGTTTACAAACAACCCAAAGTTTGATCATAAAACGGGCCCACTCTGAATTGCTGACTTGTAAAATAAATAGTTCTTAGCAAGGCGTTTGTTTGTAGTTGAAGATACCTTGTTATTTTTCTTCGACTGGATAATAAATTAGATGAGGCGGCTTGTAAAAACATTCTTAGACATATGTTGTTAATATACGCTCATAAATATCTGCACAGGACTTTATTGTCAATATCATTAAGGCATGTACATATATTCATGTACGTATATTAATACGCCTGACTGTACCTACTTGAGAAAAGTCGATATAAAGGCTATCAATTGTATGGGAAGTATACAAGTTAATACTGAGACGGGTTGGTCACCTAAAGTTTTGCAAAAAAAAACAAAGCCAGATAGATCCTAACTACATTCATTAAGTAGAGAGTAAAAGGCACCTCTTCTACACGTTTTATTTTTAATTTTGACTAAAATCTACGTTTATTTTTAGCAGCTTTTCACTTAATATTCTCTGTAGCCACAACCTCAATAAAGAGTTTTAATAACGAACGAAGAGGTGACCTTAACGAAGCAAGTAATCCTTCGCTCTTTGCGCTGTACCATTTTTGGAGCAAAACAAGTCGATATACACCCGCGTCAAGCCGCCTGGCTACCCTGCAGACAACCACATTTAATATTCAATTAGAGAACCATTTACCCATCAGTGCACAAAGTTCAACAGTCTGTCTAGATGTGGCTTACTTTCAGTTTATCCCTCCTTATTTAATCTGTCAAGAACAAATGCATTTTAACGTATAGTAGCATTTTCGACGTCCTGCAGACTTGCCAGGGTATTGACTAGTGAAAAATAATTCGTTTTTTTTCTATACGCCGACGGTGGCAAACACTTCATGGTGGAAAGAATAGTCCGAATCACGTTTTACCATCAGTTATTGATTTGAAAATTCGCTGTGTCGACAGCTAGATAAAAAATCTGGTCCTCACTAGCCACCAGCACAGTTAGGACAAGACGGTGCGCGAACTGTTTCACGTCGAGATATAATAAATAATAAATATTAGGAGACAATCTTACACAAATCGACCTAGTGCCATAGTAAGCTCAATAAGGCTTGTGTTATGGGCACTAGACGACGATATATTACATAGAAAACATCCATGGCTCAGAAACAAATATTCATGCTCATCACACAAATATTTGCCCTTACCGGGATTCGAACCCAGGACCTTCAGCTTCGTAGGCAGCGTTACTACCCACTAGACTAACCGGTCGTCATACTATCCGTCTCTTTCTAATTAGAACACTTAGAAAAGGACGGATAGTCTATCTCGCCGTGAGTCAGCTCGCGCGCTGTCTTGTGCTACGGTTATCACGGTAATTGCTTAACTTTTGGCACGATCGTCAGGACAACTCAACTATCACTATCCCATGACATTTAGATGTACCTAAGGTACGTACATAATGATAATGATCGACCAGTCCCCATTTCACCAAATCGACAATTGTCGCCTGACAATGACCATTCGCTTTACATGGCTGCGTCGACAGGTTAAGTTGCTTGTTGGACAGCCTATTGACCCAGCAATGTACGTGGAATTGTCATTGTCAGGTGACACTTGTCAAGATGGTGAAATAGGGCCCAGCAGGAACACAACGATATATACTTACATCTGTCGTCGTGGTGTTATTATGGTTGCGGTCTTCTGTGAATTAACTCGACCAATATACATGCGATTAAATTTGATACGCTATTGGCTTTATAAATAAATATTAGGGGACAAGCTTACACAAATCGACCAAAGCTTGTACTATCGGTACTATACGACGATAAACATACTTATATAGATAAATAAATACTTAAATACATAGAAAATATCCATGACTCAGGAACAAATATTCGTGCTCATCACAAAAAATAAATGCCCTTATCGAGATGCGTAACCAGGACCTTTTTCTTCGTAGGCAGGGTCACTACCAACTTGGCTACATCAGTCGTCTATAGACACTATTAGCCCCCCTACAGACGTTTTCACGTCAAAATCATTATAATAAATTTGGCAAAATGCAGTGTGTTCTCGGGCATCTGTTCAGAATTCCCTTCCATTGAAGTCTTCTCGCCGTGTAATAGTATCTAGTACCTACCATCGTGTCAAAGATAAAGTGTGTAATGGACACTGTTTGCATAATTTATTTTGTTTGCGAGAGGGGTAACAAATTTTGCATTCATTTGTTTAAGTGCCCGGCGTTATGTGAAGCACATTAGATTTGGGAGCGTAAACATACATACTTAAGTAAGAAAGTAGCGCTCGTTCGGAACAATGCCTTTGAATATTATATATATTATTATGTACGTAGTTTAAAACGTGCGCAGTAATTGTCATTTGATATTAAATTGAACAATTTCGAATTTTCAGGCCATATATATATATGTTAATTATAATTAACTATGTTGATAAATTAACTGAATAGTTAAGAATAAGATTAAAGAGGTAAAACTATTTTCGTGGGTTTTATTTTGCCAAGGTTATCACTTTAATTTAATACATTCTATTATTTCTAGCTTCTATTATTTTAATTTAATACTTTAATAAGCACTCTATTCAACATTACAATTGTATCCTCAAACAAAAGACCTAGCAAAGATCTCTTCATAATTTCTATGCTCCGCTAATTGTATATCGTCATTATTATAATAATATAAGTTTTGGAAACCATGAAGAAACTAAGACGCTGACACCTCATTTATTATAATTTAGTCATGAATATAAATCGAGGCATCACCCAAATTGCCTTATATCTATCTACTCGACTCAAGCGAGAATAGAGAACCGACGTGCTAAAACTTTCAAAGAAAGATACAAACTCACTTTTGCCGCCATAATCATTGTTGCCGCGGCGGCCATAAAAGACCTCTGTAAAAAAGGACATGAAACGAGGACAGAATGAAAGCAAGGGATTATGTTTCAACTAGAAAAAGAGAGCAGTTACGTGGGAACATTCATATTTAATTTAACCCGGCGTAGCACTTCCCTTATTACCTGTAGGCCCCTCATTGTTCTAGAGGATCCAGGCGTGTTTGGAGCACCTTCAAGTTTTTGGGAACAAAAGAGGCTTTAAATCTACGTTTCACGTAACGATAATAGCGCTGGTTTAACATTAAATAACCTCACGTTTTTGACTTGTAGCGTTCGCAATACTCGTGTAATTTCATAAGTTCTTGGTCTTTGTTTCAATATTATAATGTTCAAATTATGAATAGTAGACTAAAATATTATTAGATCTCCACGGGCGAAAAATAAAATTTTAAGTATTACTGCGCTCTAGAGGTCTACTTTTTTTGTTATTATTTTTATTTTCGACTCATTATTTGCACATCGTGATTACCAGTCAGTAATGAATTGTGTCTAATGAGGAGATTCAAACAACGAAGGACTATGATACAGTAGCTGTTTAGTTCTTTTTCGTTTACGATATTTGTGACTATAGAAAAAAACTTCTTCGGTCTTAGCGTTATCCCGGTCACATCTTAAAGGAGCCCAAAGGAGTCCCACCTGACACCTAATCCTAAGTATTGGCCTAGGCACTAGTTTATGCGAAGGCGTCTGTTTTTCCTTCACGTTTATAAAACTCTGTCTTAGTACCTAACTTCGCTCGGTTCATAATGTACTAATCAATTATTTGCGACAGTCAGCTACGCGGCATTGTTCCGTGCTACATAATAATTCATGTTCTCTTTGATTTCCACGATTGACATTAATTTAAATAATTCGATCAATTCATAAAAATCAGAAAAATGATAAAAAAAAACCTTATTACTTATTATTACGTTTGGTTCAAGAATGCACTGCAATTCGCAATTCGCACACGAATGGTTCAAGTCCCATATGTACTTAATTATAAAATTTTCCAATTGGCGAGGAACAGGCTAATGTTGCTATTTTTCAACAATTAATCTCTTACGACAAAATATGTCGACTGTCAGCATGCCGCGCAAAAAAGTGAAACTTTCCTCTTTAGGTATTTTAACAAAATAGTTTCGTGTTTTTTTTCAATTTTTAAACGTGCCCAAATAATCATGTTTTCTATGACGCAAGCCGCAGCCCAAAATGTTGTTTTGATTTAGAATAATGTTCGGGCGGACGCGGCGGACCATTCCGGACAAGTGAAATGCCGGCGCAGATTACGGCAAGCCCGACTTGACAACAAAACCGGAGTTCATTTATAATTTTGCGCGAACTCAATTACGCATTTGTATGCGTGCTGGCTTTAGAATTTTTGTATTGTGTTTTGGAAACGTCAATTTGTTCAAATGTTGATTGCTTCCCATATCTTTAATGATATATATCAGCTTTGATTAAAGTATGTTGAAAATTTAACGAAATTTATTCAAAACAAAGAGTAAGTATATTACTTATTAAGACGTAGACAAAATAACAAGCTCATTTCTTAACAAACTTTCGACTAACCTACCTTAATACTATTTATACCTCTGCTAGAATGTTATAGTTTTATTTCAAGATTTACAAAAAGCAGGTTATAAATAAAACGTAGCCGTAATCAAAGTAAGTATATGATTTTGGACTTTCCGAAACAATTTTTGAAGTGAAAACTTCTTTAGCGGCGCTGAGCACTTTTTGGGATGGGGAAAAATTGTTAAATACGCGACAGAGTTTTGTGACGTCAGATGTGAAGGAGGTCACTTTTTGCTGCTAACCGATTCGACTTCATTCAAAACTGAACACTATTCGTAAGAGTATAAAGCCGTTAAACACTTTTTGCAATAGCATATTTTCAAATAAATTTGTAATAATAGCAACGCGTCCTTCACCGTTTTGCTATTGAGAAAATTCGAATAGTTCGAATTTGGGCGTTATTCCTAAAGAGATAAAGCTTTGAAAAATATTTAGCAATGGTAAAAACAAATTGGTATTGTGTTTGCCGCCGCCCGTCGGCGCGCCGACGGGCCCGTCCGCCTAAGTAATTGTTTATTGCGTCAAATTCATTTTTAGGGTAGTAGTATTTTATATATAATTTTGAATGCGGAAAGAAAGTAAAAGCCAAGTCAACGACACAACTGATTTATTTTGGGTTTACCCACAAAAAGATAATTATGAATCTACCCCCCATTTCATGTATATACCACAAGGGTGACACCGTAAGATGTCACGTGACCTGATCGAAAAACTTTTACAATGTTATTGAGTTTTCACTTCTGCCGGCACTCCCGGAGTGTAACCCGGTCTTTTTTTATTTATTATTGTTTTGTTTTTTTCCTAGTATTGAATCTGAGACCCAAGTTTGTCCCATTTTCTGTTTGTCTAATGTTTATTTTGACTATTTGCTAAATAACTTTAAACGTTAAACCTTAAGGGGATGCCTTGATTTGAGTCGTACACGCCCCCTAGACAGAGACACGCTGATGCCTTCCGCCCACGAGAAAAAGAGATGTAACACTCTTCGGGAATCGCTGTTTTGGACAAATTTTGATAAATACCTAACTTAGTGAAGGTTTGTTAAAATTTCATAAAGTGAGATTTTAGATGAGATAAAATACTATAGCATTTACTTGATTGTGTCGTAAAATAATGTATCGTTTGAGTAGGCTGAGTAAAAAGAGGAAAATACAGACCCAACTTTGGAAATTATTTCTATCGAGGAAATAAGCAATCATGTATCCATAAAATCAGATGAACAATCATATAGTCGAGAATCATATATCTGAAAATCAGACCTTACTGTTTCTTAATCTAGTCAGAACGGCGTTTCAAAGCACGCGAAATTGCCAATGCACCGCTAGGACAGAGCATATCTTTTTTGGAGAAAATTTGAGTTCGATTTAGTAAGTTGGGTATCTTGATCCAGAAAAAATACTTTAAAGGTGGGGGGGGGTTGGGGGTAAGTGGAAAGGGGTGATTTCTGGTGGGAAATTATTTTCCCTTGTTCGATGATCGTATTGAAAAAATCGGTCCGACCGTTGAGGTAATCTTTATTATTTTCTTTATTTTACTGCCATCAAAACCCTCTTACCTGATTTTTTTGTGATAGATCCGTCGGCGAAAAATACTGTTCTTTACGTTTTTTTTCACAACTTATGACTTTGACATTGACGTGTGTTGACAGATGAAGTTTGAGTGAAAGGTGTTGCCAGTATAATAAGTATCATACTTACTAGAAGTGTAAAACTGTATGATGGGTTTCATTAAGTGTTGCCGTCTAAAAAATACATACAATTTTATACCAACAGACGAAGTGGGAAATAATATCCCCTTGTTCTAATAAGGTTTAACTCCTCATTCTGGTTTCTGCCGCCGTTATGCTTGGTATTTGACAAAAGAGTAAGCGACTTTACTGTTAGAAATTCTGAAACCAAATGAAGACCCGGCTTGACACTTGCTGTCTTATAAAACAACCAGGAGCACACTAGCCTCAACACGTTTAAGCTACTGTTCAGCGGGCACGCTATGAGTACTTTAATTTCTTTTACAGAACCGTGATGTCAACAACTGTTTAAAAAAAACCCTACCGCCGGCCGGATACGGTCGAACTAAAAAAAACATCTAGTACCAGTATTTTATGACATGAAGTATCCAGTTACATTGAATGCAGATGCAATGCAGAATACAATTATTCTAACACTGAATTTGTGTGGCCATTTGAGATGAATTTCCAGTAATCTTTAACCGCGGTTTTCGTCTCGCTAACACACGTACAGGATCAGAGCAATTTACGTAGTTTAAACTTTAAAGTGGTTGATTGCTAGTTGACTGGAACAAGCCGGCGGGAATCGGCTTGTATGGGCGCTCCGCCACTGCAACCTACTATAATAAGCTACTAAACTACTAATACTCTCGACTGAAATTTATCCCTGATAATTAACAGAAAAAATATGCAAATAAGCCTCAGAAACTTTAGTGCTACGATCAACTTCATCGAAATCCGTGTGACAGAGCGTCAGTCATTCGTTATAAATGATTGCGTGGGAATCACGTCAAAAATGCGAACACAGGAAAATTCCGAACCAACTTGGCATCACCTGTCATACTGCGGATCATTAATCAATACCACTCACGCCTGTCCGAAGAGTTTATTCAGCTTTCTGGGCGTAAAGGGAATTAAGTAATAATTGCTTAATACAATGGATTGCAAGTATATCCTGGATTGCTAAATTAATGCAAGCTTTATTTCCTAACCACACTCGCTCGAAATAACATTTCCCTAATAATAATGTTAATAATACTTAAGAATAATTTACTGATACATGTTTGCTTGCAAGTTGCATATCGTTGACCGTAGGCTTAATCAAGGTAAGGGACAAAATGGTCAAGACGAGTTAAATATATATTAAATAAAACCGGCCAAGTGCGAGTTGGACTCGCGCACGAAGCGTTCCGTACCATTATCTATAAAAAAAGTAAAAAAAAGTTTGTTGTATGGGAGGCCCCCTTAAATATTTATTTTATTTTGTTTTTAGCATTTTTTGTTATAGCGGCAACAGAAATACATAATTTGTGAAAATTTCAACTGACTAGCTATCGCGGTTCTTGAGATACAGCCTAAAGAAGAAAAAAAAACGTTTGTTGTATGGGAGCCCCCCCTTAAATATTTATTTTATTTTGTTTTTAGTATTTGTTGTTATAGCGGCAACAGAAATACATAATCTTTGAAAATTTCAACTGTCTATCTATCGCGGTTCTTGAGATACAGCCTAGCGACAGACAAAATGGCAAAAAAAAACACGTTTGTTGTATGGGAGGCCCCTTAAATTTTTATTATATTTTGTTTTTAGTTTTTGTTGTTATAGCGGCAACAGAAATACATCATCTGTGAAAATTTCAACTGTCTAGCTATCGCAGTTCTTGAGATACAGCCTGGTGACAGACAGACGGACGGACAGCGAAGTCTTAGTAATAGGGTTTCCGTTTTTACCCTTTGGGTACGGAACCCTAAAAATAACGATCACTGATTCGACTAAGACATAATGGTTCAAACTCTTCCTAATATACGAGTACCAGTCTATCTCCACCTTAAGTCGTAATCGTTATTCCGAACATTCTGTACATAAAATAAAAACCTTCCTGAAAAGAGCTAATCAGGACACCTCAATCATGATGGGGCGGCAATTTTTTTTAAATAATTATTTTTCTCAAAAATAGTACGAAATGTTCCCATAACATCTGTGCAGATAGTATCCGAAAGTGATTCATCCTGGACAATTTTTAGAAGTGTCCAGTAAGTAAGTATGAAATCCCATTACATATCATAATATTTAAACAGTATAGAACAAGAGTGTCCAGTAAGTAAGTATGAAATCCCATTACATATCATAATATTTAAATATAGAACATTTACGACGTCAGATGCGTAGGAGGTAGGATGGGGAGAGATTCGGGTCGAGGCTTGGGGGGGAGGGGGGGAATAGTTTGATGTAAGACAAACTTTTTTTTTAATACTTTTTTTTCTTTTTTTAAGTAGGTATGTTTTTTTTTGTTATTTTTTTTTTCTTTTTTTTTGTAATATTTTTTTTTTTGGAAAATTAAAATTATTCAAGTTTTTACTTCTACTGCCTTTGTTATGGCATATACTAATGCTGGTGACTGTACCTATATTTTTTTTTTCTAACTTTTATTCAAACATTGTTTTATTTTTGAGAAAAGCACTATACACGCTTCGACCATAAGTGCCATCCTGGCCTCGTATTATAGCCGGACCTCGCCTTCGGCTCGGCCGGCTAAATCATACTCGTCCAGGATGGCTTACTTACTGGTCTCTGCAGTAATGTACTATTAAAAAGAACTAAGAGATATAGAACAATACAACAAATGCTGTCACTGTTTCGATGTTACTTTTAGTAATGATACCACAAT
Organism: Epinotia ramella; assembly: GCA_947578815.1. Taxonomy (NCBI): domain Eukaryota; kingdom Metazoa; phylum Arthropoda; class Insecta; order Lepidoptera; family Tortricidae; genus Epinotia; species Epinotia ramella. The sequence continues at coordinate 17,671,679 of OX388202.1, read as the reverse complement.
TCACCCTTTTTGAAGAGTTACAAAATGTTCTTATCGACGTTTTTTTTATTTTTTATTTCTCTATGAAAGAAGTGACAGTTTACATGGTTTTTTTTTCTTTCATTATGAAGGTACTTTAAGCTTGACCACCACATCTCACACATGTCATCTCGATCACTTCAAAACTAATTCCAATAAGTAATAGGTAGCAATAATACCGACCATAAAGACGATAAGAATTCGAAACATTAATATAGAAATGTTTGCCAGCGCTGCCACCTCTGCAGTGACTCAGTGAAGAACATTTTTAATGAATTATAATAAGACATAAATCCGGCCAATCCACAAGGATCCACATTAGCAATGTCGACTAAACTGATATTAGACTTAGCCTGACCACGACCCAATATGGTAAGATTATTTCAGTCTAAATTGGAGTCACATTAAGCGAAGTACCGCACGCTTTTAGGTTAATGGTTATCATACGACAGCTGCACGGAAGTTGCCTTGTTATTATCACCAACTTAAGGGTGGTTTCGTATAATGAACCCCGCCTTTACAAGCAATTACATTAAATAACATTTTGTAGTTATAATTTCCTTTTATAATAAATCCGTATCATTTTCTCGTTTATTGAACATATTTTTCTCAAAAATGGCCTGCAAAGTGAACATAACTCGCTACATATTGGAAGGTGAAGTGTATAGTTTAAGGTCAGATCTAAATTAAAAAATAAAAAACATTGCAGGCCGCCTGGAATGTTATATATAAATTCCTTTATTTGTCGAGTACCAAATTTTTTAAAAAGTAGAAACTGGCATATAAAAGACGGCACAGCTCGTATTCAGCCAATTCAACTCGTATTTTTCTGTTGCAAACACGACGTTTTTGTATACGTCTCAAATAGTTTGCGTTTTTTTGGTAGAAAAATACACTTGAGATTCTGTTCAAAAAAAAAACGGCGGGAATTCGTAAATATTTTCACGTTGTGCAACGATATTTAAAGTTTATATAAATTTAGTATTTTTTATTGCCCCATTTTTGAGAAAAGCACTATATTAAGGCTTGTTTACACGTTGTGAAGTAGCAAGTGCAGGTGAGAAGTGCAGGTGTAAAGTGATTAGTAATAACAACGTGTAAACGGTCACGCTGTTAAGTGGCAAGTGCGAGTGCGAAGTGCGAGTGTGAAGTAAAGTGAATAGACGCTCGGTCTATTTTTGCCTGTTAAGTAGTTGCCCCCGCACACCCGCGTACTCCCCGCACTCGCAGTCTCATCCTCTAAACACCGTGTAAACAGTATCTGCTTGTTACGTGCATAGTATGGTATAAAAATGAGGTGGACTGAGGAGCAAACGTTGAAATTCGTAATGAAATACATAAAGTACGAGTGCCTTTGTAACATAAATTGTGCTGAATATAGAAATAAACAACTGAGAGACGCAGTTTTGTTACAAATTAGTAAAACCATGCATATCCCAGACTTTGGCCCTAAGGAGGTATATTTAAAAATACGAAAGTTTAAAATCGACATACAAGAATTAAAACGAGTAAAAAACTCGCAAAGATCTGGAGCTGGAACCAGTGACATTTATAAACCAAACGTTAAATGGTTTTCAATATTGTATGATGCTTTGACATCGATGAGCAGCACAGGCGAGTGTAGAGAAACTTCTAGTAATTTGGTAAGTATTTTTTTAACACGGTTTTAAGAAGTACCTGCATTTGTATGTAAATAAATAAACTATATGACTTAAAACTTTCAACTAAAACCTCATTCTCGATTTCTGAAGCCATCACCGCGACTATACTTTTTAAAATATTTCGTAATTCTAATCGTTGTTCGTCCTCCATTTTGTTCTATACTTTACACTTGCACAAGCACAACTAAGCAATGTGTAAACGATTTCTTAACACTTAACACTTATCACCATAAAAACATGTTAACTAATCACTTCTCACCTGCACTTGCTACTTCACAACGTGTAAACAAGCTCTTAATCTTGCAAGTTGATTTTCACCCTCAACCATCAGTCGTATCGATTTGAAACTTTGCAAGTACCTATGTACCAATATTAAATATAATTGACTGAATACAATACAATAATCTGGTAGACCTGAATGGAGCCAGAAGGTGGAAATCTTCAATGACTGACAACAAGGCTTAAAGAAAATATTTTTTCTTATAAAACTTACGTAGTAATATTTTTTGAAGTAAAAACTTCTCTAGCGGCGCTGTGCACTTTTTGTGATGGGGAAAAATTGTTAAACTCGCCACAGGTCACGTGACCGTGAGATACGAGAGATACTCGCAACAGGTCACGTGACCGTAAGATTCGACAGATTTAAAATTCGTAAGACGGACACGTGACCTGGGGGGCTAGCACAACTGACGCCGCGCCGCGATGCGAGTCGAGAAAGATCTACCCTCCTCTTTCGAATTTGCACGGTGCGAGTGAGACAGGGGACGCTCAGTCGCGCGCGAAGCGACTTGTCGGCAAGTCGTGCTAGACGTACTGATCGAGAAACTGTTACAATGTCATTGAATTTTCACTTCTGCCGGCACTCCCGGAGTGCAACCCGGTCTTTTATTTATTTTAATAAGAAAAGGAAAAATGGGAACTTTTGTGAACGGGAGACGGAAGGCTTAGATCTGTATTTTTTAATTTGCATTATTATCGCAAAACGGAAATCTCTTAAAGACAAAAGCAAGATATAATTAGCGCTGGCGTAATGAAAATTCATTCCGAGAAACAGTAAACTCTATATAATATTTAACAAAGAGGCGGAATTAGTCAACGGTTTATGAAGTGAACGCTTAAAGTCTCCCGCGGACCGTTTTTGTTGTTCGTCTCGTGATTTCAATGACAATACTGGTGGCTCTTATCTGTAATCATCATGTTATTGTGTTATTACAGTACGTTCCTTAAGTTATGTTTGTGAAAGAAAATTTAATGCTGAATAATAATCATAATATATCTAGCTTACCACGCCATATAAGTTATATCCTGCAGGTCGATCACGTAACGAATTATACGAAAGTTACATCTACATGACAATTTTGATATGATAAAATTACAGTTGGACTAACCTAATGCGCGTTTGTAACGTTACGTTATAACCCATCTGGAATCTGTTTTAATTTTTTCCGATTTCTATCATGAAGATAGATATCCTAACAATGCAAGAATAGAATATTTATAATAATAAATGAATTCAATATAATATAATATATAGAATAGATAGATAGTATATCCTAACAATTCTAGAATTCCCAACTCAATTGAAACCATTAGTCCGCGGAAGTGTTCATTATTGTTATTATAATAGTTACCATTTATATTTGGAAACGATAAGTGATAACGTAATGGCTTATTACCTGAATATCATATTATTAAACGGTTTACAATACAGTTCTGGAACACAAAATTGTTTTGTGGTTTGACCATACGATGCCATTACCTATGTAATTTAGTATGAGTATTTAATGCATATATGGACTTTGTCTGGAATAAATAATTTTCATTTCATTTCATTTCATAAATAAGTATAACTTGGCCGACTGCAATTTGTAAACTACCTATGCTAGGTAGTCTAAGCTATTCCTAAAATTGGTCTCATTCTCCCAAACAAGCAATCATCGCGATTGCAACAAAATTTACTACACTCAAGCTTGGGCAATAGGCTGATGATGAGAAAAATAGTCGTTCGTACGGATCATCAGCCAGCCAGTACAAGAGTGTATTTAAAGATGTGTTTTGCAGAAGAATTTATAGCGAACTACACTTGTTCACTAGTAGTATGTATACTGACCGCCCACAATGAAATAAATTATTTTTAAGTAGGCCGTAATGGCACTTTTACAAGTCTAAATTCTACCAGCGTTTCTTAAAAAAAAAACGAAAATAATGGAAATGTGACTATAAATTAATAAAAAATTAAAAGCATTTATTTCAGACTAAAGTCCATATATGGTTAGTAAACAATAAAATCTTATTACTAGTGGTAGTATGTCATAAAGACTTAACTAAATAATGACTGCATGCAGTCTCTGCCGGCGGGTGAGCATGGGGCCATTTTCGCGCTCCGAAAACACGCTCAGTCAGAATGCTGTTGGGGCTGCCTGCCGCGCAGGCGACTATTATTATATATATTAACTAAATCCTTGGGTATGCTTTCTTGTAGGAATTCTGTGTCATCTAGCTCCCTAGGCGTGATACAAAGACGATTAAATTATGAATGATTAAGCTGTTTTGGGCTCAGAGGGGTAATCAAATCACGTAACTTGTCGTACGCGCGTTAGCTGTCATTCAGCAGTTTAGCTATCATTTTTCCATATAAAATTTGACATTTAGATTTACCTAACGTGCATACAATGCGTTACGTGCTCGACCTGCTGGTTCGGGCCATGCCTTTCTATAAGTTAGGTAGTCCTCAATCCTGTAATAAAACTTTGACATCAATGTTTTTTCAAGTAATTTTTAACTGCTGGAAAGGGTAGAACAAAATTTCATTAGTTATATTATGCATACATTGACCCGAAAAAAATTTGTATGTATACTTTACGAACATTAAACTTTTTGGAAAGATGACCGACTTTAGTAAAAAACATAAATATGCGTTTTAGAGACGGAGAATAAGTTCTTACGCGCCGTCTAAAGACGATCTCTTACGTCCCAAAATAATAAATAAGTAGATTCTATAAATTGGGTAATATCATCTTTTATAACGAATTAGATTTATTTTGGTCTTATTAGGTCATGGTTTTTTAAGCCCGACGCGAAAAGAGGGGTGTTATAAGTTTGACGTGTCTGTGTGTCTGTCTGTCTGTGGCGTCGTATGTTTTTTGTCCGAAAGCTGACGTTATCTATATCAAAATCGGTTCAGCCAGTTTTGAGATATTGAAATTTGAAATTAAAATATCGGGGATTTTTCTACTTTTCCAAGTAGTTAATTATCGTACATAACACAGTACTATATAACGATGTAAAGGGTGCCCGTTGGAACCCTTCTAAGTTGTGTTATAGATGAGTTTAAGGCCGCGCAGGGTAGAGAGTGTAAAATGGTGACAATGATATCAGTTAAATTCACTTTGTTCACTCACTTGTTTTGCCAATTGAAATGAACACACAACTCAAACTCGTCCGGGTGAATGCATACTCTATACCTCTACATATATGTTATGCGCCAGTTCACACCACATTGGATAATAGCGACTCATTAACATATGACGTAAAGTATTTAGGTATAAAAAGAAGGATGTGTTGGCTTGGAACTACTGTAGGGTAGGTACTCGGGGCCGATTATCTGGTGCACGGAAACAACCCTTCATACATTATTCAGCGTCGACCGCTCATCATACGCTTGTATCGGCCGACGGTGCGCCATATTGCCTATTTCTTACCTATTATGTAACGATTGAAGGTTTCAGATTACCCATTTGTTTGGTTTCCTTCGTAGTGGCAGTCGAGTTTATGAGATACGGCTTTTATTAATAGCAAGGCATGTTATGGAATTTGCGACCCGAACAACATACCTAACCCCGCGCCGGAATTTGGATCGGATTAATAAACAGGCAGGATACTCAGTTTCACAAATCGTATACCCATGATCTCGTTGCTATAATAATCCTCAGTCGAATTTCAGACTAATTTAATTACAACGTAAGACAATACAAATTGTAATAAATATTCCTTTAAAACAATTGTCCAGTGTTTTCCCGCAGTTTAACCACCAAAATTCATCAAGTCAGATCGTATAGCTCGGCAACGTCCAACAACATGCTGAGCAAACGAGATGTTTCGCAGGGTTTCTTTACTCTAAACGTGGGCCTCGCTTGTTTACTATCACCTTTCCAGCAATTACGCTACCCAGCTTTTCCAAAACGAACGTAACGTTGTTGTTATATGGTATATTTTTGGTCACATATTTTGTGCTAGGTGAGGTTTATGCTCACGCCATATTTAGGCGTCAAATATTGCCCTTAAGAAAGCAAACACGGTATTTTGGCGGTTGATAGATGATTTTTATATTTTAAGGTATAATGGTTGGTATTTGACGCCCGGTTAGCCAATTTAGATCAATAGTGGGACCGGATTTTTGCCCTAAAAGTTTTGATAATTCTAAAGATGGAAAAGTGATGCTTATATGACATCGGACATATTTTTAAGTATATTTGCAAAATTTGATGAAAAGTTAGAACGAGCGTTAGGTATAAATTAGGTATTTATATATTTTTATTTATAATTTCTGAATATTGAATTAAAGTGCAAAGTTTTAGCTTCATCGTTTATAATATGTATGACGCTATATGTTATTAAGTTTGTAGAACTTTTTTTACGCAGCTTCTTTGTCAAACCAGAATTAGGTTATTACTTTGTCGATATTGAATTAAAGTTTAAAAATCCTCAACAATATCTCTAATATCTTAAGTTAATAGACAAAGCTAAAAATGTAGAAGAATAGGATACATGCTATAAAAGTAATATGCGTTTTTTGTCCTGTAAGATCTAATATTGAATTAGTCTGTAAAAATAAGTCTAATACTATAAAATAATATATGCAACCATATTATGAAAAGTAAGAAAATTCTGTGTATTGCTTGCATTAATAATAGTATAATTTATTTAAAATGGCGCGAAATTCATAACCACGCCGCGCTGGCCCTTCAACGGCGGCGCGCGGGGGCCGATCGTAGCCGACCTAGCGAGCGATAACTCGCCCCGCCCTCCCCGCATTACCGCGCAAGCGCTGCTGTTGTCTTTCAAATCATTCATTTGTTTGTTTACCGTGCACATATTAGATGCAATTTTTAATACATTTGCTCAAAAAGTTCTACTTTTACGTAGCTGTTTAGCGTGCGGAAAGTTGATTTTCACGAACTAGTGCTTTTCACTTTTCCCACTCAATAATCGTACAAATTGTACCATTAATTATTATGTCAATAAAAATAAATAAGATAGAGCTGTACTAAATAAAATGATTATTGAATTTCATCTTTTTTCAACTGTATTACAATGACGTTACAGAATTAATAATATAAAAGTTTCGAATTCCTTACTTGTTGTTTTTCATATTTTTTCGCAACTGTATTAAAAAACGTCGTTGTGTAGATTACTATACATTGATTCGAAGGCTATATCGGCGCACAAAAGAAGAATGGAGATGGAGGCACCAGTAGCACAGCCTAGTGACGATGAGGAATGCTTTGATTTTCAAAACTTTTGTTTTTTTTTGCAACGAAGCTGCCAACGAAGTGTTTAAACAGTCAAACGCCCTGTTCAAGTCAGAATCACTGTCAGCGAAATAAAGAAATGTACTTACTACACAGATGTTGTTAAACGCAGCTATAGCTGCTCGCCGCAAGCAAACCAATGTTAGTTTGCCCCTGATTACGGATTGCTGTTACGAACACCAGGGTATGTTGCAGGGTAATATCGCCGGTTAGCGACCACCTAATTTATGGTTCCGGTTTGCGACCACTCATTTCAATTGGTGTCAGGAATCTACCGCAAAAAACGACAATATATCCTTTCAGTTTTTTCAATAGATTGCATACATACATACATATACTCACGCCCGTATCCCATTGGGGTAGGCAGAGACTAAGGAAAGCCAAATACTACGGTCCTTAAATACTTCTTCAATAGATTCCTGTTTAATAATTACTTTAAATAATACATGCGGGGCACGGTAAATTTAGAGTGCGTTGTAATGTCATTTTATTAGGTATATTTAATTGAAAAAAAAAATACGTTGTCTTTCACGTGGTCGCTAACTGAAGCTGGTCGCGTAACCGGGGCGGCGTATTGACCCAACGTTATTAAATTAAACATTCCAATTTACGTTAACACTCAAAATAGGCCGTTTCTGCTCTAATAGTACCTGATTAAAGAAAACTTAGAAAGTAGAGCATAATTTAAACCAAAACAGTGAGAAATATATTCTTTGATTACAAATATTATTTGTATGCAGAATGTAATGATAGTGAATGAAGCAAGAAAGGTTTGTCAAGATCGTAGCAAGTGGAAATCCGTGATCTCTGCCTATCCCTCCGGGAAATAGGCGTGATTTACATTTGTATGTATGTATGTATATTATTTGTAGTAAGGTAAATCTCCAATAACTGGCCACCCTTGAATAATCGGCCCCCTCATACTAAAAATTAACTCTATTCACGTATAATAGAATAGATATAGATAGTATGAGGTGGCCAGTTATTGACGATTTACCCTACTTGTTAGGAATATTCGAGACAATTAAAGGTTTACTAAGCAGAAACGTCTGCTAACGAAGTTCTAACGGACAACGCTCCCTAGGATGAAAAAAAAGTTGAAAATTTTGTTGAAAAAACTATTTTGCGTATTAAAATTAAGTATTATTAGTCAGAAGAAATGTTTAAGATCTGTATGCGGTATGAAACCGATCGATTCATGCAAACCCCACTTCATACAACTTAAAATATTGACTCTACCTTGCCTGTATGTGTACGAAATATCACTGTATGTCAAATATAACATAGACCAATATACTAGATTTAAGAGCTTGCGGCATCAGGAGAAAATTAATTATAATGCTTCAAAAACAGCTTTTCTATCAAAAAGCATAATAGGTATGTCACCCCGAATATACAATAAACTGCCAGCAAATATTTTGAAATTAGAAAGCGATAAAGAATTTAAGACTGCGTTATATAACTTTTTAGCATCCAAAGCCTATTACTCCGTTCAAGAATACCTTAATGACCTAAATTCTTAGTATTAGCAACTTATGCATGCGATACACACGACATTCATATATATTTGCATGTCCTTGTGACCAAACATGTAGCTCTGTATATTATTGAACCACCTATTTGTACCATGTTTAAGCGAATAAATGACTGATTAGCAACTGATTACTGACTGATTACTAATGTGTATTATTTCAAAAAAAGTGAGTACCTTTACATTTTGAGGAAAAGAAATGTGAATGGTGACCCAGATTTGAGCTGTATAGTAAAATGTATGGAGAAAAAAAAAAGTTGTCAGATTGAAATGAAAATAATGTATGTCATAAGAATCGTTTCAAAAACAACTTGAAAAAAAATCTTACTGGTAAAAGTAGGAAGAATCTAACCACTTATTTTTTTTTCTTTTACATTTTACTATGAAGCTCAATTCTGGTTCAGTTAACAGTTTTCACAAAATATATTTTATTGAAAAACTAATCCTTAGTTAAAAAGTTTTTGTACCTTCATTATTTTTAAACATACTTAAATTCACAAAATAGTATTTTTTTAATTCAAAATATTCAGTTCTTTTTTTCCATACTAGGTGTGCGGTGTTTTTTCGATCAGAATAAAAAAAAATCGCCAGTAGCCTTTTCAGGTTTGCGTAGGCAACAAGGAACCCTTATAGTTTCGCCATGTCCGTATGTCCATCTGCGGCTTAGCTCAGTCACCCTTACTACTAGAAAGTTGTAAGATTAGAATTGAAGACTTTATTCTATTGCACTTCGAAGAATCGAGATTAGACTGTAAAAATTAGAGTTCAATTTTAATAATAATGAAAAAAAAAGTTCCGTCTTAATTATTTTAGTTATTTTGTGAAAAAAGCTGCACAGAATAATGAGAAGTCGCAGAAGTTCACTTAGAATTGTCATTAGGTGTAAAAAAATATGAATGATTAATACTTATACAATTCCTACTTGCAATTTTATTATAATGTTGTCGTAAATGGTTGTATTTTTTTGTAATTTTTTACTATTGTGTTAGCCATCCATACTGACTTTCATATAAAACAATAAGTACCTACTTTATAAAGGACTTAACGTCGAAAATTTATAACATTTCGACTGAAAATTTTATTCTTTGACACTTCGAATAATCGAGATTATACTGTATTAATAAAAGTTCGCTGTCAGTTATATTATAATGTGAAAAAAGTTACAATTAATTTTTTTGACTGTTATTGTAATAAAAATATACGAGCTATTCACAACTATTTTTCTTATTTCTGTTTATCCTGGTTCCTATTGTCATATCTTGTCCAGTCCTATTCGCCGTCATGTATTATACTTATCCCACCATATTATACGGTCATTACGCCGGTTACGTGACCAACTTCGGTTAACGACCACCTTAAGGACTAGGTTTTTTTTTTTCAATTAAAGATATAATAACATTTAAACAGGCTGTAAAAATGCCTCGGTACGTACGCAATTTTTAAAGCAGATATTAGGCAGCAATCTACTTAAAAAACGAGAAAATATCCTCTCGGTTCACCATTTATTACTCCCGAGTGGTCGCAAACCGGCACACTAAATTAAGTGGTCGCTAACCGGTGAAATTAATTAGGTGTAAATTGAGTTTAACTATAGCTTACTGCTGACCACGTCGCAAAAAAATACATGTAGGTTATTTGTTAGTAGGTATTTATGCAGCTGGCTTAAAGGAGTAACAAAACATGGAAGAGTGGTCATTTGTATAAGGGGCGATCCCTAAAATATTTTTAAATTATGTGTACGAGTATAACGCGATAACCAGTTCGACGAAACCGCGGGCAATCCCTAGTATAGTTGGTAATAAATAAGGATACATTTCTTCTTTGTATTTCCATTAACGTACGTATAACAAAATAACATGTGTTTTGCCATTGATATTTATTCTTTGTGGATTTTTTTATGGATCGTGGACGCAATCAAGGGCACTCCTCTGCCGTTGCGTTGATCGCTGCCTGCTGCCACAGCGCACAGCGCGGCGCGCGCATACATGCCGCGCTTTTTAAATGTATTCATTTACGCACGGAGTACTTAGGTATCAATATTTAGTGTCGCCGTAAGTTTATTTTTCTTAACTTTTGTTTGGTAACTGATATCATTGTCATGATCGTTTACTATTAACTCTACAAACTTTAATTCAATATTGGCTATACTGTTTAACCGGAAATCAATATCTAGACAAGCCGATTGTCTACATTTCTAACTTTTTTCCAATATGTTAAGTGGATCGACAATATCGTAACTTTGCAATATCCGCTACTCTAATTCTTTATTTACAAAATTATTTGCATTTTTACGTTCACCAGGATGCAGAAGTCCCAGATTTCTAAAAACAGAATATCGTATATAAATTAAAGTGTTATTGGATATGTTACAGTTTTTTGTAACTCTAATTCTATATTGACATAGTTATTGGCAAAAACTAAAATATTTCAATATAGCCGAAAGCTCCACCTAAAATTTTCTAACTTTTTACATAAGTATTATTTAACATGCCTCCAACGACATATCAAAAAAGAAAAAACTTTAATGTTGTAATAACCCATTTTTGTTTAACCGCTGGTCTAATTGGGTAGTGACGCTGCCTACGAAGCTGAAGGTCCTGGGTTCGAATCTTGGTAAGGTATATTTGTTTCTGAGTCTTGCATCTTTTCTATTTATTAAATTATTTATATCTATTAAATACATCGTCGTCTAGTATACCCATAACACAAGCCTTATTGAGCTTACTATGGAACTAGGTCAACTTGTGTAAGATTGTCCCCTAATATTTATATTTGATATTTTATATTTTAATGGTCAAAGACACGGCAAAAATACAGGAATTAGTTACACAATTATAGTTATAACGCCCAGTTTGAAGTAGGTTTGTAATAATAATACTAGAGAGTGATCATCAGAATGGTGATATTTATATAAGCAGGTAATTTCATAAATACACAGTACTAGGTTGTTACTCCACCCGCGTATTACAGGGATCCCAGGAGTAAATATGTCCACCCTGAAGGTCAATTATAGTTTTTTTTTAATCGCATGAGTATTTTTGGAGATTACACCCCTACATACAATTTTACAACCTCACCGAATTTCTTCTCTGTAAATTAGTATAAATAGACTTACTTGGATTAACAGCATGACCCTTATCTACGGCGTTCATTGATAGATGTAGCAGCACCAGTAAAGATGCAGACAACTGAAACAACAACAAGTAAGTGTTATTGATATACCCATAAGAAATCACCGGAATTCCTAAATGAATACCATTATTCATTATTATTATGTACTGTACTGTCCGCTCGCTAAATATTGGATGGAAGTTGTTATAGGGAGAGCCAAATAGTATTAATTAGTTTTAAGGTATTTTTTCTGGATTTCTTTTTTTTTCTCTCTCTGTGTTTTATTTAATTAACATAGTATGTAAGATGTTGGTGATGCTAACCTACTATGGATCGTTTTGGGTCTGAAATAAACACTTTTTTTTATGTATGTCTTCACCTGATATCTCGGGACCATGGGGTCCCGGACCTTTGGAAATACCTCCCCTGTTGAGTGTTGCGGCTTGCAACACCGAAGTGAAGATCGCGCCCAATCAGATGACAGCATCCCGCGCATGCGCACAGCAGCGCCGAAGTTTATAAATAGCGCCAAGCGGGCCACCATCTTCCCTTTTTGCATTGTATCCAAACAAGCAACACCACACGCGCGTCGCAATCAAAATATTGTACTTGCTTAATTAATTGTTGAGAGTAAAAATCCAAAAATGGTAAAAGCCTATTTTTATTGAAAATACCTTATGTCCCAGACAGAGAGTTCAACCGAGTATTCAGAGAGGTATTTTCTATAGAAACTCCTCTCTTCTCATCCAAGTCTGGAAAGCACTATTTAGTGAAGTGCAACTGATGATGAAGTTTTGAGGTGATCTATGGAACTACTCAATGATAAGTAGGTTTTCGGAATGATTGAAATGTCTTAGCAACTGAAAGTGACACAGATAAACGATATATCTTTGACGACTGATTTAGCTTAGTGGGTACCTATGAACCCGGTCCCGGCTTCGATTTGTTTGTGTGATGTCTTGGATGTGATTTATGTATTTAAGATTGTTTTATAAAATAAATATATCGTCGAATACTAGTCGCGTACCCATAACATAACACATATGTTCTAGTTATGCTGCTGGGCTAGTTCAATTCGTGTAAAATTGTTCCCTAATTTTTATTTACTATTTAATATGCAACGCCAAAAAATCCAAAAGCATTGCTTAATACTGGCTAAATAATTAATAGGTACGATGTGATAGGTATGATTCCAACAAAATTTTAGGGTTAGGAGCGGATAATTACTGTTTCGTAATTGGAGGCTGCCGTGCTTTACCTTTGTTCTTATCTAACATAAATAAATACATCTGGACTCCAAATCTGCATGAATTACCAATTCCTTAATTAAGTCCAAGGAAGACTTGGGAATGAGTAACATTGTTGATTTCGCATATTATGCAATGAGATAATTTTGTAAGAAAATGGCTATAGAATAAGGAAATAAAAATATAATATTATTGCCATAAAAGTCTTCTCATATCATGGGCATGGATGTTAAATCCAATGAAGAATAACAGATAGAAATCCAAGTGTTGACGCTGTAGGTGTTCCACAATAAAAGGCACTGATTTTGGGACACGAAAAGAGTATAATTTCGAAAAGTAACCGACACCACGTGATACAACTGAGAGAGCAGTAGGTACATGTGTCGCGCGCGGATAGACAGGGGACGACTGACTTCGCGTCTAAGCAAGACCGTTAGCACTATGTCGCTGCGTCACACGTATATCTACCTTAAATTTTGTCTTAAAAACTAACAGTGTTCAGATTTATAAAAGTACCTTAATAAAATACAAAAATATAACAGTTTAAAAGAAACCCATTTTGAGCACGTCGCTAACACCAAGTATCTAACAAAATTTTGCACCTAGATCCAAATTGCAAAAATAATTATGAAGGGGTAACAAAATGTTTGTTTCCACTGTTTGATTTATATCGCACAGGAAATATGAACTGCTAACAATTTTTTAATTAAAACACGGGATATTATTATCAGCGCGCACGCCTGAGCGATTCTATCAGAAACTCGATTCGGCACACCAGTCTGGTACAAATGCTGGCTAAAATGTCATCAATTATTTATACATGAATGAACGCGCTTATATTATTTTTTACGATACTATGTCGAAAGTGGTGCCTATATATCCGATTATAAATACAATGAACAAGTTCCGCATATCTGAATCGAATCAGAGATTTTATTATAAATCCCATTGACATTGGAAATTACCTACTAATAAGTCGTATTCCGCGTTTCTGCAAACTATTTATGTCGTATAAATCAGAATCTAAATATATAAAAGCAGAAACTGACTGACATATCAACGCACAGCCCAAACCGCTGGTTCTAGAGTTTCCAAATTTCGCACGTAGGTTCCTTATAAGGCCTAAGAGAGCACAAAAAAGGATTTTACAAAATTCAACCCCTAAGAGGGTGATATGGGGGTCTAAAGTTTGTATGGAGGAAACATTATTTGTTGAACTAGAGACTTGAAACTTTGTAGGAAGATTACTTATTAAGATACAAAATAAGTACTTTCAGCGTTTTTGAAAATTCTACCCCTAAGTGGGTTAAATAGGGGTGCAAAGTTGACATATCAACGTACAGCCCAAACCGCTGGTTCTAGAGATTCTAAATTTGGCACGTAGGTTCCTTATAAGGTCTAGGGGAGCACTAAGAAAGGGTTTTACAAAATTTATCCCCTAAGGGGGTGAAATGGGGGTCCAAAGTTTGTATGGGCAAAACATTATTTTTTGAACTAGAGACTTGAAACTTTGTAGGAAGATTACTTATTAGGAAAGAAAAAAAATATCTTAAGCGTTTTAGAAAAATCCACCCCTAAGGGGGTTAAATAGGGGTGCAAAGTTTGTATCCGAAACTACTGGGACTAGAAACTTGAAATTTACACCAGAACTTCCTTTTATGACGCAGGCAAGGGATAAGATGGGATTTTGGAAATTCCATGCCCGAGGGGGTTAAATAGGGGTGCAAAGTTTGTATGAGTGAACTTTATTTTTTGAGCTATAAACTTGAAACTTTGTAGAAAAATTACTTATTAGAATACAAAAAAGAACTGTCAGCGTTTTAGAAAATCCACCCAGAAGGGGGTTAATAACTAGGGGTGCTAAGTTTGTATCCGAAACTACTGGGACTAGAAACTTGAAATTTACACCAGAACTTTCTTTTATGAGGTACGCAAGAGATAAGACGGGATTTATGGAAATTCAATCCCTAAGGGGGTTAAATAGGGGTCCAAAGTTTGTATGACAGAAACATTATTTTTTGAACTAGAGACTTAAAAACTTTGTAGTAAAAATACTTTAGGCGTTTTAAAAAATTCTACCCCTAAAGGGGTTAAATAGGGGTGCAATGTTTGTATGGAGGAAACTTAATTCTTTGAGTTAGAAACTTGAAACTTTGTATAAAGATTACTTAATAAAATACAAAAAAATACTTTCTGCGTTTTTGAAAATTCTACCCCTAAGGGGGTTAAATAGGGGTGCAAAGTTTGTATGAGTGAACTTTATTTTTTGAGCTAGAAACTTGAAACTTTGTAGCAAAATTAGTTATTAGAATACAAAAAAGAACTGTCACCGTTTTAGAAAATTCCACCCCTAAGGAGGTTAATAACTAGGAGTGCAAAGTTTGTATCCGAAACTACTGGGACTTGAAATTTACACCAGATCTTCCTTTTATGACGTAGGCAAGAGATAAGACGGGATATTTGGAAATTCCATCCCTAAGGGGGTTAAATAGGGGTCCAAAGTTTGTATGAGAGAAACATTATTTTTTGAACTACAGACTTGAAACTTTGTATTTAGATTTAAAAAAAAATACTTTAGGCGTTTAAGAAAATTCTACCCCTAAGGAGGTTAAATAGGGGTGCAATGTTTGTATGGGGGAAACTTTATTCTTTGAGCCAGAAACTTGAAACTTTGTAGAAAGATTACTTATTAAGATACAAAAAAGTACTTTAAGCGTTTTAGAAAATTCTACTCCTAAGGGGGTTAAATAGGGGTGCAAAGTTTGTATGGGGGAAACATTATTCTTTGAGCTAGAAACTTGAAATTTACACCAGAACTTCCTTTTATGACGTAGGCAAAGAATAATACGGGAATTTTGGAAACTGCATCCCTAAGAGAACTAGAGACTTGTAACTTTGTAGGAAAATTACTTATTAAGATACAAAAAAAGTACTTTAGTAAGTACAATTCACGCCTTTATTCCCAAAAGGGGTAGGCAGAGCAAATGAAACTTATTTTCCAGCGCCACTTTTAGCATAAATGTGGGTATATTGCAGTGATAGGTTGTTAGCCCATCGCCCACAACACACTTCAACCCTGCTCCCTTAGTCGACTTTTACGACACCCACGGGAAGAAAGGGGGTGGTGAAATTCTTACCCGACACCACACGGGAATAAAAATAATAGGAAATAAATAATAATTTACCATAACGGGTTTTGACGAATGGTTATTCATAAGGGAAGTAAGTCAGTAAGTAGGCCGTTGCCAGCGTCACAATTCAACAGTTATTGCAAAATTACACTTACTACGCGGGCAAAGCCGCGGGCAAAAGCTAGTGCCTTTATATAAATAGGAATAAAATAATATTTCTTGACTACAAAAGAGCCTCTCAGCATCTGGGAAGCTTTACGTGACCAAAACGGAAATACAAAATACATCAACATACCTACTGAAGAATATTGACCCAAAAAGAACATATCTAGAGTCAGTTGTACAAATAGTTAAATTCACGTATATACCATTAATTGCCGATCACGACACACATGGGTCAGAGCGCTACATGCGATTTCTGTTACGTAAATCGACATTAAACTGCTACGAGGGGTGATCACCTGATCACGTAACTTTCGAAACGCACGTTAGGACAACTCAACTGTCATTTTCCGCGCGCGTAAAATGCGTTACGTGATCGACATGACCGACTACGGCGTAGCGCTACGCGCGTAACTTGTGAATGAGTTAAAGGGCGACATGTAAGATGGCGGGGGGAAAGAGCAGTCTTGCGTCAGCTCCACCCGATAGAAGGCAAACACACTGAACTCGCCGTGTCCACGCGATTGTCACAACACACTTCAGCTTTACATTACGAATAATAGACTTCCATGCCGGTGGTAACATGTAGCCACCATGACGATTGAAGTTAGGGTGGCCCTAATTTCAGTCGCCACGCAAATCTTGTGGGACCATAAGTCATAAGCAAGGATAGGACAAACGCCCGTCATTTTGAAAACTTAACCCTGTTCTGTACAGTAGAGACTTCCTTATATTAATAAAAAAAAATAGGTACTAAATAAGTGAAATTTTTTAAAAAATTGTGGTCATTCTTTTCCATTGGCGAAAGTGATTTATCGCCTTAATCATCGTCATTTGAATAATTTGTCACTGGAAACATATAAATTATGGTACTTAAAATAAATTTATAAAACATTACTTTTGTCCTTTGTTTTGTATTGTCACGAATAAACTATTCTTATTCTTATTTAGTACCTAATTTTTTTTATTAATATAAGGAAGTCTCTACTGTACAGAACAGGGTTAAGTTTTCAAAATGACGGGCGTTTGTCCTATCCTTGGTCATAAGATGCATGCATTTTACGATATTATGTGCATAAGGAAAGTATAGAATAGAGGGACTCACATACACAGACACATATGAGTGACAAAGATGTACTCGTACAATAGGAACGAGATACAATGTCGTAGCTCCTGTCGCTCAGCGCGTATAGACTTTTTTTGGCTGACAAATATTTAACTGAAACTGATGTCACGCATATTACACGACTAAAGTATATATAGGACATGAGAAGTCAAGGATGTATAATTTTTTGATACTTCTCAATTTAGTCAGGTTAATTTACCTCCATCCCTTTTGGGGATTCGCTAGGACTCCATATGGAATCCTCTATGTACGGATGAGGGCGACGTGCGAGTGAAAAGGCATAAAAGAGGTTGCGTTCACTAATATTTTGGATGCATTCTCACACATAATAATTGCTTGCGATTCATGTTGAAAAGTTGAAAATATAAAGCTCATGACGTCGTTTACAATTCATGATCACCGTATCCTATATGAATACCTCCTGCAACTTTGTAAGAGCTTATACTGCATTAAGCCTTTATGAGCCGGCTTTCAAGCGAACCTAAGGCTTGTATTTTTAAAATGTCACAGGAAGTTCTCAGGGAGCAACTACTAAATTGCATTAAAATTCCTCTTTGTGCTCGTTGTTGTAGAGAAATGGTGACTTGGTATTTTACATAACTAAGCCGAGAATTCCCGAGTCTTAATAAACAAAATAAGTTTCTTTTATAAATATATAAGACGGTGGCAAACAAGCATACGGCCTGTCTGATGGTAAGCAGACACCTGCGACTGCAGAGGAGTCACAAGCACGTTGTCGACTCTTTATGGATTCGAGGATTCATTGTGTCGACAGTTAGAAACAAAGGTCTCTTTCAACACAATGCATCCTCGGTAGCTCTGGCGACCTTACTCGCGACCAGAGGAGCTACCGCGAAACGAAAACGAACTTCGTTCGAGTATATCCGTCTCTGACGCTCGAACTAGCAAGTGCGACAGAGAGGGAGATACACGCACGAAGTTCGTTTTCATTTCGCGGTAGCCCCTCAGAGGGGTAATCACGTTACATTGTGAACGC
This sequence comes from Epinotia ramella, assembly GCA_947578815.1. Classification (NCBI taxonomy): domain Eukaryota; kingdom Metazoa; phylum Arthropoda; class Insecta; order Lepidoptera; family Tortricidae; genus Epinotia; species Epinotia ramella. Next base: position 17,653,164 of record OX388202.1, on the reverse strand, counting down.
GCGTTAGGCAGATGCAACTGTCATTTTTCCATACAAAAAGTGACATTTAGATCTACCCGACGCGCTTACAATGCGTTACGTCATCGACCTGCTGGAACACAACACCACATATATACTTACTGTAATAGTTCTGTTATTATGGCTGCGGTCTTCTGTAGGTACGATACGACATTCCACTGTACCCTACCTTTTTAAATAATAATAGAACCAAAATGTTACTACAAGTAATATTTATTTGCAAAATTTATTGATACTTGTGCGATGACGGTTACGTGACAAGCGACACAGTTGCTAATTTTTGAGAATATAGTTATTCTGGTGATATTTAGCATACGATTATCTTTTTTTATCAGATAGCTCAGTATATTCTTCTAAGCTCGCAATTTTAACATTTTCAATGCCAATAACCCGTTTCGTGGCTTCTTTATTCGTAGCCAGTTATCATTATCGGCTACGCGCGTAATTTGACAACATTTTAAGTACTTATAGAAAAAAAATCCTTTGACCCCCGGATTCACAGCAAATCAGGGGCACCCCTGACTTACTCCCAATGATGACGATGTAAAATAAGTAATACGTGGTGAACGGTGTTAGTTACACATATTATAATAATTTATAAGGTTATTAATATTAAGACTCCCTTGTAGTGGCTGTTTGTTTTAAATAAATAAAAATAAAAAATGTTAAAAGGAGAAAGTGAATGTCACGTTTAATAACCGTAAGCAATGGAACGGCAATATCGCCGCTTGCTACATTGGACACTCACAGTCCTCGTAAAGTCATCAATCTTCCTACCCACACTGCCATATAATAGGAATAAAGACGTATTAAAATTAGCATGATGACATAGTAGCTACATATAATACAATATTATGTCATTTACAATGTTACTGTGCTCAACGACCCGGTTTAGTATAATCCGCAACGTGGCGCCAACACAAACAGAGACAAACACCCAGCCCCAATTCGCAACTATCTGCTCTAAACAAACAAAACACCGCGATCATCCGCCGTCTCTGTTTTGCCACAAGATTATTAGAGATAGTAAACGATAATATTTACAGCCTTTTTATTTTTTTCACATAATTATTATTTTGTACGCCATCGTACAATGATCGTACGTACAACGAACGTCCGTGATCTTTACCGAAACCATCTAAAATAAGTATACATATATGTTTAAAAGTTAATGGTAAAAAGGTTCTATTTATAATAGATTTTGTGCAATTCAAGAAATATGAAAACAAGCGGGCAGTTTTCAAACGAAAATTAACCCGCCCACCACGACCATGGGAATCAATAATAAAACCGATAACAATCTCTTTGTTCGGTGTATGTACAAATAAAAAACATTTTTCGAGTTGCTTCTAATTCATCCACTAGGTGGTATTTCGCTTTGTAGCCTGAACAAAATAACTCTGCCTTTGAAGAACGTAATTGCACTTTAACACGCCTCAGCCCAAAATAGCATGAAACACAGTTATATAACATAAATCCTTGTGATTAGATTGTGTTTATAAATAAAACCTGAAACGATAAAGTTAATGCAATCTAATCTCTGCTTAACGTGAGAATTTTGTGAGATTTGAATGTAAAATAACAATACTTTCTCAAACGTTTTTTTCGTTTACGATTAGCACTAGAATTTATTTTAGGCCTGATGTGTTAAACTATTATAAAGGATCCAATACTTTTATGGAATGTGGAGCTGTTTTAAAATTAAGGCAGTCGTCTTAAAAACGGTGAGCGATTTTTTTAAACAACGAATTTTGACATTATTAACCTACACACAACTAGGAAGGTCTTTTAGAATACATACAATTTCGACAAACATTCAACATTCGTCACATTTACGTTAGGTATCTACCGGGGGACGTTATGAATGTTTTAAAGCCATGAGCGTCACCATAGCATAATATCTAGGTACTTATGGCATACATTTAAAAGTAACTAATACAAACATAGCACAATTTTGCAATAACCAATACTACAAACGCTGTGATACCTTAAAAAATCAACTTGACCGGGACGAGGCAGCGTTATTTGGCAGGCAACAGTTTCCATCCGAATAATGGCCGAGCAGACGGTACAACTTATTACTGGTATTTATCAAGCGCACAAGTTCTCAACTAGCATCAATTATAAATTGCAAGTGTCAAGGACGGTGTGGTTGAGGTATTATTTGACCCTAAAGGACTTCCAGTCGAGACAGACAGGGCATTTCACTTAAGGCGACTTTATCCCTCAAAGAATTGTCTCGTTAGCTCGCTAAAGTTAGCTCGGTATGCTGTGCTCTTTGCACGCGTACGGACTTACGAAATTAGAAGAAAAAAGATATACTGTCTAAAAATTAACTATTTCGGAATAATGCACATTTAGATTTTAGAAAAGTAAGTGAATTACCATTTTGAGAACCGTGAAAATACAACTTTTGCTTTAGCACCAGTTGCAAAATTTAAGTTGAAAACACCCTCATTGCAAGTTGTTTTTTGTCACCGTATAAAGTTTTATGAGAAACGGTAAGATTATAAATTAAATACTAAAGTTACTCTTCTTAATAACAAGACACCATTTCGCTCGCAGAATACTACAGGACGGATTTAGCCATAGATACGCCGACATCAAAGTCACGAAACGAGTTAAATCTTATGATGGAACGTCAAGACTTACATGACGTGATAAATAGCGGATGACAGGTAATACACCAGACTTAAGTTAAACCTTCACCAACAGTAGTAGGTATCCTCAAAATAACGAAGAAATGTATAATAACACGCCTTTCATCTTAGAGCGTTCTTCGTTCGTCGATTTGCTCTAACTTTTCATTCACGAACAATGTGTAATAAATGGTGCACAAGTATTTTAACTTCACACGAAACGTTGATAGCGTTGCTCACGTTTGGAAAAAGATTATTGAAAATCGCGTCAATGTAATTGAATTTCCTGCACGGGAAATCACGTTTTATTTTTTTCATTGAGTAAACTGTGCACGTTATTTTTAACGATACAGTGCCATTTTTGTTGTTTTGCAAACGTTTTGCTGGAATAAAGAAACAGGTTGTCGATGCAAACACGCACAGATACCTAGTCAATATTGTCTGAGCAAAACGACACGCGCAAAAACATTTCACACGACTTTTGCGTAACAAGCAATTGAGTAACAAGTGTATGTTTTAGGAGAATTCCAAGTTTTATTAACTTAATAAAACAGTGATGTTTGTCACCATAACAACCGAACATATTCAAATTAAGTTTTTCATGAGGTCATTAAAAACGTAACTATTAGTACATTGTGATACAAAAGAGGTATGTTGATAATTACATCAGAGGCGGAATTGTTCACGCCAGCCGCAGGTAAGCATGATAAGAGAGCCAAGGATGTAATTATCAAAGCTCATGCGTTTCATACGATGTTTTTCATCACATTTGCGAGTAAAAAATCCCTTTCATAAAATGAAAATGTTAAGTAACTAAAGGCTCCTTAGTTATTTCCTTTAGTTATTGATGGCAACAGGTTTTTACTCACATATGCACATCGAAAAAAAAATTCCAGTGGCGTCAATTCTATTTATAACTTTTCTATTCACCAACAAGTAATAACCAAACACGTATCAACAATGTTTACAAATATTTGTGAAAATACCTATAATGGCGCGCAACTACATTATTTTCCGTGAAGTTCGCGCAGTGCGCGCGCAGGTGTAAAGTGAGACTTAGATGAAATCTCTAAACAGGCAATATAAAATAAAATAATAATTTTCATATTCAATACAAGTTCATGTAAAATGTTATCAAAAGTAAATAGTTTTACTAAATGAAACGTTTCTATATAATATCCAAGAAGAAATAACCAATTGGATCAATAAAGAAATTATTGCTGTTATAACAAAAATAAATATAGTTTGGAATGATCTAAAAAAGAAACCAGAGAATGAGACACTAAAAACCTTATTTAAAAAGGAAAGAAACAAGGTATCTTCAACTATCCCCAGCCAAGAACAAATACTATTATGGAGCGTTTAATAAATGTAAGGAGAAACCCAAGCATAGCTTATAAATACATTAACGAACAATAAAGTAAAAAGCAGTGCAGTGATACCAAAACTGATTATAGACTCTAATGTTATCACAGATCGGAAAGACATATGTGAGCTTTTTAATAATTATTCTTTCTCTGTAGTACGCTTATTAGCTGAAAAAATACGAAATCAGCTCCATAACATCCCAAATAATGATTTATGTGATCTTACAAATAGCCTTGAAAATAAACAGCTTACTGAAATATTACCGTGTACTTCCGATGAATTGAAAAATATTGATAGGCTGGATTAGAATTTAAGCACTGGTATAGATAGTATAAGCACAAGGTGTATAAAATGTATAAAACCACTGATCATAGACAGTTTGCGAGACTGTTTTAACGATTGTTTTGCAAATGGATATTTTCCTCATAGATTAAAAATTGCCAAGGTAGCTCCAGTGTACAAGTCAGGCAATAAATCAGACCCAGGAAATTATCGGCCAATATCAGTTTTGCCAATCCTATCAAAAATAATTGAAAGACTTTCGAGAAAAATCAAATACATTGACAGCTACTATTTACCTTGTAACGCAAATAAAAACAAATATAGATAACAAACAAATAGTCTTGGGTGTATTCATAGACTTGAAGAAAGCCTTTGATACAGTTAGCCATTCTCTGTTACTAAAAAAGCTCAAATTGGTATTAAAAACACAGCACTTTTGCAGCATTGTAAGAATAGGTAAAGACGAAAGTGAACCAAAAACTATCGATTATGGTGTAACACAAGGCTCTATCTTGGAACCTTTGCTCTTCACGGTATATATAAACGATATAACAAAAGCTGGCCTAACTGGAGATATAATTCTTTATGCAGACGACACTTGTTTGTTTTACTACGGGAGCTCAATCAACGATCTAATCCCACAAGTGCAATTAGACTTAAATATTCTAATGACGTGATCTCTCTCTAACTATCAATCTCTTAACTATCAATGTCGCTAAAACTAGTTATGTAATTTTTTCGGCAAAAAATAAGACAATCGGCAACTATGATCCACTAACCATAAACGGTAACATAATTAAAATATCAAATCAAGAAAAATACCTATGATCAATACTAGATAACCGTCTAACATGGAAACCTCACATTCAAAAATTAAAGACAAAGATAATTTCTCTCACCGGAGCCCTACGACGAATGTCAGGATGCATCACACACGCGATACGTTTTGTTGTGTATAATTGCCTTGTTAAACCACATTTAGACTACCTGATCGAGGTTTGGGGCAATTCAGCAAAAAACAACCTAAACGAATTACAAAGGGCCCAAAACAAGCTGGTCAAGGTACTCTTTAATTATGACTATCTGACGCCTACCACAAAAAAAAAGAATGAAGCTAAGATATCCACCTTAAAACCAAATTATACCTATAATACCTGTATCCTAATTCGAAGAATAATTGAAAAAAAGGTCCATTCCCAGCTGATATTCCGACGTAACAGCGAAGTTAGGCAACGCACAACAAGAAACTCTATGACTTATCTTTACCCACGACACGAACAAACTACGGAAAAAAAACCATAACGTAAATAAGGAGCAAAAATGTATAATAGTCTACCAAAGTCCATCAGAGATGCGACTCCATTCCAATGTTTTAAAACTAAACTCAAGACGGATATCTAAAATTACATTATGGACTATTTCGACATATATGCATATTTTGTAGGCATTCTTGTATGGGAAAACTATATCATAGTATGAAAACTTGTAATATATATATGTATGTAGATACTTTATAGTAAATAAGAAAAAAAATACAGACAAAATAGGTTAAGTCGGTGCAAGGGCGAAGTTATCCCTGCAAGGGATCTCTTCCAGTTAACCATTCGCAAATCATAGAACTTCGAACCATGATGTACCCGCTTTTCTAGTTGCAGATTAACAAATTTTCTCAAAGAAATTACACTGGTTGCTGCTCTCTATGATTAATTTAACCCAAAAACAGTCTAGTGAGCTTAGGGCTCAATTTTAATTTTGTTTGTTAAGTATGTAACTACATGAAAAGTCACTGAAAATTATCTTAGCCGCATTCCAAGCGATGTTAATTAAAATGTACCTACTATCTTATCCTCCAATGCTTTACTTACCTAAGTTATATTTAGACAAAACTACTCTTACTTTAATTTTTTCTATATTAACATAATGCATGCATTTTGTTATAAGTAATTAATTTCTCATCTAAGTGATGTTGTAATATCTTCTTTTTGAGAAATAAAAAGTTCTTGAACCCGAAATAACCTATTAATTCTCAAAAAATATTTAATTTGTTTTATCGAGTAAAAATCCATTTGCCGAGAATTAAAAAAGACCTGTAGGTACCACCCGGTTAATTTAAGAATACGCCGTGTCCATACATACACCTTGCTGCAACGTGCCAACTTTTCTTATTCGGGATATAACCATAATGTCGTAATGAGCCTAAAAACGACGTAATAAGAGGCACGTTACGAGCAAATGTGTTGAAAAATATGTTTCGGTTTAGTTGTAATAATGTCGTACTTAATTGTATCTCATGCGTTTTGTACCTACGTAGAGTACATATGTATGTATATACATTGGTGACTTCCTGATTTGTCGGTGCGAAGGCGGTAAGATATCAGCAGGTAAGCTGTCTGTGTCAACTGTCAGTCGAGTCAATACCAATTATGGTTTACTGCGCGATTACATTGAAATTACTGATTCCTGAATGCATTATTGCAAGCGCACTTCCCGCTTCCGAGCATGATATTACTACTAATAATTAAAGTATACCGACGAGTAGGAAAGGAAACCTGTACGACATCAGTAAGCTCATGTCAAAGAAGTACAAAATACCGCATGCCGGTCAAGTCACAAGAAGAAATCCTTACTAACGTAGGTCAAATATATTTTCAGTTTTAATTCAGTCTAATCATGAAAGGATTTTTAAAATGCGGGGTATCGAAAACGCAAGTCTCGTACCCAGAAATCTGTATCGTACCGCTCTTCAGTCGGTGCAAAGTACTTACAGCAAGCGTTCAGATGTTCCTTGTAAGTGCTGTTCAATTTGTTACTCGTCTGATGCAAGTCTGCCTGCGCACATAACGTTCTGAACGGAAAAATATTTTATCTCCGTTGATTTTAGTAGACAGAGTTCTAAACAAAGTTGTAGAACATGTGGCCAAAGTGCGCTTAAAATTCAGCGCAGCTGCACGTTAAAATTTTAGTTTTATTTTAAATTCGTTGCTAAAGTTTTTTTTTAATATACGTTTAGGAGATGCGGTCTACGTAAGCATCAGGGAGGAATATGTGATATAAATGTAGTAGCTATGTTATGAAACCCGTTTTTTCCGGCCTTGTGGCTTTGTGAAAGCCACTCGTTTGGAATGTGCGTGAATTTTTAAAATTTTGACATTGACCAGAGGAATGTTTGCGATGCCTTTTAGCCATTTGAATGCGGGATCGTAAAGAATATTTGTCGATTGTAATAAAAAATGCAGTGTAAACGTACAGTCAGCATCATAAAGTTAGTAGCAGCCAAAGTAGCCAAATATATCGGAACACGTCTTTATTACTATAGGAGTAAGGATGTGTTACGATATATTTGGCTACTTTGGTCGCTACTATTATATGATGCTGACTGTACATAAATAAGTTTCATGTTTAGTTTAGTTGTAAATAAGATTTCATCAAAAACCATAGAAAATCTTCGCTGGCTTGTGTATGTGAGCTTAAGACTACTTGGGTGGCACGTCGACTTTTCTGAATAACTTATCTACCTAATGATTGTACATATATTACTAGCTGTACCTGCGACTACATTTGCATGGTAATGTGTTGATAATTAACGCATGTCTTTTCTTGGACATAGGACACATGCAGTTATCATTTAACCTATTAAGTAAAACTTTGAGCAAACCTATTTTAACTAAAATGCCTTTACTATTAGTTTCTAGTATCTGTCACTCTGATATTTAAATCCGTAAGAAAGGGACAAAAAAACATTTTATTTATCAGAGATATTTTAAATTTTATAAATGAGAGGATAAACAGGTAGGACTTGGGCTGCAGCATTACCTAAATGTTTATATTGAGCTTCTTCTCTACATATTTTTAACAATGTTTTGTATTAAATAAATAAAGCATGTGATGACTGAAACCGTTAAGAGGAAACAAAAAGGTCGAGATAATTGAGAAATAGGTATTTGTAAAATGAATTGATGTCGCGCCAACCTCAAGCTTGAGGCAGAGCGCGATAGACACAACTGCAGCTTGGACCGAAAATACCTATTAAAAGAACATAAAATCAACGTTCGTAGTCCCCTGATTTCTTCTCGAAAGTTTGACCTATTTAACTATTTTTTTTATTAAAAATCAAAGAAAAGCTTTGGCCGTGTTTCTATGTTTTCTTTTTTTTTAATAATCTAGTCAAAATTGTTTTCTAGAGGTTTGAACACAGCGGAAAATCTGGCATTTTTTTTAGGTTTTTGGAGGTTTTAAGGATTAATTTATGAAAAAAAGGAAAACAGGAACATGTCAATAGTAGCCATAGATTTCTACTGCCACTATCCAGGGAGAAAACAGGGGACTACGTTTCTATGGAAAAATGCCGTTGTGTTTCCTGTGTTTACGCGGAACAAAAGATCTCTTTTTAATTTGATAACAGACGGCTAATTTATATTTTCCAAACTATACCTAACCACTAGGTTAGTTCTACAACCATAAAGCGAGTCCGAGTCCCTTTCTAATAAAGGTAAAAACATATTTGTAAAAAACATATCGCAATGTGTTTCAGATCGCACTGACACATTCTGCCCGATGCCAAATCTTGTGCATGACAAGATTTGGCATCTGGTCCCGCCATCGGCAACTTAATTAAATTTTTAGCCCAATTGTTAGTCCTAATTACTCTGTTACTTTTATTTATTGGTATACAGTGGCAATTGGCATATTATGATAAAAGTATTTTCCTGTATGTTGGTCAATTTCTGTGGCTGAATGTCAACTTAAAGGAACGAAGTGCGAAGTTATAATACCGCCTTAATACTGACGCGATTGATAATTGATGTTTATAAAAGGCCCGTTCTATACTGACTTACTACATACCGTTTATTGCTGATAAAAGTGATAAATATAAATGCCAAGTGCGAGTCGGACGCGTGCGCGAGCACGAAGGGTTCCATACCATTGCCGTAAAAATCACGTTTGTACAACAAGGGAGCCCCTTAAATATATGTTTTTATTTTTTACTTGTTATAGCGGCAACAGAAATACATCATCTGTGAATATGTCAACTGTCTTACTATCACGGTTCATGAGATACAGCCTGGTGACAGACGGACGGACGGACAGCGGAGCCTTAGTAATAGGGTCCCGTTTTTGCCCTTTGGGTACGGAACCCTAAAACCAGTATCGTGACAACGTGACGTTTGACGTTATATTGTTGAAGTTAGTAGATACATTTATATAAATTACACCTTAATAAGAGTTTAGCGCATATAATATAAGTTTCCATATCAGAATCGATTATTTTTTTATACTCTATCGTTTAGTATGCGTTTTGTGAAGGTCTATCACACACACCGGATTAAAATTATTAATGTTGGATAGCTATGGCAAGCCCGCCATTTTGACGTCACTGACAGTTGACAGATATGGCAGCCACGATGAAAAGAAAAAATAAATAAATGAAAGAGTGATGATGAAGAAATTAAAAATTTTAATGAGGTCAAATGTTTCGGAAAATTAATTATACGTCGCAGTCGGATAAAAACTATCCTAAGCAGAAGCTGGAATAATAATAAAAGTTTAATGAATTTCCGTTAATGGGAAGCTGAGATCATTCGTGACAGAGCAATGCTTAGTTTGATACTGGCTGATTCTTTTTTAAATTCAGAGATTTATTATAAGTGTAGATTATACGAGTAAGGTAATGTTTGAACTTCGAGTTTTGGAGTTTGAATGTTATGCGTAAAAAACATTAAATTACCGTATATACTAATATTACTGGCTCTGTGAGCTGTTGTAGAAATCGCGAGTCTGTATTGAATGAATGTGACCATAGAGGAGAACAGCCGAAATGCAGACAGTGGCCCAGCGGGGACATCCGGGCATACTAAAGAATTTTGACCCAAGCTGAACCGGAGAACCTCGTTTGTTTCACTCGCTTGTTAAATAATAATAATATTTATTTATTCAGACAACATGATCTATAGTTTGTTGGTAGTTTGCTTAATCAGAAATCAGAAGTTTTTATTTGTCAGAATACAGTTATAAAAGGTTTTACAGTATAAAATGTCCTTGTATTCAACATGCAATAATGTGTACAAATACTTAATAAATTACGCTAGAATACAATATTGATAGATGTCACTGAATTAAAAATAATGATAATAATAAGATACAATCAGTCAGTAAGATGTCAGTAGATTTTTATAATTTAGATATTCCCTTACACTGTAAAAACATTTATCCATCAGCCATTTCGTCAATTTATGTCTAAATATATTCCCCGATAATGTTTTTAAATCATTTGGTAAATTATTAAAAATAGTTATAGTTGTATTAAATACATTTCTTTTGTATATGTCCTTGTGACTGCGAGGTTTGTACAGTCAGCGTCATATAGTTAGTAGCAGCCAGAGTAGCCAAATATTTCGTAACACACCCTTATTCCTAGAGCAATAAAGACGTGTACCGAAATATTTGGCTACCTTGCCTGCTACTAACTATATGACGCTGACTGTACAGAAGGGACATAAGATGTGGTCCTATTTTAGTTAATATATGTAGCCAAAAATAAGGCATTTTTAATTAAGTGTTGCATTATTGAGCACTCACTTCTAAAGGCAACAGTCTTCAGGAGGCTGTTTGAACTGACACGTATTCTGGCTAAAAGGGATGCCATCTTGTTCCGCTACACAGCCGTAAAGCTGTCCACTCGCGCTTCAGCAAACATGGTGGATGCGCTGCAGAACCGTGGCAGTCCAACAGCGCCGAAGCCGTTGTTATACTAGGTAGGTACTGGAGCCGCGGAGAGCCGGGCGACTGTTGCGAACCCATAGGGCACCAGAGTATTAAAGCGCAGTATGCTCTAAAAATCCTTATTTTTACTGCAGCTGGGCACCTTTATAAAATTGATTTATTGCTGTATATAAAATTGACATTTGAGTTTACATTAGGCTATATTTTATGTCACCACGGGCCCGTTAGTTTCATATGTATGCACTTTGTTTATACCCAGTAATTTTTATATAAATAACAAAAGGGTTTCATTAGCCTATGACTTGTTCTGATCATGTATACTAACTACTATCAAAGATAATAATTGTATTAAAACATTCAGTTCTATGTAAATATTTCTAAAAAGATGTGGTGACACAATCATGCTTGGACTGGGTCGATTAATGTGTTGTTTATTTACTCAAATACTACTATCAATGGTTCACTGTTCCTGAAGTTGAAAAATGAGTTTTACTAAGATAATTTAGTACGCAATAAGCTTTTATACATATAAAACAACTTTGAATTTGCAGCGGGCTGGATATTAATTTAATTTAGATTTTTTAATTAAAGTAATACATTGGTACACACTAGTATAATAAACAAATAGATCATATTCTCAATGAAACAGAGTAGTACTCCTTCCAATGGTCACGGTTATAACTTTCCTACAATTTCCAGTAGTTTTACTACTCAAAACTTGCATTCTAAGGAGCTTAATAAATGCTAAATGGAATTAATTAAACGCGAGTGCAAGTAAGCCTGATTAAAAAGGGCGAGAGTATCTCAAGCAGTGTCTTGCGATTAATCCGCGGACTTATGCCGAGACAAAGTTAAATGGAGGATTTAAATGCGGAGGAGCTTTATTAAACTTTCCAGACCATTCTCAGATATACTGTGGGTACGTAAGAAACTCTTTTTGCGTCTAATTGCTGCGAAGACCCGCGAAGTTCACTTAACAAGTACGGCATTGTTCGAAATGTTTAGCTCGCCGAGTTAGAGCACGCGATGTTTTCTTTGACCACTGGAATGATTAAATGTGTTCGTGACAGGTGACTATTGAGGTTTATTCAAAGCGACCGATCCATTATATTATATGGCTTAATATGGACAAAGCATTTTCTTTATCTGAGTCGTAATTAATGTTATGTCTAATTCTATTGTTATTTCTATTGTGTATGGATTAGTGTCCATCAGTGTTAAATAATTATAAAGGTCTTAATCGTTTACTTTTTTAAAGTCAATGATAATGACTGTGTGTATGTATTGGAATTAAATTTACACATTTTAAAGTAGTCATGAACAACATTCATACTAATATTATAAATGCGAAAGTGTCTCTGTCTGTCTGTCTGACTGTCTGTCTGGCTCTCTGTCTGTCTGTTACCTCTTCACGCTTAAACAGCTGATCTGATTTAGATGAAATTTGGTATAAAGATAGTTTGAGTCCCGGGGAAGGACATATAATAGTTTTTACATCAGAAATCATCAAGAGGGTGAAATGGGGGGTGAATGTTTGTATGCAGCTACGATTTAAACTAGTTCCACGCGAACGGAGTCGCGAGCAGAAGCTAGTTGTTTATATCTACGTACATCTATATACACAATACAAAGGTTTTTTTGGATATGAAGCAATAATTTTCTCTTCTCTAGTAGTTTTTGTTATATGGACCAAGTTTCGACCTGATAACTACGCATAGATATATAACATTTAATAGAATTAAATTTAATGGTATATCAGCCTAAACGGATCCATATAAAACTAATACCAAAGTTAGGCCACCGCATACGCATAACCATACCACACCATACTACAAGGGATTCGATGCCCCCGAGACAAACACATCAATCTCATACTAATTAAGATTAAACGCCTGGTTACTACGAACCTGATCAATATACCTACACGCATATAGATGTAGACAGTACTTAACATAATACAGTAGAATTATATAGTACTAGCTTCTGCCCGCGACTCCGTCCGCGTGGAACTCGTTTATATCGTAGCTCCATACAAAATATCACCCCCCACTACATCCCCTTGGGGAATGATTTCCGGGATAAAACCTATCCTATGTCCTTCTTCAGGACTCAAACTATCTCTATACCAAATTTCATCCCAATCGGTTCAGCGATTTAAGCGTGACGAGGTAACAGACAGACAGACACACTTTCGCATTTATAATATTAGTATGGAGAGTATGGATTATTCAATGTACCTACATGAATTCTTTATAGCGTCATTATGTCATTCAACTATTTCTTTGTTGTGGTTCTGTCTCATTAGCCAGGAGAAAACATTACTGGGTTTCTTAGAATAATTGTTAAAACACTAACTTCTGACGTTCTTGGCAGATGACCCATAGAAAAAAGTGTTAATTGTGTCAACAAAACCTTGCAATTGGTGCATTTAAGTGACCCAGGAGATGTACCTAACCATGCCAACTAGTGACAGAATAAAATGGATTCACCCAAGTAATGGATCACTCTCTTTCTCCACAGCTGAGTAGTCCTTTTATACTAGATATACTAGAACAGGAGACCGGTCACCTCCTGCCGTAAAGGCGACGAGACCCGCGATATGCGCATGGAATCACAAATGCCTGTCAAGGAGTTCTTACTTATGCCATCCCCTAATGGTTCACGGGAGTCATCCCCTAACACAGGATTTTTACACGAAAGTAATAAGGTCTCTCAGTCTCCAGCCACCTAAAACCTAACGGATTTTTAATTATTACTAGCTTCCGCCCGCGACTTCTTATGCGTGGACCCGGGAAAAAAACTATCCTATATTTTAATCCAGGCTAAGAACTATCTCTATTTAAATAATTATGAAGTCCCCTTTGACAATAATAATATACTGATGAATCTGATGATCGATAAAATTGATTTGCGCTGCACAGGTCGTTGGATCAATTAGATTTAGATTTAAAGGTTCTGGGAAGGTCAGCGCTGCGGACTCTGCAGCACTGACGCTGAGTCAGCTCCTGTTCTACACCACAACAGACAACCCTCGACAGTGCTTTAGGCTATTAAATTGTTTGAAATGTGTTTTTAAATGTTTCATCCAAATCGGTTATACCGTCTAAGCGTGATTGAGTTACAAACATCCAAACTTTCGCATTTATAATATTTCAAGAATTAATAAGTACCTACCTATTTTTTACATAGATTTGTTTTATACCCAAAAGGGCATAAAATGAATGTTATGTTACAGTGCTACCTTAAGAACTAACAAATAGGGATGTGCTACCGAAAATGTATCTACTCAGCAATGCAGTTGACACCACAGGTTGACACAGCAGTGCCAACGGCGCTGGTTTTCTGTGGATTCAGCGAGGTGTGCGGGACAGCATATTGCGCGACTCGTATTAAGGGCGGTATAAACACTGTTATTTTACTTTGAATTTTGGAAGCTGTATGTGTAGGTTCATAGTTGCATATATGCTAATACAGATACCTAAGCTAGAGTGCTATAGGTACTCATTCGCGGCCATGAGAGTGACCAGAAGTGGCTTCGCTCCTTCGCGACCTTCGCTTGTAGGTGCAGCCGAAAGTTCGGCTCATGGGTAGAATACGTTCAGACTCGAGCATCATCTAATGTTATGGCTTCGGTAATGTTAAACAAAGATTTACTAATCCGGACTATTTTAATATTTCGTAATTGGTCTTTCATACAAAGGCAAATATTATATTTCAGATTATAGATTATTTATTGATAAGTGCATCACTTCTACAAGCCTAATTACAATTAATACTTTTTATAGATTTTGAAAAGGCGTTCGTCGGTATCTTGGGAGGCAGTACTGAGACAATAATAGGCACCCGGGTAATTATAACTGGAACAATATAGTGTGTGAACTGGTACAGTATCAGTTGTGTGGTAAGGGATGTCTGTAAGGGGAGGTGGAGGACATTCTCGGGGACGAAGGTCCCCACATCTCAGATGGAGCTGGTACGCATAAGGCGGCAGCTCATATGTCAGATATATAAAGGATTCCGGAAGGTGTATGTGTAGGTTCATAGTTGCATAATATATGCTAATACAGATACCTAAGCTAGTGTGCTATAGGTACTCATTCGCGGCCATGAGAGTGACCAGAAGTGGCTTCGCGAAGGAGCGATGGGTTACTACGCTAAAACGGACCTCCAAGTGAAACTTGCAATCATTCAGGCGTGCCTGTTGCCAGTTCTTGACTATAGCACCGTACAACTCCTGCCGCGGTATAGTAAAACAAACTTGCTAAAAATAGAAAGGCAATACCGTATGGCTTTAAAAGCAGCAGCACAATTCCCGCAACGTATACCTACTGAAATGTTGTGGGACACTCTAGATTGGGACCCATGGCACATCCGTGTACATGATTTACATCAAGACATGCTGGAGAGATTATAATCTTTGTCATCATCAAATAATAGACGACGGTAAGTATACCGAAGCTACATTAGACACCGTCAAAATTAACCAGACATAATTTTTACTAAACGGGACTTACTCCCGTATTAACTTATTTATATACCTCACTGAGATCTCCCGATGTTTCCGAAGTGTCGCAATATCCTTCCTTCAGCTGTCAACACGGCGAATCCTCAAACATATCAAGGGTCGGTAACGCCCATGTTACTCCTTTGGAGTTGCATGCGTCTAAAGGCTGCGGTGTCCCATCAGGGGGGCCGTGCGCTTGTTTGTCACCATCGTTGTATTAAAAAAAAAACAACTGGCTTGAGCGGGTATCAACAACTTCATGCTGCGCGGGTTTTGCGAACTACCCGCATTTGGTATTTATTAACCACTTGACACTAAGGTTGTTACCCGGCCGACACACAACACTAATAATGTCCGGTGATATAACGCACGATGTTTTTTGACGCTGGCATTTACTTATGATCGGATTCCACGAAGATGAAATCTTAAAACCGTCATCCCGGTTGAAATTACGATGTTTTCTGATTTCAACGGATTCACGTATTTTTCTACTATAGAAATGACGTTCCGTAGACAGGACTTTCGGTTTAAGGAGCTCAATCCAGTGGTTTGGTCCTGACTCCAGTAAATGCTCGGTTATCGCAGACTTATTCACCTGCCGATTTTTGACAGCCGCGATATGTTCCTTGACCCTTCGCGCGAATAAGTTAATTATACCCGATTAAGTCCCGTTTAGTAAAAATTATGTGAAAATTAACCAGTGTTTCAAGGTTTCCGACTCCCTTCATATTATTATTATTGGAAGCAATGATGTAATATAAAAAAGAGGTTATAAGCGCTCCAAAAGTAGCACACTAAAACTCATCCAATTGTATGACCTTGCCTCAGTGTCGCGTCGTCAATGGACACGTATAAACATGACTCAGCTGCCAGATTTGGTGGCCATTTTTAAACACGGAATTTCATATAGATATATATATAACATCATTGATTGGAAGCCTGTAGTGTTCCACTGCTGGGCAAAGGCCTCCCCGAGACCGAAAAAGGAAAGCAGGGATGGAGTTGTAATACATATATGAAATTATTTAATTAATCGAAAGTGTAAAAAAATTTTTTTTTACACTTATATACCAATTACAAGTTATTTCTATAAAAGTACTTTCCTACTTTACCCGCAACAAGAGCGTATGTTAGGGCTCGGGAAGCCAGTGGATCGATCATTCGCCGCGCCAGAGAAATCGATTGCCAGTACGACTCGAACGTTTCTATGAAACTTGTATCATTAGCTACCAGTGTATTATTAAAGTACTCGATACCATTTACTTTCAACTGTACTGCCACAGTATTAGTACATAAAACGTCGGCTTGCGTATTTTTTGAGTGAGCACTCTTTTGTTGAAACGCTGTTTTTACGTGTGCGTATTTTTTGAGTAAGTACTCTTTTGTTGAAATGCTGTTTTTACGTTTGCGCATTTTTTGAGTAAGTACTCTTTTGTTGAAATGCTGTTTTTACGTTTGCGCATTTTTTGAGTAAATACTCTTTTGTTGAAACGCTGTTTTAACGTGTGCGTATGTTTTGAGTAAGTACTCTTTTGTTGAAATGCTGTTTTTACGTGTGCGTATTTTTGAGTAAGTATTCTTTTGATGAAACGCTGTTTCTTTCGTGTGCGTGTTTTTTGAGTAAGTACTCTTTTGTTGAAGCGCTGTTTTTACGTGTGCGTTTTAATTGAAGAAGTACTATGTTGTTGAAATACTATTTTTACGTGTGCGTATTTTTTGAGTAAGTACTCTTTTGTTGAAACGCTGTTTTTACGTGTGCGTATTTTTTGAGTAAGTACTCTTTTGTTGAAACGCTGTTTTTTACAAGTCTCTGGGGCCTTGTAAGAATGATAAATCCTAGTTAGCTTGGTAATGTAAAAAAGTGTGCTTTGTACTAATACATTCTAGATAAAAGGGAAGAAAATGTATCGCTTCAAACAGGATTCGAACCTGCGATATTCAGGCAACCTTGGCTTATTGCTCTAGCCAATTATCGAAACCATCTTACTCGGTTCACAAATATTTCACCCAATTCCCTCATTCAAGTACATCGCCAGGTGTACAGGCCGTTTGGTTTGAAACTTGTATTTCGTTAGCAGACGTTACTTCTTAATACCAAAAATTATTCGATTTGATCTCACGGGTTTTTGTTAAACCAAACTTAAACATATTAGCGACAGGTTTTTACTATTAAAATAAAGACCATTCAGATTCATATATTATCTCCAAGCTTTCAAGGTTGGGTGAATTTTCAACGATTTTAGTACGGTTTTATATGAACATTTTTCACTTCATAACAGATAAATTATCATTCGAAACTATCTACGTAAAATCCAGGTAGAAAATGAGTTTATAACATCATTTGCTAGAAAAATACAAACTTTTTAACAAGATATATAACGTTAGCCTGAAAATTGTTTCCCGGAACAAGCTTTATGTTAAAATTGCATAGAAATCTTTGTTAGCAAGTCGCTAGGTGTTTCTGTGCGGAACTTGATAAATAATTTTACTATAAAATATTCCGCGAGCATATTATATTCTCAAAGGTTTCTCTCATCAATGTCTTATTTTCGAGTTGTCGTGAAACAATTACATATATACAGAGATAATGATGTACTTGCGTAGTAATAATAGTGATGTTCGATCAGCTAAAGACATCATACAATATTTTAATAAATTGAAGAAATATAAGAGTTTTCAAAGGGTGACAAACTTAATGAACCTCTGGATAGCTGACTAGGTATATGTCCATACCTAGATATATTGTGTTGTTTGTGTGAAGTCAAATTATCAAGATTTCTAAAAACTTCCAAAGTTAGGACTTTATTTTCCTTGTTACCTAGTCAACTTGACCATTATAAACGACATAATCAAGCTGGAATTATGGTATTTTACCTCGCCTAAAATTTCATAGAAGCAAACATGAATAAAACTTCACAAATTTAGATATTACATTTATCGACATTTGTCCCATACCCGAGAGTATTGCATCTCGCCTTCCCGTGTGCGGAAGAAAAAAAGTGACCTCCTTCACATCTGACGTCACAAAACTCTGTCGCGTATTTAACAATTTTTCCCCATCCCAAAAAGTGCTCAGCGCCGCTAAAGAAGTTTTCACTTCAATAAATAAATATTACGGCACAATCTTACGCAAATCGTACTTGCCTCATAGTAAGACTTGTGTTATGGGTACTAGAAGTAGATATATTTAATAGATATTAAACTCCCATACATAGAAGCTGGGGGGGGAAGTCAGGGTCTGGTCTTGGTGGGAATCGCTGCATGTGAGAGCAACATTACCTACAAAATGCCAAGAAACCATCTGCTGTGTTAGTGGCGGAACACCGAGAAAAAGTAGAGCCCTGACCAGTCCGAGTCACCCACGTCCCCGCCGTCCCTCCAGGGAACTGCTGCAACCGCGCCGCCGCGCGGCCGCCAACTCGAGTTGCAGCTGAGCTAAGGGTGCAGGGCGAAAGGCGAATCTTCTGCGCCTCAAAACAGAATCTACTCACCAGGGAGGACACCCGAGACAAAACCGAGCACGCTCACAGGCTCTAAGGTGGCAGCCCCACCAGTGGGCTAGGGTATAGTGGGCCAATCCCTCGCTTACCCGAACCTTACATAGATTAAAGAAACCGAAACAGTGCAAAACCGGACCGATCAAAATACGACGACCTTTGGCATGAAAATACGGACACGAATTGCTTGCTGGAATGTGCGAACACTGAGCGAGGATAGCCGACTAGCCCAAGCAGAAGCAGAAATGCAAAGATATAAACTGCATATACTCGGTCTCAGTGAAGTTCGCAGAAACGGATTCGGGGAACTGAGAACGTCGAGAGGCCTTACATTTCTTTACTCCGGGAAGGAAGATGAAGAGGACGTCCGTGAAAATGGCGTGGGTTTCCTCCTTTCTGATGCTGCAAAGAAGAGCCTTCTGGACTGGAAACCGATCTCAGAGCGAATCATCACAGCCCGGTTCAACAGCAAAGCTCGCAAGATAACCGTCGTTCAGTGTTACGCGCCCACAAATTTGGCATCGGAGGAAGACAAGGACGATTTCTATAGTGCACTCAACCTGACTCTAAAGAACACCCGCAAACAGGACATAGTTATCGTCATGGGCGACCTGAATGCCAAGGTTGGCACGGATAACGACGGCTGTCAAAGACACATGGGCAGACACGGGCTGGGAGTCCAGAACGAGAACGGGGAGAGATTCTTGGAGTTTTGTCAGGACAACGATCTCACCATCGGAGGTACTTTATTCATCCACGGAGAACATCACAAGTACACCTGGAACTCACCCGATGGAGTAACCAAGAACCAAATCGACCACGTTGCCATCAGCTCCAAGTGGCGCTCATCGCTGCTCGATGTTCGCAACCGCCGCGGCGCGGATATCGACAGTGATCACCACCTAGTCGTAGCCGAAATGCGGCTGAAAGTAGCCGTAGCTCGGACGGCTAACGCGACCACCAAGTTAGACAAACGGTTTGAGGTGAACAGACTAAGGGATCCAGATATAGGCGATGCCTTCAGACTAGAGCTGCGAAATCGCTTCTCCGCCCTTGAAACGGACTCTGCTATTTCTGTCAACGCGGAGTGGAACCACATCAAAATGGCCTACGTAGAGACCAGCTCCGTCGTTCTTGGACATAAAACACACACACGCGAAGACTGGATGTCACAGAGAACCTGGAACCTCATTGAAGAAAGGCGCGCACTCCATCTTCACCTCCTGGCAACCAACGACGCGGCGGTGCGTGAAGACCTGAGGCTGCAGTATAGACAGATACGCAGGAACATCTACCGCAGTACCCGCCACGATCGGCGAGTATGGGCGGATAGTGTGGCGGATTGCGCCCAACGTGCTGCTGACTCCGGTAATCTCAGAGAGATGTACAAGGCGACTAAGACCCTAGCCGGGAACCGGAACCAGAGGAAGAAGAAGCCTTTAAAAGACAAAGCAGGCCAGCTAATCGTGACATCGGAGGGGCAGCTTCAACGCTGGCGGGAGCATTTTGAGGAGATCTTCCGAGTCCCAAACGACCCCGTTACTACGACACCTGCTGTCAGCCTGCCCGCACAAAGCCTCAACATTGACGTGTCTCCTCCCACGGGAGAAGAAGTAGTGAAAGCCATCCGATCACTCAAGAACGGCAAAGCGCCAGGAGTCGACCGCATCACGGCGGAAATGCTGAGAGCTGACGTGCCTACCGCCGCGAACGCGCTGACACCCCTCTTGCGGAACATCTGGTCAGCCGAAGAGCTACCCGACGACTGGAACAAAGGCCTTCTCATCACCGTACCTAAGAAGGGAGACCTCAGTGAATGTGGCAATTGGAGAGGCATCACTTTGCTCTCGATCCCGTCTAAGGTGCTCTGCAAGATTATCTTAGACAGATTAGCGAGGGCCGTTGAACCGCTTCTTCGCAAAGAGCAGGCTGGTTTCCGACCCAACCGATCGTGCACGGACCAGATCAATACCTTGCGCATAATCCTCGAACAGGCATCAGAATGGCAGAGGGAAATGTACTTGACCTTCGTCGACTTCGAAAAAGCCTTCGATACGCTGAGGTGGAGTTGCATCTGGGACCGATTGCGTGAAATTGGGGTCCCCGAGAAAATAACCAACATGATTAAGGCCATCTACGGGAAGTATTCCTGTAGAGTGACACACGACGGCCTTGTCTCGGAGGACATACCGGTGCACGCGGGTGTACGACAGGGGTGTCTTCTCTCACCTCTCCTATTCCTTGTTGTTCTCGATGGCATCATGAACACTACAATAAGCAACGAGCGCCGCGGCATAGAGTGGGGACTATCCAGCGTCTTGGAAGACCTGGATTATGCCGATGACCTATGCCTGCTGAGCCACACACGCGCCCACATGCAAGCCAAGCTAGACGACCTACAACGAGAGGCAAAGGAGACGGGATTGAAACTCAACACCCGGAAGACCCAGGAAATGAGGTGCGGGGTAACAAGCGCTTTGCCGTTGCTCATTGGCACAGAGGCTGTGGAAAGGGTCCACAAATTTACTTACCTCGGTAGTGTAGTGTCGGAAACTGGAGGGACCGAAGAGGACATCGCTTCGAGAATCGCCAAGGCAAGAGCAACCTTCGCACAGCTCCGCCCTGTATGGCAATCGCGGAAACTGACTAGGAGAGTTAAGCTCAAAATATTCCGGTCCAACGTAAAAACCGTGTTGCTGTACGGTTGTGAGACGTGGAAGGTTGCAAAGGCCATCTCGCACCGCCTCCAGGTCGTCATCAACCGCTGTCTTCGCCGTATTCTCGGTGTTTACTGGCCCGAGAAAATCTCCAACATAGAACTGTGGGAACGCTGCGGTGAGACTCCGATCGACCAGCAGATCAAACGCCGCAAGTGGAACTGGATCGGCCACACTCTCCGAAGGGACCCTGATCACATACCGAGGCAAGCCCTGGACTGGAATCCCCAAGGAAAGCGTAAACGTGGCCGCCCTAAACAGACCTGGCGGCGGACGATCATCGCAGAGGCGAAGACCATAGAGAAGACTTGGAGCGAACTGAAGCGCGAAGCTCAAGACCGGACGGGATGGCGGCGCACTGTGGACGCCCTCTGCCCCATCTAGGGGACACAGGAACATAAGTCAAGTAAGTCATACATAGAAGCATCCAAGATTCAGTTGTGTTATGGGTACTAGAAGTAGATATTAATACTACCATACAAAGAAACATCCAAGACTCAGAAACATATATTCATGCTCATGACACAAATATTTGCCCTTACCGGGATTCAAACCCCTCGAGCCATACACCACACTGAGCCACTGCGCTTCGTAGGCAACGCCTTGTCAGAAACGTACAGAGTGAATATTCAGTTTTTAAGATGTTTTTTAGGGTTCCGTAGTCGACTAGCAACCCTTATAGTTTCGCTTTGTCTGTCCGTCCGTCCGCGGATAATCTCAGTAACCGTTAGCACTAGAAAGCTGAAATTTGGTACTAATATATGTATATCAATCACGCCGACAAAGTGGTAAAATAAAAAGTGATTTATTTTATTTTACGAGTATTAGGGTACCTCCCCTATACGTAACGTGGGGAGTGTTTTTTTTTTCATTTCAACCCTAACGTGTGATATATTGTTGGACAGATATTTAAAAATGAATAGGGGTTTACTAAAATAATTTTTTGATAATGTTCATATTTTCGGAGATAATCGCTCCAGAAGTAAAAAAAAATGTGTCCCCGCCCTCTAACTATTGAACCATAAGTTTTAAAAATATGAAAAAAATCTCTAAAGTAGAACTATATAAAAACTTTCTAGGAAAATTATTTTGAACTTGATAGGTTGAATAGTTTTTCAAAAAAATTACAAAATAATTTCTGGACGAAAAACTACGGAACCCTACGAAGGACGTGGCCCGACACGCTCTTGGCCGGTTTTATTATCTCTTATTATATGTATTTGTACGGGAATGCCATATAAAGTGTACCCGATTTCATAGCTCTGAATTATAGCTATATTACTATTTTCGCCATCTAGCTCCGAAATTTCAATAACGAATAGTCTAGTATAATAACAGCAGTTTAATCCACAAAGCACAATAATTCGAGCGTTTCAGAACAATAGCCGCCGCTGAGATTCGGGATACAACACAACGGAGTCGAGCCAACCCTTGAAATGAACGCTCATTGCGGTGGTTGTATAACCCTAATCGCTATAGCTATTTCACGTGATAAGACAACATATTGAAGTGATTCTTTTGTTGTATGCTTTGTTTGTACACCGTCAGCATCATATAGCTAGTAGCTACCAAAGTAACACACCTTTAAAATCGCAGTAATAAAGACGTGTTCCGAAATGTAAATGGCAGAAAGATGGCGCTGAAAAATATCTGAGACCGCTTTATTTCTAGAGCTCTTAAGACATGTCAGATTTTTTTCGCGCTTTGTCTCATCGGTATTGTAAGTGACTGTACTTATATGTACTATGCTGATTTCTGACATCGTTATTTCATGTGAACCGTAACTTTGCTGGTGGAATTATAGCAATAGTTATACGAAATCAATCAAGGTGTGATGTGTTTCTATCTTTTAACCATATAACTTATGTACTTACTTATCCATTTGCAAGTGAAAACCCAGCATTTTAACTATAACCATGGATAGCGATATCGCTTACTAGATACAGACCCAGCCCTTACAATCTCTCGGAATGGCCGCACATCAGAACGGTTGTTTATCTAAGCAACTGTAGACGGCACTATCTGTTTGTTGGTTGCAAAAAAATAGCACCCATTTGTCAAATTCTATTGACCTTAGATTTCGCAGGTTCAAAACAAAGGACTTGAATAATACAATAAGCAAATAGGGTAACTCGGAATACGCATTTTTGCGAATCCTGCATTATGATTTGGTTACTTGTCGAACGCGCGTTAAAATAATATAAATGTTATTTTTTTATGGTTAAAGTGACAGTATAAATATGTATATACCGTGTCATGCTCGTTCGAAAAGCTACACACATACTCATATTATCATCATTATCATCATCATCATATCAGGCGAAAGACGTCCACTGCTGGACATATGCCTCTCCAAACAGTATCAAAGTGACCGGTCCTGCGCTACCCGCATCAAGCGTATTCCCGCAACTCGGAAGGTTTCATATTAAATCGTGTATGTTTAAAAAAACCTTGACCTTTAACTTAATTTTTGCCCCCATTGAGCTACCCCTTTTTGAGGGAAAGAAGACAATCTATACATTACTTGTATAATCTGATATCGTAAACTATTCTCGGTCTCATATTTACTCGTTTTTATTGACTCGATGTCACACCAAGTAATTATAGAGACGGCACTGACTGGTATAGGCAAATTCAATCGAAATGATTAATTGAGTTTACATTAATGATTTTGACCCTAATTTATCATTTCCATTAGCTTCTTAAGAAGATAAATTATCATAAATAGAATATATTGGTACAACTTTCAGTAGATTTCTTAAAATTAATTAAATGTCCCGTGTCACAGCCGGTAAAGTTTATGACTTCCGACAGCTGATTGACTGCCTAATGAAATGACTGTTACTCGTGCATGGCTGCTATAGACCTGTCTAAATTCAACGTGCTAAGCTAACTGAGGAAGCTTACTGAGTGAAGGGTGTAAAACGTGATAAGGAAATCACGCTAAATTTAGACGGATCTGAAGCGGCCTTTAATTATCATCGCCTGTGGTGCATTAGCATCTACAAGAAATGCGTACAACGGCACATCTCAACTTGCAACGTATTCGAAATTATCGTAGTAACTAAGTGTAATACATAATAAGCTATTATGGGTATGCAAAGTATAATAACTTTTATAAACCTGCACGTACAGCCTTAACTAAAGCAAACAAAATCTCAACTTTAAATTAACAAGGAAGTAGAACGCAGAGTGTATGAGAACTAGCTTTATCACGGAACGACGTGAGCCCGAGTTACGCAACGAACAAAGTGAGGATAATGTGTTTTGACGCGATGCAGCCTGAGATTTATAGGTCGACGAGGAAAATTCTAGTCTGTTAAACTTCCGGCCGTTTATATGGGACTGAGTCCTCTAACTTTTCAACACTATAGTTTTCTCGGCTTGGACTAGATTGAAAATTGCCTACGTGGGATGAATGAGGAGCAATATATATATATTAATACCTAGTGGCATTCCTTAAAATAATGGAAAAGAGTTGTTAGTTTTCTTTAAAAGTTCTAGTTGATATCAGCAAACAGTCGACACCAGACTTGGCTCAACACGACACTCAGTTTTCCTCAGGCGTAATACAATTTTTTGTCAAATGTGCGACATACCAGGCCAGGGGGAATATTCAACTAATCGTATTGCATTAAAGTTGGGTCTGTATTTGCCGCATGCTCTTTCGACATACCTATTAAAGCTTGGTGCGCGCGTAGGAGACCAAGAATGACCAATATAAAACGGATTCCAATTCAAAATGTTTAGTGAAAAATACGCTAAATGGAAACGTTGCTACTATTTTTTAACTTTAATAAAGAATTGATTGGTTCATACACAAAGTAACAGCCACCAATCTACCCGTGAAGTAGTAATTCAATTTACCCTAGTTACATTTTGGATTCTCATTACGTTAAAGCTTAACATGTGTGCAGTCCGCATAGTTTACTACGAGGATAATGGTGTGGACATGTGGCGTTCTTAGGTCACTAAATCTTCGTTAACCGAGGACGACATATGGGACGCACGCTGCTGCGTGGACAGTGGGGAATATCATACGATATGCGTTGAGACCGCATCTAATGCATTGCTGAATTGATATTTATTTCACACACCAGAAACATACAACGTAGACGGTACCAATTTTTTGGAAAGTGTATTGGGTAAAGACGAGTCTGTTCATAATTTATTCAATCTGCATCATACGGTCGCTTGCATTAATATCTGACACAAAAAGCACGTAATCATGATAAGTTTAAGAGTCCTTACTCCTACAAACGAGCGTATTTTGCAAAATTGTATTACTTTCAAGATTACGACGTAACTATTAGTATTTATTCAAAAACTGATAACGTACTTAAATAATCATTTCTTAAACTAGGGGCTAAAAAAGTCAAAATTCATTTTTATTTGCGTTTGCGTGTGAGTCGGCGTACCTAGACTCGGACAGTACTACTAAGATTTTTTCTAAATAAAGCGGGGCCGTTAATGCATAGTATATGAAATATTGTACGGAACCCTTGGTGCGCGAGGTAGACTCGCACGTGACCGGTTTATTTTTAATTATTATCATTTCTAGCAACAGAACCTAGCTTGATAGTTTCCACCATAGATGGCGGATTCACATACACCATGGATTGTTTACATAGTTTCACGTTATTCCAGAACGCCGTTTTAACTGAGTTTGTATGGGGAGCCGACTTATGTCGAGCGTCCTGGGGTCTCTTTACTAATTTTTAATATTATTTTTGAATCTTAAAAACACTTATTTAGGTAAAGGTGAAAATTAAGTTGTATAAAAAAGTTTTGTCACTTGTACCTGTACTACCTCTCACAGGGTAGGAAACTCTCATGTCCCTTCCGCAAACATGAACATCAGGAAAGGGGCTCTACCTTCAAAATATCTTTTGCTCAAAGGTTCCCAATCAAAGTACACGTCTTACTCCAAGCTTCTGTCTAAAAGATTCATGAGATGGATTTTAGTTGCTTTATCTTTCATATTTGTTGTTTTGATTTAGGAAAACGAGATTGGAAACTTTTCTAATAAATATTACCCCAGGAAGTTTAGATCTTTGCTGTAATTTGTGATAAATATATCAAATAATTGATATGTTAATATCCCAAGTCACAGCAAACACGTATTATTATTGAAACCTACTTACACGGTGGGTGAATTCAAATGTAAGGCAGAGCGCGGATGCGTTCTAAAGTGTGTGTGAGTTGACCACGATTTGCGATAAATTCATAGGCACTAATTTTCTCTTCTATACTCATACTTCTATGGATATATAAAATACAATCGGCCAAATTATATAATCAACGAAATTAGCTAAGTACTTTTCTTACCGAGAGTCGTAGCACAAATTATTAGGCTCAAATAAATCTCCTTTTTCACTGACTTAACTGGGATATTTGTCGTACTGTCACCAACTTTGTCCAGATAAATTGCCGTATTCCATTACAGGCCACTGCTCCTTTATAAGGTCGCTTTTTACATTTTTTACCAATAATGGGGTTGTCTCCCGTTGATTTTTTTGGTGAAACAGGATAGATTTAATAAATAAAAGTCAGGTTCAAAAATTTTGTTGAGTGTCAGAACATACCATCTAACACTTTCACTACCAGGAACCCGCCCAGCGAGCGCCTAAGCCGTAGTCGCTTTCCGCTACATACGAGGAAAACCACGGGATCGGCTACGAGCGTAGCACGTAGCGATTCTTGGTAGTGAATGTGTACTACCAACTAATGTATATTACGCACGTAACTATGAATTAAGATACGACACATATGTTGTTGTGTAATTGAATCTGTGTTCAACTTTCGTTAATTAGACTGTAGAGATATTAAGATACAAAATATTAACTAACGTTAAGTAAGTATAGCTTCAGACAAAGAGTGTAGGAGTAGCCGTAGGTTATCGTTTTTTTTTATTAAGTCATAGCACGGCGAGATATTACAATTTATTTTAGTATTGTAGCTGAAGAATTCGTGAAAGTTACATAACTTCGCCCCGTCCAATAACAACGTACCTATCTACTATCAAAATTAATGACTTTTTAAACTTTTAGGGCGCTTTTCATTTCGATTCGCATAAAAACAAATTTCTATTGTGTTTGAAGACCATTTTGCAGCCCAGCAACGTTTCTTATTGTTTCTCTTTTGGTGAGTTGCTGTGGCTCAAGCGGTTTAACGAGGGAACTTTGTGAATAATTTGTGATGGCCACAAAGCCCGGCCTAGCATACCTATTTCTTGAGGCTAACATATTACTTACACCAGTTGTTTACCGTGCGAATTAAGGTCTTTATAATGAATTGTGTAACTAAGAATCGTTTACGTTAGTAGACTATCCTAACGTTTGCTACTGTATTTGGATGATCATTTATATCGCAGTCTATAAAAGTACATTTATTGTATAGTATATATGTATTTATTCTTAGCAAGTTTAGCGCTAGTTTTCATTAAAGCTACCTGATTTCCATTAAAAAATACGACCCATATAGGCTTATAGCTTGCTTTAAATCAAGGTTTAGGTGCATACTATTATCTGTAGGTACAATAATTTTACACAATGTAGCGCGAAACTAGTATTTTTCTCTTCGGTCTGTGCAGTCTGTAATACAAATTTTCATTTTTCTACAAAAGATAATGAACAAAATAATAGTGAAAGAATTTTATCATGAACCTGATTTATCAAATAAAGGTGCGTACATCACGAAGGCGCCTTCTTCCAATTTTGTTGCTCATTCCTGGGATGTTATACGACAGTGACATATTGCACAATTTTAGGTGACACAGTGACGATGAAATTACTTTAAAAATGATGAATTACCATATTTATTTTATAATCACGAAATTACAACAAACAATGAATTAAAACATTAGCAATTTCATTATCTTGTATTTTGAGGAATTTAATTATAAATACGCGGTAAGTACTACATTTTACCTTTTTAAATAATATACATTGAAGTAATTTTGCTACTGAAATACAGGGTAATTTAATTCCACATCAGACTATAATTACATTTGCCGCTATTCAGTTTAATATACGGTGCGGTAAATTTCGTATTTATTCATAGCTTTTATCATTTAATCATATTCCGTGTTTACTCATATTTTATGCCAGTTCTCATTGAATGCGTATCGAGTGTTACTTGTTTTGACCATTGAGCATAGAAAATATCGTGTACAACCCTTTTTGCGCTTCTGCAGAGCCCAATGAAAAGAATAATTTATGATTTAGCAGTCGAGTGTACCCAGTGGGGTGTGTGAACCGATCAAGGGCATAACAGGTACCGTGTTCTGATAAGAAAAATCTACATTTTTGAAGTGAAAACTTCTTTAGCGGCGCTGTGCACTTTTTGTAATGGAGAAAAATTGTTAAACTCGCCACAGGTCACGTGAGCGTAAGATGTCACGTGGCCGTGAGATTCAAGAGATACTCGCAACAGGTCACGTGACCGTAAGATGTCACGTGACCGTAAGATTCGACAGATTGAAAATTCGTAAGACATGACATGATCGAAAAACTGTTACAATGTCATTGAGTTTTCACTTCTGCCGGCACTCCCTGAGTGCAATCCGGTCTTTTTTTTATTGAATCCAGGGTCATTCATTAAAAGCAAAATGAACCAAAATATTTGAAACAAAAATAAATAAATAATTTTAAAGCAAAACAGAACCGCCTGCGAGTAATTAATCTTTACATATAAAAATAGGGTGACCTCTCGAGGAGGAAACGGACCTCGATTGTTTCTGGTCGGGGTGTTCCGGGTACTACCCTCTTACATGTGATAACCTAACAACAATTTTCACAGAATCCGAGGGGCTTAATAATATTCTAAGTTTTCCGCGTTTGAATACTTTTGATAGTGTTCGCCCGGGTGAACATTATCTTTGACTAACTTATAGTATCGCCATGTCCGTCTGTTCGTCCGTCTTCGGCTTAGGTCAGTACAGTTACAACTAGAAAACTGTAAATCGGCATGGGTATATAAAACAATCACGCCTACAAAACGGTAGAATAAACAAAAATATATATCTACACCAAAACTGGGGATGTATTTTTTTTGTCGTTAAGTCATGGTGTGTGCATAGCTTGTTCAAATATTATGGGTTTTTTAAAAGCTTCACTTTGGTCATGACTAGACATTTTAATAAAATTGTTGGCAGTAATGCCAGCATTATGTTAGCATTACTACTGTAAAGTGGAGCTTTTAAGAGTAGAACCGTTTCATGACAAACGCTATATATTGTTTTTAAATTTACTAGTGGCTCTGTGAGCTGTAGGAACTCACGAACCTGTTTTTTTAGGGTTCCGTAGCCAAATGGCAAAAAACGGAACCCTTATGGATTCGTCATGTCTGTCTGTCTGTCTGTCTGTCCGTCCGTGTGTCACAGGCATTTTACTCGAAATCTATAAGGTGTATTTGAATAAAATTTTGAGGATAGGTGTATTTTTTTAGCCGCTACATAGTTTTGTAATTAAATTACAAAAAAGATTTTTTTAGGGGTGCACTCCATACATAAAACTGAAAGTCATCATTTTTTTTTTCATTGCAAGCCCAAGTGTGGCACATCAATTGATGGGCCTTTCATAATAATAATAAGGTTTTTTTAGCATTTTTTTTGATTAAGTGAATAGAGTCGGAGATAATCGCCCCGAAAGTCACTAAAATTGTGCCGCCCCCCCCCCCCCCCCTATAATTTTTGCTTGCCTTAACCGTGTATTTTAAAAATGTGAAAAAAATCATGGACATAGGGCTTATTAAATTTTTTCAGCGAAAATTGTTTTCAACAAGATCGGTTCAAAGGTTTTCGTGATATTTCTAAAAAACTGCCTTCCTTAAAGAAAAGGACGTAAGTGCCATGAGCAGTGTGCAATGCATTTCAGTAACGATACGACCTTTTTAATAGGCACGGAACCCTTCATTGTGCATGGTCCAACACGCACTTGGCCACTTTTTTTTTCATACTTTCTTATTAATTTGGAAATTTGACAATGTAATTCTATGTAATTGTTTAACCTGCTCACAAACACGAGAATCGGTTGAGATATGCGACTTGTAGAGGAGAGCAGCTGGACAGACGCCGCCCCGGACATACGAACGCATTTTTATCCAAGCTGAACGACACGCACTTGGTCGGTTTTATCTTAACTAGGATCGTTTCGACTTTTTAGCGTCACCGAGTCTAGAACTTTTGACCTTGACTTTTGTTTGCCAAATTAAAGGTCAACGTTTCACTATGAGCGCTTGTGTGGTGGCGAAGATGGATTTTCCTTAGGCTACAAATTACAGCGATGCAATACGATCGCATCAGAAATGAGGCTGTCCGCAGCAGAACCAAGGTAACCGAAGTGGCCCTCCGGATCGCTAGATGGCCGTTGGGGCGGAAAGGTTCTCGAGTGGCGACCACGTACCGGAAGGCGCGGCGTGGGTAGGCCCCCGATAATGTGGACTGATGACCTGGTAAAGGTTGCGGGAGTCCGCTGGATGCGGGTGGCGCAGGACCGGTAGCTTTGGCACTCTTTGGGGGAGGCTTATGTCCAGCAGTGGACGTCTTTCGGCTGATATGATGATGATAATGATGAATACGATCGTATGTTTTATTTCTTGTTATTATAATAATTACAAAACTCTGCATGAACCTCGAGAGGAATCCAAATATTTTTTCATTGCTTACGCCAGATTTGACCAAATAGGAAGGACTTAACCGAAGGTTAAACGCCAATATTTTTTTTGCTTTATTCCTGTTTGGTGAAATTAATACTTAAATTATACAACCGAATTAGTTTAAGTAACTCCGGTGATTATCCACTGAGCTGACAATAAACACATATTCACAGACTAACCGAGTGAGAATAATCAAAAAGCCGACAAGGAAACCCGAGCCAGATTGATCGACACAATAAAAATTCTAAGTACGTAGAACTTGGAAACTCTTCTCCGATTTCCCGAGCACCTATTGCATATAAGGGATTCGATTCGGGAAATCAGGACATCGATCAGCGTGGGTATGACGTGTACAAAATATAAGTTTACCTGGGCGATATTTTATTTTTATACCAGGTATTCCCTAGATGATTGTTCCATGTATTATGAATGTTCGTAACCTATCACCCTAACGCGCCCAAGCACTGCGTGCCATTGTAGTAACTACCCACGTTCTCAGGATGTTATTGCTAGTTTTACGCATGTATATAGAAAACGTACAGTGTACACAATCTTTACCTAAAAGTCAGTGATCATAATGGATTCCTTCGATCGTCAGATATAGTGCATATCATGCTGTTATTATACTGCTCCATGATATACCATACAAATCTTTACCAACTTACTCCAAGAAAACGAGTCAATGCATTAAGTCGTTAAGCAGCGGAAACCGCTCGCGTGCCCGACCACAAACAGCCGCCGCCGCCATTGTGACCAGGCCCTACAGCAAGACACTTTGTCACACCCTTTGTTACTCCACTAACGCTTCTTAATGTTGGTACTAAGAGCTCGGAAATGACGGACCGCGTTTTGCGATATCATTTTTTTCAAAGGCCGCTTTAAAATACGAAAGTACTTGTTAAAGACGAATGGCGTGGCGGTGGCATAGCGATACCTACCTTTATTCGTTGGAGTTGGTTTGAAAACAATTTTGTAAACTTTGGCAACCTGGATCCCAAATTGACTTGGAATGGAAGTCTAGTTGCGTTTAACATTGATGATTTTTACCAATTTTTTTCAATATTTTTGCAATCACATCATATTAAGTTTCCCACAAAATTTTGAATTAAATAAAAAATCCGAAATTAAAATTGATCCCGTTGAGTAATAGTTAGAGAACGTATACGTTATAATATAACCTTAAATATCAACCAATAACTTAGAACGTTTGGTAATTTTCCCTATTTGGTGAACTTAGTTGTGTTGGGAGATGACACAACTCTGGTGGTACTTAGTCCGATAGTGAGACTTTGTGAACAGTTTGCAAGTTTACTCGTCTTTCCATACTGGCAATAGTGCAATAGGTATACAATCGTTGATTTTACCTATTCTGTTACTTTAATCCAGATACCTAATTTGTAACATAGAGTAAGTTGGCTCAGTTTGGGTTGCACAGGGCAGTTCCACAACGCTTCGGGAGCTCGAATACCGCAAGCAATTTGGTTCCCTCTTGTACACTACGCGTCATTGCTTTAACTATATGGGACACTCTTTGGGAATGACTTTTTAGGACCAAAGTCGATAGATATCGTAAAGTTTTATTTGTATTTTCTTCTATGAGATTTCAGGTGAGGGAAATAACCGTAATTTTAGCTTTATTTAATCGGTTCATATATTGTTTGATTTGTCAGAAGCCAAAGATCTACCCCTTAGGATTTTTCTTGGAATGGCGTTTTGGTTTCTGACAAACAACAAAATGTATTCATTTATACCTATATTATGGCCATCCATTGAACAATTTCATAATTTTCCATGCACTAATTTCTTATTTTTACATGTCTTTTTTATTTAAGTTTATTACAAAGATTGTATCCTTAACATAGATCCTATCGATTAATATGATTAAATAGTGAGTGTTAATTTTTAGTGTTCCATACCCAAAGGGTAAAAACGGGACCCTATTACTAAGACTTCGCTGTCCGTCTGTCTGTCTGTCACCAGGCTGTATCTGAAGAACCGCGATAGCTAGACAGTTGAAATTTTCACAAATTATGTATTTCTGTTGCCGCTATAGCAACAAATATTAAATTATGGGGGCCTCCCAACAAACTTTTTTTTTTACTGTTTTTATAGATCATGGTACGGAACCCTTCGTGCGCGAGTCCGACTCGCACTTGGCTGGTTTTTATTATTTCTTATTCACTTGGTTGGAATTCAGGAGTTCAAGAAAGCTTTTCATAAACGCTGTGAATTAAGTTATTAAGTATTTAAGATGGTTTCCCTTAAGGGCCCATAGATTCTTTCCATCCTGTATATAATAAATAAAATACTTTTCTGTACTATTTCACCTACTAGTGGAAAATTGCTTATGATTACTGCCTTATAGCGGTCTATAAAACTTTCCTTTTAGTCATTGTAAACAGTTAACATTATAGTTGCTTTTAACAAAGTGTAAATGGCAGAACAACCATGAATTACAAGCACTCTTTTAAATAAAAATCATTAAAGGAAGGCTGCAAATGTGAAAATGAAGCAATAATGACACCACCCAACTTAAGTAGTTCGGAAGTGTCTTTTAAGTTACAAAATGTATACTGAAACTAACATTTAGGTTTAAGTTACTAGAGACTTGTCGTTTTGGCATTTGGGATTTACTTGAGAATAGGTACAAAACTTAGTCATTAGGATTTCACATCATAAAATATTAAACATTTAGCTTTTAGCACAGAAAAATAGTTTAAGTACAGAAGCTCCTTTTTTAACAAAACCAATGTTAGACAGCCAGTAAATTCAAATCTCGGCATCCCGCTCGCACGCACTCAACGCATAGCACGATGATATTTTGTTTTCATTAAAATGGGCCAATATTGTACAAAGAGACGAAGTTTAGCGTAGCGTACCGTACGTTTATTCATTGCCAAGAGTCGCTAAGCGCTACGCTCGTAGCCTCGTGGTTTTCCTCATATGTAGCAGAAAGCGATTACGGCGTAGGCGCCCGCTAAGCAGGGTCCTGGCAGTGAGAGTGTTATCTTAGCGTTTTTGAGGATGTGGAGATCGACGGCCATGCCTGCAAGACGCATGCCTAATTGATACGTATATTTGAATTCACTTAAATATAACCGCCACGGTGCACTTGCACTTGCACTATACCAAAGTTTATAAGGCTACATTGCATGATTACAAAAACATGTTATTAATATTTTAATTCATCAGTTCCTCAGCTAATAACTGTTAAATTGACCAAATGTATTACACCAATAAAACTTTATATTTGCGTTTGAACATTTTTATTCGATTGATGCGAAATTATAGTGCATATTTCAACAAAAGTGCACATAATACTATGAAAGTGTATGTTAAGAAGCAATGTATTCCAAAAATGGAAAGCGATAATGATGTTCCCTACACATCATTAGTTAATTTATTTATTTAGATAACCAACAGCGATACATATATACATAGATATTTAGTATAAAACTTATGCTAAGTAACACAGTAGTACGGCCAATTACAGGTTTCCGTTTCTAATTTGTAATGTATAAAAGACAAACGAACGGACTACAATATGTTAATAATAATAAAAAATTAAGATATTTGAATTTAAACTTTGATGAGTCCTAATTCATGCTGAAGAAGATCTCCCGAAGAGATCGTGGCCCTAGTGTCATTTAATACGTGAGTGTGTGTGTGTGTGTTGTTATTAGTATAATGTAAATATTTTTCAAAACATTTTAACAGATGTTCGTAAATTGAACAAAAATAACAAATTACCATCCTTATTAAGAGGAGCGGTGCTTAATTTTAATAAACTTTATAATTTGGAGTTTGAATGATGCTTTTGTGTATGATGTCGATCCTAGAAAAATCTGTATTATAAAATCGAGCGATGCGTGCAAGCACGTTATATTTGGCATAGTTGCTACCATATCGAGGCACATGAAACGTCGGAGAATGACGAGTGCGACGCAGGGGAGCGCTGAATGACAACAACTGCGAAACTAGATCTGGGCAGTCCATGTGGCCATTGACTTACGTCTGTCAGCTAGTGGTAGCAGTAAATGCAAATGTTACGCCCTAAGAAGACTCCGTGAGGGCACTGCTCCATTCTTGGATATGGTGATGGTATGGCTCTTGAGTAGGTGCAGCTGATGAGAGTAATAAAACAAAATATCATACCGAGTCAAAGAAAATCCCAAATTGCCAATCATTATTATTAATGATCATCAATCATTTTTTTTATACCAAGACTGCGGCAAACAATCACACGGCTCCATGGTAAGCAGGTAGCGTAGTATATGGGTGCTTGCAACTCTACAGAAGTTAAAAGACCCATAGATGCGTTTCTGAACCTTCATTGATTTGGGGATTCCTTGTGACAGCTAGAGACAAATACAGTTCTCTCACTTTCAACTCTTGTCTATTTGTCTCTAACTGTCACAAGGAATCCCCAAATCAATGAAGGTTCAGAAACGCATCTATGGGTCTTTTAACTTCTGTAGAGTTGCAAGCACCCATATACTACGCTACCTGCTTACGAGTACCATGGAGCCGTTTCTGGCGACCTTACAATCAGAAACACAACACCACATACTTCATGGGCGAGTTAAAAAAGTGTTTCCCTGTCAAAATCTGTATGATGCCTGCTCCACACAATCGGCCATCATGGTCCATCATACAGGAGGCTACAGAGCGTTTTTTATTTATTCATTTTATGTTATTTTATTTATTTAAGGAACAGTTACAACTTATAAACTAAACATATCTAATCATCACATTTTTTTTTAGTTTTTTATACAACGACGGTGGCAAACAAGCGCACGGACCGCCTGATGATAGGATTTTAAAGTCATCTGGCAGTCTATTAAATAATTTTATAGCCATAAAATGTGCGTTCGAGTTGGCAACTTCGAGCTTTTGTATAGGTTCCCACTTGTAACTAAAATAAAAATATAGATAAAAAAACCCGTTTAAAAATATTTAGGGTAAAAATAAAGCACTGCACTTCCGTGCCGCCAACAGGTCGTCACTTCATACGAACTCTGAAGGGACTTACAGCCTTTTGGCTGGGGCGGTATTAGTTTAGTGTTTTCGATGTACAGTCTAGTTTTTTTTTTGATTAAGTGAGCGCATCGCTAAGGCGAATCTTTAGTTTCAGGTAATAACTATGTATTTTTCTGTTAGCAAAAAAAAGTCATAGTTACTTAGCAACGCGCCCTTAGCCCTTCCTCTGTGCGCATTCCGAAATATCTGTCTGTCAAGCGGAGCTCGGCTCAGCTTGTAGCTCACACCGCATACCTGGCAGCTGCAAAGTCTCCACGGCGCAAACATGTCGCGTACGAACCTGAATAAATAAACGAAGGAAGAATTTCATAGCCCAAAAGTCTTTGGCTGCAATGTTTAAACTTGCCTTGTATAACAACAACTTTCAAGTCGTAATCTCTTAAAATGTTTTCGGATGCCGTTTTCGCGATTGCTTCCCATTTTTAATGCTTTTTCTTTTACTGGAATTATTGATACGTTGTTCTTTTAATTAAGTACCAACTTATATTAGTAGGAAGCTTATTTTAGGTCTGATAATATTTCATGCCTTGTTTTAAAAATTGTCTGTACATTTTTGAGGTAGCTTTATTTCGTGAATGCGCGTGTCACGCAGACGAAAGCCTTGTTACCTACTGGAACGCCCTTAAACTAGAAAATATTAATACGAGGAAGACATATCTTATCTCCATCCCTAAAGTTTTACCTATTATGCTAAACAATTTAAGCATTTTGGTGGATCATGAAGCCTATAAAGGCTTAGTTTCAGGTTATTGTTTTGTTTGTTGACGACCGCTTTAGCCAAGTTGGTAGTGACGAGTTGGGTTCGTATCCCGGTACGGGCATTTATTTATGTGATGAGCACGAATACTTTGTTCCTGACTTTTCTCAGTCATGGATGTTTTATATTTATATCGGCCGTATTCATAAACGTTCTAAAAGCCTATTTTAACTAAAATGGCGTTTTAATTCGTTTGTCTTTATCTGTCACTTTGACATTTGTGTTCGTCAGAAAGGGAAACATTTTATTTAGCAGCCTTATTCATAAACTTCCAACGAACCTACTAAAGGTTACATTCTGTTTTTATTACAAGCTTTATATTAACTTGACTTGTTCGTATGTAAGTAAGTTGTCCGTCAAATCTTGCAAGTTAAATTTGACCCAGTTCCCGGTGACCAATTGAGCTGAAATTTTGGGTATAAGTATAGTTTGGATGACAATGCAATATTATGTTACCATCGAGCTGATCTGATGATGGAGACAGAAGGTGATCACTGATCATAGGAACTCCGTAATAAAACCAAATAACCCCATCGAGTTTGGGCTCGTTAGAATCGTCTTAATGAGCAGTTGATGACGGTATACAGAAAAGTACAGTCGGCAATAAAAGCTTGTACCAAAAATGTTTTTTTTGACAGAAACTTATATTTTATCTATAACTTTGACATTTGTGTTAGTAACAAAGGAACAAATGACATTTTATTTATCAAAGGCATTTTAAATTTTATAAATAAATAAGGGCTTAAGGCCAACAATTATATTCTTACTTAATTTGTTGAGTGAGAAAAAACTGACAAGACCGCCCTACATATTACATTGAGTGATTGTTCGTAAGTCATATACATCCTGAATAAATTTCATTTCACTCTTTTAATAGCAGTGTACAGAGCGAGTACGAAACAAACTAGTAATTTAAATGTTGATTAAAGCGGAAAGTTCTTAATTAGTTTATAAAAGCACCTGGTAAATAATAAATGTTTACTGAACCGAGGCGCACGAAGCACGCGGCGCTGCAGCGTGTTAGGCCGGGGCCGAAAATAAAGAGGCGTGATGTTACGTACTCAAATGTTATAAGTTTCTGTCAAACATTTAATATTTGTTAGAAGACTTTATTGCCAACTGTACTTTTCTGTATACCATCATCAACTACTCATTGAGACGATTCAAACGAGCCCAAACTCAACGGGGTTACGTCAGTTAAATACTGAATTCCCATGGCCACCTTCTGTATCCATCCATCATATCAGCTCGATTGTATCATAATATTGAATTGTCATCCAAACTATACTAATACCTACCCAAAATTTCTGCTCAATCGGATAACGGCAAGTGACTGAAAAATGGATTACAAATTTTGATGGACAACTTACATTATTTATATATTTACATACGAATAGGTCAAATAAAGCTTGTAAAAACTAGACATTCCTTATTTGAATACCACAACGACGGCAAAAAATCGTACGCTTATTTTGATGGTAAGAGGGAACTGTAACGCTAGCAGCTTTCGAAGAGTCACATGCTCGTTACCAACTCTTTATTGATTTGAGGATTCGCTGTCTAAGTATGCCACTAATGTCACACAAACCTATACCAGTGCAAAACTGTATCAAGAAAATTTCATATTCACTGCGGTATTTTTTATGTGTTACTTTAAGCTAACGGTAGCCTAGTGGTTCAGGCATGGCTGTCAAACGGCGGTCTTGGGTTCAAATCCTGGCTCGTACCAATGAGTTTTTCGGAACTTATTTACGGAATGTCATTTGATATTTACCGTTATCTTTTCGGTGAAGGAAAAATATCGTGAGGAAACCTGCATACATCTGCGAAGAAATTCAACAGTGTAGGTATGTGAAGTCCTCAACCCGCACTGGGCCAGCGTGGGGAACTGCCCGTTCGCTCTATTCCATGAGGCCTGTGCCCAGCAGTGGGACGTACATCAGGCAATTTTTTTTTTGATTGCGATGATATTAAAAAATGTTATGTAAAAAATAGTTAAATACCCAAAACATAGTAAAATTGGTATTATTGATATGAATCAAATACAACATGAGTATTATCTATTCGTAGGCTTTTAGTGAAAGCTGAGGAAGTTTTAGCTTCTGAGCATGTTTTATGAGCCAACAGTATTTTCCGTTTATGTTTTTTTTTAGAAAAACACTGTCTTCAATTTTTAAAACAACTCTAGCGTAAGTAGACGAGTAGTGTATATTTTATGTAAACCAGACTGTCCCGCCCCGGA
This sequence comes from Epinotia ramella, assembly GCA_947578815.1. Classification (NCBI taxonomy): domain Eukaryota; kingdom Metazoa; phylum Arthropoda; class Insecta; order Lepidoptera; family Tortricidae; genus Epinotia; species Epinotia ramella. The sequence goes on along the minus strand of OX388202.1, from coordinate 17,613,723 downwards.
AGCTGCCCGCAGCTTTCTCACGCCCTTGCAGGTGGAACTTTACTGCTTAAAATATGGTCCAATCGACGCGGCAGAGATTATAAAAAAAATGACCTTACTAATACAGATTTTAAGAGCTCGGGACAAAAGAAGCCTCAGATGCTTAGACTCTATATCATCTAAGACTTGAAAATATTTTATTAGCTAATACCAAAGTATTTATTTAGAAATAGGTCAACGGCCTCTTATATAATTAAACAACTTGTAAGCCAACAAGTAAAGCCCTCCTTGTATGTAGTGGTTCGAACAGATGTTACATATTTAAAATGATAGACATTTTAAATATGTACAAACACAAACAAAACAAATGCCTTAAACTATATGACACAGGCAGAAAGAATATAATGGAAAAATAAACCATAATCGTAGCTCAGTTGGTAGAGCAGTCTAGCGTTAATAGGAAGGTCGCAGGTTCGAATCCTGTCGGGGGCTACAGACAAAGATAGTTTATTTTTCCATTATATTCTTTCTCTCTGTGTCATATAGTTTAAATTATGATCGGGGTAACTTCCTCGTTAAAAATAACACGAAACAAAAAATATTTAACCAAATAATTTTATTTCGTTATAAAGGTATAAAACAAATGCCTATTTAATCGCGTAACCCCTACCTAGGCTTTACTTAAATTATTTACCCATACGTACATAAATCCTATAATCCTACAAAAAACGGAGTAGCATTTTACTTTTATATCTAGTGAAGATTTTATCGTGTCTTCTTTCACCTTAAAGTCAGCCAAATAACTTCGCCACTTGAACTATTTCCGACGCCGGACAAGAGAGGTGATACAGGAAGATGCATTGGCGTCGACTTTAGGTATAAACGAGGACATTTTAAAGCGATACTTATTTTTCAACAAGTGTTGCACTGCACTACGAAAGAATCGTTACGTAAACTGTATTTTATATCATTTCCTTCTGAAGCCAAATATACATTTCAGACATTCGAGTAAAGTAAAGCGCGGGTTTCTACTAGATAAGCTTAGCCTGCATAGGACAGTCGTAAAATATTTATAAAGTTGCAACCCCCGCAAAGGACAAGCAGGAAATAAAATACATGCGCACACAAGCATGTAAGCACATCCTGTATGAATAGTATTCTCTTATAATCCGATATGGCGGGGCGAAGGAATGAAGGAAGAATTTTGAGGTCTTAGTGGTTTAGGCATAAGATCTGTGCTTATAGAATACTTCAAACGGAATCCGCATATTGACAGTACACAAAAGGCGAGTGTCCAGTACATACCCGAGTATCTAAATCGATTACAATGAAGAGAGAGAATAATGCATTACATTACAGAGGGAAAATAAGTTATTTGCGTGTCATTGGTAAACATAGTGGTAAAATCGGTGTACTTACAGAAATTTGGAATAAAGTATTTGGAAAAATAATAACACAAACAAGGCGGCACCAATAAAATCACATTTAAAAATAATGAGTTTCCACGTAGTATTCATAAAATGGATACATAATGAAGCGCTTTTAACGTATCATCATCAATTCAATTGGGACTAATGTGTTTGATTGCAGCGTTATTGGAATAACCTTTGTCCCATTATTTAATAATATTGTAAATTGTGTCATTGTGAATTATTCCAGTGAGTGGAATATCAAAAAAATGTTTCTTTAACTTTGATAAAAAAAATTGGCAACATTAACTATTGGTAAAACAATTAAAAAACCAGTGAAAATTGTATCTTGCTTAGTCTAACATTAGTCTTTTCTTAATCAGCTCTGCATAAAAACAACTATAAAATTCTCAATAATATACTAAATTTTGTATGTTTATTTTTGACATTGTTTCTATAAATCGTAGATCACAATAAACACTAAGTACAACATACCATTTTATACTCGTAAAAGTGCTGCTCGCATATACAACGCCAGAACTTACAACTTGAAGTTTTTTCATTCTTATTACCTCCGGCAACCTTCAGTTATTTCTCGTTGCCATACAAAGCAAATAGTCATGCCTGGATACCTATACCCAGTTATTGATAGTTAACTATGAAATTGCACTTTGTGACTAATTAAATATAGCCAACGAGTTGCGATCATATCGTGTTCACCGTACGCGACGCATTTGTACTAAAGCAGGGATAGCGAGGATAATTGTGTGGATTATGTATATAGCCATAACCAGTTAGCTTTTGTTTTGATAGTATCGGTGGGTAAATCAATATTAGGTATTTCTAGAGGTAAACCAATTTCAACTAATTAGTGTGGTGATGGATGAACGATAAGTAGGCAATACCTATGCATATATATAATTATATAATTTCTCAGTTCGTTGTAGGTTGGCAGAAAAGCAATTATTTTATAATTACGTTTACCGATTGCCTGCGCAGTATTTAAGGTGAGGCCTCTTGAGGAGATTATCACAAAGGTGTAAAATGGGGCTTTGAATTTCCTACTTTATTAAGCGAAAACTACATAAAATGTGACAGTTTCTTCTTTAAATGATATTTGAAGATATTTGCTACAATTATTATGAGGCCCAAAACACGATTTGATTAATTTGCCTCGATAGATTAGGACGGCAAAGTTAGCTCTGATTTTGCGTTTTTTGGTAGCCCGAGTAGACTAAAAACCTGAACCATTTTTTTGCTATTCAATTTTCAGTATTTATTTTTGTATCCTTTTGTTCCTTATTATATGTGTGACAAGCAAGTGGGCTCCTTTTATTTTTAATATACATAAATCAGTAGAATTAAGCACATAAATACAAAATCACGCACAAATCGGACACGTATAAGTCACTTCCTTTCAATTTTAGTAGGCAGATGGCCATAAGGCCTCGTACTGGAAGGACGTCTGTCGCGATTTTTTCGTTTTGACAATTGTATAATTCGCTAATTTAATACCAGCAATCTAAGAATAATAAGTTTTTAGGGAAAATTCATAGGGTGTTATGTGGATAGTTAAACGTTAAAAATAGATTTTCTCTTATTTGTGCTACTATAAAACCCAATATTACATTCAAACCCTACCATTACAACCCAATTTTTCATATTTTTCCTCTTAGAGCCCGTTCTTAATCAAAAAAGTTCTAATACGTTTAATTAGTATGTGGAATATTTTTTTATCACACAGGGCACATTGTCTTATACGGTGTACGTGGGTGTACGTGTGTGTATTTGTCATAACATCTGACATATAGGTAGGTTTGACATTTGTCATTTAGGTTCTCTTAGACATTATTGATGTTGAATAAATAAAATAATACTCGTATAACTACAAGGAACGGTCATCATAATGATAATATATTGCGATCCCGCCGTAATAATGAAACTGTGAAATTGCACTTTGTGACTAATTAAATATAGCCAACGAGCTGCGATCATTTCGTGTTCACCGTACGCGACGCATTTGTACTAAAGCAGGGATAGCGAGGATAATTGTGTGGATTATGTATACAGCCATAACCAGTTAGCTTTTGTTTTGATAGTGTCAGTGGGTAACTAAATATTAGGTATTTATAGAGGTAAATATAAACCAAATTCAACTAATTAGTGTGGTGATGGATGAACGATAAGTAGGCAATACCTATGCATATATATAATTATATAATTTTTCAGTTCGTTGTTGGTTGGCAGAAAAGCAATTATTTTATAATTACGTGTACCGATTGCCTGCGCAGTAAGCAAAGCCTCGTCGATCATCGCCTGTGTATTAAGTGAATAGGCATGCGGCCTCATGTTCAAATTGATAACGTAGTGATGCTAAATGGATAATAAACCATCACATTATCGTAATAAAGTATAAATTATAAAATGTAATTCAAATCATAAAAAGATATGAACCTTGAAAGTTTAGAAAAATGATGCATTTTTTTTATTGTCCAAGAGTAAATTTAAAGCTACAAATAGAATCTTTTATAGAAACAAAATTGTATGACAACTATGTACTTAAACGCAGTATTTCGCGACCGAAACAACAATTTACCGGATTTTCCATACAATGATACAACTACTTTGTACAAGTGACGTCATACGTGGGTACATCATCAGTATGAAGCGTTTTCCGCTGCCGCCAGCGACGTCAATCTGTCTCAAATTTTTGGGTATTTCATACAAACATTTGTTCCTCTCCAAAAACTGGTTCGAATGGCATCGTAAAAAAATCTTAGTCCGCATCCCTATTATATAGGTCGTAACGCAAGCAAACATGTAAATAAGTTCATGTTTTATTGCAGAGGCAATGAAAACCGATAAAATACTCGTACTTAATACGAATCATTACAACAATGCATGCAACTAAAAAAATGGAGAGAAACTTATTTTAAATACAATTGCCATTCCTTTCTACATTGTTCAGGACTTGAGGTAACATACAAGATGAGGCTAAATTCCTCAACCCGACGTAGGTACCTTGCTGTTTCGTAGGCCGTAATTTAGAGTGACAATCTTGACGCGGCTGAGCCAACAGCACACACTCATAGAGGTGTGATAATAGGAGATTAAAAGGGGACCAAGCAACCCCCGAGGCCACTCGTGGCGAACTCCGCGTTAATAGAGCCACGCTTTTTTAATTAGGTCAAAAAAGGGCAGGCCAGGCCGCATGAAAAAATAATTTGCTTTCATGACAAAACAAGGGAATCTTTTATTTGATTTCTGATTTCATGTGTGGTTCAATTCTGCCATAAACAACACCATCAATAGACACTTCTTAAGTTGCGCCTTATTCGACTTTTCCCGTCCGACTACTGCCAGCAATCCTTTTAAAGTCATCAGTCCAGCGAGTTTCAGGGCGTGAAATACTACGTTAGCCCAAACACGGTCTCCACTTCAGCAGAGCCAACTGGTCCAACGATTGTATGGCAGACGTGGCCGTAGCAGGCCCCCTGCCCGTTCGATGTATTAAATTTGTGTTGCTATACTTACTAAAAATTCATAAGCCACACAATGCCTATGGCAGATTTGATATAAAGGCATAGAAAAGTGTCCAACATATTATTTTACATTAATAACACTGTTAATGGAACTATTAATCTGTCGAAGCATTTATTTTGTCTCTGACAATGCAACTTCCTTACCTTTTTGTTACCCTTAAGCTTATCTCGAAACGACATGGCCTCTGCGTAGTAAATTTACAAATAACATATGTACAAATACTCATATCTGTCAAACTATGATGTACAGCTTGGCAAAAAAGTCTAGAAACGAAACTAGTTAATTATTTTCCACCCTAGTAACTCCGTTAAACTTGACATAATGCTAGTAGACTCTACTAACATAATGTCAAGTTTAACGGACTTCTACAAATAAGTAGACGAATCGTCATCAGTGTCAAACTTGTTGTTATTGTACCGTATTTATTAAATTTCGCGGATTTATTAGCATTCAAATGGAACTAAAATTCCATACAATGAACAAGACTGTAGCAAGTATAGACTACTAATAAGTGTTAATGCTACAATCACCGTAATAAATTTGCTAAATTAGCGATGTGGCACCCCTATTATTTTCTAGACTGTTTTGCCAGACTATAGAAAATAAGTGCTTGGAAACTATATAGTGTGGCTTTGACACGAACGGCTTATTCGGCAAACGGGAAAATCGCGAGGAGGAAGATCATGAAACTGTAGGTATATTCCGTAGGTAGTGATGCATCTTAATTATATATACTTACTAATAAAGCGTACTGGTATAGACATGTAAGCATTAGTCGCATTATAAATAATCCGCAGCAGTAGGTTAATACAAGGCGGTGCGGCGAAGGCGTCGTTAAATCTACGCTTTACAACGAGATAATGTCTCCGCTCGGCTAATATCGGGATGTATGCGGCTCTTGCCGGCGCGTACACGGCTCAGCGTTTTACCAAGCATATTATTTAGTCTACTGAGGGGCGCTAAATTTGCGGTACGAGGTTCTCATTATATTTTCGATGTTTTCAACCACGATCGGTTATCATTTTTGTTACAGAGCAGGAAAGATTTTTACTTACGTTAATAAACTAGATACTTATTCGTACTATGCAATACGTAAGTAGATTGACTGTTATTAACCCGTTGAACGCCCTATTGGAACACCGTGCCAATAGGATTTTCAACCTACTAATTATACTTATAGAGTTAAATTTTGAATGGTTTTTTGACTTCGACGGACTTCCGACGGGTTCCGTCTGTAAGTATTAGGTGTTAGAAGTCACATTGCTACAAAGGCACATAAAAAGTAATTTCACCGATATGAGGGCTTTCCACGTGTGCAAGGCATTCCGTACGTGTTCAGCACTAAACCGCCTTGCATTCAAAGGTGCTCTCTAAACCTGTTTACACCTAATTAAATATAGATAGCACTCGGACACAGCGGAGCTATAATAAGATTAAACTACCTTTCAGTACAGATATAAGACAACCAACTAGAACCGTCACCTTTCTTCTCATGGGAGTCGTAAGAATTGACTATAGGAATAAGATTATAGAGTCTGGCAAACGGAAGTTGAACCCACTAAACTCAATTACGCGGCAACACTATTGATCAAAATCTATGCGTATGACGTTTAGTGTTGACGCGTAATTGAGTTTAGTGGGTTCAACTTTCGTTTGCCAGACAGTAGAAGTATTTTGTGGGCGATGGGCTAGCAACCTGTCACAGAAATACAATATTTTCTCCATCTTTAAAACTTATACAACTGCTAAAAGTGGCTCTATACATTCAATTTCGACCGACCCGAAAATATATGATAATATATGGTGGGGACAATAAATATTACACTATCTATCGACGTAGTCCCACATAAGCTCAATGAGGCTTGTGTTTATGGGTGCCAGACGATGCAAAGTTGATATGTTAAATGATAATTTATTAGCATTACAAATTATTTAATCCATAATTCAATTAAGCTCACTTCAGTCGAGTTCCGCTCAATGCAGCGGCCGAACAAATCGACGGAACCGATCTTAATCCCGTTCCGCTTAAACTCGTTCTTACGAAACTAGATTAAGTAGTTTCGGAATTAGCTCGAGAACCGGGAATCAACTAAACAACCCATAGATTTTCTTCCTCATTTAACTTTGCGCCGTCTCCTCGCCGATAGGGTGGGATAAGTGCCGCTTTAGATAGAAATACTGCTACTTTCGGGAAGTTTTAGTAGCAACCGCATTACTTTAACAAATCGCTTCTCTTCCTACATGCATAAATTAAAAACAAAACAAGACCAGAGAGTGCCCGACTGCACCTATTACGGAGCCATATAAACCTTATCGCTTTATTAAAAGCATTTCTTGTTAAGTTGTACATAATGATACGAGTACCTGAAACTATACTATAGATCTTAAGTTGTCGCAGAAATCTCCCAAGAATGTTAAGCGACCCCTTATAGCTAGTTCAGAAGTTGCATTTCAGCACCTTGAAAGCACATATAAGGCGCGTTTCACTCCTGGAAGGCGTCTTCAAACTTTGCTCCTGCATCGTTATTTTGTAAATTGTTTCGTTAGCAAATTTTCACGCCTTGCGAGTTGGCACTCGTATTTTGCTTCCACCTGCACTTTTGCAATAAATATCACATATGATTATAAAGTATAAACTTAGAATTTAAAATGGGTGTCGTCACATCTTCCGGGGACTTCGGAAGGGCTAGTTCCACTGCTGACTCAGCCGAGCTTCAAACGTGCTTAGCTAACTTACCGTTAGCTTTCCGGTGAAGGAAAAACATCGTGACGAAACCTGCATACATCCGCGAAGAAATTCAAAGGTGCATGTGAAGTCCCCAACCCGCCCTTGGCCAGCGTGGGAAGTACTGGCCGTTCCCGCTCATCCATGAGAGGAAGCCTGTGCCCAGCAGTTGGACGTTATATAGGCTGATTTATTATTATTATTAATCTCATACAAACATTTGCCCCCTCCAAAAAATGGTTCGAATAGCACCGTAAAAAAACTTGGGAATCTAGCCTAGGTATTCAAACGTGAGTGTAACCATTTGATAATAAGTATAATCATTTGTAGACATGACTCATGCAACTTAACCTCTCGTATGCCGATGTAAAAAAAAAACAGCCAAATCATGACCTTGAAGTTAACGTAAGTTTGAAACGTAGATAAGGTGCGAACGACCAAAAGAATCTCATGTGAGTGGACTAATTATAAAGTAATTAATATGTGCAAAAAACGCAATGAACTTTACTATGTGTGGCGTAATGATGAGAATAACAAATTAAAAAGATTGTTATACAACAAATACAGAAACAAGACTAATAAACTCATAGAAAAAACTAAGAACAATTATATAAAGAATGAAATATGCCAAAACTTTAAAAATTCTCGTAAGGTATGGAAAATTGTTAATAGAATTAGCGGTAGAATAATTAAATGTATAGACAGTATTATCATAAAACACTTTATAAAGGTAGTCTACAAAATATATCAAACGAATTTGCCTGTGAGTTTCGGAATAATGTGAGGAACTTATGTGGTACATGTGATACTCCTCTGTTGGATAATAAACTATACTGTAACATACCTAATATAGCGATGCGTTTTAGAAAAATAAATAACTCAACAACTTTTAATATTATAAAAAAGCTCAATGACAATAAAAGTCCTGGTTTCGATAAAATACGCGTCACAGATTTAAAATGTATAATAAATAAAATTACACCTACCCTGACGAGTTGAAGGTCGGTCTCGTGCGTCCAATCCATAAAAAAGGATCTTATACGGACCATAATAATTATAGAACCATTACTATATTATCATGTATAGATAAAGTAATTGAGCGGTACATCGGGACTGAGTTACACCGATTCCTAAGCGCGAATAAAATAATAAATGAAAAACAGTATGTCTCAGTTACTAAACAAATTCACAGACGAAGTAAATAGTTTTTTGAATGAAAAGAAACATGTAATTACTGTATTTATAGATTTCAGCAAGGCGTTTGACACCCTTAATTATAATACGCTATTTAGCAAGCTGTGGCAGAATGGTATACAGGGGCCGATGCTGAAGCTGCTTCAAGATGACCACAACAAGCGGCGTACAATGGTTAAAATAGGCGGCGAGCTCAGCGACCCGATGCGTACAGAGGAGGGCACACCTCAGGGGTCCATAGTTGGGCCGACCGAGTACTTCATTTACGTAAACGACATGTGCAATATCTTCAGCGGGGCCTCCGTATACCAGTTTGCCGACGATACCTACTTAATTACAGCACACTCAAACGTCTGTGAAGCACAAAAAATAATGCAACATAACTTCAATCAACTTTGTAAATGGGCTCACGACGTAGGATTAGTAATAAACTCGAAAAAAACTAAAATGGTCCACATTCACTCCTCACATTCAAATGAGGCACAGGTACCTAAAATAATAGCACACGTACACCATTGTCTACATAAGCCTAGTTATAACTGTACTTGTGATGAACTCGAGTCGGTAGCAAAACATATGTACCTAGGACTGGTTATCAATAATAGACTCAACTGGAGACCGCACGTTGACCACATATCTTCCAAACTTAGATCAATAATGGCGCAAATGGCAATCCTAAAAAATAAATTACCATATAAAACACTGCGTACGCTCTACTTGTCACTTGCGGACTCCATTATTTGCTACGGCATTACCAGCTATGGGCGTACTTATAAAACCTACGTAGAACAGATTATACAAGCAGACAGATTATATAAGCTACAACTCGCATTGCTGAAAACAATTGTACCCCAGAAAATTAAAGATAGTCTTAAAGATAACAATTCGGGCCTATTCAAACATTGTAAAGTAATTAGTGTGTTCAACAGGTTTTGTTTCTCGACACTGACGGAAGAACGTGAGGCTATACCCTCCTTAGTAAAAAAAACGCGCCCCGGTCACCTACGTAGCTTAGATTACATGCGCTCATATGTCCTGCCTAGTGTAAACAATAACTACGGGAGAAGAACCAACACCTGTTTAATACCTGATATACTTAACAACCTACCTAAGCATATACAGAATGACTTATTAGGTATAATTGATAACCCTGGGAAATTTAAATTGTTACTAAAAAAATATTACCTGGAATGTGAATCTCAATTTAATTGTAAAGTACATTGTTCATTGTTGTAAACTTAAGTAGATATATAACATTAGGTACATAAAAATGAATACTAGTGTCATGTTAATCGATTGTTAGTGCGGATCGATCCGTGCGATCTCGCCAGCTATTATATAAACCTACCGAGGTTTCCGATAGTGGCTAATGAAAGTAAATCTTGTAAATGTAAAGATACTGATTTAATAAATAAAAAAATAAAAAAAAAACCGTTTTTGACAAGGCATACGAAAGGAATGTATATTCTGAAAACTGATTTGAGTTCATATACTTCTTCGTCCAGCAGATCGATCACGCAATGCATTGTACGCGCGTCAGGTAGATCTAAATGTCAATTTCATATGGAAAAATGACAGTTAAATTGTCCTAACGTGCGTTCAAAACGTTACGTGGTTACACCCCAGGTTTCAATAATGGCAACGCAACGGGTCGAGTGGTAATACAGAATATAAAGCTGTAACTAACACCTATGGATTCCGTCCGAAATAAAAAGTTTTATTATTATTATTATTAATGTGCATCCTTATACGGAACTTGAAGAGGGCAAGCGAAAGCATGGCGGACAACTCTTTAGGTACATGGATGTGCTTCGTCACATGAAGAATTGTTGACCCTATGCAGTGGGAGAAGCAGGCAACCCACAGTCAGGAATGGAGATGTTTACATGGTAAAAATAAAATAAATCTTTGAATCCCATCGAATTGGGTCTTAATATCAAACGGGACGAGCTGAAAGTCCGACCGGCCACCTTCGGTGATCTGCTTTAATTTTGTGAATGTTTTGTGTTTACGTGCCCGTAGTGTACTCGACGACTCGGATCTTCGTAAAGAAAATCGGCTACGTGAGCCACATCAGAGCAGATGAACGACATCCGTGTTGCCATGGCCGAAATTGGTGAGAAGAGTGGGTATGTAAGTAAGTATGTTCGTTAGCAAAAATCTAATTCGTTTCTTACAACTGCGATGACACTGTATAAAAGCTAAGGTATATTTTATACAAGTATCACCTAAATGAACTGTAGGTACATTGCCGCATTCACACACGATGATATTTTCTAACCCGCCATAATATCGGACTTGGCAACATTCTTACTATATTTTACACCTCGTAAAACCAGCGCACTAAGCTATTTCACGTGCAAGTTGGTAATAAAATACGCAAGTAGAGTAATTCACATCTAAATTGCGAGTGATTGTCTCAGTCGACAAGTCCAACTGTTCTAACCAATTTAACTTTTTCATTGTTTTAGAACGTCTGTCAAAGCGAGTTATGAGACGGTTCCGTTAGAGCGCGGATTTAATTGTCTTACACAATTCGAGATGACATTGCAGTGCTTATTCAATATCACAGTCTCTTTACTGTACTACCGCTTTAGCCTAGTTGGTAGTGACCCTGCCTACGAAGCAAGAGGTCCCGGGTTCGAATCCCGGTAAGGGCATCTGTTTGTGTGATGAGTACAAATATTTGTTCCTGAGTCATGGATGTTTTCTATGTATTTAAGTGTTTATTTATAATATTTGTTTTATTTATTTATATTGAATTGAAACTGTTAATGTATGTCAGTTATCGTTGGCGGAATATGCACAATAAAAAGATGTATAGGTATTTTTATATATGAATCAAAGAGCTCCGAATTATATTAATGCTGTTACTCGTATTCATTCACATTATGATTTTCTATTCTATTCTATTGTATAAGGTGCAACGACCGCGTGAACTTTCTAAACAAACAGTTTTCTGGAAGACAATTTGAAGAAGAATGATTTGAATTTGTTTAATTTAGTCAATCATATCATTTAATTTCCTCAAAATTCATTAAATGTTCATGATTAATGCAAAAATAATGTTTATTTGTGCCTCTTTAATGAATTTTATTAATATTGCGGGAATTAGGGGATTGACTAAGCAAAAGAATAATAACATGAAAGTATGTTTTGTAATTAACAATCGTAAGTAACAACCCCGACAGAATTTCAATAATTATTATTTTTATTGTTATTAATTGCGACGTATTTAATCTAGAACTACAGAACCAATTTGAAAATTTAAACACCGATAAGTATTGACAACGTGGAAGGCCAGTACCAAAATATCCTGAATAGTGTTAAAATCGCCAGTAACAAATCAAAACCAATAACAAAAGACACAATAAGTTATCGCAACACACATTGCAGTTAATACAGCAGAGCCAGTCTTTACCAATAGCCTCGCATTGTTTCAATAGTCTTGACAGAATAGTAAAACGTAGCATTAGACGCGACATCCGTAACTTCAACACAGCCGCGGTTAAAACCGCTTTGAATAAAAATACTTTATAAAAGCTTCACTACAAGGGATCCATAAAGGAACGAGACACTGGATAAATAGGCTGACCGACGAACACGGTAACAAACAACATTGTCGTGATAAAATATTGGACATTTGTACAAAATATTACAAAAACCTCTATTCAGATCCCCAAAAACCCGCCACCACCAAGCAATAAGTCTGCACTGAATATATCCCACCAATCACAGGCCACAAAGTAAAACAAGCTCTTCATACCATGAAGTTTGGAAAAAGCCCTGGCGGAGATGGTCTCAGTACATAATGCTTAACTCTTGGACAACGCGTTTTACTACCCCATATAACCAATTTATTCAACAGTAACACACACAGGAAACATCCCAAAACAAATGACCCACGCAAACATAATACTTACTCCTTCAAAAAAGGGAAACACAATCCTTTACAAAGAGTGACTTTAATAACTATCGGCCAATTAGTCCAGTCTCGCATCTATATAAGGCGTTCATCAAAGTAATAGAGTGTCGTATTGCTGGACAACTAAATAAGCATCAACCCCCCGAGCAAGCCGGATTTCGTCCCGGCTTCTCGACGACTGACCACCTACATACCCTTAACCAAATAATAGTAAAATGAATACAATATTATTCTCTACCTAGCCTTCGTGGATTATACAAAAGCCTTTGATAGCATCACACACAGTTCCATATTTACCGCACTCAGTCATCAACACATCGAATCCACGTATATATTTAGACCTACTAAATTCCATTTATGACAATAGTACGGCTGACATAAAATTGCAATCTTCTGGTCAACCGTTCAAAATTGAAAGAGGCGTAAAACAGGGAGACCCGTATCTCCTAAGCTATTCACAAGTACCCTGGAACAAATATTGTAAATTCAGCGTTTAGTCGCCAGCCATAATTATTAAAACCAGAACAAGTATGCCAATGATATTGCAAAAGTTTATTCATACATCTTTTATCATATTTTATTGACAAGTCTTCACGTGCACGTACGTTTGTAAAATTACACTTAGTGAATATGAGACATTTTCCGTAGCATGAGCGACACAGACAAGAGTGGAAAAATAAAACGTTCTCTCGACTTAACGACCCATTGCGAACGCAACCGATGCGGCACACCAAAGGGGATTTCGGTGCAAGCGAGTCTGTAGGGCTGCCAATTCCGGGAAATGAATCGAGATAGTGCAAGCCAAAAAAACAAATTTGGCTGAAATTTTCTGCGTTACAGGTATACCCATTTTCACGAACAATTTAGATAGGTAATGTTTTATCTGACGTGTTAAAAGCAGTTTCAATTAGTTGTTGTAACATGTTTTGGTTTTGTATTTCAGTTTAAACATTTCTAAACCGTTTGAAGTGTGTATGATACAAATATTATATTATTTAGGTAATCGTACATACATTACTTACCTAGGGCGGTAATGCAAATGATGTTTCAGAACGCAGATATTTGATGCCCGAGTCAAAGGTAAGAATTAAATATGTGATCCGAGGTTTACTGTATCATCGCCCGTGATGAGTACAACATTTTACGTCTCCCCTTGGCTAGTTAGTGGGATTGTGTAATTGCCACTTTATGGCCAGATGTGACGTAATATTTACCACGTCATTCGGACGGAGACGTCTAAATATATCATAGACATTTTGAAGGACAAAATTATAGATCGATTTCTATATTTGCTATCCAATGACTTTTACACATGCTCTGATTGTATGATATCCATATTATAAATAACTCGGCAAGGTTGGGCTTGTAAACTTCCTCTAATGTGAGTGTAGAACGTAATAGTAATTTCCGTAATCCAGTAAATTACGAAACAACACAATTGAAATAACTCGCGACTGTATATCCCACAAATCTGGATAACACAATAAAACTCATATTTCCGCAAAACGCTCACACAATAAAAGGGCGGCTTAATACATATGATGCAAACATTAAATTGGATTTACGTATGAACGCGGCATTGTCCTCGCTTACCGGGTAAAATTAAAAAAGGGTAGATTATGGCCCCAGTTTTTGTCCTGGAGAATTGCCAATTAGGGTCCTTCGGTCTTTGAACCGGTCCTGGCTGTTGAAAAACTTTGTTTGCTCGCAGCAACTACATCAGTTTAATTGCAAAGCAAATCGTATAAAAATTACATTAAGACATGTAGGTACAGTTAAAAAAATTAACACACGTACCTTTTTCGCTCTTGCCGCTATTACCTATCCTAAATTTATCTCCGAATGCAAGTCAGTTTATTTAATACCCTTTTCTCATTTAAATATAATAATTTAGTTAGTTTATTAATTATGATGTGATATATATTTTGCCGACAGCAGGTAACAACATACTACCATAAGCTACATCCATTCACGACTCATTTGACGTTGCTCCAATCCATTGTACCGTCTACTATCCTACTGCAACCGGCATTTTATGCGCTTAGGAAACTTCGCTGCTGAAGACTAAAAAGTAAACTGTGACCGTAGTTTGTGTCCTGGGATTGGCAATTAAGGGCAACTAGTTAAAATGCAGCCGCGATGAGATTCCGTTCGACCCGACAACTTGTGCGGACAAAAACTTCATTGAACAGTTTTGTACAAGTATTAATTTTATTCAGGAAGAGCCAGGCAAGAAGTTATGACTTCTTTAGCTTTATTAACTTAGCGTAACGCTTTTCTTGAAGTAAAAAATGCAAGTTGGTAAAAAATATACAATAACTGTTTGCGTGTGTGCAAATTTGCGTGAAATATGCTATTTGTATACCTACGAAAATATATGTAAGGTGCTAGCTAAAATGTTATAAAATTCAAATATAGACGTTTGTGTGCATTGAACCACGAAATCCTTGTGCAAAAAATTCATCTATCATAGGGTAGTTTTAGTTTTCCGTATCCAAAACGGGTTTTCCCCTACTCCTACTCATACTCATTTATTGATAATACTAAAAAATATTGCATGTCAAAACATATCATTCATCTTCTAATTTACCAGACATTACCAGTATATGACAGATATTTTTCTCACAAATTATGGCAAGAAAGTGTACCACTTAAACTTGTCAGCGTGTATGTATATCGTGTGTTTTACATATTCAATTAGTTTATCATTAAAAACAGGTTCTTTTCCGAGATTTTTATTAAGTCATTATTTTATATGAAACTCGCTCAGAACTGTAATGCCCAATTCGACTAAACATGAAGACGGTTTGTTCCAAGATAAGTACATTGTGACCTGAGATTAAATTCTTATTCTGGTTTGGTCGCAAACCGCCTAGGTTGCGAAGGTTGCGTTCCTCCGACAATGACAAAATTGCCATTGCATAAAAAAGTATAACAAAATCAACAAAATTATTGCATGTGGAGTTTACTGTTCATACTAAACTTATATTAAAGAAAACAAGCACGTAAAAACCAATCGTTGAAATGGGACACGCATGCCGAATCGAAACAGCGCGTCATGTAAAGTAACTGCGCGAAATGGAACGCTGTCAGCACAACATCTCGGGTCCTTGTTACAAAACTGAACCGAGATGAAGAGCACAGATGCGACGTTTTTTTCAGTTGTGGTCCCAAACTGAACGCAGGGCGGGCGGTGTCTAGTGTAGGAAAAAACCCCGCCGTACGTATTAAAATTATGCCGAAATTCACAACCGTCCTGCCAGCTTCCGGGGCTGTAGCAGATACTGTTAAGAGGAAACACAAAGGCCGTTTTTCCATACAAACGTAGTCCCCTGTTTTCTCCCTGGACAATGGCAGTAGAGCAATTATTTTTTTTCCATAAATCTATGACTACTATTGACATGTTCCTGTTTTCTTTTTTTCATAAATTTATTCTTAATTATTTTTCAAAAACCTAAAAAAAATGCCAGATTTTCCGCTGTGTTAAAACATCCAGAAAACAATTTTGACTAGATTATTAAAAAAAAGGAAAACATAGGAACACGGCCAAAGCCTTTCTTTAATCCATACTTCCATACGATATTCTATATACTATTATACTATTTATACTTACTATCCATACTAATCCATACTAATATCCATATCCATACTAATATTATAAATGCGAAAGTGTGTCTGTTTGTCTGTCTGTTACCTCTTCACGCTTAAACCGCTGAACCGATTTGGATGAAATTTGGTATAGAGATAGTTTGAGTCCTGGGGAAGGACATAGGATAGTTTTTATCCCGGAAACCATCCCCCATGGGGATGACTACGATATTAAACGAGTTCCACGCGGACGGAGTCGCGGGCAGAAGCTAGTAATATTATAAATGCGAAAGTGTGTCTGTCTGTCTGTCTGTTCCCTCTTCACGCTTAAACCGCTGAACCGATTGAGATGAAATTTGGTTTAGAGATAGTTTGATCCCTGGGGAAGAACATAGGATAGTTTTTATCCCGGAAATCATCCCCTAAGGGGTGAAATCGGGGGTGAAAGTTTGAATGCAGCTACGATATAATCGAGTTCCACGCGGACGGACGAGTCGCGGGCAGAAGCTAGTGATACATAAGAGTGACAAACTTAACTTCATCGTTGGAAAACTGTATACATCGATATTGGTCGCGTTCACTTCATCAATATTTATATGTGTTATAGTGAAATACTCCGCTGCCTCGTAATCCATACTATAATATTATAAATGCGAAAGTGTGTCTGTCTGTCTGTCTGTCTGTCTGTCTGTCTGTCTGTCTGTTACCTCTTCACGCTTAAACCGCTGAACCGATTGCGATGAAATTTGGTATGGAGATAGTTTGAATCCCGGGGAAGGACATAGGATAGTTTTCATCCTGGAAATCACCCCCTAAGGGGATGAAATGGGGGGTTGAAGTTTGTATGGAGCTGCGATATAAACGATTTCTACGCGGACGGAGTCGCGGGCAGAAGCTAGTTATTGAAATAAAAATGAAACACAATGTAAAAATCTTGAACTGTCAGGTCAACGTACCCGCTGTGTATGGCCTTAACACTGGTAATTTTCCTCTCCAAAATCTAATGTTTCTAACACAAACGAAAATTCCTTACTAAACTAATGTATTTAGAAAGCTAACACGATGACTAGCGTTTTACAAAACTCATCAGCCTAATCTGTAATGTATTTTACGTACGTATTTGTATAGTATCCTGATACTGCTGTTTCAAATTTCTAGCTGGTAGAACATAATTGAACTTCACGTAAATCACTCTCTCTGTAATGAGATCATTATGGTAATTGAATGACTCGCCCGAAAGCCGAGCTTGGACCCCAGCGCATTTTTAACAACTACGGCGAACGACACTCCAAGTTCCAAACTCTACCGTCCACTTCTTTTCAAAACAACATGATGGCGAAAAATTTTTCATAACGGATACTTAGAGGGATTTTGTAACAAGTTGGAACTTTAAGAGTCACCGGTGCCAAACTACAAACTGTGGTTCTATTACTGTTTGTATGTATGTTCTAGTAAAAAGAAAAAATAATTTAATTACGTTATTTTTATAGAATCCGTAACCGAGAAGCATGGGAATGTAAGTCTCATTTATAAACTAAAATAGTACTTACAGTAAATTATACAGATTATTAATCATTAGGTGGGTTATATAGATGTAGTACATACCAAAGAAATTGTGTACTCTCCTTATATTACAATTTATATAACAGGGTAATTTTTCCGCTATCCAAAGGTTGTCAGGAAGACGTCGAACTTTAGCGATAAGGCCGCCTGTTGTTTACCTTAATTTAAGTTTATATGTCCTATATCAGATTTCTATATTGAGGTCTGCATTAAAGAGTATTTGTATTGAATTGTATTTCTTTCATTCATATCAGCCGAGCGACGTCCACTGGTGGACATGGGCCTCTCCCAAAGAAAGCCAAAGTGCCCAGTTCTGCGCCACCCGCTGAATTGTATAAGTATTACAAAAAAAAAACAAAAAATGATTTTGGAGTTGTCCCGTGACCATGGATGTTGCAACACATCCGAAACGTCGGGAGACCTCAGTGAGGTAAATAACATAAGTTAATTATACGCGATTAAGTCCCGTTTAGTATAAATAATGTGTGAGAATCGTGAAAGTGTAAATCAATATAGAAAATGATTTTATTTACGAGTTATGAGACTTTAAGATTTAAAAAATATGTTTCCTTTTATTATTACTATTAAAAGATACCAATAGGATTCTCATGGTCCAATAAAAAATAAATTGTTCGACAACTATGTACCATAACCCATAACTCAGTGTTTCTCGAAATCTCGACCAAAATAACACTCATTTGCCCACACAGCGGAAAACATCTAAGGATATAAAGTTTTGACGCCATAATGCTGTGTCAATTAGTACGAGCCGGTTTGGCTGTGCAAGAGTTGTCTGATTTGACTCTTATTTTTGCCTTTTGTTGTGCTCTAATTGTAGTTGGTACCATTTGTTGGTACCACCAAAAAAAAAATTACACTTGGGCCTCTCTAAAAACTGATAGGAAAGAAGCGAACTGTGATTTAGAAACTATAGTACCTCTTAACTTAAAATAATTATTGTTTTATTGACTAGCGTTAAATGGACAATCAATCCCTATTTTGCTTTACTTTATAATACGATTGTAAATCAAACATTATACACACCACACCTAATCATTTCAAAGCGAGCAAAATTATTACTGTATTTTCTCTAGCAATTATTGGCGTTTAATATGCACTTGCTGCAAATTATGCTCGTACAATATGCATTTTCAGCTTAATATTGGACTATTTACCAGTTCATTTGAAGTTAAGATTAATCTCGAAAAGCAGTGTTGCCAACTCTAAATTGATTATAAATTCAAAATGATTTCCAATATCCACGTACCTCCATTGCACTACCTCTGCGGGCCATGGCGAAACAACATAGCCTTATGGTTCACGGAGTACCTGGAATAGAAACAGAATACACATTTAAAAGAGCAATTTTATTATGGTATCTTACAACTCAGGTTTTTTATCAAATACTAAGTAAGATTATTTTACATACACAAACCAAAACGAGACTGATTTTTTATAGTTTTCAATAGACACATTTTTTTAAATAAAAATATGTATAACTCCAGGTAGGTATTTGAAGCAATTGTAACATACCTAAAGATCAGAATGTCGGTAAACACAGAAAAAACAACCAGAAACCTAGTTAAAAGTTTAAATTTCTTGCAATTTGGCAAGGAAAGTGATTACCTACCTACTACAATTATAATAATTGGAGAACCGAGTATGATAACTTTGCACGGTAAAACTACGTTAACGACGTTAACTACGTTATAAAAGTTAAGGTTCAGCGGAAACACAAAACCGCTTCGACCATATTTATTTTCTGTATTTAATACAGCCAGCTTAATAAGCACATACTTGTACAACTAAGTATTTATTTGTTAACATGGAGGCATATCTTTATAGTTCATATTGATTGATGAGGATGAATATCCTCACTGGAGGAAACCTACGTACCATTATGTACCTACGCTTCATACAGTGAAGAGAAAACGAGTATAGATTAAAAAAACAATTATTATAACCTCGTGCCTATATTTGTAATTCTTACATAGACAGCAATATTCCTAATTCATTCTTGAGATATGATTCTGACTACTATTAAGTGTTTATTTTACATGGCCGTTACTTGACTTTGCGAAGCTGTGTAAAGAGTTTAGTTAAGTTTCAAGACACAGAACCATAATTAAATTCCATCAAATCTACCTAGGGATGTCACTGTCACTGTGAAACCATTGTCAGTTATATGACGATCCAGGTGTAACCTACGTTATTATGATAATGCGAAATATAATCGTCAGAATCGATGTAAGACTGATCGGAAATACATTAGTAGATGTCCATCATATCAGCCGACAGACGTCCACTGTTGGACATAGGCCTCCCCCAAAGAGTGCCAAAGTGACCGGTCCCTCGCCACCCGCATCCAGCGGACTCCCGCAACCTTTACCAGGTCATTAGCCTACCCGCACCGTTAGTAGATTTGATCGAATTGCATTATGATTCCGGTATAGACATGAAACGTCATCTCACGTCATGAAAATTTCACTACGGTCAGAATTTATACGTAAGTATTTATTATCTCCATTTAGATAAACACATTTTTTTAAATAAATGTGAAAAGTGGAATCTAAGTAAAAAAACCGGACAAATGCGAGTCATACTCGCTCACCGAGGGTTCCGTACAAAATGACAAATGTATAGTTTTCAGAAACCTAGTTAAAAGCAGTGGGACGTATATAGGCTGATTTATTATTATTATTGTTTTCAGATTTATCCCTGTACTTGTGGTATAAGACGATATTATACTTGCCAAATTTCATAGTTCTAAGTCAACGGAAAGTACACAATAAATATTGATTCCCTCGAGTGTCAAAAAATGTTTTGCGTTATATGTTTTTTGCGGCATCAACCGGCCGTATCTTTCTTTTACGTCATACTTAGTCTTAGAAGTTTGATGTTTTAGGGTTCCGAAGTCAACATGGAACCCAAAAAAAAATTGAAAAAAAAATATATATGGTACCTCCCCTACACCTAAAGCGGGAATGTAATTTTTTTTTCTCGTTTAACCCATGGTATGGGGTATTGTTGCATAGCTCGTTCAAAAATATTATGGGTTTTCTAATTATAATTTTTCAAATCAGTGATTAGTTTCCGAGATATTGGGCTTTAAAGCCCTAATTTTGTTCGAGTCATGTCCCCCCTCTTGCCGGCTAAATGACTACTACTGGGGATGTGAAAAAATCGTGGTAGTAGTACATATAATGAATTTAAAAGGAAAACTATCACGGACAAGTAAGCATAAGTAGTTACCAAGTAATAGTCGACCAACTTAATGTGTAGGTACTTGGAAAGGCCAATTTTCGTACAAATTCGGCCGGCGCAACCGCACCGCACGTCGATGTAACTAAGACAGACAGGCAACTACGGAACCCTACACTGCGCGTGGCCCGACACGCACTTGGCTGGTTTTAACAGCTTCAACAGACTGTAGACCTGAGTAAATGGTTTTAATTTCAGCTCGATACCTCCTACCAAACTTATTATGGAAATTTTGAAAATGTAGCGTAGGTAGGTGAGTTTTTCTTATGTCCGTCGCAAAGGACAGTGACAGACATGAGATACGCTTAAATTCGATTTAATTTTAACTTCTAAATGATTTTTTTTATGAGTTTCACTAGTCACTCAATAAATGATTAATGTTGCTGCAGATATTATTGCCTCATTTTCTTGCAAATATTTATTTTAATTCTGGCTATTAGCATTATAGGTGCTTTGAAAAGGATGCGTCGATGTACTTCGTTATGGACATAGTGAAACACCAGGATTTCTTTCTTTGTCTAACATGATTAGTACGGTACGCGAACACTGTAATGTGTCTTCAAACTAACATAACTCCCAAGTTTGATTTTTTTTTGTTGTCAGCGAGAGTACCTTAAGTACTAACAGCGAAAAATAATTTCTAACAGTTTTTGATATTGGTTTACGAATAATTAACTTTTTTGTAAGGAACACTTGTAAAACTTTGCAAAGATTATACAAGTTCTTGTTTTTTCCTATAATGCATCGTATTTGATTATTCAAACCTTACTTATCGTTTTCTAATAGTTTCGTCAAGAGATTACGTCAGCAAAAAAGGAAACGATTAAAAAAAATATAAATCTCCTGAAAGAATATTCAAGTGACTAGTGGCTACTATAGTGTATTCAAAACTAAAAAAATATATTGCAGCACAAATTTCTAACAGATTTATCAATAGTCTTTTTTTTTATTAGGAATTATATCTTGAAACCATTCTCCTTACCATAAAAGAAATCTCATAAATTCTCAAGTCGGCGTAATTCATTTCAGTTCTATCGAAGAATATATAAACACAAATTCTAACGGATTCATCAATAGCTCTTAATTGCATTAGCTTATCAGTTATTATCCGCAATTTAAATCTTTCGCGCGCGATTCGTGTGCAGCGTGCTGGCAGCCGAGTACTTCTCCAAGGCCGTGCCGTGCGTACGCTCAAACTTGTAGGTACAAACTTTTAGTCCTTGATTTTACCTTATATTTAGTTACTAGTGGTTTTTCGGTTGCAATTATCTATTTTATTTTACCAATAAAGAAAGTTATATAGCTATTTAGTATTAAACTTAAATTAGCTTCAATTTTATTTGTAGGTACTTATTTACTAGTCGCGATGTCATATCTGATGTTACTAATATGAAGTAGATACAGAAAGTATATATACAGGGTTATTAGTATTAGTTATCTTTCTAAGTAGTAGTAGGTAGTAAAATTAGGGTGTAGGTAGGAGATAAACTCCGAAAGTTAGGTACTCAAGAATCTTTCAAATTCCGATTAGAGCCTAACACTAAAAGATCGAATTACCAAAAAAAATTGTTGTTCATCGAAGCGGAAGAGGACTTTTTTAATTAATTAATACTAAAAATCCGGAGTTATTGAAATTATAAATTTCGATGCATATTTCTTACTAGGGAATGCATACCGGTTAACCGGTCAATTTTCTGAGTATAAGGCCGGTATAAAACCAGTAAATTTAAATCAAAACCGGTAATTTACCTAAACATTAATTATTAGTAAAATAATATTTTTTTACAATTATTAATACTTGATCGTCATGATTATATCTCAATCAATACCCTCCTTTTGACTTGTAAAATGTCAATTGATTAACTGGTTAGCGTTATAGTACCAAATTAATACAATATCGTTTGCAGAAGCTTCTTAAAATACAAACACGGTTCCGTTCTATAAAATATGAATAATGACCTGCTTGGATAAGTACGACAGAGAGCGCCTTATTTAACATAGTTTGTAGGTAATAGCCTAATAGGTATACTAATCATTTCATTTTCAAAACAAGGAAATACCTCTCTTTGTCTTAGTGAAAGAGTGAACGGCAAAGGCATCGAACAGAGGTGTGCTGGTGCTTTTCTTTAAAAATGGTGACAACACCCTGCTTAAGAAACACCAACCCATCTCACTTCTGAGCCGTGTGTAAAAGCTGTTTTCGAGAGTAATTACAAATCGTCTCGTGCGCAGGTTAGATGACTTCCAGCCTCCCGAACAAGCCAGTTTCCGAAGAGGCTTTAGCACTATACAGGGTGCAATCTTTTACGTGATACAAAATAGCAGAATGTGAATCTATCCATGATTCTGAGCAACTTTTATTATGGGACCAACTTTGTGTTCTAGCCTATCTGTAGATTTAGGAATCAAAACAATGACCGAGGGCACTGTGTGACCCGCCGACGCCAATGATGGGTGAAGGGGAACAGGCAATGCACCATAATATTAATATTCACGTTAACCTTCGTCACTCCATATTCACTACTGGTACTGTTTTGTATTGTACTGATACTACTGATGTAATGGTAATCTGTAAAACTGGGACCAATTCCTATTCCTACCTGCCTGCTAATCCCCAAGGAACGTCTTCAGTTGTGTTTTAGCCCTCCTACCACGGAGCAAGTTTTAAATATTAATGAAAATGATTATTACGACATTTACGGAACATGAAACCGCCTTTTACTCTTTATACTACCTTTTAGCTTATTTTTACGATAAATAAACATCAAATAACGCTACTTATAAACCAAATTAAAATTACCGGTAATTTACCGGTTAATAGGTTTTGTCCTACTCAAGTCGGTAATTTACCGGTTTTGAAATTTGCCCGGTAATTGCATATTGCATTCCCTATTTCTTACATACGTTACGTAAACGCTTGCTTTTAGTTTTGTATGTTAAGTTAACATACACATTGTATCATATTAAGGCGAAACATTCTCTTCAATCATATTTAAGGCTAACCTTACCAAATATAGCAACGAAACCAAATGGCTATACAATGATTACATACATACGCTGGACAAAGAAAACCACTTATTTGGCTGGGCATAATTCATAATTATTTCAACTTATGTAATGCCGTCTTCTCCCTAAGGCGTTGTAAGAATGAACTGATTGAAAAAAAAAGGTGACCGAGGTGGATTGTTCCTATAGCTCAGTTGGTTGAGAGTAGGGAATGCAAAACCGGTTTTAACCGAAACCGAAGAAACCCGTTAACCGACTGTAAGAAATCGGGCCGCGGCTGGGTCGCCTAGAGATCTGAGGGGTAATCACAAAACGTTTCAAACGCGCGTTAGGACAATTCAACTGTCGTTTTTCGATATAAAAAAATACATTTACATCTACCTAGCGTACGTATAAAGCGTTACGTGATCGACCTACCGGTCACTCATACGTTGTTTCAGTGGATCAACCTAGCTTGTTAAAGCTACACAATAAGTTGATTATTGCATAAGTAATTGCATAAGTACGTTGATAGTTACTCTTTAGGTTGATGAAGCTTATGAGTGTATAATTAATAGACGGAAAAGTCATCATTACAAAGATTTATTTATAAATTCATTCATCATTACAAAGATTAATTTATAAATTCAACACTTAATATAAATGAACACAATCGTAAAATCAACATTCTTTCATTTTGCAAGTGAGCTGATCAACAGAGGCGAGGCTACCGAGTAGGAAATAAGCAACGACGGCGTGCTGTGATTGGTTATGACGCTCTCGCCGTCGGCGCACTAGACTCGCGCGCAGTTTGTCGTGCGTTCAAATTTAAAAAATAATTGATAAATGAATACAATGTGGAGCTATTGATGAATTACTTAGATTTTTTATCAATAGATTACTATGATAAAGCTGGTTTATATGTGTCGACTTGAAATTTTTTGAGATTTATTTTAAAATAATTAGAAGGCTTTTAACATTAAACTGTTCATACAAATTTAACCTATTGATAAATATGTTATTAATTCAAACTTAGGTTATCTTTGATAGTTTTTAATAGTATTCAGTAATCAAAACCAACTTGTATAATCTTTTAGAGGAAATATTATTTTTTTATTCGTTTCGGATTATACTGACGTAAGCACTTGACGAAAGTTTTAGCAAATTAAAGTGGAGATTATAATACTAAAATGCGATATGCTATTGAAGAAAAATACCACTTGTATAATCTATCCCTGGATTTACAAGGGTCGCTAAGAAAACGCTGTGTAATACCTAAAGCAACGTCAAATCTTTTTTTACTACTAGTAGTACTCATCATATTCTAAATATTAACAAAAAAATCGCGACCTTGGGAATTATCGAAGGTGCATTCATTTTACGTACCGTACTAGATCTAAAACTTCCAGAATGATATTTAAAAAAAAACCTTGAGTAGGCAGGTGGATCGAAAGTATCGCCCGTATTACGCGGTTCCGTGTATCTTAAAAAAAATGTGAAGCGTAAGACAAACCTGTAAATGTTGTATACATCGTATAACTAGTTTATTTGTCTTCGTGGTTATTGAAGTGAAAACTTCTTTAGCGGCGCTGAGCACTTTTTGGGATGGGGAGAAATTTTATTGTTAAATACGCGACAGAGTTTTGTGACGTCAGATGTGAAGGAGGTCTCTTTTTGCTGCTAGCCGACTTCATTCATTCAAAACTGACCCCGTAGCATGGACGGCCTTATCACACGATAAGCGACAGGATAGAGCGTCCGTCACTGGCTGACACCGTTCGATAGAACGAGACGACGCTCCTATCTTATCACTTATCGCGTGATAAGGCCGACCATGATACGGGGTCTGAACGCTATTCGTAAGAGTATAAAGCCGTTAAACACTTTTTACAATAGCATATTCTGCAAATAAATTTGTAATAATACCAACGCATCCTTCACCGTTTTGCTATTGAAAAAAATCGAATAGTTCGAATTTGGGCGTTATTCTTAAAGAGATAAAGCTTAGAAAAATATCTACCAACGGCAAAAACAAATTGATATTTTGGTCGCCACCGCCGTCTGCTTTTGTGCTGTTCTTGCAAATTCGAATAGTTCGAATGTAGACGTTATTCCTAAAGAGATAAAGCTTTGAAAAATATTTGGCAATGGAAAAAACAAATTGGTATTGTGTTTGCCGCCGCCCACCGGCGCGCCGACGGGCCCGTCCGTCTAAGTAATTGATAATTGTTTATAAATTTGCGTCAAATTTATTTTTAGGGTGACACCGTAAGATGTCACGTGACCTGATCGAAAAACTGTTACAATGTTATTGAGTTTTCAGCCAGCACTCCCGGAGTGCAACCCGGTCTTTTTTTTTTATAAAAGAGCGGAATAAAACTTCTTTAGAGAAAAGTTTTTCAAGTAAAAGATGCTTATTTTCATGTGTTCTGTACGTAACAATCATTAAAAATAGATGTTATTAAATAGGCGGTGTTAATGACATATAAGCACCAGAACCGAACATTCGTAACATTTGAACGGCTCGCAGAAATGTAGTTTCTTATGGCAAATGAATATTCTTCATTCAAATAAAAGTAAAATTATTGCATATAAAATTATGGTAAATAAAGTTTATGGCATATGAATGATTCGAGCATACAACAATATGGAAAATAATAATATGTCTAATGAATATTATGGAAAATAAATCGTTATGGAATATAAAATTAGGGCAAATGAAATTCGGGCAAACGATAGATAGATAACCGTTTAAACTACTGAAAAGAGATCTTTTTTTTAAATCAGGTAATAACCGAGAAGGTAAATAAGTTAAACAGATGTTTTTTTTAAATAAAGAATGCTAAGATTATATTGAAATACTACTACAAACTTTAACTATGTACATGTCAGCACTTTATTGTACAAGGTAACTGGTTACAACATATCTATACATGTCATCTAAGATTAAAATACAAAGGCGAGCAACCCTTTAAGAGCTCTCTTCCAGCTAACCTTTGAGGGATTGAGTTGAAAGCAAGTAGAACGAGATAGACAAACATAGCCTTGTACATGTAAAAAACCCAAAAAAATAAGGGTAGACTAAGAAATATAATCATTAATTATCGAATGTGTATAGATACTATAACTCTAATAGATTCCTTCCGCTCCTTAAGTGCAGAATAATCGAAAATATGAAAGTATTAGCCAATGACAATTAATGCGTCGCTACCATCGGCCATTTTAATTAAATTAGAACAAAAGCATGGAGTCAGATTGAGTGACTGATAATTTAAAACAGCAATAAATGTGTCCAAATATTGTAGCCTGCGGCGCAGTTGGCTGCCTTCAGAGCTTTACCGGCATTCTTCGACCGAGTGGCGGCCGGCTCGTGACCTTTCAACGACACAGCAAACTGCCATTTGTACTATTGTTGAACAAGAACATTGCCCGTTTTGTTGTGGTTTATTACAACACTTATAAAATAA
Source organism: Epinotia ramella (assembly GCA_947578815.1). Taxonomy (NCBI): domain Eukaryota; kingdom Metazoa; phylum Arthropoda; class Insecta; order Lepidoptera; family Tortricidae; genus Epinotia; species Epinotia ramella. The sequence goes on along the minus strand of OX388202.1, from coordinate 17,586,084 downwards.
TAAATAGAACGCGTTGATTGCGTGCCGGTAGTCCACAAATTACCATCGGCATGAACGAACTCAGCGCTAATGATTGAGGAAATTAGGATAATTACGAACTTCATATCAACGCCGATATTTGGAGTTATGATCACATTCAACAGTTCTAATTTATTGGGAGTATTATGTTCAATATGATCGTAAATGATCATTCAATTAAACAGTGTGTGTTTATAGCTCAAATGGAAAACAAGTACTGTTTTTAGGGTTCCGTACCCGGAGGGTAAAAACGGGACCCTATTACTAAGACTTCGCTGTCTGTCGGCAATCTCAAGAACCGCGATAGCTAGACAGTTGATTTTTTTACAAATTATGTATTTCTGTTGCCGCTATAACAACAAATACTAAAAACAAAATAAAATAAATATTTAAGGGGGCTCCTGTTTTTATAGATAATGGTACGGAACCCTTTGTGCGCGAGTCCGACTCGCACTTGGCCGGTTTTTATTTTGTTTTCAACAGTTATAAGCCCTACGTTTTTTGTGCTAGTAGATATGCCTAATAAATTTTCATTGCTTTCTTTTAAAACCAGGCGAAGCCAAAATTAAAATAACTTTGTTCGGTTGAACCCAAAACTTGATTCTGCCTGTGTGTTTTTTTTATATTATGATTACAATATTCCCTGCCGTATTTTCAAAGAAGAACTTTATTGACGAGATTAATAATGCAAATCAGTCCTACATAATCATTTACCAGTAGGTAGGATAAACAGACCTATTTGTGTTGTTCTTATTATATCTATACCAATATAAACTGTTGCTTCTCTGAACAAGCTCTGTGATATCTAGAACACGCGAGTTTATCCTTTTTAACCCCCGAAGCAAAGAGAGGAGTGTTATAAGTTTAACGTGTCTGTGTATCTGTGTATCTGTCTGTGGTATCCTAGCTCCCAAACGGATAAACCGATTTGAATGCGGTTATTTTTCTGTCATAGATATTTTTATTCCGAGTGTTCTTAGCCATGTTTTATGAAAATCAGTTCAGCCGTTTTTGAGATATTGGACTTTGAAATGAAAATGTCGGGGGTTTTTCAACTTTTCTAATATATATTAATATTTAATTTTGAAGATCTGAAACTATCAAAAAGAATCTATATAATTAATGAACCTGCTCACAAAATTTTACGAGAATCAGTAAATAAATGCGACCTGAAGAGAACAGCCGATACGAAATAATTTTTGCCCAAACTGAAACAGAGAACTTGGTTTGCTTTGCTCCACTCCCTCGTTCAATAAATAAAGAAAGAGGTAAAGTGTGCGACTTTGTAGCGTTGTTAGCGTGTAAGTGTGAATGTGGGGGTATGTAATATTTGGAACTATATATCAGGTTTCCAAAAATGTAGGTACACGAAATTAAAGAGCTTAGGAATCTTAAAGATACAGACAATACAAATTGAAGTTATTTCCTGCTTCGCAATATACTCAGTTAACTACGCAAGTAGGTATACAGCTGGGCAAAAGACCCTATAGCTACTAAAAAACCCTATTTTTATCAGAAAAAAATGTAAGTTGTCAATGATCTATACAAACATGTAGAACCGAGTAGTTGAGATTTATCACCACTTTTTCATCAGACGAAACTGCTGCAGTGATAGTAAATTGTTTCTCGAAATCAGGCAAGCACTTCTACAAAATAGTACATTTTATAACTAGTGTGAAAAGAATGTCTTTTTACCACTAGTACCGAGGTATCTTGCCACTCGCTTTCAGCTCGTGGCAAGACTCGGTATGAGTGGTAAAAGACATTTCACACGTGTTGTAAACGACGTTTTTTAATACAATTGCCAAAAAATAATAAATTAATATATCATTGCGATAAAATATGCTTGCTTCGAAGTTATTTTTGAACGAACCCATACTTTACAAATGACACTGACAGTGACAACATACTATTGGAATCAGCGCCATCGGCCTCGAGTTGAGAAACTAAATTGACACTTGGCAGTTGACACTGACAGTATTCATAAGGATAATATTTAGCTTGCCACAGCCCAATGCAGATAATTATAATACTGAAACGACATTAATTAGAACCTTTAACATTATCAAAACAGAAGTACAAGACATTACAGGATCAACAAACAGAAACAGATCATGCAACAAGAGTTTTAGTGCCAAATTTGTGATCTGCGACATGTGACCAAGGACAGGTTTACAACTAAAATATCATGAATTGTTTGAATATTTGAAGACTATCAAGGATAATTAGAGGTAAAAGAAACATTAAATCACATTATTAGTTATGTTTAAGGTTATTTTTTGAACAAGAAGCTGGTGAAATCTATAAATGTTACTAAATTATTAACATTTTGCAGGTCCCTAACAAATTGGCGGAAGGATAATATTCACTCAAAGCGGCTCCTAGGAAGTCAACCAGTCAATTACTATGTACCTACAACTGCTGCTCAAGTGCCGCGTTGATGACCATGTTTAGAAGAAATGATGATTATGTTTAACATTACGAAAAGAGAACTATATCAAATGAGGTCTAAGAAGAATTACTTGCTTTTGTGATTAAATGAGAATTAAAAAAGTATATATTTGTATTAAAACAAGGTTGATATCAGAAATATTTTATTTTCAGTAATAATTATAGTTAATGGTACAATTAATGCAGTTCATAGTTATGTTGTGGGTTCTTCCATGTAAATTAAGTGTCTGACTAGTCAGGCATGGTGTATTTTCAGGTTCCTCCTGTTGTGATAATTCCTGTGGGTCAAAGTTAGAGGGGCTATGTGTAATCCAAGTGTTGTTGGCACGTGACGGTCCTGGTTGGTTAACACGGCTGGGTGTAACCAATGTGTTGTTAGCATGTGACGGTCCTGGTTGAGGTTCAGTATTAACAGGTGCATTAAGACCAGATTGGAATGTGGATGACGAAAATTCTGTGGACTCTTGCGACTTTACATTAATTGATTTTGCAATTTGTTTTCCAATTTTTAATTTGTTATCAATGGAGTTTTCTATGTATCCTTCTGCTACATTACTTGACCGCCAACCTCCATGCCTTTTCAAAGTTGTTATGTCTGCTCCTGAGTCGGCAAGTAATGTAGCAGAGGTTCTCCTAAATGCATGTCCGGTGTAAAGATTTGCATCAGGCAAATTTAAGGGGCTCCCGTCAAAAATCAACGAAATTTTGTAGTTTTCATTTCGACACTCGTCCTCGGTTTATTGAAGCTAGCTTTCCAGGTGCAGATACGGGAAAGTTTGATTCTTGTTTAACATTTTTGATATTGAATAACTTGAAAAATGTTAATGCAGAATTAATTATCCATTTTTAAAGAGAGGTCTGTAAAAATACAAAACCCGACACTTCATCCTCATTAAAACTTTTATACACCCGAAACCTATACCTACTGATACATACTGAACTAACCTATAAATTTGATATGCGTTTTTATAAGATTATTAATTAACACAAAAGTTATGGCCAGAAAACCAGTTTTTTGCCCTAAAATTGTTCAACTTTGATGCCAAATATCTCGAAAACAATGAACTTTGAAGTAAATATGGGATACTATATTGCTTAAAGCCGTTGTTGTTAATATAATAAGCTACAAAAAACATTAGAAAACGAAGGGATTCAGATCTAAGGTCATTGGCGTATGGGAGCCCCATAAGTACTGAGCGATATCTCTCGGCATATTCCCAAACTTGTTTAAGCCTATTATCTGGGCAGTGCACCTTCCTCTTTGAAAATTCTGAAAGAAACGGTCACTTTTGCCCTTAGAAGACCGCAGACTGATATTTCTTGACTATTTCTGCAAATGGGCCGTCAATAGTGAAGGACCTGGGAATTTTATTTTTTTTATTTGGTATTTTGACAAGAAGTATGTCCACATGTGTTTCTATATATTTTACTGATACATTTGTGAGCTCTTCGCGTCTGCATGCGCCACAGACTCCAAATATAAGAGCAACCTATGAACAAAGTTACATATTTATTATATATTGTAAGACAATTGTTTATTTCATTCTATTTTTTTTAACTTCCTACTTTATTTTTAGAGTTAATTTACTTAAATTGTGTACATATTTTATTAGATTTATATTTAAGTTTATACCTTTGTAGCTAGATGTTGCTGATCTGGAGCTTCATTAATAAACGTCTCAATTTGTTCAGCTGTTAGTACCTTCGATTTTTTACTCTGAAATCCTGCACTTTGCCTTTTTAAGAAAGCAGTCAATCTGGTGTAAGTTTTTATATCTATGTCATGTTTTAACTTTATAACAGCTTTAACATAGAATATTTTGACCATAATGTTGATGGCCGATAGGTTTCAGACAGCTCTTGAAAATAGGCCATCAAAACAGTCTCTGAAAAAGACTTTGCGTTATGTAAGGTTTTCCACTCGATAAATTTTACATAGACGGTATTATATTGGTTTTTAGATTTTTCTGGAATAACACAGTCATTGGCAATTGCTGCTCTAGCACGAATGTCTGGTGGTGTCATATTAATGTTTGAATCACTCATTTTCAATATTTTTTTATAACTTCTCGTACCAAATTATATATTTATATGCGTTAATGTGTTTAAATAATGTTAGAAGTTATTTCAAAAGGGCGGGCTGATTTGCTTTTAAACTTTTTTTTTCTAGGCATATGCTTGTATCATTCAGCCAAATCAAAGAACGATTTTTAGGAAAGTAAATATTTCATACATAGATACCTAAGACAGAGTAGGCTATAAAATGCAAATTCTTAATATTTTTTCGTCATTTATATATTAATGAATACTTTAAATAAATACTCCTAGTATTCGTAAGCGTTTTTAATTTCATAATTTCCAAGTTAAAAATCTAATATAAAATTACTGCGTTTCGAAAGTATAGTTTGGAACTAAAAAGTAAAAAGCACTAGTTCGAGAAATTGAGCTTCTCGTACGCTACGCAGCCACAAAAAGTACCACTTTTTGAGCAACTGTATTAAAAATACCGTTCTATTTAAAACTACAAAAGTTTTTTTTTGTGATCGAAAATAAATCCACAATCCACAATAAAGTTTTCAATCCGCGTAACAAGAAAGAGTTGCAGCGCCTACGATAAGCGTTATGTGGGGTATGTTTGGAACGCTTTGTGAGGGAAAGCGCGCGAAAGTTTCCAATTCCTGCGCTCCGAACTTCGCCACAGCGAGCGGCTTACTTGTTATTTTACTTCGGATAATTATCGGAGGTTATTTAAGCATTCTGCACCAAGTTGGTTTTTATTGTTTCATCTTGTCTGTTACTATTTGTAACAAGTCATTTATTTATTAAGTTTCTGAGTTGTTGTTGGAAATTATCATCGTTAATTGAAGCGCTCAAAGCCTAGCGGCGCCTGCGAGTCGGAAACGATAACGCAGGTTAAGCAAAGATGGCAGCAGTCAGACTGGATGAGTGACCGCCCGATGTTTGAGTGGTTAATTTAAATGAGCGCTTCCGTGTTCTTCCAAAGAAGGCACGCTAAGTAGTTGATTCCGGCTGCTGTCTATGACAGGTAGTCATTAAGCCGAGTTAGAGGCCTTCGGGCGGCTTAAGAACTTCTAACAGTCGAGTTGCCCACTCACTTGACAAAGGGGGGCAACTGTTACTCGCGTTCGCAGGAGCTACCAACCACAACCCTGCACGTGTCCACTGGGTGGTACTAAGAGTGACAAACTTTAAAGGCCAAAATAATGTATGCCATACGATTAAACAAATAACTACTTAAATACATAGAAAACATCCACGACTCGAGAACAAATATTCGTGCTCATCACCCAAATAAATGCCCTTATCGTAATTTGAACCCGGGACCTCTGGCTTCGTTGGCAGGGTCACTACCAACATAGCTGAACCGGTCGTCACCGGTGGTCGGGATTAAATTTCGCGGGTTTATTACTCAACATTCAAATGCAACAAAAATTCTATCCAATGAGCCAGACAATACGCGGTTCCGCTCGAGAAGTAATTTATAGGTACTTAATCTATACAATCCATGTATACATTATAAATTACTATTCCCCGTGTGATGTCGGGTTAGATTAGCACCATCCCCTTTCTTCCTGTGGGTGTCGTAAGAGTCGTCTAAGGGAACGGGGTTGAAGTGTGTTGTGGGTGACGGGCTAGCAACCTGTCACTGCGATATCAGTATCACATTTTGTCGATCTTTTATACCTACATCTGTGCTAAAAGTGGTACTGGAACTCAAGTTTAATGAGCTCTGCCTACCCCTTTTAGGGATAAAGGCGTGAATGTATATATATATACAATCGATGTCTTGCGGAATATCTACCCGGAATCATTTTGTCGGAATTGGACGTGTAATTTAATGTTTATAGATGAACTGCTGGAATGACAGGTTTTTAATTATTTTAGACTATTAACAAGGGTTCAATTACGAATAATAATAATAATAAGCCTTTTTATCCTTAATGACTACGGTATGTCTAGACATCTGATTTCGTGGAGTTATATAATGTCCCGTAGTTCACTGTGCCTCTTGGCATAGGCCTCCTCCAACATCTTCCATTGAGTTCTGTCTTGTGCTACTCTTCTCCAAAGGTTGCCAGCTGTAAGTTTTAGGTCATCTTCCCATCTTGTTCGCTGGCGCCCTCTGCTTCGCTTGCCATCTCTGGGGTACCAGTCAGAAACTATTTTGCTCCATTTATCGCGAGGATCTCGGATCATGCGACCCGTCCATCTCCACTTTTGTTGTTCTATTCTAGAAGTTATGTCCGCAACTTTGGTTATTTCTCTAATTTTGCTACTTTTAACTTTTTCCTGTTTCCTTATTTCAGTAATACTCCTCTCTATGGCCCTTTGACAGCGTTTGACTTTTCTCTGTGTTGTTTGGTGAGAGACCAAGTTTCACAACCATATGTTATGACTGGGAGTACACATGTGTCAAACGTTTTCCTTTTAATTTGCATGGGTAGCTCTCTGGATTTAAAAACTTCCTTCAATGACCAGTACTTTTTCCATCCGTTTGCTATTCTTCTGTTACTTTCCTTTGTAGTTTGATCTTCGTGGGAAATTATCTGACCTAGGTAGATGTATTCTGGAACATAATCCAGTGGGTGATTGTCAATTGATATAGTAATTTCTTTGGAGTTGGTAAGCAGTTTTGTTTTCTCTTTGTTCATGGACAACCCTACTTTCGTACTTTCTTCCTTCAACGATTATATCATTTCCTTAAGGTGAGTAGGATTTTCTTCCAGAAGGACTATATCGTCCGCAAATCTAAGATGGTTCAGTTTTGCACCAGACCGAACTTTTCCCAATCTAGTTTGCGGAAGATACTTTCCAGTACGTCTGAGAACAATTTGGGCGACAGAGGGTCCCCTTGCCTTACGCCTCGTTCAATCTTGAACTTTTTTCCCAGGGTTTCCAGTTGGATTCTCGCTTCACTATTTGAATAGATTCCCTTAATAATGTTTATGTAGATTGGTGATACTCCTTGCTCTTCCAGGCTTTCCCATATGGCTTTGTGGCTTATGATATCGAAGGCTTTCGAGTAATCAATGAATGCCATGTATAGTTTTTTGTTATACTCCATATATTTTTCCACTATTTGTTTTACTGTGTGGATGTGGTCCAGGGTCGAGAACTTTTGTCTGAAGCCCGCTTACTCACGTGGTTGGTTTTCGTCCAACTTTTGGGTTATTCTTTCCAAGATAAGTTTTGAGAATACCTTGTACACGTTTGACATCAAACTTATGGGCCTGTAGTTTCCTATTTCTTCTACCTTTATATGTTCTTTTTTGTAAATAAGGATGATGTGTCATGTTTTCCACTGTGTAGGTATTATACTAGTCTTCAGTATTTCGTTAAATATTTTTGTAAGTATGGGTAGTATTTCTTGGAGAGTGCCTGCCCCATTACGAATGGGGTATATTAATTCTATTTATTCCTAACGCTACAATTACAGTTTATTTTTTTATTTTTCGTCTTGTTTTTAAAGTGCATTTTAGAGGTTATGTTTACTTGCAATATATTTGGTGAATTTTCAGTGTTTTAATTAAGTGTAATTGTAACCAAAGTGGAATACTTGGAGGAAGAAGAAACTGTATATTTTACTATTTAATAAAATTGGTTAACAAAATGTTATATAGACGTAGTGTTTGTGAGTTTGTATGTCTATACCAATATGTATTTGATGTCATTTTTCTAAATAAGGAACCAAATAATGTCCTAGGAAAAAGTGAAGTATCAAAATCTCTAGGTCGTATATGAGCGATAGTGGCGCCCATATTATTTCCTAGTCTTTTTTGCCAGACTATACCGTCATCACTAGCACCATGTTTAATATAATAGGATTTACGATTAAAAATGTTATGTAAATCAATTTTAGTATTAAAAACAGTAATTATGAATTTAAGTAAAACGGACGTAAGTGAGTGTAATGATGCAAAAAAAAAGACCGGGTTGCACTCAGGGAGTGCCGGCAGGAGTGAAAACTCAATGACATTGTAACTGTTTTTTGATCAGGTCACGTGACATCTTACGGTCACGTGACCTGTCTCGAATTTCACGTCTTACGAATCTTACGGACACGTGACCTGTGGCGAATTTAACCATTTTTCCCCATCACAAAAACTGCTCAGCGCCGCTAAAGAAGTTTTCACTTCAAAAAAATTAAACGAAATATTAGTATATGAGACATGTATGATTATTGTCATTATGAATTCATATGGTTCTACGTTACGATGATCGTTATTAATAAAAACTATAATGAATAATGATTATTATGGAGTTCCAATAATAGGACTTTAAAAAATATGTGAACAAAGCGCACCCAATTTAAATATGATGACCTAGTCTAGGTCATGGATATCTTAAGGTCTGGGTGAAAGGTTACAGAGGTGATACCTGAGGCAAATTCAATTCGAATTTCTGTGAAATAAGTTGATTTAAATCCCGAGAGAAATAGGTCAGTTTAGGATTCAGCTTTTATAAATAAATAATAATACGTATTTGCGGATAATCTTACAGAAATCGGCCTAATCCCAAACTAAGCAAACCTTGTGCCATATGGGTACCAGGCGACAATAAACATACTTATATAGATAATTATGTACTTAAATACATAGAAAACATCCATGACTCAGGAACAAAAAAATCGTGTTCATCACACAAATAAATGCCCCTACCGGGATTCTAACCCAGGACCTCTTGCTTCATTGGCAGGGTTACTACCAACTAGGCTAGAGCGGTCGTTAAAAACGCTTGAACATTTATTACATTAGTAACACTAAATTTACGTCACTCCGGGCGGTAATAGAGATTTACCGCTCACGGGCGCAGCGGCAAATCTCCCTTCACACCCAGGAGAAGACGTAAAAGCCCCAGATCGCATATTTATAAACAACACAAACACCTGCGATCTGTGGCATTCACGAATTCACCGCCCTAGGTACGTAATGTACTATTATTACTTAGTTACTCACATGTCCCATTAAAACCCGATTTCGGTGTGAGTGACGTGTGACCACAGCGTGGGCAGCATGCGTGGAAAGCGCGCATAACACATTGGTGTCACATTGCCATTCCAAGTATTGGAACCTAATTGACCTTCAGGTTTTTCCTATTTATAACTGTTATAAATTATCATATCATCTACCTACAATGTCGACGAAAAAAATACCTACTGACACATCTCACGTTTCTCAAGTGGGAATGAAATATTAAAAATAGTGACACTAAACAACTAAATCAAAACCTTTCACGCGTCTCACACATTATTTCTATTAAATCGAAGATAACCGAAGGATGTTATCCCCGTTCAAGCACCTCTCGGGTTTACAAGATTGATGGCGAGTTGCAGTTTCTACATAAGGGTGACCAAGCGCACCATCGCGGGAGGGATCCAGGAACATATCGCTGGTGTCAAAATTCGGCAGATGAATAAATCTGCAGTCGCCGAACAAACCACTAGATTGAGCTCCGTAAACCGAAAGTTCTTTCTACTGAAGGTCGTCTCTACTGTAGGGAAATACGTGAAGCGTAATGATCGTAATTTCAACCGGGATGACGGTTTTAAAATTTCATTATCGTGGAATCCAGCCAATAGTAAAACAAAGCATAAAAAATATCATCCATTATATCACCTAACATTATTAAACGTCTGCTAGATGGTCGCCAACAAGCCCCTCCGACCGAGCGACCTTGGTCCGGACCGACCGTTTAGGCATTTGGTTGCAGCAAAGTTTCATACGTACACGGTCGGTCCGGACCAAGGTCAACCGGTCGGAGGGGCTTGTTGGCGAGCGTCTAACAGACGTTTTAGTGCTGTGTGTCGGCTGGGTGACAACCCTAGTGCACAAGTGGTTAATAAAGACCAAGTGCGGGTAGTTCGGAAAACCCGCGCAGCTGATACCCACTTAAGCCAGTCAACCGGTGACCGAGCATGTTGTGACACACCCGAATTGTCGGGGCTTCAAAGAGGTATGTAAATAAATAAGGTAACGCGATTAAGTCCCGTATAGTAGAAATAACATTCATTGTGACGTATATGTATAGGCATCTATTTGATATTTTCACTTTTTACAATCCTATTTCAAGACGTTATGTTCATGTTCATAACTAAGTCTATGCAAGTGAGACACACTGATATTGAGGCAGTAGATTAATATAGAAACTGTAGATGCCAAATAAAATCATAGTATTTTCAAAAACTTATGAGAATAGCTTTGGGTCATAAGTAGCTATTCTTACTTCTAGCACGCGCGCCAAGCCAAAAGTATCGAAGGAGCGTGCGAGACAAGTACAATAGTTATTTGTTATGCAAGGCTGCAAAGTTGTTGTTTGGCGCAATTGCTTGTATTGAAAGCCGAGCTAGCGAAGGATTGTATAAGATTGAACCATGAGCGAAGCGAATGGTTCAAAAGTACAAACCTGAGCATAGGGAGGCTTTCAAGCCACGAGACGCCAAACAACTTTGCTGCCGAGCGAAACACAACTTTTCACCTCACCACCGCGAGGAAAATTGTAAATGTAATGGAAGTAATTTGGACCTTATACTCATTTTCAATAAAGGTTTGTTTACATCTCATAACATTTTATAATTATTAAATGTAACATAAACATTTTTGCATCTTTAAATAACTCCACGTTTACCTACACTAAAAAAGTCAAAGTATTGTTGGGTACTCACGCACGGGTAGACTAAGGCTCAAATACGCTTATTTCACTTTTCCGCTAAATTAGCAGGCATTAAAATTCATATATGTATATCTCCTGCACTAAAATCTATAAATAACCACCATTATTTTGGTTTTACTGTGGCTTTAAAACAAAACAAAATTAAATGTAGGTACATGAATTATTTCTTAAATTAACTTTTCAAACGGTGCGTTCCGAATTTGGACAAAGCGAAAATTTTTGAAAAATAAAACTACATATTTAAATTATTTATTCGTATTGTATCCTTATAAGTCAGTCTAAATATTGATATTTCGTATGTAATTAAGAATGAATAAGTATTATTAATTTAATTTTATCAAAATAATAACAATTAATTATTGGCAAACACCATCAGTTTCTGAACGCAGGATAATGACCTCTCATTCTGTATAGAAAAAAGTTGGATCTGGCGATTGACCGTCACGTTCCAAATTCAAAAACTCTTTCCACGCTAGCGGATAAAATGGGCTTTTGGGCGCAGATTTTGAGCGATAAAGCAAGCCTTTTCGAGCCGGTGAGGTGAAAATATAATTTAAATAAGTTTCTGAGAATAAAAACCACTATTCGATGAAAGGGTTCCAATGAGCCGAAACACACATAAACCCGTATAGATTGATATTATTATGGCCACTTTCTGTTATCATCATCAGACCAGGTCAATCGTCAATTTAAACGTCAAATTGTAACATTATGTGTCGATCAATTAGTCTTGCACTAAAAAGGTTAGTTACCTTTCTAAGTATTCTATTAACACAATTAAGACCTATTTTTCGCCTAATACTACAATAATAAATGTTGTTTTTTACAAAAATCAATTAAGTTACTTCTTTTCTTCTTTAATGGATCTTAAATGGATAGTAAACCATCATATAATTGTACTATGATATAAATTAATAAATATAATATAATCATCTAAAGATATATTAGGGGGGGACAATCTAACACAACTCGACCTGTTCCCAAACTAAGCAAAGCTTGTACTATGGGTACTAGACGATGATAAACGTACTTATATAGATAAATAAATACTTAAATACGTAGAAAACATCCATGACTCAGGAACAAGTATTCGTGCTCATCACACAAATAAATGCCCTTACTGGGATTCGAACCCAGGACCTCTTGCTTCGTAGGCAGGGTCACTACCCACTAGGCTAAAGCGGTCGTCATGTACTTATATAAATTGAAAGTGTAGAAAAAAAATGCATTTATTTATTGTCCAAGAGTCAATTTAAAGCCACATTTTTTTGGGTATTTATGTTATTGTAGTGGCTCTCATACAAACATTTGTTCCTCTTCAAAAACTCGATTGAATGGCATCGTAAAAAAATCTTAGGTTCAAATTCAAATTCAATAGCACCATAAACAAGTCTTGATCTTTATCCAGTTTAAATTCGCAAAGTCAATAATATAACCTGTTTATTTCCCTTATTCGTTCCTACTACGATAAATAAAAATCTGCATACCACTCCACAAAAGATGATTCCAAAAGCGATCCTTTCACGACCCATTGCCGAAGTAATAAACGTCCCGAAACAAAGTAATCACGGTGAAACGTTTTATATGTAAATGTAAATCAATTTGGCTCACTGCCGACGGAAAAAACAACAATGGTTTCCAATATTATCATTAACACCGGCCTGCACTAGTAGGGGACTCAACCCGTTAGTTTTTTGGCCGTTTCGGGAAACAATTTGTCACAGTTTAAGGGACCGAAACAAAAAAATCGGACAATAGGCTGGCCACGCCGGGTAGACAGCGGGCATTTGAAAATTGCCTTTAAATGTATACTGCAACCAGACCATTACCTACATTAATATTGAAAAAAAAACCTAAAGGTGTACGATTTCACGAAATAGCTATTGTTTAGCGACGGGCCGTGAATGCCTGTGGTCGCCGGTTGGAATCCGGCTCGGAGCATTAATTTTTTCCTTTGATTTAAATTTAGGTATTGTTTTCTTTTTCATACATAATAAAGAAATTTAGGCATTGCCTAGCGCCGTTCAATAATTACTTACACACTCGAATTAGATTATTTAAACAACACTTCTATCATGAGTGATAAGATGAAGTAAAATGTAATATGTACTATTAGTAGACCAGACTGACAACTATACGTGAAAAAATCTCTATTTTGCCATGCATTTTTTTATGCAAAATTAACAATTCCTTGAAAGTATGCTAACAGCCCTTTCAAATGCAATATTGTTAAGAAAAACACCATTTGTTTTAAAATGGAATAACAAACAACCATCACAAAAAATCTTTCTTCTGCTTGATTTCTTAATTGAAAACGAGTAACCATAATGTCGTCCTTTGTAAATCCCTAGCGAGAAGAAAAAAACAAATTAAAACACGTTATTTCTAATAAATCTGTCCGCAGCTGCGCTCGGCAGTCTTAATTGACGTAATTGAAAAGTTAAAAACCCCACGTTTCCGCCTGCCTTTTTAAATATTTACTTTAGCACCCAATTAGTGTGCTGCTAGTAGAATTTTCTTTTCACCTCCTATGTATCACTTCGTCTCGCTCGCACCGACTCGCGCAGCCGAATCAACGCCAAGTTAACAGTAAAGCTAATTTCGTTTATTTTCACTCTACCTGCAAATTAAGGCTTAAATATTCTAATTTATTATTTGCTCACGTCTTTGCCGCTTTTGCCGGTGAAAGGGCAACGCTTCACAAGACTGTAATAATCATAATTAAATTTAATTTACGTCCTTCATATTATTTTGTATTTTGTACCTGATAACAGAGATAACTATCCAACTTCAACGCATTTAGTTGCACAATAGTACATTACTATAAAGGCCGGGAAGAAAGGGATTGCATGCCGAGTGTGATACAGACTTGTTTCTTTCTTATAATTTACAAAATTTTCGAGCATTTTTTACGGAAAAGCACTATACATACCTACCTCGCTCCACTCGGCCGAAAACTGTAGCGGCAAGAAAACTAAATTTATAATTAATAATCAGCCTACAATTGCCTACTCCCGTGCCTCGACAATAATGTACTATTTTTTCTAACATAAAACATTACGAGGGAACTAATGACTACAGAGGGATGGCTTTAAGACATAGGTTACCTGTTAATTTGATTTAGATTTGAATTCAATGCTATTTATGAGTGCTCTTATCGACCCGCCAAGATAATGCGTAAGAAAGAAAGAAAAAACACGCGCAACTCATTGAAATCAAATCAAAATGTAATGAAAATGCGTAAAGTAAGTTTTGAATCGACTACTGGAGTTTTTTACTACCCTTAAAGACAGATCCACATTTCCCGACCCCCGGTCGTTGCTCTTTAGCGAACATAATAAGCCTATGAACATTTCCGGTGGCGTTTATCGCGTCAGTTCCCAAGTCACCGTATAAGTGTCCGATCACAACGGACCGCTGTGGATTTATTCTGCCACTGGACGCTACTTTACTTATTTTGCACGCATTTTTTTCAATCACACGATTGGTAAAGCAAAAAAGAGGAACTAGTATATTTAACACTACTCCTCACTCGATATAATTGAAGGAAAGATAGAGGGGAAGCGAGAAAGAGGAAGACCTAGAATAAACTACATAGAGCAACTCATAAAAAGAGTTGATGTTGACGGATCGGAGTAAATGGAGGGCCTACTTTGAGCTACACTGACAAGAGCTTAGCTCTTAAATAAGCAAAAGAGAGTATATTTAACACCTTCGCTGCCGCTACGCGCTACGCTCGTAGCCGATACCGTGGTTTATCTCGTATGTAGCGGAAAGCAACTACGGCGTAGGCGCCCGCTAGGCGGGTTCCTGGCAGTGAAAGTGTTAAGTATATATTTTCTAAGTACCGTCAAGTCTCGGCCTCATTCTGCTAAACAACAACCTTTACATGAATAACTTATTTAAATTATTTGTATCCCTTTTTTCCATAATATCAAAGTTAATTGTCTGTCAAACGTTAATTAAGTCTCAGCGTCAATGACAACAGACCTTTTGTCACCATGTCATTAACATGAAATTAGGGCCTTATCACACTTGCGATTTGTGAGCGAGTTGAAAGCGAAGCGATCGCGCAGCGAGTTCGCCGCGAGTGGACTCGCTGGGAAATTCCCAACTCTAGACGCGGCGAACTCGCTGCGCACTCGCGGCGAAATCGCTCCGCACTCGCGGCGAACTCGCTGCGCACTCGCGGCGAAATCGCTGCGCACTCGCGGCGAATTCGCTGCGCACTCGCGGCGAACTCGCTGCGCACTCGCGGCGAAATCGCTGCGCACTCACGGCGAACTCGCTGCGAACTCGCGGCGAAATCGCTGCGCGCTCGCTTCGCTTTCAACTCGCTCACAAATCGCAAGTGTGATAAGGCCCGAACTCATAATGTATCAATTCATAATTAAATTTTAAACTTCTCAGACATTGTTCTGCTGTTAATCTTCTGGGCATCCACAACGTATTGCCATTAAATATAATTGGGTGCTTGTTATTAAAAGCCAAGCGGGTACAATGAACGTCGCGTGAGCGTATTCATTATAACAATATACGTGAAAAATCACTTCGTTCCCGCGCCCTCTTTGCCACCGACACGCACTGCCGAAGTGGTCGAAGGCCGAAATCGCGTGCAAGGGCGCATAAAAAGTAACTACACACATTTGGTACTAAGTAACATGAGCCTTTTATACGATACAAAACTTATTAAGCGTTATATGCTTTGACTACAAAATTAAATGGATAGCCCATTTATTAAAATAATGAGAGTAAGGCGGTCGTCACACTGCTCCGCATCTCCGGACGGAGGTGCGGAGCTGCATACAAATTTCGCCGGACGGAGGTGCGGTGCACTGACGTACTTTGCATACAACGAGAAACGCACCTCCGTCCGGAGATGCGGCGCAGCGTGACATCCACCTAAATTGATTCCTTAGAGCCTTATCACACTTGCGATTTGCGAGCGTATTTTCTATACAATTATCAGTCGCGGCGAACACGCTGCGTGATCGCCTTCATACAAAATACGCTTGGAAATCGCAAGTGTGATAAGGCTCTTACGCATATGTTTTGACCCGGTTACAAGGTGTCGGCACAGCCTGTAGTAAAGTATTTTTGTAATTTTAAAAGCACTTACAAGACACATTTGTTTTTTCATTTTGTCAGACGATTATAATACAGGGTCATATCATAATCAATGAGACATGTTTCGATTTAAACGGCAGACTTTTCAGGGTTCATCATTACTAAAATAACACTATTGTTTCATTTAGACGCCTCCGAATTAAAACAAAATCACTTTTTGAAGAAGTAGGTTAAATTTCTCTACAATATTCGGACATTTTCTACAATTCGTGTACCCAATTAGACCGACTTCATTTTCGTTTAACAACTCACGCTAAATGGGTACACGAATTATTGAAAATACTCATTAAAGTAATAAACAGCCGATATGTTAAATGCTTTTACAGTACATATGGTGCTACTTTCCCGCACTAGTGCGGAAAAGAGCACTTTTCGTGCATATGCCGAAACTTTAAAGAGCAATATGTACAGTATAACGTTGTACGATACACGTGCGAATAGGTAATTCGCAACTCGTGTCGATTTAAAACACTCCCTTCGGTCGTGTTTTAATTTATCACCACTCGTTGAGAATTTCCTATTTTTGGCACTTGTATCGTAAATAACTATTACAATGCATGTGCTCGAAATGAGCGTTTTCCAAGCACTAAAATCGTGCGGAAAGCGCCACTTTTTCGCACTAGTGCTTTTTACTTTTCAATTTTTTTTTAATTTTCACGTCCGTCAGCCCGACACAAAGAGTTTTTATTACTCGAGAAAAGTTTTACAAATATTTCAATTACACGTTTTCTTTCATATGAAAGTTACATAAATACTAATAACGTATAAAATGATTTATTAATGTTTATGAATTTTGAATTTGGTCAATAAATTAATTAATTTTAAATAATCACTTAATGTGTTTGGCTGAACGCATATCTTTCTTATGCCTTTTACAATACGACAGTATGGCGGCTTGCACATGCGCAATGCGCATATGTTGACCGCGCATGTATCTAAAAGCCCGCCATTGCTGTTTATTGTGAGTTTTGTGTAGTTATTTTATGTAAATATGTTAAAAAGGTCGAGTGAAAGTGAGTAATCAATAATAATAATGATTTATTGCGTTTCAATAGTGTCAGTATGTTTCTTAGAACTACGACGGTACAGCTTCTTTTTGTTGTTTAATATATTGAGTTACTCAAAATTAATTGTGTTCTAAAACCACAATAGGGCTTTAACTTTTAAGTGAATAAGCTTGACTGCAAAAGATGTGGAGAAGTTGGTAAATGCAATTCCAGATAATAAGTAGGTACCTGACAATCTACCTGGGTTCTTCAATTTTAACCTAGATCTATTTTAAAGCTGTTGTCCACGTTAATCCCCTAGCCTGATCCCCCAGGGGAAAAAAACGGTTAGGTTGTTAGTTGAACTGCGACCCTACAGCGCGCGAGCCGAGCGAGCGAAGCGAGCGTGACGCGGTAGCGTCCGGCGAAGCACCATAACCGAACATTATCATTTTTTCCTAGTTGAATATAAAATAATTGCTGCTAATTCCCCTGGGGGATCAGGCTAGGGGATTAACGTGGATAACGTGATTTTAAACCAACATTTCAACATTTAATATATTTCCTCACACAAGGCAAAGTAAAACGTTGTATGATACACGCGCGTAAAGATGATTTCCGACTCGTGTCGAATTATACATTCGCTCGCTTCACTCGCTCATGTATAAAAATGACACTCGTCGGAAATCACCTACTTTCCACACTTGTAGCATAAATAACTATTCTTCGTCGAAGTGAGAAAAATTCGATGCAGCCGGCAGGCAGAAACGTGGTATTTTTGGAGTAAGTAAGTACCTAAGATGTTTTTATACATTAAGAGTCCGCAGTAAGCTCGGCCGAATTTCACCTTCCCATACAAACATAGTTACGCTCTCATTTTAAAACTACATGTTGAATTGTGACGAAACTTTGCATATACAATGACATAAGGTATATCTATGTCTGTAATTAGTTTATATATGGTTCCAGTTTATAAAACAAATGAAATACCTACAGCAAAAACAAGTTTTGTATGAAAAACTCAAATTCGCTGTAATTTTTTTACTATGGTATATGAAGCTACATAAATTAATTACAGACATAGATATATCTCATGTCATTGTATATGCAAAGTTTCGTTACAATCCAACACGTAGTTTTAAAATGAGAGCGTAACTACGTTTGTATGGAGAATCGAGCTTACTGCGGACTCTTAACTATTACTCGTTCGCTGACACTTGACAGAGCTTTGACAGTACGTCGACAGGGTCAACAACACTTAATTGACAGTACTTTATAATTTGTCGTAGTTTTTGAAGAATAAAAGAGAATTTATTTTACAAGTTTAATGTTTTTTTTGTAGGTAATGATGATGATTTGTAATAAGTTGAAAAAACGACCTAATTACGTCAGGATGGAGGGTGAACCTCTGGAATTTCAATGGAATGTTTACAAATATGTGGTAAGTACCTTCTGTGTACCTCTGTGTACCTTTAATAAAATCCTGTGTAATTCTCCTAAAAACGAGTTATCCACTGCCACTGTACGAACCAAGACAAACCCAAGTCACCATGAACGGGAAACCCTCAAAAATAAGATGGAATCTATTAAACACAAGTTGAAACTTGAAACTTGTTTAACCGTATGAAATTGCAAAATTGTCCTAATTTCCAATACAAAATGAGATCGTAGCTGCCCCAGTTCCGACGACAAGGCGGGTACGGCATGGGTCCGCCTTGCGGTCCTCCGCCGGGACCGCTAAATCAGGCCATCTTTTTACTTATGCCATATGAAAGAGAAATTGAGCTCCTACAAGCTAAAGATATGCAAAACTAACATACTGGGCTGAAGTAACAGTGCAATATATTTCAGCCTGAATAATTTGTGTGGCGTGTACAAGAAATATGAATGAGTCTATAAGGCTTAGACTTAGGTACTAGGTAGGGGAAAGTGTGGAGCATTCGTACACTTTTTACTCCGAGGAGTACCTACCTATAAACAAAATAACTGATAGCCAAATAAAGATTAATTAAACAGTAACAGTGCAATATATTTCAGCTGCGTAATTTGTGTGGCGTGTACAAGAAATATGATTGAGTCTATAAGGCTTAGATTTAGGTACTAGGCAGGGGAAAGTGTGGAGCATTCTTAATTTTTTTTTTTAAACAGCTAGTAGTTGTACGGTTACTGCCCCTATTAAGAGCGAGTCTTTCATATAAATAAAACAAAAAAAGGAGGTTCTCAATATTTTATTTGATTAATCTGAGAGATTAATCAAATAAAATATTGAGAACCTCCTTCGAGTTCTGAGAGAACTCCGTCATTTATGAAACGATTCGTACGATTCTTTCTTATTTTAAAGTACCTATATGCTTCCAGATTGACGGGATCCATGAGGAATTGATAACTCCTTAATTTTATTAGACACAAGTAGTGATTTCGGTATTTTCTATTACAACTCGCGAACACGGAAACCAAGCGACTTGGGTTACCCCTGCAATAATTAACGCATTTGGTCTTGGAAAGCAGTTCATGCGTTAAAGCCGAAAGGAAATGTTTATGTATGTTCCTTGGCAAAGTACTGAATTGAAGTATGTTTAAACATTGTTTTAAAGTAAATAATTTTCTGTTATGAGGTAGGACAAATATACACTTACAAGTAATCTCTTACGTAAGTATATTCCACATACAATTAACACATAATCGACTAAATTCGGTTATTGTCAGAGTTATTTAGTAACAAAAAAAAACGTGCCTCCAAGGGAAACGGGGAATATCTTAGTGTCACAATAGTAGATGACCTAGAGCTCGCACTTTAGAGTAAACGGCGAAAGCGAGCAAGAGGTGATGGTTTATATAACCTCTTGTTGGTGACTAATATTAAAATGATTCGATTATTATTTGTATTATTATTGTGTTATTCCAAATTATTAATAACAATTTTTTATAATGAGATTAAAGTTAAGTAATAGTTGCGATTTTTTTTTTTATGTTTTGCATCCTGCTCATAGGCTAGATACACTGAGCCTTTCGTTTCTGTAAGAAAACTCTGTCTGTACGTGAGCAAATATAATTTCTGATATATATGGTAATGGTTTATAACTCCATTGGCACGTTGACTCTGGCCCAACTACAGATGAAGTTACGGTCCCGTACATTTTGTTTAGCGGTATTAGAGATTTTTTTAAAACAGGGCACAGCATTTTCTTTTGACATTAGCACTATAATTTACGACAATTAAAATTGTAGCGGCAAAGCAATTACAAAGCAATTACAAATTGAACTAGAGAATTTAGAAAAGGAATATAAAAAGAACCTGGGCCGCGATGCAGTTCTGATTCGAAGAAATGTTTGTTGTTAACTTTACAATACCCGCATTTTCTTGGGTTTACTATCACGAACACATTGTACGCATTGCTCTATTCTTGTCTTTTGGAAAACAAAAGATTGCATTTACCAGTGCTCGAAGGCGTAATTCCAGAGCAGTTTTTTCAGCATTCAGCAACAAAACAAAGCTCGTTGAAAATTAAAACAAGCTTAAAACTGTGGGCGTTTGTAACTCCATATGCATTTAGAAGCGGGACAACCCAACTGGCAATGCATTGTGCTAGAATTGAAAGAACCAAGCCGGAAAGAATAACCGTTTCAAGCGATTCCAACGAATTTGCACAACGGTTGGTCCACGTTCTAAATATGATACTTAAATAGGT
Organism: Epinotia ramella; assembly: GCA_947578815.1. Taxonomy (NCBI): domain Eukaryota; kingdom Metazoa; phylum Arthropoda; class Insecta; order Lepidoptera; family Tortricidae; genus Epinotia; species Epinotia ramella. Next base: position 17,565,122 of record OX388202.1, on the reverse strand, counting down.
ACTACAACATGCACATAACAGGTATTGTACATTAACAACTTTAGGAGATGACAATTGTTTTTTTTTTTATAAAGAGGCAGTCCTGGCCTAATATATTTGTTCAAAATGATATGATATATTAGTGTTCCACGCACACTCTATCTAGCACACTAACTCGATGAACGTGGAACCGAGCGAGCGCGGACAATTTTTTAATTTGATGCTCGAAATGCCGAACCAATTGACTTCCGGTAATCTTTTCAATGAAAGCATGCCAACCAAATGAGTAATTTTACAATTTCAAAAGGAGTAGGTAATTCATCAATTTGTGAATAGTTTTAAATTTGTATGGTGTCATAATATATGCAAACTTACATGTATGGAATGCAATAACGGGATACCGGGATTCCGCATACAAAATGCAGGATCCACATTTTTGTTAATTTTTCTTATCAAACTCAAAACTCATAACAATCTTTATTCAAGTAGGCCTTGTAACAAGCACTTTCAAATCGTCAGAAACATAATCTTAAGCTAATTTCTTAGAGCAAATCATTATACATGAAAAAATTAAAATATATGAAGTCAAAATTGTATAAAAAATACTTGCCTAGAATGTTTCTAGAAAAACAACTTTAAACTTATCTCTCAGTGTGCTTTATGTGTGTTTGTTTATTATTGATGTAATTGTGTATGTTGTAAGTTCGTTTACTTCCAATTTTGCCACCGGCCTATTTTGTAATTTTTTGTTGCTATTTCTCCGCTACCTAAAGGTTGTCTGGAAGAGATCACTCTTTAGCGATAAGACCGCCTGTTGTTAACATCTATTTTTTTAAAGTTGTTATGTCTATTGTCACATGTGTTAAGGTGTGCAATAAAGAGTATTTGTATTGTCTTGCATTGTATTGTATTGTAAGCGAGTCTATGGTTCAATTTATATATCGCCCGAATAGCCCGTTTCTGCAAAACAAAAATCGTATGAATCTCCGAAGCACTTACCCACTATAAAATACCATATGACATAATGCTATGCAAGAAGCTAAGATTTGGTGTTGCATTCCCGTTACGTTATCGTGTAGGGTTGCATTCCCTACGTACATGTATATCGTAGTCACTTCATGTCCGAACCGGTTTGGTAGGTAGTAGGCCTACTTCTACTTTTAATGTAATGCCTAAAAACTGATAGCTACGTCATCGGCTTGCATTCACTTTAATAAACAAATAAAATAAAATTCAAATGTTAGCTCAGTCTATTTGCATAGTTAAGCTGTAAGCAACATCTCCGCAGGCCGCCCATTATACATTCTTCTCGCGATTGAATTCCAATACTTTTATTTCTCCCTGGACACCAACCATTTGTAGCGGATTTCTTCTTTAAGTCCGTCGGGGGTCGGTTTGAATAACAACACTTGAGGGATTGTAAAAATTGTGATTTTGTTAACGGTAAAGTGATATAACAAGTTTGAATACAAAACGAGAGGCGTTGTTTAATATTTTTAACGGTACCGAAAAACGCTAATACCATAATATAACGTCCAAATTTCCGCTCCACACGCTGGAATGCATTGGTCCAACGCCATCTTGTAAGGCTTACTTTTATAGGTGGCGGCACGTAAGTCTAGCGGTGAACGAATCGTGGAGGGGATAGCTGCGCATAGGTACTGTCGCAAACGCAATTGTTATCACTACAAGTTGATTACAATAATCAGGGAGCGTACATTTCATGCCGATGACAGGCGTATGACGTCAAGCTACATACAGGATGGAAAAAGTTTGAAAAGAGCAACGGCATAACGAACGTTTATTTATCCGTACCCAATAATGGAAAATGTGATTAATCAATGGTTAATCACTGTTATCTAATCAACCTCTTCCGTTTAAGTAGATCTAATATATTGACACTTGAGACGGACATTGAAAGAACTTTATCTGACATTGTCACATCAAAGTTTACTCTTTGTCACAAATAGGAGACATGCGGAAACAACATTTCAGTTAAATTTAATAAGATCAGGAAACTTAATGCTTTGCTAGTGGCCTAGGTCGCCATGGAGGTTATAAAATTATTGTGCCAAATAAATCCATGTTTAGTTATAGATAATAAACAAATTTATTGTTCCTGCTGTCAGCAAAGTTTGCCACCAAAAGCAAGCAACATCAAATTACATTTGCAAACAATAAAACACAAAGAACATGAGGAACATAAAGAAACACAGTTTGATGTTAACATGGACTTGACCAATTTCATGATAGCATCGATAGATACGTTGTTGTGGTCTATAAGTAATTAAAAATAAAATAAAATATTAGTTACTAAATACGTTTACGGTTACTAAGTCGTGTCACTTCGTTTTTTGAATCATCCTGTGTGTTTATATGAATACGTCATTATGACGAAACCGGCATGAAATGTACGCTCCCACAATAATCCTTACTAATAAAAAACTTGTCTTTGTTTGTCCTTCTTTTATATCTAAGGTAGTTCGTTTAAACTAGTCTCATCACTAATATAGGGAGGTAAAAATAAAGTTATATTTTTTTTTACAATTTTTATTAAAAAACATTAATCAGAATCTGACAGGGGTAGCACGCCTTCCACTAAACTGCCGTATGCCTGGCCGGTACAAGGCCGTTTTCTTGATGAGGGTCCAGGCTCAGGGCTGCTTCGGTCATCGTTATCATTAGCATCATCATTATCAGAATCGTCAGAATCATCTTCGGAACTGTCTTCATTGACGCAAATAACAAATGGCATATGCTGTTCTTTTTTGAATTTTCCGTAACACTATCTAATTTCATATTTTCCGTCTTAATAAATTCTGCAGTTTGTTTCATCATGTTTAAATCCACAGTGCCGCTGTCCAAGTGACTGAGCAACATATTCGTAGTTTCGTCAATCTGACTTTTAATATGTTTCAAGGAATCAATTCATTCATTACTTTCTGTCTTTAAAAAAGAATGCACGTCATATACCATTTTCCGTGCCTGTCTTCTCAAAACAGTATTTCTTCTAGGCATATTTACTGTTTAAAATCACAAATAAACACTCACTTAATTAAAACAGTCAATAAAAAACAAACTCAAACTTAACAAAACGACGACGGTAATAACAATTTAGAACGCAACTGTATAAGCACAAGTGAGCGGGGCGTCGTATCGGTGCGCGGGACGGAGTACGACTGGAGAGCCAATAAGCGCTCACGCACGCCCCCGCGCGTCCCCTTCACTCCCCCGTAATACCTTATTTTCGACTTCTGCGCAGGAACGGTCAGCGCTAGACTTACGTGCCGCTACCTATACCAACGTATAATTAAGAGTTCAGAGATTGAGTTGCTGATTCGAAATTGCATCGACTAATTTTATTCCTGTTTAGTCAAAGTTGTAACTCCGGATTTAACATTCGGACATGACATGACATGACAGGTATTATAAGTATGTCGAATTGTAATGGCGGCGCCACCAGTTTGTTTTGATTTCTATTTTTTTTTTGTAAGTTAAGAATCAAGTTTAATCTCAATAGCAGTCAACAGGTGGCGGCACCACTTGACTGTTACCGGAAATCATTCAATTATAATAACTAGCAACACTGTATTTTTACTTCTTTTATCGATTCCTTAGTGTGGCAACTTTTATTAAGATTTAAGTTGGCTAACTTGTACACTGTTTCCGTTAGATTATTTATTCTGGTTGGTTTTCGATTATTACTTCTATGTTGGTACACTGGAAACTCAGGCGAGGTGGTGAACGCTCTGCTCTGATTGGTTGAGTAAGTTCCCCAGCATCGCTTGGACATGGCTCTTGGCGGGAACGGGTCTAAAAAATGGCGAAGAAGCGACTAGAGTAGGATTCAGATTTGGTTTTGTTTTCGAACTATACAGACGTTCACGCCAAGAGACTTGTCGGTTTCCAATCTAGTGCATACCTAGGTACCCTAGGATAAGGTTAAGATCTAGTGGCGAATAAATAGCTAACCGTTAATAGTTGTGTAAATCCGATTCGACGTTTAGCTAAGTGTTACTATTAACTATCTTTTAACTATGTGAATGCGAATAAAGCATAAGTGGTTATATTTCTTCTGATTTTTATTTGGAAACGTGATAGGAAGCCCGTCGCTATGCCCGATACCCCAGAAGAAGCCCGATTACCCGCTCCGGTCAACCTTTCTCTTACATCAGAAGCGGGATGTAATCAGCGCCCACTGGATGTGAATAAGGACGTGGACATGTGGAAAATGCTAATGGAGCAGCAAACAAAAAATAAAAAGTGGCTTTATGTCTGATACTGGCGGACTGGGGGCTTTATGTATGCCTGTACGCAGCAAGAATGATGACTTCGCTTATGTCGAGATGGTCTGGGCTGTCTACTGAACAACTTGCTGTAGCGACTATTATGTTACACTTTGCCCAAATTGAACAACGTGCTCATAAATCCGGTGAGGTCAAACCATTTTTTTAATTGTTTTTGCTGTGATGAAACTAGATTTGACATATTTCCGTTAACAATAGTGTCTTTTCCTACAATCTCTTTAAAGGTTATCGTTAAATTCTGTTTACGAAATTGTGGTACATTAGTGTAGTTGTGAAAATCTAAGTACTTCCGCATCAACACTTACAACAGTGTTAAATTTGATAAAATTCATTATTTTGCTTAACAACCTTATGACAATTGATGAAGTACTTTGATACCGTATAGGGGTTGAAAATATTTGCTACGCGTTTTAAATTAATGTTTCAGTGTTTTACATGACGTGCATCTAAAATCAGTACTCCTGACAGCGAACGTCTCGTCCAGTAGGAGTGGACCATTGTAGTTTCAAGACCGTGCAGCATCGGCGGTTCTCAGACGTCGGACTATCAGAGGACAAGTGCTAAAGCTAGCTGCGGACACTACTGGCAACTACTGTATTCGGGACGGAAATAAAAGGACAGGTTTCGTTCCAATTGATTTTTATGCAAAATTTTAGCCCACAAATGTTAATTAGTGTTTCAATTATTATTGATGAGAAGCTTATTGCTGTTTAAAGTTGTAGATTTGGTATTGTTGTCTTTTTCTGAATACAACGACAAGTTTGGCTTAAAAAAATATTTAAGACAAGTTAGTTTACTTGAAGTGTATCTTGATGTAGACGTCATCATGGTCTGTGTGATAAAACTGATACCATACAAATTGCCGTTTACAGAACGAAATCCGGTACTTCGTTGCAGTGGAGATTTCGTGTTTTCGTGGTGAACTTCAGCGATCAGGCTGGCGGCTTGGCAGTGGGTGACGAAATAACAGAAGACCCTCTTCCCTGGTTACCGTATACATCGTGGCAACACCCCATGGCAATAAGTCTATTCGGTGAGCAGTTCACATTTCATTGGAGTTTTTAAGCAGTGATCACGTGCTATAGAATCAATTTTGTTGAAAGTTTATGGGTTTGGAATAATCAATTAATGATAGAGTGAACTTAATCATATTGTCACTGGCATTCTAAATTAACTGTAGAGTTACTACTTTAATCTTGTCATCCGTTATGGTTTAATTGAGACACCTGCTGCTACTGTCATAAACATGCAGAATAGCAAACCCAAGGGCAATGAGAGAGCAGGCGTGCCAAAATATAGTGAAAAGTGCGGAATATAACAAAGAGAGATTTGACAGGGTCGGGGTGTAGGAAAGGGTGGCCGTACCTGGGACTTAGAAAAATTTCGACCAAAAATTTTTTATTTCTTTTTCGTTTCTGATCATATTGTATGCGTCAAATAAAGCATATTATTTCAAATAAACTTTTTTCTACGAGCCACCATTTTGAAGTTATCACAGTATGAAGGGCGCAGGACTTAGACAAAAATTTTATGTATGTGGTGTCATTTTCTACAAAAACTTGTCGTGGCAAATCCGACTCGGGTGGCGGATAGGTTAGAAGACACCGGCGGGAGCTCTGCTCCCGCCGGTGTCTTCGAGGTTATTTTTTTTTATAAAAGAGCGGAAAAATGTTGAGAGCGAAATGTTGAGAGTACTTCAGTCATTTTTCAATTTAGAAAAAAGATTTTCAAGTAAAAGATGCATATTTTTATGTGTTCTATTCGTTCCAATCATTCAAAATAGGTGTTATAATGACACCACTTTGGGTAAAAATTTACTAAGTGCTGAAGATTATAAAACTTTGTGTCGCTATATTTCAGCCATTTTTCAATTTAGACAAAAAAAATTCAAGTAAAAGATGCTTATTTTTATGTAATTTTTAAAGTTCTTATCAAAAAAGTACGAAAAACGCGAAAAAAAAAATTGCAAAATTTTTCTAAGTCCTAAAAATGGGCCACCCTTTGCTACACTCTGACCTTTGACAGCAATAAAGCTAAGATTCAAAGATGTGAAGTAGGAGATTATGTGTTAATAGAGAATGAGGAAAGGAACCAATTAAAACTAGATCCGAAGTTTAAAGGTCCCTTTAAAGTTATTAAAGTTTTAGATGGGGATAGATATTTGTTAAAATCACTCACGTCTAAAAGAACGTACAAATAGCCCCATGATAGAGTGAGGAAAATGCCTGAGCAGCAGGTACCCCCTGAATTAGATGTCGCATGTGATGACGTTGATAGTACCAGTTCATGTGGACCAGATTAATGTAACCTAGAATTTTTTTTTTGTTACTGGAATTCATTGTGTTCATTGAATGATGAGCACGCCCGACGGACTGGGTTTCATGTTTTCAAAGGACCGAAATCATTCTCGATGGACTGAGCGTTACAGTGACCTTGTCAGAAGTCCCGGAGCATGTAAGAGGTGCGCGTTGACTGTTCCTTTTTTCTGCAGTATACTCTTTGCGAGGAGTAGCATTTACGCAGCTGTGATGGTTAACTTCTGACAATGTGTTATCTGTTTGTTAATGATGTTTTTTTTGACGCCATTGGACTGATGCGTCGTTACGTTATGGTAAATACACCGAAGGACCGGTGCGATGTGTGTTTTGGTAACAATGAATTCCAGGTCAAATGCTGAAGGTTTTAAAATGATTATACTTGGTACTAACCAATGTCAGTTGACTGATTCCTTAAACTTTGTTTCGTATCCAAATAGTGTTTATTGTAGTGCCCTACCTACAGTTATTATTATTACTTTTTTTTAATTGTATTCTGACATCATGCAGTTTTTATGTCAGGTTAGCCGAGCGATATACTTTCCCATTTTTTTTTTGGTCTACAGGTAACTCACCCAGGGACGGGTGAATGTCAAGATGGCCGTGTCGAATTGTAATGGCGGCGCCACCAGTTTGTTTTGATTTCTATTTTTTTTTTGTAAGTTAAGAATCAAGTTTAATCTCAATAGCAGTCAACAGGTGGCGGCACCACTTGACTGTTACCGGAAATCATTCAATTATAATAACTAGCAACACTGTATTTTTACTTCTTTTATCGATTCCTTAGTGTGGCAACTTTTATTAAGATTTAAGTTGGCTAACTTGTACACTGTTTCCGTTAGATTATTTATTCTGGTTGGTTTTCGATTATTACTTCTATGTTGGTACACTGGAAACTCAGGCGAGGTGGTGAACGCTCTGCTCTGATTGGTTGAGTAAGTTCCCCAGCATCGCTTGGACATGGCTCTTGGCGGGAACGGGTCTAAAAAATGGCGAAGAAGCGACTAGAGTAGGATTCAGATTTGGTTTTGTTTTCGAACTATACAGACGTTCACGCCAAGAGACTTGTCGGTTTCCAATCTAGTGCATACCTAGGTACCCTAGGATAAGGTTAAGATCTAGTGGCGAATAAATAGCTAACCGTTAATAGTTGTGTAAATCCGATTCGACGTTTAGCTAAGTGTTACTATTAACTATCTTTTAACTATGTGAATGCGAATAAAGCATAAGTGGTTATATTTCTTCTGATTTTTATTTGGAAACGTGATAGGAAGCCCGTCGCTATGCCCGATACCCCAGAAGAAGCCCGATTACCCGCTCCGGTCAACCTTTCTCTTACAAGTATATAACAAATATCTAAAATCAGACTCGGTCCTTCTTCTTCTTTGCCTGATCCCTTTACTTGGGGTCGGACCTCCTCGATCGTATAGGCGCCAGGACGTTCTGTCCTGGGTTGTCTGTATGTTTAGCTGTGCTCATTCCATATCCTTGGTAACGGTTGTCCACCACGTGGCTGATTGTTTTCCTCTCTCCTGGTTCTCTTGTCTGGGATAGCCAATGCTTTCATCGTCTCGCGTTATCACATGCCGGTATCTGTTCATGCGGCACTCGACCATCTTACCCGCAATGGGAGCGACTTTGCTGTACTTTTGTGTATTTAATGTACTTTTGTGTATTTTATGGAGTCTAGTCACTCCCGCTGCCCACCGCAGCATCTTCATCTCGTTTGCGGTCCAACCCTCAGAACCATGTACATCGTGGTGGGTGCCGTTTTCTAGACTTTACCCTTCACTTGTATAGGCATTTGATTGAAGCATATTACTCCTGTGAGCGATCTCAATCATCACACTGTGTTTATTCTATGTGTTACATTCTGCGTGTATGTCTATAGTCTACATCGTCAGTTAGTGTAGGTATAACCGCGATATTTGAATTTATTAACTTTTGGTGATGGCTGACCATCGATATGTATCGTAGTGTTAGATGAAGGCTAATGGTCACTGAAAGCGCGCTTGGGATCCACGGTCTTGCTTCAACTGATGCGTAATCCTATGTTCTCTAGCGCGTGTCTCCATCTCTGAAGGGTACTATTTAACTGGTTCGCGCATTTGTCGATGAACGCAATTTCATCCGTATAAAAAATGCACCAGAGGAGAGGAGACTGGATGTTTTTACTAAGATAGTCTATAGACAGTTAAGGATAAGAATGAGCTCAGTGCGGCTCGTTGATCCACTCCCTTTAACCTCGAACGGATTGCTAAGTCTATCTACGCTTCTCACTTGTGTCTTGGTGCCATTTTATTAAAATCAGACTGGTTAGTTTGAACATCGAAAATCTTAGCGGTAACGCAGCCAGCGCCTCCACCAGAGGCGAATCTCAAAGGAGAATGCGGCGCCTACTTATCCCGTTTAATATCGCCGCAATGACTCGTCGTTTACCCCGCGCGTAACTCAGTGGTTGGGCCGAGTGCTAAGTTCGCGTGAGCTAAACTTTCGCTCCTTTTAACACTTCCTCTGCTATTTACATTTTATTGCGGCACGGGCACCCCGAGTGCTCATTTGTTCAAGTTTGGATTTGTGTCATTTTTGTTTGTTGGGAGGATTTTCCTTAAGCGGTTTGAGCGTTTACACTACAGAATAAGTGGGATATTCTAGTAAAACTTTGGTAATATATACATGTAACTGCGAAACTACTTCAAAAACATCGCACGATTTCGCTATTTATCATAATAATACATTTCTCATGGATTTTTTCCCGAAACATGTAAGTAGTTAAAGGTCGACCCGTAAACCCGGAACGCATTGTGTGAAAATACTGAATGAGATAATACATATTTCGGGAGCTTGTTATTTTACCGAAATATTTTTGACCAAATTTCATTTTGTCATCAACTTTTGTCAACTGTTTTTTTTTTTCAAATACTTATTTGCCTAATTCAGTCAAGTGATCACTTGTCATAATAATATAACAGCAATTATCATTACGACAAGGGTTATTTTGTTTAGGCAAAATATTATTAATGTTTGCTCAAATAAATGTTACACAGGTAGCCCGAATCGGATTCAAATTTTAAATTGAAAATCGAGTAAGTAAATGAAAGCTGGTGGAATAAACTATGACTAAATAAAATAATCTTTAAACATGTATGAGCAAAGCGTTAAGTTTGTTTGCTTTTATTTTCTTTTGGGTGTTGTTTGTTTTGGAATTTAGTTATAATAGAAAGTGGACAAATATACTATGACCAAATAATTTAATATCTAAGCATTTATTTTCATAACGTTCGCTTGCAAAACGTTTACTTGATGTTAAAGATAAATCATAAAATGGCAAATGGCTACTGGATAATACCCTCTCTTAGAACATCTATTTGGGGAGTGAAAATTTAGCAAAAAAACGTTGGTAATACTTTAGTGACCCACATATTTCATTAGCTTCTTAGGGTTAGTGCAATGATTTCAGTATCTAAACCACGACCTTCTGTCACACCAGTCCTCAATCATTGGGCTATAGGAGGACAATGTAACTTGAGATGTTAGTGCCGTTTAAGAAGCCTGAGTCTTAAAGTTAAATGTCGCTATTCACCTCTCTTAGGCATAATAAGAGGGGACTGGTTGAGATATTCGTTGAACCATGCATCGGTTCCGATAGCTCAGCTAGTTGAGAGCGACTAGTCCGGTTTGCCAGAAGTTCACTGGATCAATTCCGATTCGGAATATCGCATTTTCATATATTTCCCTTTCATTTTTATTTAAATATAATAATATACATTAGCCTACTAAGTAAAATGTAAAATACGATTAAATAAGCTCATTTTAATTACGGCACTGCTTAGTACAATTTTTTAAAAGAAATTTAATCTACCCATTATAAACATTTACCTCTTATCAAAAACATTTTTTTAAAATAAATTTCTTAAATAATTTATTTATCCTCTGCCGTCGTCGCCGGCTAACTCCCATCCACTTAACGCTAATTTGTAAAGGCTATATAAATAATCTCATAAATTAATCTTCCATTGAACTGAGTAATATATTTTTATTCGCTGTAGCTGTACCCGACTACCGACCGCAAATGAGGTGTGTGATTACTGCAAGGGAGGGTTAAAACCTCACAAATCCATGAATATAACGATAGCGGCAGGCAATCACAACATCTTAAATTCCAAATTAATCTGTTTTAACATAGTATATAAACCTACAGTAAATGTATACGTATTTGTACATGAAATGTACTTAGTAATGGATGTGACGCCAACAGAAAGTAATGCTAGGGATAAGTTTTATTCATTGGGTCTATCGTCGACATTAATTTCACTCAAGAAAGACATTTGATTGACAACGTAAAAAATAATTATTTATTTTGTAATTAAAATTAATAATGGCCACACACAACCATTTCGTATCTGTATTTTTTTACTTCCCACCGACATTGCAGCTTTCCTTAAGCCTGAAACACTAATACGAATGATGCAGCAAAACATTTCCAAGTGGTCTGTGGAAAATATTTAATCTATTCGCCTGCATAATTATGGCAAATTACAAACTTGTGTTAGAGGTTGAGGGTACTGTTCCCGTACGTACAATCATTAAATACAACTGTATTAGTCAAGAGAAAACCAATGGTTATTTTAATTCAACTAAACTTAATGAAAAAATCGAATTCTAGTTAACCGTTTCGGTAAATAAAACTACTGGAAAAAATATCCAATGGAACTGGAAATATAAATAGTGGGAACACACCCAGGAGCTCAGGTCACGTCGCGAGTGCGCGTGGCGGCAGACACGTGCGCCCTTCGTTTCCTGTTCGTAAATCAATTGTAACCCTATACACAAAAATACGGATACCGGCGATAATTCAATAAATCCTGAGCCTGCTCATCAGTTACGAAGTTACGACGTGAACTAATCAATGGGACGGACGTTGATAAACATAGAACGAATACATATTACTCTAACAAAGTTTTCACTTTTAATTACTCCCATCAACGTACATGATTTGTGTAACGCTTTTGCTCTTTCTGCACACTTTTATTCTAACAAAGTACAAGATTAATTAAAATTCTATGAATATATTTGATGGTTGAAGTACAAGTTCGTCGTCTCAGTGCAATGTTGCAAGTATAATTTATGTGGGAGCATAAACGGTAAAAGTGTCTGTTTAATTCATAATCGAAATTACAGGAAACACAGTTCCGGCGCCCTAAAGCTACAATTTTATTCGCAATTTTGCTACAATGATGTAGTCAAAAGAAGGCGCAGCGCAGAGTTAGCGTTCATAATCTCCAGACATCTCCCCTATTGTTGACACACTATGCCTGTGACCTAGAAACTAACTCGGAGCGTTAATGTTCCCAGTTCTGTTTATTTTTAAACTGCAGGTTGAAAGGTAAAATGTATGTTTGACTATGAAGCCAGACAGGGAGGGATATTTTGTGGGACTGATGAAAAATAGTCAGAGTATCGAGTTATATGTAGCTAGTTTCATTTTGAAATTGCTAAGACAAGAATATTTTCTTTTTTAGATTTAATTTCAGTGAAAATACTTCACTTTAGACATTTATAAAAATAACTATGTAACTATGTAAATTTAAAACTTTAGTGGGGGGACTACAGGATGTTAACGAGGTCATGATCCGGAATGACAAAAAGCGAATAAGATGATCATACTGAACAACCTTTCCCATGGGACCAACCACGAAATCGCAAAAAAAAACCAGGTATTCCATACATTAACTCTCAATTAAATCGCAGTTAACTCACAGTTAACTCTTAATTGGCTCTTTTTTTTTGCGATTTCGTGGTTGGTCCCATGGGAAAGGTTGTTCAGTATGATCATCTTATTCGCTTTTTGTCATTCCGGATCATGACCCCGTTAACATCCTGTATTTGTTTGGTAATTGTCATTATGAAATTTAAACATTGGAATGGTTTGTAACTAGTCTAATTAATAACATGAAGTTAAAACAGGAAGATAACAGTAAAATGCAAATGCATAAAACCATTTGGCAGAGGTATCGAGTCCAAGGCTAGAGTCCCAATAATTGAGAACAAAACTATACTGTTTAGTAAGAACCCTCCAGCCCAAGTATATAGGGGATATATAAATGAAACAAGGCGTTGGTAGAAATACTGTACACGTGCAAGCGTGTTAACTTGGTGCAGTAATTAGCTTTGGAACAAATAAAACTGATTACATTCACTTAGTGCCAGAAAACGAGATTCTCGTATCGCCATCGCGCACGGTACCTATGTTTGATGTTGATGAATGATTTTGAAATATGGATGTAATTAAATTAATGACCATCGACATCCATTAAAAAAAATTAACAACCTCCAGTAATAAAACCCTAGTAATCAATATAGATTAAATAGAACAACTGTCAGTTGTCACATATTTGCAAAACAACTTAATTAAAACCAAATAAACGAACACAAAGCATAGTTACACAAAGTGTTCAGCGGACAAAGCCTTAAAAATATTAGTCAAGAGTGTTGTAGCAATAATATTAAATCTTTGTTCGCAAAGGTCAGTCAAAGTCAATCTCTAAGAAAACACTTTTACGGAACTCGAAATATATGCGTTTTTAGTGCGACAGCGGTGTAAAAGAGAATTTACTGGCTTAATAACATTCAGCCCCAAATCAAACGTACACCACACGACTCTGAAACTTGCCTAGTCGCGAGAACTTTATGCTAACCATACACGGCACGAATTGCTTTGAACAGGAATTAATTTAAACCTTTTGATTCCACGCGTTCCAATTGAAATTAGACTGAACATGATTCAGAGCTCCAAATTAAACTGAACACCGATTTCCACTTGGCACATGTGAAACACTAAACTCGCTTTATTACGATAAATTAACCCTGTGATAGATCTTTAGGCTGCTGTTAGCTTGCAGTCGTGACCTCACTCCACGGCAGCTCGATGACAAGTGACCAGCGCTCCCAGCTCGGCCATCACGAATGCTACCCTCACTTGTATTTATTTGTAGTGCGCATAAAGAAAGAAAGAAAGAAAGAAAGAAGACATTTATTCACTACGCAAAAGACACACAGAGACAAAGGGAGTAAAAATACAATACAATTTACACATAATGTGTGTGTCTTCGCGGCAGTGAATCGGTCGCTGTCTCAGCATTATGCCGAGGTGTCAGGCAGACACCTACAGCGCTGATTTTCAGACAGCACCGTACGTGACCCACGGAACGCAACACAACATACCGCCGATACAAACGTATACACAAAATAAATAAATAATTAATATACTAGTAAAATAAGTAACACAAGCACAATGGGATGAGTGACAATGCGAAAAACGCGAAACGGTTGGGATGTTTAATAAAACAAAATGGATACAAATTAAATAAAGTGCTGGATGGGTTAGGGTTGGGATTTTTGGAGCGTCAACAAATAGCCCTTAAGCTGGCGCCTAAAGGTATACCTGCTAGACGCTCCTTGGATAGGTGGGGGGAGATCATTCCAACACTTGGACGCCGCGAACCTGAAGCTACCTCGAAACGCCGCGGTCCGATGCTTTGGCACCAGAATCATCGCCTTACACCTACGCGCACTCTTAGGCCATACAAGTCTACTCAGCAAATATGCTGGGACCCCAGATTGAACTATGCCAAAGAGAAGAGTGGCGAGGTGAAGCCGTCTGCGTGCAGGCATGTTCAGCAGACCAGCGGCGTTCAAGTAGGGAGTGATATGGGAGCGGGGTGGGAATCGGAAACAGAAACGAATGCATGCGTTTTGCACTCGTTGTATGAGCTTTTTTGTACGACCAGTAATGCAGCCAGCATAGACAACATCACAATAGTTTAATCTTGACAATATCAGCGATTCACAAAGGTTAACACGCAAATCAACACTTAAGTAATCGCGAACATTGTAAAGAACTTTAAGGCGGTAGAAGCAGTTACTAACAACTTTCAGTACGTGGTTCTCAAAGCGCAGCTTGCCGTCCATGAGGAGGCCAAGGTTAGTTGCTTCTACCACCCTCTCTATTGGTTCGCCCATGATAGCAACCTTACTGGTAGTCAAAGTCTCGAGGTTACTGATGGTATTGGGTGATTGGATTTGATGCTCTGACCCAAATACAACATATTTCGACTTGTTCGGATTAAGGACTAGGCAGTTCTTTTCCGACCAAGTGGAAATACGTTCCAGGTCTGCGTTGATGGTACACTATATCTCTCCTTTCTTTACAAAAACAATCATCATCATCATCATATCAGCCGAAAGACGTCCACTGCTGGACATAGGCCGTCAAGCGTGTAGTGATTTTGGTATTTTCTATTATAACGTGTATTTACACCCGGAAATCGTAAATTTGGTGGAGTGGAATTGATGATAAAGACCAGATGACTTATGGAATTCTTCAATTATGTACTTAAAAGTACAAAAGTACGTCACAGACTCTGATAAAATTTCGTTGAAATAACAACTAATGAAGTGGAAAAGGTGATCCTTGTGGAATCGACGGAAGTCCTCAAATATTATCAGGCGGCCGCATACAGCGATTGGGTTTTTTTTCTAATAATCAACGCATTTGCTCTCGGAAATCAGTTCATGTGGTAAATTGGAAAACAAATGTGGAAATGTTCTCGTCGCTTGGCGGAGTGCTAAATTGAAGTCGGTTAAAACTTTGTTTTTAAAGTAGATTGTTCATGATCGACATGGTTTCGGACTCATTTTACCATGACTATATTGTATACAAAATCTTTTGTAGACTATAATATAAGAACAAATGACAGCGTTGTATAAGTATGTAAATGTCAAGGCTATGATTGGCAACCAAGCGTCATGTGGTCCCGACGTCGAACGTAAACATCGACATCAAAATGGTAGACTATTGGGAAACGTAGCTCCGGAAGAGAGAACTCCGAACGGGAATGACTTAGGAATAAATTCCCAAACCGTGTCAAGGATCCGCATCCAAGATTGGTATAAGCTGATTTCTTTTAATCAAAGCCTTTGCGACGCGTGGGCTGGCTATAACATGTCTTCGCTTCATCTACGTTTACTTAATAAAATTGAATAACGTCCGAAAATGGGTGCTATCGGTTCCAGTTTTAGTGACTCTTTTTATTGGAACATTTATTTTGGGAAACATTCGGTTGAGTCGTTGTATCTAATCACGATAGGCGGTAGTATTAAATGTATTAATACGAGAGTAAGCGGCCATATATTAATAACACTATGACGTGATTCGCAGTCAATACCTAAGACTTTTTTTTATTTATTTTCTTTATTGGGGAAAAACAGAAATAGAAATATACAGTTATTTACAAAGGAAAAATAAGTTATAAGTGTTAAGTAGATGGTTGCTATGCTACCTATCTTGTTTTTGTGGTTACTATGTACAATCAACCGTCAATCAGCTGTTTTACCTCAGAATAAATATTACTCCAAGACACTGCGACTCTTTAATTATAGTGTATATTTAAAAGGTCATGGCCCAGAATACCAAATTTTCTGTTGCCAAGTTGACCGGACTAGAAGATTTTTCGTCATGGAAATTCGCAATGAAATTGCTACTAGTTCGCGAAAAATGTTTTACATTTACGTCAACACTTCCGAAGAAAGATGATGCTGCACAGATAGAGAAGGATCAAGAGGCGTTTACAATAATATGTCTACACCTGGACACTCATCTCTATCCGTATGTACAGAATCTTTCTCATGCGAAAGAAGTGTGGGATGCGTTGGCAGCCATTTTCGAAGATAAAGGTATTAATAGACGCATAACTCTGATGAACTCTCTCTTGGATGAGAAGCTGGAGAATCACCGTTCGATGCATGATTATGTAGCTGCTGTCATGAGTCACGCTCAAAAGCTAAGGGAAATTAATCAAAGCTTCGATGACGATTTGGTTGCTGTGGTACTTTTGAGAGGTTTGCCTGATGTTTATCGTCCGTTACGGATGGCACTAGAGCACTCAGGAATGAAACTTACCTCCGAAAATGTTCGGCAAAAGCTTTTACAAGAAGACTGCGCTCAGAGCTCTTCGAATGATTCCTCGTCTGTCAACTCGGCATTAGTAGCAAAGAAACAAGCTCAGCATTCAGTATTAAAGCTCAAGTGCTTTAAATGTGGAAAGAAAGGTCACAAGAAGTCCGACTGCCCGAAGCTGATAAAGGAATTGGATGGTGAAGGTGTATCAACGGTTTCTTCGAAGTCGAAGAAAGTTGCGCTATGCTGTTCGCTGTCAGTGCACAGTTCCTTCAGCCCCTCGACGTTTTATCTGGATAGTGGTGCCTCGACCCACATGAGTTTTCAAAAGCACTGGTTTAGAGACTTTAAGGTTACTGATAAGAATGTTGTGACATGTGCGAATGATGACAAAATGTCAAGCGAAGGTAAAGGTGACATTATGGTAAGTCTGAAAGGAGGTTTGTTACCTATTAAAGATTGTTCCTTTGTACCTGATTTGAGAGTTAATCTTTTGTCAATATCTAAGTTGGTACAGAACGGTTGGAAAGTGATTTTTGATTCTGATGGTTGTAGGATGTTTCACCAATCGATAGGCGAGATTACGAGTAAACTTGTGGTTACTGCTAGCGAAGTCTCAGGTATCTATAAGTTGGATGACTGTTTTCCTGTTGTAGAAGGGGCTTTGGCTACGGTTCAAGCTGAGAACTTGTTGGCGCTTTGGCATCGGCGGCTTGGGCATGTAAATTTGAACGATTTACGCAAGCTACCTAACATCGAGATTGGAAGCAAAAGAGTAATGGAACCATGTGTCGCTTGTATAAAAGGTAAGGCACATAGATTACCTTTTCCAAAGGGTGAAGCAAGACGAGCTATAGACAAACTCGGTTTATTACACGCTGATTTGTGCGGTCCCATGTCGGAACGCTCGTATGGGGGTGCTCATTACATGTTCGTAATTGTAGACGATTTCACAAGGAAATTGTTTGTTTATTTTCTCAAGGAGAAATCTCAAGCCTTGAATTTTTTCAAAGACCTTGTGAGGCATGTGGAAAATGAGACAGGTTTGACAGTTAAATGTCTACGTACAGATAATGGGACAGAGTTTGTTAACAAAGATTTTAACCAATTTCTTTCTAGTAAAGGAATAAGACATCAATTGACAGTTCCCTACACAGCGGAACAGAACGGCGTGGCAGAGAGGTCACTAAGATCCATAACAGAGATGGCACGAACTATGATTTTGGATAAAGGCCTGAATAAAAAGTTTTGGGCGGAAGCTTGCAATACAGCGGCATACGTGAAAAACAGGCTACCTCACAGCGCAAATGATGGGCAGATTCCTGAGGAATTGTGGACAGGGAAAGCACAGAAGTTGGATCACCTGAGAGTATTTGGTTCAACGGCTTATGTACACATTCCAAAAGAGAAAAGGAAGAAATGGGACGCTAAGGCAAGGCAATATATCTTCGTGGGCTATTGCGAAGATACCAAGGGTTATCGTTTTGCAGATCTTGGCAATCCTAGACAAATAATAACAGGGCGAGATGTTATATTTATTGAAGATTCTGATTTGAAGGTATCGGAATCTGGCAGAAATAATATAAAGTCATCTCCTTTACAGGCAGATACAAGTCAGACCGTAGATACGGACGAGAATGCAATTATATGGGAAATAGATCATCCATCTACGTCAGTGACAGAAGATTCTTATGAAGATGCGGTAGAGAGCTCGGCGGATACAGCTGATGCAGAGCCTTGCGCTGAAACTGCTCATACAGCGGATCCAGCGGAACTGAATCAATCTAACACTGAGGATCGTAATGGAGAAGCCAATGCGGCTGATGTGCAAATCATGCGATACCCTCTAAGAAATAGGCTACGTAGCGAACAAAGTGGGCTATATTGCTACAATAATACGTGCGATTTAGAGGAAGAACCACGGTCGTACAAAGAAGTCCTACAAAGACATGACAGCCATGAGTGGCAAGCAGCGATGGAACGGGAGTTGGAATCCATGAGGGAGCACGATGTTTGGAAGGTGGTTGAGAAACCTCCTGGAGCCAAAGTTGTGGGTAACAAGTGGATCTACAAATACAAGTACGATGCTGACGGAAACCTGACGTACAAAGCCAGACTCGTCGCAAAAGGCTTCACGCAGTCGTACGGTGTGGATTACTTTGAGACATTTTCACCCGTTGTGAGAAGATCAACCCTGAGGCTGTTGCTGGCGTTGGCTGCTGAAAACGATTTACAGGTACATCACTTCGACGTAAATACAGCGTTTCTTAACGGGGAGTTGCATGAACAGGTTTATATGCAATTACCGGAAGGTTACGTCGAAGAAGGCCGGAAATCAAAAGTATGTTTATTACAAAAGGCAATATACGGCCTTAAACAAGCAAGTCGTTCATGGAACGAAAAAGTAAATGACGTTTTGTTGTCAATGTCGTATACACGTTCTGACATCGACAGTTGTTTATATTTTAAAGACGATATTTATATATGTCTTTATGTGGATGATTTTATAATATTTTTTCAAAATATTAACGGAAAAATCGAATTGTTGAATGGATTGAGACAATACTTCCATATCAAGGATTTAGGAGAAGCTCGGCAGTGCCTAGGCATGTGTTTAGAACGAGGAACACAAGGTAAGTTATTCTTACATCAGAGGAAGTTTGTGGAGACCATTCTAAATGATCATGGAATGGATCAATGTAAACCAGTGAAAACCCCGCTGGAGCTGGATCTGCATAAAGTTTTGGCAGATGGGGGTGGTGATGAGTTGAATCGCCAAGAACAATTACGATACCAGTCGTTGGTTGGTGCATTGAATTATCTGGCCTGCAACACGAGACCCGACATCTCCACAGCAGTGAGCTTCTTAGCTCAATATAATTCATGTTGCCGGACTATACACATGAAGGCGGCTAAGCGTGTTTTACGTTACATTAAAGGAACGTGGGACTTAGGCCTTACGTTTCGAAAGTCGAAAGGTGAACATAACAATTATTTAATTACAGGTTACGTAGACGCTGACTGGGGAGGCGACATAAAAGACAGAAAGTCGTTTTCTGGATTCATGTTTAAAGTGGGACCGAATATGATATCCTGGGAGTGCAGAAAGCAGAAATGCGTCTCACTTTCTTCTACTGAGAGTGAATACGTTGCTTTATCGGAAGCATCCAAGGAAGCAGTATATCTTCAGAGGTTAGTGAGACAAGTAGTCAAAAGTGAGGGTTCTCAGAGAGTCAAGGTGTTTGTTGACAACCAGAGCGCCATCACATTGGCTAACAATCCTGTTGCCCACAGGCGGACGAAGCACATCGACATTCGATACAATTTCATCCGCCATTGCGTCAATGAAGGGCTAATTCAGTTGGAGTACATCTCAACGGAAGATAACTTGGCCGATGTCTTTACAAAGCCATTGCCCCGCGTTAAGTTTGAAAGATGTGTGTCTGGTTTAGGTTTAGACCGGGGCACTTGATGCTGTGAGTGTGTTCTGATGATGAACGGTTGCTTGAGAGGAAGTGTTAAGTAGATGGTTGCTATGCTACCTATCTTGTTTTTGTGGTTACTATGTACAATCAACCGTCAATCAGCTGTTTTACCTCAGAATAAATATTACTCCAAGACACTGCGACTCTTTAATTATAGTGTATATTTAAAAATAAGGTAGGTGCACGAAGCAAGGCAAGGCCTGGCCTTGCTGCAGGAAGGCCCCGCTCCTAAGATGGCCTTTAAAAACTCGCAGTTGGTTTTCTAAATTACTTAAAATTTCGTGAGCACGTGCGTTTATGGTCACAAACAAACGTGCATTTAAGTTTTTACTCAAGCACACTGCCAATTAAAAAAAAGAAACAGTTTGCTGTGCTGTGTTAAAATATTTCACGTTTTATTATTTTACAACCTTTATATAATTACCATCCCAATTTGAAAAAACCAAAACATGCGAATTAGGTCAGTACTTTTAGTGAAATTAGGTGTTTAATCTTTTTAACATCCAAACTACATCCTGTTATTTATTTGTTAATTATTTTTACTAGAATTAATTGAACTGAAGTAAATGTTCCCCAATAAGGCCCACTGTATGTATCCCTAGTTAACAAAAGGTACTTGAATAAAAATCCGATTTATAAATAACATGTTTTTTATTTTTATTTAAAAAGTAATTGTCGTTTTGTAGCAATTTTTCATTTTCATGGCCTACAGCTATAGTTTCGGGATAAGTATGTGCAATATTTTATTAAATCAATTTATATAAAAAGTGTATATTACGACTAGTAGTTCTGGACCATACGAGTATAGTAATGTTTAAACATAGCTTAAACGATTATTTTAATTAATTTATAACGGGCCGTATTGGGCGACCGGGTGCCTAAGAACAAACAACATCATTTTAAAATATGTTTTTTTTTCTGTGAAAACACAAATAACTTCAGTTTTTTTTTTATATTTTGTTAGTTAAATAAATCATTAGCAGTCCTATGAATGGCTTTTCTGTTTAAACCATACTGTGAACATTTTACAAGGCATTGAAATCAAGGTGGGCCTTATTAGGCGACGGTACCATACTTAAATATTTCGAATCTATTACTTTGAACAAATACCCAAATTCGAATCGAGATGAAACGTCTCGAATGTTTTATGCACAGCGCAAAAGCGACTAAGTCATTAGTATGATGGTTGAATTCATTAATAGTCAGCACAAGCGAATTATAATATTTAATTGATTAAAGTGACTACCTGATTAGTCAATGCAGAGGTCTTTACTGGGTGCCTATATTTAAATGTGTGCTTTCTAACTGGCGCGGGATGCACGGAACAGTACGAATGCAGTACTGCAAGCGCACCGCTCCGCTTCCACGCATGATATTACTAATTACTACTTCACAAATGTAATACTGACAATATGCCAATAAGTGAGGGAATAAGTAAGCTCACGTCCAAGTAAAATGTGCGATCGAGTATACAACTTCTGTGAAAAATATAAAATATTCGACGAAGGCCAAAATGGATTTCGAAAGAACAAATCCACAACTTTAGCCATTTACAAATTTATACAGGTAGCTTTAAACACAATTAATTCCAAAAACTACGCTATCGGTATTTTACTAGACATGACCAAGGCGTACGATAAAGTAAACTACAAAATACTACTTGACAAATTATACCAAATAGGGATACGTGGAGAAGCTCACAAATGGTTCGCGTCCTAACTTAGCAAATAGGGAGCAATACGTAGAAATAGAATATACCGATACCACAGATTAAAGAATACAAGTACAGATACCCAATCCCATAGAGCAAAAGCGTACCGTCCTAATGTAGGCAATTCTGTATACAATTTTAATCTCGTAGCTACACCAGTAGATGCCGTATCCGAGCTACCACGGCTATGACAGCCGTGGTAGCTCGGATACGGCTGTCAGCCTTTAGTAATACATTGAGATATCACCAGATGGCGTTGACTTCCCGGGCAACAAATACAGTATTTTTGATTTTTTCGATATAAAAGTAGTATTTTAGAGACAATATTACACATCACACAAAAATATACATAACCAAATGCTTAGAGCCTGTGGTTCCATAGAACTTTCGCGACCCGTGATGGCGCCATCTAGTGACAGTACCCAATAATACGTAGCAAGCTTGAAAGCTGACTCGTATAGTACGAGTTACATGGATTTAGTATCAATTTTATTGCATTTACTAAACTTATAAAATATACCTTTATTGTATGTGCGAAAGTATGTTTGTGATATAATTAAGGTACGATGAATTTATTAAGGTGTAAAAATCATTCTATCTTCACGATTACTGGTTCAAATGTTTCGCTCGGTACCTGTGTCGCCATCTATGAGTTCTTTTTAGTATCAATTATACGTTGTTCGAGTTGGGAGGCCATGCCGATACCAACAATAGTAGAGTCAGCAACATTAGATCAGATAAGAAAGAAATCAATGCTTCAATTCCACAAGGAAGTGTAATTGGATGTCTCCTGTTCATTATTTATATAAACGACCTGCCAACAATCATGGACATACCATGCACTCTATTTGCAGACGATATATCTCTACTAATAACATGCAAACATAACACGGACATAAGCGAAAAAAATAAACAAATACTAGATGATATCACAAGCTGGATGGACGATCACCAACTAGAACATAACTTCACAAAAACTAAAATAATGGCTTTCCGAAGCTATCAAAAACCACCTTTAGACATCGACTTCTACTATAAAAACACACAAATCGAAACAGTACAAGAATTTCCACTTTTAGGTTTAGTTATAGACACACACTTAAACTGGAAAGCACATGCCAACAAAATTAGGAATAAAATGTCAAGCTTTATCTATGCATTTCGTGAAATAAACAAAACTACTGACCAGCAAACTGCGCTAACTACTTACTATGCGTATGCATACGCATGGTTAAAGTACGGTATAATATTGTGGGGAAACAGTACGGACGCCCCAGATCTGTTCATACTACAAAAAAAACTTGTTCGAATCCTAGTAAATATCAAAAATACGGATACATGTAAGCCACATTTCCGAGAACTCAATTTACTTACATTACCAGGAATGTAAATCTTAGAAATCTGCAAGTTTACAAAAAAATACATGGACACGTTTAAAAACGTGAAGATGTCACATCTAGATCCCACTCAGTCAGGCATAAAAACATGCTAATGCTGCCTTCGTCAAAACTAAAAATGCACTCAAAGAGTACGTATGTTATGTGCATAAAAATCTTCAACAAATTGCCGGATGAAATAAGAAATGAAAAGTTGGACGTAGCTTTCATAAAACGTTTAAAAAAACTGCTGGTCTCAAAATGCTACTATACAGTCGCGGAATACTTCAATGATAAATTCGTATAAGTATATTATTATTTGTTGTATTTTAGACTACCTATTTTGCATTACTCTCGGATTGAGATATTTACATTTTTAAATATTATAGACTATAAAAATTCCTTCCCTCTTATTAAATTTAAGTTCAAGGTTGCAAAAGCTTCTTACATGCATGCATTTATAATAATATAGAATTATAAATTTAGGATAGGTAACTAGGTTTTAAGTACTTTTATAAATTATGCTACGCCCTTACAGGGCTACCATGTATGAACTTATCTTGTTTGTAACACCTTTGTAACCATGGTTTCTGCATTAAATAAATAAATAAATAAATAAAAAAGTACAAATTGAAGCAATTAATAATAATATACACAATACAAAACACTATTTAAAATATGGCCGGCTTTTAATTGATTTACTCTGTATGCAAGTGCCCTTATTTTTAACGGTTATATACTATAGTGAAAATACCCTTACAATAGGCATGATGCCTCATGTTCAAATTGATAACGTAGTGATGCTAAATGGTTAGTAAACCAACAAACTATCATAATAAAGTATAAATTATATCATAAAAAGATATGAACCTTGAAAGTTAAAAAAAAATATGCATTTTTTTTATTGTCCAAAAGTAAATTTAAAGCTGCCAATAGAATCCTTACGCTTTTATAAAAACAAAATTGTATGACAACTATGTACTTAAACGCAGTATTTCGCGACCGAAACAACGTTTTACCGGATTTTCCATACAACGATACAATTACTTAGTACAATTGTGACGTCATACTTGTGTGTCTATATCAGTATGAAGCGTTTTGCGCTGCCGCCAGCGATGTCAATCTTTGTCTCAAATTT
Source organism: Epinotia ramella (assembly GCA_947578815.1). Classification (NCBI taxonomy): domain Eukaryota; kingdom Metazoa; phylum Arthropoda; class Insecta; order Lepidoptera; family Tortricidae; genus Epinotia; species Epinotia ramella. The sequence continues at coordinate 17,540,853 of OX388202.1, read as the reverse complement.
TTGGGTATTTATGTTCTTTAATTGTACTTAGTTTTAAGTTTTAGTTAAACATTTGTTCCTCTCCAAAAACTGGTTCGAATGACATCATAAAAAATCTTAGTCATCATCCCTATTACATGCAATATTTGACAGCTGTCATCCCAGTACAATTTATGTCATCATAATATATGTCATCATTGACGTTTGTTGTACCGGGATGATGGCTATCAAATATCGGCTGTTAAAAAAATCTAATTAGAGCACGCAACTGACGTCGGGTGTCCCGCGTTTGCAACAGATGTAATAGATAAATAAAATTGTGAAGGCAAAGGTATGAAATCGAGTATCAATCACGTTTTAGGCATAGGTAAATAATATTATTACGCATTACATTTCATCCATACATGATATCACTTTCCCACCATAAAACGTACGTTGTACGCAAATAAATCAGCCTCTTTGGGAGCAATGGGAACGTGTCGCTTTTTAGCTTTGACAAATGAACGCTAAGCGCTTTAGAAAATTATTCAGGGACTTCTAGCGGAATGCCGTTTGAAAGGTAAGGACTGCGAATAACGTGCGTGCCAGCCTATATATTTTTTAGAAGCTTGGCGTTCTTTTTGTTACATAATTATTTGTTATATATATATTCGTATCCCAGGCATGAATTTTACTTGGCATCGCTGATAACGGGGGTGCTGATTAGTCAAATATGCTCATGATAATATATATATTTTTGAATAGCCTATCCAATTTCCTATGCTGTGCAATAATGAGATGGTAAATAAAATAGTACAACTCACTTTGAAAAAATACGAAGTGTATCGATGACGCACTCTGTAGACTAATTGGTAGTGACCCTGCCTACGAAGCCGGATGCCCCACGTTCGAATCCCGGTAAAGGGCATTTATTTGTGTGATGAGCATGAATATTTGTTTCTGAGTCATGGAAGTTTTCTATGTACTTAAGTATTTATTTACCTATATAAGTATGTATTTCGTCGTCTAGTATCCATAGTATATATAAGCTTTGCTTAGTTTGGGACTAGGTTGATTTGTGTAAAATTGTCCCCAAATATTTATTTATTATTTTATTATGATCACAGTGAGCTCACTGTTAAAAAAAGTTTAGGGGACATATGTTAAACGCCTACCCAGGACCCGAATAAGCCTCTTGCCCTGCGAACACCAAGGACCAGCCGTCTCGACAGCAACCGGAACAAAGTCGTGCGCTTGTACCTATGAAAAATAAGATATTTTTCACTGTTAAATAAATATTATATAAGATTAGGACGGCGTTGCCGATTCCGATCACTGTTCATTGTGCTCCGGAACCTATTTTAACCCTATTTGTATATTTTTTGAATGTGGAACAATCATCGTGAGGTAATAAAATACAGATTTGCAAACGCGCCCATTACCGTTGCTTTGCGTGTTCCATTTCGATTTCCGAAAATTGTCGTTTGACTAGTGAAATACGGGAGCTCATTATTCACTGACAGTCTCTCGAATAGATTGTGTGCATGAGGCGGATTCGTCTATGAAAATTCATTAAGGAGGATTAACTGCTGCGCTAGGACTGTTATCGCGCGCGCCGGTGACACTTATTACTACGTAAATACGCTCGGTATATGAGTATTGAGGATTGCTATTGTACAAGTAAATTCACGAAAACTGGCGTGAATGGTACCTACAAACGAAACAAATGACTTCAGCGTGAGCACTGTTTCATCATCTCCAGCGTTTATACATTTTGATATAAATACACATTCAAGGATATATATTTCTTTGAATTTGATAATGACAATTTTGTATTTTTTTTATACTAGATATCTTACAGTTCCCGAGGATACCTTGTGTTGATGCAATTTGTGTCAGATTTGTTGACAAAGTCCTATTTAAGGTATCCGCAGATATCAATTTTGATAGGAATCGCAGCAAGACAAAAAAAACTAAATTACTACCATTTTCAGTTTCAATCAGATTCATACACAATTAAGGTCCCACGGGATCTTCAGACAAAGATTTTGACAGTAATCGGAAGTTAAAATGGATGGCGGCTTGGCGGCTCATCTTTATTATTCTTCTAAATTACTAATGGGTTCATATTCGGAGATCATACTCGCGTCACGTTGAAAAATAATGAAGTTGTTCAAAAAACATTTTTTTAATACAGTTCTATCATATTTTGATTTTATTGGCATAATAATTAATGGTACAATTTGTACAATTATTGAGTGGGAAAAGTGAACGTACTAGTTCGCGAAAACCAAATTTCCGCACGCTAAACAGACACGTAAAGTAGCACTTTTTGAGCAACTGTATTAAAAAATATATTTCTCAACCTCAGCTTCAACATAGTATTAAACCTTGATCCAGCAGAACAAAAATAATGGGCATTAAAATTATTCTACAAAAAGCAGATTACTCAGAACAGGATCGCGTTTAATACCCCGATTTGAATAACAAAGCGCAAACGAAGCGTAAGTCACGGGATAACGTAACAATTGAAATCCGGTTCTATTTGACGGTAATCTTGGATTAGGTTTTTTTGCAAGACGGATTTCAGAGCTAATGAGATATGTTGAGGTAGCTTTATCGTGAACCCGTGGGGGACCACTAAATAGTGTTTACTAATCCTTCGCATTCTAATAATTTATCTTTCCTTTTAAAGTCAAAACAAAAATAAGATCCTACTTACATCATAAATGCGAAAGTTTAGATGTTTGTTACTCAATCACGCAAAAACGGTTGAACGGATTGGGATAAACTTTGGCATGGAGACAGTTTATAACCTGGATTAAAAATAAAATCATTTTTATCCCCATAATCATCCTCTAACTAAAGGGATACAATTGGGGATGGCAGTTGATACGGGAGTTCACGCGGATAAAGTCGCGGGCAAATGAGTATTTAATAAATCGAGCGGTGTTCCATAATGTGAAAACTGTTTAACGCCATATTTACATATAATTAGAATTACCTATAGTTATTAGGTAAGTATGCTTAAGGTCTGTGCCCAATAGACCGTATCATACCATGACCGTCACATGCAAGAAAATATTCTTTGTACATGAGGCATTATGAGATGACGCCCACTAGACCGTTCAGGCACCGGCATTTTTTAATATAAAGAATATTTTTTTGCCTGACACGTTCATAGTGTAGTTTTATATCTCTGTAGTATCGTAGTACATAAGATGAATATTTATTCAGAGTTCCCTTCTCACCATCATCAAAATACATTTATGTAGAACAATGCGTTTAACCATTTAAGTAGGTTTGGTAGTAATCATCACACAGCGTCAATGATAATTATTATTATTAAGGAGCCTATGGTGTCCCACTGCTGGGCAAAGGCCTCTCCCCTCCATTTCCAGGCATCCCGATTCCGAGCAGCCTCTGGCCAATCCTTTAATAAGGAGTCTATCTCGTCCCGCCATCGCCGGTAATATGAATGATAATATGGATGATGAAATTATGAATACAAAAAACGTTGACTTAAGTGGATTGACAAAAGTTTAGAACATTACGTGTACTTAATAAATACGTCGCCTTGCCTTTTTTAAGTAGGTGTAACAAAGTGATTATCGCTAAATAGCTGCTCTATTATCTCTTCCACCCAGATAATTGACAACGATGAGAAAATACAAATAAACTTTATTTAAGAGGTGTGGATGGAAACCATTATTGTGTTGCCAAAGGAATCTGAATGCCACCAAAAATTTCACGAAGGCCACAAGGTTATCGTTGTGTTACTGTGGACTGCTTCTTTTTAGGGTATGTACCTCAAAAGTAAAACGGAACCCTTACAGGATGATTCCGTTGTCCGTCTGTCTGTCAAGGACCTTTTCCTCAGGAACGTGATTTGTTATAAAGTTGCAATCTCTTAAAACTGTGTAAGCCAACAAACTTACAAAGATACGGTTGTTTTGACATATAGGTACATATTTTGATACACGCAAAGGAATCAAAACTTAAATATTGTATTTAGTGTTATCCCCGAATCGTAATTTGGCAAGAAATACTATTTTGATTTGATCCAAAACTTAGATTTTAACTAATTAGGCAATATAAAAATAAATCTTAACAGCTTAAGCTCGGTCGTGCTGTATACTGTATAGAGCAAAAACATATAACTAAATTAATATTTTCGTTTTAAAAAGTTATCTTTCTTATCTTCTTTCATGTAAAATGTTAGCAAATGTGAATAGTTTTACTAAATTAAACGTTTCTATGTGATATCCAAAAAGAAATAGTCACTTAGTTAACAAAAAAGGATTTAATTTGTTTAGTCGAGTAAGAATCTATTTGCCAAGAATTAAAAAAAAAGCTGTACATTCGGCACAACTCGGTTAATTTAAGAATACATCGATGCATCATGCATACATCGTGCTGCAAGGTCGCAACGTGTCTTCACCATCATATCAGCCAAAAGACGTCCACTATCGGACATAGGCCTCCCCCAAAGAGTGCCAAAGGGACCGGTCCTGCGCCACCCGCATCCAGCGTGTGTTAATCGGGATATATCCATAAAACACGAGTGTCGTAATGTCTAAAACACGCGTGTTTAATACCTAGGATTATGAGCCCAAAAGCGACGTTAATAAGAGGTACGTTACGAGCAATTGTATTGAAAAGATTCTTACGGCTGCCTTTATATGGATATTCGGAACTTGTAGTTGTGATAAGAAGCCTCAACAACAAAATTTTATTGATTATGGTAGGCTTTGGTCAGCTTAGTTCATAAATAGGTAGTGTAAGTAAGTTTTTGCTAAACTAATTTTAAAATTGTAATCACAACTGCGACGTTATGCATAGGCTTTGGTCAACTTAGTTCATTTAAATAGGTAGTGTAAGTAAGTTTTTGCTAAACTCATTTTAAAATTGTAATCACAACTGCGACGTTATGCATTGATTAGAAAATGATTAGTGCCAGAATACAATCTGGGGGCAGTCTGAAATCTATCATATCGCATTCCAAGTTGTATTTTTTGTGTTTCGTGCGCTCGATCTGACCCGTTAGCTTGGCGTAGGTACGTGTAAAAAAGCGTGCAAAACACATTGAAATCAAATTAAAATGGAAAATTTACGTTTCAGATTGCCTCCTAGGATATCAAAAGCATCGGCGTGTAACTCTGAATTAGATTTTGCGCGGCACGTCCTTCAATAATCCTGTTTGCTAGAGCCGCTTACAACAATATTACACATCGGCTTCGAGGACAATCTCATTCGATGCGAATACTTTTTGAAAATTAACTTCGACAAATGTCTTGTTCGAATAATATTCACTATTAATATACTTACCTACTAGAAAGCAAAAATTACAAAAACGTATTGTTACGCACACTTTGTATTATAGAGACATTTTCGCCGTATAATATCTACGCAGTGCATATACACCACTAAAAATGGAATAAAAAATACCTTTAATTAGATACCATATTGGGATAGCCTAAAGTTTGTTTATATATTTCACGTAAACAGTTTCAAACTATGTATAAATATTTATGACATTTCCTTGCCAAATTATTTCCCCTCCGGGGCTTAACATAATTATGCCTGACATTATCAAATAAATGCGGATAACAAAATGTTGACGTACGAGCCCCATATTTTGTTCAGAGTAATGTATGCGCGCGAATGGCAATTTATTTTACCATTTTTATCCAATCCAACAGGAACATTCCATTTAGTTAAACGACGCTTAACACATTTTGCCACATTTTCCTGTTCCGCGCCGAATTCTATTAAACGATTCTTTGTTTATTTCAGAGTAGTTGCAACTTGGATTTAAAGTTAGTTCTGAAAGACTTTTATATCTCTGTAAGACTGAGTGGATAGCCAAGTCCATTGTAAGTCTGTAACGCTCTGGAAAGTTTTGTGCTATGTGAAGAATAGGGCCAACGAAGAGTTTTATAACAATCGACAATCCTTTTCAAAGTAACTCTGGGTGTGGTCTATGGCGTAGCCGCCGGGTACCATTCCTTAACATTCGTTTTCAAACAACTTTTCTAGAAAAATAACATTTCTAGATGGTTTACAATGTACCTAACGAGAATGCTAAAATTAAAAAAAGATAAATTAATGTCATAGACCTCGATAAGCGGTAAGGCAGGTCTGACATTCGATTGAAGATCGTTCAACGTGTCACTGATAAGTATATTTACGAAATAAACTTTATAGGTACTACCTACTATAAATTGAGAAAACGTAGAAACGACTAAGCATTACGTGCAGTTCTATTTATTGATTACAAGAAAATACATACATATTTTTATTACATTAGTAAAAAACATTTTAAGTGGTGAAAAGAGATCAAATACATTTTGAAGAAGATAAGCCTCGAGCAGCAATAAATGACAGGCAGCTTTGAAATGAAATGATCTCCCTCATTCACATTCAGCGAATAGTAAGATGATAACGACGCGCGTGGATTGAAAGAACATCTTAAACGTAGGTATTCGATTTTTTTGTGAACAACGATGATGGTAGAAACTTTCCGAAATAATGTCTACATACATGCACTAACATACGTATTGAAAAATAAATAGTTAAAGGGGTTTGGGTAAAAATGTTGTCATTTTTTTTAGATGTACTCGTAACAGGGGTTTTTAGATGTACTCGTAACAGGGGTTGATTATGATAGATCTACACAAAACAAACATATTTTGTTATGAAATGTAATACACTAAAATGCATCGTAACCGAGATATTTGCAATATATATTTTCACAGGTCATATTGTAACGTTATAAACTAAACTTCAAACTTAAATATCTCGGCTCCGATACTGTTTAACGCGTTTAATTTTATATATCTATGCATATTAAGCGGTCCTCTAAACGATTATTAAAAAACCGGCCAAGTGCGAGTCGGACTCGCGCACGAAGGGTTCCGTACCATTATATATAATAATAAGTTACAATAGAATTTGTACGAAACTATTACTTCTTGAAGTACATTTTATAAGTTGGTCGACTATTACTCGTAAACGTGTAAAGCCTACTTAGCTGTGATAGTTTTCCTTTTAACTTCGTTATATGTACTACTACCATGAATTTTTTCACATATCCCAAAACAACCATTTAGCTAGCACCCCTGCTGGAGGACACTGGAGTCTAACAAAAATTAGCACTTTAAGGCTTAATATTTCACAAACGGATCGTTTAATCGAAAAATTGTTTTCACAAACCCCCAATATTTTTATTATATTAAAAAGACCTATCCAACGACACCCCACACTATGGGGTAGACGACAATAAAAAAAATCATCCCCACTTTACATGTAGGGGAGGTACCCTAAAAAAAATGTTTTTCAAGATTTTATTTTACCACTTTGTCGGCATGACTAATATGTATATTCATGCCAAGTTACAGCTTTCTAGTACCAAGAGCCTCTGAGCTAAGCTGCGGACGGACGGACGGACGGACGGACGGACGGACGGACATAGCGAAACTATAAGGGTTCCGTTTTTGCCATTCTGGCTCCGGAACCCTAAAAACATCCTTGGCCGCTGCAAAAAAAAACATCATTTTTTCTCATACAAGGTTACCCAATGCCCTTTGTTACTATTACTTGTCTACACTGCAATCTAAAAACGCCACTAACTCGCACGAAATCGCAAATGGATACTATAATTTGCCCAGCCTCAAAACAACCCTCATGTAGGTAATGAGAACTATACAATACAATAACTCTTTAATTGCACACCTCAAAACACGATTCAAATAGACATGAAAACTTAAATACTTATAGAGATTAACAACAAGCGGTCTTATTGAGAACATGAGTGAAATGAGGTAAGAAATGGTAGAATGGATAATAAAATGTATACGGTTAATATTTTTTATAATCTCAAAACGTAAGGAAAGAAAATTAGTTCACATAACAATAAAAAAATTACAAGGAATCAAAAGAGCCAATATGTAAATAATAAACGTACCTAAGTACAAGTTAAAGCTCGTGTGTCGTGTGTCAGTGAACCAATTTGCACCACCCAATTAAAATGTACTCGTTTATCATACAAATATTCACATAATCCTTTAAGGCGGTGCACTGGAAATTATCGCGTGCTTTGAAACGCCGTTCTGACTAGATTAAGAAACAATAAGGTCTGATTTTCAGATATATGACTCTTGACTACACTCAGAGGCAATGAAAACGGGTCACTTCCCATGGATTACTTTACAAAGTGACCCGTTTTCATTGCCTCTGAGTGTAATTCCCAATGTTAACTATGAAGGTACGCTACCTCAGTGGCAATGAAAACGGGTCACTTTGTAAAGTAATCCATGGGAAGTGACCCGTTTTCATTGCCTCTGAGTGTATATATGATTGTTTATCTGATTTTATCGATACATGATTGCTTAAAACATACGCTGAGTTGTGACCATTTCGTGGCAAATGTGTATGTGCGTACGTGACTCCACAGTTTGTATTTTTGCCACGAATAAATGTTTTCTTTCTTTCTTTCTTTCTAAAATTTCCTCGATAGAAATAAAATCTAAAGTTGGGTCTGTATAGACCTATTTTTACTCAGCCTACTCAAACGATACATTATTTTACGACACAATCTTCACTATCGAATACTCCCGTGAGAATCAGACATAGTATATAATGACTCACGTATTTTTCTTTCTTTTTTTTAAATAATAAATATATTTTTTTGTATCGAGAAACGCTCGACATGTTTCGAACCGATTCGCCGATCTTATATCGAAAACTCCCGTGAGAATCAGACATAGTATATAATGACTCACGTATTTTTCTTTCTTTTTTTTTAATAAATAAATATATTTTTTTGTATCGAGAAACGCTCGACATGTTTCGAACCGATTCGCGGTTCCTTGCAGCACACACGTTGTCGGCGCGTTTAGTACGTTTAACTCATTGACTTAATATTACTACGTATACTGGCAACCCAAAACATTTTTCCAGACGTCTTCCAATCAGGCCGCCATCTTGTAAAATCAAAGAGTATGTAAATGTGCAGTAGATTCGATAATTTTCTGAGTTCGGATTCAGATGTAGCCATAGAGCGTGATTTATTATACTAGTATAAAAAACTACTTGTTTATTGATTTTTTTACACGTTCGCAACCATGAACCCGCCTGGTAGGCACTCGTAATGTTTGCTCAGATGCCGGCTCAGCCCGCCAGGCGGGCGTAGCTATAAACCTACACGCCTAGCGAGTTCTGTCGGTTTCTGGTATGTTGTTCCATTTTTATTCCGGTTGCGAAAGTGTTAATCACCGACATTTGGTTTATGTATTTTTTTTTAAACTCAAAGTTATCGAGGATACACTGTGTTGATGCAATTTTTGGCAGATTTGATGACAAAGTCCTAATTAAGGTCCATGCGGATCCTCAGATATAGATTTTGAAAGCAATCGGAAATTAAAATGGATGGCGGCTTGGCGGCTAATGTTAATACATTAAATTGCTAATGGGTTCATATTCGGAAACCATACTCGCGTGGCGTACATTATTTATATAAGAGAATTGACCTAGGGATTAAATGAGTAGAACTTAAGATCTAAATAGCAACTAAACGTTGTCAATTAGTCATAAAAACTATTAAATAAAAAAAACATTTTAGCGCAAAAATTAAGATCTTTAAAGCTTCAAATAGTCAGTCTATTAAGTTTAATCTTCCAGTAATAAGGCAAACTAGTCTTGGGAAATTATCAATTCTACATTTTTAACCTTTGAAATAATGGCCGCCATTGGCGCGTATCTATCTAATAAATTACAGAAAAAAATATGTTATTTAAAAAATCCGTGAATTTGCCGATGAAAAGTGATTCCCGTACTTTTACTATTGTTGTGTTTGTTGTTGGTGCAATAGCGCAATGCACAAGAAGGCCTTTTTTAGAGTTTTAAATCCAACTACACTCGATTTAACCGCCATCAGTGCCCACCACAGACTAAACCAAGATAGTCTCATGAGACTTTGTGACATGCGCAAACTTATGCTAGGTGACGTCTGCTCTAATAATATAACTCAATGGTTTAAATATAAAGGAGTTAGTTTTGTTTAGGATCACTCGTGCAGCAAACGAAATTATTGAAGTAGAGCTGATTATAACATCCTGAATGATCACCTGGCCTGTAATATTATTCGTAATAAACGCGTATATTGATTGAGATTTACTTCATTTTGTAAGGTATATTCTTATTCTCTATAAATATATAAAAGAAGAATCTGACTGACTAATATATCGACGCACAGCCCAAAACTCTGGTTATACAGATTACAAATTTGGCACGTAGGTTCCTTATAAGGTCTAGAGGTGCACATAGAAAATATTTTTCAATATTCATCCCTTATGGGGTTGAAATGGGGGTCCAAAGATTGTATAAGGGAAATTTTTTTTTGAGCTACAGACTTAACACTTAGTGCAAAGATTACTTATTAGAATAAAAATAAAGTGCTTTCAGCGTTTTTGAAAAATTCACCCCTAAGGAGGTTAAACAGGGATGCAAAGTTTGTATGGAGAGCAAGAAAATGTTAAAAGTATGAGATTTGTAAGTTCGGTGTTAGACTGTTTATTTAAATACTACAACAACAGTTTCCGCGGTTTTAAAAAATCATCTCCTAAGACCGTTCAAAGTTTGTATCGAGAGCAAGACATTTTTAAAGTAAGACATTTTTAACTTCAGTTTTATACTGTTTAAAATTTAGAAAATAAATCAGCGTTTTTTAAAATTCATCCCCTAAGGTTCAAATGGGGTTCAAAGCTTATACGGAAAGCAACATATTTTTAAAGTAAGATATTTGTTACTTCGGTCTAAGACTGTTTAAAAACAAGCAAACAAATTTTACCGTTTTTCGAGTGAGAGATAATATATGCAACTTCGTTCATAGACGGTTTGATAAAAGACTAGAAAACTAATTTCAGCGTTTTTTAAAATTCACCCTTTAAGGAGGTTAAAAGGGGATTCAAAATTTGTAAGGAGAGCAAGTTTCGGTTTTAGACTTTAGACTGTTTATTAAAATACTACAATACTGATTGCAGCTTATTTTTTAATTCATCATCTAAGGATGGCGAACAACAATTTTTTGAAGTAAGGGAATTCATTTGTCATTCGTATATTATTATGTAAGCCATTAATTAGTCAAAATACATAATTCAACATCTAGCAGAATAGTAGATAGGTTAAGTCAGAGCTGCGATCCTTACAGAACCGAACAGCTACCAGTAATGTAGGTTAAGTTAGGTTAGAATTGCGATGCTCACAGAGCCGAAAAGAAGGTAACGTTAGATTTAAACCGCGGATCATTTTGTTAAGGTAAGATCATTATTTTGGCTAATCAAAATAATTTATTCTCTAACACCGTTAAATGGGAATTGGGGATGAAGTTGAAAAGTTCTTCGTCTTTTGGCAGCCTCGAGTAACGTAAGTAAAACTACTGAACGGATTTAGGCAAAAAACTACACTACATAATACTACATGAAAGAAAAAAGAGTTTTGTTAATGATCTCAAAATATTTATATAATGTAAAAACGGACATTTCACTTTAGATTTAGCAATTTAAACCTTTTACTTTGAAATCCAGAACGGAATTAGATGAACATAATTTGAGACCCTTAGAAGAATATCGGATAGTTTTATCACGGAAATCATCCGTTAAGATGGTAGAATTTTGTTTGGGACAGTGATAATGAAACTTGCGACTAAAAAAAATCAATAATATTTTTCAAGTTCGACGCGGACGAGCTCGCGGGCATAGTATATTATATGAGTCAATGTAAAGAATGCAATATTCGTGTGATTAATAGATTCGAAACTTGGAAAGGATGTATTTATATATAATAATCACAATACAATCATTTCCATGGTTCAATTCCGAGAAAAAGTATTTCAATGAGTCTTAATATGCATATTATTTATCATTTAAAACCTCAGACCAAATAAAAAATACGGGTCCATATCGGGTTGCTAATATTTAAAGCCATAGTTTTGATTGGCATAACCACTTGTGTCATAATCATCATTACGCATAACCGACAAAAGTCATAAATTAGTACGCATATATTTTTTAACCATAATGTTTATGAGCATGATTATTTATTAAGCAATTATCGTAAATTTATTGCGCATAAAAGCTTTAAGCATAAATATCAATCGCCATAGTAGGTTTGCGCATAACTTTTTCAAGTCATAGGTATAAGAAAATTGGTAAAAGTTAAGGTAAAAGTAAATTATCTCTTTGTAACCTAAACCTAACATAACGGCATAACCTAACCGCCAGCGAGTCAAAGTCACCCCGCTTCGCGTGCCTATTTCAGCTCTAAGGGACTCAAGATAACCATAACCTAACCTACCAAAAATACAATTGTTAAGATTGTTTATTTTTTTACTACGCGCAGGGCTTGCCGCCCGCCCCCCCTTTTCAAGCTGCCCTAACCCAATTAAACGCTGGTCAACAAGCTTGTTTTTTTTACGAATCAATCATCTCAATACAGTCTATTGTCAAAAAAGAATTATGATCATCAATATAAGGACTAAAACTTTTATGATATTCAATATTATGGTTGAAAAAAAAATACATACTACAATTATGCGCAGAATCATTAATGACAAAAGACTTTTATGAGCAACAATTTTATGCGTAAGGTTGTATGACAATCGAAATTATGACAATAGTCATTATGCGACTAGATGGACACCCAAAAAATACAGAACGAGCATTACGAACAGTCCAGTGAAGCCGAACAAAACCAAACCTGAGACACACGCTCATGCACACATATACAGACAAAGCCAAGCCTAAGAACTCTTCAGTGCGTGTCGCGACGCCGTCATGTTGACAAGTTTTCCATGACAACCAAGAAAATAATCAATGGTCTCCTGCATTGTGAAATGTTGTAAAAACAACACTAATTCAAAGAATAAATCGGACGGAATAATGTTGCAGTTGTAAGTACTGGAATAATACCTTAAAACACTTTTAGAAAACACAAGTTAATGCTTGGATTGGAACACAAAACCTCAACAGTTAATTGAATTGACGTCTGTAATATAAACCACGAGTGTTACCAGAGTATGATTTTTACTTACCCCAAACGGACAAATACTGTAATTGGAAGACCGTATATAAGATTTTTATATGAGGTAGTAGTAAAATCAGGTGGGCTAGCAAATCGGTTTTGTTACATTCAATAATGTGCATCTACTTATCTCTATACTGCAGAGCGAGATTTAAAGTGCAAATATTTATCATATTGTACGATATCTTATGATTGAGATACTTGTTCGAGAACAAGTTGTGTTATTGAAGTGGACTAAACCTGAAATACGAAACGAAACTGTTTGGGAATAGTATTCTGTGCAAGCCTATAAAAGTATTCAACTGGTTACCAGAGGACATAGAGATAACTGACTTACTTGAATTCAAATCTAAATTGCTGAAGTGGTGTATAGACAAACAATACTTTAAAATTACCGAACACTTTGAATCAAAATAGACGTAGATTTAAATGCATGCATACATGCAGTAGTTCTGATATTCACACATTTTGTTATCTCCAATTTGACATTTGATTTTGGCATTGTATTCTGTTTCTTAACTCTCCTCTTAAACATAAGTAATTGACGCACATCTTGTATCTTGTATTTTTTTAATTGATTGCTCTAGTATGCTTATTTCTTTCATAAATTCTTATATTATTATAATGACTTTGCATGCCACTAGGTGGCTGAAAGTATATAGATCCCAATTTATTACTGCTAATACCATCATGTACTTACCTGCAAATAAATGTATTTTATTTCATCAGAACTTTTCGAAACATTTATCCGCAGCGACCAGACAGCGCTAATGTTTTCGATACTTATTTTTAAACATCAAACATATTATTATCCGTCAGTTCGGCAAATAAATATTGTTAGAAAAGCATGTTTGACTTTTAAAATTCACAAAAACATGACTTATCATTTCATAAACTGACGACAGACATCTGAGCGTGGCGGACGGCACGAGCGGTACGAAGTTATAAGATAGAGCGAGATAGGGACCAATTTGCAGGACGCCGTGCTTCCGGCTTTCCACACGGGCCGAAATCACGCGTCGGAGTGCATGGCACTCTGCTACGGGGATGCGCCTTATATCCTCCATTACTGCTTAACAATCTCAAACTAAATTAGAATTTAATATTACAGATACCATTATAGAGAGACCTTAAGCAAATAATCCACACTATAGGGATGCTTTATTTCTACTGGCAACACTCTTACGCACACATCTTTAAAAAAGTTGCTTCACTTTGTAGAATGGTAACGCGGCCTCTGCCTTATTCTTTGCTCCGAGTTTAAAACATGATATTTTTTATTGTGTGTGGAGTAAGTTATAATGAAGTCAGACCGAATTATAAACATGTTTGCTGAATGCGAAATGTACTTTTTTCAGATGCCTAGTACTAAATGAGCTGCTAGAAAATATTATTCATCGCATTTGGCAGAAGAGCGAATGTTTTAAATAGTTATGAAAGCACTTTTGTAGCCTTATCCGGGGTAAGTATGAATCATGAATAAGGCGTTTAGTATGTTTAGGTCCATCCGAGCGTTTTTATAAGCTAAGTCGAGTCAACATTCAGCCATTAACAAAAATTCAAATGTTGACTGTAATTAAAACAACTAGCCCTCCATTTTAACGAGAAAAAATTCAAATGAAAATCTCTGCTGCTAGTATTGAAGTTACGATTTTTTTTTTCAATTAACTAACAACCAGCGGTTCTTAAAAAGAAATATGTTATTATTAATAAATTATTTAAATATGATTGAAAACTCCTCTCGCATTAGTATTTATCATCCTCAGTGTGTAAAATTGAACTTTTTATACATGTTTCAACTACTTAATTGTGATTTTATCACATTTTGTAATATTAAAAAATTAAAAAATATACTAAATGTAAATATTTTCAAAATTGCTTTCTTGGGGTTGGATTGGAGGTATATTTTACAAATAATGATTCAACCGTATCATATCTGGAGGAGCCCAAACTTGGTATGTTTTGAAAATGATGTTTATTTTTATTTAAAACAAGTGACTGAAATATAATGATATGATATATTTTTAGAATCGGCTTAGCAAGCCCTTTCATTAGATACTACACACGATAGGTAACAAAAAAAAACCCCATACTAAAAAAAAGATGACGTCACAACTCCTCTCCTTATTTGTTTTTTTTCGGGCTACGGGTCAAATTGATTCGTATGGCCTAAAGATCAATCGTTCAAATTTTCATGCTTTTAACACCATATGCAGCTGTTTTTGGCGTACCGCTAGAACTACTAAAAAACTTTTGATTGAATGTATCGTTTGATCGAATATTTCATTTAACCAGATGCATGTTTTCGTTAAACAGAGAACTTTAGGCAATGGCTATGAACTAGAATAATCCCAAAGAATAAGTGTCGAACGTCACGTGTGGCACGGGAAATATATTGTAAAGATATGAGGATGTGCACAACCTTAATGGACCGACATTGAGGCCGTGTTTAATAAAAATTAATAAAAAAACGTAAAGTTTACTATTTCACGACAATCAATTAATCGCTAAATTAACCTAATGACGAAGAAATGTATGACTTGAAAGGGTTTTAGTTAACTGTAGGTGTCCCGTTTATATGTTCTCCCTAGTGACAGTTATTCAATTAGATGTTCCCTGAACTTATAGTTTTGATGACTCTTTTTATTACCTACAAAAGACGGATGCCAAATATATTTACCTATATACAACCAATAATATACCGAGAATCGAGATATGTACATAATTGTTTTCATTAGGTGGCTTTGAGAATTTACTAATTTAATTACCAACCTATTTTAGATTTCAGCAGTAGCAGTACGAGTATGTAGTATGCCTAACTTCCAAATTTAATACTCTAATTATATATTCCAATACTCGTAATGTGATGCGTCAAAGTTTGGTTAAGCGAGTCCTTTGTCTTGCCGAAAATTAATATCTGTATTTATTAAATGAAAAGGAGAGTGGCTGAGTTTTGATTTTAATTGCTTATTCAAAACTTCCTGTGTTTTACGTTGACACTTCAGTCTAAATAGAAATCGCGATAATGGTGGAATTCAATCAAAGTTGGGTTTAGCGGGTAATGTTTTCGACACTTCGCGGTCGTGGCTGTTATCTACAACTTTTGAAAGGACAATAACACTATTAAATCGAAGCTGAACGGCGAATACAGACGCTCCGGGTAGTCGCTAACAATCCTATTTGTTTGAAACAGAACTATAATCTATGTCAATGAAGTAAGCTACTTTCAGAAAGTAGAGCCGAGCGTATTATGAGCAGATTCTATTTTCTTCCTTTCGACACTTTGACAATCATATTTTTTTTAATATCTTAATTCTTATGAACCAACTAGTTTTGCATTGCACACGCGATTGTTGAAATAGTTTTCGTCTAAAATCCTAAGTAAAAAAGTTCGATTTTCTAAGAACATTTTTTTTTTTCGATAAGTTATGTTAGGTTTGGACGCTTAATATTAGGGTTCCAAACGGCCAAAGGGTAAAAACGGGACCCTATTACTAAGACTTCGCTGTCCGTCCGTCTGTCTGTCACCAGCCTGTATCTCAAGAACCGCGATAGGTCGACAGTTGAAATTTTCACAGGTTATGTATTTCTGTTGCCGCTATAACAACAAATACTAAAAACAAAATAAAATAAATATTTAAGGGGGGCTCCCATACAACAAACGAGCTTTTTTTTTCGTATGTCTGTCACTAGGCTGTATCTCAAGAAACGCGATAGCTAGACAGTTGAAATTTTCACAAATTATGTATAGTATTGCCTGTATAACAACAAATACTAAAAGAAAAAAAAAATATTTAAGATGGGCTCCCATACAACTAACGCGATTTTTTTTTGCTGTTTTTATAGATAATGGTACGGAAGTGCAATCGTGCATCGTGCGCGAGTCCGACTCGCACTTGGCCGGTTTTTTTTTATAACACGCGTCGTTAATTTCATCCATCACCGTGAAACTGTCTATAAAGAAATTGTTTGATCTATGGTTTCATCGTTGACATAATCTACGATTGGTTTCTGGCATTACATAGAAATTAATTATTTGATACTATCTCCAATTAACGATTTATTTAATCGTATGGCATACATTATATTGGCCTTTAAAGTTTGTCAATATTTAGTACCACCCAGACGACACGTGCAGGGTTGTGGTAGGTATAGCTCCTGCGGACGCGAGTAACAGTTGGCCCCCTTTGTCAAGTGAGTGGGCAACTCGACTGTTAGAAGTTCTTAAGCCGCCCGAAGGCCTCTAACTCGGCTTAACGACTACCTGTCATAGACAGCAGCCGGGATCAGCTGCTTAGGGTGCGTTCCAAAGCACGAAAGCGCTAATTTATATTAACCACTCAAACATCAGGCGGTCACCCATCCATAGACTGACCGCTGCCATGCCATCTTTGCTTAGCCTGCGTTATCGTCTCCGACTCGCAGGCGCCGCTAGGCTATAAGCGCTTCAATTAACGATAATCATTTCCAACAACAACTCAAAAACTTAATAAATAAATGACTTGTTACAAATAATAACAGACAAGATAACTATAAAAACCTACTCGGTGCAGAATACTTAAATAACCTCCGATAATTATCCGAAGTAAAATAACAAGTAAGCCGCTCGCTGTGGCGAAGTTCGGAGCGCAGGAATTGGAAACTCCGCGCTTTCCCTCACAAAGCGTTCCAAACATACCCCCCACATAACGCTTATCGTAGGCGACTCTTTCTTGTTTACGCGGATTGAAAACTTACTTGTGGATTTATTTTCGATCACAAAAAGAGGCTTTTGTAGTTTTAAATAGACCGGTATTTTTGTAGAAGTGCTTCCCTTATTTCGAGAAACGATTTACTATCACTGCAGCAGTTTCGTCTGATGAAAAAGTGGTGATAAATCTCAACTACTAGGTTCTATATTTTTGTATAGATTATAGACAACTTTAATTTTTTTCGGATAGGGTAATAGGGTCTTAGTGGGGACGCGCTCTTGACCCAAGTCAGAAAAGAGATCCCGAATATTTATCATTTTACGGGGCAATGCTAAAGTACTATACTCTGTTTTTTTTAGCATTAAAGAGACCTTTGCAGGACGAGATATAAGGTTTTTTATCGGGCACATTCTGCGGTTCGAACAGTGAATACGAGTTAATAAATATCACGTATTTATCATCATGTTTTATTAATACATACATTACTCAGTGTTGTGAACAGATAAGAAACATAATATTAGTTAATTTATATTCTAAGATGAAAAAATACGAATTTTAATAAATTGCGTTTGCAATTTTTCATGGAAAGGTTGTACATTAAAAAACCTAAAGAGGAGGAGAGTTCTCACACAATGGTCTATTTTTAAACGTCACTGTCACTATCTGTCAACTATCACTCATGTGGGTTTTTCATTCGAGTTCATATTGTTGTCGGTTGAGTCGGTTGTGATTTCTATTTATTTTATTTCTATTGCCGCCATCTTGCTTATAAACACTTATAACTTACAGTTTTGCCAACAAATTAGTAATAAATGTGAAAACTATGCGTTCCGCTATCGGTAAGTATCAAATGATATGTACTCGTATGTACATAAGTTCCGAGAAATTCAGTGGTATCGGTCGAAATCGAAGAAAGAAGGTTTACGACCACTGCTTCTTTGTTTACCCGTTTGACAGATAATTCTAATCTTAAAAATATATAGTACTAGCTTCTGCCCGCGACTCCGTCCGCGTGGAAATCGTTTATATCGCAGCTGCATACAAACTTCAACCCCCCATTTCATCCCCTTAGGGGGTGATTTCCAGGATGAAAACTATCCTATGTCCTTCCCCGGGATTCAAACTATCTCCATACCAAATTTCATCGCAATCGATTCAGCGGTTTAAGCGTGAAGAGGTAACAGACAGACAGACAGACACACTTTCGCATTTATAATATTAGTATGGATATTAGTATGGATAGCTCCAAACTACTTTATAAATCTGACACCCTAAACTCTGCATCTGGCTGCCAACAGGGAGATCCGCTTGGACCGGCTCTTTTTAGTTTAGCCATACATCCCGCTATATAAAAACTAAATTCAAAATTTAACGTGTGGTAAGTATTTAGACGACGGCGTACTAGGAGGTGAAGCTAATGTTGTTTTGGAAGATTTCAAGATGTTTATGTCTGAATTTTCTGCAATCGGTTTGGAGCTAAATTCCTCCAAATGTGAAATTTACGTCCCAGATTCTTGCCCTGAAACTTAAACACCCTGTAGCTCCCAAACTATTGATCGTAGAGTAAAAATAATTCGAACCAATTTAGTAGGAAATTGTAGTAAAAACTTTTGTCTAAAGTAATTATAACGCTTTTCGTACAGATATTCGAGATATGTACGAAAATCTGAAAAAAGGTACCTTCAATCCCCCCCTACACCCTCGGCACAGCCCCCACCTTCGAGGACTTTTAGTATGTTTATCTGGGCACCATAACGTATAATTGTACCAATTTACAAAACTACAAGAATTATTTCCCCTGATTGCCCATATTCGGCTTAATTTTCTTAGACTAGGAAGAATCGCGACCTACACCTGGAAAAAATAATAAGATGGAAACATCAATAGAGAAAACATTACAAAAATATGTATTATGATGTTGTACAATCGTAGTCACCTCAGTTGTGCAAACCCTCATTGAAACATTCAATTTCCGTAATTTTAAATGATTTTAGCTTAACCGTGAGTTTTTAACGAACATCGATACGTAAACTGTCCGCGGGTAATTGGCAGGTAACCGACGAGCCTTCTGAAAACTTCCCGAAACGAGTTGGAGTTCTCGCGAGCGTTGAATAGGTAACCTAACTAAACCTAACCTAACCTAACCTGTCTATACCTATGCGCCAAAACATACAGCAGCACACAGAAAATAAAACATAATTGATTCGAGGTAAATATTATTGAACCAAGAAATTGATTCGGACGATGTTAACTATCTTTTTTTTTGTTTCTTGAAGCGAAATTATCTTGAGCCAAGAATGATTCCCTTGGTTCAAGAGAATCTTCTTAATTCAAGATGATAGCTGTTTCATTCAAGATATATATCCCGAAATTGATTTCGTGATTGTTGTCATAGCAAACTAAATCATTCGAAAAGTGTCACATTCACAACAAAATTGTACATTAATATAAAAATTATGAAATATATGACTTCACTAAATATTGTAAAATGGCTTTTAAAATTACGTGATTCAATCAAACAATTGAAAATCATAACACAGCAGTGACTGGTAAATTGCAACATAAAAAATCTATCTTAACACTCTCAATTACGTCAAGTTCATACTACATCTGTATTTTTAACGATGTTTAATTTTTTTGAAAAACTTGCTCCTAAATGTGTAAATTCTAGTTTGGAGGTTTATTGATTAAAACTAAAATCTAAACCACAGCGTAAATTAGGAAACTACTGTCTTACAGAAATTAAGGTTAATCAACCTAAATTCATCGGAAATGAAGTAAAACACGCTGTATATGTATAAACAACACTGTTGACAAATTGTTAACAGTAAGCATGCTAACTCTCCAAATTAAACTAAACTACACAAAACAGAAACGCAAGCCTGCATCGCTAACGTGGTTAATTACCACGGAATAGCTGTTATCCAACATCCAGTCTTCACAGTTAAACGCGCGGAGCCAAGGCGTTCCGAACAAGATTCTAATCAAGAACAATCAACAGAAGTAAAGACATCTACGGGGGTTAGTCTGGTGCATACCTTAGATAAATATTTAAGTTAGGTAACTGCTTGAATTGCATAATCATACTTGATGATGTTTTGAACGTTACATTATTGTATATTACAGCGAAATATATTGTATATTACAGCATATTCATCATCATTGTGTAACGTTTCATACTTAATTTATGCCATACCTATATCTAAATGTAACTTTATCTAAGGGAAAATGACAGTAGGGTTGTCTTGGTGTTAAATTATTCGTATTTTGCAGAATACTTACCGTACGAACTAGCAGTTTTACCCAGTATAATATACCAAAATAGGTACAGTACGTGTTTTAAATAAGTATATTTATCACGCAAGCACAAAAGGCTATTGTGTGCGCATATTCAGGTGACGTCAATTAACATGAATGACTGGCAAGCGAAACAGGTTTTATGAAACAATATAAAATCAAGGCAATACCATTACGTTTTTCTTATGAGCTGGTGCGAGAAGAAAGTGTACTTATGTTACAAGCATTTAGTGGTATTTTTTCCTTTTCAAATCCGTTTTACCTCGAGTTAAAAAAACACTTTTGTTTTTATACCGAATATTTTATTGTGACTGAAGTTTGTTACATTTCTTAAAACTATAAGTGAAGATAAATTTAAATATTTAATAATATTTACGGCAAATCTTGATCCCTATGACAGCTGTCATTCCCGAACAATTTATAACCTTAAAACATAAAATTGTAGTCAGTTGGATGACAGCTGTTAAAGGGAGATTAGCCGCAATACATATAGTGCACCGAATATTTGTTTCTAATGGTTATTGCTGTGTAAAAGTTGATATTGCCTAGGTATACCTAAAAACATGACAATATTAAACTATAAGTACCTATATTTATGTTTATATGTAGGTACTTGAATATATTCGGCTGATATGATGATGATGACTTGAATATGATCTCTTGTACCTTAATTTATACTTAAACATTTCCATTTATGACATGAGTATTTGTGGGGGTTTGCACCTGATAATCGATAATGATCAACGAACACTATCGTTATTAAAAGCAAGCTCGCAAGTATGATGAAGTGATGATAAACACAATGTCGCGTGCGTCGCGCGTCGGGATTCTAATAGACTCTCGTTTATACATTCTTACCAACACACGATTGGTTATGTTATGTTACGAGTAAGTACATTATCACTCGCTATATTACATCGCAATACGTTTCACAAGCGTGATGCCAAGTCCTACGTGAAAATTAGGTTGTTTGAGGGTATTTTTATTCAAAGCAAGACAATTTAATAAAATACATATGTCGTGCGAATAACGGTACCGAACGTGCTGGGTATGAGTTCACAGGTATTTATTTCATCGCAACTTATATGACGGCTCTCGTTTAGCTCCTCATGCACGAATTCGTGTTGTCTAGCTGGTTGTAATTTTGTACATTTATTTACTTTTTGTAACGACGAACGTAGTCAAAATGTATACATTTCAGATTTCAATGTACGCTCTAGTAAAGTTTACATGAAGAAAAATGGCAAAGTGTCAATAGTCTTGTTTTCATATAAATTGAGTATAAATTGGAAATTATCTACTTTCTTTGATACCTACAAACATCATTGAATTGTAACTTCTTACTGTTCTATAGAAACTTTGGTCCTTTAGGTATGGGAACATCGTTATAGCTTCTGTTTGTGGTGTATTTATTGTGAATTAGCCTTTGCCCGCGACTTTGTCACGTGAACTCCCGTATCGAAACGACGATTTTTGGGATAAAAACTTAAATAATGTTTTATACAGTCTATTTGTGTACCAAGTATCTGTCTAATAATAATAATAATATAAACTTTATTTCTGACAAATAAGATTTGCATACATTATCCATAGTGTTAGTAACATTTCCTAATAGTTAAGGTTAATAGGCGTAAAACTCTGACAGTGATTACAATTCAAAAGTGGCTACACCCTTGACTTGTCCGATCCAATGATTTTGGATCGCACTATCGTCGCGCAATCGTAGCGTGCAGCAACGGCTTTTAGAATGCTGTTCGGACTTTGGCTCACACGACTTAAAATCGACACGATCTGGAAACTGTGCGTGCGAGCCGCCACGAACATGCCTGATGCGCGACAACTCCTCGGCAGCCCCATCAGCATTCTAAAAGCATTATTATACTGTATCCGCAGGGCGTTATAGGCTCTTTTCGTATTTCAACATACCCACAGGCTCGAGCAAACATGCGGGCAAGCATATTACTCCGAACCGCCAACTCCCTGCGCTCCCTTTTTACGTCCAAATCATCTTACATGTTGCTTGTAATAATATGACCAAGGTATTTCACGTTATCAGCCAATTTTAACGGTATACCATTTAATAACACTGGAGGAACATTGTTCGGGCCGACCGTCTGCCCGCCCCCTTAAACTCCTCACGTGTGTACGCCTCTTGAGTCTGTGGTTTTGACAGTGACACTTCTTGTCAACGCGGACAAAAAAAGTTAACCTCGTTTTGCAGACCCGAGAGGTCCGAGTGTTTTTTGGGTAATTTGGAAACGCATTTTCCTTGTTTGGTGTAATATCGCTCGCTTTGAAGACACACGGGTGTCCGAGTGTTTTGTGTGGATATTTCGGTGACATCGGAAGAGTTGGTGATTTGACGCCGCGGATTGTTGGCGAGACGGCCCCGTACACCACGGCGGCTTCTTCAGCCCCGGAGACCCTCTTGATTGAACTTGACTTGACCTGACAGTTGACTGAACCTTGACAGATACTAACCGGAGTTGAAGCGAACATCGCGCCTCCCGGAATCAGGTGAGTTGAGCACGTTTTGTAGCCAATCCACTGGCTTATATGACCCGCGAAACGCGTGGCAGTTCACTCCACTCGCACTAGGCGAGGAGTTGAACAATTTTTGGTACCAAGAGCGTGGTTACCCACAAAGAAAAAACGCGAATTTTGATAGTTTTTTCCTTTTGGGTAAAAAAGGGCATTTTGAGGTTATTTGTTAAAACCAAATTTAGCTACAAGTATTTAAAACTTCTATTTTGTGGCACTGCAAGTGTTTTGTACTGTAGATTTCACGAAATTATTGTACTTGCAGTGCAAATTAGTGAGATTACAACCTCCGGAAGGTGATTACCAGTGTTTGGTACAATTTAATTTGGAAAATAGTTGAAGGCAAATTTAAGCCACATATTTGATTGATTGTAATTTGGGAAGCCTTTCATAGCTTGTTGTTTGGTAATAAGGCATTTGTTTTATTCCGTTTGCTATAAGCGGCCAAGGTTGCTAAGAATATAAGCTAAAATATAAGGCTACCACAAATATTAGTTGTAAGCTAGATTATTGTACAAGTGATGTAACTAGCCAATTATAGATTATAATTTGAGCTTCCACTGCGTTTTGAGAATCTATATTGGTTGTTATTGTAAGGCATTTCTGTAATTGAGTTGATATTTGGTTTTGATTCACTAGGGTGACCAAGAGATTGGAATTTCCACATTAATTAAATTAATTTTAATTTTCTCTGGTATTGTTGGAAATTAATTTAAAATGGGATCTACACCTAAGGCTAAGATCTGCACTGCGTTGGTTTTCATCTGCAGCAGCTTTGGTTGACAGAAATGACCGGGAGGAGGCTTTGTTGACCCGGTACGAGGAGGTGTCAGACCGTCTTAAGGCTGTGGAGTTCCAGGTTGAACTCTACCTAGCGGAGCCCGGCCGGACGACCCCGGAGACCGAGCAGGTGGAGCGGGACTTTGAGCAATGTATGGATTTTGGGGACAGGATTGTCGAGAGGGCTTCTAAGATACTGCGGGTTCGGAATGGTGCGGCCCGGGACGTTCCGAAACACACAGTTATCTATAACCCAGGGTTGGCAGCGCGCTTGCCAGCCATACAGATGCCGGTCTTCCGAGGAGACCTGGACGAGTGGACCAGCTTCATCGACCTCTTTGATAGCTTGGTGCATGCCCGGACGGACCTGCCAGCGGCGTTGAAGTTGGCGCAGCTGATGTCTGCTCTCGTCGGGGAGCCGCGCGACTTGATCGCGCATTTGTCGGTCACCGACGACAATTATGAAATCGCGCGCACGTTGCTGAGGGACCGATACCAGAACGTGCGGCGACTTGCGGATACTCTTATGACTAAGATCTGGAATATCCCTCGGATCGCTCAGGCTTCAGACATCCGGCTGAAAATGCTGAATCCTGTTTTGACAGCGACCAAAGGGTTAGAGAACCTTGGTTTGCCGGTGGACCAGTGGTCCTACATACTGTTGAATTTTTTGTTGAACCGGCTGCCGGCTGATGTACGGGCCAGGTTTGAGCACCGGTATGGTGGTGAAAGTGCTCAGCATCTGCCGACCTTCACCAATCTTATCGACCAATTGGAACTTGAGTGTCGACGGGCCGACACCTCGGATCTACCTCCACCCCCGAGGCCTCCTGGGGCCCAGCGGGCCCAGGGGAGAGTTGCACCTCAAAGGGGAGGGTGGGGCAAATCGGCCCCACAACCAGCGGGTCCTCACCAATATAATACCAGTGCATTGGACCCTGAAGTCTGCCTATGCTGCAAGAACCCTGGCCATCGGGTGCCAGCGTGTCCGAAGTTTCTTGCGCAGCGGGTTGTGGGACGCCGCAACATTGCTAAGCAGCGGCAATGGTGCTTTGTTTGCTTGGGCCCACATTTTGTGCGAGATTGTGCCCACCCGCGGGCGTGTAAGTCCTGTGGTGGGAAGCACCACCCCATATTATGCATGAACCGCAGTGGGGATACACCTCCCCCCCCCCTGCGCAGGGGTCATGCTCCCCTGTTCGGAGTCAGCAGCGGGCTGACCAGGGGCCCATGGCCTACCAGTGGGGACGTCGGGTAACACCCCCCTCCCCCCCCCTCCAAAACTACGCGACTACTTCGCACGCACCCGTGCCCCGGATGTCGCCGCCGCTTGTGGAGCGACCCCGCTGGGCGTCGGGACCTCCGGCGTACGGCCGGAGTAGGACATACCAGGGGGCGCAGGCTGCACGCATGGCGCGACGGCAGTACCAGCCGGAGTGGGACCCGCTCGAGCGGTACGAGCGGCCCGCCCATGCGGAACAGGATGCAACGCGTTATCCCTGCTAGGGATATGCCGCCCACGCACCAGCAACCGCCACGCCCTTGGAGACCGTGTTATTGCCCACGGCTTCGGTTTGTGTTTGGGGCCCTGGCGGAGGATCAGCCTGCGTGCGCTCTCTCCTTGACACGGGAGCGCAAGGCTGCATGGTGTCCAGTAGGTTGGTGCGACAGTTGGGCTTGGTTGTGAAACCCCACCCGGAAAGTATACGTGGGGTAGGCAATGTGACAGTGTCAAACCTGGTAGGGCAGACCTTACTCACCTTTGGACCGGGTCCCACTTCACGCGCGAGGATTAATGCTCCCGCGTTAGTATTGGATGAAGTGGTGGGGAGACTCCCCCAGGTGAAGCTGTCTCCAGAGGTTCGGAGTTTGACAGCTGGATTAGTTCTGGCGGATGCTGGATTTGACAGACCTGGTCCGATTGACGTGTTGCTGGGTGCAGACGTTCTTGGGCGGGTGCTGTTGAGCGGCAACCGTACCTTACAGCCTGGCGGACTGGTTACACTGGAAACGGTGTTTGGCTATGCTGTAATGGGTTTGGTGTTAGCGGCTCCACCGCCTCCTACTGAGGAGGGCTGTCTGGTTGGAACTGCTCTTTCAGAAGCCGTGCAACGGTTCTGGGAGATTGAGGAACCACCTACCGCGTCGCGTATGAGCCCCGAGCAGGAAGAGTGCGAACGGTTTTACCAAAATAATACTGGGCGCCTCTGCTCTGGTCGGTTCATAACACGACTTCCTCTGCTCATCCACCGACCTCCTCTTGGAGCGTCACGTGAGATGGCTGAGAAGCGGCTGGTTTCGATGGAACGCCGAATGAGAAGAGATGCGCTCTTCCGGCAGAAGTATGTGGACTTCATGAGGGAGTACGAGGGTTTGGGACACATGTCGGTGGCTCGGACGGACTGGAGTACAGTGGAGCACTGCTTCCTGCCGCACCACGCGGTCCTAAAATCCCCGGAGTCCAAGATTCGCGTGGTCTTTGATGGGTCCGCGTCCACCTCGACTGGGGTGTCATTGAACCAGTGTTTGCATGCAGGTCCTAAGCTGCACAAGGATATCACGGATATCCTCACAAATTTTAGGAAACATCAGGTGGTGTTCGTCGCCGACATCCGGATGATGTTTCGGCAGACAGTGATCCATCCTGATGATCGTCGGTATCAGCTGATCTTGTGGCGTGAGAGCCCTGATGAACCGATGTTGGTGTACGAGCTGAATACGAATACATACGGCTTGAAGAGCAGTCCGTACATTTCAATTCGAACTTTGTTAGAATTGGCGTCTCGAGAGAGACTGAGGTTCCCTCGAGCGTCCGCCATTTTGGAACGGGACTTATTTGTCGATGACGTGTGCACCGGGGCAAACAGTGTCGAAGAGGCTTTGGTTTTGCGGGATGAGCTGGTGGAACTCTTGCGGACGGGTGGATATGAATTGCGCAAATGGATGTCCAACTCACCGGCCGTGGTGGCCGGCCTCCCCGAGGATCACCAGCAGGATCCGCACCTGTTCGAAAATGTTGAGAGCCCGCACATGTTATCAGTCCTAGACGTGCAATATCGACCAGTCCAAGATGTGTTCACCTATCGGGTGGAACTGGATTCCCCGAGGGTCTGGACGAAGCGGCTTGTGCTGTCCACGGTGGCCAGGACGTACGATCCGAATGGATGGATCGCGCCGGTCATCTTCACGGCGAAGGCATTTATGCAGCGCCTGTGGATGGTCCAACTGGGTTGGGATGATCCACTATCCGGAAATTTGTTGAGCGATTGGGAGGTTTTCTTCTCCACGCTCCCGGAGATAAATCAGGTCGAACTGCCGCGTAAGCTGTTGCCGGCAGGGAAATGCCGAGTAACCCTACACGGGTTTTGCGACGCCTCCGAGCGAGGGTATGCAGCTGCCGTTTACTTGCGGACGGTCAGCTCCGCCGGATCGGTCGATTTGCACTTGGTAATGGCGAAGAGCAAGGTGGCTCCCCTTCGCACGCGTTTGACAATCCCAAAAATGGAATTATCTGGAGCGGCTCTTCTTGTACGCCTACTGAACCACGTGGCCTCTACCTTGAAGGACACCGTGAACCTTGAGGAGAGTGTCTACGCATGGACTGATAGCCAAATTGTATTGTGTTGGCTGCAGTCGTCATTCCATACTTTGGAGGTCTTTGTGGCCAACCGGGTCTCGCAAATCCAGAATTCGGAGACTGCCTTGGTTTGGAGACACGTGCCAGGTGAACTGAACCCAGCGGACGTGGCGTCCAGGGGTTGCACGGCACCTGAGCTTGTTGCCCACTAACTGTGGTGGAGACCAGATTGGTTGTTGGAACCGGAGACACTCTGGCCTGCCAGTTGTGTGATTGGGACCCCATCCTCTGGCTTGGGTGTCCACCTTGTCGAGACCGCTCCAGTGTCAGACACTGGTTGGTTGCTAGAACGGTATAGCTCTCTCGACAAGCTTGTTGGAGTGACCGCCTGGGTCAAGCGATTTATACACAATTGTCGCCACCCTGACAACCGGTCACGCGTTAGAGTTCTCGCCACAGAAGAGCGGAATGCCGCCCTACATCATTGGATTAGGGTTGTGCAGGAAGAACACTTTGGGGACGTATTGAAGCCCCTGCGGCAGGGACGTCCTAAGCTACCGAAGGCGATAGCACGCCTCAACCCGTTCATTGACGAGTCGGGTACACTCCGGGTTGGAGGACGGCTCCGCAACGCTAGCTTGCCGTACTCGGTGCGCCACCCCATTTTGCTGCCTAAGAAGGGGCATCTGGTGGAATTGTTGGTGATTGACCGCCACATAAAGAACTCGCATGCCAGCTGCAATGCACTCTTGGGCATTTTGCAGCGAGACTTTTGGATATTGAACAGCCGACGGGTTATTCGGAGCATCGTGTTTCGGTGCTTGCCTTGCTTTCGGCTCAAGGCAGCCACGATGCAGCCCCAGATGGGGGACCTTCCTCCTGATCGGGTCAACGAGGCTAGGACCTTCTCTAGGGTGGGGACCGATTTTGCGGGACCTTTTTTAGTGAAGCGCGACTTCGAAATGCGAAGGTTGTAAAAGCGTATTTGTGCGTTTTCGTATGCATGTCGACCAAGGCTGCTCATCTTGAACTTGTTGGTGATCTTACGACGGAGGCTTTTATTGCGGCATTGGATAGATTTGTATCCCGTAGGGGACTCCCATCTCTGATCCGGTCAGATTGTGGAACCAATTACAAGGGTGCCGACCGTTATTTACAAGATGTTGTAAAATTTTTATTTGAAAATAAGATTGATATTGGAACAGACCTCTCCCGTCGGGGTATCACCTGGACGTTCGATCCGCCAGGCTGCCCCCACTGGGGTGGAATCTGGGAGGCTTGCGTGAAGCAAGCAAAAGCCCATATGTATCGGGTAGTCGGTCAAACTGTATTGACTTTTGAGGAACTCGCGACGTTGTTTTGTAGAATTGAGGCCGTCCTCAATTCCCGTCCGTTGTGTCCGCTCAGCTCCGACCCAAATGACCTGGAAGCGCTCTCTCCAGGCCATTTCTTGATTGGTCAGCCACTTGCAGCGTTGCCGGAGCACCCCCTCCGGGACGTACCCTCCGGTCGTTTGTCGCGCTACCAGATGCTGCAACAAATGGCTCAGAACTTTTGGACCAGATGGTCATTAGAGTATTTGCATGTTTTGCAGCAGCGCCTCAAGTGGACTGACAAAACCAGTCCCCCCAGAGTTGGAGACCTTGTGCTAGTTAAGGATGCTAACCTTCCGCCACTGCGATGGCGCCGGGGGCGCATCGTTAATTTGTTTCCCGGTAAGGACGGGACCCCTCGGTTTGCCGAGGTCATGGTTGGGGACTCGGTTCTGAAGCGAGCGGTAGCAACCCTATCGCGACTTCCCCTAGTATAGCGGACCGGCTTAGAGGCCGTTCCGAGGCGGGTGATTGTTCGGGCCGACCGTCTGCCCGCCCCCTTAAACTCCTCACGTGTGTACGCCTCTTGAGTCTGTGGTTTTGACAGTGACACTTCTTGTCAACGCGGACAAAAAGTTAACCTCGTTTTGCAGACCCGAGAGGTCCGAGTGTTTTTTGGGTAATTTGGAAACGCATTTTCCTTGTTTGGTGTAATATCGCTCGCTTTGAAGACACACGGGTGTCCGAGTGTTTTGTGTGGATATTTCGGTGACATCGGAAGAGTTGGTGATTTGACGCCGCGGATTGTTGGCGAGACGGCCCCGTACACCACGGCGGCTTCTTCAGCCCCGGAGACCCTCTCGGCTTAATTATATGGCTTGATTTTCCCCGCACTAAATACCAAGACCTCACTTTTTTGCGTTATATAGAAGCCCATGCGCCAACGCATACGCCTCACATGTTGCCAGAAGCAGCTCTAACGCACTGATAGACGGGGCCAGCAGCACCATGTCATCGGCATAGCTTATGTTATTGATGCAGGTACCACCTACATAGCATCCAGCATGCATGTTGCTCAGCTCGTTGACGTACAAATTGAAAAGTTTCGGTGAGGTAATCCCCCCCTGCGTTACCCCACATTCAAGTGAGTACAAACTTGGAAAGCCAGACAACTTGTTTGCCCACCTGACCTGTTTTTTTTTATATTTCTGTCTCCCCGAGTTTTTGCCAAAGTCGATGATAGTTAACTCTGTCAAACGCTATTGACAAGTCAAGGAAACGGGCCTATTCCTATCCGTAAAATACCTAACCGTAATATAAGCATAGACTGGCACTATCCGTGGACAACCCGGGTCTGAATCCAAAATGAGCATCATGAATCGTTAGGTGCCGTTCTAGTATATATACATAAGTTAAACAGCATAGATAACACCCGCAGTAAGTGAGCCCCAGCATACCTAAAGTGCTCCATGCTAAGGCCATAATGGCCAGGCGACTTACTCCGCTGTTTAGCGTGTATGCGTGATTAAGAAACAAACATCCTTACTTTCACATTACTCCGCATTAAACGATATGATACAGAGAAAGAATATAATGGAAAAATAAACCATCTTCGTCTGTAGCCCCCGACAGGATTCGAACCTGCAACCTTTCTATTAACGCTAGACTGCTCTACCAACTGAGCTACGAGGACAGTGACGCAAGTTGTATATTTTTCCACTATATTCCCGCTAAGACTAGCGCCCTCTCTGTATCGAGTTATAGACTTGTTTCACAGTCAGAATATTTAATTAAATAATTTGTTTCGTGAAAAGGGTATAATTTACTCCGCATTCATAAAAAAAGACCGGGGTGCACTCCGGGAGTGCCGGCAGAAGTGAAAACTCAATAACATTGTAACAGTTTTTCGATCAGGTCACGTGACATCTTATGGTGTCACCCTAAAAATGAATTTGACGAAAATTTATAAACAATCAATTATTTAGGCGGACGGGCCGCGGGCGCGTTGGGTGCGACGGGCCGGCTCGCCCGTCGGCGGCGGCAAACAAAATACCAATTTGTTTTTGCCATTGCCAAATATTTTTCAAAGCTTTATCTCTTTAGGAATAACGTCCAAATTCGAACTATTCGAATTTGCAAGAACAGCAGACGGCGGCGGCGAACAAAATATCAATTTGTTTTTGCCGTAGGAATAACGTCCAAATTCGAACTATTCGAATTTGCTCAATAGCAAAACGGTGAAGGACGCTTGGACAAAATTACAATTTGCAGAATATGCTATTGCAAAAAGTGTTTAACGGCTTTATACTCTTACGAATAGCGTTCAGTTTTGAATGAAGTCGAATCGGCGAGCAGCAAAATATAAAAGTTTGTGACCTCCTTTACATCTGACGTCACAAAAATCTGTCGCGTATTTAACACATACATTACATTACATATTTTTACAATTTTTCCCCATCCCAAATTTTCACTTCAAAAATCCGTCTACATGTTCACGAAGGCTCCCCATAAAAACAACACTGAACAAACAGTAAAACTGAAAATAAGAAAATCTTTTATATAAAATAAAATGGTTAAAAAGAACCTCCATTTATTCATTTTTTCATGCATTCAATTAAAAAAAAAATACAATAGCTATTATTTTAACATCACTAGCGAAAATTTAACAGCAATTTAAAATTCGCCGTTTCGTATTTGTAAGTAGAAACTAAATTAAAAAAATCAGCTGTTTAGAAGAAAAAGGGTCTTGACTTACAGATGAACAACTAAGTGATCCTACGGGGGTTCCTTTTTTCCTTTTTATGTATAAAACCCTGAAAATATGGCTACCGTTAATGGATATAGATAGTGGCTGCTTTTTATGAAGAAGGCCGTATATTTCCAATGTTACCAGCTCGAAAGCCTGTTTCTAAGTTTTGCCATCACATTTGATTTGTAGTGTAAGTCCTAGCGCGTATCCACTCTGAATTGAATATGATAATATAGTATTGAATATGAATAAATAATAAGCATGATGCTTGGCGAGGAGGAATAATGGTGGTCAAGTTTCTCATAACGATCAGCGGGCAGAATACCAGACAATATCAGACGAATAGAGACTAAGGTCAGTCTGCGGACTAAGATCAAAGGTGGTCTCTCGTGCGGTCAAATAGTTAAGTCATACGTGCAAATTTTGATTGTTTTATCATAAATTTAAATAGTGTAAAATAGTAGACGAATTTCCCCGTCGTTTATGCGAGACTCCGGTCAAAAATTGGCCTTTGTTCCCCTATATACACAGGAAACACGCGAACTTACATCTCTGTATAAATAAACAAATATAAGGGGACAATCTTACACAAACCGAGCTAGCCCCATAGTAAGCTCAATAAGGCTTGTGGGTACTAGACGACGATATATTTAATAGATATAAATACTTAAATACATGGAAAACACCCAAGACTCAGAAACAAATATTCAGGCTCATCACACAAATGTTTGTCCTTACCGTGATTCGAATCCAGGACCTTCA
Organism: Epinotia ramella; assembly: GCA_947578815.1. NCBI lineage: Eukaryota > Metazoa > Arthropoda > Insecta > Lepidoptera > Tortricidae > Epinotia > Epinotia ramella. The sequence goes on along the minus strand of OX388202.1, from coordinate 17,508,105 downwards.
GCTTCGTAGGCAGCGTCACTACCCACTGGGCTACCATGAACCATGAAACAAAATAAAATTTTAGGGTTCCATAGGCAACAAAGAAACCTTATAGTATCGCCAACGTGTTATTTGCCTCTAATAGTAAGCTCCTAGTCTATAGTAAAACTGATGTACTTTTATGTTTTATCAATAAATTATGTTTATGTTTATGTTTAATGTCCGTCCGTCCGTCTGCGGCTTAACTCAAAAACCGTTCTTACTAGAAAGCTGTAATTCGGCATGGGTATATAAAAATCAAGCACGCCGACAAAGTGGTACATTTTTAGGGTTCCTTAGTTAACAAGGAACCCTTATAGTTTCGCCATGTCCGTCTGTCCGTCCGTCCATCCGTCCCTCTTTGGCTTAGCTCAGTAACTATAAATACTAGAAAACTGTTATTCGGCATGGTATATGCGATCACGGTAAGTGTATAAATCAATCACGCCGACAAAACAGTAGAATAAAATCTTGAAAAAAAGTCGATGTAACAAAGTCTAACAGGCAACTATGGAAGTACGGACTACGGAACCTTACACTGCGCGTGGCCCGACACGCACTTGGCCGCTTTAAAAACAAAAGCATCTTTAAAAACCATTTTTCAATTCAGGGATGCGTTTGCGTGATATTAGACTTTAAAGCACTCATTTTTATGCTGTTGTCCACGTTAATCCCCTAGCCTGATCCCCCAGGGGAAAAAAACGGTTAGGTTGTTAGTTGAACTGCGACCCTACAGCGCGCGAGCCGAGCGAGCGAAGCGAGCGTGACGCGGTAGCGTCCGGCGAAGCGCCATAACCGAACATTATCATTTTTTCCTAGTTGAATATAAAATAATTGCCGCTAATTCCCCTGGGGGATCAGGCTAGGGGATTAACGTGGATAACGTGATTTTTATTAGTCATGTCCGGCCCTCTGCCGGCTAAATATTTACTCCTGGGTAAATGAAAAAAATCATGTAACATTAATGAATTTAATAGGAAAACTAGCACGGATTTCGGACAGGGCGACTCAACCGCAACGTTTAGTTGGTGCGCGCGTGTGATCCTACACTGCGCGTGGTCTGACACGCACTTGGCCGGTTTTTTGCGATATGCGCTAGTGCACGATGCAGATTTTTACCAGAAATTAAATAAATAAATAAATAAATATTAGGGGACAATCTTACACAAATCGACCTAGTCCCATAGTAAGCTCAATAAAGGATTGTGTTATGCGTACTAGTTAGACGACGATATATTTAATAGATATAAATACTTAAATACATAGAAAACTTCCATGACTCAAAAACAAATATTCATGCTCATCACACAAATATTTGCCCTTACCAGGATTCGAACCCAGGACCTTCAGCTTCGTAGGCAGCGTTAGTGACGTAGCGAGTGACGTACTACGCCCACTAGACTAACCGGTCGTCAAATTGTAGCAAGGAGGGTTGCCTGAATATTCTAATTGTTTACTTGATCTACCAAATCCACATCTATACGAAATGTTAAATAATAATAAGTTTAGTTTGAATGCTAAAATTTCAATCGTTGGTTGTTTTCATAAGTACCTACCGTTATATTTTGCTACTTGTTGTTCTCTATATTCTATAGGTAACACCAGAACAATAAGCAATTCCGCTCATATATTAAATCAGCTAATATATTCAGAACGTACGTTCAATATCAGAACAAACAAACAAGCCAACGGTTGACTTAATAAACTTTGCCAAAGCTACAAATACGATGTACTTAACGTTATTGTGGGTTACCTACTACGGGTGCCAGGCTTCTGTTCCAAAACATTGGGTGGCAGCTAAATTGGCCTTTCATACAGTAATAGCTTGTTACGATATTTGCCTATAGTTTGTATTGGAAATACGTACCGTTCAAATTAAGGGTGTTTGGTTTTGGATTACGAATGGAGTAATACAATCACTATTAAAATATTTAATAGTAAAATATGGGTGTAAGAGTCTGGAATATCAATTCGGTATTTGATAATTTATCTACCTATTGGAAATAAAACGTGAGATGCTTCCTACCTTTCTGCGCTCATAGATTCCTTTATTATACAAATACTCCAGGAAAAATACGGTTTTGAAAAACATTAGTTTGTAATAGCGTTCTTTTCTGTTTATTTAATTTTAAAACCTTATTCTCAGATGATCTTATTCAAGAATCCAACACTTTCAACCCGGAAGTAATTACTTATTAATTACATATATAGATTTAAATGATGCATGCATTGTCTTTTTTTTAACCGACTTCATAAAACGGAGGAGTCAATTCGGTTGTATTTTTTTTTATTTTTTTTTTCAATGTTTGTTAGCTCAGAACTCCATCATTGATGAGCCGATTCGAATTTTTTTTTTGTTTGTAAGTATATGCATCCAGGTGGGTCCCATTTCTTTTTGAATTTAGTTGGATGATGGGATCCATGAGGAATTGATAGAACTCCTCAATTATATTAGGCACGCGTGTAGTGATTTTGGTATTTTCTATTATATCTCGTGTATTTACATCCGGAAATCATAAATTTGGTGGAGTGGAACTGATGATGAAGACCACAGATGACTTATGGAATTCCTCAATTATGTACTTAAAGTACAAAAGCACGTCACAGATTCTGATAAGATTCCGTTGAAATAGCAGCTAATGAAGTACCAAAGGTGATCCTTGTGGAATCGACGGAAGTCCTCAAATATTATCGGCCCACATACAGCGATTGTGTTTTTTTCTCTAATCATCAACGCATTTGCTCTCGGAAATCAGTTCATGTGGTAAATTGGAAAATAAATGTGGAAATGTTCTCGTGGCTTGGCGGAGTACTAAATTGAAGTCGGTTAAAACTTTGTTTTTAAAGTAAATTATGTATAATGCATCTGGAATATTATTGAGCAAATTATGTAAATGAACCAATAATTAATCTTTTTTCTGACTTTTCAGAAGCTAGTTAAGTTAATATTTTATTGAAGGCTGAAATTTATAAAATATGAATATATCCGTTACTTACAAATAATCAGCTATTATAAAAGTATTCCAAAATTGTGATTTTTTCATAGAAGTTGATTGTTGTTTTCATTGATTGGACTATTATAAAAAAAATTTGCTGGCTCCGTCCACGTATTACAAATAATCCGCGGGTTAGAATATACTCAATGTCCATCCCGTGAATCCATTCTCTAAACAGACGAATAGTTTTTTTAACGGATCGGTTACTTACAATTTTCGCCGCGACCGCCCACAGTAAAGCCCAAAAAAATATTCCAGCTTATCAGCAGCATAGCTAGAGATTGTTTTAACAGTGGGTGCGCGGCTCCTAACCGCACGGTGGCCGGGTAACAGGTGCTATATCGCACGAGTACCAGGTAATTGAGCAATAAATGGTTATTTGAGGTATGTCACACATGTACTACCACAGACACTAGATAACTTAAACACGACCGTGTCATTTTTTTCTACCTACTGTGACGTCACAAGGGCGAATTAGTGATGTGAATTCCCCGTTGTCCGCGCAAAATCGATTCTGCAATAAGTCATTTTCTTAATATTCACGGACAACCGGCTACCACAACAAACGCGCGCGCGCGCGTAATGTTAGTCGGACGGCCAACTCGGAGACCGAGTTCGAACACGTGACGTAGATGCATTTGCGTGATCTATGTATATCTATATCTATGTGTACTACTCTAGCTGTAACGTCGTTTACATATTTTATAATTCCTACTTACAATCCAGTGTCAAAAAAGCAAGTACACATTTGGTTATCAAATACCAGTGAAAATTGGTCGTTGTTGTGAAAACATTATTGTTTTCCATCATCGTATTTTCTCGGAAATGTTAGTATTTGTACTTTTTGTACTGTGAGCGACTGAAATAGCAAGACACGTTCGGACGTTTCCGTGAAAATACAATGGAAAATAATTATGCACTACATCTGTAGCTTCCCGAGCGGCTCCCGCCCTCGTATTTACAAAGAATGCAGGCGGAGCAGCGGGGTAAAATGATGATGATGACGATGTCAGTACAAAACGATTGTGTAGGTTATTATTTGCGTGCACGGGCGCGAGAATTACTCGCAAATGCAAAGTTGGTTTTGAAGTTCCGGTGACATGAAAAACAATAAAGGCTTCCATTTGAGTTGTAAGTTTGATGGTATGAGGGCCTGGGCCGAGCTTTACGAAACTAGCATTTGGCGTCAAGATGATAAAAAAACCGGTCAAGTGCGTGTCGGGCCACGCGCAGTGTATGGTTCCGTAGTTGCCTGTCTGTCTTAGTTACATCGACGTGCGCACCGCACGTCGATGTAACTTGCGTCGGCCGAATTTGTACGAAAATTGGTCTTTCCAAGTACACATTAAGTTGGTCGACTATTACTCGGTAACTACTTATGCCTACTTGTCCGTGATAGTTTTCCTTTTAAATTCATTATTATGTACTTTTTTTTTTTTTGGACCTTGGTTCAATGCAGCAGCCAGAGGGGCTGTGGCTGCTGGTCATGTCAGGCTGGTGGGTAGACTCCGCTATGGGGCTACCCGACCGCCGAAAATATTATTATGTACTACTATCACGATTTTTTTTATATCCCCAGTAGTACCCATTTAGCCGGCAGGGCGGGGGGGGGGGGGGGGACACATGACTCGAACAAAAATTAGGGCTTTGAAGCTCAATATCTCGCAAACGAATCACTGATTTGAAAAATGGATTTAAGAAACCTATAATAGTTTTATATATCTATCCAACGATACCCCGTACTATGGGTTTAACGAGAAAAAAAAAATCTATCCCCGCTTTAGGAGTAGGGGAGGTACCCTAAAAAAATTTTTTTTTCTACATTTTGTTGTACTGTTCTGTTGGCGTGATTGATTTATATACCCATGCCGAATTATAGTTTTCTAGTAGTAATGGTTACTGAGCTAAGCCGAAGACGGACAGACGGACGGACATGGCGAAACTATAAGGGTTCCTTGTTGACTACGGAACCCTAAAAAGGGTAAATAAAGCCTATGTCTATCCTGAAGGTTCATTTTATAATAATCAAAAAAAAAAAAAAAAAATTAATAGTTTTTCAATTCAAAATAGGTAATGGTTTGGCAAGGTCGTAGCAATTGGGAATCCGTGATTTCTGCCTACCCCTCCGGGATACAGGCGTGATTATATGTATGCAATGGTTTGAAACCAGTGTATCGATCGTTACTCTGTCACTAACACTGTATGTCGTTGAGATTAAATGCGAATAGTATTGGTTAGTAGGGACCCTGAGGCTGCCGCATATGCAATTCAACGGATACGAACACCAATACAATAGCAATCTAAAGTCAATACGTCAGTAACACGTTCTAGAATAAAACAATCGTTAAAGTGGATGATATAATAGTGTTACAAAACTAATAACAGTAATAACAGTTCTATCTGGGCGGAAAGTCAACCCGTATCGAAACACCCTTTTGACAGCGATAGGTCTCGATGGGCGCAACGTGATGATTTCTCAGCGGACTACAAGTTAATAACTTCGCGTTCAAATTAGTTTCCAAATTAATGCATACTGTGCCGCCTTTAATTACTTGGCGTTGTACAGTGTGCACCTTATTTCAATTTGGTACCAAATACATTTCACTTCGATTTATCTCTGTAATTGCCAGTGTATCTTAAAACCACCACACATTGCCAAGTGTAGCAGTTACCCCGTATGTAGCAGAAAGTGCCGACGAAAGAGCACCCGCTAGGCGGGTTTCTGGCAGTGAAAGCGTTAAATGCACACATTTTTTGTCAATTGAATAATTCCTGGGACGGCTGACAGTCAACTAAAAAAGTTATTTTTCCCCTCACTGTCTCGGAAAGCCGTCTTTTATCCTTTAAAACCAGTGAGCAAAAACGAATTTTATCCACTAGTGGGGAAAGTAATTTGACCTTGGAGCATGTTTAAGTAGCTTTTGAGACTTTTGACAGATAACAAAACGTAAAACACTCATAATACAACATTTTCACAGATGATGTATTTCTGTTGCCGCTATAACAACAAATACTTTAAAACAGAATAAAATAAATATTTAAGAACTTTTAAAGAATTGCTTGTTGACTTCATTCAGGCGCTGGGTCTCAAAATGTATGGAAAAACTAAAACCCGACTCGCACTTGACCAAAATTCTACTTGAAATTACTTAACGTTATTATTACTATTTATTACTGTAAAAAAAATATAAATATTATTATTTAACTTAAATGAAGTTGTTTTGCATGTTGCACTTTCCTCGCTACAGTGAGGTGAAAAGTTTTGTGTTACACACGGGTGCAAATGTATTTTACTTCTCGTGTGTTGAAACACTCGCTACGCTCAGGATTCTAATTTAGAACCGCCTGCTTGAGTTTCAATTCCACTCGCGGGTAAAATACAACTTTATAATAATAATAATAAATAACTTTATTTCGGACCATTTTTTTTTTATACATCCATATGTTGTTAGTATAACTTAACCTAGGTATATGACAGTGATTAATTACTTATATCTAAATTTCGCGATTGCCTTGATTTGACCGATCCAGTGCGCCAACATAGGGCAGTCGTACCTGTCAGCAATGACATTCAGAATGCTGTTGGAACTTTCCCTTAATCGGCTCAGCATCGAGACGATTTTCTTGCGCATAATCGCTTGAAAACCGTCCGTGCGAGCCTCAGCGAACATAAGCGAGGCGCTACACCACCGAGGTAGTCCCATCAGCACTCTGAATGCGTTGCTATATTGCACACTCAAGCCTATACTCTGAGGACAGCCTATCAGCCCATCTCACCTGGTTTACCTGATTTTGGTACCAGTGTTTAAGAATAGCCACCACCTCCGCCGGAGTGCCTGTTTCCTCTAGCTTTCTCCACAAGATGTCATATTCCACTCTGTCGAAAGCTTTTGACAAGTCGAGGAAACATGCATATACCGGCGTTTTCCTTCGCGTATAATACCCAACCGTATGCTTGAGACATAAGATGGCACTTTCTGTGGATAGACCGGTTCTGAAGCCGAATTGTGTATCCTGTATCTTTAGGTGCCTTTCCAGTATTGAGTCCAGCATACGGTCGAGTATTTTCGCAGCTGTTGTAGCAAGTGAGATTGGCCGATAGTTATCCCGGTTTAACAGGTCACCCGTTTTATTTTTCGCTATCGGTACCACCAGAGTCCTCATGAAAGCTTCCGGCAGATAAGAGTGGCTCAGACACAAGCTAAGAAACATGGCCAGTACCCGGGGCAACTTTGCACCCTTGTATAACAAATAACTATTTTTCACCTTATCAAGTTCTAGTAATGTGAAAAATATTGGATACTTATATCTTGTTGAAGCCGATTGTACATGTATGTATAAAAACTTCGTGTTCGTGCCTTTTTCTCGTATATAAGAACATGGTATAAGATTTCATGTATAAGAACATGGTTTGGGAACGCTTAGGTATTAAACTCTAAGAACAACACAATTACCTAAAGGGAACTTCCTAAGTCGAAAATCAATGTTTGCCAATTTTTTTTTCCTTAGCAAAAAATGAAGCTTAATTAAAAAGATGCTCCTCTTAGTTTGAAGGACTAAAGAATTATTCGAAAAATATTCAAGGCATGTCGTCTGCAGCTAGGTATTTTTCGCTTAATTGAAAATAATGAGAAGGCAATTAGACGTGATGCTGATGAGTAACAAAATTATTGTGATGGTACGGAGTGAAATCTGACTGATTGGTCTTCTTAAGGGGATCCCGTCAAAAATCAACGAAATTTAGTAGTTTTCATTTCGACAGTCGTCCTCGGTTTATTGAAGCTAGCTTTCCAGGTGCATATATGGGAAAGTTTGATTCCAGTTTAACATCTTTGATATTGAATAACTTGAAAAATGTTAATACAGAATTAATTATCCGTTTTTAAAGAAAAGTCTGTAAAAATACAAAACCCCGACACTTCATCCTCATTATAACTTTTATACACCCGAAACTCATACCTACTCATACATACTGAACTTACCTATAATTTTGATATGCGGTTTTATAATCTTACTAATTAACACAAAAGTTATGGCCAGAAAACCAGTTTTTTGGCCTAAAATTGTTCAACTTTGATACCAAATATCTCG